>OY759242.1:0-1249267 GCA_963662185.1 Eilema griseolum
TCATATGTGCTCTTTATGTGCCTAAGCTGAATAAATGAAATTGATTCTTTGATTCTTCTTATCCAAGAATGTTAATTATGCGTCGCGACGCCAATGTAAGAATGTCTATTTAGCGTCACGGTGCCTATTTAAGAATGTTTCTTTGGCGTCGCGGTGCCTATCTAAGAATATTTATTTGGCGTCATGACGTCAATGTAAGTATGTCTATTAGGCGTCGCAACCCCAGTGTAAGAATGTCTATTTGGTGTCGCGGTGCTTATCTAAAAATGTATATTTGGCGTCGCGAAGCCTATCTAAGAATTTCTATTTTGCGTCGCGACGCCAATGTAAGAATGTCTATTTGGCGTCGCGGTGCCTATCTAAGAATGTCTATTTGGCGTCGCGACGTCAATGTAAGAATGTCTATTTGGCGTCGCGACGTCAATGTAAGTGTCTTTTTGGGCAACGGGGTGCCTATCTAAGAATGTCTATTTGGCGTCGCGGTGCCTATCTAAGAATGTGTATTTGGTGTCACAACGCCAATTTAAGAGTGTCGATTTGGCGTCGCGGTGCTTATCTAGGAATGGATAGTTGGTCTCGCGGTGCCTATCTAAAAATTTCTATTTGGCGTGTGCAGAGTGCCGACTGGCTATGTCGATATCATTTCCGGTTCCGAGAGGCAGCGAGGCAGTGTGAAGCGCCGTGCAACTGGAAGAAGCAGGGAAACTGAACGCGGTACATTCCAGTGCGATGGGAGAGTGTGCCGAGGTGTGTGATAACACTGATAACCATCGTTTGTGTATTACGGACCATATAAAAGGTATGACATTCTTAATAGACACTGGTGCGAACATTTCCGTAGTTCCTGTATCTAAGTTTAACGTTAAGAACTGTAGTGATAAACATGATAAGGGTGTGTAGATACACGTTGTACGCCGCGAACGGCACGGAAATCAAAATATATAGCGTAGTTACATTAGAGCTTAACTTAGGATTAAGGCGAAGTTTCAAATGGCCTTTTGTTATATGTGACGTCAGTAAACCGATATTAGATGCTGATTTCTTGAAAACACATAGGTTATTACTAGATTTACATAACAAAAGGTTAGTAGACCAAGTTACATCACTGCACGTGATAGGGTCCATCTGTAGGCATAGTGAACCTTCCATTACGACCATTCAGGCTGACAACCCATATAGGGACCTAATTGAGCAATTTCCAGAGATCACCAGGCCGGTAGATTTCAACAAGTTACCAGAGAGCAGTGTCTACCACCATATAGATACGACAGGACCGCCGGTCTACGCGCAGGCGAGGCCGCTACCGCCGGACAAATACAAGCAGGTAAGAGAAGAATTCCGTATTATGCAGGATATGGGGATATGTGAGCCATCTAGTAGTCAATGGGCCAGTCCGTTACACGTTGTCCCGAAAAAGGACGGTAAAATACGGTCATGTGGCGACTATAGGCGTGGTGGCGCGATTCTCATACCACCTGAGCTAGTGGACTGTATTATACGGGGGGTGAAGTTAACGTGTTTCATTGACGCTTTACACAACAAACAAGACAGGTGATCGGGTTGCCGCGGAGGTGGTTTAGGCATTGAATGCAACCCGAGAAATTAGGAGAGGATGCACTAACCTTTACGGGGCCACGTGCTGGCTGGGCCGGTGCACCGGTCTTCTCTTCCTTGGCTCAGGAGCTGCTGCCCACATCACTAAATCACTTGAGGGACACACGAGAGGCACAATCCGATCGGTAAAGGTCTATGAAAGCGGTTAAAATCCAACATCCAACACGCCGCCGGCCATTGTTTATCGTCCGAAATGCGAAGTGACGATGCGGCCACTTTGACCATTGGCGGGCGAAAACTATTGCTATCTTTCACTTAGAGGTAGTGCGGGAGGGAGATGGGTACAGGGAGCGCGCGCCCAGCGTCAACCAATCGAGACGATTTGAGTATACTACTACTGGCGTCACCATTCCCCCCGGCTTGAAGGGTTACCTTCAAAACGAAAAATGCGGAACAAATCTAAAGTCTAATCTAAATCTAGGTTTGGGAAATAACAACTAAAATATAAACCTAGATTTGAACTTGTGCCTACTGCTGGCTAGGCAGAGGGCAGAGGCGAACAACCGGGCGCAGATACGATCCGGTTGCGGTTTTAACCCGTACAACACGAGTTATCCCGCGGGAATCGGGAAAAACTTCCTCTACTACTCCTAGAGGCCAATGTAAAGGAGGCGCATTCTCAGTCATAAGGACTACCACCGTACCTACAGTAATTGGGTTGGATGTAGTATTCCATTATTGACGCGACTGCAGCGTGTGCAAACAATCAGTTCTCCAACGATTCTAAAACGATTGGACTAATCTATCGAAAAGAGCGTGACGAGTTAGAAGGTGCATTCTATCGTCATCAACAAATATTTTAGCGTACTTAAATAACCGGTCAACTCTATATGATCGCGCGTAGATAAAATTCTCAAAAATCGGCCTACATAAACAACACAACGCAACAGTCTCGACCAAGACGAGACGCGATTAGCCAACAACAAAATAAGGGACTCTTCACGCGGGACCGATACAACAAGCGAGTGCTTCTTCTCCTCGGGTGGTTCGGAAACCGTAGTGGGATTGAATTGACTAACTGGCCACTTATCTAACGCGGCATGAATCCAGGACGGTCCACTAAACCATAACGGGTGATCTAAAATTTGCGAAGGAAGCAATCCACGAGAGAGACAATCGGCTGAGTTGTCGGTGCCAGCAACGTGAAAGAGATTTTGTGGCGCTAATTCAGATTGAATTTTTGCCACTCTATTAGCGAAGAATGTGTCCCAACGATGGGGCGAAGAGTGGGCCCAACACAAAGCGACTGTTGAGTCCGAAAAAGCTAAAATTCTACTAATATTAATGTGACACGGAAGTGCTAGTCTTAGCACTGCCATCCAAAACTACGCGGAGTTTAGTAGTAAGCTTATCTTCTCTAACAACTCCGTGGCGCGGGATAATGTACGAAGGCTGGGTCTCGTCAGTGTCCGCAGGCGCAGGTGAGATGTAACCTTTATCTAAATACTCGTTAACAACCTCATCATAGGCTTGCTTTAACTTTGGAGACGCCTGCATCTTTCGTTCTAAACAAAGAAAGCGTTTTTCAGCGGATACACGGGAGTCACCGAGCGAAAAAATATCTCCCTTGAAAGGGAGCGCGACAACATAACGACCCCGCTCATCACGAGTAGTCGTGCGACAATAAATCTCCTCAGCCATCTTGTCATCAGGGCTTAGGATAGGTGGGACATTGACCTCTTCAATTTCCCAGAACTTGCGGATGGTAGACTCCAGTGGCGCCTCGACGGTGCAACAGAACGAAGCAGTCGAGTGACTAAAACTATCTATAGAAACGGGTGCGAAACCAATTATAACAAAACCTAGAACTGTTTCCAGTGCGTGCGGAGCGGGGTACGTCGGTCCCCCTTGAACCTTACGTGATAACTGGAGGTGCGGGAGAATCGAAGCGCCGATCAATATATCGACGACTCCAGGAACAGCGTAAGTCTCATCAGCTAAAGGCAAGTCTTTAAATTTCGTTAATAAAGACGTGTCCACCGGGACGGTAGGCAACTGTTCAGTTATTTTATCTATAACGAGCGAATCCATGTCAAACCAAATATTGTCGGTACCATGAACAGCTGACTGTAAACCTCCAAAACCCTTCACCACTGAGCGGGTCGAACGCTTATTAACATTGAAACCAAGACGTTGACAACAATCTTGAGTAGTAATAATAATAATAATAATAATGATTTATTTCTCACCAACAACCAAGAAATTACAATATTTAGACATTCACAGTTTAGGGTACACAGAATTCGGTTGTGGATCGCTGGTGCCTGTCGTAGGTAATTGATTACCTGTATTACTGGTCACCAGGATTCCACGATAGCAACAATGACTACACTATAGGTACTAACTATACAAACCAAGTGCAAAAATCCAAATACAGGAATACTATAAGCCATATTCATTAATTAACATTTCAATCATTATTTAAGATTTCATTCATTAATTATTATAACTAGCATGGGTGTGTGTGTGTGTGTGTGTGTGTGTGCGTGTATGTGTGTGTGTGTGTGTGTTTGTGTGTGTGTGTGTGTGTGTGTGTGTGTGTGTGAGAATAGTCGAGGGTCATTTTAAGACTTTCAGTAGATTTTCTGTATCAGAATATGTTTGACAGAGAAGCCATTCAAGGAGAACGGCTTTGCACTTATACCCATTTTGACCATAGAGACACAACTGCTTGTGGAGCTTATTGTAAAGGTAGGGTCCCAGGAAATTGAAAAATCTTTGGCTAAAAGATGTCCTGACCCTCGTGGATACCGCCACAAGATGATTACGGCGAGTAGAATTGGGAATAAACTTTGTCAAAGAGTGCTGCTTCATAGCAGTAGCCAGCACAAAGAGCTGTCTGACGGTCAAAACCTGACAGTAATCATAAAGCTCAGTTGTAGGAAAACGACGAGGCTTAAAGCAGCTGACCTTTAACACAGCCCTCTGAGCTCGCTCCAGGGTAATAAGATGGGTTGCATCAGCGCTACCCCACGTCGTAATGCAGTAACTTAGGATAGATTGGCAAATCGCAATATAGACCAACTTCATCACATTGGAGTCAGCTGAGTAGCGTAGTTGCCGAAAAACGTAAATGAGTTTGCGGACGCGACCCGCCAAGCTGTCAACCTGGGGTTTAAAGGTTAAGTTTTGATCCAGAGTTATCCCCAAGTATTTAATGTATGAGACCCTCTCAATGCAGCAGTGGACATCAGCTGAGGACTGACCATCGGTCGGTAAAACAGTGATCTGTAGAAGGCTATCCAAGGGTACTTCAATGTTGCGGATCGAGAAGTTAATAACCTTAGTTTTGGTCGAACTTAAGGTCAGAAGGTTTTCCCTCAGCCACCGGTTAACGAAATCAAATCCGTTCTGAGCGATAGCATAGGCATTAGTCCAGGTGTCGGAAGAGAAAACCAAAGCCGTATCGTCTGCATAAGAAAACACCTGGCCACCATCTAGTTCCAGATTGCATAGATCATTTACGTACACCAAAAATAAGCTAGGGCCAAGAATACTTCCCTGGGGAACACCATACTCGATGGGAGCATCAGAACTGGTGTAGGCGCCAATCCTTACATATTGAGATCTACCAGTTAAATAACTCCGGAACAAAGACAGTTGCCTCCCTCTCACACCCATATACTCAAGCTTCGATAGCAATAAGGGAATTGAAACCGTATCGAATGCTTTAGCAAGGTCCAGGAAGATTGCCACAGATTTCAGTTTATTGTCAAGTTTCTCAACTATATGGCCTACTAAATTGTGAACAGCATCGGCTGTGGAGCAGTTCTTCCTAAATCCATATTGATTCGCAGATAGCAAATTACACGATTCCAAGTACTTGGTAAACCTGTAATTAATAATTTTTTCAAGTACCTTCGACATAGCAGGTAAGACAGATATGGGCCTGTAATTTTCAACACAGGCACGATCACCTGCCTTGAAGACAGGGTGTATTATGGCTCTCTTAAAAGCAGTGGGAAATATGCCCGTGTCAAAGCACAAGTTACATATGTATGTAAGGGGTGGTACAATGATACTCCTGTGCTTCCTCAAAAACTCTGATGAAATACCATCCCAACCCAATGCACTGTTGGTTTTTAATGACATAATGGTGTTTTCAACTTCAGTTGCATCAGTGCTGAACAGGACGAAAGAGTTAGTAGTAGGGCAAAATTTACTGGACGCACTGGACGGCAAAGGAGAATCACTGTGGACAATCCTCTCTACCAGTTGCCTGCCAATGTTGGCAAAATAGGTATTCACCCCCTCGACACACAACTGTCTGTCCCGCTGCAAGCCCAAAAGACCATCAGCCGTAGACCTAACCTTGGTGGTATTGGTAACTGATTGGACAACCTGCCAGACCCGTCTTGAATTGCTACCAGCCCTCTGAAACTCGAGCTTCTCAAATGCAGTTCGGGCTTTGCGCAATAAGTTAACACAAAAGTTACGATATCGCCTATAGGAGAGTTTCACTATATCGTTTGATGGTTCTCTCTTCAGTTTTTTAAATAGTGTGTCTCTGTGACGCATACACCTCAGCAAACCTGGGGTAATCCAGGGTTTTATAGTTCTTTTTCTTCGTGACAATTTTATTGTTTTGCTGTTTGCAGAGACAGCGCGAAGAATAGGCTCGTATAGGAGTTTCAAAGCAATATT
Organism: Eilema griseolum; assembly: GCA_963662185.1. Classification (NCBI taxonomy): domain Eukaryota; kingdom Metazoa; phylum Arthropoda; class Insecta; order Lepidoptera; family Erebidae; genus Eilema; species Eilema griseolum. Next base: position 6,259 of record OY759242.1, read on the forward strand.
AGGATCAGTGGCTGTATAGACAGTATCAAAGTTAATGCCGAGCAAGTCGTCTGTCAATTTATCTTCGTCTATTTTTGTAACTAAGATTCGAGAGACAGATTTCTTTTCCTTCAGAGACAGCACACCCACAACCGTGAAGTGGTCGGTGATTGTCGATTCAACCACCAATACCCGGACAGGGAGTTTGGACTTCAAATTAAAGTGATCGAGACACGTCAGGCAATCATGAGTACGAAAGGTATGTCCAGGGAAAAGACCATGATGAGCCAATACATCCATGTAGTCATGCGAGTACACGTTCAATTGGCCATCAGCAATGTCAATGTTTATGTCACCCGCAAGAACTACATTACTATAAGCCCCGAACCCGTGCAGAAGGTCATCGAGTGACTGTATGAATCTAGAGGGGTCTCTAAAAGCGAAAGGTCTATAAACACCAACAATAGCCAAGTCAGCCCCCACCGTGACCAACAGAGAGCTTGAGTCCCATAAAACCGGTTCAGTGACCGTCACGTGAGATAAAGTTGTCTTAATATAAACCACTACACCATCATTCTGATTATGTGTGATTAGTGTTAAATAAGAATTGTAACCATCTAGCGTCGGAATGATAGGGTTTTGTGACAAGCGGCATTCAGTTAAGATGATAATGTCGGGATAATTGACAAGTCTGTGTAATAAGGACAGAAGACTAGAAAAGTTCGCATTAATGCTACGTATATTTTGCGACAATACAGTGATACAGGAGCCCGACACCGACAGCAGCTCAGAACATTCCTCGGCACTACACTGGGTAGCCTCACAGAAATTGGTGTTAGCAATGTCCGACAATAAGACATTAACCGCCGCGAACTTCTGTTGAAATAATCCTAAACGAGTGAACACCATGTATGAGGCAGAACAATAGGCTACTTATTTTGAGTCGGAAAATTGGGATAAAGTTGTTTTTGATGATTGAGACCAATGAGACGTCACCAGCTTTCCTAGACGGCCAACAGAACCGTGTTCTCACAAGGTAAATTAGAATTAAAATTATAGTGTTGCTAAGACGATAGTTCGTTGAATATAGATAATGTAAGCATAGATGGGTACTATGAGAGGGGACGCAGCCAGTATGGTGCGAATAGTGTGAGGTGACGGTGTCAAACTGCGTGATCATGGCTGTGACAGTAGGAATGTAACACAATATGTTAGGTACAATGAAGGTTTGTAGTGAAAGTTGCTTAGATATGGTGTGTATTTGCGAGCATTTATGTATGTTTATATGACTATGCGAGTTTGTAGAAAGAGATTTAGTTGGAGTTGTGTGTAAGGGTTTTGTTGACAGTAAGGTCCGCCGTACAATGCCAATATACTCGGGAATATAGAATATATTGTTGACAACGGAAGGAACCGTAAATTCATGATCCTTAAAACTTGCCACTAATTCCATTCTTTCATTTGAAATTGAGTAAAGAAGTGATATTAGTGTGATCACAACAAAATCGTTTAGGATTGAGTTTACTTTGTAGTGTAGTAATTGATTAGAATATTTGAGATGTATAGATTTGTGTTTATTACTTGTGTTGTTTGTAGGGAATATTAGGGGTTGCAGTATGATTATTGTTAGATGGTAAAGAGTTATCCTAGTAGTATATAAGAAACAACAATAGGCTATTATCACCCCGGGATTCCAATCAGTGCCCAAAACAGTTATGAGAGAAGAGCACTGAGTGGTTGTCGCAACAGTGGCGATAGATGCCAAGGTAATATAAGCGGTAGTATAGTGTATACATAGAATTGCTGATAGAATTAACTTATTACATAGTTTCATAATTTTTAGATAACTTCTTAAGACAAGATAGTGAATTGATCGTGATTGGGTCCATTCCTTCACGCTCCCTGAGAAATATTTTATTACCTTGACACCAACAGAACTTGAAATTATTTAACTTTCCAAAATTCCGGGCCTGATAGAATAGCTGACGCAAGCTACCAGGAAGGTGATCGGTGACGAATATTGGATTGAGCGGTCCGCTGAGCCCGATATGTCCTGTATTGAGCTTTTCCGTGGACGGCAACCCTTTATTGAATGTCCGTATAGTTTTAAGTACTTGGGTTTTCAGGGGGACGCTCAGAAATTCAGCAATAATTGGCCTACTAGAGCCTTGTTTACCCGGAAGCCGATAGACGTCACGAAGCTCACTAGATTTTACCTGAGTCTCTACAGCGTTACAGGTCTTGATGACAATGGAGGTCAGGTCACTTGTAGTTTCATTTACATTCTGAGGCACGTTTCTTATTTCAATGGCAGATGAGCGTGAACTACGTTGCAGGTCATTGATTTTTTTCTCCAGCTCGAGTATATAACTTCGCTGCTCCAGTTTTTCCTTTTCCAGATTCATAATAGTTTTCTTCAGGTCCTCATATGCCGCATTCATGAATTCAATAGATTTTTCAATTTCGCTGCTTGATTTCTGGATATTTCTGTTTTGCGTCTTTACTTCGGCCATGTCGGCTGTGATTTTATTTAGAGCACGATCTTGGTCCGCCTTCCAGGAAGTGAGCATGTCTCTAATCGATTGTTCAAAAGTTTTTAGCTCGATGGGTGAGAAATCCGGACGATGACGCTTGTTCCTAGACGTTGCCGTTGTTGCGTTTCCGAGCTCTTGTCTAGTACGGGTGTATAGCTCCGGTGTACAAAAGGCCTCCAGATTTTCCTTTTCACCTGTAGGAGGTGGTGTGCGTTGCGTGTTGGGCATATTGGTGGTTGGAATGAAGTAATTGCTTCTTTAAAAAATCCTCAAAAATAAAATATTCGTCGGTTATGAAATTGAGACAATGTTGAAAAATAATTTATTTATTGGTAGTGTTCTTCTCCTCTCTGATTTTTTTCCCTTCAAACAAATTTTATTTTCCACACTGGTATCATTAAGTAGGGATAGTGTGTCTATTGCCTGTTAGATGGCGCTAGTGAAGCGGCTAATGATACCCGACTGCACTCGGCAGTTGTCAACAATTTTGTTTTGTCTATGGTATCAATGCTGAAATTTTAGTTCTGCTACTTAACACTGCGGGACGCCAGTAGTCTGTTTTTAAAAATATTTTTCTTTCTCAACGGCTCTTAATCCAACATCAGATATAAGATCTCGTGTGTTAATATTGTTAGGTCTGACACATTAATATCTCTGTGTTAGGAACACGTTATCTTTTGCAAATTTGTGTGAAAAGTTAGTGTTTGAAGCTCAGAAATTGGAATTAAGTACCTTTCAGCACCAGACTGGCCAACCTTCTTCCTCTTCCTTTTCCACTGATTCGTAGCTGCTACTAATAATATCACGGAGCCGGGGTAATGTTTGCACTCAATTGCACAGCTTTATTCACAGAATCAGCGTCTATTTGTAATTTTAAAGATTTAAAATATGCCGACAATGTATAGCTGACAGTGTTGCCAGATCGTAATAAAATTACTGTGCGAAGCGCCATCTAATAGCGCTCGAACAATGTGCGGTTTACCTAATGCATCGACAATAATAACGCGAGCAGTCGCGAGGACCACAGTAGTGAGCGCATCACTAGCGGACAACGAACACAAGGTGACGTCATTCGCAGCGGTCCCCGGGCGGGCCGGAGCGCGCGCGAGCGCGGGCTGCGGCTGTGGCGCAGGCCGCCGTGTGTCACCGCTCGACGAACCAACTGTGCTCACATTGGATGCGGCGTTACTATTTTCAAAATGAAGTAAAGTGTGGTGTCTCGCTTGACATTTGCGACAACTATTGCTACTATTACATAAAACAACGCGGTGTTTAGTACCGAGACAATTAAAACAAAAATTATTAGCGCGAACAAATTTATAACGATCACTAGGCGATAATTTTAGGAAACCCGGACACTTGTACAATTGCGAATGATGAGTATTACACAAAGAGCAAACAAGTGATTGTACACGTGCTGGTGCGGTATTAACATAAGTATGAGTTGACCTCAGTGACTTCGATGACGCATCTATTCTACGTTCCGAACTAACAACTATCTTCGCGCCTTCATGTTTCGATGAAGAGCGTTGCAATACCTTTATATGCTCGCGAACAAAACTTTCTAAGTCTTCGAACTTAGGAATTTTATTGCCGCGATGATCCGACTCAAATAAACGAATGGTTTCGGAATCAAATTTCTTTAAACCCATGTACAAAAATAAGAAGTCGCAGAGGTCATCGATCTTTAGGTTTTTTACGGCGCGAACAGATGATGCGAAAGTATCTAGAAACTTCTCTAAGTTTTTATCGTTACATGCCGTAATAGATTTCAAATCAAACATCTGATCCAAATATGCGTTAGCTACCGATCTTTTATCCTCATACTTAGCTTTCAAAGTATTTAAAATTAAATTATAATTTTCGGCACTAAACGTAATTCCAGCGCAAACGGTTATAGCTTTACCAGTTAATTTTTCAACGAGATAATGCAATTTTTCGTGATCTGTCAACGTTGAATCGTTCTTATCTATTGTATTCTCAAAACTATCTATAAATGAACACCAATTGCGAATGTTACCATCAAATTCGGGTATTTGAATTGGTGGCAACTTAGGTCGGTCGCGAGTGGGATTGGGTCGGTCAGACGGTTTCTCCAAACTCCTAGCGACGCGTTTGATACGACAATACAAATCGTCAAACGACGACAAGGCCTGATAACTCACTGAGTAATCGGGATTTAAATTCAACTCTAAAACGTTGATGTCATGCACTAAGGATTCGAAATCCGCGCGTAAACTATCCAAGTTTTCTATAGAACACAAGAACGAATCTCTAATAGCCAAATCAGAGGTTTTAAGTGCATTATCACAAATCGATTGTACACGAGAGTAAATCATTTCTCTTTTAGCGTATAAAAGTTTCAATTGAACTTTACTATCGGTGCTACCAACCTTTGGGGGCATTTTTACAACTAATATCCAACTAAAGTGCGGTAAATAACAAATGAAATGACTTAATCTTAGCGGTACCTATAGAACAGCGACGCGGCGCGAGCGATATCCGTAGGTAGGTAGGTACTTATGACTGCGAGTGCAAGCTTGAACAAAACGCGCATAGCAACAAGATCGTACCTACGCGAGCTAGATCGCTGTCTAGGTTCAACTATTATTTCAGGGATTAAGTATTGCGTAATATCTATTCAAATTAAAATACTTTCGTATGAATTTGAATGAAATGCGAGCGAGGTACAACCGCGTACCTACCGTATTAGGTAAATACGATGCGAGCTAGCGGCGAACGGACAACTTAGAGATTGAAACAAATAAAACAAAAGCCAAATGCGTTAGGTATTACACTGTGCCTATGCACTAGGGTGTCTAGGATACCTAAGATCTAAACCTAAATGCCTAGATGCGGGGTTTTCTACTAAAATAACTAGGTATTTAGGTGCGGTGCGTTTATTCCCAATGCAATGGAATAAATAACAAAGTGCGAAACTACGACCAAGGATTGATACGATAAGAGAAATGCGAGCGAGGTATAACCACGTACCTAACCTATGTAGGTATCAGGTAAACACGATGCGAGCCAGCGGCGAACGGACAACCCAGAAATTGAAATAGCCAAATGCGTTAGGTATTACACTGTGCCTATGCACTAGGGTGTCTAGGATACCTAAGATCTAAACCTAAATGCCTAGATGCGGGGTTTTCTACTAAAATAACTAGGTATTTAGGTGCGGTGCGTTTATTCCCAATAGAATAAATGACAAAATGCGATCTACGACCAAGGATCCGGCTCGACCAGGACCAAAAAGAATGGTGGCGTGGTTCTCATGCCACCTGAGCTAGTGGACTGTATTTCGCGGAGGGTGAAGTTAACTGTTTCATTGACGCTTTACACAACAAACAAGACAGGTGATCGGGTTGCCGCGGAGGTGGTTTAGGCATTGAATGCAACCCGAGAAATTAGGAGAGGATGCACTAACCTTCACGGGGCCACGTGCCGTCGCAGCCGGTGCACCGATCTTCTCTTCCTGGCTCAGGAGTTGCCGCCCACATCACTAAATCACTTGAGGGACACACGAGAGGCACAATCCGATCGGTAAAGGTCTATGAAAGCGGTTAAAATCCAACAAACATTATTAATTTCTAAGAGTCGCGTGCGCGGCCGCCATTGTTTACTAGTTCAAATGCGAAGTGACGATGCGGCCACTTTGACCATTGGCGGGCGAAAACTATTGCTATCTTTCACTTAGAGGTAGTGCGGGAGGGAGATGGGTACAGGGAGCGCGCGCCCAGCGTCAACCAATCGAGACGATTTGAGTATACTACTACTGGCGCCACCAGGCGGCTGAACGCGATCACGAAGCTAGACCGATACCCTGTGCCCAGGTTACACGATTTCACGTACTCTTTGTCAGGAAAGAGTGTATTCACTAGTCTGGACATCAATCGTGCCTATCACTTTATAAAGATAGCGCCAGAGGACGTTGAGAAGACCGCCATCATCACGCAATTTGGGCTGTTCCAGTTTCCCCGGATGACGTTCGGACTTCGCGGAGCGAGTCAGACGTTTCAGAGATTCATGAACAACACCGTACTTAAGGGGTTAGAAAATATTTCAATGGCACAGGGCGATCGGGTTGCTCACAGCTCTCTATTTTGCTACATAGACGACATCATCATTGCGTCAGAAAACGACGCAGTGAACAAAGAGCACGTGGGACGAGTATTTGAGCAATTCAGCAAAATAGGTATTACAATAAACACTGCGAAATGTCGATTCGGTCAAAGTTCAATCGAGTTTTTAGGTCACAAAGTTACATGTGAAGGTATTAGCCCGTTGCCTGACAAGGCAGAGGAAATCGGACGCTACAAGAAACCGGAGACAGTCGAGGATCTCCGGCGTTTCTTAAGCATGGTAAATTTTTACAGAGCTCATTTACCAAATGCGGCAAAAAAAAATTTTTACATAACTCAAATAAAAAAGACAAGACACAGATAGTATGGGATAGAGACTCAGAGTCAGCGTTCGAGCAGTGTAAACTCAGCTTACAAAGCGCCGCAACACTCGCTCACCCAGCTCCAGAAGTACCATTAGCATCAATGACAGACGCCGTGCCGTGTTGCAATAAAGAATCAAAGATAAGTGGCAACCACTAGGGTATTTTTCTAAGAAGTTATCAGACACACAGCAGAAATATAGTACGTACGACAGAGAGCTGCTAGCAATATACAATGTCTATCATGCATTTCAGAGACATGGTCGAAGGTAGGCAATTAACCGTGTACACAGACCACAAGCCCCTCATTCATGCGCTGACAAAGGTTAATTCAGATAAAGAAACGCCTAGACGCATCCGCCAGTTAATGTACATAAACGAATATACTAATGATATCCAACACGTCAGCGGTAGCAACAATGCTGTGGCGGACGCCTTATCGCGAATCGAGGCAATAGTTGGCCCAACGGTGCTCGATTACAGAGGACTAGCTAGTGAACAGGGAAGAGACTATCAGATTACAGACTTGTTGAAAGGTAACGATAAGTCACGGATACAGCTGCGAAAGGTGACTTTGCCAAATAGTTGCGCAATGGTGTATTGTGAGGTGTCAACAGGAAAAGTCAGACCTTACAAACCTAAAAGTTTTAGACGAACAGTTTTCGATTCAGTACACAGCATGAGTCACCCGGGTATTAGGACGACCTTAAGCATGGTAGCCTGTAGATATTTTTGGCCAGAGATGAATCGAGACGTTAGAGAATGGGCTAAAAGCTGTCTCCAATGTCAAAAGAGTAAAGTGAATCGTCACGTGATTTCAGGTGTGGGAGAGTTCGCACCGAGCGAGAGGTTCGAGCACATCCACGTCGACATCGTCGGACCCCTAAGTACCACACAGAGAGGTAACAAATATTGTGTAACAATAATTAACAGATTTACAAATTGGCCAGAAGCCGTGGCCATAGCTGATATAACGGCCGAAACAGTAGCAAAAGCAATTTATGAGTCGTGGGTTTGTCGGTTCGGATGTCCCGCTAGACTCACTAGTGACCAAGGTAGACAGTTCGAGAGCGAATTATTCCATAGTGTTTAGTGTTAAGAATTCAAATGTGTACATAATTTAGTTACGAGTTATTCACTAGATGGCGTTGTACAATTTGTCAGATTTGTACATGGCGGTATCGAAAGTCTCCGGAACCATGTTAAAAGCTTCAGTGAATAAAATTGTTTTTGTCCTCGCTGGGAATGTGTGTTGGTTATTTAAACCCTGATTTGATCCTAACGAACCGGGTCATTCGGCAACTTAGGTACTTTACGATTTAAAGTACTTAAGTATTGGCGTGTGGTTGTATTAGTGGATCGCTAATACACCATTGGACTGTGTGCGTGTTGGCATTCGTGTGGAAGTACGAGACTGTTAGCAGTGAGCCGACAGAGGGCGCAGCGGTGCTTTCGAATCCAAGAGTTGGTTCCTACCGCTATCAATTGCGGTAAAGGAATTGCATGCAGAGCCACCTGGAAGACAAAAGACGCAGTATATGCAAGTCTTTCCTTGAGACACTAGAGGGCGCCACTAGAAGTTAACGTCAAGACATCGACGAAGTGACGACATTGTGACGTGACACAAGTGAGGTTTGGCAGAAAGAAACCGTGAGTACAATTGGAACTGTTTACGCCTTTGTGAAAGTTGTGGTTTGCGAACATAGTTTGAACTTAGTAAATTTATCAGTGTTTAGAACAGAAAAATTATAGTGACTTAATTAGCGACTTAGAATAATAATAATAATAGTAATCAGTGAAGTACTGTGATTTCTTATTAACAAAAGTGTATTAAAATTATGTATTGTATATAAGTAATAGTAAAATGGGCTCAAGGTCCACATAGGCCGCAAACATAAAAACCTGCAGCAAACAGCGCCCGCTTTGACTGGCGCTGATTCGCGGCCGTCCGGTCAGCAAAGTCAGGTGCTCCGGGGGCCTGGCCCTTGTCCGCTAGAGAGGGTTGCCGCTTTGAGAGCTTGTACGGCCGTGATGAAGCATATTCCCAAGGGCGCTCGGAACCAGGTGGCGAGTCGATTGTGCGAGGTCCTCGACAGGTGTGTCGACGGCAACGGTGTGGATGACTGGGGGGCACTCCTTACTTTTGCCTATGGTGCCCTGCGGGTCCCTTCGAAGGACGCGCCGGGCAACATGACAACCAAGGTGAAAGCAAACATACAGTCATTCGACTCGGGCCTGTTCCCAGAGGAGCCGGGGGGGACGCGTTTATCTGGGTCCCGGGACAATCGTAAAGCCATCGAGACTAAGGTATATGAGGGCGACCTACGTGGGGCTGTCCGGATCTTGGTCTCTGATGACTCATTCGCACGGCACGACACGGATACGCTTAACGCGCTTCGTGCGAAACATCCGAGCCCATCGCGCCCGCTAAGCTTTCCGCCGGAGCCGGACACGTCATTTTCGGCGGTGACGGTTTCCGCGGAGGACGTGGCGCTCGCGCTGAGTACTTTTTATAGCGGCTCCGCGGCGGGCTTGGACGGTATACGTCCTGGGCACTTGAAGGAGCTCACGTCGGGTTCGGCGGGGGAGAATGGGCAGCGACTGTTGGGGTGCTTGGCGAGGCTGGCAAATCTTCTGCTGAGTGGACGGCTGAATCCTGCCGTCTGTCCCTATCTCTATGGGGCATCTCTGTGTGCGCTTACGAAGAAGGACGGCGGGCTTAGGCCAATAGCGATCGGGAGCGTACTCCGTAGACTGACGGCCAAGCTGGCGTGCCGATCAGTGAGGGAAGCGATGACGGAGTATTTGCTGCCGCACCAGCTTGGTTTTGGGGCGCGTCGGGGATGCGAGGCGGCTATCCATGCAACGCGCGCGTTTGTCATGGACCCTGACCGCTTGGACTGCGTGGTGCTGAAGCTCGATATACGAAATGCTTTTAACACATTGGAGAGAGACGTTCTTTTGAGTGAGGTCAAGGATCAGGTTCCCTCTCTCTACCCTTTTCTGTTTCAAGCGTACCATCATCCCTCTAATCTCTTCTTCAATAATAACTTAGTCTCTTCGCAGGTGGGTCATCTCAATCATTCTATTAGCAGTTTGCCATCTTACTGCTGGGCATAGGCATCCTCCAATGTGCGCCAATGCTCCCAATCCTCAGCATTCCGCATCCAGCCACCTTTTCAGGTCGTCTATCCAACTGGCTAGGCGTTGACCCATCCCAATTTTTTCATCTACGAGTACTGGAATGTAGTTTGTTGTAGTAAAAGTATCTATTTTTTTTTAATATTTTTATTAGTAATTTAATGATGTTAACTTTTGATAAAAAACTTACGATATGCGGACTAAATTTGCAACACAAACGACCGCATCACAAAAATATGAAAGCTTGCATATAATTTACATACATATTAGGAAGTTCATTGCCCTGTCGACGATACGTCATATTAATATGTTATACTCCCGAGATTTCAAATAAATTGTTTGTTGCTTGTACTTGTACTAATATATAAATTGAGACATTTTTATAGCTACCTTTATTATTATATGCTAACAGCCCGTCTCGACATCATATAAAAATAACAAATATAATACGACTAGCTGAATCGCCCCGGCTTCCTTCGTAGCATACTTCAAAACTCTTATGAGCCATAATATATGCCCGCAATTTATTAATTTTCAGATGACATTTGAGAATCTGTCGGATTTATTGCTCACTTGACCAATATCGTGATGATATAGCAACAACCTGTTCTTTTTATTTATTAAAACTTCATACGTACATCACAGGCAGACTGAATGACCCAGACGTTTTCTACCAGCCATCCTGATAGGTTTCAAGCGCATAGTTATTTCCGCGAGGACATGTTAGTAGAAGTCCTCTGTTCAACTTTCAAACTTATAGTGCTTTGTGATAACTTACTCCTGACTAACAAGACTTCCTATTCATATCTCGCGTACTTCCGTACTAGAGTAATGTATATTACTAAATACTTAGATGCTGTATGACGAGGCAATTGGTAATATTGACTTAGTTATTTATGTTTTATTTTTGAAACAACACACACGTGGTTGAGATTTACTTTTAGAAGAAATTTTCTTCATCTTAGCGTTTATCCCAGTCGCATCAGAAGCTCTCACCTCAGAGTCTGGCATCCGCTTTTCCGGTCTAACTGCGGATTTGGCTGAACTTCGATATTTTCCATGAAGCGACTGTCATCCGACCTCTACTACAACTACCCAATGCCGATATCGAAGCGATGCAATTGATAAAACGTGCTATTCCAAATCAATCATTCAAACGCGTAGTTTTTTTTTCTTTATACCTCTTGGGTGACAGACACCTGTCATGCAAGAGGTATAAATGCAAGAGGACCAATGGACATGTGCAAAATGTCACACACTCGCGCTTCCGACCCTGTAAGTACCTTCTAATGCCCTTCTTGAAGTACGCCATATTGGAGTCGCTTGGAAAAACCGCAGCAGGGAGTTCATTCCACTGCTTAGTTGTTCAGTTCAGTTCATAGTGTAGTTCCTAAGATTAGCACGTTCAATCAAACAAACTCTTCAGCTCTTATCTTTGCGTTGTTCCCAGTTCCATCCGAGGCTTTCACCTCGAAGCCTGGAACCCACTTACTCTTTTTCCTCATTTTGATTAGGCTTATATGACTTTTACGGGAGCCATGCCATTCTAATCCTTCAAACACGAGGGGTAAACCCTACGCCAGATCATCTTCTGTTAATTAGCAGGATAAGAGATATTATTCTAAGCGACATCGTGTTCCAAACGCTGTCGTAACTTGAAAAGACGGTGGATTACAATCGGTTAACATAGAAGAGAGAAATGGTGGAAGACTACACCCAACTTAAATATGTTGGCTTTTACGAACGTGCATAGCTATCGATTTGTCACTCAGAATAAGGGACAAAGTTTTCTCAGGCCCAAGAGATCGTGGTGAGATCTCAAACACTGTAAGTTTTCAGTACGTATTTATCTACGTTTTATAATTATTTCACTAATTACGCTATCTCCCAACGGAGAATAGGTCATTGACATGCAAAATATTGGCTTACTGAACCTTCAGCCTATGACCAGTGTACTATTCCACGGGTTCATTGCTAGGACTATATTTAGAACAGTTTTTGTGAGTTTCATATATTTGATAACCATAAAACTTTATTAATACCTAATTAGTTTTCTAATAGTCTAAGTTAACTTTTATAGTGTAGGAAGAGGGTTTTACATAGGGATTAAAGGTTAACTAGGGTCAACGATATTTTGAGTAGAAATTTATTATGTGTAAACTTTGATATATACATTTTGGAAAGTTGAAGACACTACCTACAGAGAGACAAATGAACATACTTTTTCATGCAAGTCTCCTCGGGTACTCTTCGCCGCCCAGCTTGGGTGGATATGTTGGACTAGAACCAACAAAAACCATATACCGTCTCTGATTTTCAGATGCAGGGGTGTGTAATTGCCTAAGACATAACCCTCGCACCCTAGCTGACACAGGGCCCCCATTTCGAGATGGTCCCCTTAGGTGTGGGATCCACGGTGTCCCATTCGTGTTCTCAGAAGACAACGGTACCTACTGTTATCGCTACTAAGGAACCAACTATGACGTAAGTTGAGAGTTACAGTCTTCAAGAGTTGAAGTCTTACTAGTGTCACACACTTACAGGCACTCGATTCTACTAAAGAAAATCACTGCCATACCACTAACACTGCAAAAAATGGCATAAAATTTTAGACTTTACTCCCATACAGTTAAAGTTCAAAATGAAATAAAAGGGTTTCATAACACTTTTTCATTCGCAATGGAAAAAGGCCCGTCTTTAAGGTATTACTGTGCTTTTGATGATGTCACGTAATAAATTGACAATTACTCCAACGCCGATTTCTTTCGCACTTAAAAACACTCTTTTCCTTGATGAGATACAATAAAACTATACTCTGTGGGAATTCTATAAGCCTTACATCGTTGTACACACACACAGAATAACAGATGTAATCAATTAAGATAGAAAAAATAAATCGGCTCAAGCGGGATACGAACCCACGATCTTTCCCTTACAGGGAGAATGCTCTAACCACTAAGCTACCGAACCTCGCCTGAAGCCATCCAAATTTTAGTATATATATCCAACTATTTTCTGTCTTAATCAATTTGTGTATTTATCATACTAAATGCTTTAAAATTTCATTCAAGAGATGTAATTTACAAAAGCGAGCTTAACTCAAAATTGAGTTCCATTCCAGGAAACCCGGGAATGCACAGAGGAATTGCAATATGAGAGGCTAAGTCTAGTGTACATGAAAGTGTAAATTTTAATATACGAAGGTATACAAGATGTATACCCCAGGCATAAAACACATAAATACAAAAGTATTCAGTTTTATGTTGTTATATACAGAAAAAGGAATATCGATTTTCACCTAGGCAGGTCTTGCTTTTCTCGCTTCAATTCCCTTTTGCCTGGTATCAAAGAACTTTCTCCGTACTCCTTCACCCTCTTAGGGTCTCCTATCTTCCCTGATGGAGTGCCAGAAGCAATTTCTTCCCGCACTAAGCTTCTCCTGACCGCTCGAGAACGTCTCAAAGACCTTTCTGCGCACGTGGCGCTGGCCTTATTGCGCATGTGCTTTGCCCTCCCTAAGCTAACGTATCTCCTGCGGACTACGCCTACCTGGGTATGTCCAGTGGAAGTCGCAGCATTCGACGACAGCCTTAGATCCACTGTTGAGTCGATTTTAAATGTATCTCTCAATGAGTCTCAGTGGACACAGGCGACTCTTCCCATTCGTCACGGAGGTATCGGGGTGCGACGCGCGCGGGATGTGGGTGTGCCGGCTTTCCTGGCGTCGGCGCATGGGGTAGCGGATCTCGTCACTGTAATCCTCCATAATAATGGTGGCAGAGTGACCGTGCCCTTTGCGCCCGGCGCCGAGACAGTGTGGTTCGCCTGCAGTTCAGCGGCGTCGAGACCAGTCGTGCCCACTGTCCAGCGCGCTTGGGACGAGGGCATTGCTGTAAGGCTTAGGGAGCAGTTATTGGAGGTTGCTTCGGGATATGGCCAGGCTCCGAGCAGTGTCACAGCCGGAATCGGGAGCGTGGTTGCACGCGCTGCCTTCACCTCACCTGGGCACTTTGTTGGATGACAATTCGTTGCGGGTGGCGGTGGCCCTCCGCCTGGGCTGCGGGTTGTGTGAACCCCATAGATGCACCTGCGGTTCCATGGTGGCGAGCGATGGCCATCACGCACTGAGTTGTCGTAGAAGTACGGGTAGGTTTCCGCGCCACCATGCTCTCAACGACATACTTCGGAGAGCCTTTGTGTCGGCGGATATCCCATGCCTATTAGAACCACCTGGCCTCAGCAGATCCGACGGCAAAAGGCCGGACGGTATGACTCTGGTGCCATGGAAAAATGGTAAGTGCCTTCTGTGGGATGCCACGTGTGTCAGCACGGTTGCGCCCAGTCACCTGAGCCGTACTGTCCGGTCTCCGGCAGCTGCTGCTGAGGACGCAGCGGATAAAAAACGAGAGAAATATGCGGAGTTGACAGAGCAATATATGTTCGCTCCCTTTGCGGTCGAGACAATGGGTAGTTGGGGTACCGACGCCAAGAATCTGGTGAGCGAATTAGGGCGCAGGTTGAGGGACAAAACCGGTGACTCCCGCTCCGGCTCGTACCTGGGGCAACGGTTGGCCATAGCTGTTCAACGGGGCAATGCCGCCAGTGTCATGGGTACCTTTGCACCAGGTACGATGAGGGGCGGGTTAATAGATTAGACTGTCACTCTGACTGTACAAAAATGTGGACAATATTTTAATTGTATAATGTAATAATTAATTTTTATATATTGGCGTACTCTAATTTCTAAATTATTGTAAATCTAATTTTAAGTGAACTTTATGTTTTTATGAGAAATAAAATTCCTATGTTTGTTTTAAAAAAATAGTAAAAATAATTGTTCAGTACTATTTAAATTAAGTTTCACTCAACGCTCGATAGATGGCGTTGACATCTAATTAGATCACGCTATGGTTTCGTTCACACTCATGGTATTTAATGATCAACGACCAATGTATTATTGAACAATATTATTACACCAATTCAGGTGAAGTTTGTGGTTTTATTGCACCCGACCTTCATCACAACCGGACAAATAGTGTTTGTTCCACCGCAAATATCGGCATAAGGCTGATAATAATACATGGTCCTATCGAGTCGGATCGGATACTCCAGACACCTTTCGTACACCTCGTACTAGCAGTGGATCGCTGTGCAACGGTACGAGTAAACGCGCAAGGAAGTGCCGCGTTTTTGGAAGCTGTCTGAAGAACAGTTCTGGTCCCGGCAGCAGTTTAAGAAACAACCACAGAGGGCGCCACCTACACATCAGTTCGAATAGTGAGTGAAGTGCAACTGTGAGTACATTTTATTTGTTTATGTTACGAGGCAAAAGACCTTTCAACCAAAGCAGTTAGAAGTTGACATCTGTTAAGATTGTCACTTTGTGAAGTTTACGAAGTTCGTTTAAATCAAGCAACTTTATTTGAAATTTAAATGTTTGTCAAGATTATTCAAGTGGAAGAATCAATGCAGTTTAGACTTAGAAAAATTAAGAGTAGTTTGTAGTTAACTTTAGTATATTAGTATTAGTGCATGGTAGTTTAGACTTAGAATAATTTATAGAAAACGGGGGAACGGGGAGAGTATGCCCGTTTGCCGCCGACAGTAAAACTAAATTGAAAGACTTGTAAAATTTTGTAGAAATTTTTGAGACTTTGAAAAATCGCTTTTGAATTGTGTAGTAGTGTGCTTTTTTATGTTTGTTTTTGCCATATTTTGTAGTTACAAAATTTTATGAAATCTATGTCGTAGTTTGATAGACAGTTGTAAAATTTTCGTTGAATCGCTTGGCACTTAAAATAGTCGCTTATCGCTGGACTTAATTTTTATTTAAGGACTCTTTAATAGTTTTCATTTGCAACAATCTATAACATTGGTAAATTAAAATAGTAGAAGTTATTTGAGCTTTTTTGCTGACCGTAGTAGTCTAATTAATCTAAATTCACAGAGTTATTTTGTTTACTTACGTAACATGGCGGAGTTAACCAAGGTTGTAACTCATTTACGCACTACCATAGAAAAAGGATACACAAATTTTAGAAAGAGTCCGAAGGATAGAATAACTTTAGAATATGTACAAACTAGACAAGAACTCCTTGAAAGTAATTGGACTAAATTTCAGACTAATTACCATAAACTTATTGAGCAAGCTGATAAGGTGGAACCAACTGTGTTGGACTGTTATGATTCCACCGAAGAGGTTTATCTTAATTTCAAAACACTTTTAATGTCGACCTTCAATAAATTGTCACCGTCTAAACAGGCAAAATCAAGTAATGGCCAGTCATCGAAATTTGTAAAGCTAGATAAAATAAGTATCCCGACATTTTCTGGCGAATACAGTGAGTGGACAACATTCAGTGACTTATTCAAATCTTTAGTTCACAAAAATGAATCTCTCGATAATTGCCAAAAATTGCACTATTTAAAAAGTCATCTGACCGGAGAAGCTGCACGAATAATAAGGCACACCCCGGTAAGCGATGCCAATTATGCTCAATGTTGGGCAGCATTAGAGAATCGGTACAATAATAAAAAGCACCTAGCTCATTGCATTTTAAAACGGCTATTTAGCCAAAAACGTTTACATGTTGAGTCAGGGTCTGGTCTCAAGGAGCTTTTTGATACCACCAATGACTGCTTGCATGCGCTCGAGAATTTAAACATTGATGTGTCTACATGGGATGTCATCATTATTGAGATAGTAGCATTCAAACTAGATTTTGAGACTCGCAAACAATGGGAGCTATGTAGTAACCCTTCTGGCGTAAATGAATTGCCTACTCTTAAACAGTTTCAGTCATTCATTGAAACCCGTTTTCGCGCGTTGGAAGCAATAGAGCCTCCTAAGTCATCGGCTCGCCAGAACAAATCACAAGCTCATAATCCAAAGGCAATGTTGGTCGCAAATTCATCGTCGTTGAACTGTGACTTTTGTCATGAATCGCATAAGCTCTGTTACTGTAAACAGTTTGCTAAACAACCCATTAAAAGGAGACGCGACTTTGCATCTAAAAATATGGTTTGTTTCAATTGCTTGGGCAACAATCACTCTGCTTCCGAATGCAAAAAATCAACATCGTGCAAAATCTGTCACAAACGTCACCACTCATTGTTGCACTATAGTGAAGATAACAATGTTAAGGGTGACGGCAATTCTGCACAAACCTCCGCTGATCAATCAAGCTGCTCAACTAGTCAAACATCCGTCGTTTCATGTCTCTCTACAGGCACAGTCCCTAAACCGCGAAAGGTGTTGTTGGCAACAGCTCTAGTAACAGCTGAGTCCAACTTTGGGCAACATTTAACCATCCGAGCGTTACTCGATCAAGGCTCTCAGGCGTGCTTCATCACAGAAGCTGCAGCACAATTACTTAGGCTGAAACGAATTCCGATCCAAGGTATCATCACTGGTTTAGGTAACGATAGGTCAACCATTGCACGGCATATGGTTTATTTGTCAATCCAGTCACGAACGGATCCAAATTTCAAGCTTAGATTAAATGCATATGTTTTAACAAATATAACATCTTACTTACCCGATTGCAATATAAATACTGGGTGGCGCAAAAGTAAAGACCCTATTTGGTTCGGCTATAACATTTTTTCTAAATTAGAAAACTAGATTTAGGTTTTTTTAAATGTATATTTGTACCATTAAATTTCGTACCATTAGGATTTAAAGATGATGTCTTTTAAATGGTGACCTCCAGAGTGATACACATTTGAGCCCTATTTATGACATTTTGCATAACTTGCCGTGACACTTCCTGCGATATGTTCGTTATTTCTTGACGAATGTTTTCTTTTAGAGCTGCGAGAGTCTGTGGCTTGTTCACATACACCCGAGATTTCAAAAAACCCCAAAGAAAGAAGTCTGGACTGGTCAGATCGGGTGATCTTGCAGGCCAAGGCAAATCGCCAAAACGAGAGATAACTCGGCCTGGAAAAGCGTCCACTAAGAACATTGACACAATTATTCCACGTTCTTGGGGAGTAAAACGGTCCATGTTTATTTTCAGTGTATTTTACATTTGTTCACTACACAATTTTCAACAACAGAAGTACAGAAAATGTCATATAAAAAAAATAAAGGTATTTTCTTTAGTGCCAGTACTTTTGCGCCACCCAGTATTAGTAATTTTGATTGGCTGAACACTAAAGGCTTATATCTAGCTGACCCAAACTTTAATACACCCAACAAGATAGACATTTTGTTGGGCGCTGACGTTTACAGTCGTATTATACAGGAAGGTATGATGAAGAGCCCGTCAGGTACTCTCATCGCTCAATGCACCACTTTAGGGTGGATCCTGTCAGGTGCGGTTAGTTCTGTAAGCAATCACAAATTAAAATCAAGAAACATTAATGTCATGCATGCACAAATTAAGGAAGATAATATGCTTAAAATGTTTTGGGAAATAGAAGAACAAACAAATAATAAGAAAATACTTACCGCCGAAGAAGAGAAATGTGAAGAGCTTTACAAGCGGACTACTAAACGAGATGAAGACGGTAGATATGTAGTCAAGTTACCGTTTCGTGAAGATGATCCTACTTGTAAATACGGCAATTCGCGAGACATAGCTGAAACACGATTAAAATCATTGGAAAAAAGATTAACAAAGAACACACAATTAAAAGAAGAATATAGTAAGGTAATAAATGAATACTTACAACTAGGACATATGAAACCTGTAAACAAAAATGATGCAAAAAGAGAAGAAGCAGTCTATCTCCCACATCACGCTGTGATTCGAGAAGACAAGGCTACTACCAAAGTAAGGGTGGTCTTTAACGCTTCAGAAAGGAACAATAAAGCGTCGCGTCGTCATCCTATCGGCCTCGTGGCAGACGTCATTAAAATGTATCGACAGGTGAAAGTAGCAGATGAGGACAGCATATATCAGCGCATACTCTGGCGAGACAGTCCAGAAATGCCAATACAAGACTACGTACTGCTAACTGTCACGTTTGGTACCGCATCGGCACCATATCAAGCTGTTAGGACCTTACATCAAATTGCATATGATGAAGGACAAAACTTTCCTTTGGCATCAGATAGGGTGTTAAATTCATTTTATGTCGATGATATGATGACAGGTTGTGACAGCGTTGAGGAAGGCACTGAAATTTATATACAAATGACGAAATTACTAGGAAAGAGTGGTTTCGCATTACAAAAATGGAATAGTAATAATCAATATATGTTAGATGCAATACATAAATTCGAAATAAATAATGTACAATCAAATAATAGAAGCAAAGAAGTAAAGCGACAGAACACAGACATAAAAATAGTAGAGGACAATAGAAAAGAATTCAAGGATGAAAAGAAAATAGAAATAAAAACTGATAATACTCTAAAAATCTTAGGACTTACCTGGAACCGTCACGAAGATGCATTTCAGTATGGTGTGAGTCTTCCTCTGACATCTGCAGTTCCTATTACCAAACGAGCTGTAATTTCTGAAATCGCAAGATTGTTTGACCCATTAGGATGGTTAGCTCCATGCGTAATCGTGGCAAAGGTCTTCATTCAAAAATTGTGGTTAGCCGGTATACAGTGGGACGAAGAAGTTCCTTCCAAATTATGGGAGGAATGGGATACTTATCGAAAGGAACTGCCAATAATCACGCAGGTACGGATTCCGCGTTGGGTGGGAATCAAATCGAGAGACAGTGTTGAGTTGCATGGCTTTAGTGACGCCTCCAAGGATGCCTATTCGGCTGTTATTTATCTGCGGAGTATAGACGTCAAAGGCCACGTACATGTATCTCTATTGGTTGCTAAAACAAAAGTTGCCCCCATCAAACAAGTCAGTATCCCGCGTTTGGAGTTGTGTGGAGCAGTGCTGCTGGCTAAATTATTGATAGAAACTGCAGAGGTGTTAAACGTAGCAAAAGACAACTTGACTGCTTGGACTGACTCCACAGTCGTCTTAGCTTGGCTAAACAGTCACCCAAGCAGGTGGAAGACGTTTGTCGCCAATAGGACCTCGGAAATATTAACCACCATGACTTCAGCTCAATGGTTTCACGTTTCTACTAAGGATAACCCAGCAGACTGCGCATCACGAGGATTACTACCAAGCTCGTTCGTAAAAAACGAATTGTGGTTTGCAGGACCGCTATTTCTAAAAAACAAACAAATTAACTATAAAAGGCCAAAGGACTTACCACTTCATTTAGAAGAATCTATTAAAACACACGTAGGTGTAGTTCCCAATAGCTTTATCTTGGAAAAATATTCCACTTTACAAAGGCTGCTAAGAGTCGTAGCTTATTGTCGTAGGTTTTTAAATAAAGGTAAAAATGCTCAACCTTATTTACTCAAAAGAGAGTTAGATCAGGCTTTAGAAGTATGTGTTAAGAAAACACAAAGGGAAGCATTTCCAGTAGAGTATGCCCAACTACAAGATAAGGGTGATCTTCAGTCTAAGACAAGCAAGTTGAAATCATTGTACCCATATCTCGATGCACAAGGGCTAATGAGAGTTAGGGGCAGACTTGAAAGTTCCCAGTTGGATGAGCAAACTAAACATCCAATTGTTCTTCCGACCGCTGCGGCCTTGACTAAGCTGATTGTTGCTGAAGCTCACGACAAAACTTTACATGGAGGCCCACAGCTAATGCTAAATTATTTACGCACAGCCTACTGGATAATTGGTGCCAGGAATGTCGTTAAGCATCATATCCAGAGGTGTGTGACATGCGTCAGACAGAGAGCTGAAATTAAAAATCAGTTCATGGGATCTTTGCCCGCCGTAAGATGCACACCCGCAAGACCGTTTCTGCACAGTGGTGTCGATTACGCTGGTCCCATAAATATCAGAACAACCAAGAGACGCGGACATCATGCTTACAAGGGATATATCTGTCTCTTTGTGTGTATGTGTACTCGCGCCATTCACCTAGAAGTGGTCAGTGACATGAGCTCGCAAGCATTCTTGGCCGCCTTCCGACGATTCGTATCTCGGCGGGGCCACTGTGCCCAATTGTGGAGTGACAATGGGACTACGTTTGTAGGAGCATCAAAGGAGTTGCAACAACTGACCTACTTTCAGTCCACTATAGGTGAACAATTGGAAGCCCACGGTACAGAGTGGCACTTTATTTCCCCACATGGACCTAATTTTGGTGGTCTATGGGAAGCGGGTGTAAAATCCACCAAATTTTACCTCAAACGTGTCGTTGGTGAATCAACGTTGACTTATGAGGAACTAAGTACTTTTTTAAACCAAGTCGAAGCATGTTTGAATTCGCGACCAATAAGTATATTGAATAGTACAGAGCCTGGCGAACCGACACCGTTAACTCCGGGACACTTTTTAATTGGAGAACCAATCGTAAGTGTACCTGATTACACGTACGAAGGGTCTAACGTGAACTGTTTAACTCGGTGGCAATTCATTCAACGAATGCTCCAGTCATTTTGGAAAAGATGGTCTACCGAATACTTATCAAACCTAATGAATCGGTATAAGTGGTCTAATCGAGTTCCCGAACCTAAAGTTGGAGACATTGTTCTCATAAAGGAAGACGACTTGCCGCCAAGTCGTTGGTTATTAGGTCGAGTAGAGTTGAAACATCCCGGTAAGGATGACATCACCCGTGTGGTCACAATTCGTACCAAAACATCACTGTTGAAAAGGCCCACGTCCAAACTCTGTATTTTGCCAGTTGCTGATTAATTAACTTATAATTCTTACAAACTTGTTAAATTGCCTAGTTAAAATCAAATTATATATGTACTTGTTAGTTCATATTTTATACATTTACACTGTTAAGTTTGATGAATCATGTTTGGTATTTATGTTTTAAGAGTTTGTTATTGATTTGTCACACAGTTACGAGCTCTTAATAATTGTAACATTATCTTTACTGCATATGCAGTGGTATTTGAAATTTGATTTGTATTCTGTTGTAATCTAGTTTTATGAAGGACATTTCTGCACTAAATGTCCTTGGTGGGCGGTATGTTCAGTACTATTTAGATTAAGTTTCACTCAAGGCTCGATAGATGGCGTTGACATCTAATTAGATCACGCTATGGTTTCGTTCACACTCATGGTATTTAATGATCAACGACCAATGTATTATTAAACAATATTATTACACCAATTCAGGTGAAGTTTGTGGTTTTATTGCACCCGACCTTCATCACAACCGGACAAGTAGTGTTGTTACACCGCAAATATCGGCATAAGGCTGATAAATATACAATAATTTTGAGTATACTGTTGCAATGGTATTTTTTTTGCATAAATGACTGACATGTTATGTGTATAGTAAGTATAATGTTTTTTTATTATGTATATGTATTGGTATATTGGTGTGTATTTGTGAAATATACTTGTTATGTGTGTTTGTGAAGTAGTGTAATTGTAGGGTTTACTAGTGGAAACACTAATAAGGCTGTGTAATGGTAAACAACAAAGAGTGAAATTCAATAATTCACAATATATCATGCAGAAAACAATAATAGCTTGGTGAAACAGGAAACGATGTACAAATATTTTTTTCAATTGCAAAAGGCAACAATCTGTTTCATCTAGTCATTCTAGCATAAGCTTATGTACCTGTTGCTCATTTATAATAGCTACAGCAGGCGACTGTTCATTTTTCCTGACATACACTTTTCCATACGCAGTCCAGCAGAATTTGTAAGCTCCCTTTTTAATCAGATCTCGAGCAAGGAAGTGCAGTCGCGAGCCATTAGATGTTAGATGATCCCCTAGGAAGATGGGGGTATCTTCTTGGGTTTTGAATCCTAGGTGCTTGCAACATAGTTTAGAATGGTGTTTAACATTAAAGGCTTTCACCACATTTATTATTTCAGTCTTCAATATAGTAGAACTGGTTTCCACTATGATGGGATTATTTTGTTTCTCAGTATTGCTTCCACGAGCTCTGTAGATATCTTTTATATCGTTTTTCGTCGTAGTACAGCCAATATTCTGAGATAAGTTCATGACCATTTCAATGAGGTCGTCTTAGACTCTTGGTTTTTTCTTGGCACATTTTTTATAACAAAGTTACATTTGCGGCTTCCAATTTGCATTTCCTCCAGTTTATTTTCTAAGATTTTGATGTTCTTTTTGTCTTCTAATGCCTGATTCTCCAATGTAGTAATTTTCTTGGTTAGCTTTTCATTTTGCTCCATTACAAAAGAAATTGAGTTTTCTATATTTATGTTCGTTTGTTTAATGTCTTTTAAAGTTGCGGCCATATGTTTGATCTCCTGCCCATTATTTACTAACATTTCATGCATCATTTTTCTCATCTCTTCCTTAAAGTTATCCAATTGCTGACGATCTAAACGAAGCAGAGAGGATTTAGATATTGATCTAAATCCTCTCTGCTTCGTTTAGATCGTTGGAAAACATAATTATGTGGGGTTGTTGAGCTATTTCCAGTTAGGTTTGTTTCAGATGCAGATTTATTAATCCTCTTCCCCCCCGGACTCCGTTCGATACGGACGTGCTTAATTGTTCCGCGCAAATTGTTTAAAATACTTATTTTAAATTAAGTCAGTTAAAATATAAACTCAGTGTACCAGGCTACCAGCAAACGAGATCCACTGTGTAAGCAAACAACATTTGATGCCGCCCGGATAGTGTGAAGAAGACCAGAATAGCCAGAATTGTGAGACAACTAGCCTGCGCCCGCGCCGGTCATTGCATCCACCCACAGAAGAAACCTCCCCACTCGGAAGCGAGACGCACTGCGTAAGTGAGACTACCGGGGGAATCAAAACTCCACCCACTTTCAGAGTGAGACCGACATACTCAGCGTAAACAAGACGAGTAATTACTTTTACGCACCCACTAATTTTTACTACAGTCAGAAATCTCCGCTTACTTGAGTACTCACTTTATACCGCCGATGGTAATCGACTCAAATAGGCCTAAGCTACTCACAATAAACTATAAACAAATGTCTCTTCAACGTACACCGCCTCCTCAATCACCTAATCCAACAAATACTACGACTATGAGAAATTTGCCTTTGCTTCATAACTCTGACCCACAATTATACAAGCCGAATGAAACCGGAGAAAACATTCCTGTAACCCCTAATTATGTTTCGCATCGTTCCAAACAATCAAAACCCGAAGTATCGCCACCTACTCAATTTACTATGCTCAAAGAGGAAATGAAAGATATGTTTTCGGCGCTGATTAGTTCTCAAAAACAAGATTTTCAGGAAATTAAGGAATCAAACTGCAAAATCGAAACCACTCTGTCTTTATTAACCGCGCAAAACGAAGAATTTCGCAATAAAATAACACTTCTTGAACAGCAAGTAAAGAAAGATCGTGAATATATTCACATTCTCGAGGACAAATTAGAAATCTTGCAGAGAAACTCCCTAAAATCAAGTTTAGAAATAAAAAACGTACAAAAAAAGGTTCAGGAATCCAGAAATGATCTAATTACCTATATCACTACCTGTCAAAAACTATAAAAGTTGATATGAACGATCGAGATATACGTGATATTTTCCGATTAAGAGCCAGAAACGAGGAGGAAAAAAAACCTACAATTATTGTTGAACTACATTCAACGATTCTCAGAACTGAATTTCTAGAAAAAGTTAAAAATTTCTACACTTTGTACAAATCTAGATTACAGGCAAAACACCTAGGCATAACTATTTTAGAAGATACGCCAATTTATATATCTGAACAGCTCACTATAAAGGGCTCACGCCTGTTCTTCCTAGCTCGGGACCTTAAACGATCAAATAAGGTTAAATACTGCTGGACTTCCCATGGCAAAGTGCTAGTTAGAAAAGACGACAACTCAAAAGTGATTCATATCCAACATGAAGCCCAAGTACAGCAACTAATGAATGAAAAATGACTATTTAACTATTTTAAAGTGCAAATAATTATTTTTAGTAAATGTGTACTTATGTTAATTTTATATGTTAGTTCACTTTTAGTATTAATTACACTTAAGTACAATCCACTCTTATATCCCTCACAGTATTACAACATTCCCATATTTTACAACATACCCATATTTATATGCAAATATTTTAAAGTGCAAATACTTATGATTAGTCTACAAGTACTTAAGTTAGTTTTATATCTTCTCTCAGTTTTTGTACCAATTAGATTTAATCACACTACACCCGTATATTCATCACAATTTCACACATAATACACTCATTCATACACTACTACGCTTATCTAACCTCCCACTCATTAAAATCAACCTTATACCATTCATTAAAATCACTAGTGTACTAACGTGCGTTAAGCAAATACAAAGAAAACAACTACAGCCATTTATACAAATATTACAACCTTGTTATGACTTGAATTATCTTTACCCACATTCTAATGGATAGTTTTAGTAGCCTACTAGAAATTGACAAGATTAAACCAATAGAATCATTTAAATGTAATATTCAGGACCTAAAAATGAAATTATGCCACTTGATTTTTAATCTTTCTATTATAACACAAAATATCCGTAGTATTTATAAAAATATCGATGATCTTCAAATAACTCTGTCCCAATTATTTATCGAAGTAGACGTACTTATTTTAACTGAATGCAGGCTAAACCATTTGAAAAATATCCCACAAATTTCTAATTATACATCATATCAAACAAACAAACTTCTCAACCAAAACGACGGAGTTATAGTATACATAAAAAATAACCTAACCGCTAAAATTAAAGAACTTAACCTCACTGACGCCACGGGACTACAAATAGAAATCAATAACTATTTAATATTAGGTATTTACCGTTCTCCATCTCACCATAATGCCACTAATTTCATTCACTCGCTAGATTCTTACCTTGAAACTATTAAAACATACAAAAACTTACTAATCCTTGGCGACATAAACATCGACCTTATAATATCCCCTAAAGAAAACTCATACGAAAGAAGCAACAGACTAAGTTATTTAAGTGTTACTTCCCTACACGGAGTTATGTCTGCCCATTCACTACCTACCAGAAGTGACAGTTGCCTGGATCACGTGCTGATAAGACAAGATAGAAATTCAATCTCCGCCTATGTTGCAGTGTTAGACACCACTGTGACGGACCATAACTTGGTCGCTATATTTGTTACTAATAAATACAAACATACTACATACTCTAGACATAAGAATGTGACAAACTATGGTAATGCACTTACAAGTCTGATCTCCACAGATGTCTCCCACTTTAATATTTACAAAGATCCAAATATTTATGCGACTGCACTTATAGAAATGATAAGAGCCGCTATAAGTAAAAACACCATAACCTGTCCAACTTTTAAATGTAAAAGAGCAATTAAGCCTTGGATTAGTTCGGGGATCTTAAAATGTATACTTTTACGCAATAATATGCAAAGGAAACTAAAATTAGACCTACAAAATCATATATTAGCTATCACTTATAAACGTTATAGAAACTTTTGTTGTAATTTAATAAAAAAAGTAAAAAGGACTTACCTGAAAAATAAAATTACTAAATATATTAAACATCCTAAAAAACTTTGGTCCACTGTCAATGAAGTTACCCAGTATAAGCCACCCAAGACCCCAAACACTGACCTACTTCATATACAACCAAGTCCCCAACTATCTGTAAACCATATTAATAAATACTTTGTTAAAATAGGTCAGTCTTGCTGAAAATATAAAATCCCTAAGTCCCTCCTCCGGTATTGTACATCCCCACTCACAATTGACTTCATTTGTCCTACTTGAAACCTGTCCTCAAGAAGTTGAATCCATTCTGCTAAATTTAGACTCCAACAGCGCACCGGGTTGGGACGGTATTTCTACTTACTTTTTGAAGTCATCAAAAAACTTTTTTGGCACCATTAATTTGTAATTTAGCTAATTTGTGTTTCCAGACTGGAATCATTCCTGACGTACTTAAGCGATCCATAATTACTCCTGTCCATAAGGGTGGAAACAGAGACGATATTAATAATTTCCGACCTATTTCTGTTTTACCCTCTATTTCCAAAATAATTGAGAAGTTACTGAATTCCAGATTAATTAACTTCTTAAACAATTACAAAATTCTTTCCGAACGGCAATATGGATTTAGAGTGGGCCGCTCCACTCAAGATGCCATAATAGAACTCACCTCATTAATTACTGGGGAGACTGATAAGGGTTTTAAATGCTTGACAGTCTTTTTAGACCTCAAAAAGGTATTTGACACCGTCTCTGTACCTATCCTTGTGGACAGGCTGGAATCGCTTGGTATACGCGGCATAGCCCTGTCCTTGTTCACTAGCTACCTCTCTAATAGAAAACAGACAGTTAAAATTGATGGTTATTCCAGTGAAGAAGAGCAAGTAATTTTTGGTGTCCCACAGGGGAGTGTCCTTGGTCCAACGTTATTTCTGGTGTATATAAATGAGCTATGTAATCTTCGTGGCGTTGGAGGAAGGATAGTCTCCTATGCTGATGACACGCAATTGTGTTCTCTGGTAAAACCTGGGATGAGGCAAGAAAGTTAGCCGAAGATGGACTGGTGAAGGTTTCAGAATGGCTAAACAATAACCTCCTAACCCTTAACATCCTCAAAACAAATTACATCTGTTTCGGCCCTTACCTAAACTCCCAGCCAAGTCCTGGTTTCAGTATTTCACTACACAATCACCAACATATAAGCTCCACAAACTGTACATGTCCACTCATCCAAAAGGTTGATAGTGTAAAATATCTAGGGATTATAATAGACCAGAAATTGACCTGGCACGCACATCTAGAACTAACCATGAGCAGAGTTAGGAAACTTAATTGGATTTTTAAATCATTAAGACAATTGATGAGTATAGACGTACTAAAAAATATTTATGTAGCTATGGTACAATCAGTGATAATATACTGCATCTCAGTATGGGGTGGGGCAAATAAAACTAACTTTTTGGAGCTTGAAAGGGCTCAAAGATCTTTAATCAAAGTTATGCACTCCAAACCATACAGGTTTCCTACTACTGAATTGTACACTATTAGCAATCTACTATCAGTTCGTAAACTATATATTCAGTGCATAATTTTAAACTACCACAAACACCTACCTTACGACCATAATGTTTTAAGGAAGAGAAGAAATTATCTGGTAGCCACCACTTGCCCCACGCGTACAGCGTTTGCACAACGACAGTATATTGCCCAAGCCCCATACTTATATAATAAGATCAATAAAATTCTTCAGTTATACCCCATGTTACTTCATGATTGCAAGGTCTCCATTTCAAAATGGCTGAACACGCTTACTTATGAAAAAGTTGAAGAACTTTTAACAAGAATTACTTAGGTAAGATGGCTAATCTCTCTATTTGTAAATACACATTTGCACGTATACACACATACACACACACACACACACACATACACACATACACACTAACACTTATTCACACACTCACGCATATGCATACGCATACGCACGCACACACCCACCTACACATACATACATATAATAAGCATATATACATATATAAATATCAATAACAATAGATAAATAAATACACATATAAATTAGTATTCACATACTAACTCCACATCTGTCTAGATTAAGCTATTACTTTTAATAAATCCAAGAATATGTTACGCAGGAAGAGCGAGGCATTCCCAACACAAGTGTCCATGACTACTTACTGGAAAGTCCCAACAATGTATAAACTAGGATTTTATAAATAAAGAATTTTAAATTTTTTTTTTTATTAATAGGAGAAGACATTATTTATCAATTGCAAACTTTACCAAATTCGTTTGAATTTCCCACAATTTTTATTTATTATTTTGTTCTGGCAAGTATTGAAGAATCCAATATGACGGTAATTTGACAGGTGACAGGCTGTTGTGATGTTTAATGACAAGTGACAATCCGACAGATGACAATCTGACAGATGACAATCTGACAGATGACAATCTGACAGACGACAATCTGACAGATGACAATCTTGCAGTGTAACTAACAAAGAAGTACCTGTTTCACCAGTTGTTGTCTCACTCGCACCACCACTCTGCGTTTCCTTTTACTTTATGTGCGCCTAGTATTTTACTCAATATTTTAACTGTTTTTTTTATGAATAAAAACAAATAAATAAATTCGAATATTGTACGTGCACACGTCTAAACACTTTCGTGGTCCGGGGGGAAGAGGTAGGAAGGGGAAGAGAGAATAATTCAGTAGTTAGTTAAAGTAGACTTAGAATAGTTTTGTGAAAAGTGTAACTAAGGGGAACCTATACCCGATTTTGCCTAGATTTGTATTTTTCTCAAACACTTGTAAATTTTTTGGCTGTGATCTTCAACTTAGAATTCTGTAGTCGTATACTTTGTAAAATTAAGACTTGAATTCTTCGACTTAGAATAAATTTTATGTAAAGCTTGTAGTCTATTTTTGTAGTTCTCTTTAGTACACTAGAACTTAAGTTGTATTAGTGTATTGTAGTTAGATTGTCGTAGTAAATATGGAATCTTTATCAAAGTTGCAATTTGATCAAAGTGTATTATTGAGAAAGGTCGAACTAATTTTAAGAAGTCACCTAAAGACAGACTAACTCAATCGTACATTGAAACAAGATTAGAAACATTGGAAAGCCAATGGACAGAATTTGTGCGAACACATCGTAGTATTATTGAAATTGCAACTGATGAAGAAAGGAAAAGTACATCATATTTTACAAAAGACATTTTTGAGAAAACAGAAGATATTTACACTATATACAAATCGGAATTAAAAGAACTTAAACCTAAACCTACCACTAATAAACATTTAGAAGTTAACAATTTTAATGTTAAATTAACCACAAATGATCTTCCCAAATTTTCTGGACAATATAGTAAATGGAATTCCTTTCGTGATTTATTTTTGTCTTTAATTGATAAAAACGACCAGATCGATGATGTTCAGAAGCTACATTATCTAAAAGCTCATCTTTCTGGCGAAGCAGCACAACTGTTGAGACATACTCCTATAACTGCATCCAATTATAAGGAAAGCTGGTCTGTGTTGATGGAGCGCTACGATAATAAAAAACATTTAGCGAACTGCATCTTAAAACGTCTTGTTAATCAACCAGTGATAAAGGAGTCATCAGCGTCCGTAAAAGGCATTTTAGACACCACTGTCGACTGCTTAAGAGCCTTGCGTGCGCTAGGTATTAATGTAGATTCTTGGGATGTCTTTGTAATATTTTTAGTGCGTTCAAAACTCGATGTCGAATCACGGAAACTGTGGGAAAGGGAAATCAGTACGTCGGACAAGTTACCAACTTTTGTAGAATTTAAGAAGTTCGTAGAATTCAGATTTCGTTCTTTAGAGAACATAGACGAGCCATTACATAAACAAAATGTAACAAGTACTAATAACCGAAACAACTCTGCCAAATCATTCCATGTCGCTTCAAAAACTTGTGTTTTATGTTCAGAGGAGCATACATTGTGTCATTGTAAGCAATTCGCAAAAAAGGACACAGACGAACGTCGTTAATTTGTCCGAGCCAGTAAATTGTGTTTCAATTGTTTAGGTCCAAATCACAACGTCTATCATTGTCGCCAATCCACCAAATGCCAAATATGCAAGAAAAAGCATCACACACTACTTCATCCCAAACCAATCGCAGAATCCACTGGATCTAATAATTCAGCAGACCGTTCTGTAGTGGTTGCAGCTGCAACTACTTCTACTCAAAGTGAGTGTACCAAAAGGTTTTGTTTATTCACAGAGGTCACCAGCCAAGGTCTGTTAGCTACTGCTTTGGTCAATGTGAGGTCAAGAACGGGTACTGCTGTTGTGTTACGAGCTCTGATGGATCAGGGTTCGCAGGTCTCTTTTATTACAGAGGCCGCAGTGCAGATGCTTGGCCTTAGGAAAACACCTGCACGCACCGACATATTGCGGCTAGGCGATGATGAGGGTTCCAGCATACCCTCTAGGTGGATAGTTAAATTCCAGTTGCAATCACGCCTAGATCCCAGTTTTGTTTTGAATGTCGATGCGTATGTTTTGGGCAAACTTACGTCGCAACTGCCTGAACGGAAGGTCGTTCAGGTACTGTCAACGTTTTGATCCTTCGAGTTAGCCGATCCAACTTTTGACACTCCAGGTAAGATTGACTTACTCTTGAGTACTCGTGTGGTCGGCGAAGTCTTGTTGGAGGGTTCGGTTAAGGGTCCACCGGGAACACCCGTCGCACAAAAACCAAACTTGGTTGGATTCTGTCGGGAGAAATCCAGAGTAATCCAAGGAAGTCTAGTCCAGTATGCTGCCATGCTATTGCAGGCACAGATACCAACGAGTTATTGCGCAAATTTTGGGAGCTCGAATCTGATCATGAAGGTCATGTTGACCACTGAGGAACAAAGTTGTGAATATTTTTACTCCGCAACAACCCAGAGAGATGCAACCGGGCGATACATTGTCAAGTTGCCCTTTAAGTCCACCGATCAAACGCTTTCACATACTGGAAAGGAGACTTTTGAAAGACCCTGAACTCAAAACGCAGTATAGTGCTGCTATTAATGAGTATCTTGAGTTGGGTCTTGCAGAGGTGGTTCCCCAAGCTGAGAAGGGAACTCATGCGGTCTATCTGCCGCATCACGCAGTGGTACGAAACGATAAGATACCACCAAGGTTAGGGTCGTTTTCGATGCTTCCTGTCACGGAAACAACGGGGTTTCATTGAATGACGAGTTGATGGTTGGGCCTACCTTGCAAGGGGAATTGTGAAAAATTATTATGCGATGGCGCTGCCACCGCATAAGTTTGGTCGCTGATATTGTCAAGATGTACCGCCAAGTAAAGGTATCAGAGAGTGATGTGAATTATCAACGCATCTTGTGGCGCGACAATCCCGACTCTGAAGTCCAGCACTTACGCTTGCTGCGTGTTACCTTTGGTACATCTTCGGCGCCATACCTAGTTGTGCGCACCTTGCAGCAGTTAGCCTACGACGATGGAAAGGATTTTCCTTTGGCAACTAATTGCGTTCTCAACGACTTCTTCGTTGATGATTTGCTGTCTGGTTGTGATTCGATCGATGAGAGTGAAAAAATCTATGCCGAGATGAACGAGTTACTTGGTCGCGGTGGGTTTCAGCTTCAGAAATGGTCAAGTAACAGCGGGGAGTTTTTGCAGAAGGTAACAAAGGAATCTGTAGGGTCTAGGGAAAATTTGGAATTTAAAGTAGACCATATTGTAAAAATTTTGGGCCTTTCATGGGATAGAAAATTAGATGACTTTAGATATACAGTGAATCTTCCTCAGACGAACCTCCCCGTAAGCAATCGCAGGCTGATTTCGGATATCGCTCGTTTATTTGATCCTCTCGGTTGGATCGCTCCTGTTGTCATCACGGCGAAAGATCTCCTTCAACGAGTTTGGCTATCAGGTATTGGATGGGACGATGAACTCCCAGACAGCATACTTAAAGATTGGCTTAGTTACAGAGGAACTCTTCATAATCTTTGCGCCTTTCACATTCCTCGATGGTTTTATACAAGTCCAGGTGATACAATCGACCTTCAAGGTTTTTCTGACGCATCCAATGCAGCCTATGCAGCTGTGGTGTACGTGCGGTCAGTAGATTTTAATGGTACTGTTCATGTCAGTTTAGTGGCATCCAAAACTAAGGTGGCTCCAGTCAAGGTGGTATCTATAACACGCTTAGAGTTATGCGGCGCAGTGCTGCTATCAAAACTTCTATCAGAAGTTTCGGGCACCTTAGGTATAGGCAAGGAACAAATTCATGCCTGGACTGACTCCTCGGTTGTTCTAGCCTGGCTGATCAGCCATCCTAGTCGATGGAATACTTTTATCAGCAGTAGGGTATCTGAGATTCTTACCATAACGGAAAGTAATCAGTGGTCACATGTCCAGTCTAAGAATAACCCTGCTGATTGTGCATCTCGAGGAATGAATTCGTTGGACTTTGTCGGGTTTGAGCTTTGGAAGAGCGGACCCAGCTGGCTTAAGGATAAGAGTATTAATTACAATAAAGGTATTATAGAGACCAGTTTAGAGGAACGGAAAGGTAAACATTTAGTGTTAAATGCAGTAATTAATGAGCGCAAGGAAAATACTATAATTGCGAAATTCTCATCTTAAAAAAGATTAGTTAGAGTAATAGCCATTTGCAGGCGATTTTTAAGGTTAGCACAAAAAAATAGAGAGCCTATTCACACTTTTTTATTCTTTACAGAAATCAATCTCTCATTATTTACTTGCATTAGGATATGTCAATTGGATCACTTTGAGGAAGAATTCACTAGTTTAAGGTAGACGGGAGAGGTTAATAAAAGGAGCAAGCTCTCCTCGCTTAATCCATACCTCGATAGTGATCAAATTTTAAGAGTAGGCGGTCGATTGCACCGAGCTAATATGCATGAAGACATGAAACACCTAATTATTATACCTCACATGTCGCACTTTACAACCCTTTTAATCGCATTAATTAATTTAGCTCATATACACGTTTACTTAATTTTTTGTTAATTGTATAAGTACTTTTTCCTTTGTATTTAGTACTGTTTGTTTTTTCACACCGGTGTTACTATTTGCATGCTGTGACACCTTAAAATGTTGTGCATTAAACTTTATATTATGGTGCATGTTTTAGATGTAAGTGTTAATGTAGCAACTACTGGTTGTCCAAATAAATAAATAAATAAATAAATAAATAAATGAACGAACTTTACATGGTGGGCCACAGCTAGTATTGAACTATTTGCGTAGTCAATACTGGATAGTCAATGCTAGGGGTACTGTCAGGGGTTACGTGCGCAAGTGTGTTTCGTGCATTCGATTTTCGGCCCGAGGGATTACACCATTAATGGGGCAGTTGCCATCCGCCAGGGTGAATGCTCACCGACCTTTCTTTCGCAGTGGTGTGGACTATGCAGGTCCCATCAGCGTCAGACCAACGAAGGGTCGCGGTTATCACGCCACTAAAGGATATATCTGCCTCTTTGTATGCATGGCTACTCGAGCCACACATTTAGAAATTGTAAGCGACATGACGTCACAAACATTTTTGGCAGCTTTTAAGCGTTTTACAGCTCGACGAGGCCATTGCAGAGAACTGTGTAGTGATAATGGCACTACTTTCGTTGGGGCTGACAAAAAGTTGAGAGCTCTTTTCCGCCACGATAGGTCGGGCGTAGCACCTGAAATTGTTGACTGGCTAGCAACTAATGGAACTGAATGGCACTTCATTCCACCTCACTCTCCAAATTTTGGAGGGCTTTGGGAGGCTGGAGTGAAGTCCACGAAGCACCATCTTAGGCGAGTAATAGGCATTAGTACGCTAACATTTGAAGAGATGACGACAGTTCTAGTGCAGATTGAGGCTTGCCTAAATTCCAGGCCAATATCTGCAATAAGCACAAATCCTGAGGATCCGTGTCCGTTGACTCCAGGTCACTTTTTAGTTGGTGAACCTCTATTGCTTGTACCCGAGTCCAACTTTGAGAGCTCTAATATTAGCACATTAAAAAGGTGGCAATTGACACAAAGCATACATCAGGACCTTTGGCGTCGGTGATCTAGTGAATATCTCATTAAATTTCATCATCGTTACAAATGGTCGCACCAAACTCCAGAACCTAAAGTAGGGGACATCGTATTAGTGATGGAAGATGATTTACCTCCGGCAAGATGGGTTTATGGTCTTATTGTTGAAAAACATACTGGCTCGGATAAGGTTACGAGAGTTGTTTCATTGCGCTGTAAGGACTCCATTAAAAAGAGACCTGTTTCGAAGCTTATTTTAGTTCCGGTAAGCAACATGTAATTAGATTTTAAGTATTTACGCCATGTTTGTATAACTATTGTTGACTATGAGAAGGCCCTAACTTGTCTCAAAGAAACCAACTGTGAAAACCTACACTTGATTGAAAACGCAAACAAATTAGCTACTCAATTGATCAAAATAATTCAGCACTGCCTGATAAACAGCACCACCTTAAAAACAGTTTCAAAAAATTACCGTCCTATTAAACCTTGGATCACTGCAGGTATACTCAGATGTATTAGAAATAGAAATAATATCCAACGGGAACTACGCTTAAATCCAAATAACGAAATACTTAAAATAACCTACAAAAGATACCGGAACCATTGCAACAACTTAATTAAAAAACAAAAAAGGAAATATGACCAGGACCTAATTATTAAAAATCGTAATAACCCAAAAAATTTATGGAAAACTATTAACATAATCACAAATAGGAAACCCCGAGATACTAAAAACTTAGAACTGTTAGACTCTCATAAATCTCCCCTGGAAGCAGTTAATTATGTAAATAATTATTTTTCAAATATCGGCCAATCGCTAGCCCAAAGTATCGTTGCTGAAAATACATTAATCTCTCTTAGTAGGAACACCAAATGTAACTTAATGGTTTCCTCTTTTGTGCTCTTAGAAACTGACCCACAGGAAGTCTATAGCATAATCATGACTCTTAAATCGAGTAGCGCACCGGGATGGGATAACATAACTACACAGTTCCTAAAAACCTCCTACGGAATAGTCGTACCGATCATTACCCGGCTGGCCAATCTCTGCTTTGGACAGGGCGTCTTCCCTGTTCCTCTAAAACAAGCTCTAATTACGCCAATTTACAAGGGTGGGAACGGAGATGATGTATCCAACTATAGACCAATTTCCGTGTTGCCTGCTATTTCAAAAATCATTGAGAAATTGATTAATAAACGTCTAATAAATTATCTGCGTAAGTTTGAAGTCCTTTCATGCTCCCAATTTGGCTTTCGGCAGGGTATCTCCACAGAGGACGCAGTCTTAGCCCTAACCTCCCACATAGTAGATAACGTAGGGATGGGAGTAAAATGTATAACTGTCTTCCTAGACCTGAAAAAAGCATTCGATACAGTCTCCGTTCCCATCCTCGTCGGTGAGTTGGAGAGTATAGGAGTTAGGGGTACGCCATTGGCCCTCCTAAAGGATTACTTAAGCGGTCGAACACAGAGAGTGAAAATCGGTGACCATTTGAGTGATGAGGCCGCTATAACTTTTGGCACTCCCCAAGGCAGTGTACTATCTCCTACACTGTTCTTGATATACATAAATAATCTATGTAAAATGAATCTGGAGCAGGGACGTATTTTTTCGTATGCCGATGATACCGCCATCGTCTTTACTGGTAAAACGTGGGACTCTGTTCGCCTATCAGCGGAGAAAGGCTTGGCTAAGGTTGCGGACTGGTTGAACTCTCATCTCTTATCACTGAACACTGCGAAGACTAACTACATCGCATTCACAATATATTCCCCTGCCCAACCTAAGCCAGATTTTCAAATAAGAATACACAGATGTAACATCCCACTGAATACCAAATGTACTTGTAGTACAATCAATAAAGTTAAGGAGACGAAATATCTGGGGGTTATGCTTGACCAGCGTCTTACTTGGCAGGCACATACTGAAATGGTCATGAATCGGACACGCAGGCTGATCTGGCTATTCAAGACCTTAAGACACGTAACTACAAAAACCCTCGTAACTCAGATATATATATCTTTAGGCCAATCAGTCATTACATATTGTATACCTGTATGGGGTGGGGCGGGCAAGACGTTGATTCTTGATCTTGAGAGAGCCCAAAGATCCCTGCTCAAGGTCATGTATTTTAAACCTTTCAGATATCCTACCGAAAGCCTATACGCTACCTGTAATCTTTTAACTATCAGGAAACTATTTATCCTGAAGGCAACGCTTAAAGTGCATGTGAAATTACCTTATGACCCTCATATCTTAAAGAAAAGACGCAAGCATAAAGTATCGTATGTCAAAGGAGTCACGACTACATATGCTCAAAGGCAATATACCTGGCTGTCATCTTTCATATATAACCAAATAAATAAGCTTCTAAATATCTATAAACTAAATGACCGTGATTGCAAAAAGACGTTAACGTCCTGGCTCCTAGACAGTAACTACGAAGAGTTGGAATCGCTCTTGATTCCCCTTTCCTAAGACTTTTTAGGGTAATCACTTCATCACAGGCACAGAGGCCTGTGCCAGCTACAGCCGGCATACCAATCCCAGGTGCGGGTTACGTAGGATTGTAGCTTGCTGTTCTATATGGGTTAAATCTATTCCTCTCTCCTTGTCTTCTCTCTCACTCACAAACACACACACACACACACAGACACACACACACACATTCTCACACACTCAACCCGTTAATAACTAACCTTAATTTAGTTTGTATTGTCTTTATTCTGTTTATTGCCTGTTTCTCTGTTGAATTGTTTAATTTATTGTAATTATGTAGAAGCGAGGTCTCCTGGCACAAGTATCCTTTGCTACTTAAAAGGAGACCTCAGAAATTGTATTAATTTTGTAAATTTATGAAGAATAAAGATTATTATGATTATTATTATGATTATTATGTATTTAGATTTTGTTTTTGTTTGTTAAGAAAGGATTAATAATGTGTATTACAGTTCACGAGCTCTGATAACGCCTTCCAGGCTATAGTGTAATACGCTCATGGTGGGCGGTTATCTAATTGTAAGTTTGTCGAACCATGTGTAATTCTGAACTTTTGATTGTTATGGCCATTCTGTCCATGGTGGGCGGAATGTTTAGTGTTAAGAATTCAAATGTGTACATAATTTAGTTCCGAGTTATTCACTAGATGGCGTTGTACAATTTGTCAGATTTGTACATGGCGGTATCGAAAGTCTCCGGAACCATGTTAAAAGCTTCAGTGAATAAAATTGTTTTTGTCCTCGCTGGGAATGTGTGTTGGTTATTTAAACCAAATTCTAACTGATGATACATCATTAATTTTTAAGAATGATAGACATAAGGTAGTACTTGACGAAGTGAATAATACCCTTTCTGATATATTACATTGGTTCACAAGTAACAACTTGCTGCTCAATGCGAAGAAAACTATATGTGTAAAGTTTGCTATGCCAAATGTAAGACAGGCAGATATTAATATTAAAATGAATAACGAATCTGTCCAAATAGTCAATACCACAGTTTTTCTTGGAATAACTCTAGATAGCAAACTGCAATGGGGTTCTCATATCACAGCCTTGGCAGGAAGACTTAGCTCAGCTGCCTATGCGGTTAGAAAAATAAGGTCACTGACTGATGAGGAAACTGCACGACTAGTTTATTTTAGCTACTTTCATAGCGTTATGTCATACGGTCTGCTGCTGTGGGGCTCAGCTGCCGATATTGAAGCTATATTTGTGCTACAGAAACGAGCGGTACGAGCGATCTATAGCCTCAGACCCCGTGACTCGCTGAAAGAACTTTTCAAGGAAATTAATATTTTAACAGTTGCTTCTCAATACATCTATGAAAATATCTTATATGTACGAAAAAACCTTAATATTTTCAAAAAACTATCTGATGTACACAACTTTAATACGAGAAATAAAGATAAACTAGTTGTACCAAAACTTAGGCTTCACAAGGTTGGTGATTCATTTGTAGGCAGCTGCATAAAAATATTTAATAAAATTCCTCATGACTTGATTAATATGCCAATAAATAAATTTAAAATAGAAGTGAAAAAAACTTTAATGAGTAAAGGTTACTATAAAGTGGATGAGTACCTTAATGATGTTAATGCGTGGTCAACATAAGTCTCTTGCTTGCTCGCACAAAATAAATTGTAAACAAAACAAATTTATAAAAGAAAAATAAACTAGTTCTAATGTAGTTCGCTGAGTTTCTTGCTGGTATCTTCTCAGTAGAACTGATCTACCGAACCAGCGAAAGAATCATTTTCCAATGGTTTATTTTTAATTATTTAATATTTTTATATTATTTCTTGATATACATATTTGTAAAATTTTGACGTTCATATGTGCTCTTTGTGTGCCTAAACTGAATAAATGAAATTGATTCTTTGATTCTTTGATTCTTGAACTGCGATTTTTGGGACTGCGGTCCACATAGCTTACTTAGATTACTTGGGGTGACACGGGTGAGAACTACTCCCTATCACCCGTGCAGCAACAAGAAAATAGAAAGATTTCATAGACAGATGAAGGCAGCACTAACATGTAGACTTTCAGACAAAACATCGTGGGACGATGAGTTACCAACTGTATTATTCGGAATTCGCGCTACAATGCGGTACGAGACAGGCTTCAGCGCCGCAGAATTAGTACTAGGTCAATCGTTGCGTTTACCAGGCGATTTTTTTAAACGACACGAGTAACCCCACGAATGTAGATCATTACACATATGTAGAGAAACTAAAAGAAACAATTCGTAGCATGCAACCGAAGGTGCGCTCGCACAACAGTTCCAAAAAGTTATTTGTCCACAAAGATTTAAATACGTGCTCACGTGTTTTTGTTCGAGACGACACCGTAAGAAGACCACTAACTCCTACTTATGATGGCCTCTACCGCATTATAAGCAGGCGCGAGAAAGTCTTTAAAATACAACTCAGTAATCGACAGAGCAGCATTTCAATTGATAGATTAAAACCAGCGTACATTCTAGATGAGTCACAAAATATAAGCGATAGTAGTACACCCTGTAGCAGCAATGCACCGTCTGACAAGACGAAAGACAATCGACAGACGGACATAGAGACAAAAACTAGTAAATCCATATTAAGAACCACTCGTAGCGGTAGAACCGTTAAGCCAACGGTCAGGTTCAACTTGTAACAAAGGAATATTAGCGCGAGGTATGCCAGTAGTGATGAATGGGTGGAGTTGCAGGCGTTGTCGTGATGGACGCTGAGGATCCTAAGGGATGTAATTACTTATAGCAGAGCGGGTCATCACGACAACTACCAGTTCAAAGGCATGACTGAGATGTAGCTTAAGGTTAAGTTTAGGGCCACAAACGCATAGGTAAGAATATTAAGTCGGACCGCTGCACGGATCTGCAACAACCTGTAGATGAACTAGTTAAGTAAACTTCAGCTAAGCATTATTGTGATATAAAAATGTGAATTCAGAGAAATAACTGTAATTAGCACACAGTAGCGTCAGTAGCAGCATATGGCTGTCTTTGTAAACATGGGGAATCAGCAAGCCAAAAACGACCAAGTAGTTATTGCGCAAACAGTCTCCGACAATTCTGCTAGAGCCGAATTAGAGAGGAAAATTGAGATGTACGTCGTACTCATTTTTATAATTGTGGTTTTAGTAGTAAGTGTTTGCGTGTACATGTTTATTAGAAAGTGCGGAAGACACGTTAAGCGGAAAATCGTAAACGACTTGGTGGCAACAGTCGAACAACAGCGGGTCAAGGAACCCTGCACCCCAGTGCAAACGATGGGTTCAGCGGTCGTGTATTAGAATGTAATTGTGTATTGTGCATAAAATTGTATTATGGTAAAAAGTTTTTGTGATCAAAACCAATAGAACAAATATTCATGTAATGTGTAATAAGGCAATGTGAACAAGGCCTTAAGTTAAGTAGCAACAATGTAAGCAGTTAACCTACTGCGCATTCTGTCGCGATAACACGGCAGCAATATTGTACGCTCAGAAATATTGTGAATGTATTCAAGTAATGATATGCTACTACGATGGCAAAATATTGTATTGTAAGTTAGGATTTTCTGGGGTTTCTGTCTTTTTTTCAAAGGGAAATTCAAGTCATACGACCGAGCGCCCGGCGTGTTCACGCAGTCGCGTACGAACTGGGCAGTAGGTTGGACACGTACAACCTTAAGTAACAATTGTAACCTTTCTTGTAACCAAACTTGTACCAAGGTCAGATACAGTAAACGGGTAATTATTCCTTGAGTGTTTAATTTACGCAACCTAGTAGTCCCCCAACTTACCCCAACAAATTTAATACAGAGGGTGCAAAATGCGGGCGCTCGCTTTTGTTATAAAATACCGCCTAGAAGCCATGTGACGCCATATCTGAACAACAATAACAAACTCAAAATGAAGTACAGGAGGGAGTTAGACCTAGCAACTCTTCTTTTTGGCATTGTCAAGACGGGAAAACCTTCTTACCTGTACTCTAAACTGAAATGGCTCAAGGAAAACAGTAGGTATTTGACAAGAGGGTCGTGTGTAAACCTACATGTTCCAAAACATGCAACTGCGGCATTTCAGGGAAGTTTCAGATATCGAGCGAGTAAGATATGGAACAATATTCCTCCGCCTCTTAGAAGGCTTGCCGGCGTACATGGTTTCCGAGTAAAGTACAGAAATATCCTGCTTAATGACCAAAAATCAACCTGACTATGTATATACTTAGTCTAGCCATAAATATTGTTACGAAGAAAAAACATTTTTTTTATTGCAAATAATATTTATTATTTTTACAGTGTGTTGGTTTAATACATAAATAAACACCTCAACAAAGTCTAGGGAACAAGATGACCCCAATTATTTTTTTTCGTGTAAATCTTGTTTTGCAAATAACTGGCAGCAAATAAATAAATAGAATAAAGTAGATTACAGAGTTGTTCGAAATTTAAAAATAAATTTAAATAAGTAATGATTTTCGAATATGGAGGGAAAACTTTTAAAAGTGTTTTATTGTGCAGTTTCTCTGAGGCAAAATAAAAAATATTTTTTTTGATTGTAAATAACGTTTATTATCAATAATACGTCTTTTACGTATGGTTTGTGCATTTTTGTGATTGTAGTCATCATGTCACGTCGTCATTTAAGTCGCGAAGAGATGTTAAGGGCTGTTGGTATGCTGCAAGCTGGACGAACTCAACGCGACGTAGCGGATGCTGTCAACACCCAACCAAGCGTAATTTGCAGATTATGGGCACGCTACAGGTCTACAGGGGATGTTGCCGAACGTCACAGGGGACGAAATAGGGTTACTACCCCGCGACAAGATCGTTTCTTGCAAAATTCCGCAACCCACGATTACTGCTCGTCAGTTGGTCGCAGGCCTCCAGTCTCAGCATCAAGTGGTTATTAGCGATCAAACTGTCAGAAGAAGACTACACGAAGCCAATCTTTATGCTCGCAGACCGCTTAGGGTTCCAGCTCTTCGACGTGGAAATCGAGGTCGTCGCTTATTGTGGGCTAACGCACATTTACAGTGGACCGACCATCAATGGGCACGGGTTCTGTTATCCGACGAATCTTGCTTCGGTTTTCATCCTGATTCGAGAAGAGTGCGTATATGGCGAGTTCCTGGACGTCGGAGTCGTCTCCAGAATCCGCAAGAAGTTCATCCTTACCAAGGTGGAACAATCATGGTATGGGCTGGAATTCGCCTTGGTGGAAGGACCGACCTCGTTTGGATACGGGGCAATATGAATGCAAACCAATATATTCAGGAGGTTATACACCCCATGGTAATCCCTCATCGACAGCAGTTCGGTCAAGATTTTATGTTCATGCAAGATAATGCACGGTCACACACCGAGAGGGTAGTGGTCAATGCGTTAAGCGAGCACAATATGA
The DNA here is from genome assembly GCA_963662185.1 of Eilema griseolum. Lineage (NCBI taxonomy): Eukaryota > Metazoa > Arthropoda > Insecta > Lepidoptera > Erebidae > Eilema > Eilema griseolum. Next base: position 48,750 of record OY759242.1, read on the forward strand.
CGACGTTGGAATGGCCTGCTCAGTCTGCCGACCTCAATCCCATAGAGCATGCCTGGGATTTGCTTGGGAGAAGAGCTTTCAGTGATTCTTTGGAAAATCTGTACACTGAAGAACAACTTTTTTTACACCTTCGCAGTGTATGGAGCCATATTCCACAGACGATGATTGACAATCTCATACTAAGTATGCCACGCCGTTGTCGAGCTGTTGCTAATGCTTTAGGAGGTCCTACAGATTATTAAAAACGTTTAAAGTACGGTTAATTACTGTATTTCTTACTACCTCGTTATTTTTGTGCCTAATCATAGAAGGTTGTAATACTCAATATTGGCACTATTCAATTCTTTCTTAAAAAAAAAAAAATTTGGTATGAAAATGTTTTTATTAAAATTAAAATTAAAAACGGTATAAAAATACCCTTCTATTGATATAAAACACTCACTATTACAAGAAAGGGTTTTTAAATAAAAACTAGAAATGTCCTTGTTCCCTAGACTTTGTTGATGTGTGTATAAAACAATTTAAAATATAAAAAGCTTATTCGAAGTGGTCTCCATTGGCTGCAACACAGTCCTTTAAACGTTGAGGCCAGTTATCAATAGAAGCACGCACTCTTTCCATGGGGAAATTCTTCACTGCCAATCGTATGGATTGTTTTAGGGACTCCAAATTATCATGGCGTTTAGAGCAAGCCATACTCTCTAAAACTGACCATAAATCATAATCCAGCGGATTAAGATCGGGACTAGACGACGGCCAGTCTTCAGCTCTGATGAAGTCCGAAACGTTCACTTCCAACCAAGACTGCGTGGACCGAGCTTTATGACCCGGTGCTGAGTCTTGTTGGAAGGACCATACTTGGTTATTGAACATGGTGTTGTTAAGGGGTTTAACTACCTTCTCAAGAATGGTATCTTGATACACTTGTGCCGATGTTTTGATACCTTTTTCACCAAAATATGGCTCAGTCACTCCTTCATAGCTAAAACCCCACCAAACCATCACTGAAATCGGATAATGCCCACGTTGCACTCTGTCGACTAATTGGGAAGCTTCCTTAGAGCTTTGAGCATAAATACGGTCATTTTGTTTGTTAAAATGTTGCTCAATTGTAAAGATTTTCTCATCCGTAAATAAATCCGCTTCAGTAGTTGCTTCGATTTTACCACCCTATTCTTTTTTAAATTATCAGTTATAAAATGACCAGTGCGTCTCTTATAGGCTGCAAGTCCTAAGTCATCTTTTAAAATGCGCGACATGGTTCTGGGTGCTATCTTCATCTCCCGAGATAAAATCTTTTGCTTTCGGACAGGATTTCTTCGAATTCTTTCCCTTACTACTTTGACCACTTTTTTGGTACGAACACTACGTGGACGGCCAGATCTTTTTCTGTCACAAACAGTCATTTCACAAACGGTCTCATTGTACCTATTATTAGCCCGGTACACAAACATTTGACTAATACCAAGCGTATGGAGAGTTTTAAATATTACATTCGGCTCCATACCAACTTTGTGTAATGCAATCACAGCGATTCGGTTTTCTTTATCACCCTACTCCATTTTAATATAGCAAAATATTGTACAATGTATTGGCGCCAAAATTAGAAAACACAATGAACAATCGTATAAAAATGACAGATTCCAAATTCAAATGTAATATCTTTCTTATTTTAATTGTAACAGTATTTATGGCCAGACTAAGTATGTGTGTATGTGTGTATGTATGTATGTATGTGTGTGTGTGTGTGTGTGTGTGTGTGTGTGTGTGTGTGTGTGTGTGTGTGTGTGTGTGTGTGTGTGTGTGTGTGTGTGTGTGTGTATGTATGCATGTATGTATGTTTGTGTATGTATATGTGTATATATTTTTCTTAAGAAAGCAAATGCGGCAGTTGCGTTGTTAACTGGAGGTGCAATTAATGTTTGTCTTAAATTTGTTATTAGTTAAGTTTATTTTTGTTTTGCTTTTGTCTTTTCGATATTTTTATTGTTTGGATTCGTATCATGTATTAATTTTCACTGCTCAGTATTGTGCGCTCGTGTATCCTGTATCCTTGTGTGTGGATGTACGTGAGTAGGTGTGTAATGTTCTTTTTATTTATTTATTTAATTAATGCTAATACAGCATGCTACCTAGTTTGGACTGGGCTTCAGTTGAAAACCAGCGCTGCAGATTGTACCTACACAATCTGTAGCAGCAGCTGAACTGTGGCCTTTTGTACACACACTCCACACTGACATATTTATGAAATGTAATGAACTTTTATTGTGAAGGTAATCTTACAAAGGTACTTTTCTTGTTACTAAGCTTGTGGATATATAGGTACCTATTGTTGTTGTATGTCTTATTGTCACATCAACTCCCGGTACTCCTTTCTAGCTAGGTACCTATATATTATTATTGTGTGATGTGGTGGGTGTGCGGTGCAGGGGCTTCTCAGCGCGGCCGGGCTCTGCCGCAGTGATGCTTTGTTACATTGCGCCGCAGTGGTATTTTAACACTCTCACTATCAAAAAAAAAACACGTATACCCCGCGTGCCGTAGCGGACAATACTGTCAGACGTGTGCGCTGTGTGATGGTGTTTCGCTGTGGCGGGGTGTGGTCGGGTTGGCGCGGGCACGGCATACCTACCATGTTAATTGTTGTTATTTTTAAATTATGTTGTTTTTTTTGTATCTTACTATTTGTGTTTTATTTGTTTTTTATGTTCCGATAGTGGATTTTTTTATGTGCAGTGTAAGTGTGAGTGTATAATAAATGGTTTTTCTTTCTTTCTTTCTTTCTTACATAAGAATGTCTATTTAGCGTCGCGCGGTCAATATAATAGTCTCTATTTGGTGTCGCGACGCCAAATAATAGTGTCTATTTGGTGTCGTGGTGCCAATTTAATAATGTTAATTTGGCGTCGCTGTGCCTATGAAAGAATGTCTATTTGGTGCCGCAACGCCAATATAATAGTGTCTAAGTGGCGTCGCGACGCCAGTAAAACAGTTTCTATTTAGCATCACAGTGCCACTATAATATTGTCTGTTAGGCATCGCGACGCAAATATAACAGTGTCTATTTGGCATCGCGGTGCCTATTTAAGAACTAATATTTGGCGCTGCGGTAAAAGTGTCAATTAGGTGTCAATACGCCAATTTAATAGTTTAAATTGGGCGTCGCGATGGCTGTCCGATTCCGAATTAAATTACCGAACTACTGATACCAGGGGAAGAATGTCTATTCGACGTTGCGACACTAATATAATAATGTTAATTTGGCTTCGCCTATGTAAGAATGTCTATTTGGCGTCGCGACGCCAATATAATAGTGTCTATTTGGCGTCGCGGTACCTATATAAGAATGTCAACGTCAATATAATAGTGTCTATTTGGTGTCGCGACGCCAAATAATACTGTCTATTTGGCGTCGTGGTGCCAATTTAATAATGTTAATTTGGTGTCGCAGTGCCTATGTAAGAATGTCTATTCGACGTCGTGACGCCAATATAATAATGTTTATTTGGCGTCGCGGTGCCTATGTAAGAATGTCTATTTAGCGTTGCGACAACACTATAAATGAATAACGTTAATGAATAATAACCATAAAACAATAAATGAATTTGAATTGAATTGAATTTAACTATAATATCTATTCGACGAAGCGATGCTTATTAAGAAGTGTCCATTTGGCGTCGCGGTGCCTATGTAAGAATATATTTTTGGCGTCGCGGTGCTTATCTAAGAATGTCTATTTGGCTGCTGTGCCTATCTAAGAATGTCTATTCGACGTCGCGATGCCAATATAATAATGTTAATTTGACTTCGCAGTGCCTATGTAAGAACGTATAATTAGCGTCGCGTTGCCAATATAATAATGTTAATTTGGAGTCGCGGTGCCTTAGTCAGAATGTCAATTTGGCGTTTACACGCCAATATAATGGAGTCTTAGTGGCGTCGCGACGCCAGTAAAATAGTGTCTAGTTAGCGTTGCGGTCCCAATGTAAGAATGTCTATCTGACGTCGCAGTGCTTATGAAAGAATGTCTATTTGGCGTCGCGACCCCAATATAATAATCTATATTTAGCGTCGCAGTGCCTATGTAAGAATATCTATTCGACGTCGCGACGCTAATATAATAGTGTCTATTTAGCGTCGCGGTGCCTATGTAAGAATGGGTTTTTGCCGTCGCGTTGCATATGTAAGAATGACTATTCGGCGTCGCAACGCCAATATAATAGTCTCTATGTGGCGTCGCGGTGCCTATGTACGAATGTCTATTTGGCGTCGCGATGCCGATGCCGCTCTAATAATGTCTATAGAGCGTCACGGTGCCTGCGTAAGAATGTCTATTAGGTTTCGCGACTCCAATATTATAATGTTAATTTGGCGTCGCGGTGCCTATGTACGAAAGTCTATTTGCTGTCGCAGTGACTATCTAAGTATGTCTATTTGGCGTCGCGATGCCAATATAATAGTGTCTATTTAGCATGGCGGTGCCACTATAATATTGACTATTTAGCATCGCGACGAAAATATAATAGTGTCTATTTGGAGTCGCGACGCCACTGTAATAGTGTTTATTCGGCGAAGCGATGCTTATTTAGAAGTGTCTATTTGGCGTCGCGGTGCCTATGTAAGGATATATTGTAGGCGTCGCGGTGTCTATCTAAGATTAACTATTTGGTGTCGCAGTGCCTATGTAAGAAAGTCTATTTGGCGTCGCGACACCACTATAATAGTGTCTATTCAGCGAAGCGACGCTTATTTAGAAGTGTCTATTTGGCGTCGCGGTGCTTATGTAAGAATATATTTTTGGCGTCGCGGTGCCTATTTAAGAATGTCTATTTGGCGTTGCGATGCCTATCTAAGAATGTCTATTCGACGTCGCGACGCCAAAATAATAATCTTAATTTTGCGTCGCGGTGCCTATTTAAGAATATCTATTTAGCGTCGCGACGCCAATATAATAGAGTCAAAATTGCGTCGCGACGCCAGTAAAATAGTGTCCATTTAGCGTCGCGCTGCCTATGTAAGAATGTCTATTTGGCGTCGCGGTGCCAATCTAAGAATGTCTTTTTTTTTTTGTACCACTTAGTTGGCAGACAAGCACACGGCCCACCTGATGGGAAGCGGTTACCGTGGCCTATGGACGTGTGCAACACCAGGGGTGTTACACTCGCACTGCCGATCATGAAGAAACCTTCTGATGCCCCTCTTGAAGAACCCCATATTGTAGGCGCTTGGTAAAACCGCAGCAGGGAGGTCATTGCACAGCTCGAGTGTGCGTGGGATGAAATTTCTTTCATACCGCACAGTGCGCACCGTCCCAGGTCGAAATGTGTGAGGAAACTGCACGATTAGTTTATTTTAGTTACTTCCATAGCGTTATGTCATACGGTCTGCTGCTGTGGGGCTCGGCTGCCGATATTGAGACTATATTTGTACTACAGAAACGAGCGATACGAGCGATCTATAGCCTCAGACCCCGTGACTCGCTAAAAGAAGTTTTCAAAGAAATTAATATTTTAACAGTTGCTTCTCAATACATTTATGATAATATCATATATGTACGAAAAAACATAAATATTTTCGAAAAACTATCTGATGTACACAATTTTAATACGAGAAGCAAAAATAAACTAGTTGTGCCTAAACTTAGGTTTCACAAGGTTGGTGATTCATTTGTAGGAAGCAGCATAAAAATATTTAATAAAATTCCTCAGGATTTGATTAATATGCCGATAAATAAATTTAAATTAGAATTGAAAAAAACTTTAATGAGTAAAGGTTATTATAAAGTGGATGAGTATCTTAATGATATCAATGCGTGGTCAACATAAGTCTCTTGCTTGCTCGCACAAAATAAATTGTAAACTAAAGCAAATTTAAAAAAAAAAGAAAGAAAAATAATCTAGTTCTAATATAGTTCGCTGAGTTTCTTGCTGGTATCTTCTCAGTAGAACTAACCTATCCGAACCAGCGAAAGAATCATTTTCCAATGGTTTATTTGTACATTATTTAATATTTTAATATTATTTCTTGACATACTCAATTGTATAATTTTGACGTTCATATGTGCTCTTTGTGTGCCTAAACTGAATAAATGAAATTGATTCTTTGATTGATTCTTTGATGAATTCTCTGCCTATGGCGAGAGTTGTGATGATAGAATGTAGCTACGGGCATCATGTCAAACCATTGTATAGGCAGTAGAACACACAGTGTGCCAAAATGCCTCCTAAGGCTCTAAGGTTCCACACTACCTGTGAGTATGGGACTGTCAATCAGCCTCAATGCCCGTCTTTGCACTGAGTCGAAGGGGTCAAGCTGGTATGCAGGCGCTACCGCAAAAAAGGGACAGCAGTACTCCATGTGAGGCCGGACCTGTGCTTTATAAAGAAGGAGTTGCTGCCCCGCTGCTTCACCCCGTTGAGCACTCCAAGTTTTCTTGATGCCAGCTTAACCTTGTCCTGCAAATGACTTCGGTACTGGAAATCGCTGGAGATATCGACATCAAGGATACCGATACTCGAGGTATTATTGGCGTCGCGGTGCCTACATAATAATAATAATTCTACAACATTCTACACAACGCTACCTAGACCCATGGTAAGCATAGCTTAACTAGCTTGTGTCATGACGCCGTTAGTTACTCTTAGATTGGCGTCCCGACGCCGTTAGTTACTCTTAGATTGGTGCCCCGACGCCGTTAGTTACTCTTAGAACGGCATCCTGATGCCGGTAGTTACTTTTAGATTGGCGTCCCGACGCCGTTAGTTTTTTCTTAGATTGGCGTTGCAACGCCGATAGTTATTCTTAGACTAGTGTCGCGGCACCATTAATTACTCTTAGATTGGCCTCCCGGCGCCGTTAGTTACTTTTAGATTGGCGTCCAGACGTCGTTAGTTACTATGAGGTCAATAGAATCGAACTGGGTTGCTTCTGTAAACTCTGCGCTTGATGAGTTGTGCAAAGTCCGAAGCTGACTTGATAATTTGGTGTTGTTTTAAGGCGATTTTTTGAATGTACCATTGCCAAACATTGACCACTGATGATTCCCTGTACCTATAGGACGTTTGTAGGGAATCTGTAAGGCTTGTTGAACATCACCATTAACACCAATCATTGTGATCGCTTAACACCGAGCATGATGGAGATGCTTTTACCACCCCACACTGTTACACAGTAGCAGATGATTGCTTCACATAATGCAGTGTACAACCAAGTCAGCCAACAAAAGGGTTCTTAACCTATTAAGAACTCTTTTCTTGGCTGGCTTTCGTAGAAGCTTCATAATGTGGTTCAATTTCCTGACACGCTTTCCCACCAGTTCAACATGGGGTCCGAAAGAGAGCCTCTGATCAATCATGACACCAAGGTATTTGACGTACTCCACTCTTTCAATTGACTCACACGAACACATACACGAGTGGATTTTGATGGTATATGTGAGTTTAGGTGTAGACGCTTTAGTTTTAAAAAGGCATACATAATTTTATTGGTTTTGACAGTGCTTAGAAACAATAAGCTGCTTTTAAGCCATCGTTTTAATCTTGTTCTGGCTTTTTGTGCATTCTCGTGAACTGATAGCATTCTTGTGATAATTACACGAAAATTCCGGCTATATCATTATGGAACTAAAGTTCCCAAATTTACTTTAAGTACAACAATGGTGAGAGAAAACACTTGATAAACAGGATATTATTATGCCAGATTTAAGTAACATAAACAATTTTTTTATTAAAAACTAAAGATAGACTGAAAAATAGAAGAAAAATCTGACAAGTAAAGTATTCCAAAGGAAAAAAGGTAAACAAACTTACTACAAAGATCTTTGTTTTCCAGGCAGAGAAATTATTTGGAATCGTAAGTTCACAGTGTCATCATTGCTATATAATGATCTGTGGTTGTAGTACGACATTAAGAACATTTTCTTCGTAATTCTATATGGGCCATTGTACAAATTTAGACAAACTTTGCAGCTTTGTATTTTGATATAACATTGCCCGCTTTCATCACTTTTTAGAAATGTTGAATTATTTAAAACATGTTTTACGATATAAAAGTTAATCGTGATCGTACTCTTTCTTTTCAATTCATACCATAGAGCACAGCAACTACGCCAAAGAGGATAAATATAAGAGTAAGAGCGCGCAATTCAAACAAAAATTCCAGGCCGTAATTTTTTTTTTATATTTGAGGGCGCCGATATACCTATTCGTCTTTTTAGACATTCTGGATGGGCTAGAAAAATAATTGCATCGTTCCTTAACAATGCAATAAATGTGATTACAACAAATCGATTATGTTGGATACTTATCAATAAAATCAATTATACTTTGCTTCGTCTTCGAGATTAGAGTACTTGTAGTAGCACTTACCGTTAAACCATTCGTACACTATAGTTGAGAAAAGAAAACCAAAAATAATAATATTACGTTAAAAATAGATAATATTTTCCCAGATTTATTCATGTGGAGCGATCCCCATACTGTGGCAGCACTGTTCGTGCCATTTTCATTTCCCGTTCTAGTGTTCGGCTTATAAATACCTAATAGCCATAAATATTGGGAGGGAGGGAGGCGCTGCTGTGCAACTGTCAACAACGGTTGTGTTTTCTTGCGAAATTAATATGGAAAAACGTGAAGTTAAAGTGAAAATAGTATACAAAAACAACTTTAGTATGCATATTTAAGGAAAAAGTGAAAAACAGGAACAATAATCTACTAAACAGTGCGTGCGTAGGTACGTACTAAGTGACTTTTCGAGACTAAACAGTTAAAATAGGGAAGCTATATAACCTCACGCATCATAAAACTGCTAGTGGCTGTGAAATCATTCATCATCGACTTCAAAAACTCTGTACAGCGATCTTAGTGAAAATTCTACAAATCATAACCTAAAAGAAATAAACAAAATTCAACAAACTTCGAAGTCATCGTACACTAACGCCATCTATTCGCAAGTAGCAGTATCTGCCAAACTAGACCAAATCAACGCACGTAGTTCCGGCAACCGAAAAAAGAGGTCACTAGTAAAAGACTTATTAATCGATTAATAGAAATAATCCACGCTTCACTTGGTAATTATAAGTTTTATTCCCAAAACAATACTTATTTTTTATCACACATCGGTTTTAGCGCGCAATCGAGAGAAAAGAATGGCTGTTCGTTCGAAAACAACACCTTCAATACTTTTTAGTCAAGTAAAATACTTTTAATAGATTTAAATTCTATAAGGCTATTCCAAATACAAATTAAATTGCCAAATAAATAATGATTTCTAACAATCGGCCATCCTGAACATTGTCTGTCCTCAGACACATGAAGCAAAATATGACATATTTAAGCAAAGTTATTCTATAAATCTAACAACTCTCTTTTTTTAATTGAATTTACTTGTTTGTAATTAAACATACTTGTTTTTGATCATCCGTAGAATACATTATAATTCACTAAACTGAATATAAACTAAAATAGCGTAGGTAAACAAACTGACTAACTAAAATGATACAAAATTTTTAATGAATTAAGTATTATTCTAAAAATATTTTTAACAATTAGAAAAGAAAGAGACAAAAATTATATAATGATAAATGTAAAAAAAAAGTCAACATGACGGAACAAACGTAACTCATTAGGTAGGTATAATAGTGTATCTATCCACTGTCATCTACACATTAACTTTCACAGTTTCGGCCATCCTTAATATATTGAGTGACCTCACTCAGGCCGATTTGTATTTAGGCGACGGTTTAAACTACTTTCGCGGGACTAGATCACTTTCTCACAGATTTTTGACGCACAAACACTCATAGGAACGCTTGTTGTTTTCGAAATATACACACATTCATGTAGAATCGATTTACACAGGCTGTATCGGTCGCTGGTCGAGGTGCTCACTCGTAAGATACCGCGTACACGCACAGGGTGTATCGGTCTCTGATCGGGGTGCTCGCTCGTAAGATACCGCGTACACGCACAGGGTGTATCGGTCTCTGATCGGGTGCTCGCTCGTAAGATACCGCGTACACGCACAGGGTGTATCGGTCTCTGATCGGGGTGCTCGCTCGTAAGATACCGCGTACACGCACAGGGTGTATCGGTCTCTGATCGGGTGCTCGCTCGTAAGATACCGCGTACACGCACAGGCTGTATCGGTCTCTGATCGGGGTGCTCGCTCGTAAGATACCGCGTACACGCACAGGGTGTATCGGTCTCTGATTGGGGTGCTCGCTCGTAAGATACCGCGTACACGCACAGGGTGTATCGGTCTCTGATCGGGTGCTCGCTCGTAAGATACCGCGTACACGCACAGGGTGTATCGGTCTCTGATCGGGGTGCTCGCTCGTAAGATACCGCGTACACGCACAGGGTGTATCGGTCTCTGATCGGGGTGCTCGCTCGTAAGATACCGCGTACACACACAGGGTGTATCGGCCTCTAAGTATAGTTTTGTAAAATACCGCGTACACACACAGGGTGTATCGGCCTCTAAGTATAGTTTTGTAAAATACCGCGTACACACACAGGGTGTATCGGCCTCTAAGTATAGTTTTGTAAAATACCGCGTACACACACAGGGTGTATCGGCCTCTAAGTATAGTTTTGTAAAATACCGCGTACACACAAAGGGTGTATCGGCCTCTAAGTATAGTTTTGTAAAATACCGCGTACACACACAGGGTGTATCGGCCTCTGTTTACATATTAAGTTGAAACATACCGCGTACACGCACAGGGTGTATCGGCCTCTCTAATGGGTTTAGTTGCAAAGTACCGCGTACACACATGGTGTATCGGCCTCCATTCGCAAACTAATTTGAATTATCTTCATATCAACAGGATACATCGGTCTCCAGTTGCATGTCGTTGATTACTATTTCAGTCCGCCGTTGGATAGACAACATTAACCAATCTTTCAATATGAACTATATATACACACTATCCATAATTTGGTACAAATTACGTAATAAAATAATATCCGAATATAGACTATTAAATAAATACGATACCATATACTTTTAGAATACAAAATGTGCATAACAAGAATCTTTATTTATTTGCTTTGGGAACGTTCACTTTCGCTCTCTGATTCAGAAATGACTGAACTGCCTAGTCGTATCCAAGGCTTCATTCTGTCTGCTGAATACACGTTTTTATATTTTCTGGAAGAGAACCCGTCTATACTACTAACCTCGTAACGATCGTTGCCGAAGACGGCTGAAATTTTGTAGGGTCCACTATATGGTGGCATTAATTTATTGCTATCACCGATGTTACGAACGTTTTTCAAGACCATAACGAGATCGCCTAATTTATAGCATTTAGCTCTGCATCGCTTTTTATCAAATCGAACTTTCATAGCCTCCTGCTCTTTAGCTATAGAAGCTGAAGCCTCCCCACGGATCTCTTCAATATTATCGGTACTTGCCAAATGCTCCGAGATGTCATGGAGATGAGCTTCTGCTAAGTTAACAGTTTCCCTGCCAAATACCACATGTACTGGGGTTTTCCCCGTAGCCTTATTGATGGTGTTATTAAGGCTCCATTGAACCTTCCCAAGATCAGAATCCCAGTTACGATCATCCTTATCAATACTCAAGGCTGTTAAAGAACTTAGTATTGAGCGGTTGTACCGTTCAATTTGGCCATTCGCTCGTGGACTGGCTACCGCATTTTTGACATGTTTGATTTGATTGGACTCTAGAAACTTTTTAAACTCCGCAGAAGTAAAACTAGTTCCACGGTCCGATACAATTACCTTTGGCGAACCAAAAAGTCCAATGAAATCTCTCATGACTTGAATAGACGTTTTGCTTTTGGCATTCCTGACTACTTGCAATACTATAAACTTGGTGAAAGAGTCTATAATACCTAAAATGTAAGTTTTCCCAGTTTTACTCCGGACGAACGGGCCTAGATGGTCTATATGAACGCATTCGAACAGCACACTTGGCTTTGTTATTGGATGTAGATACCCTTGTTTTTTTTTTCCGGAAGGCTCCTTAGCATAAGCACAAGGGATACACGCACGGACATATTTTTTAACGAAGCGTGTCAAACCCGGAAACCAGTAGTCTCTGCGAATCTTTTCGACGGTTTTCTCGAAAGAAAAGTGACCACTCTCATCATGGCACAATTGACAAACTTTCCATCGAGCATCATGTGGTACTGTCCATTTAAATTCCGTCCCAACTTTCTTATATATTTTACCGTCTTTGAGTGCATAATTGTTATTTATATCTTTGGCTTCTTGGCAGTTTTTATCTAATATACATTTAATAAGTTTGAGTCGAGGGTCACTTATCTGTATAGTCATTAAAGAGCGTTCGTCATGAACTATATGCATGATGTCATCATCAGAGTCGGTCATCAGAGTTGTCAGCATCTATCGGTAAGGGGTTTCGACTCAAGCAGTCTGCATGCTGCATTTGGGTGCCTGGTCGGTATTCCACAGTAAAATCGTAGTCTTGAACGAGGAGCCACCAACGTGCTATCCGTGGTACAAGATCACGTTTAGTTAGGGTGGTCCTTAGGGCATTGCAGTCAGTAACGACTTTGAACGATATTCCTAATAAGTAGACACGAAAACGATTAAGGGACATAACTATGGCCAGTGTTTCAAGTTCAAACGAGTGAAAGTGTTGCTCCTCTGACGTCGTTTGTCTACTGAAATAGCCAACTGCCTTAAGGGGAGATCCATCGCTCTCCCGCTGAAGTAACACTCTGCCTAAACCTAATCGACTCGCATCCGTATGGAGTTCTGTTTGATGTTCTGGGTTATAAATAGTCCGTATGGGTCGAGACGTGAGTATTTTTTTTATTTTATTAAACGCACTAGCCTGTTCATCTTCCCAGATTCATTTTGTATTGACTTTGGTCAATGAAGTCAAGGGCCTGGCGATAGTGGCGAATTTTCGAACAAATCGCCTGAAAAACTGGCTAGCCCTATGAACTGCCTCACTTCGTGTACGTTCCGAGGTACAGGGAAGGCGGCAACAGCGTCGGTCTTCCTTGCACCGGGGCGCATCCATCAGCAGTAATTTCGAAACCTAGGTATTCTATCTTGGTCTTTAGGAAGTGTCACTTATGTAGGTTTAATGTAAGATTTGCCTCACATAGCATGTCTAAGACACATTTTAACTTTTTGACATCATCGCTAATAGTCTCCGATCCTATGACTATGTCGTCCATATATGCTACAACACCAGGAATTTTGTGTTTATTTAATATTGAATGAACCATCCGTTGGAAGACTGCTGGTGCATTGGTCAGTATTACTCCTGACAGTCTGATCATTGGATTTGCCGTCCAAGGAAAACGTACAATTTGCGTCTATATGTCCGTGTCGTCTACATTTGCCACATTTAATAATTTCCTTATTACACCTTACAAGGGTGTGACCTCGTTCACCACAATTAAAGCATGTTACACTATTAAATGGCCTCCTAGTATTAGATGATTCTGTTTGATTTCTATTATTATTCCATCGATCCTTTGATGGTTCATTGGATTTTCTAGGTTGTGATAGGGAACCGTCACGTACGTCACTATTTTGTCGATGAGGTTGAAATGAATCGTTAGTCTTTGTCGAAATATTACGAAAGTAATTCAAAACCTGCTCTGGTACGTCGTAATGTGCTCCTTGAACGTTCATTCGGATATTATAGTCAAAAACTCCGTGTGTAATGCAATCAACGGCTTGTCTGCCCTTTAATTTGCAACGGTTAATTAACATTATCTTGTCGTAATAGTACTCGACTAACGTTTCATTTCTCCTACTTTTACGGTTTAGCATCTCCGATAGTAAATCCCCGTAATTTTGGTCACACGGGAATGCCCTGAGTAGTTTATCTTGCCATTCAACCCAATTAAACTTTACACTGGTTAGGCCATCGTACCACTTTTTAGACAATCCTGACAACTTAGGCAAGGCATAAAAAATTGTCTGCTTCTCTTCCACGACATTCTACACAACGCTATCTAGACCCATGGTAAGCATAGCTTAACTAGCTTGTGTTATGGGATCTAGAATGCGGATAAACATACTTAGATACTCTGACCAACCATAAATCTCGGCTGATTCATTTATTTTTGATAGCCAATCTTTCATGGTCTGCGATTTTGATTTTGGGTCGAATTCAGTTATAATATTTTGGGCCTCTTGTACATGTGTCGCCGCGTTCCCACGAGTATTTCCCCCTTGTAAAGCTGTAACTAGGCTTTGTAAAAGGTCATCATTCGATTTCGGTTTCGGGTTCTCTGCTCGTTTGGGAGAGGGGCTCAAAGACGGGGAAGAGCTCGTGGAATCACGGCGGCGATGACGACGCCGTTTATGCGAACGTTTCCTGTTCGAGCGAGAACGACTGCGACTGGGCGAGCGAGAACTGCTATCGCTCGAATAGCGATACTTTTTCCTACCGCGCCTGTCATGATAGCTCCGCTTCTTTGTTCTACTATCCCTTGTTCGTTTCTTAGCTTTAGGTGCACTACGATCGCCGTCAATGTCCATAGGTGGGGTAACACCACGGTGAGACATAACGAAGGCTAGTGAGACTGTAGGTAGGTAAGCAACAAAGTGAAGAAACGAGGTATAATAATTTTATAATTATAGATAACTGTTTTGTTGAAGTAGGTAGATTGTTAATAAATAAGTTTTGAACCGAATGACTTAGTATATTATGATAATAATTAATAATAATAATTAGTATATAAATATTTTAATACGTTATATAAATTACTGCATAAATAAGAAAGTTTAAGCCGCTAAACAACGTGAGACTGAAACAATCGTATCAAAAGTTCTGAAACAACGCGTAGAATGTGAGTCAAAATTCACAAAATAATAATTGAGTATTGAGAACATATCTATTTCACATAAATACACACAAGAAACATGATGAGTCTTCGATTCAAGAATAATGCGTAAAGGTCGAAAATATTTTATCGTTGATTAACCTTGTTTAGGTACGTTATTTACGAAATAAATTCATATAAGTACCTAATGTAGGTAAACATAAAAAATGTTCCTCAACAAAAGTAATAGGTAGGTACCTAATTGTTAATCCGAAATTGTGCTAAATTATAACAACTGGATAACATACTTACATATATTCTTATGAATTTACGAGATAATTATAATTGATTTTTGGGTATCGTAAAGTAGGTATCGTTAGATTTACTTAAAACTCGCAGATCTGAACTGGTATTATTAAACTGGTGGAACTGCTTATTTTA
Organism: Eilema griseolum; assembly: GCA_963662185.1. NCBI lineage: Eukaryota > Metazoa > Arthropoda > Insecta > Lepidoptera > Erebidae > Eilema > Eilema griseolum. Next base: position 63,973 of record OY759242.1, read on the forward strand.
TCAAATTATCACTGGAATACTAATTCGTAATAAACAATCAGATCAATGATTTCAAATAAAAGAAATAAACACAAATTAACTCCGTGTAGGTACTCATAACTACTTTTCTATTTTATAGACACATTAGATGACATGTTAACATCAAACTAATCTAGTTTAATAGGTCAGTCAGCCATATTATCCGAAAATGAGGACAAACAAAGAATGTGCATCTTACCTTGGAACTGGACAATCAAACCTTTATAAGTGGGCGTCACGCGTCACACTTCTGAATTAATAGAAATAATCCACGCTTCACTTGGTAATTATAAGTTTTATTCCCAAAACAATACTTATTTTTTATCACACATCGGTTTTAGCGCGCAATCGAGAGAAAAGAATGGCTGTTCGTTCGAAAACAACACCTTCAATACTTTTTAGTCAAGTAAAATACTTTTAATAGATTTAAATTCTATAAGGCTATTCCAAATACAAATTAAATTGCCAAATAAATAATGATTTCTAACACGATATTGTCCTCTACTGAGTTCCAAAGAGTATCAATAGGGGTCACTACCTGTATGATAAAAAAGTATCAATACTTTTTAAATTTATTTTCATCAAAATGGAGCAGGTAATGGCCGCTCTTCTTTCTATTCAAAAAGAACTAGATGAACAGAAAAAACTAATACATAAAAAGGGAGAAGAAGTTACAGAAAAAGTAACTATAAATATAAATAAAATATTAGAAGAAAAATTTAACATTTTAGAAGAAAAATATGATAGCCTTAAGCTGATAGTAGAGAACCAAGAGAAAAGATTAAACTATTTGGAGAGACAATCAAGACAACGAAATCTAGTCTTCTTTGGGCTGGAGGAACATGAAAAATCCTATTCAAACTTGGAAAATATTATAATAGACATTATACATAAATACTTCTCGATTGAAATAGATCATAGAGATTTACAAGCGATAAGAAGAATGGGGAAGAAGACTGAAAAACCACGCCCGTTAGTCATCACGTTTACAACACTTGGGAAAAAGATTGATATCTTAAAAGGCAAAGGAGCTCTTAAAGAAACACCATATTATATAGAAGAAGATTACCCCCCGTCAGTCCTACAGAAAAGAAGAGAGCTCCAAGAACTAGTGAAATCTGAAAGAGAGAAGGGTAACACAGCCATAATCAAATACGACAAGCTTATTCTATTAAATAATCCATCCAAGGAACAGAAAAAGAATAAAAGAAACCTATCGAATTCCCCAGAGAATATCACAAACAACCGGGCTGAGCAGACATCTCAAACAAACAAAAAGAACAAAACCTTGGCCGCCCACACAGTGCACAGGTCCTCAAGCTTTTCCGAAGGCTTAGTAAAACCGAGCATGCTAGACTATCTAACAAACAAAAATAACAACAAAACAAACACGCAAGCCAACACCACTAAGATATAGCAACGAACCAGCCAGCCTCTCCCAGAAAACAACAAACAATCTGAAAAAGCTACATCAACATATAACACACATTTTCCAAGCCGGCTGGTCGCCGAAATCGTACCAAGACAATGGTGCACGTCAAACATCATACTACTATAATATATACATCTATAATTCTTAAACGCATGACACAAGACATTGAAAATGCACAGCCATTAGAACAAGCTGGCTTTCGCTCTGGGTTTAGTACACTAGATCATATACAGACACTGGAACAGGTTATAGAAAAATACGATGAGTTCAAAAGGCCACTCTATCTAGGTTTTATCGACTACAGTAAAGCATTCGACAGCATAAGCCACAAGTGCCACAACTCTATATGGAAAGCACTTAAATATCTAAACATAAATTCGAAATATATAAACATTATAAAGTACATATACAACAACAGCACAAGTAATGTCATGCTAGAATCTAGAGGTGGTGCAATTAACATCGAAAGAGGAGTCAGACAGGGGGACCCCCTGTCACCTAAATTGTTTATTGCTGTTTTAGAAGATATTTTTAAAAACGTAGACTGCAAAACTAGAGGCATAAAAATAAACAACAGCTATTTAAGTCATCTCAGATTTGCAGATGACATAGTTATACTGTCTGAAAGAGCAGATGAACTACAAGATATGCTCCGCTCTCTTGCTTTAGCAAGCCCAAAAGTAGGATTAGAGATGAATGCTACAAAAACCAAAATCATGACAAACAGCATAGAACGGCCCATCAACGTAAAAGAAAATCATATCGAGTATGTCAACAGTTACATCTACTTAGGCAAACAAATATCTTTTTTGAAAACGCACAATGAAGATGAAATTGAAAGGCGAACAAACATAGCCTGGAAGAAATTCTGGTCACTCAAAGAAGTCCTAAAAGGAGAATACTCGATAAGCCTTAAGAAAATAGTATTAGACACCTGCATATTGCCCAGTCTACTGTATGGTTGCCAAAGTTGGATATACACGACAAAAGCAAAGCAAAGGATCACAACAACACAAAGAGCTATGGAGAGAAGTATCCTAAACTTAAGAAAAATACAAAAAGTCAGAAGCAAAGTAATCAGACAAAAAACAAAGTTAACAGATGCCCTCACGCAAGCCTTAAAATTGAAATGGCAATGGGCAGGTCACGTATCGAGATACACAGACGAAAGGTGGACAATCAATGCCACGAGGTGGAAAGGGCCAATCAGGAAAAGAAGTGTAGGAAGACCGAGGAGACGATGGGCAGACGATATTACAGATTTAATAGGAAAGGACTGGGAAACTATTGGCAAGGACAGAGACAAGTGGAAAAGACTGGAGGAGGCCTTCACCCGAAGAGGGGTCCATATCCAACAAAACTAACTATTACCTACTAATATTTAGACAGTAAGCAAAATATAACTAACAATAACATACTAACACCAAAATCTAAATTGTACAATAAGGATAAGGAAATAAAGGCTTTTTTATTTTTATTTTTATTTACTTACCAATAAAATCAATTATACTTTGCTTCGTCTTCGAGATTAGAGTACTTGTAGTAGCACTTACCGTGTAACCATTCGTACACTATAGTTGAGAAAAGAAAACCAAAAATAATAATATTACGTTAAAAATAGATAATATTTTCCCAGATTTATTCATGTGGAGCGATCCCCAAACTGTGGCAACACTGTTCGTGCCATTTTCATTTCCCGTTCTAGTGTTCGACTTATACCTAGTCTAGCCATAAATATTATTACGATTAAATTTTTTTTTTTTTATTGCGTATAATATTTATTAATTTTACAGTGTGTTAGTTTAATACATAAATATAAAACAATTTAAATTATATAAAAAGCTTATTCGAAGTGGTCTCCATTGGCTGCAACACAGTCCTTTAAACGTTGAGGCCAGTTATCAATAGAAGCATGCACTCTTTCCATGGGAAAATTCTTTACTGCCAATCGTATGGATTGTTTTAGGGACTCCAAATTATCATGGCGTTTAAAGCAAGCCATACTCTCTAAAACTGACCATAAATCATAATCCAGCGGATTAAGATCGGGACTAGACGACGCGACGGCCAGTCTTCAGCTCTGATGAAGTCCGAAACGTTCACTTCCAACCAAGACTGCGTGGATCGAGCTTTATGACCCGGCGCTGAGTCTTGTTGGAAGGACCATACTTGGTTATTGAACATGGTGTTGTTAAGGGGTTTAACTACCTTCTCAAGAATGGTATCTCGATACACTTGTGCCGATGTTTTGATACCTTTTTCACAAAAATATGGCTCAGTCACTCCTTCATAGCTAACACCCCACCAAACCATCACTGAAGTCGGATAATGCCCACGTTGCACTCTGTCAACTAATTGGGAAGCTTCCTTAGAGCTTTGAGCATAAATACGGTCATTTTGTTTGTTAAAATGTTTCTCAATTGTAAAGATTTTCTCATCCGTAAACAAAATATCTCTGTGACCTCCCTTTGCGTACCGCTTCAGTAGTTGCTTCGATTTTACCACTCTATTCTATTTTAAATTATCAGTTAAAAATGACCAGTGCATCTCTTACAGGCTGCAAGTCCTAAGTCATCTTTTAAAATGCGCGACATGGTTCTGGCTGGGTGCTATCTTCATCTCCCGAGATAAAATCTTTTGCTTTCGGAAAGGATTTCTTCGAATTCTTTCCCTTACTGCTTTGACCACCTTTTTCGTACGAACACTACGTGGACGACCAACTAATATCTAACTACAATTGTTAAGTTTAACATGGACAATAATTTGGAAATGATTAGTTGCGATGTTGATGATTTCTGCCTACCCTTTCGGTTAAAAAAAAGATTTGTTGCGAAACCAGTCAGATGAAAAATAAAATACATTGGAGGAGTCTGTAGTGTTGACATTCATGACGATAATACAGTATCCACACGTGATCCCCAAAATCAAGACTGTAATCCACAAATTGTGGAATCAGAACCATCCATAGAACCATAGAACATCCAACCATAGAAGATAGAGAGTATCATCAAAACAGCCTCGCGTAAACTCGAAGTCCTGAACAGTGTGCTGAACAGTAGTGTCTTCTGTACAAGACACAAATTCGCTTCTGCGTGGAATACTGCTCGCATCTCTGGGATAGCTCAGCAAAGTACTTACTAGATGCTCTCGACAGGTTGCAGCGACGTGCATTATTGGGAATACCGAGGTCACGAACTCCCTAGAGCCATTGCAAATGTTGCGTCCTTGGCAGTATTTTACCGTCTGTATCATGGTGAACTCAACAGAGTTCTTCCAAGTAGTTCCACCCTCCCCTTTCCTACACAGGACAAAACGTGCAGGGCTTAAATGTCACCCGCACACGGTGCAGAGTATCCGATCAAGACCCAAGGAGTTCGGCGACTCTTTCCTTTGTCGCACCATTAAGGCCTGGAACTCATTACCAGATCACGTGTTTCCTTCTTCCTACAGTCCCGGGTCCTTTAAGCGGGGCATGAAAAAGCATATGATGAGGCCGTCAAGCCGAGTGTCACCATTGCCACATAGCATATGTAAGTTGTAAATGCATTAAGAAGTATGAGAGCAGGAAAAACAGCGGGATATGAAAAGGTGACAGTCGAGATGCTGGAGGCTGGACATGGCCTTGTAACAAGTCAGTTGTGCCGCCTTTTCAACATATGTTGGGTTAACAGACGTGTATTAAATGATTGGTGTAAGGCCGTTATAGTTCCACTTTACAAAGGAAAACGCTCGCATCAGGATTACAAAAATTACTGGGCCATTAGCCTACTCAGCATCGTCGGCAAACTGTATGCGAAAGTGCTGATCATGAAATGAAATGAAATGGAATGAATGAATGAAAGAAACCGATGACAAAATATGGTATGCACAAGCGGCACTGTCTATGTATGGGGTGAGCAGCAACCTCATTCGAGCTCTGAAGTCTCTCTATGAGGACTCCAGTGCTTGCGTGAGGATACATGGGTCATACACTGAATGGTTTAGCATCCAAACGGTTACCCTTGACAGGAATGTGTAGCGTCACCATAACTGTTTAACTTATTCATGGACAGTTGTTTGCAAGATTTGAAAAATAAAGAAATGTGGTGTAAGAGTGAAAGAATTACTCGTCAAATGTCGTCCCTATGCTGATGATCAGGTTTTACTTGCGTCGTCGGCAGATAAGTTGCAGGAAATGGTAACAACTATGCATGGAGCTTTTGAGAGGAAAGGAATGAAAGAGAATGTTAGTAAGACAAAAGTTATGGTTTTTGAAAGAGATGAATACGTGACAGAATCTAGGATTTGTATACACGAATAAAGAGTGGAACAAACGAATGAGGTTATATATTTGGGAACATTGTTTACGAGAGATGGAAAGTATGAAGATGTTGAAAGGAGAGTGACAGCTGGAAATAGAGTGAATGCGGCACTACACAACTTGATAAGCAGCCGGAAAGTGTCCGAATAGACACGACTGTACATGGAGGAGTATTAGTGCTGACTATTATGCACGGTAGTGAAAGTTGGGTGTGGCAGAAAACGCATCAGAGTAGAGTGAATGCAGTATAAATGCGTGCGTTGTGAAGTATGTGTGGATTGACCTTGAGAGATAGAGTGAGAAATAGCGTGATAAGACAGCGATGTGGAGTCATAGAAGATGTAGTGATGAGAATTGAGAAAGGAATGTTGAGATGGTTCGGTCATATTGAGAGAATGAATGAAAGAAGACTAACGAATCTAATTTCCATTTTATTTTCTTATACACTATATTGGAAATTGAAATTGGAACTATTAATAAAATTGAAATTAGAACGATATGCATATTAGCGCTTGTAACCTTTGACCCGGAGTTTTGGCGCCAACATGAAGAATGGCGCATCGCGGAATTTTTTTATTTACCAAAATTGGCGTGAATTCGAGATTTTATGTATAAAAATGGTGGATTTTAGATATATCTTTGACAACGCACACAAGTGTGGAAAGTGGCAAATTACAGTGAATTGTGACTTTTCGTGTTGGTTCCAAACCTCCCTAGGGAGCCTCTAGTAAAGTTCCCACAACTTTACTGAGGACCGTAACTTGAAAAACTTGACTTTGGCGTCTCGCCATTAATAATTCTAAAGATACCTACTTATATTACTTGACATTGGCATATATCAATTACTTAAAATTACAGTCTCCCTCTTTTTCTCTATTCCATTTTAGTATATATTGTATAGTTAGCATAGTTTTATATTAATTTGTAAGTAATTGTATATTATACCTAATAGAATATTTTATGTACCTATGTAATAAATAATTAGATCTACAAAAACAGTACTTCCTATTACTTGCCAAAAAGGAGAAAAAAAAAACCTTTGACCCTTAACAGTGACACTATCGTATGGTGCAATTGTGTTATTTTTTTCAAAATTATTTAACTGAGCTCATTAAAAGTGCAGTAAAAGTTGCGTCGGTTTATTTTTCATTTTTAATCTTCCACCCAACCTGTAATAGTAAATTTGACTATTAAATACAATTATTAATATTTTCGCACTCCGCCACCTGGGTGACTGCTTATTTGTGACCCTGCCCCTAGCTAATAAAACCTCACATGTTGAGCATATAGGATACCCAGGACTTCATCTAGAGCGCTGGCTGATCACCTGGAGGGATCACCTCGAAGCGCTCTTAAATTGGCTACAGGCAAGGTCTTCAAACCTGTCAAAAATAAGCTACTCGTAATAAAGTAGACATCAAACCACAATGGCATTCAACTGTGGGAACCTGCGGGCCATTCGAATACTGAAATTCTTCAACAACCTCAGAAGTAAATGATTATTAAAACTATTACATTAATGTCGACTGTACTGTAAGTTGCGATAGCAAAACCTGTGGCAAAACAACCGAAGAACACAAACGAGCTCGCCAGAAGCTACTACAGAGTACATGCAGACTGGCATGACCCGCACTCGTAGCTTCTAGTATTTTCTGAATGTATTTATCAACAATCTGGACTTCGTGTTGTTGATGGGAACACGTTGTAATATAATCGTTACAGAAGTAACCTTGTGACCTATAGAGGTGAGTAGGAAATCAAACAATAATTGTGTATAAAAGGTATAAAATATCTTATTACCGTACTTAATACATTATGAAAAGTTTATAATCACAGATTTTGACTTTTTTTATTATTAATGTCTATAATCACAGGATACATATCTTTACCAACAGTATACATATAAATCGTTGACATCGTATAATACAAATTATAACTAGGTCTGATAAGACTTAGGTTTACTCAGAAAATGATTAAATAATTAATATGGTAAATATTCCGGCTAGTTTTACACTAATAATTACTCAGAAAAGCTTAGGTACATAAATATAATAACATGCATAAATTGTGATCCTTAATATTATAGAAAACTAAAGGGGATTTATCGTAATTCGCCGTGACAAGAGGCAACAGTAGATTATATTGAGTGAGATTCAGTTTAATGAAAAAAATAATAATATGCTAACTTTTCCTGTAGTACCGTCTTGGATGTTCGCTTATCTGATCTTTTTTATACCACTTAGGTGGCAGACAAGCACACGGCCCACCTGATGGCAAGTGGTTACCGTGGGCTATGAACGTGTGCTACACCAGGGGTGTCACACTCGCGCTGCTGACCCTGAAGAAACCTTTTAATGCCCCTGTTGAAGTACCCCATATGGTAGGCGCACGGTAGAACACACACAGCCAAGCAAAGACCCTCCTAAGGCTGAGAGGTTCCACATCACCTGTGAGTATGGGATTGTAGACCAGCTTCAAGCCCGTCTTTGCACCGAGTCGAAGGGGTCAAGCTGGTGTGCTATAAAGTACCGTTTCGCTCTGTTAAGCACTCCAAGTTTCTTTCATGCCAACTTAACCTTGTCCTCCAAATGACTGCGGTACTGGACATCGCTGGAGATATCAACACCAGGATCCCGATACTCGAGGAAATGGTAAGCGGTGTGTATAAGGAATGGTGCCGCTCCAATGAATGGGTTTTCTTAGCGGTGAATACACAAGCTCGTGTCTTAGTGGAGTTGAAGATGAATTGGACGTGGGGCCGTCGAGCAGTCGATGTGATCAATCGTTTATAGTTTTAATTCCCAACGATGCCTCTGCCTCTCGCCTCGCGGGTCGGACTTCAACAATAAACGTACGTACATCAAAGTTTCCAAAACCAAGCGAATGCGCGTTTACATGAGGGGACAGGCGCCAAGCGCCTCCTTGCGTCACATCGCTATACCTCTCAGTACTAGGTCCGCGGGTGCGTTATTATAACACAACTCATACACATTAAAACAATAGTGGCTCAACGAGTTCTCAATTACAATTAGTTGAACGAATAACTAAATGTTATGATTACAGCATCACATTAACGTTAGATCCTACGGAAAGAAGCGGAACCACGTGAATGAATGACAAATAATTTCGCTGTGATTTGCGGGGACATCTTTATATTATCGCACGAGTGTGACGTCGGGGGCCGCGCAACAAACCAGCAAGCTTACAGTAGACTGTTAACTTTGTGTAAATTTTTACCTTCATATTAATTGAGTAAAGGTTCGTACGTTGTTCTCAATGTTCTAATGGTACGATACGGTAGCGACGCAAATGTATTGTCAGTAGTACCATCAAAGGTACTTCAACGAGTAAACACGGTGATCGGTCAGTTAGGCCACGCTAATCAGACGGGATGGTACAGGGTTTTATTTTGAGTTTTCGCGCACTTGTCTGCGTATTTTTCCGTTAGTCGCCTCTCACGCCACCCTTCGGATGAGATGGAGTGGTGATACTTGTATTCTTTCTACTACTTTCTTCAAGGACAAATATTAGGTAGTTTTAGGGACGAAATTGACATACATAATGCGTTTAGTATCGAACACCGATCACTTCGCCAAAATTTCTCTGGTTATTAAAAATATTCGTGTAAGTATACGGTACATAGAATGGAAGTAATTAATTGCTCCCATAAACATTTTGTATAAGCTTCTTGCTGCTCTGGTGTGCGGCCCCCTAAGTCGTAAATATAACAAGTACTTATAACTAGAACACTCTACTAATGGGACTAATCATGGTCTGTAGGTACACAAGACAAAAACGATAGCCTGTCTAGTGATATAAGTATTATACAGATCTTTATATTGATTTTGGCAAGCAGAAAAGGTCACCAATATGTTCTACATAAATGTGTGTGTAACAAAACTCGTTTCCTCACTCACACACACTTATACACTTGCAAATTACAATTGATTCAAAACCATTCGTATTTATTTATCATCAGTTACACTTTCTTTAGTAATAACAATAACTCATAAAATTCTTATTACTGGTATATGACGCTGGGGTTTACAGATTCGCTTTTTAAGAGTTAACATCCTGCAAAGTTTTGAGTTCGAATCCCAGTCAAATTTTACTTTTTGAACTTTTAAATATTTGTATATCTTCATGTTAATTACTTACCTATTAAGGGAATGTTGAGGTAACATCACAAAAGTATCTTGATATTTTAGTTATTTTTTATAGCAACTTAAATCAGTAGTATTTTTATTATTACTGAGCGAGTATTGTTGCAGACACATTGCATTAATGTTTCTCGTATTGGAATTTATGCTACCCTCATTATCATGATTAAAATAACATGATAATTTTATTTTTAACTGTCAACAATTGGATGCATTGTGCTTTCTACACGGTTAATTAACAACTTAAACATTCTTTAATATCACAAACAAAATAAAGAACAAAAACGAAACTATTTATTAACGTCAACGACTACATCAATATAGTTGCGGTTCGAACTCGCTACCTTCGAAATGTCTTTACGCCTGTAATACCACTCAACTACGTGAGCCTGTGCTAAAATGGTGAAATTAACCTTCTCATTCGATGGCAGGCAAATCACTCACACATATTCAACCGTTCACGATTCACGATCATGCACAATGGCACACATAAACGTATTACACTGATACGCCTTTAACGATGACGCACACATGTGACTTCAAATCAATGAGTTATTGTTGTGTGAACACACATATGTATATCATACGGGTGCTTCCACTTGACCCAGATTCTAAATAGATTTTATTAGATGGATAGGCTATCGTTTTTGTCTTGTGTACTTAGGCGGTGGTGAACTTCACCAGTTCATATTTTGCAAGCCAATGCTCCTCCAATGCTTCAATTAAGTCTATAGCATTCCGTTGGTCTATACCACGTTCCCGAAATTTTATCGCGTGATTACCTGCGGTAATATTTCAATCGAAATAGTAAAATAAGTTATACTTGGCACGAATGCATTGTTGGCACACAAAGTTACTTTAGTAATGGCCTACTTGCAGTGCGTCATGCGTCATGCGTCATGCGTCATACGTCATACGTCATACGTCACACGTCACACCGCAATCTGCTCGTCGAACGTCGAACGTCGAGTGACAGCCGTCTGTTCCCCACGTCGGCGTCGACTCGCGACTTACGCGACACCTATCATTATAATTACATATTTACAATAGAATTTCAACTTTACACACACCACTATCGAATATAATTAAATATATTAACGAATATTATTCGGTACACAAATCTTCGTTTAAATCAATATATTATTATATATTTAAAAAATAAATTTCTTATCACCTATTTGCAAATATAAAATATTCCCTCGCGTTGCATTCATGTATTGTATGGAGTCCAACTTTATATGCTGGCCGCGCCGCCCGCGCCTCCGCGCCTCGTCGTCGTCGTGGAGTGGCAACATTCTTATGGCACGGATCTGAACGATCCCGCCCGATACGACTCGAGCCCGCCCGGGACGTCCCGAGCCCGCCCGATACGACCCGAGCCCCCCCCCGATACGGCCCGAGCCCACCCGATACGTTCCGAGCCCCCCCGATACGTCCCGAGCCCGCCCGATACGACCCGAGACCGCCCGATATGTCCCGAGCCCGCCTGATACGACCCGAGCCCCCCCGATACGTCCCGAGCCCGCCCGATACGACCCGAATCGTACCGCCCGATACGTCCCGAGCCCGCCCGATACGAGCCGAGCCCGCCCGATACGTCTAGAGCCCGCCCGATGCGACCCGAGCCCCCCCGATACGTCCCGAGCCCGCCCGATACGACCCGAATCGTACCGCCCGATACGTCCCGAGCCCGCCCGATACGACCCGAGCCCGCCTGATTCGTCCCGAGACCGCCCGATACGTCCCGAGCCCGCCCGATACGACCCGAATCGTACCGCCTGCCGCCATACCGCCATGTGTGCACGGGCGCTAGGCGGCGGGAACAAGGAGCAGCGCCCACCGGCGGGCGCCGCCAGACTGTGTGTGCACGGGCGCTAGGCGGCGGGAACAAGGAGCAGCGCCCACCGGCGGGCGCCGCCAGACTATGTGTGCACGGGAGCTAGGCGGCGGGAACAAGGAGCAGCGCCCACCGGCGGGCGCCGCCAGACTATGTGTGCACGGGAGCTAGGCGGCGGGAACAAGGAGCAGCGCCCACCGGCGGGCGCCGCCAGACTATGTGTGCACGGGCGCTAGGCGGCGGGAACAAGGAGCAGCGCCCACCGGCGGGCGCCGCCAGACTGTGTGTGCACGGGCGCTAGGCGGCGGGAACAAGGAGCAGCGCCCACCGGCGGGCGCCGCCAGACTATGTGTGCACGGGCGCTAGGCGGCGGGAACAAGGAGCAGCGCCCACCGGCGGGCGCCGCCAGACTATGTGTGCACGGGCGCTAGGCGGCGGCGCCCGCCAGGTCGCGCGGCGCGGGCGGCAGCTCCAGCTCGGCGGGGGAGGCGGGGGAGGCGGGCGGCGCGGGCGAGCGCGGGCGCGGCAGCGCGGCGCGCAGCTTCGGCCAGAACCAGCGGTCGCCCCAGCGCACGTACGTGTTGGCGGCCAGGTAGCGGCGCAGCTCGGCGTCCAGCGGCAGCGCCGCCGGCTCGTCCAGCAGCACCACCACCAGGCGCGGCGCCGCGTCGCGCAGCGCGGCGCCGTGCGCCTCGCGGAACTCGGCGCGCGCCCAGGCCGAGCGCAGGTAGTGCGCCGACACCAGCGCCAGCGTGCGGCGCGAGCGCGCCACCGACGCCGCGATCTGCGCCGGGATCCACGCGCCCGGCGCCCAGTCGCGCCAGTGCACGCACACGCGGTAGCGCGGCTCCAGCCCCGCCAGCAGCCGCTCGGCCACGGCGCTGTCGGCGTGCGAGAACGACACGAACACGTCGTAGGGCCGGCCGTCGTCCTCCTCGCGCGCCGCCGCCAGCAGCCCCGCGCGCCGCAGCGCCGCCTTGAGGCGCGCGCGCACGTCGCGCCGCGCCAGCGCGCCGCCCAGCAGCAGCGCCAGCAGCGCCAGCGGCGCCAGCGCGGCGCCCAGCAGCGCGCCGGCGCGCTCGCAGCGCGGCGCCGCCAGCGGGCCGCCGCCGGCGCAGCGCAGCGCGGCGAAGTCCCGCACGAGCGCGCGGCGCGCCAGCAGCGCGGCCAGCGCGGGCGCGTGCTCGCAGTCGCAGGCGAGCGCGTTGCCGCCCAGCCACAGCGCGGCGTCGGCCGGCAGCGCCGCCAGCACGTCGGGCTCCAGCGCGCGCAGCGCGTTGTGGCGCAGGTCCAGCGACTGCGGCGAGAGCGGGCGTCACTCCTGGCGCGGCTACATTAGGGGGCATCCCTACAGTAGGAAATGTGCCCCGTGCCGGAGGGGGCTCAAGTACTGTGCTCGCAAAGAAGGTAAAGGTCTAAATAGAGCATCTCCCTGATACTATTTAGACTAACTAAAAGCGTTTGTGAGTAGACCATTTAATATTTCAAAAATTTTGCTGGAGCCGTTTTAGCCTCGCTGCACATGCCCACACTGGCAGCATTTCAAACCTTTTTCCCTATGGCACAGTTACAAGGGCAATCCCACGTTTCCACCGTCGTCGATGCGATTGCAGTGTCGTGAACTCGTGAAAGTGTGGACACGTGCGGGCTTAACGGCCTGCAACTACATACGTGGAGCGAATGATTTTCGAGTTAAACGTTAGAGGAGGGGGTCCCGCCGACTCACCAGCAGGCCGGGCGGCAGGTCGGCGCGCCGCAGCGCCGCGATGGAGTTGTTGGCGAGCGCCAGCTGCACGCGCACGCCGCGCGCGCCCGCCAGCGCCAGCGCCGGCGCCGCGCGCAGCCCCGCGCCCGCGCACTCCACGCGCAGCACGCGCGCGCCCTCCGCGCCCTCCGCGTCCGCGCGCTCGCCGCAGCGGCACGGCGGCGGCGCGGCGCAGAGCGCCAGCGGGCACAGCAGCGCGTCCAGCGGCTCGTCGGCCAGCGCGCCGCCGCCCGGCCGGTCGCAGCGCGCGGGCAGGCGCGCGTGGGCCGGGCAGCGGCGCAGCGCCAGCGCCGCCCACACGTGGCGGCAGTCGCAGCGCAGCGGCGCGGACAGGCGGAAGGCGGCGCGCGACGCCAGCGGCGCGCCGTCGGCGCAGTACTGGTCGCGGTGCGCCAGCAGCAGGCGGTACTCGGCGCGCGAGTAGCGCAGCTCCGTCAGGTTGTTGCCGCGCAGGTCCACGGTGGCGGCCGCGCGGAACTGCACGTCCGGGAACTGCGCCCGGCGACACTACATTAATGCTCCGCAGAGAGTCGGCCGGCGATACCGTTCGTACCTTACGTACTTAGTTTTTTTTTTTAATTCTACACGACCAACCTAATTGACAAACTGTGACACAGTTTGTCAATTAGGTTGGTCGTAATAATCAATTAGGGTATTCTCAATAATGCTAACGGGAATTTACGCGGTCATGGTATAGGTACAACCTGGTCGAAACGTAAGGAAAATCAAAAGGCATGTATGTACCTACACCATGATCGCGTTAATTCCCGTAAACATTATAGTGTGTCACGGAACGCGAATGTTTAAAAGTTAGTTTGTGACAATTCTAAGGAAATTCTAACAGGAATTATACCCAGATTACCTTACGTCATACATACACACATATAACACTATTGCCCGTGTCTGATTGCGGTTAAACTATAACTCTACTCACATTAAGGTATGTGATGTTGTTTTTGCTAAGATTGAGGTTTTTCAGATGATACATGTTCTCCACAAAGTCGCGACAGATCCTCTTGGCGCCCGTATTGCTGAGGTCGAGCTCCTGTAGACTCTTCAGGTCCTTCAGCGACGAGATCCCTGTAACACGCAACGGTCAGTCCATACACACTGCGCGGTGTGACGTGACGTGACGTGTGATGTGACGCGGGACGTACCGTAGGCCACGGGACAGGCGTCGCCGAGGCGTGCGTTTCGACGCAGACGCAGCTCGCGTAGTGACGTCAGCGCCTCCAGCTTGTCGAACGTGCCGTTGGTCAACTCGTTGTACGACAGGTCCAGCACCAGCAGCTGCTTGGTCTTGCTGAACAGGCCGCTGCGGGGCACACACCAACGGTCATCATAACCGGACATGCCAATTGTTGTATGGATAATCTTTATAGTTATAGCTAGATAATATTTTATACTTAGTGATTGCGTCATTTTTGAAAGCCGCCATTTATGGCGTGTCTAGTACCTAATAAGACGTCATGGGAAATAAATATTAAGAAAAGTATTTACTAGTGAAAGTATGTACCAAGTGGGACAGCCGCTCCGCGTCGTCCAGCAGCCCGCTCGGCAGACACAAACACTCACCTCGGCAGGTCGCGCAGGCGGTTGCCCGACAGGTCCAGGCGCGACAGCCGCTCCGCGTCGTCCAGCAGCCCGCTCGGCAGACACAAACACTCACCTCGGCAGGTCGCGCAGGCGGTTGCCCGACAGGTCCAGGCGCGACAGCCGCTCCGCGTCGTCCAGCAGCCCGCTCGGCAGACACAAACACTCACCTCGGCAGGTCGCGCAGGCGGTTGCCCGACAGGTCCAGGCGCGACAGCCGCTCCGCGTCGTCCAGCAGCCCGCTCGGCAGCTCGGCCAGCGCGCAGCGGCTCAGCGTCACCTGCTCCAGCGCGGCGGCGCCCCGCAGCGCGTGCGCGCCCAGCGCCGCCGAGCTGCTCAGCGCGCTCAGGCGCGCGGCGCCCACCACGGACAGCTCGCGCAGCGCCGTGCAGTTCGCCAGCCAGTCGTCCGGCAGCCGCTGCGCCGCCGCCACGTTGATATCGAGCGTGACCAGCGCGCCGCAGAGCGCCCAGGGCGCGGGCGCGGGCTCGGCCCAGTTGTACACGGTGAGCGCGAGCAGCCCGGCGGCCAGCGCCGGCGCCAGCCACACGCGCTCGGCGTCCAGCGCCAGGTGCGTGAGGCCGGGCGCCGCCTCGGCGCGCACGTCGCCCTCGTCGCGCACGGTGAGGCGGCGCAGCGCCGGGAAGCGCGCCAGCTGCGCGCGGCCCAGCTCGCGCACGCCCATGTTCACCAGGTGCAGGTGGCGCAGCGACGCGGGCAGGCGCTCCAGCAGCGGGCCCGCCGTCACGTTGACGCTGTCGAGCAGCAGGCTCGTGACGTTGGCGCCGTCCAGCGCGGCCGCGTCCAGGCGCAGGCGCACGAGCACGAGGCCGGGCGCGGGCAGCGCGGCCAGGTGCGCGCGCCGCACGGGCCCGCGCGCGGCGTGCAGCTCCAGCTTGGCCAGCGCCGCCACGTGCAGCGCGCGCAGCACGCCGGCCAGCGCGCCCGCGGGCGGCGCGCAGTCGCGGAACAGCACGGTGGGCACGCGCGCCTCGGCGGCGAAGCGCGGCAGCGCGGGGCTGTCGAGCGACGTGGCCAGCCCGCACTGCACGGCCACGTAGCCGCTGTCCTTGAATACGATAGTGAGCGTCTCATCTGGGAAAGAAAGGAGGGGGCTGATGTAGTGAGTAAACGTAGAATCAAATCGAGAGCGAGGTTTCTGGGCCGGGTTGATATTTGAACTGTCCCTGTGTCCTATAAAAGTTAAACTGAACGATTCCCGCTCAAATTTTATGAACTTCAGATTACAAAGTTCGGTTCCCACGGCCCGTTTTATCACAGGCCAGACGTGGCCGGCCAGGCCAGACGTGACCGGCCAGGCCAGCGGCCCGCGGGACCGTCGCGGGCGACCATCGGGGCCCTTCATCACGTCGTCGGCGCACGTGATGGAGCGGACGAACGAACTAATATTCGACTTTTTTAACTCTTTACGAAAATCAACCAGCGCCTTCAAATAGTTAGTTGCCTCAACCTAAAAAGGTTCCGGTTCCGGCGATCGCATCGTAAACACACACGTCAAAGTGCTCCGCGAACTTAAATCATTTACAGTGCAAAAAGTGCGAAATAAAGAGTGCTACGTCGAAAATACAATAGTGTGAACATTGAAGAACGAAGTGGAAAACTATCACAGTGCAACTAACACTCATTTGTATTAAAAAGTGCAAATAACGCAACCAATAATTAGAGACTATATACAGTGCTGTCAAAAATAGCTTCAATCTACCCTACATAATACACAACATCGCAGTGACAACTACTGACATTTTCCATTGACATAACAGGGTTACCAGTCATATAATTTTATTCTACCTATAATTCAGTGTCGCAAGAAAAAAAAAAAAAATGACATAAAAATAAAAATGGATAAAAGTATGGAACTGCTATTATCGAAATTAGAAGAAAAGCTAAATAAACAAGCCATAATCATAACAAATGCAGTGACACAAAGTGTTATGGAAGCGTTAGATGAAAAAATGAAGATACTAACAGAAGAAAATACATTCCTAAAGACAAAAGTTGCTACATTCGAACAGAAAATATTCAACTTTGAAAAAGAGAAACGTAAATATAACTTGGTCTTTTTCGGAATTGAGGAGAGAGGAAAACCCGAAGCCGATCTAGTTGATTACCTCAAGGATACCATTCTAGACACAGGAACACACTTAGATAGTCAAGAAATCTGCAACTTGTATAGAATAGGTCAGAGCACCGAGACAAAAGACCGCCCTGTGGTTATCACAATTTCATCTATGTGGAAAAAACACTTAATATTGAAAAATAGGTCTAAACTACCCCCAGGTGTAAATGTCAAAGAAGACTATCCCAGAGATGTCCTGGAAAAGAGGAAGCAGCTACAGGGAAAGGTTGAAGAGGAAAGGAAGAAAGGAAATTTCGCCTACATAAAGTACGACAGATTGATAGTGAAAATGCCGACAGATGTAACTCGAGACAAAAGGAGAAGGGAGGAGTCAGGCTCACCCAATCTATCTACGCAGAAGAGAGCCAACACAAAAAACAACCCACCGTCATCATCTGCCAAACATACGGTCAAAGAAAACATAAGACCTATACTGAAATTTGTTGAGCGCGGCAGGCCAGCTTCTATGTCTGAAACACCAAAAAACTAAATAACATAGCCAGCCGGGATCGAATAAACAACAATCACAGGATGGTTAGAGCGAAACTAAACTTAGGTAAAAAAAGGCAAAGACACTTCAAGACCCACCCAGATGAAGCCCCATCACACATAACTACCAATTTCGCCAACTTATTACAAAGTTTTAATGAATTCACAAAAGGAAGAGATACACAGGAGAAATTCAACTACTTTTATCAACTGATTGACAACCATAACGTACCTACAAAGTCAGAAAGGAAAGACCAGCTATCAGATACATCCAAAAACCTATTACACCAAAGAGCCACATTATTAGCTACAACTAACAAAACAACGGAGGATAGGCAGGCAATAGCGAAATTGAGTAAAGAAATTAAAGCCAATATGAGGAAAGACAGAAAATATCTAAGACTTAAAACCTTCGAAGAACACATTGTAAGAACAGGAGGGATTAAGAAGGCCATAAAAGAATTAACATATGTGAGAGAATGGATTCCTAAAATATTGAATAAAACAGGGAAAAGTACAAACAAAAGACCTGAAATCATTACTATTGCTACAGAATTCTATAGTCAACTCTACTCGAATCAGATAATAATGGAACCAACTGACCTAACAGGCGACTCCGACGTGGTTGATATATTACCCAGAGAAATCGAGGTCGCTATTGAAAGCCAGAAGAAAGACAAAGCTCCAGGACCTGACAAGATTAGTAATGAGTTCTTACTACAATATAAGCACTATATTGTTCCAGTACTTACCCCAATGTTTAATGATATTCTAAAGAATGAAGTGGTTCCAACGCAGTGGACGAAATCAACCATAATATTGATACATAAAAAGGGGGATAGTAATGATATCAACAACTACCGACCCATCAGCCTTCTATCGAATGTGTATAAGGTGTTTGCCAAAGTGCTACTGAACCGTCTAACAACACAACTAGACGAAAACCAACCGAGAGAACAAGCGGGATTCAGACATGGCTACTCAACCCTTGACCACATACATACTGTAAAACAGATCGTCGAAAAAAGCAAAGAGTATAACACTCCTTTTTACTTTGGATTTGTAGACTATTGCAAGGCATTTGACTCACTGGAGCACGGAAAGATCTGGAGTGCATTGAAGAACCAAGGAGTGGATAACAAGTACATAAGAATCATAAAAAACCTTTATGAAAGCTCTACAGCAAAAGTGAAATTGGAAAGAGAAGGGCAAGAAATAAAAATAAAAAGAGGAGTACGACAAGGAGACCCACTATAGCCCAAGCTGTTCTCGGCGGTGCTCGAAGAGGTCTTCCGGAAACTGAATTGGGATAATCATGGCCTCAACATAAATGGAAGAAAACTTACACATCTCAGATTTGCAGATGACCTAATCATATTTGCTAACACCAGAGAGGAACTCCAAGGCATGCTCACAAATTTAGACACAGAAAGTCAAAAGGTGGGGTTAGGCATGAACTTTCAAAAAACAAAAGCCATGACCAACAGTATAAAAGAGTCTTTAACAATTAATAATCATCAGATATTGTTTGTGGAGGAATACAATTACTTAGGTCAGACCATTTCATTCAATGATCTCACAACCAAAGAACTCGACACAAGAATTGGAAACGCTTGGAAGAGATTCTGGTCATTGAAGGAGATTATGAAGAACAGTGAAATTAGCATACAGATGAAGTCCAAACTGCTCAACACCTGTGTAATGCCCATACTAACCTATGGTTGCCAAACCTGGGCCACCACAAAAGCACAATCAATGCTCTAAGCTGAAATCATGTCAGAAGGCAATGGAGAGAAGCATGTTAAGTTTGAGACTATCAGACAGAGTAAAACATACACAAATAAGAGCAAAAACTAAATTAGAATGTGTATCATTTAAAACTAAAAAATTGAAGTGGAGATGGACAGGTCACACAATTCGAGGAATAGATAAATGGAGCAAAGAGATTATGTACTGGTACCCAAGGGATGGAAAAAGGAATAGAGGCCACCAGTTCAAGAGGTGGGAGGATGAGGTGAAAGCCACGGCAGGACCCACCTGGACCAGGCTGGCAAGAGATAGAGAGGGGTGGAAGGCATTGGAGGAGGCCTTTGCCAACAGGCAAACAGATATCAACAACTAAATTATATATTTAGACTTAGTTTGAAACAGTACATGTAGACACATCTGAGAATAAAGGCTTATTATTATTATTATATTATCAACCTAAAAACAAAAACAATACCCATGATGCGTGGATATGCATAAAAAGTAATTTAAAAGATGGAACTTTTTTTTTTTTTTTTTTATATAGGACACGTCAATTGGACTTCGCCTTGCCTGATGGTAAGCTGAAGGCAAAGTCCCAGAAAAGAGGGTCACCATTACTTACACATACCATGTGACAATGGTGACACTCAGCTTGACGGCCTCATCATATGCTTTTTCACGCCCCGCTTAAAGGACCCGGGACTGTAGGAAGAAGGAAACACGTGAGCTGGTAATGAATTCCAGGCCTTAATGGTGCGACAGAGGAAAGAGTCTCCGAACCGCTTGGTTCTTGATCGGATGTTTTGCACCGTGTGCGGATGACATCTAAGACCTGCACGCGTTGTCCTGTGTAGGAAAGGGGAGGGTGGGACTAATTGGAAGAGCTCATCAGAACACTCCCCATGGTACAAACGTACAAACGGTAAAATACAGCCATGGACGCAACATCTCTACGCAGCGTAAAGGTTCTAGGGTGTTCGTGATCTCGGGATTCCCAATGATGCGGACCGCACGTCGCTGCAACCTGTCGAGAGCATCTAGTAAGTACTTTGCTGAACCATCCCAGAGATGCGAGCAGTACTCCACACAGGAGCGAATTTGTGTCTTGTATAGAAGACACCGCTGCTCCGGCGTGAAAAATCGTCTCACTCTGTTCAGGACTCCGAGTTTTCGTGACGCTGTTTTGAACTATCCCAATTACGGAGTTGAAAAAGAAAAAACATAATTTAATGTCTACCTACAGAAAGGTGAAAGCCAAAGTCAGGGATTTTATGTCTACCTGCGCTTGAGAAGTGCACAAGTTTCTTCTGTGGAATTTTAAATAATTAAATTTAATTGTTTAATTGCATTCTTTGTGGGTGAAATCAGTACTTTTGTGTTGTTCATCAACTAAAATAGAAGTGAAAGTGTTATTCCGTAAAATTTTCCGCGAAATACGTCAATCTATATCAAACCTTCAGTGCTACAAATAATAAAAATCTAATACAAAATGCCTGTCTGCCCAAAATATGATAAAGAAATACCTAAACTCTATGATAAAAATCCTAATATACAGTGCTACAGTTGGAAAAGGCAAATATGCGTGAATTGTAGTGGGTTGCTGGCCACAGAGTTGAGTGATTATTATACACCACACCCAATCAAGGTTATTTTTCCCAATAAAAAGACAGCTGTGAATGTATTGAAACATAAAGTGTCAGTCAAAAATGATCATACACCCTATCAGCGTGAATATCTTACTGAAGCTACAGGACGAACTGAAACAAAGGTTAGATAGTGGAGAAATCAACTTAACTATATTATACACAGCACCTCCCAAAATAATAAGCGGGAAAAAAGCTAAAAACCTTTCATCATAATAACAGAAACACATTTAAAACCTTTTATAAGCAGTAGCTTGGTAGATATCAGAAGTTACACTTTATTCAGACATAATTGGGCTAGCGGGACAGGATGGGGGGGCGAGGCTATCTATGTATTACATTAAATATATGACCTATCCATACAAGTGACCCTGCATCCCACCTTCAACATAACACAGGTGAGGCACTATGGCTGAACATAAAATAAATATGGTAAATTCAAAGTGTTCATTCTATCAACCAACCCATTATACATTTGATGAATCTGATAAGCTACTATTTGAAACAATTAAACCAGCTTCAGAAAACCTTCCAGACTTAATATGGCCATTGCACACCATTGATATTGACACATACAATTCGCTCCATGGACACTTTGTGGACGTGTACGTAAATACACACATCAACAAAGTTTAGGGAACAAGGACATTTCTAGTTTTTATTTAAAAACCCTTTCTTGTAATAGTGAGTGTTTTATATCAATAGAAGGGTATTTTTATACCGTTTTTAATTTTAATTTTAATAAAAACATTTTCATACCTACCAATTTTTTTTTTTTTAAGAAAGAATTGAATAGTGCCAATATTGAGTATTACAACCTTCTATGATTAGGCACAAAAATAACGAGGTGGTAAGAAATACAGTAATTAACCGTACTTTAAACGTTTTTCATAATCTGTAGGACCTCCTAAAGCATTAGCAACAGCTCGACAACGGCGTGGCATACTTAGCATGAGATTGTCAATCATCGTCTGTGGAATATGGCTCCATACACTGCGAAGGTGTAAAAAAAGTTGTTCTTCAGTGTTCAGATTTTCCAAAGAATCACTGAAAGCTCTTCTCCCAAGCAAATCCCAGGCATGCTCTGTGGGATTGAGGTCGGCAGACTGAGCAGGCCATTCCAACGTTGTCATATTGTGCTCGCTTAACGCATTGACCACTACCCTCGCGGTGTGTGACCGTGCATTATTATTATTATTATTATTATTATTGATTATAGACGAGCAGCTTTGAGCTGATATGTCTATGTCACAGTTCACACATGTTGAAGAACAGTTCAATTTAGTCACTACACTTGATTGAGCCCATAGTTGTGAAGTTTGTTTGTTAGCAACCAGTGATCCAGTCTGTTTTTAAAGTTGTTCACTGAAGTGGCAGTCACAACATCTTCGGGTAGTCTATTCCAGTTGTGGACTACCCGGTTACTAAGAAAGTGGTGCGCAGTGTTTGTGTTTGTAGTTGCACGAATTATTCTTAGGCTATGTCCTCTGGCTGATTTAGTGGGAACTTTTGGTATGTAAATTGTGTGCATATCAGGCAGGTTATACTTATGGGTTATGATCTTAAATGTCTCTATTAGGTCACCTCGAAGGCGTCTCTCTTGCAGGGTAGTGAGATGTAATGCTTCTAGTCTCTCTGCGTATGTTTTACGTCGTAGACAAGCAGGGAGCTTAGTGACTTTCCTTTGCACACTCTCCAAGAGGTCAATATCCTTCTGGAAGTATGGGCTCCAAATTTGGAATCCGTACTCCAGAAGTGGTCTTATGTAGGTTTTGTATATTTTTAGAAAAACTTCCACAGTTAAGGTCTGGAACGACTTTCTTATGACATATATGAAGGAATTGGCTTTTTTTACAATTTCAGCAATGTGATCTTCCCATTTTAGGTTAGAGGTTATCACAACCCCCAAGTCTTTTTGTTTGCTAACAGAGTTAATAGGCATGCCATCCAAAGTGTATGTGATTTTGGGGTTTGTTTGCCCAAGGTGGAGTACACTGCACTTGGACTGGTTTAACTGGATGATCCAATCCTTTGTCCATTCGTGAACTTGATTTAAGTCACTTTGTAGCTGACCAGAGTGGATGAGTGGATTGGCAAAGAACTTTCCGTCGTCCGCGAAGAAGGAGGATTCAGATTTGATGCGTTCAATCAGGTCTGACACATATATGCTGAATAGATGGGCCGAGAGGACGGATCCTTGAGGAACACCACTCAGCACTTGTTTCTTTTGAGATAATGTGTCTCCTATTCTTACCTGAAATGTTCTATTGGAGAGGTACATTTCTATCCATTTTAACAATTTGCCACGAATTCCATATTGGCTTAGTTTTATGAGTAGACGCTTATGAGGAACTTTGTCAAAAGCACGTTCGAAGTCAAGATAGAGGATGTCAACTGGCCTCCTGCCGTCAAGATCATTTGTCCATGAATGCAGACATGATAAGAGGTTAGTGATTGTCGATCTCTTTTCAACAAATCCATGTTGTTTTGTAGATATTATGTTTTCCCTTTTTAGGTGTTGTGTTAGATTTTTGCTGATAATTTTTTCCATAACCTTGACAATACCAGAGGTGAGGCTGATTGGTCGAAAGTTCCCAGGAGCAGTTCTGTCACCCCTCTTGTAGACAGGTGTCACCACCGCATGTTTCCAATCTTGAGGTACATATCCGCTTTGCATTGATTTATTCATTAGTACAGTAAGAGGACCCACAAGGGTTGGGGCACAATTTTTGAGAATACAGTTAGGAATACGATCAGGTCCGGGAGAGGAGTGGATGTTCAAGTTGGAGAGCACTTTTGTTACATCATCAACTGTGAACACAATATCAGACACACCATTCTCAGTTTGTCTAGCACAGTGCTGACCAGTCAGAGCTGGCTCTCTGGAGTATGCCTTCTCGAATTCCTCTGCAAAGGCGTTGGCAATGTCTTTCGGATCTGTGACAAGGTCACCATTTCTATTTCTTATAGCAGGTGGGATGCATACTTTAGATGAGGTACAGCGGCGAATATGCGAATAGAATGCTTTGTCGCCATCTTCCAGTATTCTTATTTCAAACAAGCTTCTCAACCTTCTAGTCAGTGCCACACACTTGTTACTGACTGCCCTAAAGTTCGCATAGTCTGCCGCCGTCCCAAACTTTCTGTAGATATTCCACAGTCTTTTCTTATCCGACACCAATTTAAGGACGTCACTGTTTATCCACGGCCTATTATTTGTTCTGTTTTTGATGGTCTTTTCTGGTGCAAATTTATCGGTTGTGGAACCAATCGCATGCAAGATACCTTGCCACAATTCCTCTGGGTCCGATGAAGGTTTCAAGGTGTCTATACATTTATCTAATTCATTGTTATAGTCACTGTAGTTAATTAATTGGTAGTTTCTTTTAACCTTAGGTTTTGTATTTGGTTTTTGTATCAGGCATTGAACACTAAATTCCAACACACAGTGATCACTTTTACCTATGGGTGCCTTATGTATAGTATCACCAACAAGAGTCTCGTCATTCACCATAACTAAGTCCAGGAGTGATGGTTCACAGCCCTCCCTAAATCTAGTAGGGCTAGACACCAGTTGGTACAGGTTACTATCAAGATACTTGTTGGCAAACAGTTCAGCTGCTCCCGAATGATGTTGGTCAGCGAGGATAGGCCAATTAATAGTGGGATAGTTAAAGTCACCTGCTACAATCACCGAGTTATTTTCAGAAGCTGCGGTCAAATTTGTCAGTAATTTCAGATCATGAGGTCTCCAGATCCTCTCATTATCATTTTCCGAACGGTATACCCCTATCACAAGAAAATGTTGAGTGCCTAATTGTATATCAACATAAAGTGCCTCAACATCATCACACATGTATGACTTGTTTATACTAGAAATAATAGAGGTACCATTTACACTATTTCTGATATACATGGCTACACCTCCGCCCCGAGTCTTCCCCTCTGTTTTATTCTTTTTGTGTTTACGGTCAAGTCTGTGGAGTGTATAGTCTGGAATATTGTAAGTACTGCCTAATAGCCAAGTTTCAGTCAAAACTACTATGCATGGTTTGTTTGTGTTTATGTATAGGAGAAGTAAGTCAAACTTGGCTGGTAGCGAACATAGGTTGGTATAACAAAACGTAAGGTCTGTGTATGGGTTTCTGTTTGAGTTATTTAGTTTTTTTGGTGTATAATTTTGGGGCTACCTTTAATGTATTTAATGGTTAAGCCAGATTCTCCCTTTTCAGTCCTAACCTTAAGGGTCTCACGAAGTTTGTTGAGTTCCTCACGTTGTAAGGGTGTCTTATCATTATATACTCTTACCTCCCTACTGGCCTTACTCTTGTTTTTGAGGATCCAGACAGCATCCTCTCGGGTCTTGAAGACCACCTTCATAGGTCGGGGCTTCTGGCTGTCAGGTTCACGACGGCCTAAACGTTGCATCACCAACACTTTGCTTGAGTAATCACTACCATCATTTATTTCCTGTCACATTTGTTTGACAGCTGATTCGTCGTGCAATTTTCGGTCTATACCTAGTTCGGAATCGCTTTCTCTTACACCCACAAGAATAATGTTGCTTGCCCTCTGCTCTCGCTCCAAAAGTTCCGCAAGTAACGCATTGGTATCTCCAGGAGTCAACGACGCCGGCGTATTCACTGGTATTCCAGCTGCCTTTTCAGGTGCCGGGGTTGGGGCGTTTAACGATTCAGATATGTGCTGCTTTACTTCGTTTAGTTCTTCACGGAGACTATCATATGCTTTAATAAGCTTTGGCACCTGAAACAACGCCTCACGACACGGCGGGCATAGGTATAGCAACGTCCGCTTGCCTTTCAAACCCATTACGCGCGCCTCGCTACTCGTCAAATTACTGCATTGCAGGCAGATATTCCTCTTGCAACCATCACACTGCACCGT
Source organism: Eilema griseolum (assembly GCA_963662185.1). Classification (NCBI taxonomy): domain Eukaryota; kingdom Metazoa; phylum Arthropoda; class Insecta; order Lepidoptera; family Erebidae; genus Eilema; species Eilema griseolum. The sequence continues at coordinate 90,001 of OY759242.1, forward strand.
ATTCTCATCATTAAACTCGTTTTCGCACTTAAAACACTTCATTTCTTTTGGTATTTAGGACCGGTACTGGTATGTCTAAGCGAAATTAATTACGACGCAGTTTGTTATTTTTCCCGCCTAATTTATATCACAGTTATTAGATAGGGCACAATCTATGGTTTTTCACTGTTTTCAAAGTTATTTGAGCACTATATTTAATTTATTGGTAAAATTTAGATACGACAAAAGTTTCAGAGCTGTTACTTCAACTGAGGGTAGAAGAAAAAAAAAAGCATTATCTTGCATGAACATAAAATCTCGACCGAACTGCTGTCGATGAGGGATTACCATGGGGTGTATAACCTCCTGAATGTATTGGTTTGCATTCAAATTGCCCCGTATCCAAACGAGGTAGGTCCTTCCACCAAGGCGAATTCCAGCCCATACCATGATTGTTCCACCTTGGTAAGGATGAACTTCTTGCGGATTCTGGAGACGACTCCGACGTCCAGGAACTCGCCATATACGCACTCTTCTCGAATCAGGATGAAAACCGAAGCAAGATTCGTCGGAGAACAGAACCCGTGCCCATTGATGGTCGGTCCACTGTAAATGTGCGTTAGCCCACAATAAGCGACGACCTCGATTTCCACGTCGAAGAGCTGGAACCCTAAGCGGTCTGCGAGCATAAAGATTGGCTTCGTGTAGTGTTGTTCTGACAGTTTGATCGCTAATAACCACTTGATGCTGAGACTGGAGGCCTGCAACCAACTGACGAGCAGTAATCGTGGGTTGCCGCCTTGCGGAATTTTGCAAGAAACGATCTTGTCGCGGGGTAGTAACCCTATTTCGTCCCCTGTGACGTTCGGCAACATCCCCTGTAGACCTGTAGCGTCCCATAATCTGCAAATTACGCTTGGTTGGGTGTTGACAGCATCCGCTACGTCGCGTTGAGTTCGTCCAGCTTGCAGCATACCAACAGCCCTTAACATCTCTTCGCGACTTAAATGACGACGTGACATGATGACTACAGTCACAAAAATGCACAAACCATACGTAAAAGACGTATTATTGATAATAAACGTTATTTACAATCAAAAAAAATAATTTTTATTTTGCCTCAGAGAAACTGCACAATCAAACACTTTTAAAAGTTTTCCCTCCATATTCGAAAATCATTACTTATTTAAATTTATTTTTAAATTTCGAACAACTCTGTAATCTACTTTATTCTATTTTTATTTATTTGCTGCCAGTTATTTGCAAAACAAGATTTACATGAAAAAAAATAATTGGGGTCATCTTGTTCCCTAGACTTTGTTGAGGTGTTTAGTAACTTACACAAAATTGTAACAAGAAAGAGAAATAATGAGGAATCACTACTTGATCTGGTACTTTGTAAGGAAGAAAACAAAAGTAGGACACCATTCCAATATAGGAAAAAGTGACGTAGCTAGTAGGCACAGCACAAAATAGTTTGCAGTCATCGGAACCGCTTTATAATGTCTTTAATATTTTGTTCTGTGTTTAATGACACACTAATTACGATATTACCATAATTATAATATTACAACGAGCAAAGCCGCAGCATAAAGCAATATCAAGTGACCCGCTGCATCGTCGCATCGTCAGCACTCCATACCTCGTGTCGCCGTGCGCCGTCAGCTAAATGACTCACTGTACACCTGCGATTCCGTGACAAATATATTTTAAGTAATTCACTTCTGTTCTTGCATCGAACGTGGTCACTAGACTTAATTAGAGTTAGCAGTTAGAATGTAGTTCCAACATCGAGTGCATTCATCTTTAGGCTAGTTAGATTAAATTAAATAAGTATAATAAATCTCGTTTTAAGTGATTCTAGTTTCCTTCTTGTACCCTCTGGCTGCGGGAAAACGTAATTCACTCAGGAGCCACAGTGATCGATAAATAAACATTTATTGAACTCCTTTTGTCATCGACTACACTCACAAATCCGGTGGCCTCACATAAAAGGTTTAATGGTGGGTGACAAAGATATTGGGCTATCATCTCTAAGTGGCCGCGTAACGTTTACTGCATAGAATGTACGTGTAGTGTAGTGTAGTGTGCTCCGCGCTCACCGTCCACGCGGAACGTGTACTCGTCCACGGCGGCGCCCAGCAGCGCGCAGCGCGCGCCCGCGCCCGCCGCGCACGCGGGGCCCGGCGCCAGCGCGCGCGCGCCCGCCATCAGCAGCAGCAGCAGCAGCATCGCGGGGCGCGGGGCTCACTGCGCCTGCCGATGCATTTCACAGCTTCTGTCCGCTCGATGAGCTCGATTCGCGAATGTTGGTCGCGACCTGCGCCCGCGCATCCAGTTCTCGGGCGGAGGCAATCGATTTTGGTCCCGTTGAACCGAATCTTAACTTTCTACGTACTTATGTATTCGCCGAGATAAAGGTAACACGTAAGTCTACTGCGAACTCGATAGGGAAAACCGGAGGAAAACCCCGTTTTAACTTGTTATTCCTTTCATTTAAAACTGACAGAAGTGACGACTGAGAGGAATGACTCGTATGTCACTCCTGTCAGTTGTCAGCACACCTGTCAGTTGTCAGCACTCCTGTCAGTTCTGTCTGTCACTACCTTGTTGCATTTCTTTTTTGGGTTTTTTGGTTTCAAGTTTGGGAAATATAGGTCAAAATTTGGAAGGAAAATAAAGGATTGGGTTGGGTAGCGATCAATTTACATATTATATTATGATGCTTGCTTACGACCGATTTCGGCCATGGCGATCACTTCGACTCCTAGTCAGCTCGGTGCTGATGCGCTCGAAGATGACTAACATAGCCGATCTTCCCGATGAACTCTCGTGTACCCTGAGGGCACGTGAGAACACCACCTATGTAATAGTACTGAATGACAGCGGGTGGGCGCACTTTCAGCTCATCGCGTTTAGCGTCGAGGTTTGCCTTCCGCTGTTCCTCGAAATCACTTACTTGTCTTTGCACCATTCTGGACGTTGTGCTGCCAAACCTTCCCATGGAGACTATGATGAATGTTGCATCTTTCGGTTCGGACGGTTAAGTGAGATGTTTAACTTGCAATGATAGTTAGGATATGCGAATATTTCTATAGCAGACACAAGTGCAGGAATCTAGGCATGATAAATGCCCGCCGTCTTCGAGTTTATGATGTCGACGGTTCTACATCTATCCGCACTTTTTCGATATTTTTTCTATTTTCATTCCGCCATGTACCTTCCCAGTAGCCGTGAGATCAGATGGGTCCTTGTTACATTGTGTGTGCCGTAAGCCTATACATACGGACAGGTACATAAACGCCACGCCTCATCACCATTCCTTTGATCTCTGTAAAACTAAACATCTGGAGCAGGAGAGAATAGGGACACTGTGAGGCACGAAACGTCAGGCAAATCAAAAGTATGTAAGTACTATGTACAGTCAGAGCTCATAAGTTCTGTTATATATTATATATATATATATATGCTTATAAGTTCCAAACAGCCACACCGCTACCATCCTGCGTCCTGACTTTTGGCCGACGGGGGTGAAGTTTCGGCGCTTCCGAGGACGCCTGCCGACACGCGACACCCCGTCCCGTGACACGTCGACGTCATTACGTGTGTTTTAGGTTAAGATATATTATATGTATTTTTAGTTTTAAGGTATATATTTATGGGCCGTAGAATAAGTTTTTAACATCCTGTAACTTTTCTATTATTGCCTGAAATAAATGATTTATTATTATATTATTATTATTATAAGTGCATTAGCACAACGAGGCTCAAAATGGAGCGCGCGGCGCGCGGCTGCCGCGCGCCTGGCGTTTACAAATGTGTGTGTGTAATGTCTCAATGCAATACGATACGACGCGACGCGACGTATCGTAGACTAGAACAACAAAATATGAGTAGTTCGTGCTAGACAAAGATAACGATATATTTTTGTGTTATAGGTGTATATGTTTTCATAACTGTATTATTCTTTACAACTGCTGTGAGTCATTAGATAGTATAACAGTAATTCACTTTGATGAAATTTGATAGCTAAGTGGCAGAAGCAAGATACTATTGTTTCACTGCGATTAGAGATACTTGTGGTTCGATTCCAGCCTATAACGATCTTTCCTCTGTCGCACCATTAAGGCCTGGAATTCATTACCAGCTCACGTGTTTCCTTCTTCCTATAGTCCCGGGTCCTTTAAGCGGGGCGTGAAAAAGCATATGATGAGGCCGTCAAGCTGAGTGTCACCATTGTCACACGGTATGTGTAAGTAATGGTGACCCGCTTTTCTGGGACTTTGCCTTCAGCTTACCATCAGGCAAGGCGAAGTCCAATTGATGTGTCCTATATTTAAAAAAAAAATTAAATATTGATATAGTAGGTAATTTTGCATGAAGTTGGCATTTGGTATTATTTATGTGATTAATTATGGGGTTATGAAAAGAAATGATACAAAATGTTTGATTCGTAAATTAATGTATTTCATTTTTACTATCTACCAACCTGCTCATTGTAAATTTTATTGAGGTTTATAGCTTAAGTATTCGTTTTCTCAAGGAAAAGAGGATTGAAACTTAACCTCAATCTTACAATCGTAAACTAACTTGTCCTATAGCCAGCACGTTCCCTTTTCACCAAATTCACAAAAACTACTTCTAACTTAACTGGGCTATTGAATATATTTTTTGTAATAAATGGAAAGATCATTAAGTAAGGTTTACTTACTTGTAAGTTATGTAACAAAAGTATTCTTTCTTTACAGATTTAATATTTAGAACAACAAGATTACTTTTTTCCAAATACCCAATTAAGTATAGGATTAGTATTTTAGATTTTATATATTTAGATTGTAGGTGGACAAAATATTAATAATTAATAATAGTTATTGTGCTAATAATTATTAATATTTTGTATGACCTCCGTAGTTCTCAATACAGCTGAGTAGACGTTGGCGCATGGATCCCACAACATTCTGACAAATATCTGTCCCACGTAAATTGTCCCATATTTGCATGCAATGTTGCTTTAATAATTCAGGAAATCTCTCGTCCCGTGAGTCCCATCTTTGGACCACTATACCCCATATATTTTCTATTGGGTTTAAATCAGGGGATCATGCTGGCCAAGGAATAACGTTGACCTCTGCATGTTCCCTAAGCCATTCGCGAACTATGACGCCACGGTGTACAATTGTCGTGCACAAAACTAAAGTTATTTAATTCATCTCGGGGAAAAACATTGCGCACTGTAGGTAGAATTATATTATTGAAAACGTCCACATAACTGCTGCTGTTTGCTCGCGGTGGAATACACGCTAGTTCGCCTGGTCCTTGCGCGCTGATCCATCCCCACATATTAACACTTATTCTACCTGACTCCGTGTTAGCAACAATGTTACTGTCAGACCAGCGTGTATTGTTCCTACGCCACAACTGCATCCTTCCCTTCTGACAGGACTTAAAAGTTTTTTCATCCGAGAATATGGTTGTTTCCCAGTTAAAATCAAGGTATTCCCGGGCAAAACGTAACCTTTCGTCTTTATGCCGTTGCGTTAAAAACGGTTTTATTGCTGGCGTCCGGTGATGCAGGCTTTCGGCATGGAGTACGCGGCGAACAGTCATCAATGAAGTGTCAAACTCATTGGCCCATCGTCGTGTTGGTATGAAACCATTGGTTTCATACTCTGCCACCATATAGCTCCGCTGGTTGTGGTTAATCAACGGTGGCCTTCCACTTCGTGCACGAACCTTCAGGCTACCCAGCAAAGGTTTATTAACATATTTAAAACACCGGACCTATTTGAATAATTAAAAAAAAAAAGTCTCTTGTAAAGCCACAATATTAGCTTTGACTTCCATACTAATATTACTTGTAGACATGTTGAAATTAATATTGAATTGTATCACGGGAATAACCAGGCTCGTAACTAAGTGCACCAACCAACAACGTTATTTTATTTTCTCTAAGCCAGTAATTATTCCATTTGATTTCAAATCTACCTTCATACTTTTTATATTTTATGTTGATCTTTGCTAAAGTTTAACAAATAGGTAATAAATTCTACTTAAGAAACATAGTTTACTCATCAACCTGATATTAATTTAAATAAATGAAACATAAAAAGTGTTACTATACCCAGATCGTAGGATTTGAACCATCAACCTTTGAATTGCCGTAGACCTCATCCTAAAACCACTCGGCCACGGGTTACTTAAACAATATAAACGAAATGATCGATAATATTCCTACGGAAGAACAATTTATGCGTGTGTGTAAATTGTCTTAAAAGAAAAAGGTCACAAGTAGCGCTAGAATTTGAGTTCTACTGTACCTTGTAATAATAAAAAAATGGATTTTATTCTCTGTATTCCTATTTAAAAGAAATAGAAATAAAATTGGTTTGTAAGTACATTACCATAAAAGTTCGGGCGCCTTGGAGATACACATGCCTAGGATAATCAGCGGAGATTGGAAACTTTTAATCTGCCGGAGGTGAGCTAAATGAAACCAAACGGTGAGGTTTAAGGTTTTATTGTCCACTCCAGTGTGCATTTAGAAATAGTTGCAAGGATACATTCCTAATGTATAACTAACCTTAAATTTAAAATTAGAGTTTTATAAGCTAGGTCAATATGATCTTATGTCAATATGATATTATGTCACCAATGCATTTTTAGGTTATTTTGAAGTTTAGATTTAAAATATAATTAAAGTAAGCTCACGGCATCCCTCGGCGAGTATATGTAAACACAGCAGCGAGAAAGCTCGTAGCAGGCGAAGTTTTCAGTGTAAGCCCATGCGGTACATCCAGGTTTGAGGCGAAAAGTCCAAACCCTCCATAAGGAAATGCAGATGACCGAAGACAAAGGTCCAAAGAAAAGATCCAAAGGCAAAAAGAAAATGAGAAAAAGGGCAAAGACGGTTCCAATTTGGAAACCTGTAACAAAATTGCATGTCATTAGAACAAACTCCAATATGAACACGAGGTCCTAATTTTTTTATAAATTTGTGCGACTTACCGCCTTAATTTGCTGGAACAATGCTAATAGCAAAAGAAATCATAATATTCTCAGATTAAGAGCAGAAATAAACTATAATTCCACAAGAGGATAGTTGTGAAGACACAAACTATTATCCTTTAGGCCAAAATACTCTCATTTTTATGAGATTTATTGAAATTAAGTTACGAAGCCATGAATATCGACCATCCAGCCTCAACGCTAGGAAGAAAGGTGCCTTGACAGCTATACGTCAAAATGTCATTCACTCCGCGTTCCGAAACTTTTCGTTCAAAAATAGAATTAAAACCGGTGTGACGACGTTTGCAGAGCGCGTCGTTACAACCTAAACCATGATCTCGTCAATTCTCGTTAGCATTATTGTATAATTAAGTATTGTCCATTCTTACTGGATAATTTAAAAAAATACGAACACTTCAAATGTTATTGTTATCTGTCAGTATACTGTATAAAGTAGTATTCCATAGGACAACAGGCAATGGAAGTAACTAAAGTATACCAGCCTAGCAGTGCATTCATCCGTCAACTGCCTAATACGTCTGACAGCATAAGCAGTTCTTTTTATCTTTAATCTGCGATCAGTCCCATTTTTTTTATCAACTATGAGCAGATGTATATGTATGGTCGCAGATATGTGGGGAAAGGGATCCTTGATCTCTTCCTCCTTCAGTCACGAATCCAGCTCGATTGTGTGGTTCCTTTTTAGCCGCTTGGCGTAGTTCATATTTGTGAGTTCTACTGACAGGGGGTTTGGATGCATAGCTACTCGCTGTTTGTAGGTGGCTGAGAATATCTTTATTTCTTCGCTGATTCTATTTATTTTGAGCTCTTCGTGCAGTTCACTATTCCTCAGGAACCATGCAGCATTTGCCAAACTTCTGAGCTCTCTGTATAATTGCGACATTGAATTTGCATGCGGATCCCCAGAGCTGGATGCCATATGTCCAGAGTGTACGGCCTTTTATACAAGAAGTTTGTTGTCAATACTCAGTGCTGAGTATTGACAACAAACTTCTGTCATTGTCTTCAAAGTATTTAGAGGGTAGTCTGACTGTACACAGCAAAAAATTTCAGCTCTGTAAATAATTAACATTTAAAAATATTTTTAATTAATTTTCAATGCTAAATAATTGCTAAAAGTACTCAATATCCTTTAGTGCACTGAACAACTTACTGTGTCTCCTATAAAGTCTACTGTCGCACAGATAACACAGTAACTCAATGGATCTTTACACCAGACTGTCAAATAGTATGGAGGAGCTGTCTTCAATGTTTACCTCACGCATGGTTCAATATGATGAAGACCTAAGGAGTGCAGCGGCTACCGATACATCCCATAAAACGATTGCTGGCCTCTCACGGGACTTCACAGACTTCAAGGCTCTCATATGGAAAACCATGGGTATGTTGAGGACACAAATGGAGCTGCTATTAACTGGACTTGACCGGCATGAGATGGCTTCCCGAAGGAAGGTATTGTTGCTTCATGGGTTGGCTGAATCGTCGGGGGCCACTGGGGTGAATCAGGTTATTGCTACCATAAAAGAAAAATTGCGGTTGCCTGACATCACAGCCGGAGATCTTGAGAACTGTCATCGCCTGGGTAACAATGTTTCGAAGCCCCGTCCCCTTCTCATCAGGTTCCAGACATATTTGCTGCGCAGTGAGGTTTGGAATTCTAAGACTAGACTTAAGGGTACAGGATTGACACTGTCTGAATTCCTAACCAAACCCCGCCACGACGTCTTCATGGATGCCCGCAAGCACTTTGGGGTAAGGCAGTGTTGGACTTCTGACGGGAAAATAGTGGTACAACTTCCTAACAATGTACGGCGTAGAATTGAGTCATCCTCGGAACTGCGCAAACTATGTATGGATTTCCCGTCCCCCCAGTTGCCGCCGACCGAAACATCTACTACTTCGCAGCCTGTCGTCCATACAGCATCTGGTGGAGCCGCCGTCAGTGACAGAAGACCCCGAAAACATATCAAGTAGCTATAATATCTATCCTATCTTGACTTTTATTTCACCGGATAATGTATATTTCACTTTATAACCTCTTTTTATTTTATTTTAGAAACTGCAATTTGAGGTCAGTTGTCATTTTGTTATGCTGTCTCTCTCTAACTTCGTAATTTAACATCTTCCAAATTTTAAGCAGTTAATGTCGGTTGGTTGTATACTTATTTTTTTTTATTTTCTTACAACCTTTCTTTCACAATTTCACAATAAATACATTCCAAGTAAATTCCTTAGGTCCTTATGACGTTAGTGACGGATTGGTGTCAGGTTGTATTGTGTCGTTTTATGATCCGTTTATAAACAATTTCAGTTGTCAGTGCGTTTAGTTGTTACTTACAATATAATTCAAATGTATCTGCTTGGCTCGTTAGTGCATTGAGGATAACAAAATGAGATTTTATATTTTAGTATTTTTATATATATATACATATTTTTATTTTTTTTTATATTTTTTTTTTATTATTTAAATATAGTATTATAATATTTATGTCTGATTATGACGATAGTTACATTTCTTGCTCTTCATCTGAAGTGTCAGACGAGGACTACGCCAGTGCATGTAGCGATAATGAAAAGGACGCAGTTCGCCTACGCAAGGACTTGTTAACTATTTATAGTCCTTTAGACAAGTTCTTGAATGTAGTGCATATTAATGCTCAAAGCGTTCACGCTCACTACCCGGATCTACTTTTGGCTTTCGACTCCAACGTCATACATGCTGTACTCATATCGGAAACCTTTCTTAAACCTACACTTCCTTCCACACAGTATACATTGCCAGGGTATACGTTAATCCGAAATGATAGGGTGGGCAGGGGGTACGGCGGTGTGGGGATCTACCTGCGCAGGGATATTTCGTTCAAAGTGATAGATCAGTCACCTAATGTCTACTCTGGTTTTACTGAACATGTTTTATCGAAGTTGACTTTTATCACGTTAAGTGTCTTCTGGGGGTTTATTACAGTCCTTCCCTGAAAATTGACTATTTCTCTTCTTTCGAGTCTAAGTTAGAAAATTTATCCGCTTTATACCAGTACTCGATTATCTTAGGTGACTTCAACACGTGTCTACTAAAGGATGATGCACGCAGTCGGAGACTCCAGTCTCTGGTTTCTTCGGTAAACATGCACATTCTTCCATTAAATGCGACACATCGCACCCCCCACTGTACTCCTTCTCTTTTAGACCTCATTATTGTTTCGGACCGTGACAAAGTTGTTACTCATGGTCAACTTCCTGCTCCTTTCTCTTATCATGATCTCATTTATCTCTCCTATAAAATTCGCACGCCTAAACCTAAACCTAAATTCTTCCTTCTTCGAAGTTTCAAAAATATCGACCTGGACATTTTGAGGGCCGATGTAAGAGGAGCTGACTTTTCTCTTGTATACAATTCTGGGGATATTGACACTAAAGTAGACAGCCTTAACAATATTCTTATGTGTCTTTATAATAAACATGCCCCACTGAAAAAGATTAGGGTGAAGCATTTACCCGCCCCTTGGCTCTCAGACGATATTAAGCGTGTTATGTCTCAACGGGACAAAGCCAAAAGACGTTACAATCGAAATCCATCTGATGATAATTGGTCTTCTTATAAAATTATTCGGAATCGCTGCGGTCGTCTGTGTAGAGATGCGAAAAAGCGCCACATCCACGACTCCATTAATAATTCTAACACATCTCAGGTATGGCAATTTCTAAGGTCTCTTGGTATCGGTAAGACTACCAGGGACAACACGCTGAATTGCGACCTCAATACGTTAAATATATATTTCTCCACGCCACCAACTGTGATAGATGATGTGGATAAAGTATCTACTCTAAGTTATCTCTCCAGTCTTCCCCTGCCTGAATGTGCCCGGTTGCGGAGAGCGATGTACGGAAGCAAATTGTAAGAATATCGACCAAAGCAATGGGTAATGATGGTATTCAGCTGCAAATGTTACTGCCTATTCTGAATGAACTCCTTCCAGCCATTACCCACATAGTAAATTTTTCGCTTGAGCATAGCTCTTTTCCTTTGGCCTGGAAGAAAGCACTAGTCATTCCTTTGCCCAAAACCTCTAATCCATCCTTATTATCCCAGTTTAGGCCTATTTCAATCCTTCCGATTCTTTCCAAAGTGCTTGAGAACACGGTGCGTATTCAATTATCTTGTTACCTTTCCTCTAATGGTCTACTGAGTCCATTACAATCTGGTTTTCTTTCTGGCCATAGTACAGTCACGGCTCTAGTCAAAATATCCGATGATATAAGACTGGCCATGGAGAATAAACTCCTGACGGTATTGGTTCTACTGGACTTCAGTAGTGCCTTCAATTCTGTTGACTTCGACATCCTCTTGGGCATCCTTTCTTCATTAAATATATCGCCCTCCGTAATCGCTTGGTTTAACTCTTATCTTCGGGGTCGCTCGCAGCGGCATTGCAATTTGTCATGGACCAGTCATATCAACGAGGTAAGCCGGAGAGTTTTTGGTACTTTCCACTCCCTTAGGCGTCTTCAGAATTTCCTTCCTTTTAAAACCAGAGTCTGTCTCGCTCAATCTCTTCTCCTTCCCCTCCTAGACTATGCTGATGTTACCTTTCTGGATGCAACTGAAGAACTCTGGAACAAGATGGAGCGACTGCAAAATTTATGTATTCGTTTTATTTTCGGCCTACGTAAGTACGACCACGTTTCGGAGTTCAGAAGGCAACTGAAATGGTTACCAATTCGGCGGCGTCGAGATGTTCACATTCTTTCCCTTCTCTTTTCTATTCTTCACAACCCTCATTCTCCTTCATATCTTCGTGAGCGTTTTGAGTTCCTTGTACCCAGGGGAAAGCCCTGTCGCACTTCGTCTTCTCATTTACTTCGAACTCCCTCGCATAGTTCGACTTGCTACGACAATTCCTTCACAGTTTCTGCAGTACGACTGTGGAATTCTCTTCCTCACTCCATACGCGATAGTCCTTCTCTGAATATTTTTAAAAGACGTATAAGAGATTACTTTCTCTCTCAACAATAGCAGACATACATGATATGTATTTGTATGTATGTATGTATGTTTATTTATGTATTTATGTAGGTATGTATGTATGTATGTATGTATGTATGTATGTATGTATGTATGTATGTATGTATGTATGTATGTATGTATGTATGTATGTATGTACGTGAGTATGTGTATGTGTGTATATGTGTATATTTGTGCCTATTGTCGGGGGTATACACATTTTATACCTTCTTATATTAATTTTACACTTGTGCACTAGACTCAGCCTCTCGTATTGCAATTCCTCTGTGCACTCCCGGGTTTGCTGGAAGAGAACTCAACTTTGAGTTAAGCTCGCCTTTGTACATTACATCTCATCTTGTTATATTAATGTAATATATGTGTGTGTACAATAAAGTATAAATAAATAAATAAATAAATACTGAGTTTCTTCCGAGCAACCAATGGAGGTTTCGAGATTTCAAGTTGGAGTCTCCGATCCAGGTGCAAACGTAGGTACTTCACTGAGTCCTTATGCGGCAATGTAGGGTTTCCTAGGTATACGGGAGGGCAGTCTCCTGTGAGTAATGCAAAAGTGATGTGAGAAGACTTTGTGGCTCTGGGTTTTATTCGCCACTTTTTAATCACTGCTCTATTTTATCTAGCTCTTGTTGGAGGATTTGAGAGGCGGTGCTGCGATTACTACTGCTTGCAAGGATTTCTGTGTCATCTGCGAGTTACTACGGCTGGTGATTCTGGTAGGTCACGTGTTAAGATAGTATACAGCACTGGCTCCAATACTGATCCCTACGGTACTCCTGCTTCTATTTCATGGAACCTGAAGGTGTATTCGCCATCTTTAACTTAAATATTCTTCGAGAGATTTAAGATTTTAGTAGCCCGAAGTAGCAGGGTTTTGACCTTGCAGAGTAGTCCCTGATGTCTGACCTACTCTTATATGGTCAACGACTCTGTGCACCTGTTCTATAGTGCCGTGCTTCTGTCTGAATCCTAATTCGTCTGGGATTACATATTTTTCCTGTATGGTTTTAAGGATTTTTTCTAGCAGAACCCTTTCTTGGGATACATGAGCCAACGTCTTGGATCGGTTTTCCATGTTTGGGAATCATTATGATTTGGGGGATTTTCCATATCAAATCAAATCAAAACAAAATTTATTTTATAATCGTTGTACAGTATTTTACATGGTTCTTAATATATCGTGCGTTATTACATTTTACATGGGAAGGTATATTAGGTATGCATAATATATATTGTTGTTGGTTGGATAGTAACCTACTCTCATAATACAATTGAAAAGGATCGTGAGGAACACTATGCTATTTCTTGGAATTAAAGAAGAACCTCTTTATAAACGAATCTCGGGGATTTTCGGATGTCAAGTCGAGATAGGAGTTTAATATCTCTCGTGGGGTCGTATATTGTATGGGAATGTCTAACTGGAAGTCCTGATTGACTATGTCATCTATGACAGAGTCATTGCCATTGCCTTCGTTGGGTTGGAATACCTTAGCTAGGTGGTTTTTTATTTTTTGTTGTGAGGTTTTTAGCCCACATACCACCTTCTAGTTTGAGGGGTGCTCTGATTAAGTGTGACGTTGCCTTCCACAATATAATATAATATACTTTTATATTATATCCTCAGTATAATAATTTGTAGACTTGGTCGCTGTTAATGATTCTAATCGCTGTGCTAAGGTTTCGTGTTTGGCATTCCTTAACATTTGCCTCAATTCCTTAATCGCTTTGTTATAATGCTTGTTTGTCTTCACGGTAGCTAGTGTTGTGCCATAGATACTCTGTGAAGTCGTCTTTTTTCTTGGATTTTAGTTCTTGTTTCCCATGGGACTGAGTTGTGTCTGAGTTTTTTGCAGGACTTATCGGGAGTGGTCGACCAGCACGCGACTCGTGGACTTATTAATCTTTAGCCCCAGTGGGGGTGTTTGGCATTCCAGTCACCTCCAGCGATAAATCTAGGGCCAAGTATTTGGAAGTAGTGCGTCCATTGCTCTTCTTTAAGTTTGTGCTTGGGTGGACAATACACTGAGGAGATGTTGAAACTCCCTGCTTCTCCTTCTACTGCAATTGTGGTCATATATAGGTGTTTTGTACGGTATTCCGTTAGCTAATGTTGTTTTAGGGATGATCGTATGATCAGAGCCTTTTCCCGCATTCGCTCGCGCTTCTCCCTGAGGATGTTTAGTGTCATAAATTGTGTAATTTTTTATTTTGACCGAGATTCTAGAGGTAAAATGTGATTCTGATAAATAGAGTATGTCAATCTTACGGGTATCCAGAAAGGCTTCCACTTCATTAATTTTCCGTGCAAGTCTATCAATGTTCCATGTCTCAATATTTAGATAGATAGATAGATAATTCTTTATTGTACACCAATAGATTACAGAAAAACTTGTAGTTAGCATGCATACAGTTTAATGTACAATGGGCGGCCTTATCGCTGGAAGCGATTTCTTCCAGGCAACCTTGGGATCAACAGTAGTGTAATAAAACAAAAGATTTGGTGTAGTTAGCAAATAAACTAGAAACAAGGTGTATTAAAAAAAAAACAAAATCAAAAAGAAAGAATGATATGAGAGAATTTCAAATAAAGTATAATAAATATACAACTGTAGCACATAAATAGATATACGAAGTAAATAGTACATACTAATAAGAAGGGAAAATAGTAAGCATATTAATTGTGAGCTGTCAAAGTGTTCAAAATGATAGGTAGTAGTCCATTACCATTGCTTTAAATACGTTTAGAGATTTTGCTCGTCTGATACTCAATGGCAATGCGTTCCATAAGCGCACAGCCTTGACTGAGAAAGACTTATCAACAAAATCAGTTGAATGTATTGGCATTCTCCGCCTCAAATTCTCGGTTGACCTCAGGCATCTCGTATGTGTATCATGGAGGAACTGGAATCGTTCTTTGAGATAAGAGGGAGTGGTGAGATTAAACAATACATTATATAATAATGTTAGAATATGGGTATTCCTGCGAAGTCGAATTGGGAGCCACTTGAGTTTTTTACGGAAATCTGACATGTGATCATACTTGCGTAAACCAAATATGAATCGTATACAAAAGTTTTGAAGTTGCTTAAGTTTATCTAGTTGCTCCTCTGTGAGATCGGGATAGCTGACATCGGCGTAATCGAGAACAGGAAGAAGAAGCGATTGTGCGAGCGCAGTTATAGTGGCAATTGGTAGGAAGTTTCGCAGTCTGCATAAAGCACCCGCTGATGCGTAAAGTTTACGACTGGTTTCCTGTAACTGGATATTCCAACAAAATGATTTATCCATATAGATACCCAGGTTCTTGACTTTGTCACTAATTGGTATGATGCTCCACCCATAGTAATCTGAGGAAGCTGGGTCCAATCTATTTTCGAAGTCAACCTATTTAATGAGAGCATTTTGTTAGTTTTTCTACGAGTGTCGTAATGAGTCCCATGAGTGAGCTCATTAGGTTGAACAGCATGTTCATTTTTTCTGTTTGCTTGGTCATTAGGTCTTGGATGACTTGGGTTAGATTGAGAGATCTATCATTTATAGTGTGATGTGTTCGCTCAGAACTTTTCCACGAAGTGTGTGTGTGTATGTAATATAAACTCAGAGTTTTGATTGGTTACCTCATGCCGCTCAAGTTTTTTGATGTTTTGAGAACCAGCGACTTTCGAGTAGATCCGATGAAATGGTGTTTTTTTTTCTCTGATGTGTTGAGTTTGGGTATCTTTTTCATTGTAGGTCTTCTAACTTCCTATCTGTTTGTCCGTAGTTAGCTCTGAGTATGACCTAGTGTCCAATGGGACTGGAGCCGAAGATGAGTATGAGAACTGACTATTTCATTTTTAAAGATTTCGCGGTAAACTTCACACCTTTTATTATTCCGGGATGCTCTTCAAAACACAGCGCACATTTCGCTGGGGTGCTGCGATCTCTTTTAGTACAATCACTTGTTTTATGTTGCCCTGTGTATTTAATGCAGCGGTATGGCCTCATACAATTGTTCTTGGAGTGGCCATATTGCTGGCATTTGGTGCATCGGATGACGACTGCAGTGTTGTAGATGTATTTGATGTCTTTAGCGGCTATGTTGTTTGGGCTAGGCTCTAAAATGAAGAATGTTGAGGTAGGCTTTTAGTCGGGTCGTCCTCTGGCATTAATTAGTTCTCCACGAATTTTGTTGCATGTATTTTCAAATACTTCAATGATGGCATCGGTAGTGTGGTATGATGGAGGTTTCTTACTACGATTCTGTAACATCTCTCTTCCTTTCTTGGTGAAGGTGTGGTCAATAAGACCCATTTCCCTTACAAGGCCTAGCAGTTTTTGTATGCATCAACAGAGATGCAGTTCACACTTAATTGGTTTCTAGTGATGATTTTTAAAGAATATTTTATGTTTTCTAGAACTGTTTTGATTGCTTCGGTTAGCTTGTTCACATTTTCTATACCATATAGTGGTAGTGGTGGAGGTCTGGTAACTTTAGCTGGGTTTTTGTTATCTCCAGTATTATCGGTTGGTAACATAGAGAACATATTTCATGTTTCTGTAGCTACTTGCTGAGATGGTGAACTTGAAATTCTCTTGCGTTTGTTGGTTTTAGGCATTGGAACTTTCTGCCAGGTTGGCCTGGTAGGTATAGCAGCCCGTGAAGGTGTAGATGTCTGGGTTGGAATTTCAACTTCATCTAAATCAATGATTGGTGTAGAGTTTTGTATTTCAGAATGAGCAGCTGCTCTCGGCCTTGTTTGGCATAAACCTTAGTGGAAAACTTGCTGGGTATATTGCAGTCTTTTCTATTTAAGTGTTGGGAGTTAGTTTTAGGATGCAGTGGGGTCTTTGGTGACTGAGATTCACTTATTGCTATAGTAATATTATCTTCATTGGAGTTCTGGGGATCACCGCCAGGCAATTATGAATTTTCCCCTTCCATTGGAGTAATTTAATTATGCGGTAACACTTTTCCAGATGTTCCATGATTGAAGATGTTCAGATTGAATGAATGTTAAGATGTCAAATATGTTGAGGGTTGATATAAAATTATTTTCAACTAGCACCGCGCCGCAGTTCACCCGCCTAAATTCTGATTCCACGGGAATATCGAAATAAAAAGTACCTTATGTTACTCACGAAGAATATAGCTTTCTAATGAAAAAAGAATGATTAAAATCGGTCCAGTACTTTTTGAATTTATTCGTTACATACATAAATACAAATCTTTCCTCTTTATAATATTAGTATAGATTAACGAGTTTTATAACTATCAAGTTCAGATTGTAAGCACAGAATTTAGGTAGAAATATTGTAAGTTGTTCTTAGATAACATTATCACTAAGAATAACTGATTCACTTCACTTTGAGCCAATATTGAGATGTTAAATCACTGTTTATCACGAAATATTAGATATTTTTGGCAGCGCACTTGCGTGTGTTGATAGCTTGACAGCTATTCAGCTTGAGCTGAGTTTATTGGTCATTATAGTGATGTGGTCACCCCCATTGCAATTTCGAATCTATTGTGATTCCTAGAAAAGTATTACTATTTACAAATTCCAAGCTTTACCTCCTCCCTCCCCCCCATGACATCTACGTATGCTTATCCAGTGTAAACCTAATGCATTTTGTCTTTTCTACATTCAACAATAGGTTGTTTGCAGAAAACCAATTTGAAATGGCGTTCAAAATACTAATAACATTATTTGCATGTACTAATCCACTTTAAATATTAGCGCCTTTTGCTTCGATCATATAAGGCAGCTCATTGATATAAACCAAGAGTAAAGAGAACCAAGAGGATTGATCCCTGGGGTACGCCTATTTTGACGTTTGATTCATGTGACTTAATGTTATTCACATCAACAGTTCAGACTATCCGCCTATCCGTCAAATATTCTATTAGTTCTGTGTATTTTAGTTAAAACCGTACTGACGTAACTTGAGCAAAAGTGTCTGATGGTCAACACAATCAAATGCCTTAGAATGATCACATAATATTCCAATAGCATCCTGTGATCCCTGTCAAGCGCAACGGTGGTATATTTCTCGCCAGTAAAGCCATATTGTTGACTGTGGAAAATTTTTTTGTTTTGAAGTGAAGTTGCATTTGATCGAGCATCACTCTCTCAAACACCTTCCTCAGAGATGGCAAAATAGAGATGGGGCGGTAGTTTGCAATTTCTGACTTAGATCCTTTCTTAAATAACGTTATTATTTTACTATTTGATTCAACTACGAAATGTGCTTTAAGCCCCCCCCCCCCACACACACACATATGATGAAAATAGATTATTATCACACCTTTAGTACCGTTTAACTGCCAAAGCCACTATGACCCAAACATCATAATGGGCCGTCGTTCTTACTTGTGTTGGGAGCATGCGCTGAAAATTAGCTTTTCTAAAATGACGACCGTCGGCCGTTCACGGGCTCTTAGTCCATCAAGAATTTTATAAATGTAAATTAGTATACAGTATACTTACCTAGGACTAGAATATTACATAACCTGTGACCTAGGTCAGTAGATCACATTCATCGTCTCGGTGGCATGCCCCATTGTGCGAGGGCTTCGCCTGGAGTTCAGGCTCCACTCACCTGATGTAGGCGGCTGGGATTTGTGATCAAATAAAACTTTTGAGATTTGTTCAAGTTTTAATTACATAGTTGCTAGTAGAGACACTTTATACATCAAACCATATTTACTAAACCTATAACCTATCAACATTGGTTCAGTCGGCGTAACTAACTACCTACAGTAAGTATACGTACAAAAGTGTCAAATAAAGTTATAATGGACATTTATGGAGTGGGAATAAAATGTTCAAACGAAAATGTGCGTTTTGGAGATGAAATTTGATGAAAGGAGATGAAATTTGACTTCGCCCCGCCTTATGGCTAGCGGAAGGCAAAATCACAGGATACGGAGTCACCATTAGGCAAAGACACCTATCATGTTACACTGGTGGCTCTCAGCTGGACGGCCTCATTAGATGCTTTTTCATTGCTCGCTTAAAGGACACGGGACTGCAGAAAGAATGAAACACGCGTGCTGGTAAATAATTTTAAGACTTAATGATGCGGCACAGAAAATAATCATCAAACCGCTTGACTCTTGAAGAAATATTTTACATCGTACGCGGGTGACATCTAAGCCCTAATAGGACGAGCTGATTGTACCAGTCGTCATTGAATGTTAGAGACGGCAAAATAATGCCAAGGAGTTGCATCCATCCATAGAACTCAGGTTTCACAGTCATGCGCACCGCACGTTGCTGCAACCTGTCCAGAACGTCTAGTAAATACTATGTTTTCTACGCAGGAACGAACAGAAGACACCGTTGTTGCGGTGTGAAGAACCGTCTCTCCTTGTTCATGACTCCGAGTTGCAAGCGGTTTTGATGATGCTAATGCTATGCTAATGGTTGTTATTCAGTTTGCAGCGAACATTCATACAGAGTAGGTATATTGCAATTATCCTGCAAAGGAAAGAAGATACCTTTACAACAAATGTACATGCCTGTGTCTTCTTGGTATTGAATTCGACCAGGTTCTCAAAGCTGCACTGAGAAATGTGACTCCGGACCTGGTTCTACCTTTCCCGCAATATCAGAGTGCTTGGTTGCAGGATGTCCTTGATAACTCTCATTTAAGGTGATATCATCTGCATAACAATGCATGCTACCAGTGAACAGCATGTCATTGATATGCAGAAGAAAGAGAGTACGTGATAAGACGGAATCTAGGAACCCAGTTGCACGGTCTAGGGGACAGACCAAAGCATGGCAGCTTGGAATGAAGCGATTTGTGGCAGACTATCGAAATCTTCGGCGATGTCAAGTCTAATCGGCAGTGACTCGCCATGCTTGTCCATAGCTTCATAGTTTAAAGACTACCATACGCCAGGGGATCCACCACCGAGGTACCGAAGACTAGTTACTACTTACTAACAATTCTATTATACTTAGTATCTAATGATCTTTATATAAATATTTACAGATGAAATAATTGCTAATGGACACTTAAATAAGCACTAACTACTAACGTGGTAATTTCAATTCATAAATATTATACAGTGTGTCTAAGTATTTTAACTGCAAAAGTATGGGGAGACCTAAAACCATAGTAGATAGAAGAAATCTGTCTGAGCAATCATTAGCTATTTTTTACCACAAGGTATACAACAATTGTGGCATATTATGTTGTGCCTACTTGTATTTTTAGTCAAGCGTAAGCTCTCCATAAAATTATCCATTTTGAAAAAGATGTTTTAATGCGGCTCAGTTCCATGTACCTAACAACAAAATAGTTTTTTCATACAGCAGACTGATACAAATCCGAAACCATAAGAGGTAACAATCTCAGGAACTATTAGTTCTTTTAGGATTCCATGCCCAAAGGGCCAAAACGGAAGCCTCCGCTGCCTGTGTCTGTCAAACATAGTTACTAGGCGACCACACAGTAAACGTGATTCTTTTGGCGAGTTCTGAGTGCTCGTATCAACACAGGTAGACGTTTGAAATATTCACAGAATATTGAGTTATATTAATGATTAAATTAATATACAATATGTTATGTATACATACAACAAACGAGATTCTTGGCCGCTTTTTGCTCGATATTAATTGTGACAGGTGAAATTCAAAAGTTATAATATATACCGCCTAATGTTGTAGGTATAGACAAAGGTACGGGACCCTTAGTGCGCGACTCCAACATGCATTGGCCCCTTTTTTTGTAAAAACAATTAGAACGGTTGAGGTTAGTCAAATTTAATACAATGTTTTATATTTATAAAGAACTTACGATCGATCACACTATAACAATTGAACATTTTAAAAAATAGGTACAAAAATATACCCAATTTAAAAATAATAAACAGCTAATGTAATAAGACAATTTCCTTGCACCTACTTATCTTCTATAGTTTCGAACTAACTCATACTGTTGGAAAAGCACACAGTATACCTACTATATTATGCCTGTCCATATTAATTCATAGTTTAATAGGTATGAAATTAATAATTTAATTTGAATAGTTGTAGACGATAAGCCAAAATTTAGACTCGGACTATACGAGAATAAATTCGGCGGTCTACAACGTGTCCACTAGTGGCCAACACATCCCGAAGCGTTGCGCTTGCGCCTGCGTACAACGACCGGGAAGTTCAAAAGTCAGCGCCACAACCCACTGCCTTGGGATAGTCCGCCTGCAGTGTTTTGTGTTACGCCTCTGTATGGGAGGGAACATTTCTGTCATTACGTTCTTCATTTTAAACTTAAGCTATAACAAGCATTCATTTAAACTGCGTGATTTTGACATCGTAATGTGGATGCACTCTCGCAGTAGCGCAACGATGGTCGGTAGACTACTTTAGGTACTATCTCGACAGTCTTAACGAAGATAAAATTAAGTATGGCCTTTGAACAATAATCAACTAACTTAACATACTTTGTACTACACGTATATCGACATTGGACTGACGCGAGAGACAACTATCGAACTACAGCAACATAAAGTAGATAGGCAAATATATGTAAGAGAATAAATAAACGTGTTGATATCTCGCACTTATCAGCTAGCACTTATTTTACGCTATGTACATCATTATACAGCTGTCAACTAACTTAAGCTGTATCACTTAACGGCTAACCCGTTACAGTTAAGTGATACAGCGCCTTAACAACAATAAATAACACGAGCATAGAGGTGACCCGAGCGCTTCCGCTGCTGCGACGCAGCCCGCGGAACAACGACATTATTGTCGTGTGCGGCGTATCTAAATAATAGTACTTTATAGTAGGTACAAGTGCATAATGTTGGTGATTACTACTGAAGCGTCATTGAGGGCCGAGCCGTTAGGTGAGCGTATTAAGAGAGCCGAGGACGGTTATAATCAATATACACGTGTATCAAATGAAGTTTTTCAACAAACTTGTTAAGAAAATATGTAATATCAAAATTGATATTTACCCTTGTAGTTTTCAGGTAGTAAACTTTCCATAAGGTTAAGGGCATCACATCTGATATCGGACGGTGAACAGCGTAAATAATTTTCTTCATAACCAGCACGTGTAGACAATTTAGATAGTAATTAACTATAGTTATAAATTATAATTTCAACAGTGAAAACGAGTTGAGAAATTGTTTTCGCAATAGCGGGAAAAATTAATTAGTTTTACAATGCTCACCATTGCCTTAGACTATAGACTAACAGTGAAGTTTTTTTTTTCGTAACGTAGAAAATGGGGAATTTAAAGATTTCACAGAGAATACTTAACATCTCAGTGCACGGTGCACATGTACAAGCCCAAGCTGGGAACAGACGTAGCGATATACGACTTCATACGACAATGCGGGCGCCAGTTAGGACACGCGTAACGGACATTCAATTCTATACTCGTTTTATTTATTTCATTCTTATGATGATGTCTAGCATGAGGTTGCATTCCCGCAAAGTTAACGAGAATATAGTACTTATTAGCTAGATTACATTAAATAACCAACCACACCGAATCACGTCAACGTGGAGTTATTTCTGCTACTTTTAATTACAAAGTTTCCAATTCATCGAACACGTCGCGTGTACATTACGCAAAAAGTAGTATCTCACATGTTGCACACTACAGTGTCAAAGAAATTTTTCAAGTTTGAACATGAAATGGCATCCACGGAGCCCCGAAGCCGCGAGTGATCTGCGAGGTGCGCTGGAGCGACTACAGCCGAGGCAGGTCGTTGTCGACGTCGAGTCGCCGCCGCACCCACTGCAGCACGGCCTCCTGCGCACCGATGCACCACACCATCAGACAAACAAGTCCACAACACGACCAAAGAGCTATGTTACGTATAGGTTAGTCATACACACACCGAAAACCTTTATGCAAGCACACGAATTTCTAATAATACCCTTAACATCTATTAGGGATTTACCCTCAGCGACCTTTCCGTCTACACGTAGATTTCCCCTAAGTATGAGTATTATGAGCGTTAGGATTTATAAAGATAAATCAAGTCTGCCGGATGTTTATTGTGCGTACAGGCGATCCTATTAAAATCAACGTACGAGATTCAGCACAGGCTTTTCTCATGAACTTGGAAGATCAGACGTCAGTAACGCCCGTAATAGTCAAATTGAAATAACAATATGGACAGCACAAAAGAGGCTCTTTTTAGGAAAAGCGCACCGCGCACATGAGTTTTGCTCGACTCTTGAGGTAAGTGGGTAAGGACTACCATGTCTGGTACTCGGGATGGACAATCCAAATCCGATGCGAAGATCCATTAGGGTGCCAATATGTCAGATTGACAGCTTATGTCGGAGCAGCAGGTTCAGTGCAGAGACCACAAGCAACGCGTTAGTAAACACTCACACAAGTCTTCGTAGGACCATCACCCATCTGTATTACGGTTAGTTGTGGACGGGCGTGCGCTGAGGTGGGGGGATAGGGGGGAGAGATGAAATGCCGCGTGCCATCTATTGGAATAACTTTCAGCATTTATCATTGCAGTCTTATATTTTACAAACGTTACTCAATAAGTGACATTTTGCCGATAGTTCAGAAATATATAATATAGAAATATTTGAATATTCCCTTTAAATATTTGTATCCTTTTTTGTAATTATGGATAGCAAATAAAATATCTTTTGATTCAAAGTCTAGTTCTTTTGAACAGTCTCATTCCGAGCAGTTTAATTTATAGGTGTGGCAAGGAGTACAGACTGCGTGCACCTGGTATATAGGTGGTATATAGGTATATAGGCACCGGCGGTCCCTAGTGGGCACACGGCGGGAGACGCGACAGGGCACGGGGAGGGAGGGGGTGGGGCAGCGGTCAGTCGTGGTGGTGCGAGTGGTGCGCGTTGTCGGTGTAGTCGTCGTAGTCGCGCGGCGCGTCGAGCTCGTCGCCCGCGTCGTACTCGTCGCCCGCGTCCGCCTCGGCCGAGTCGTCCGCCTCGTCCGGCGCCGCGTCCGCCTCGGGCGCCGCGCCGCGCCCCAGCGCCGGCACCGACTCCTACGCATCACACGTCCTGTCTACTAGCTTTGCTGTTGTTAGTGATCGGTTAATGCGTAGCTACGGTCCATAACACCACCGCCGATGAAGGCATACGTTGCAACCGGGAAGCATTAGATTGATTATAATGTTTATGTTAATAATATGTCATTCCAAAATTAATCTCATTGCCAATTATTTTAAATCTATGCAAATGTTAGTAGCCACTCGCTCTGACACTGCACGTCGCGACGCACCTTGGTGGGCCGCCAGCCGCAGCCGGGCAGCGGCAGGCCGTCGGGCCCGAGCGGGCAGGGCGCGTCGAGGCCGGGCACGCCCTGGTCGCCCTTGTCGCCCTTGTCTCCCTTGCGGCCGCGCTTACCCACGGGACCCTGCGAAGTGCGCGCACACTGTCATATTAAAATAACACTAGCGCCTCGACTAAGCCGACACTGGCCATCGAACGATCGTATCATATCATGCGCGACTCGCCCTGTTACGATATCATTACTTCTCCAGTCGGTATAGTATAGGTTGAGTTCAGATTGTGCAACATGCTGTGTTCAGTAGCGACAAGTGAAAACTACGTGGACGTAGCCTCGACTCCGGAGCGCCGAGACCCGGTCCCCGGTGAGTGCAGTGCACGTCCCTAATTTCTTTTTTTCTTTAAATCCTACGATGATTGCTAAGGACCGGACAAATGGAATACGACTATCGCAATCACTTTCTTCGTCTTTAGAGCATTACAAAAATTCAAATTTGTTTGCGATAGTTAAAAACTTTGACTGAATTTGGACACCACGCGCCATAATATACATTAAGTTGCTGGTGATAGCATAACTCAGGTATGGCAGTATAGTCACCCGGCAATCAACGCTCACAGTGATGCTCACTCAAGATTTATTTTTGCTAAGGTTCACGTCGTGTGGATACAATATTACATTACATGGTTCGGATGGGTGTGAGAATACCTAACTAACGCTGTAGTGTAACGTGTGCGTGGTTAGTACCGCATGCGTTAGGGTGCGGGAGTGTCAGACGGTTAGTGGGGAGTGGGAGGGGGCGGGGGCAACTGGCTCAGCGCCGCATGCGTCGACGGACAGGCGGGCAGCGCGTGCGGGGTGGCGGTGGACGGTCCAGCACTTACAGGTTCTCCCTTGTAGCCCTTGTCACCCTTGGGGCCCTAGCGAGCGAAATAGCACTGTTATAATAGAACACATGGAGAGACACGTATAACAACACTAAGTGCGGTAACGGAACTAACCTCTTGTCCGGGAATGCCGTCGGTGCCCTGAAACGTGTCAATGGGTATTAGTGCGAGTCGGCCGCGCGGCCTCGCGCGTGCGCACACGCTCGCCCCGCGCCGCAGAGAGGCGGGCGTCGGCCTGTAATGTCACTCCGGCAGCGCCTCCCTGCGGCGCGGGCGGCCGCGGGCGCACGCCAAGTACGCAGGCGACGTACCGGCAGTCCGGGGTCGCCTCGCTCGCCCTTGGAGCCCGGCTCACCCTGCGCGCCCTGCACACCACACATACGGTCAGCGTCTCGGTGACGTCACGACGCCACCTATCTGTATAGCTAACAGCTTAATAGACTTTATTAGAGTTGAACTAGGTGTTTGGACCATTAATATGGAAGAGTCTGGGAAGGGATATGCAATGGGCAATAACCGATACACACACGGGCGGAACCGCGGGTAACGGGTAGTGTATTTATTAACGAGCTATATAAATGTAACTACACGTTTATAAGTAACGTGTGAAACTTGAATGTGGGTCCTATAGCAGTAGCTATCCGCACTAGCGGGTGGCTTCGTTCACAAACTTAACATTGGAGTGAGCGACAGAACGTTAACAATAATAGAATAGTGTGGCACTGACCTTCATGCCGTCCAGTCCGGGCGGGCCCTGCAACAAGCACTCGTCAGCTCGCGCCACGCGCCACGCGCCCCGCGCCACGCGCCCCGCGCCACGCGCCGCTGGGGCGCGGGGCGCGTCACGCGTGCCCCTCGCACACTTCGCCATTGGGATTATTATGGGTGCACACTCTTTGTGCAGATACTGACTCACTTACGTTCTAGCGTTTTGTGCTACTGTCACAGTTACTGTTATATGGATGTGACGCGCTCGTGAGTCTACAATCAAAGTATTATTTTACAACTTCAGTGATTGCTCTGGCGTTCACATGCAATAGAAGTCTCTTCATTAAATTAAAAAAGTAATTCTATTTTCCGTCATCATAATTTATCAGTTTGAATATACGAAGAGGTAGAATGCAAGAAACGAGCTTAAACTATATTGCACAGAGAACTGTGCTATAATATGTAGGCACAGTACCTCCTGAAGATACAGACCAAAGAGGCTTGTACGAGCTGCCGTCACACGAACAGTAAAACACCACCCGACAGCACTAGTTCATTGAACGAGAACGTGCCATTAGGTAAGTACCTAGGTGTGGGAACAAATGGGCTTCTGTTGAGTTGGTTACGGGTCGAAGTGATGTATCGTACCGTGCGGCGGCAGTCACAAGTTCGTAGGATGTGGCATCTACAAGTGTAGAGCGCCGCGCTGCGGCATGCGGGCGAGGAGGACCCCCAGGGGCGACAAGCGATAGAGCCAGCAGTCAGTGACTGAAGACTTAAAGGAAGAAAACACGACAATGCACAGCATGCAAATATTTATTTTCTTCAAAATAATTTTTAAACAACAATATTTTAGGCTCTCGTGAAGTATATGGTACAAATGACAACTTTCGATTTCATAAAAAAACTAAATCCTTAATTACACTTACGAGTACACAATGATTCAAAGACGAAAGATATAACGTTACTGTAACTGTTAGGGCCGCGCGCACACGCCGGGGGGAAGCGGGGCTCCTACAGCTATATGTACAGGCCACCCGGGGCTTCCCCGCAGCATGGCGCTGCTGCTCACGGCAATTTTGCAAATAGTCCAACTAGTTATGACAGACAGCGAACTAAAAGTATCTTATCATAGCGTCGTACAAGTATTCGGAAAGTAAATTACAAGTATAGGTTTAGTATGATAGAACAGAACATGATATTGAGTGCGGCAGCGCGCCGTACATTGCCCGCCACGCCACGCGTGGCGCTCGTCGCGCGCCACGCGACACTTGTCGCCCGATAGCACGGTGGGCGTTGGGCGGCGCGGGCACCTTACAGTGTATTGTAAGTATATAAAGTAGCGAAACAGTCTATCCACTAAGTTTAATAGTACATTAAGCGAATGTCATAGTTACAAGAATGGAATATATAAATACGCACAAGTCAACATTGATAACATTAAGTGATTAAGTTCGGGACGGTAACACACCGGAGCGGGCGCGTGCAGCGCGCGGCGCCGCCACGCTCGCGCCTGCTCACTTGGACTCACTATATAGGCGCGTGGCGCGTGGCGCGTGGCGCGTGGCGCGAGGGGCAGGGGGCGAGCGAGCGGCGCCGCGCTCGATAATCGTACATTTACATTATGCTATACATACGATATAACGTCGCTATTGTTATATTCACAATAGGTATCACGGGGCAACTTAGGCCTGCTCTAAGAACTTGGGCGTTGTCAATGATTGCAACACATTAATATAAGGATCTGGCACGCGAGCTAGCAACGTCGGGAAAAAGAAATTCCGCTCGGCCATTTTTAACATAATGCTGTCTATCTCACTCTGCCGGATGTCAGACGGGCTGTCTGGCTGGCGGTAGTGGTTACATGCTTCAGTGCGCATCGTATCTGTGTGTACAGTGAAATATCCACTTTTGCAATCATTTTAATGTTTCTTTAATTATTTTTATTTTAATCAACATTCAGTCAACATCAGTGTCGAGTAACAACCCCCCCCCCCCGCACCGTTCGTCCCGACGAGGAGTGCCCAGGACGCCGGCCGCGCTGGCTCGTTGAATCTTTTAATTGCAGTTTTTGACACATGAATCTATTATTGCAAGGAATGTTCATTGCTATTTAGACTGTCACGTGCTAATTTTGAAATAAAAATGTGATTGATCATGTTGAAAGAGTACACAGTACTAAGTAAGGTTCGTTATCTTATGAAAAACACTAAGAATCCGATTCTCGAATAATATATAAATCATATTTTCGAAATAAATGTGGATGCCGAAGTTGTGGAGTGCTAACCTATCGAAGTCAGGGTGAGCAGTATTCGACTTGGAACCTTTTCGGAGTTCCACCATTGATTGGAGCCTTGAATAAATGATTACCTACAATAAAATAAAATTTGCATTCTTTAGTAATATAATTCCCAAAATTTCTTACTTTGTTGTTATAGGAAATCGTTGAGCAAACTTTTGTTTTTTTGTCTAAACATTGTTTGCTGTATATGGTTGCATTATGCTGTATATTTATGCATTTGAATAAAGATCAAAAACCATAATGATATTATTCTTGGTAATATTCAGCCAAATAAAAATTTGACGAAATGAAAAAGTGCGTACTAAAATTATTCCAAACGATGCATTGGAATAAAAAAGGTGTCCAAAATTAGTTTGGGTGGTGAAATTTTGTCAAAATCTTTTCGGCAAAACGGCAGGCTCCCACCTGGCACAATTTAAACAGCAACAACAATATCTTGCAATAATAGATGAATGTGTCAAAATCTTTGATTAAATAAAAATAAAAAGGAACCTTAAAAATGATTTGAAAAGTGGATATTTCACCTGTACACACAAACGATGCGCAACCACTACCGCCAGCCAGACAGCCCGTCTGACATCCGGCAGAGTGAGATATACAGCATAATCTGAAAACTGGCCGAGCTGAAGTACTCATTCGAAAACGTTGCTAGTTCCTATACGAATAGGAGGAAGTGACGACAGCAGATTATGTGCACGACACGCGATGCGAGGCGCGACTCGGCACGAGGCACGAGGCACGAGGCACGAGGCAGGCAGGGTCACACTCACAGGGCCCGGCCGCGGCCGCCTTTTGGTTCATTTAGTGGATGTTGATTATTTGTTTTTGTTTACCGACTTAATTTACTGTCCAATTAAAGCGTAGGTATGTCTGAAAACTTGTAAGTTGTACCTAACAACAAACAACTTAAAAAATGTCAAATTCTCGATTAGGTAGGTAGATATATAGTAACTGAACTATTCTCGTTAATCCAGCCAGCTTAGCTAAATTGCTAGTGTTAGGAGTGGACTCACATCACATACCTGTATTCGAACCTGAGACTCTCAACCGTAAGGTTGACTCATCAACTCTACACTCTTTTCTCGTCTCCAGTAAGGCCGAATTTCTAGGGAATTCTCGCTTCGAGAGATCTCGAACTCGAGCAGAAACCACAACCCAAAGTGGTCACAACACTACGTAAGGTGAATCCTACTAGGTATCGTCTCTGTTGCGTGCATAGTTCTGCTGGTTAAATGAAACATATCTTCTGCAGCTACTTAGTGTATGCTCATAGGCGATGGCGGAACATTTTCAGCAGCTTTTTGTAACAACAGGTATAACATATGCTATAGATACAATATATTTAGACTAGTGTGGAGTCGCGTGCTTACATACTGAGGTAACACTTACATGTACTTGGCACCCGGTCTTTTGAAACGCTACAGCGCCAAATATCTGTATTACATAATAATAGTATCTGGTACACCTCACACATTTTAAAAATATGAACTCTGAGTATCAGTAGCAGGTATCATTATTCAAATAAATAAATTTATCACTTACAAAATATGACTGGAATATGTTTCGGTCGAGGAACGTAAGGACTACCACGATTCTGGTATTCTATATAAGATACTCATTACACACCCGACAAGTTTACATTATGTACAGCACAGCACACGGAGGTCTGTGACAAACAACAACCCGACTTACAGACGTCCTCGCTAATATATTACAAGGAAACGGAATGTGGCGGAGGACCAAATACAACAACAATAAAAGTGCGGGAGACAGGCGTCGTCGTCGTCGCGGTGTCGGCTGCAGCCGCGGTCCGCTCGGGTCTACTCGCGCGCCGGGCGCGGGCGCGGGGCGCGGGCGCGCGGCGCGGGCGGCGGGCGCGCCGGCCGCTGTCGTCACTACGTGAACGCGAAGTCCGGCGGCCACCGGTTGTCCTGGACGGCCTGGACCACACCACCACAGCGCCGGGTTAGTACGCACTCCCCGCGGGGCTGCCAACCCTGACAGTACCGCCCGCTACTATTGAACACCGCACGCGAGTTAGTTGGCAACCCCACGTCAGACCAGTTAGTAAACTAGAAGTCATCTACCGTCCACCGTTAGTATAGCTAGCGACCAGTGACAGCGACAGCGACAGCGACAGTCCGCTCGGACCTGTTGTACCGTCGTCGCTACAGTCATTCTCACACAGCACGGGCGGGGCGGCATCCGTCGTTATTTATACTTTCAATATGTGCTTTTATCGAATGAATAAAACTAACGAAGCATGATTAAAAAAATGTTCCATGATATGCTTCATATCATAATATTAATATCATGGCGATAGTGCTATTGTTTCTCGGCACACGGAAGCGAAAGCTTGTGTGAGGTGCTTATCCTGTGGTTCATGACAGGTTCGGGGCTGACCTCCTATACCCATTTCCTAATTCTACTACTTTGCCCACCCTTTCTACTGTGTGACTTCAATGGTGCTGAGAATCAAAAATCATTATTCATTTAGAATTTTATACAAAAAATAAAGTAACAATTATAAAATCTGCAATCTGTACATTTCCGCCGTAATGTCCTGTTTTTTCCTGTACAATGTATACTAGTTGTAATTGCACAGCTTGTATTCTTTCTTGTTCTTTGTCCACCATATTTATGAGCAACATAATTCCTATTTTATTTTATTCTATTCACAAGTAAACTATTTCATTTGTCTAAATGTCGTGGGCATTCTTAGGAGACGGTAACGTACCATGAGATTATACAGTAGCCTAACAAATATATGAATGTTTCAATAGGTTCAGTCCAACGGAGACTTTGGCTATCCTTTTCTGTTTCATTCCCCATAACACGTGGACTTGACTTATTGGGCAAAGTGTCATGGGTATCATCATCACGAGGGGCTTATCACCGATATAAATACCCTTACCCATGCTGTTTGCTAAGGATCATAGCCGAGTGGTCAGGTAGGTATGGAGTGCAGACTGTCGCCATCGCCCCGACGTCAGAGCGTCTTAGTAAGCGAGCACACACAGCGGCGCCGTCACACGTGTCTAGGCGGGGACTGACTGCCGGCACAAGTTGTAGCTTCCACTTGAATGGGCGCTGTCTGCCTGGCCGACCGAAGTCGCGGGGGGCAACATCGATTGACTGCTTCAAGTTGCATAGTGCTAATTGATATCCATTGTAACTGATTATTGATTGAACACGTAGGAAGCTATTCTTGCCCGCACATTGCGAGCGCGTAGTGCCCAACTTGTAGCGGCAGCAGCCCGCGCGCAGTAGCAGGTACCTTACGGGCACATCCAATCATCCATACACACAAACACTCTTCATATCCGATGTACTTTGTGTCGTGTCGTGAGTGATGCAATGTTTTGAGCCCCTCGCAACACAAGGATTTAAACTTACTGGCTGACACGGAAAAATATTGTTTCGCCGTTATTAAAAAATGTCGTTTAGTATTAAAAAAAAGTTGCGGCGGTTTCGATTCCCGCTCAGTGCAAATATTTGTAAGCATGAATTTTTATATTTGCCTTAGTCTGGGTGGTTCTAGGTATAATATATTTGTATTTACTAAAAAATATCCTAGTATTTTATCAGTAACCTAGATCCCATAACACAAGCTGGTTTAACTATGCTTACTATGGGTCTAGATAGCGTAGAATGTTGTAGAATATTTCTTTATATTTAATTGTTTGCGTTGTCTTTCTATAGAAACCATTTCGAACAGTTATGTTGCATTGAGAGCGCGAGCGGCTTTACCAGCAAGTAGCCACAATAGACAATTACACTACTTAACCCTATTGTTCGATGTTCTGAATACACTCAGCGCAATCCTCGTGTTCGGAGCAAGGAATATCTATCAACTTCAATCTTTATATCGCTCAGAGCAATGTTTGTGAGTATGGACGCACTAGTGCGAGGCGTGGCTCACCCTGGGGCCCAGCTCGCCGCGGCCCGGCTCGCCCGGCAGCCCCACCGGCCCCTGCGCACAGACAGCTTTGGTTAATGGATATAACCGGGTCAGTTCAATTATACAAGAAGGTGAACCACGGATGTCTCCGAGGGGACCTTCCTTTACTGGTCGTTTATACAAAGGTCAAACTGAAAAGATACTAACCGGTAGCCCCATCGGCCCCGCGTCGCCGAGCTCCCCCTTCTCACCCTGAAACATAACGACCAATTCAATCTGGTGATTGATGTTAAGTATGTTGAGCGTTGTGAGTTGATACTAAAGCAAAACCATTGTCATATCACAGACACTGCAATCAATGGCATCAAATTTTAGATTTTATTTCTATACACATAAAATCCAAAATAAAAGAAAAAGAATTTCATTACACTTTTTCACTCGCTCCGCAAAAAGCCTTTTATTTTAGACTTTAACCGCATTGCTTTAAATATTAAAATTAAATGGATCTTTAGCAGTGTTCGTGGTATTACAGTGGTTTTGCTTTACTAGAATCAAACCCCGGTTCGATCGCATCAGGGGCACACGTAGCACGTCCGGGGCAGTATTCGTTAGCTTGTTACCAAATGGTAGTCACTCACGGTTGGCCGCGAGTCCACTGAAGCTGCTGTTCAACGAGAAACGAAGATCAAAATGGTACGCGTGTATTTTATGACGAGAATAAGAAGTAAAAAGTGAACAGGACCCGTATGACACGAGTCATATGTAGGCGTGGTTGTGAGCAGCTAGCGGCGGCGCACCAGGGCTCCTCGTGACCGAGCGCTGGCACAGCTACGCACGTGCGTACCGCCAATAGAAGTATAACAAACACAAAATGAACTATGGCCGGTCCATCAAGTTAGCGAAATAAGAAAAGTATTCGTACCGCTTTCCCTCTCGCGCCAGGCTCGCCCTTGTCGCCCTTGATGCCGGGCGGGCCCGCCACGCCGGGGGGGCCCGCGGGGCCCGGTGCGCCCGGCGGACCCATCATCTGGGAACACGGGCGTCACACGTATTACTAGAACATCTAAACGAACTGATTTTGAGCTTAACTTCATCAAACATTGACCTAAAACATTGCGGCAGAGCCGCGGGTGGGAGGCTAGTAAAATATACAAGAGGCATGTCAACTTTAAGTTTGATGCTTTGGTGTATTTTTAATATTGAGCCCGCGACGGTACGCTGCGGCAAATCAGTAATTCTTTATAAAATGCAGTCTTCGATTCTTCGACTAATTTGCGCTACATTCTACTCCGGTCAATACACAAATGCGAGGCTACAATATTTTGCTCCCAGCTGAAAGTTAAGTGAAATATTAAAGGCCTCATCGGTCTGGCACTGAAATTTTAATTTTAATTTAATTTTAATTTATTCGGGATCAAACGTGGGATCAAAAAAACGGGGATTTCGATATTTCAGCAAAATGGTAAATATTATCATAAAAACGTCTTAGATAAAGTTAAAGACCAAGAGATTACTTGCGGTACATAAGCGGTAATAAGCTTGGATTGCATTGAATTACAAGTGAGATTTTCGTATACGTCCTGTTGAGCTAGAATCATGAAATTTGGTAAGAAGCACATTTATAACACAAATAAAGGGAAAAGATGGAAAACCGTAAATATGTACGTGCGGGTGCGGGTGCGGGTGAGGGTGAGGGTACGGGTACGGGTACGGGTACGGGTACGGGTACGGGTACGGGTACGGGTACGGGTACGGGTACGGGTACAACTGTAAATAGATATTTTGAGAAAATTATTAAAAGCTACTTACAATTTCGTGTCCGTACAGCTCGTAGCCGGTGGCGTCTCCCTGCAAGTTCAACAGTGGGCATAAAGATTAACAGTTCTAAACCAGCTTTGTAGCTGGGCTCCTAACACGGAGACTTCCCGTAGGCGGCGCGTTGAGTGTTGCGAAAGTACATCTAAACTTGTGGAGCGCAGTACCTACTGCTTACGTGTCACGTTCTGGTTTGGCGAGGCGTTAATGCGACCTCTCTATTTATTTAACTGCCTTCGTATTAAGTTCTCATCAACTTATGTTTATTTAAATTTTGATTCGTTTTATTCAAAACAGAGAAACGGTGGCGAGAAGTGGATAGATACCTGTCTCCTCCGCAGCTTCCTGTACTTCTGCGGGAGCCGCGCGCCGCCGCACATGCAACAGAACACACCGTCACGTTACACACGCTATATATCTACATAAAGGCTTTTTCATTGAACTATCATTACGACGGACGTATGGAAGAGCAGCAAAACTAGTTACGCGTAGTAGTTACAAGTCATCAAGTATGTAAAAAAAGTGATATCGCTGGTGGTGACCGCGCGTGCGACCACTTAAGCGCCTCTTACCGAGTCCCCCTTGTCTCCCTTGTCGCCCTTGAGGCCCGGGTATCCAGGCGGGCCGGGCAGGCCGGGCGCGCCCAGCATGCCGGGGGATCCCATGTCACCGTACTCGCCCTTCGCACCCTTCGGACCCATCTCACCCTGAAACATAACAGGTTATTGCATTAAAATCTACCCTATACAAGACTGACTGACTGTTTATCAATTAGGTGGCAGACAAGCACACGGCCCACTTGATTGAAAGTGATTACCGTGGCTTATGGCGTCACAATCGCGCTGCCGTCTCTATGAGAACCTGTGGATGCCCTTCTTCAAGAACTCTATATTGTAATTCAGTAAGTTCTTTTGGGCATTTTGAAACAGAGCAAATGCTTTACCAAATAGCGGTTTCGATTTTAAGTGGTTGTCTTTCCATTCCTTTCAATAGTTTTAATTATTGTTTAGTTGGAAACAGACCAATTGAGCTATGAAGATAGCATACTAACCGGTTTCCCAGGCGGGCCTTGAACTCCAGGCGTGCCGGGCGAGCCGTCCAGGCCGGCGGGTCCACGGGGCCCTACCTCGCCCGTGCGACCTGCGCGGTACATACACGTTAGTCATTCCACTGATATAGCCAATATAAGAAATATAAGGTATGTCATAGTGTTGGAAATAATAGGAAGTAGGACATTGAGAGATGGCAGTAACAAGAAAGAATAGTGTATTATGTGTGTAATAACACTGGAGTGATAAGAACATGATCTTATAGTTTAGAACACTAGAGAGAACTGAAAGTGGCTTACCTCTGGGGTCGCGGTCGCGGTCGGCGGTGCGGCGTGCGGCGTGCGGCGGTTACCGCCTAGTGTCGTTAGTTGTCACTTGTACCACTACTACCACGCGTCCGCGACAGTGGCGCCGCTACGGGCCAGCGTCTACATGCAACATGCAACGTGCAACGTGCGGCGTGCAGTGTGCAACGTGCCGGAGGCGCATCGGCTCATTTCATGACCCAAAACCAAAGTATTAGAAACGACAGAAACTTCTCCTTTGGGGAGACGTGGATATTTGCCAGTTCATATCCTACTAGTATCGCCCCGCGGTTCACCCGCCTAAGTGCTGATCTCGTCGAGAAATCGGAATAAATTTATGTTTTTATTTTTACTCAGGAATGAAATAACAAAAAATATTGGTGAAAGATTTAAAAAAAACAGACCTGAAGTTTTCACTGTTTCAATGGACAACAATGGACGATAGTGAAATTAGCGCAATCTGGGCCTGTCACACTTCAGTGACAGGCCCAGACAGCGTTTCTCACCTGAAGCATTGTACAGGTATATCGCACGGTCAGACCAAACGTTGTAGCGCTCAATGGTTTTGGTCGCAAGAATAAAATAAAGAATTGCATGCTCTAGCACAATGCTGGGTTGAATTGTACTACGTTTGCAGAACAAGCCGTCAGCAGCATGCCGAGAGTAAAGCGTCAAGATCAGTGATCTCCAGCAACTACTCGACCACCGCAATGAGGCAATTGAGACGTCACAGACTTCGTGGTCAGGCAGTCGGGAGTTCTCATTAGTGTTCGAGAGTCAGTCGCGTTCCTCCCAATATCTGGCTGGGCACAGACGAACGGTTGGGCGTCGTCCTAGTGGAGCGCGACCACGTCAGTGCAGCCATCGCCAACAACGCACTTCGCTCCACGATCAAACAGATCCGCGTTTAATAGGAACGCGTTATGTCTACAAGGTTGTCGCGCGCTCCCTCGGGGTGACGTCACGTTGCCTCATGGCGGCGGAGGGAGGTGTTTACCCGCTTGCCGCGCTTGCCGCGCGCGCCCTTGTCGCCGGGCGCGCCCGTGGGGCCGGTGGCGCCGCCCTCGCCGCGCTCGCCGCGCGCGCCCGCCGCGCCTTCGCACACAACACGCCGCTACACGCCGGCCCGGCCCGGCCGAGCCCGGCCCGGTCGGGCCGGCGGTTAGTGAGCGGCCACGACAAATCTATCATTTACCTAACTACGCTAGAAGCCGGCCGAATACATTAAAATGTTAATAGTGTTAGCGTGAGGTTTGTTTGTGGACACAACTAGCGGTGCTGGCACGCCGCACGACCAGCTCTGCGGGAGACAGTACCTTGCTTACCGGTATGAGGTGCAGATATACACATATTATAGCATATATCTAGTTCGCGTATAGATAAAACGCGAATACGTAATTGGCGCTCCCGCGGAGCTCTCCGCGCGGCGCTCGCGAGTGCTCTGAACTACACCTTCACCGGGAAACTTGTGCATTTACTACTGTTTAGTACTCAGCGCAGCAGTGGTTCTACAGTACGGACGTCAAATCAACATATTCTACGCTGTAGTGCTACGGTCTACAACAACAGTCATGCCTACGCTGCTACGCGACGTAGAGCGCCCGCTCGAGGCGTACGTACCGGGCGGGCCGGGGGGTCCCGGTGGGCCCTCGATGATGCCGGTGGGGAACGCGTCACCCTTCAGAGTCGTCGTGAAGCCGCGCTCACCCTTGTCGCCCTTATCACCCTGAAAATATCAAAAGTAACTCATGAATCAATTGTGAAACAATGAAAATAGGTTAAAACTTGTACACAGATTTTTTTACAAATACACATATACATTTCGCGAAAACAAGAACACACGAAACAGAATCGATGGAGCCGTTCTCGAGTTTAGTACTTGGCAACATACATTTTTATGTAATTAGGTAATTGTGTTCGACTAACAACAAACACAACATGTCGGGCTGAAGAAGCTTTTGAGTACATAAATTGTGCGTACAAGCACATAGCACAACGCAGCGTGTTGAGGTAAAGAAGGATATGCGTTCTGTGGGCTCACTACCCAGCTTCCGAAAGCTTTTTTGAGTGAACTCCAGCAGGTCTACATGAAGATGGAAATATTGCGGCTTCAAGCAAGGTGTAGGAAATATTTGATATTACTTAGTAAGTTATAGTACTAAAATAGTACTATGTTATATAGGTATTTAAAGTATCATAGTCACTCAACTTAGTGTTAGAGCTATCGGGATATGTTGTATGGTTTCAAGTTGCCGACATTTTGCGCTGTCGTAAGCTACTCAGTGCAACCCGTGTGCTGGATGTCCAGCATAGGAGGTGCGATATGATACACTTGCTCGCCATTGATGTCAATTTTGCAATCTTTGCTGCTGAATTTTAAAGAAGTGTGAGAAACCTATTTTTTTTCCTACACATATTTTCCGATGAGAAGTAATTTCTCAAAGTTCCGAGAGTTCATTTTGTTACACCTTATATACTTACATTCTTTTGGAACTGCCTGATGTCTGGGGGATAACAGGCTGACTGGCTCAGTGGTGGTATTTTTTGCGTTAAGTTTGAGATTACATCAACAGTTCTCTAAACTGTCTCAGAGGGTGGCGTACCTTGAGTCCTGCTGGTCCTACTGAGCCCGGGGGCCCCACAAGCCCTGGAGGCCCGACGGGCCCGGTGGGCCCTGGCGGCCCTGCGGCCCCGGCAGGCCCCGCACGGCCCTCGTGGCCCGGCAGCCCTTCACCTCCCTGCGGTCCTGGTGCGCCGGGCGGCCCGGGCTCGCCAGGCTCGCCCTGCGAGCGGAAGCAGTAACATATTATTTACAGTGTTCGTACGCATTTGGGGAATCGTTGAAATAACAAAAGATTGTGTTAAATTCCATAATTTATAATGTAATGGATACTAAGTACAAGCCTGTAACTACACTGAACTATAACGGTCAAGTACCACTCGAGGCTACATCATCTTTGAACTTACAGTTGCCAAAGGCATCGCATGCAGGAACTTTAACATGCCACTCGTACAAAGCACATCTACTAAACAACGGCATGGCGCATGCCGTTTTACTCAAAAGGTACCTTTCGGCCATTGCTACCGACGCGACGTCGCAGTATCTCTCAAGCTCATGTCACCGTCGGCTGACGGTGCTTGTGGAGAACCCCTTTTATGAACGGAACCCCCACATCACACTGCTTTGATTTGTGCACCCCAGAGTCAACAGCAGTGTCCTCCGACCACATCGGCGCGAGTTTGAATCAGAATACGAAATCTGTCTTGGATCCCGCAATAAAGGAGTTGATCGATATTGGGCCCTTCCAAGGATTTTAATGGAAATTGTAAGAAGTTAGACAAAGAATGTTTATCCTTAGGTTGAACTGATCCACGATAATGTTATAAAAGTTAAGAAAGTCAGCGGCTTTTTTGATCGATTTATAAATATTAATTTAGTCTGAATACAAATATTCGCTGGAGTTGAGCTAGTTGAGCGAAAAGCTCATTGCTAAGCTTGTTAACCCAAAATTGAAGAGGGCTCTTTTTTGAAACAAGAGAAATCAACTCCTTTGAATGTGTCCCCCCAGATGTCACCTTATACTATGTAGCAGTGGTCTGTGCCAGACACTGCGCTCCTTGAGGATGGAGTAGGCTGTAATAATATTGTGGAGGACTCATCTAGGCAGTACTCCAAAGTTTTTTAATTGTAGTTCAAAATAACTAGACATCTATGGTCTCAATGTCAGGCCTCGGAGCACCCGCTTTTTACGGTGAATAATTAAATATATATCGCGTTTGGTTGTTCATTGTATATGGTTGGCGCATGCGTGCTACTTACCTTCAATTGTATGACAGTTTGCGCGGAGATGTTGTGGCCGGCCGCCTGCAGTCCCTACGTACACACACAAACATACAGCACGGCACGCGACGCGCGCGGTGGCGTGCGCACACGCCACCGCGCGACACGCGGGTTGTGTCGATCGTAAGCAATAAGGCACACACTGAAGCAAATACGAACACGAGTTTCACTTGAAGCGCATTTGTGCACAAGGCACAATACACTTCTGTATTGTATCGATCATCAACTGTGCATCATTTTTACCATCGACATACAGTAAGCATAATAAAAGTAGTAAAACAAATCAACACTCGACTACAACAGCGGCGTACGA
The DNA here is from genome assembly GCA_963662185.1 of Eilema griseolum. NCBI lineage: Eukaryota > Metazoa > Arthropoda > Insecta > Lepidoptera > Erebidae > Eilema > Eilema griseolum. Next base: position 129,390 of record OY759242.1, read on the forward strand.
ACGGACAAGCACAACAACAGGTGACGCTGACGTCACAAGCTCTAGGCGGCGGTAGGTACCTTGACGGCTATGATCTCCGCGCTCGTGTACGGACTGATCTTAAAACTGTCCACGGAGCGCTTCACCCCCTGCAAGCACCAACCAACGAGGTCACTCATCGTCGGGCGAAGTTACACTTATGTTATGTGATACTTGCGACTCACACTGGACGCGTCAAATGCGTCTCATCGTCTTAATGTTAGACTTAAATGGCTACAGCACAAGGTGAAGCCCACATGTAGAGGCTACATTTATACCATTTAGAGAATTTGACAACTTTTGCGAATATGTTGGACTTTTGCGAATTTGTCATTCTGAGCTGGGGTTCTATTCTGGTTGAAAATCCTTAACGTAAGTTGAGTTCATATTAGCCGAATGTTGAAGTCGGTTTAGTTTTACACCAATAATTTTTTTTGTCAATCACTATCCTAGAATGTTAGCTTATTGAAATCGACAGTCTACTCACATTACGACTGTAATAAAAACTCATTGTCCAGTAGAATAATACCCCTGCAACACTTTCAAGGCGTTAGCCTTTCATAAATGGTGTTCATTACAGTAATGATACGGTATTATATAATTAGGCTTTAAATTCAAATCCAGATTTTGTCTCAAAACAGTTACTGAGCTCAGCAGATTACTACCACTAAGACTGAACTAAGCAATCTGATGTTGACTTTACTGTACCATCTGTTGCTGAAAGAACCATCACATCAGATTGATCTTGACTACCAAGGTGCTGAAAAAAACTCTATTTGAAGGCATTAAGATCTTTTTGAGTACTTTGCTGGTCAAGATCGACCTGATGCTGACTGTGCGAGTTATTATTATATAATATGGCGGCAGTAGCAGTGGTACCTTGACGGCGGAGAACACGTCGAAGCCGGGACTGCCGTGCTCGCCCTTCTGCCCCTTGTCGCCGGGTCGGCCCTGCAACCGCGCACCAACACATTAGTTATTTATGTTAAGCTCATGCATACTGCTCTTTTATTTGCTTTTTATGAGTCGGTGTAACGTTTCATTCTCCTCCATACATTCACCCTGTCATCTCTTGGGCTTACCTCTGCTTGTCAAGTCCTCTACATTCGAACTTCGAATCTTATTTACAACAATATTTTCATATCTTTTTATAGTATGTCCATCGCTCACTTCTCATCGCTCGTTTCTCAATTTCTCAATATCGGGAAGTGTTGTGAGGAAGTTGTTACAGTTCATCTATATTTTTAGGAATATGATTTTCTATTCTACAGTTAAAGGCTAGACACACTATAGCTAATAAAATACATAAATAAATACACATTATGTCAATATTGTCTTTAAACTGTCAATGTTTGCACGCATTGTCTGCATGTATGTTTGTATACTGTCTAAGCTTACAATGATGCAGCACTTACCGGATCTCCTTTGGGCCCGTCCAGTCCGATCGGCCCCTGCGAGGGACAGAAAGCGTATCGATAACTTTACACAGTCCGAGATCGCGTCACACGATTTCTATGTCCGTTTGTTTATAAGTTGAAATACCATTTTGAGGAACACCGCGGACCTGTGATACCAGCCGATGACAACTCCAGCAAAGTCAAGGGTATTATTCAATCCCCGTAACACCACCGGTAGTGTCAAGGGTATTATTTCATGTCGCACTATACAAGCTTTAATATTTATTGAAAATCTAATATCATACATATGTATGCTTCCTTGTGTAAACTAACAATAGATGGACGTAGAAATGGCGCGATGCGTTCGCAGTTAGTGACGACGCTACTGCCCGCGCCAACAAGCGCTCGACAATGCAACTGCCAAAAGGCGATGGTATAAGTAATTGGCTAATTATTAATATGTACTTCTAAGGTTTTATTTTATCTACTTGTACTATTCTAAACGACACAGTCACACCTATGGAAGCGTTAGTTATTGGGGGCATCGAGTCGGTCGCGCCCTCGCCTCGGCATGTCCAGCGCCCTTCGCTGACACGTCCGACTCGACAGTGGCGGTGGGTATGAGGCAGTTACAAACACCAATAGCAATAAGTAGTGGCACTAGCGGCAGTTAGAGGAGCGCGGTGAGCGAGGCGCGGCGGACACCGCGGCACCGGCAACATCGGAGTTGTTGAGTTGGACAGGCTTAGATCACAAAGCAAAGGGTTTAGTCGTCCATTGTGTAAGTTTAGAAGTATCACAATGTAGCCAGCTATGCTACTCTATAGGTTTAGAGTTGTGTGGTGCTACGGAGCGCCTGCGCGCGGTGCCTTACGTTTCGAGTACAGTGATACAGGCTGACGAGGACCATCTGCTATATGTCAGTACCACGCCATGATCTGGCGGAGAAGCACCAAGATTTAAGATTAGTGCCGAGCTCGTGGGCAGTGCTCTCCTAACGGCCGCGAGTGGTGACGCAGGAGGCAGGTCGAGTTAGTGGGGCGAGGGAAGGGTGCGGGAGAGCTACGGGGCGGCGGCGCGTCTTACCATGAAGCCTCGCTCGCCCTTCTCGCCCTTGCTACCCTGAAACGTGACACGTGTGTAGTTCGTGGACAGGCGACAGCGCTAGTGTTGCGTGCGTCGGTTCAATCGGAGCACACTTTATTTTGACACAATTACATAGTTATGCTATTTCAATGAACTTTGTGAAACCGTAGTCCTAACAGAAGGTAGAAATATTAGATCAAATATAAGAACAAAATACCTCGAGTTTTGATGGAAAAAGGTATATGCAGAGTAAGTTGGTTATAGTGATCACCGTCAATCGTTAGAAAGTTATTATCATTACTACATACTTTATAAAACTTTCTAAGTGTTGAAAACTTTGTGAGTTTCTGAGAAAAAGCAGAGTAACTAGGTACTCTCTTGCAGCAATAGATTTGTATTAAAAATAAAGTGATAACAATATGTTCACTTGATTCAATGATGGAATAGTCTCCACCGGTTGCCACTAGCGACGTGATCAAGAGCACGTCGTGAGTACCAGTAGCAGCGACAGTGACAGTGGGTGTGACATGTAATATCAAGTTATTTACAAAAGAAAGGATGAACTTATCAATATGTCTTACAAGTAAGCAAATAAAGAAAAACAAGTACCGGGAATCCATTCTTCCCTGGCGCCCCTGTCAACCCCTGGAAGTAAAAAAAAACAAAAAATAAGAAGCGTACTAAAGTAGGTGGTCGCGCGTTCGCGCGGCGGCGCGGCTGATGGTACTCACCGGTGGCCCCGCCTCCCCGGAGTCGCCCTTCTTGCCCTTCTTGCCGCGCTTGCCCGGCGGCCCCGGCGGGCCTGCAACGAAACAAGCTTTGGTTACCTCACTGTCCCGTCACTCGGACTCACCTGGAAATGGTATAGTGATCGTCACTAGCAGTCGAGACATGTCTGGTAGCAATTATATTATCACACCAGTGGCAGTCTCAGCGCTGCGCCCCAGAGCTGGTAACAAATATACCTTAACCTTACTTAGGTTGAGGTATTTTTGGAACATGTAGAAGTGTTCCTTCATCGCTACTTCCAAAGTATTTCAAAGTTCAGTCTTTCCAAGCAAGATAATTAAAATATTGTTTCATATTTAAAGTTGTCATTTCTTGAAACAAAAGCTGCAGTGGTCAGTACTAGGATTCGATTCAGTAGTCTGGTTGAATATTGAAATATTCTGTGAAGCGTTATTACGTGAAAATGACGTTACTCATCACTGCTTGAGATAAGAAGTAAAAATAAAATCTGACTGTGAAGGTGCCGCGGGTTGGAGGTTGGGGGGATGGCCCGCGGCGGCGGCGGGGAGGGGCGGCGTGTACGTCTCTTAAAATAAATTAAAACACGCGAAAGAGTGCACCCGAGGCAGCGCGCCGCCTTTGATCTGGCTCCTTTCCCGCGGAACATTGAATTATTTTAACATACAATTAGGTCGGTAAACACTTGTTATTATTAAGATTGCTTTGCCTCGCACCAAGACTGCGGTACATGAGGGCGGCTGCGCCTGCGCCGCGCACGCAGAGCACGTGCCCCCAGTACCCCTGCCCCTAGCACGACCATCGTACTCGTAACGTAATCGTATAGAGAGAACGGAGCATTGCAATTGGCCGGCTTCACACAAACTCAGGTTCACAGTAGGCAGGCGTGCAGTGCGTACACCGCGCGAGCAGCTCGTCGCGAGGTAGACCTCATTGTATTAGCTTCATTCGAGCGGCTCTTATTCGTGCAATGGTCTTCTCTTTGTTTTTGTTTTGCTGGCAACACTCATACATGTCAAAGTTATATTTTATAGCTGCGTATTTTTAGAGTAGGGATATTGGTGGAGTGACTCGGCCCCCGATTTCGCAGTTGGATCTATCAATTTACTGCAATTGAATTACTGCAACAAAAATATTCAAATTCTTAATTTCTTAACATAGTTCTACTTAATCTAAGTTTAATTATTTTGTAAACGGCTAGTATAATACGTATTTAATAATTATTAATAATTAAGTGGCATGACAATCGACACTGTATCTTTAATAAAGATGTCAGTATAGTTTTAGTTAAATTCGCGAAGTGTATGTGCAAGTAAGTGTATTTCGCGCGTGGCTACGAGCTACGGGCTACGAGCTACGAGCTTGAGGCTACGAGGTACGAGCGTTGTAGCCGCGTAGATAAAATAAAAGCAGGAAGAACACATGATTGTGAGTTCATGGGGGAGTGGCTAGAGAGGCCACACGGCAGCCTCTCGTACCGTCTGACGCAGATGATCACCGAGCACGGGTGCTTCGGAAAGTATCTGCGTCGGATGGCGAAAGAGCCAACGTACGAGTGCCATCACTGCGACGCGAGCGAGGACTCGGGGCCGCACACGCTCACCGAGTGTCCGGCGTGGGAGACGCCGAGGCGGGAGCTTGTGGCGGCCCTGGGAGTGAGGGTTCTCACGCTCTCCACCTTGCTCGCGGCGATGGTCCGCTGCGCGGATGCGTGGGCGGCCGGCGCCTCCTTCTGCGAGCAAGTAATGCTCGTGAAGGAGGAGGCGGGGCGGGAGCGGCAGCGGGAGCGACGACGGATCGCAAGCTAAGCTGCCCGCGTACGAAGGCAACTCGGATGTCGGAGGTCGATGAACGACCTCCGCCCCCCATGAGTGCCGGCCTGGGGGTGACAGGAGGAGCCGCCTGTCACCCTAGCAGAAGCAGGCCGCGGCGGCGGCGCGCCTCCCCGTTTACCGGGAACGAGTTTGGGACTCTGTAGTCCCCACACATCCGAGAAGAGGGCCAGATCGTGAGAGATGGCCCTGGGTCGGCCGGGGTGCGAGGGATATGCCTGTCAACCTCACCTTCGGCAACCAAAGTGACCCGCAGGTGGCGTGCGTTTTAGTCGGTTCGAGTCCGACATAACCTCTCCCACCGGCTCCGGTGGATGTGGTGGATGTTGAGCACGTAAAAAAAAAAAAAACATGATTGTGAGTAGGCAGTTGCGGTGAGTACTGACGTCGGTGGGGGGTTCAACAAGTGCTTATATTGTTTGAGAGTGACATGGTCATTCACATAAATAATGTAAAACTCGCCGGGATATTTACCATGTTTATTATTTTCGCTGAGTAACCGATATTTCGGCGCTGTTACCATGATCAATTTGTTTTGCTCAGGTCTTGTAAACACACGGATCACTAGATTTACACGACCTGAGCAAACCGAATTATCAAAACCTGTGAGAGTGGACTCAGTGTTTTTTGTGTGTCGTGAACGTGCAGTGCGAAAACGCGGACAGTGGTAGGGGCGATGCGCGTAACAAACTGGCTCGATTTGGTTTGCCCAACTAGTCTGCACAACTAGCTCGGCGGTCATTAGTACAGCGTGATCATGGCGCTTGTAACAGCGCCGAAATATCGGTTAATTTATTTATTTTAAACTTCATGCACAAATGTACAAAGGCGGACTTAATGCCACAGGCATTCTCTACAAGTCAACCCAATAGGTGGTGCAGAGAATAACAAGGTAGGTGCATTATGAAAGGTAACTAGGTAAAATATATATAAATACATACATATATACATGTTATACTAAGTATATAAATAAAATATACATACACATAATAATATCCAACCATACATTGATAAATATAATTACAATGAGGTTTCTTCCAATTTACCCAGCATGAGCTTCCGAACTCCCAATTTAAATGTGTCACAGGCTTGTGATCAGTTAATCAGCGAAAATAATAAACATGGTAAATATCCCGGTGAGTTTTACACTATTAGAGTGCTTATATTGTAAAAAATGGAATGCTATATAACTACGAGTCAGTTTTGTTAAACATTAATCAACTCAACGTAATTACTTGACTGATAACGATATTTATTTGACACAACACCAACAACTCAGGCAAGCGAGAGAATAGAACGAACAAAGACCTATGTACCCAGTAAGATCTAAGATAAGGTCAAAATCTTCCACCCTGTATAGAAGGAGGCGAGAGGAGTAGCGCGGAGGCGAGCGTGGCGCAGTACACGCACTGAGGTTGACGGCGTGGCGGAGCAGTTTACCGACGAGGCAGCGTTTCCTTACGATTGACGTGGGTTAACATTCGATTGGCTGTAATCAAATTTAATTGCAGACGGCTCGCGGCCGGCAGATGGCACGCGCGGTGGAAGGGAGGGGGGTTTGGATACTGACTATAACTTCAATGTGGAGATTGGCAAAAACAAGGTGCTTTAATTAAATATCGCACATTCCTGATGCCTCGTGCCGTGTCCGAGAACTGCGACATTGCCGATGGATTTGCTCGTCTACCTCCTTTCAAGCAAACTAAACCTAAACTAAACAAGAACTAAAACCGTAACTTATAAAGTACTGACGGACTGATATTTTAATTGCAAAAGAATGAATAAGTCAAGCAGCACCTCGGGAGGTGCCGAGTGGTCAGCCGAGTGCAGGGCGGCCTGTGCGTTGTAGCCCGGCAGTGAGTAGGGTAGCCAGAGATCACTGGAGAGTCCTTGTGTTGTCATTGGAAAGACCAAAGGCTTGTCCTGCTTTGTCTTCTACACTGATGGTATAGGATATGAACATTTATATTGTATTATATAGAATAAGTACGAAAATTAAAGTTGATGAACACGGCTCCGCCCGCAAGAAATTTTGATCCCGTACCCGCAGGGAACTTACTCCCGCTTTTTATGTATGCTATTCTAGACTATAGTCTATCCCTGTACGACATTTCAGCCAATTAGGTTTTTTTATTTAAGACACGCCAACTTGACTTCACCTCGCCTGATGGTAAGCTAAAAGCAAAGTCTCAGGAAAGAGGGTCACCATTACAGACACTAAGTGTTACAATGGTGGCACTCAGCTTGGCGGCCTCATCAGATGCTTTTTCACGCCCCGCTTAAAGGCCCCGGGACTGTAGGAAGAAGGAAACACGTGTGCTGGTAATGAATTCCAGGTCTTAGTGGTGCGGCAAAGAAAAGAGTCGATAGAGAGAGAGTAGAGACGGTAAAATACAGCCAAGGAAGCAATATCTCTACGCATCTGCAAAGGCTCGAGGGTGTTCGTGACCTCAGGGTTCCCAATAATTCGGACCGCGCGTCGCTGCAACCTGTCGAGAGCATCTAGTAGGTATTTCGCGGAGCCATCCCAGAGATGCGAGCAGTATTCCACGCAGGAGCGAATTAGTTACTTATAGAGAAGACACCGCTGCTCCGGCGTGAAGAAACGTCTCGTTTTGATGAAACTTGGTACAGGGGTAAATTAGATTTTGAGAAAGGACATAGAATATAGCTCACTGAAGAGTTTTTGTGCTGTTAGTGGGAAGGCCGAAAGCTTGTCCTGATTTTGTGTTCTGCACTGACGGCTTAGAAACTCTCTGTTCCTACAGGGTTGGCAGCACGAGTGTGACTCTCCTGGAGTTGCCCACGTTCATAAACCCCGGTAACCGCTTCCCATCAGGTGGGCCGTGTGCTTGTCTATCATCTAAGTGGTATAAAAAAGTAGCGAACTCATGCAAGCCCGCTGGCTCTAAACCATCCCTGAGCTGCCCTTTTTTCAATATTACCCTTTTGTGGTCACGGTTTGTTCTGGAGGTCGGCTATATAAAAAAAAACTGGTTTCTGGTTCTTAGTTGCTTTAGTACTAAGCAAGTCTGAGTAACCTCTTGAATGTGTGTGGTCGCAACTAGCGCGGCTGTCGTGTCACCATGCTACTCGGTACTCGGTTGATAATACAATTTGCTATTAAGAGACGTGTGATGTAACTTGGTGATGACGATGGCAGTGTTTTGTTTCAGCGCAGTACACAGTACCTACACGCTCGGCAGGTGTACTCAACAAATGAGCAGCAGATTATGACCCCATTACAGCCACGCTCTGAATTTTGGTAATCGAGTTATTCGCCAGCGTAGGGCAAAAAATATGACGCTCACTGTGCCCTCTCAGCGAGAGGAATTGCGCGCAAATTGAGTTAACCTTGTTTAAGCGTCATTTCGCTTCAAACTTCAGAAAGTAATCTTGTTTTTAGGAGGGTCCGACCGAAAGGCATCGCGACAATTCGCGTGTCGGGGAGTCTCCCCGCCACCCGCCACGCACTCCGCCAGCGTTCCGACAAATTCTATGATGACGTTGTGACTTTGTGACGCGGGCACTACGTGTGAAACTGATTGACTCAAAAAGTTACGCAGTTGGCTCACACTCGAACATAAATGAATGACCTTATACAAATACTATGCAGCCAGTTGTGCGAATGAACAGCACTGTTTCAATGACCGTAGTCACATTATGTCCACTGTAGATGTAGGTGCATGTGGCGTTGTGCCACGCGCCGGTGACTTCGATAAAGTTACAAATGCAATACGCAAATGGTACAAGTCTGCGCTATTATTGTCGCTAAACTGTTGTTTGTCGCGGGACAGCGACTTGGTATTCTCACCGCGCCGCCGCCGGGAGCCGCGGGCGACCGGCGGCGGCGGCCCCGTAATATTCATCAGCAGCAAAGCGAAGTGTCCATTATTAAATACTAATTATGTGCCACTTAAATAGCGTCATAAAACCGTACACAATTACGATAAAAGCTCCAAATTTCGTTTGTAATTTCCCACCGAATAAATGAGGGGTAATTTACGTTGCGATACGCGTCGGTAACCAACTTCTGCTCGAACATGTCTCAAGTGTAGTTAATTTTCACCTTCACTGGTCTAGAGTCCTTAATTTAATAGATAATGAATACAGTTAAGATATCTTAAGTTTATGTTCTATCAAAATCTTTCAACAAACAATAACAGTTTATTCAAATTTTTCCTATCTTAATTGTTTTATATAATTTTTATAATTTTAAAATTTTCAATCTATTTTATCATAGGTACTTCTGACGTGGTCAGTCAGCAGGCGGGTCCCTCCCCGCTATGTCGTCGGGGCCTCAGTATGATCGCGACACCTGTGCAACCTACACAAACACTCACAGAACATAACGAACAAGAGAAGAGAAAAGTGCCCAGTCAAGTCGTACCGTAATGCAGTTCACTGTGGCACTTCCCGCACGAGGCGGTCGGCAGAAGCAGTTGCCACCATCCATAAGTCTGTGTTCTGTCATTACAACTTCTTTCTTTAGGTTGACTTAATAGCTGATGTGGTTTGACTTGCTTTTTAAAACTTCAGAATGGCGCAGTAGAATGCCACGTGGGATGCTGTGAAGATTTGCTTTAAATATTTTATTAACCATGTATTTGGTTCAAGACGCAACGACTTAAGTGCGCTAACAGTTTGCACACCGCATCGCGGCACATTCCTCTATATCTTGATGTAGTGCTCGTATTAATTTGAGTGTCACGCCTCGCGCGCGGGGCCGGCACACGGCGGCGCGCTCGAGCCCTCTCGCGCCGCGCCTCTCCAGCCGACGACTCTTTCGTAAATATCACGACACGCCACACTACCAATATTACACCATAATGTTCTGTGTTATTTTTTCGGGTACCGTATCCAGAAGGTCCTTCCGTCTGCCAGTGGGCTGTAATTCAAATTCTTTATTTTTCAAAATAGTGTAAATACAACTCTATTACATCTTTTTGACGTCAAATTCTGCATAAAACTAACTTTACCACCGCTTCCTAGCCTTTGGTTCTTCTCCATTGTGCTAGTGCAACAGTGGCAACCAACTCCACTGCGGCATTTTGAGACATCAATTTGACATTTGACATTTGACACCGGAGATACATACATATAATCACGCCTTTATCCCCGGAGGGTTAGGCAGAGGTGAATTAGCACCCATATTTAAATTCGGTCGCACGTAATAGGAGGTGAGCCAATTGCCGTCTTCCGGGCACTTTTTGTTGACTCAAGCGATTCATCTGAAGCTGAGTCTGGACTGTATATATCTGTATGATGTTCGAAGCAATACAGCTAGACCAGTGGTTGGCTTTTTTAGGACTCTAACTACCCGTCATGACTGCCATAAATAGTGGCATGGCGACCGGGACCGACGGCTTAACGCGCTCTCCGAGGCGCGACCAGACCAACGCAAATACCTTTTTTCATGCATATAAATATGTGCAAACGCGCGTTGGGACCTAAACATAAACTGACAAAATGTGGGTGCTAGCACCTCCGCCTATCCCTTCGGGGATATAGGCGTGAGTTTATGTTATGTCCAATGACCTACAATTTATTGCTGAGTGTGCGGCGCGCAGGGGCTTAGTGTGAAGCACGGCGGCCGTCGCGGATGCCGCGAATGCAGCGAGTGCCGCGAGCGCGCGTCACAGGTGCGAGTAACGGCTGCGACCCTCCTTCTTCCCGCGGGAGGGAGCGCGCATTGTCATGCTAATGGAGCACACTCCGCAGAGCGCCGTCGCGTCACTAATCGTCTTCACCGATTTCATTAAAAACCTCGTTATTGACGCTGAGCGAATGCAATTCACTTGCTATATCTACTGGGGGAGGCCTACAACATAGCGATACAGCCGGCTGAACCTCTGTGTGTTCTAACAGATGACTGTGTGTATATTTTGTTCAGCAGTTTGTGCCCGTGTTCATGCATATTTGTTTACAACAACCAACAGTTTAGAAGCAACGGGGAGACGAGGGGAGCTGTACTTTAGGCAGAAGTGTCTACTGACAGAATCATGTGACTCGCAAGATGTCCGGCACAGTAGCGCACAGAACAGCGCGCCGGCAGCTCGTCAGCTGGTACCCGTAGTGAATCAACGATTAACTTTACCTAGTGCCGTCCAATGCGGAGTGGTCGGGTGTTGGGGTGTTGAGGTGCTGGCAACATTTAGCACCAGAATGGTGCCAAATGTTTCGAATTACAAATAACTTTGCGTTTCGACCCAAGTATTGAATGAAGGCAAAATGTTATTTGAATTAATTTGTAACACAAGGGTATTCGGTAATTAGGTTTATTTCACGGGGCGTCCGGCCTGCGGAATTTTATTATCGTTATTCTTTGGAAAATTATTGGAGATACGGGAAATGGCTCCGGAATGGGAAGCAACTCGACTGGATCGCCGTCAGTTGGTTCGTTCGAGAATAAAACTTGACGTGTCATGCAGAGCATAACATGTGAACAACTATATGTACCTATATGTATATATATAGGTATATAGTTGTTAATATATACAGGGTGTATTTTTGAAACGGGGCAGTAAGGGCAAGTACCTTAACCGTTGCAGTTACAGCAAAACGTTCTTAGAAGACCTTCCCTAACTTTTTGACATATTTTGAACTGCATTCACAGATTTTGTAAAAAACTTACAGTTGGCAAAAAAAATGCTAAAAGTCCAAAAATTTTTTTTTTTATGCCAATCGATTCTATTTCATGTGGGGATCAAAAAACTCTATGAGACCATTTAAGCTTTCAGTACTAGGAAAGACAGAAATCGCCAAAAACGTTTCCCATACATTTCGGCAACAGAAACAAATTTCTGCGATGGTCTAACTTTTTGTTATGGCCAGGAAGTGGGTAGAATTGACTGTAAAGTAAATAAAAAGAATTTTTACCCTCAAATTTCGAATTTGATTCGAAAATCTGTGTGTTATACTTAGTTTTAGCTGAGAAACTTCGTATGAGTTATTAATTAAGGATTTTCGCTAAAATGTCTTCTAATCGTGAAAAAATTGACTTATTAGAAGCGTATTTTGTCAATAATCGAAATGCGGGAGCTGCATTAGTGTGGTACCGCAATAAGTATCCGTTGCGGCATGTGCCAACAAGAAAGGTTATTACAAATCTTTTGAAAAACTTGGAATTGCAGGGTTCTTTCAAAAGAAAGCGGCAGCCTCGTGTGGACATGGACACGGATTGCGGTTCTGACTTACGTCGAAGCATATCCAGAGGTATCGTCCAGGCAAGTCGCCCTTGAAGTAGGTGTATCCTACTCCCTTGTGATAAAGATATGGAAGAAATACGACTACAATTGCTATCGATATGGGCGCATAGTTCAAGTGTTACATCCGGGTGATGATGTTCGAAGACTTACTTTTTGCAGATGGCTAAGAGGAAAAATAAGCAGAGATCATGAATTTTTAAATTACATACTGTGGTCAGACGAAACGAATTTTTTCAATAACGGTATGTACAACAGAAAAAATCACCACTATTGGTCCAAAGAAAATCCACTAAGAGTTACGGCAAGTCATAATCAGGTTCGCTTCTCATTCAACTGTTGGTGTGGTATAATGTCCAATCGAGTCATAATGGTGGAATTTTATGAAGGGAAACTGAATTCTGCCATGTATAATGAAGTCATTTTACACCATCTTGAAAACGAGATGGACGAATGGCCCCTGTCGGAATTGCGAAAAGTTCATTTTCAACAAGATGGTGCTCCGCCACATAACAGTCACCTTTCACGTTCCAATTTGAGCCGCCTATTCGGAGAGAGCTCACTGGAGAATTTGTGCCGTCAGTGGGAAGACTAAAGGCTTGTCCTGATTTGTCTTCTACTGACGGCACAGAAACTCTGTACTTACAGGGTTGGCAGCGCGACTGTGACTCCTCTGGTGTTACAGACGTCCATAAGCCACGGTAACTACTTTCCATCAGGTGGGCCGTGTGCTTGTCTGCCAACTAAGTGGTATAAAAAAAAAAAAAAAAAATACACAGTGGATAGGTACACATGGTCCAACACAGTGGCCACCTCGTAGCCCCGATCTAACACCACTTGATTTTTTTTTATGGGGCTTCGTGAAAAACGAGGTGTATGAGACGACGTACGCCAGTGTTCAAGAGCTCAAGGATGCATTTATGACCATTTTACGTAATATTCATCCCAGAACATTATTAGCCGCCATTCGTTCAGTGCAAAAAAGGATAGACTTATGTATTCGTGAAAATGGAAATCATTTTGAGCAATTTATTTCATAAACCAATTTCTTAAATGTTTAAATGATTTTTTTTATTTAAAAAGTTCAAAATTTTACCTGACCTATGAGTTTCGAGTTGATTTATCATATTTCCGTACGAAATGTATGGGAAACGTTTTTGGCGATTTCTGTCTTTTCTAGTACTGAAAGCTAAAATTTTCCCATAGAGTTTTTTGATCCCCACATGAAATAGAATCGATTGGCATAAAAAAAAAAATTTGAACCTTTTGCATTTTTTTGCTAACTGTAAGTTTTTTACAAAATCTGTGAATGCAGTTCAAAATGTCCCAAAAAGTTAGGAACGAACTTTTAAGAACGTTCTGCTGTAACTGCAACGGTTAAGGTACTTGCCCTTACTGCCCCGTTTCAAAAATACACCCTGTATATATAAATATATACATTTATTATTTATATATATATGCGCTGGTATACTTATTAATAAATTAAAGTTATTTTATTAATTCTCATAAAAACATAAAGTTCACTTAAAATTAGATTTACAATAATTTAGAAATTAGAGTACGCCAATATATTATTATTAATATATATAAATGTATATATATATATAAATATATATATTAATAAGTATACCAGCGCGTAAATATACGAGTACGTATGTATGTCCAAACTTAATCTATAACCTATAATCTTTGTAAAGGCAAAACGATTTGTTTGAGTGTTGTAACGCCCTTTTTTTGTGCGCAAAATACCCTCCTCCCCCTTCGTCGAAAATGTATCCGTACCTCGCCTCGGTTATGTCGGACTTTAACCGACTAAAACGCGCGCCGTATGTGGGTTGTTGTTGGCTGCGGAGGTGAGGTTGGTAAGCATATCCCTCGTACCCTGGCAGAGCCAGGGCCATTTCTCTCGATCTGGCCCTCCTCATGTGTGGGGAACACGGAGTCCCCAACTCGTCCTCGGGTATGGAGAGGAGCGCAGTACATGTCGCCGCCACAGCCTACTTCTGCTAAGGTGACAGGTAGCTCCACCCGCCACCCCCAGGCCCGCGCTCAAGTAAGACGGAGGTCATTATGCGACCTCGGACGCCCTAGCTCCGCTCGCGGGCCGGGCAGTTTGCGATTCTTCGCATCTGCTCCGCCGTCTCATTCACAAGCATTACTTGCTCGCAGAAGTAGGTGCCGGCCGCCCACGCATCCGCGCAGCGAACCATTGCGGCGAGCTAGGTGGCGAGCGTGAGAACTCTCACTCCCAGGGCCGCCACCAGCAGCTGCGACTCTTGCTCGGCTATGTGCACCTATGACGTCCGCTTTACACGTACGCGAACACGGTGGCGACGTGCGGAGCGAGGGTCAGTGCCATTCTAGAAGGATGTGTTGGCCAACGCGTTCGCCACTATGTTCGCCAACGTGTAGAACGAACATGAGTCGTAGCTAGGTACAACAAGCGCCTCGTTAAGATGAAGTTCGTTTGTCAAGCGTGAGTCGTCTCCGCGGCAAGCGAGCGATCAGCAAACAACCTGCGCGCTATCGTCCAACTTGTGAGTATACCTATATATATATTATAGAAATTAAAGAACTGTATTCTTTAATTTCTTGAATGCTTTTCTTGTTTCTCGTTTACGAAAATAATGCAATGAATACATTTTGTGTGTGATTTGAAACATTTGAACGTTTTTATTCAGCTGTGTATTGTCATGATCTTTAAGGTAACAACCTCCGGGTAACGAGGCGCGTGGTGGGTGGTGGTGTACCTGTAACAAACAAACAAACAATTGGTCAATGAAATCACTCTCAAAGTTTCAGACAATTTGGAGCTTGTGATAGCGCACAAGAAGTCGTCGTGTTACGATGTAAGTGTGTCTACCTAGGCGCCGGTAGGTGTGGCGAGGAGCGAGTGGTTCAGTCAACCACGGGCACGTATCATTGGGCGCTGAGCTGCTGATAAACATTATAGTTATTAATAATCCTTCGCTCGGTACAGCCAGTCCGGCTTGGACTATACTTGTTTTATTTGAAAGTTCACTCAGCTCAACTCCGTTCCACTTACGAGTACTACACAGTTCTCTGATGCTCGCTGGAGAGTTCGAGCGTTGTGATTGGGCAACTAAAGAATGGCTTCTTTCCACTCCGCTCAGCTCAGCGAACGTGGACACGTAAAAGGCCGGCCGACAAGCTCTCACGGAGTTGCTACAAAACGAACCTGGCATCCGCCGCAGCGCGCGCGTGCCGTCTGCGCACCGCCTTGTTTACTTTGCATTTACATATTTATTTTGTAAGTCATAAATGTTAATTTTGCCTAAAAAAACACACCGAGCTCGCTGTTATTACAGCCGACTGTAATACGTTACCTAAATGAAGCAGTAAGTAGGGATATCTGTATTCATGGATATGTTTTTCTTTGCGCAATATTATGTTAACTGCGAGCGCCGAGAGCGCCGAGAGCGCTGAGAGTACACATCTCATGGCACTTTTTTTATAAATAGGAATAAGAATAACTAGTCAACATATAGCCATCACGTAGTTCAACTACGTTTCTGAAATTGGTAATACTTTTTTATTGATTTCATTAACTAAAACTATTTTTTAATGGCTTCTATGGCGATTTCATTTAAGTTCCGATGTGTCTATTCTTATGATAATCAGAATATGAAATCTTTTCTTTTTTATACCACTTAGTTAGCAAGATGGGAAGCGGTTACCGTATGCGGTTACGCCTATGGACGTATGCAACACCAGGGGTGTCACACTCGCGCTGCCGACCATGAAGAAACCTTCTGATGCCCCTCTTGAAGAACCCCATATTGTAGGCGCTTGGGAAAACCGCAGCAGGGAGGTCATTCCACAGCTTGAGTGTGCGTGGGATGAAGTTATTAAACAGTTATTTTATGAAGGTCTGCATAGTTCTATTTATTTGTAATACCATCTACGAATATGGAAGGAACATCCCTGTCCATTGAGCTCCAGAGTGAATATTTCAGTGTACCGTAAAGTAAGTACAGGTGGGATGGTCTTACTGCTGTCGATTATTTGTCCATTCGCACAAAGTCGATGTTAGAAATTAAATTAATAGTGTTTCTTATTCTAAGGGTTAACCAGTAATGACACTGTTCGACATCAGTAACTAGCGCGGGCTCTAGGACCAGGACGCGCGGGGTGGGGAGGCGATTGCGGTGCGTTGTCGTGAGAGCGCCACATAAAGCCGCCCTCTCGTCCGCCGCCGCCGCCGCGCCGGCTGAGCCCCGAGCCCGATAGTGACCTTAACTGACAACTGCTGGTTTATTACAAAGGAAGCTTGTTTGTTTCGCCGCGCGATAGTATTCAAAAGGGGCCCTTCACGCTGATAACGAAATGCATTTAATATTTAGAAACGTGACAACGCTGTTTGCCTGCGCGCAACATACCTGCGGCTCAGACTAAGGGCTGCTCCTGACCAACGCTTGTAAGGAACCAGTCATACAGTTATTCCTATGTTTTCTCTTTGCTTTGGCAGAGCTCACTCGAGCGATAAGGAGAGGAGTGGACACACTTCTCTCAACACACGCAGAGCAGGCGTCGTGGCAATAAATATCAGTGCCGCGTTATTGACACTTACAGCATTAGAGATAAGCCAGCTTTCCCTTTAGCCTTCGTAGATACATCTCTCTTCTCCATTTCGATGCAAATAGGCTGTAGTTATCAAGTAGTTATGATGCAAAAAGACAAGCACTTAAGAGTGTTAGGTTGTATGAAGGATATGTAAGTGAGGCCGATAAA
Organism: Eilema griseolum; assembly: GCA_963662185.1. Lineage (NCBI taxonomy): Eukaryota > Metazoa > Arthropoda > Insecta > Lepidoptera > Erebidae > Eilema > Eilema griseolum. The sequence continues at coordinate 146,427 of OY759242.1, forward strand.
GAACTAAAGTTAAGCAAGCTGAAGTGTCCAAGAATCGATGACCGTTGGAGCAAACGAGTCCTAGAGTGGAGACCGCGAGAGTCTATCCTACCTTCCGTTTGTCTACACGGAAGGTAGAACAGCCCCTGGCCAGATGGACGGACGACCTGAAAAAGGTGACTGGAACAGCTTGGATGCGGAAGGCAGAGGATCGGATGAAACGGTGAACATTGGGAGAGGCCTATGTCCAGCAGTGGACTGCGGTGGGCTAGTTGATTGATTGATAAGTAAGTAAGTGGGTACCTACTATTTATTGATAAGTAAGTAAGTGGGTACCTACTATTTAAGAAATTAGAAGAGATTGATGATATTGATCAGTGTCACATACCCAGTAGACAGTACAGTAGACGGACAGTAACAGTATTAACAACGAGCTAACAACTAGAAACCATATATTTTCGTGAATATTCGTGAGTATAGGTGAAATATAAGTATAATTTCCCCGAAAGGCTTGCAGTGAACACAAATCACAAAAGGGTCTCGGTAATACGTGGCGACAGTTGCATAATGGAACAGGTAAAACTATAAGGTTTGACAATAACATGTAAACAAGGCGAGGGCCAGCGGCGGCGGCCGAGGCCAGCCACGCGACGGTCGTGGGCAATATCTAGTTATACGTGGTACGCTACATGTCGTTGATCTATGTAGGCGTCGCGACGTTAGGTTTAGATCAGTTTATTACATTTTCAACCGTGTGGATCGTCTAATTTAATAGGGTTTCCTCGGACACTCCCAAGCGCAAGTATGCCTATTTCAGTCAATCAGCATGGATGAATGAAAACTTGGCAGTATTTTTTGTTTTGATTGACTTTTTTTAAATTTTTTATATTAGTATGATCTTAATTAAAAACAATTGTGGTAAATAAAGTGGTATTAAACAATTATCCAAGATAAGAATTTCGAGGAAATATTCATCAAAATATTATCAGCGTTTAAATTCTGTTTATAAAAATATAGTCGGGTCACCAAGTCGTCTGTTACTGCGACGGCTCGACGTCACTACATGACAATGATGTTGGCAGTCAGTCTCCAACTAACCTACATGTTTCTATCTTTTAAGAATTTCGTATCCTTTAAGGGCGTGAAAAAGTATTTATCGCGACGAGACCATTGAATTGGAATTTAGCATTTTTCTTATTCTTTGAGTACTTTACTAAGAGCCTACAACCTGGGGTGCGGGTTGGGTAACCTCCACGTTGGCTTACCTGTTTCTTTTCCCTCTGGACCTCGGTCCTGGGGAACGGAAGCGGGGAGGCTGGTGCACCCTGGACGACGGTTAGTAGACTCTGACTCCAAGGAGAAGGAGCTCTGCTAGCCGTCGACAAATAACCCGACAAGCCCCTTTTTTTAGGGCTAGCTGACCCTGAGGGGGTCGTGGTATGGCGGACCTGCAAGGCTCGCGGGAAGGGATTCGTAGAATCCCTTCCATCCCAAACAGCCCTTTTTAGGGCTAGCCTGTCGCTCCCGGTATCCCTCTGCTTTCAGAGGGGACATGGGGGCGACACAAGGATCCATAGGATCCAGGGACGGGCCGGCCTACTGCTCGCGCAGGGGCTGGCAGGCATTCGTGCCACCGTCGGTGTTGGGAGAGTTGGCTGCTCTCCCGCATCGCGTAACCTCTAGGATATCGACAACGACCTGAGTGCTAGCCACACTTGGGAAGCCGGTATCCCGAAGGCCGCGGGGCTTGCCTTAATTGGCCGGCCCGCGACAAGGAAAAGTCTTTAAAACCCGACAGCGAAGTCGATTAAAACCTGTGGACACCTGGGGAAATCCACAGTATTTACCCCGCTTCCTGGAATGAGCGTCACCCAGGAAGTGTAATCTAAATCGCGTCATACTCGTGGGAACTATATGGAATCCTTTAACCAAAATCCCAAAAAACCAAACAAAACAGTCTGCGCGGAGGTCGCGCAGCACCACGACGCGGAGGTCGCGTCCCAAGCCGCGGTGTCGGAGGAATTCGACACTGCCACGGAGAAGAGTAGGGCGAACAGCCCGGTGGGTTTACAGACCCGGAAATCTGTACGGCGGAAGAGGAGATTTAGGAAGAAGTCTCTTCCTCCTCCTTCACCTCCACCACAGAAGACGGAGTCGGACTTGGAGCTCACCTTGACCGACTCCTCTTCCACCAGCAGCAGTCACGACGGTGACGAGACGCTGCATCCACCACCGCCGAAGCTGCTAGCGGTCAGCCGCACGCAGCTGCAGCGGGGTGATAGCCTCAGGGCCCCGGAGGATGTGGAAGCGCCGCCGAGTTCCTCCACCTCGGCGGCGTCCTTACCCTTGCCTCCCGCCGACATAATGTCAAAGGAGGTGAAAGAAGCCCTAGAAGGTTGGGCCGGGGCCCGCACCGATTCTCCGACGCCGGAGGAGCACCGGGTCACGCAGGCGACGATGCGGCTTGTCGAGTTCTTCGACCTATTGAGGGCGGAGTTAGCCGAGTTGCGGCTCGACAGGGCTCATTTGGGCAGGAGGCATCTGGAGCTCCTGGAGAGTAATGAGCGGATGGCGGCCGATTACCGCAAGGAGATGGGGAGGATGGCGGCCGAACTGGCGAACCTCCAAGCGGTTGTCGCTGGGCTGCCGGCGGAGCGCGTTACGCGGTCGGCGCGGAGGCGACTGGTGGCGCAGCCGACGCCGCCGGCGCATCCGCTGTTGCCTGTGCGGTCGAGGTCGCCGCTGCGGCCGGAGCCTCTGGCGCCGTCGGAGTCACCGCAGCCGGAGCCGCCGAAGTCGCCGGCCCGACAAGCTCGGCAGGAGTCACCGGTGCTGCGGCCGGCTCGGCCTGCGGACCCGTTGGCGCTCTGCATGGCGGCAATAGCTGCCATGGAGAAGCGCCAGGAGAAGGCGCTGGAGGAGCAGCGGGCGTGGCGGATGGCGCAGGAGGAGCGCACCCGGAGCTGGCTGGAGTCCATTATGGACTCCAGCCGCCGACCGCCGCTGGCGGCTCCGGCCGGGTATGCCGGGGCGGTTAAGAGGGGCCCCACCTGTCCGGTAGGGGCGGGGTCCCCGCAGGGGTTGGCCGGCAGCCCGTCCGCTGCGTCTGCCGCTCCTACCGTTCTGGCCGCTCGGACTGCTCTTGCTGCGGGGGCTGGGAGCCCCCCCCAGGATGCGCAGGCCACCCGGGCCAAGGGCAAGGGAAAGGGGAAGGGCAAAGGGAAGAAGTCCCCGGCCCTAGCCCCAGCCCCAGCCCTGGCCCGGACTCCAGCGGGGATTGCCACCACGAGCTCCTCGCCGGAGGTGGGCTGGGAGGTTGCCGGAGCCTCTAAAAAGCGGCGAAAGGCGCTCCGGAAGGCAGCCAAAAAGGCCAGGAAGGCCGAGGCTGCTGCGAGAGGAGTGCCGGGGAGGCTGCGCGTCCCCCGCTCAACCGCCGTCGTGCTAACGATGACGGCGGAGGCGGCGGAGAGGGGCGTGCAGTACGCCCAGATTGTCACGCAGGCGAGAGCCTGCGTCGACATGAGGGCACTCGATATGCCGGGCCCCATCCGGGTGAAACCCACTCGGACGGGTGCTCGGTTATTCGAGATCCCCGGCGCATCAAGCGGTCCCCAGGCCGATGCCCTAGCGGCTAGGCTTCGGGACACGCTGGACGCAGCCGACGTCCGGGTGTCCAGGCCCAACAAATGCGCAGAAATGCGCATTTCGGACTTGGACGACTCCATCACGGCGGAGCAAATCCGCCTCACCGTGGCGGAGGCCGGGGGCTGCCCCCTAGAGGCGGTGAAGGTCGGAGCAATCCGCTTCGGCCGCCGTGGACTGGGGGCGGCAGTTGTCGGCTGCCCCATCGCAGCAGCCAAGAAGGCTGCCGACCGGGGGTTCCTCGCCGTTGGAGGCGTGGTGCGGGTGCAGGTCCGGCTCCTGCAGGCTCGACCGACCAGGTGCTTTAGGTGCCTGTCGGTCGGCCACGTGGGGGTGCAGTGCACGGCGGCGGTGACGGTCGGTGACCGCTGCTTCCGCTGTGGCCAACCCGGCCATACGGCCGGTGGATGCGAAGCTCCGCTGCACTGTTTCAGGTGTGCAGCGGGGGGCAAACCGGCCGACCATAGGGTTGGCAGCAAGGCCTGCACCGGGGGGGAGCCGAAGCCACAAGGCGGGGGCTCCACCTAAAGTTCACGGCGGGATGCGGAGATGGTTCCATAATGGATCCCCAGCTCCGCATCCTGCAGGCGAACGTGGGCCACGGTGCCGATGCTCAGGGTCTTCTCCTCCAGAGCATGGCACAGTGGTCCATACACGTCGCCGATCCGTACACTCACCGGCCCCTTGGGCCTGCCTGGGTGGTCGACCTGGACGGGTCGGCGGCACTGGTGTATAACGCCGCTATGGGTGCCCCCCCCCCTGTTGTCGTGGCAAGGGAGCATGGCATCGTAGCGGCGCGTGTGGGGGAGATTGCGGTCGTGGCCGTCTATTTCACGCCGAGCCTACACCGACGCATAGGGGAGTACCGGCAGTCGCTGGAGCGACTGACCGACGTCGTCAACGCCTGTCATCCTCATCCGGTCCTTGTGCTCGGAGACTTCAACGCCTGGTCAGTGACCTGGGGGTCCCGGCACACGAACCCACGAGGTAGGGCTCTGGAGAGCTGGGCCGCTAATCACGGTCTAGTTCTCCAGAATCGCGGGGCCGAAGCCACGTTTGTGGCCGCGGAGCGCAGTTCGATTATCGACCTATCGTTCGCAGGCGCTTCGCTGTCGCACCGTGTGCGGGACTGGCGTGTTGTTGTGGGGGTGGAGACACTGGCGGATCACCGATACGTTCGGTTTGATGTCTCCCCCCCCCGCGGGTGATGCGCCGGTCATACCGGCCCCACGCGAGTCACGCTGGGTGCTTGGGAGACTGAATCGGGAGGTCCTCCTGGAGGCCGCCATCGTACAGGCCTGGGCCAGTGCGCCGGACAGGCCTGTCGATATCGACGATGAGGCGGTGTGGTTCCGGGAGGCCATGACTCGTGTCTGCGATGCGGGTATGCCTAGGGCACCACCCTATAGTCCGAGGCGTCGGGTCTACTGGTGGTCTGCGGAGATCGCGAGGCTACGGCAAGCCTGCGTGATCGCGCACCGCCGGTGGACCAGACTCCGTAGGAGGCGTAGCCGAACCGCAGATACGGAGCCCCGAGTGGCGGAGCTTCATGTGGGATACAGGGAGGCCAGAGATGCCCTCCGAGCGGAGATTAAGCGGGCGAAAGCCGCGGCTTATAAGGAGCTCATGGAGACGCTGGAGCGGGACCCATGGGGGCGGCCTTACCTTACGGTAAGAGGAAAGCTGCGCCCCCGGGCCCCGCCGTTGACCCGGGTTCTCCAGCCAGCTCTGCTCGGTGGAGTGGTCGAGTCCCTGTTCCCGGCGCGAGCGGAACACGTTCCGCCGCAGATGACTCCGCCACCTCGGTCGCCTGTGGCGCCCAGTGTGGTAGTTGACGACGAAGTCCCCGAGGTCACTTGGGTAGAACTGGAGCTGGCGGTGCGAAGGCTTAGAGCCAAGAAGCGCACCGCCCCGGGACCCGACGGCATTCCAGGCCGCGCGTGGGTCCTAGCTCTGGGAGAAGACGGTCTCGAACCCCGACTGAGAGGGTTCCTCAGCGCATGCTTGGAGCGGGGCCAGTTTCCGAAGATGTGGAAGACGGGGAAACTGGTCCTCATCCGAAAGGAGGGTCGCCCGGCGGACGAACCGTCCGGCTACCGGCCCATTGTGTTGCTCGACGAGGTGGGCAAGCTCTTTGAAAGAGTTATTGCGAAGCGCCTCGTCGAGCACCTCTCTGGTAGGGGGCCGGACCTGGCGGATGCCCAATATGGCTTCCGCCGGTGGCGGTCCACCGTGGATGCCATCATGCGCGTGAGGACTTTGGCGGAGGAGGCAGTTGCCCGGGGTGAGGTGACGTTGGCGGTGTCCTTGGACATCTCCAACGCGTTCAACACCTTGCCCTGGAGTTGCATCAGGGAGGCACTCGTGTACCACGGTGTGCCTCTCTACCTCCGCCGCATAGTCGGGGCGTACCTGACGGAGAGAGCCGTCATCTACCCAAGTGCGACCGGCGTCGGTCGGCGTGAGATGTCGTGCGGTGTTCCACAGGGATCGGTTCTCGGGCCGCTACTGTGGAACATTGAATACGACTGGGTGCTTCGCGGTGAGCTTGCGGACGGCGCCGCCGTCACGTGCTATGCGGACGACACGCTAGTGACGGCGAGCGGGGCTACACACCGCGAAGCGATCCTGAGGGCCACGACCGCGGTTGCTCAAGTCGTGGAACGGATCCGGCGGCTGGGCCTTGAGGTGGCTTTGCATAAATCCGAGGCCATGTTCTTTCATGGACCTCGGCGCACGCCACCACCTGGTTCCAGTCTCACAGTGGGAGGCACTCTCATCGGCATCAAGCCCCAGATGAAATATCTGGGGCTCGTGCTCGACGGCCGGTGGGACTTCGGGAAGCACTTCCGAAGTCTGGGCCCCAAATTGGCGGGCACAGCCAACGCTCTGGCGCGGCTACTGCCCAACCTGAGGGGCCCGGAGGACTCCTGCAGGAGACTCTACGCGGGTGTCGTGCGGTCCATGGCCCTGTACGGGTGTCCCGTGTGGGCGGATACCCTGAGTGATCGGCACATGCTCCTGCTGCAGCGTCCGCAGCGGAAGTTGGCGTGCCGCATCATAAGGGGGTACCGCACGATATCATTCAACGCGGCGAGTCTCCTCGCCGGATCGCCACCATGGATCCTGGAAGCGAGATGCCTTTCGGCACTATACCGGTTCCGAAAGGCGGCGCGGGAGCGAGGTCACGATCCCGAGCCCGAAGAAATTCGGGCCGTGAGATCCCGGCTCCACAGGGAAATGGTGGCGGAATGGGAGATACGACTTGGGCAACCAGGCGCAGGGCACGCCGTAGTAACGGCGGTAAGACCCATCATGGGGGAGTGGCTAGAGAGGCCACACGGCAGCCTCTCGTACCGTCTGACGCAGATGATCACCGAGCACGGATGCTTCGGAAAGTATCTGCGTCGGATGCAGAAAGAGCCAACGTCCGAGTGCCATCACTGCGACGCGAGCGAGGACTCAGGTCCGCACACGCTCACCGAGTGTCCGGCGTGGGAGACGCCGAGGCGGGAGCTTGTGGCGGCCCTGGGAGTGAGGGTTCTCACGCTCTCCACCTTGCTCGCGGCGATGGTTCGCTGCGCGGATGCGTGGGCGGCCGGCGCCTCCTTCTGCGAGCAAGTAATGCTCGTGAAGGAGGAGGCGGGGCGGGAGCGGCAGCGGGAGCGACGAAGGATCGCAAGACAAGCTGCCCGCGTACGAAGGCAACTCGGGCGTCGGAGGTCGATGAACGACCTCCGCCCCCCATGAGCGCCGGCCTGGGGGTGACAGGTGAAGCCGCCTGTCACCCTGGCAGAAGCAAGCCGCGGCGGTGGCGCGCGTGGCGCGCCTCCCCTTTCCGGGGACGAGTTGGGGACTCTGTAGTCCCCACACCCGAGAAGAGGGCCTGATCGTGAGAGATGGCCCAGGGTCGGCCGGGGTGCGAGGGATATGCCTGTCAACCTCACCTTCGGCAACCAAAACGACCCACAGGCGGCGTGCGTTTTAGTCGGTTCGAGTCCGACATAACCTCCTACACCGGCTCCGGTGGGGAGGTATCCGTGGGGATTTTGCGCACGTAAAAAAAAAAAAAAAAAGAGCCTACAACCTATCAGGTGAGGTGAAGTTACATGGACATACTGCATGCGCCACGTTTTGCATAACAAATTATTTAGAATAATAAATACTTATCACGTGTTGACCTATGCTCACTACTATACAATACTATACTCGGTACGAGCACGGATGCTTCGGAAAGTATCTGCGTCGGATGCAGAAAGAGCCAACGTCCGAGTGCCATCACTGCGACGCGAGCGAGGACTCAGGTCCGCACACGCTCACCGAGTGTCCGGCGTGGGAGGCGCCGAGGCGGGAGCTTGTGGCGGCCCTGGGAGTGAGGGTTCTCACGCTCTCCACCTTGCTCGCGGCGATGGTTCGCTGCGCGGATGCGTGGGCGGCCGGCGCCTCCTTTTGCGAGCAAGTAATGCTCGTGAAGGAGGAGGCGGGGCGGGAGCGGCAGCGGGAGCGACGAAGGATCGCAAGACAAGCTGCCCGCGTACGAAGGCAACTCGGGCGTCGGAGGTCGATGAACGACCTCCGCCCCCCATGAGCGCCGGCCTGGGGGTGACAGGTGAAGCCGCCTGTCACCCTGGCAGAAGCAGGCCGCGGCGGTGGCGCGCGTGGCGCGCCTTCCCGTTTCCGGGGACGAGTTGGGGACTCTGTAGTCCCCACACCCGAGAAGAGGGCCATATCGTGAGAGATGGCCCTGGGTCGGCCGGGGTGCGAGGGATATGCCTGTCAACCTCACCTTCGGCAACCAAAACGACCCACAGGCGGCGTGCGTTTTAGTCGGTTCGAGTCCGACATAACCTCCTACACCGGCTCCGGTGGGGAGGTATCCGTGGGGATTTTGCGCACGTAAAAAAAAAAAAAAAAAAAAAAAAAAAAAAAAAAAAAAAAAAAAAAACTATACTCGGTACAAGCTCGCACACTGCGCTAAACCTGTACGTAGTAAGTATTTATTAATCTGTGGCTAAACACCGGCGCGGAGGACGTCGCGAACGCTAAAGGTCCGTGCCTACTCCCGTCTGTCAGTCACGCGACAAGTGACAAGAGAACACACTGGCAGCTCCTCGGCTCTTAGGACGCTCAAAAACTTGTCTGAGATGAAGCCCTGGTAATTTTCACTATAAGGTGATCGATCGGCCGCCTTGCGCCCGGCTGAGGGTCTATTACACTTGTTCTCAAGTCGGTCCTCACTCCTCGGCGCGTGTGGCGACTTCACAAGTAACCTAAACGATATTTTGTGAAACTTTCACTTGCAAACTGGATTACCACTTGCTTTTATTAACGACAAAAATGGCTGTCGGAGTTAAATGATCTGGGTGTTTCTACGGACAAAATATTTTAATGAAATAAAAAGTATCTTCGTAATGATCCGCTTTCTTGGACCCATATTATCAGATTAGCTAAAATCAACAACTATAATTATATACTGTGTACAATTTAATAAATTGTTACAATATTTTTTTATATATATCTTATATTCTATTTTTATATAATTGGTGTCATTATCATCGTTGACTATCTATGAAATTTTCTTTTAAAAGACATAATTAGTATTCTGTGAGGTAAAACTCACTCTCTTTCCGGGAATGATAATTTATATTTGATCAACGTGTTATTTGCCTCGACAACGCCTCACGTTAGCGATATTTTCCGAGAGGCACCGCACAATGCCCGCGGGAATCGAATCCACCTGTCGGTAACAGCCATTGCAGAGAAGTACACAGCCCTAACACCTTATCGTTTAATGAGAACAGAGTTGAATGTTGTTTGGCAGGATAGGGGCACGCTCGACAACGCGTTTGCTGGAGTCTGCACACATTTGCATCTGCGGATGATACGCAGCACTTCATTTTGCAGGTTTACTCACTTTAGGTCGCTTTGTGCTCGATAAAAATATATTTATCTGAAGTTAACGTTACTGATAAATTTCAGCACATAGGAAGGCTTTTGTGATTGGCGCACTCAAGTTTTGGGTTACAAGCTATAAGCAGATTCAGTTGAAATTTCAAAGCGTTAGTCCTAACTATTTTGAATAAAATAACTATTATAGTGCGTGCGTCTCAGGGCCGCCACCAGCGCAATTCCTTGCTCCTCGAAATCCCACCCACCGTCGAGTACGAGCCCCAGAACATGAGCGAAATATTGAATAATAAAAATAGTAAGCGATATTGATCGACCCCTAAAATTCTGAGAGTTAATTTTGTTACATTTATATAACAATTCTCTTTTGTAAAAGATCATCTGTGTACCAGTTTCACAATAAAGTACATAAATTATATTAATTACAAAGTGAACGCAACAAGTGAGTGTTCCTTGCGCACGCTGCTCCGTCGCGTGGCTCGCCTGTGACAGTGTCAACTAACAACTGACAGCACTAGCTGCCAGGCTGCGGGCTGAGCAGCGTGAGTGTGACGCCCCTGGTGTTGCACACGTCCATAGGCCACGGTAAACACTTCCCATCAGGTGGGCTATGTGCTTGTCTGCCACCTAAGTGGTATAAAAAAAAATTATGTTATGTAGAAATAGGGAATTAGGAAACTTTGTTTCAAAGTTTGTAGAATGACGCTGGACGGGCATCGCAACTTCTCGTCAGATATAAAACTCTCTATTGAAACTGAACTCCACGTGCGTGTGAGCCAACCCGCAACGGGCACGTCCGGCGCGACCAGCTCGCGCCGGACTCGAACCGATTTATGACGACAAAAATATTTTCCAATATTTTGTTCCACATTTCAATCTGTCATACTTTATGTTCGAAACAACATTGGCTTACTCGACTTCCGGCACTATAGAGGATTCAAATCCCATTCGTTTATTTTTTGAAACTCGTCTATCTTGACGTTTACATTGATTTATAGAACATTTAGATTTTTATAATAATATGATATAATCAACAAAATACACCTAATCTATTAACCTGACTCTCACCGTACCTGGGGCAAATGTCTTTCTAATAAATAAATGTGCACTAGAGTTTATCATTATGAAACAAGGCGTACATCTTGCAAATGCCTCGAGTTACCAGAGAGGAGCGGAGGTGTCGCGGGCGCTGGTTCATTCTCCTCACATGCAAATGAGCGTAAAATGAAATGAAAATTGTATTCCATAAGTATGCATCGATTGCAATTAAATTTAATTTTGTGCATAGCGTGCTCGGGATCTAAGAAAATATATTAATAGCGACTGTCACGGTCCTTTTGTACGTCCATTTCGTTTTAGAAGTCATTCTTAAAATTAAAAGTTATATAACAAAGTTGGATAGCGGTACAGGCGCCGCGCGAGTGGCGGAGCACTCTCTAGAGCGGCTGCCTCTGTCCTCCTCACTTTGACAAACCCTCTCGTCGTTTAATGAGCTCTGCACACTTCACTTTACTCGCTCCACGTCCTCAGCGCATGAGACGGTGAGTTGTAAACATTTTGGTACATGTTATTCGAGCAAGCATTTAATCATACTTCTCAATGCTACAAAGTAAGATAGGTACTTCAAAAATGTAGTCTAAGTTTAAATAATTTCTTTTCTGACGGAGAGAGCCGTCATCTACCCAAGTGCGACCGGCGTCGGTCTGCGTGAGATGTCGTGCGGTGTTCCACAGGGATCGGTTTTTGGGCCGCTCCTGTGGAACATCGGATACGACTGGGTGCTTCGCGGTGAGCTCGCGGACGGCGCCGCCGTCACGTGCTATGCGGACGACATGCTAGTGACGGCGAGCGGGGCTACATACCGCGAAGCGACCCTGGGGGCCACGACCGCGGTTGCTCAAGTCGTGGAACGGATCCGGCGGCTGGGCCTTGAGGTGGCTACGCATAAATCCGAGGCCATATTCTTTCATGGACCTCGGCGCACGCCACCACCTGGTTCCAGTCTCACAGTAGGAGGCACTCTCATCGGCATCAAGCCCCAGATGAAATATCTGGGGCTCGTGCTCGACGACCGGTGGGACTTCGGGAAGCACTTCCGAAGTCTGGGCCCCAAATTGGTGGGCACAGCCAACGCTCTGGCGCGGCTACTGCCCAACCTGAGGGGCCCGGAGGACTCCTGCAGGAGACTCTACGCGGGTGTCGTGCGGTCCATGGCCCTGTATGGGTGTCCCATGTGGGCGGACACCCTGAATGATCGGCACATGCCCCTGCTGCAGCGTCCGCAGCAGTAGTTGGCGTGCCGCATCATAAGGGGGTACCGCACGATATCCTTCAACGCGGCGAGTCTCCTCGCCGGATCGCCACCATGGATCCTGGAAGCAAGATCCCTTTCGGCGCTATACCGGTTCCGAAAGGCGGCGCGGGAGCGGGGTCACGATCCCGAGCCCGAAGAAATTCGGGCCGTGAGATCCCGGCTCCACAGGGAAATGGTGGCGGAATGGGAGCTACGACTTGGGCGATCAGACGCAGGGCGCGCCGTAGTAGCGGCGGTAAGACCCATCATGGGGGAGTGGCTAGAGAGGCCATACGGCAGCCTCTCGTACCGCCTGACGCAGATGATCACCGAGCACGGGTGCTTCGGGAAGTATCTGCGTCGGATGGAGAAAGAGCCAACGTCCGAGTGCCATCACTGCGACGCGAGCGAGGACTCAGGGCCGCACACGCTCACCGAGTGTCCGGCGTGGGAAATGCCGAAACGGGAGCTTGTGGCGGCCCTGGGAGTGAGAGTCCTCACGCTCTTCACCTTGCTCGCGGCGATGGACCGCTGCGCGGATGCGTGGGCGGCCGGCGCCTCCTTCTGTGAGCAAGTAATGCTCGTGAAGGAGGAGGCGGGGCGGGAGCGGCAGCGGGAGCGACGAAGGAGCGCAAGCCAAGCTGCCCGCGTACGAAGGCAACTCGGGCGTTGGAGGTCGATGAACGACCTCCGCCCGCCATGAGTGCCGGCCTGGGGGTGACAGGAGGAGCCGCCTGTCACCCTGGCAGAAGCAGGCCGCGGCGGCGGCGCGCCTCTCCGTTTTCCGGGAACGAGTTGGGGACTCTGTAGTCCCCACACACCCGAGAAGAGGGCCAGATCGTGAGAGATAGCCTTGGGTCGGCCGAGGTGCGAGGGATATGCCTGTCAACCTCACCTTCGGCAACCAAAACGACCCACAGGCGGCGTGCGTTTTAATCGGTTCGAGTCCGACATAACCTCTCTCACCGGCTCCGGTGGGGAGGTATCCGTGGGATTTTGCGCACATAAAAAAATAAAATAAAAAATAAAATCTTTTTACACTTAATGTATTTTAAATCTATGCTAATATTTAGCTTAACGCACGTCGTGGAAACTGATGGAATAGTAAAGTGTCTTACGTCACTCTTAAAGGGGACATAAACTGTTAGTTTCAGAGATACCATTCATAAATTACCGGAGTAACTCTCTCTGTCTAGTAGGTAATTAGGTGAACGCATATTACTTAGAACAGACTGTGACTGTGAAAGACTAACAATTACGCCTGTGCAAATCAAATTAAACGACTGGAAAAAGAAAAGCAAAATGTCTTTATAAAAATTAGGCCACAGACAGGTGTCGCACCTGGCGGTCACGTTAGTACCAATGACGTCGCCAATACCTACCAACACAATAAGTGGTACTCTTCACAGATGGCGTGTGACACATATCATAAATACGCGGATTTTATAAGAATTTACTACTGACCCTACGTAGCCTACCGCATCCGCTGGCCGACGCTCCTGCTTATTGAGGAACAACGTTCTTACTGGGGCTTTCCTCTCAGGGTCGGACGACTAGACAGCAGCCATTGTCGTAAAAGTCGTATAAGTAAAATCAAAGGATTGAGTGAATCCCGGGCTCCGAGGTGTCAGCGTCAGATGCAGCCGGGGACAGCGCTAGATGGCGACGGTGACTCCTAGTATATTTCAGTGATCGACAATGACTAAATTTTATCACAATGTCGCGTCGGTTCAATATCTAAAAAAAACTTATGATTCTAGTCAACGTCGCATAGCTAATCACATAGTCACCCCACGGCACACATGTGTTGCTTACATTTCTACACAGGAAGGAATATTTCATATTAATTAATGAGTGTTTGGGTAATGATGATTTATTTGTTTACATATAGAGAGTAATCACTATGAGCAAACAGGGAGAGTGATGTCATTGGGTATGAGTACTTGCTCATTATGAGCCGATCGCTTCACTGTCGGCTCGATGCGCGAGTACGCACTGCAGGCGCATGCTGTGAGAGCGTTTCGAACGATCGAACGAACTCGACAGCTGAATCCGCGGTGAGATTTCAATGTCACATGCTGTAATTATGTATTTTTGGTGACGTCACGTTGTCAACCACATAAGCATACCTCACTGTCGACTTGTAGGCACTCGACAATGTGATGTCCCCAAGCTGCATACAGCACGCGAAATTGAAAGATTACCGTGGATTTAGCTGTCGAGTTCGATCGATCGTTCGAAATGTTCTTACAACATGTGCCTGCAGTACACAGCCTTGTTGGAGCGCGTGTCCCGCGCAGGCTCGTGTGTGACGAGTGCCCTGCAGGCGAGTATCTCCAAGTTTTCCTATCACATAAGTCTGTCAGTACGAGTTTTTTCATTATGTTGAATGCGTTCCGCGCATCCCACGCCTCACGCCCCGCACCCCGCGCCTCTTTATATTTATTGTCTTACAACGTCCTGAAATGGAATCATTTAAATTGAATTTCATAGTCAACCCTCGTATACAAAGAAGTGTATTATAAAGTGATACACTACTTTGCATATGAAGGAGAGCTGAGTGCAAATCTGTGAAGTAGTTGCAGTGAGTCGTCTCAACGTGATAAATGAATATTATCCATTTAGAGAGATGAAGTGAAATAAATGACGCCGTAAAGTACAGCGGCGGAATCGAGGCTTTCGCAAAACGTTTTAGGTACCACCGAGTGTAATGTGATTGTGCGCCCGCCGCCTCGCGCGGCCCGCGCCGCCCGCGCCGCCCGCGCCCTCTAATGACGCGCTGGTGACGACAGCTCACTTAGCTCCCGCGTACTGTGACATGTTATGAGAATTCTCGTTTGTACATGGTTTTGAGCAGGTAAGTCAGGCAGATGTAGCATGTATTGAACTGACAATTTTTCAATCCATACTCCATACAGTCAACACTAGGTACTTAGTATTATAAGTGTGAAAGTACCTTTGCCTGTCTGTCTGTTGTGTTACGCTTTCACGCCAAAACTGATTTTGATGAAGCTTAGAAAATGGCCCGTTGTCCTACGTGAGCGACACGCGTCGACGACGCGTCGTAAAGTACGTATTTAAACAATAGGCGATACTTTCAAAAATTGCTTGCCGGGGTTGTGGCCTCGTGACAGGCGGCGCGGTATCTTAATACCGCCACCTCGCGTCCCGCGCTGATCCGTTGTCGCCGGCGCGGTCGTGCGGTTGTGCGGTCGTGCAGTCCTGCTGTCGCCGTGTACAGTGTCATTAGTGCCATCTGAACTGTAAAGCGATCCCTGTCCCAATCCCAATGCAGGGCGACATTTATTAGCTTATTGGATGATAATGCACGTGTGTGTGTGTGGGTGTGTGTGTGTGTGTGTGTGGAACGCTGCGTTTGTAGCTTCTCACCTTTATATCGTCCGAACATTATCAGGGTATCTGCTGTGTTAATCTACAGTTGGATTATTTTTCCATTTGCTTAAATAGTGTTCCAAATTGTTTTTTAGTTGGTTGTTAGTTTTAAGTATTATTTATTGCTAACTTTTTAAAAATTTGAAGCGGTTTCCGGATCTTACATGTGTATAGTATCTATATTAGCAATTGGAGGCGCTGGAATCGAATTCTTTCATCATATTTGTAGACAGTATAATGTAGATACTGTCTATCAAATAATAACTTAAATGTTGATTATATCACACAGTAACTAAAATGTAGGCAGGCAGTGTACTAGTGTACTACGAGCACAGCAACATCATTACGTACTCAAATCAAACTGAGCCAAGTGAGATAGGTACTTACTGTTAATATTCAATATTATTTCAGTCTGTACCAGATATATTATGTAAGTATATGCAAATTAGAAACTACTCCATTTTTATTTGAAATCAGTTTGAAGACTTAATGTTCGTGTTTAACACAGAACCTCTAAGTTACGTATTTATGATGCGTTAAGTCATTGTCGGTCGCGCGGCGGTGGCTGCAGTCACGTGCGGCTTGTCGTACTGCAAACAGATCGGAGCCGCATTACCATACATTTACATTTTCTTAAACTGTTGAAAACAATGTCCTGCCCCCGCGCGCCCCTGCCCGCCGTCACCGCGGAGCGGAGATAATTGCGTCGGCGTTATTGTGCACACACCCTTATTTACGAGTGCCAAGTAGTCAGTGTGGAGAATCACAAACAAGCAGTCAGAATATTAAGTAGCGCCGGCCGGGGAGCGTCTTCAAACGACAGACATCGGGCTGCGCTCGCACGCTGAACTTCGTTGCTGACGACGTAATTGCTCCGTGCGGTGGGCTGAAGATAATAAGTGTCGATAAGTTTTTCTGAAGGATTCATTATTATTTTTTGTTTTGGCAAACTCCCCTTTCAATTTGCTTCAATAGCGGACAGTAATCATGAAGAGCAAGGGAAGAGGCCTTCTTTGAGGTTAAGTCAACCTGACCTGCTAGTCAGTGCGCCCGCTAAACACCAGACGAGGCTTTGGCGCAGTCTTTGCTTTTAGAGTCGGGAGCTCAGACGGTAGTCACTTCCGGGAAAGCCGACCTACCAATGTTAAGCAATAAATAGACCTTGGGCCCCAGAGGGCAAACGTTGGACTCTGAAATTTATCTACCAGTTAAGTACCTGCATCCCATATATTTTACACCACTTGATAGCTAGACCAAATAATTTGTAACGCACACCACCTACTTTTTGACTGGACCGTAATATACATCAAGCACATAATTATTTTAAATGACAACTTCCGCGTCCGCAGCCGAGCGCCGCCCGCCGCGCCGCACCGCGCGGACTACTCGACGATTTCTTTGAGAACATTTATCCGTACAATAATTTCGCGAGAGCGACAGCAAGATTAAATAACGCAAAACGACCTGCAAACACAAACAAGCTTTGTGATCCTTTTGAAGCGATATAATTAGATAAGAACAAACAGGGTGCCAGCATCGGCCCGGCCGGCGGGCGGCGGCAGCGCCGCGGGGCGCGCTCGACGCGGCCTGTGTCCGAGCTGACGCCGCTCGGGGGTTCTTTGAGCACGGTAACCATAACTAAAAAGTATGCCTACTTATGACTGTTTGCAACTTTTGGTTTCAGATAAAAATAAACCGCAACACTCTCCGCTTGTGGTCATCTATGGAGTCGTGGTCCTAAAGATAATGAAGGAATCATGTGTTAGACCAAGTCTGCACAAGTCTGTTTGTTGGGATCTAGTTCCGGACGCAGTACGCAATGTGCACATACGTCATTGTCTCCATACCTGTTAGTGCTGGCTTTTCACTAATTCGATCGTTTTAACGTAAAATGAATTGTTCAACAGATCAACGCTACCTTTTTTTTTTTTTTTACGTGCGCAAAATCCCCACGGATACCTCCCCACCGGAGCCGGTGGAGGAGGTTATGTCGGACTCGAACCGACTAAAACGCAACGCAACTAAAACGCAACGCCTGTGGGTCGTTTTGGTTGCCGAAGGTGAGGTTGACAGGCATATCCCTCGCACCCAAATCAACGCTACCTAGCCGTTGTCATTTTCTCAATAACATAATAGTGAACTCATTTGAATAAAATGCCATGGCACTATGCCGGGCGTTCAGACGCGACTACTATAATCCGGATATACCGGATAATCTAGAGAGCGAGACTGACATATCATCCATCACACATGACCACAAATCACTGTTCACACACGTCAATTGTTCGGTTTTCAGTTGATTAGTTTAGTTCATCACAGTGGAATAAGTGATCTTCACAGTGGAAGTCGCGTACAGCAACCTCATAATTAATGCCGTGCTATTGAAGTAAAAAACACGAAAAGACAGTTTAAAATCGGCTTTTATTTAATCCTTCAGGATTTAAATTACACTGTAAATAAAAGGAGTAGGAGCTGGCGGCGGGCCAGCGCGCTGATACCATCGCTGCTCGGAGATATTTGTATAGTAAAGAAACACACTTGAATTATCTGGTGGAAAATAATAATCATAGGAATTACAGGTAGAACTCAGAACTGACTGAAGTCGAACAGTAAGTTAATGTTGTGATTTCAATTCGCAGCAAATCGTAATTATGTACGCTAATGTAGGTAGGTAGCGCGGTGCAGTACGGATCGTACACGGACATGGATGTTTCGGGAACCACCTGCAACGGATCAGGAAGGAGCCAACGCCTGAGAATCAGTAGTAGTAGTACTTGGCTGCACACATTGACCGAATTCCCGGCGTGGGAGACGCCGACGTATTTTTGGCGGCCTTGGGCAGTGAGTTCTGTCGCTCAGCACGTTGCTCGCAATGATGGTGCAGAGCGCGAGCGAGGCCGGAGAAGACTTAGATACCTTCCGTTCTGCATAGCCAATGCGCAATGCGCGTAGGCGACTCTGGCCTCGGAGGTCATTAAATAACCCCCGTCCTCCATACATGGGAGTGATAGATGGAACTGCCTGTCACTGTAGCAGTAGTAGGACGAGACAGCGGCGCGATTTGTGCTCTTCCACCTTTTTCTGGGGAAAAATGGGGGCGCCGTAGTCCCACACCCGATGGGAACTTCTACAGCCCTGGATCTGTACCTTCTGATACCCTTCTTGAAGAAGAAAATCAGAGTTGGGATTGTTCTACAATGCAAGCGTACGCGGAATGAATTTCTTGGCATACCTCACTGTGCCCGCTGGTTCCGGTTGCAACGTATGAGGACGAATTCCCTGCCTGTGGCGAGCAGTGCGATGATAGAATGTAGCCGTGGGCATCATGTCACATAATTCTTCTGAACACTTTCTAGTGCACAGTCGACAAAGAAGACGCGGTTGCACATTTTCATACAACTTTATATGAAAAAGGCCAACTGTATCTCCTTTCTCGACTGTACATACAGAGGCGATATAACACATTGGGTCTTCTGAGGGGGAAGTAAGCAGCTGGCCATTGCACTGCACTTTGTTTTAATTATTCTTAACTGTGCTAAGTTTGTAATGTACCAGTACCTGCATCAGTAATTTCTGCCACCACGTAAAATAAGTCTTATGAGGAAAGTTTAAGTACTATCGCAGTTGGAAACGCTTCAGTTTCAATACCCATTTTGTCCATTTAGTTCAATGAAATATTGGAGCAGCAATTGTAAACAATGCACCTATACGTACAGCATGTTCATTTAATGAAATGTGGACAAATTTAATGTTCTAAATATCATAAGAGCGTGATCAAATAAAACAAAAATGACGAGCCAAGCGATGCGTCTTCCACATTTAGAAGCCATTTAAAGCTGGTGACAAATAGTCGCGCAGTTGTAACAGCGCCGGTTATTAATTAACGTCCTGCACGCGCCCTATTAATATTATTAAGCGAGGCGACAGATCGGAGAGGTGCGACACACATGGCACATGGCGTTCTATTAACTATAATATAATCGAAAACATCGGGAAAGAGTGGCGCACGGGCAGTTGCCGCCATAGTTGGGAGATGAGCGACGCCCGCCTGCCTTGCAGACTCACACCGTAGCACACAATGTTATGCAGCAAAGATTGTTTGCTTCCAACCGCAAAGTAATATTGTCGTACGTTCAGCTCTCGTAGGTACAGCTAGTTGCAGTTAGCTCAGTGTCACCGTAGTCCCGGCTTTACCAGTATCGCCATCATCTGTAGTCATCACCAGACTTGTCGTGTAAATTTTTAATATTATCTTTGATGTAAAGTTTCAATAAACAATAAAAACGAAGTCCCAAATCAGTGAAGCCATTCTGAAAGATTGCGTTGAGCAAAAAATTTTACGATTCATTTTAGAACATATACGATCAGAATTTTCTTTTTGATATAATATTTCAGGTAAGTACTTACGTCCAATTTGAAATTAAAGAGATTTAAAAATAAAATGGAGTAAAAAGACAACAGTGTCAATTTAAAATTGAATCCGATACAAAATGTATGTATGTATGTATGTATGCTTCAAGCGACTTGAGTAACCGTTCTCGCCTGTGTTCATCTATCTGAGGCTTCTGCGGAGTTCTGCGGGGATAACTACAATCTGTGACTGTGCATCTTTACTCTCAAAACGCATTAAATAATTTTCAACGCGTTTTATCCATACTAATATTGTAAATGCGAGAAGAACTCTGTTACGATTTCGCGCTTTGGTAAAATTTATACGTAATTTGACATAGGCTATGTTAGGTCACGATCGATGACTACCACGTGGGCGGAGTCGCGGGTAGCAGCTAGTATGAGATATTCATAAAAGCGGTATAGTATTAAAATAATTCTATAGGAAGTCCCCAAAGATTATATTTGGAAGAAGTCAAGTAAATAATGAATCTGAAAATGACTTTTCATCGTAGTTGTACTCATAAAGCTAAGGGCAATCAGTCGGTACCTAATCTTACTTAACTTCATGTATGACCACATTTCTACAAATAAATGTATTTGAATACGCTGACGATGCAACCTGTAAATACTAAACTACTTTAACTCGTTTTTATATCTTGTTTGTTTTTATTTTATTTATTTTATTAGGCACATTAACAGATTTATTGATTATGATTATGTGTTGTGGGTTGAGAAATTATAATGTGAAGGAGAGAAACGCTCGGGTCTACCACCGATCCGACCAGACAT
Source organism: Eilema griseolum (assembly GCA_963662185.1). NCBI lineage: Eukaryota > Metazoa > Arthropoda > Insecta > Lepidoptera > Erebidae > Eilema > Eilema griseolum. The sequence goes on from OY759242.1 coordinate 166,822, forward strand.
GTGTGGTATAGATAGAGGCACTGGTGGCGCTGGCGGACGCTAAGGACGGCACAAATCGTAATAAAACTGAGAAATGGAGCAATAATTCGCCACCGGTGATATTAAAAACCGCTCCAATATCTTACAACACTGGTGATTGTGCAGTTCTGTGAAGCGAGCACCACCTCTTCATTCGATTATAATGTTTGCTTATAAGTAACGTAAAGTCCCAAGTACTGAGTAAACTACATATTAGTTCAAAATTTTAGTGACATTTCGGATCGCCTACTCAAAATAAATATACACTCGGCTTTCACTATTCTTCGGTATTGCCTATTCGTTCCAAAATTCACCCATGCCTTACGATCGACGCCATTTTTTAAACATATTACAATTTTGAAAAAAATGGACGAAATTATAGAAAATACCCTCACCAAAATTTTAAATGTGGCCTTGGATAACCGAGCTTTACTACAAGCGACTCTACCGATTCGCTTGGGTGGGCTCGGTATTCGCAAAATTTCAGATGTCAGCTTACCAGCGTTCCTGTCTTCAGTCCACAGTACGGAAGAATTAACTAGGAAAATCCTTGCACCTACACTAATTAATTCTGAAGTATTGTGTAAGACTGATGCAGTGAACGCTTGGAAAATTGCATGTCCAAACACCGATCTCCCAAGGAACCTTTTCTCACAGCGTCAGTGGGACGGGCCGCTCTGCAGCTTAGTTGGAAAAAAATTACTAAATACATGTTCCAATGCTGCTGAGCGTGCCCGTTTACTGGCGGTTGGAGTGTGGGAATCGGGTCTTTGGCTACAAGCTCTTCCGTCATCTAACGTAGGGACTATGTTAGATGACACTACCTTCCGCATCGCAACTTGTCTCCGTTTAGGTGCGCCGTGTGTTTCTCCGCATCAATGCCGTTGTGGAGAAGCCGTTGACAGACTCGGACACCATGGTCTGTCGTGCTGCAGGAGCGCTGGGCGAATTCCACGGCACGCCAGCCTCAACGACATAGTCCGCCGTGCTCTTGTCACCGCCGGTGTACCAGCTGTACTAGAACCAAACGGTTTGGCGCGTGACGATGGCAAGAGACCGGATGGCATGTCGTTAATGCCATGGAAGATGGGTAGGACTCTGGTGTGGGACGCCACATGCGTTGATACCATGGCTCCTACCCATATAACTAGCACGGCTGGCTGTGCTGGTGCTGCTGCTGCTTCTGCAGAGGCTCTCAAGCGGCGCAAATACTCCAATCTCATCGGAGATTATGAATTTGTGCCGTTTGGAGTCGAGACTTTGGGGTCATGGGGTCCGAGCGCTCGCAACCTCTTCCGTGAGATTGCGAAGCGAATGGTCGACGCTTCTCGTGACCAGAAGGCTGGCCTCTTTTTAAGTCAGAGAATAAGCATTGCCATACAACGTGGCAATGCTGCCAGTCTTCTGGGAACGCTACCACAAGAGGCATGCGATGCGGAGGAATTCTACGACGCATTTTAATTGTTCTTAGCTATAAGTTGTATAATAGTTATTTTATTTTTATTGTATTTAATATTTATAAATTATTTCTTGATTTGTTTATTAAAACTATGTTTGTTTAGAAATAAATAAATTGGAGTTCATAAATTTATTATTATCGTGGATATCTTTAAAAAGTTACTACTACATTACACTACACGAGCCATAACGCCAAATGCTCGTGACATTAAAGCGTTACGATGTTCAAATGTAGCTGTCTTACCGCGCTATTTATAAACATAACAATTCCGAGTCTTTTTATGTTGAAAACTCAACACAACGTTTATAGACGGAGTTCTGCGAACAGACAAATGAAATAAGTTTCGTTCTTCGCGGGCAACGAGTGAGACGCGGCGGCCGGCGACTAATCGCAGGCCGCGTATGTCGACACGCGTTAATCTCGCGTCGCGAGTGTCCCGCCGCGAGTGGCGGCACACGACCTGACGATGGTATCCTCTGTGGTGAGGGAATCTGTGCGAAGCTGACGATGACACGCGCCGCTGTGATGGTACGCATCGCCCGTCGACACTTTGAATGGAAGCTATTCAGAACTGTGGACACAGAGTATAAAATCTACGATTGAATATTTATGATTTATATGCATATTTGTGTAATAGGCGCGGGAGCTGCCAAGGTATTGTTTGCAAGAAATGAGTCTAGCTAGTGATATCATTTACAAACGGCTGAGATAGTAATCTATACATATAAGTTTGGCATCGTATGGCTATTATAAAACCTCTGTTTACCTTCGGGGATAAAGACAAACAATTCCTTACAAGGAATCAAAAGGCACTTTCCCTATGTAATCTTGTGCAACAAACACTGACTAGACAAACCGCACTCTGAATGTGGTCACTCAGCATCCCGATAGAGGTCAATTTAACTACGCACCTGTACCGCCTGAACGTTGCACGTGCCTCATTCGTGTAATTATGACGTCATTAGAGGCTCATCATGCCGAATTACAGCGTAACCGCTGAACACATACACTTTTATTACAGTACCAGCTGTAGCCCGCGGCTCCGCCCGACATAGCGGTAGAACGTTCGACTGTTGAGCAGGAGGCGCGGGTTCGATTACCGCTCAGTGCAATTATTTGTGTGCATGAATTTCTATGTATGATATGTACGTATTTACAAAAACATACAAATGTCACATCATTATTTGCAATCATAATATAGGTATGTTTATCCGCATTCTAGATACCATAACACAAGTTAGTTAAGCTATACTTACCATGGGTCTAAATAGCGTTGTGTTTTATGTGTAATATTCATTATTTATTTAATACTGTTTAAGATCAAACCTCCTCAGAAGTGAGAAGTAAGGTACGGTTTCGGTAGGGATACTGACCCCGGAAAGAAAGGGGGGGAGGCGACCTTCTACAGGATCGCTCCTGTTACGACCGATATTTGTCGTAGGCGGCAGCGCGTCGCCCGTGTGAGAAGCGCTGCCACTTCCCTTGCCCAAGATGCATCGCGTGGTGGATCGTTGCATCTTTTGTTCAGCAGAATTCAACTGACATATTTCGAACACTCGTTGGTAATATCTTTTAAAGGAAATGTCCGATTTCAATAATTCAAAAATCAACAATTTCAAAAATCAACTGGTAGTGAAATCAATCTTGAATACTAAATAATTTATTTGGATAACAATTAAAAAAGTATAGATTCCATGGTTTGACTTTGATGGACATTTTATTCAATTTATTTCGTCCCGTTAAATTTCAAATTGCGATATCCCTTAAGTTGTTCATTGTGATTATATAGCTTGAATAGTAATTTTGATCTACATAAAGGTAGGTAAGGAATAATACTCTACTGTTAGAAATAGCTTCGAAAATGACACATTTTTTTTTTCTAATTTGCAAAAATTAAAAATAGTTACTATGAGTTTTATTAGGAGATAGGCATATGTTATAGCCAACTTATATGTAGAACTTTTTAAACTAGATATTTACGTAATACATTATTTTGTTCGATCATCAATAATTTTCACAGCGCACGCGATATAAAGATTTTTTTAGGTGCTTTTTTCCACCTTGGATTGCATTATTGGAATTTTAGAAAATATTCCATGTTTTTGCAATTACGACGTAGCTTTTGTTAGTCAGTGATAATGCAGCTTTCCAATGGCATAAGAATTTTTGAAATCGACACAGTAGTTTTTGAGTTTATTCGAATACAAAACCACAAATCTTTACTCTTCAACAGATGTTTAGTTTAGAGATTTGTTGACATCAAACAAACTTTTCAGCTTTATAATATTAGTAAAGATACCAAACAGCATGACTCTTTGAAGAAGCTATTTTACAATCAATTAATTGTATAGTTTTGACATAAATGTAACGCGAGCCTTAGAGATATTTATAGGGGATCTAAATTGAAGATATTACTTAGATACGTCCACACATATGAATGTGGACTGTGGGCACACGTCTAGCATATTAGGTAAGTGGAGCGTGGTAATTGTCTCCGCGAGGACCGCTAGACAAGTGTCCCTCCGGCGACAAATGTGAGTGATCAGTCACGCGAGCCCCTCGCCGCATGCCGCGTCGTTAGGCGACACTCGCTCTCCACACAACAGGATCAGCTTTTAGCGTTAAGTAAGCTTTTAGAGCCGGCAATAAGTAACCGAGCCACGGTTGCACTAGTACCTACACAAATTGATTGAATTTTTATTTTTATACCACTTGGTTGGCAAAGAAGCACACCTGATCGAAAGTGGTTACCGTGGCCTATGGACGTGTGCAACACCAAGGGAGTCACACTCGCGCTGCCAACCCTGTAATAAGAGTTTCTGTGCCGTCAGTGTAAAAGACAAAGCAGAACAAGTTTTTGGTCTTCCTACTGACAGTACAAAAACTTACCAGTGAGCTTTAGCTACCGTACTCACCGCCGGAAACATAACACGAGGTTACTGCTGTGTCATGTAGTAGGTATATCCTTGCTTTGGCAACTATGAGTAGACTAGCTGGACTGGAGAGTGACACCTTGTTACTTGATATCGACGTTAATAAGCAAAATAATGATATTTTTTGTATACTACATGAATATGTTAGTAAATACTAAAGCTGTGTACATACTCGTATTATGAATTCCGTGGGTAAGTATTATATAAATTTACAAAAAGCAATTCACAAGATAAATAGCTAAAATTGTTTCTGCGCTTATGGCAATATTGCAGAGCGCAAGTTTGTCTTGTGTGTGGTTTTATTGTGTCTCTTGTAGTTCCGAGTGAAGTGGACACTACTCACGTAATGAGCAAATTGCTGGCCCCGAGGAATTTAATATAGCCTCCGCAGCTAGTGGGAAGCGTCCCCGCGCCCGCGCCCGCGGGTCTGCGCGGCCTCGCGCGCGGACAGTCAGGACAGCACGCATAATGTAACTACGCGAAGTTTTATATTATTTCACAAACCCAACTATTGATTTCTGTTGGAAATTGTTCACATAGAATGTAATAACTACATCCATTTAGATTTGTGTAGTTATTGCAAGGGTTATTAACGGTCCTAATTAAATAGAAATAACAACGCCACCTCTTCAGCCGGGCCGGGCAGTGGGCACGACACATGTAATGAAAAGGAGCCCATTTAATTTGTCATCGATAACACGTTTGCAGCTGAAATCCAACTTTATTATTCGGACATGATCGATTAGGCGATCGCCGCGATCACGGTAATGGAGCGGACAATTAAACAAAGAGCGCTTGGGAAAATATCAACATGTCGGAGTTATCTTCATTTAGTCGTGTCTCCGCGCCCGGGCCCCGGGCCTTTAGCCCCGGGTTCTGCGCTCTACTGCGGGTGACACCGCACTGTCCAATTAGGGGCGGTGGAGGTTTTAAAATAAAATACGGCGCGAATACAGTTTAACGACTCATACTTCATACAGACTGTCGACGAAGCCAGCAGAGCAATCGTGCGGGGTGAGCGGGATGGCGGGGGGTTGGGGCCGTACCTACTAGCCATACATTTACTACTCGGTACTAACGATTCAGGGCTGTCTCATTATTTTGTAATCATGATTTTTTATTTTATCATATTTTTTGTTTTGTTTGTTAAGCTTGGTTTTTTTCGATTTCGATACGATTCATTATAAATTTAGCGATCAAAGATGACGGACTCAAACTTTTCTATTAAATCAATATGGATTTTTTTATACCGCTTAGGTGGCAGACAAGCACACGGCCCACCTGATGGACAGTGGTTACCGTGACCTATGGACGTATGCAAAACCAAGGGTTTCACACTCGCGCTGCCAACCCTGTAAGTACAGAAAGTTTCTGTGCCGTCAGTGTAAAAGACAAAGCAGGACAAGCTTTTGGTCTTCCCACTGACAACATAAAAAGTCTTCAGTGAGCTCTGACTACTCTACTCGGTATACAATTTAAAATTATACAATTGTGTATATACGTAAATATCGATGCGTACCAAAAATAGTTTCTGGACTTCTAGGATCTTACCTAGTGTAATATATGTTATAATGGACGGCTAATTAAGGTGGCCGCACACCGCTCGTGTGTCGCGGCGCGCACCCTCGTCGCGCGACAAAAACTTTTTCAATTAGTGGACCAAACCGCGCGCCACACTAGCCGCGGCGCTCGGCTGTCCGGCTCCATCCACTTTTATACTCTAAATTAAATTAGTTTTCTACATGCCCATTGTATATATGGGCATGTACATACGTCATACGTTTGTATGGGCATGTAGATACGTCTTCTTTATTGGTTTTGCTCGTACCTTTTTGATCTGCTAAAAGTATTTTAAACTTTACGTCAGTAGTGTCAGTACCTGCCAGCTACTCGGACTGTTGTGGAGGTCTAGCCGGCTAGAGTAACGTCGGACGACACATACCGTGTCTACAAATAGTTGGTGGCGAGAGGGTTCTCAAGTGACACGAGTTTTCTCAACACTTCAGACGGTTGAGTTATTATAAAGAGTTTCCGGAGTTTATTGCACGAAACATACAATTTACCTATAAATCTTAAATGTTTATATTATCTTCAAGTATTACTTTTATTTTTCGACGATATCTTAAATAGTGTCCTTTTGACATTAAAACTTGAATTTGAAAGTTATTGTTAGTTTGTAACTAGTAGTTATGTGCGGCACTGCCCCAGCCTGCTGCCTACGAGGACCTGCTCGATATAACATTTCTTTAACCAAATACAACCTACTACTCAACTATATCTTTTCAAAAAGATGTTCTAAGTAGTTACGAGCGATACCTTATGCTAAGCTAAAGGCAGTCTCAGAAAAGAAGATCACCATTACATAAATATATCATGTTACAATGCTCAGCTTACTAATTATTTATAGGTCTGATATTTTTATAAATGAGACCTATCTACATTCCATACACGCATATGTGAGATGTCGAAGAGTGCGTTAGAGAGGCTGTTCAATAATACCAGGCTCGCATCGCACCTGATCGCATCATACAATACATGTTGTATTTATTTGAACCTTCATTCTTCTTCATCCTAGCGGATCCCAGACGCATCCGAAGTTTTCAACTTTAGAGTCTGAGGTCCCCTTTTCTTAGCTGCGGATTTTGTTTATTTCAATATTTTCCGTGAAGCGAGAGTCATCAGACCTCCATAACCCAATGGCGACATCGAAGCTTTGCAGTTAAACCAGTTGTTGAACTTTTCAGCTCCAGCTACCCATAACAACTGCCACAGATGCTCGCTTGCCAACCGGGGACCGGGGATATTTGAAACTTCATTGTGTTTTGATATCTTCAGAATTGAATAAGTAAAAAGGTGATTTTTAATGAAGTGATTGCTCTACCGCCTAACCTAACAAACTTTGAAATAAAAGCCATGACGAAAATTAAGGTTAAGTGATTCATCTTTCATTGTTTAATAAAAATCGCAACGTGCTATAACAACGTAACTTTGCTTCTACTTTTAACTCACTACTTACCGTAATCGAATAAAGCACACTTAAAACATTTTAACTAAAATGCCATCTTTATTAAGTACCTGTATCTTAAGAAGATATCTCATATTATATTAATTTATTCGATAATTTCAAGTAAAATTAACATTCTACATCGATGGCCTTAGTTTGTTTTCTCCGACCCGACCAAACCCGACCAAACCGCCGTTAGATAAATTTTCAATATAGCTTCATTTGGGAAAGCTATTAAGATTATAATCGCGGTCGCGCGCATCTTTAATGCGTCAATTTGTATGCGCGCGTGTGAGCACCTCTTAATAGATAAGGCCGCCTACACGCGACGCAACTTTAGCTATTACGATAATTACAAGCGTTATTTCTTCGTAATTGACATTCGAAGACAAAACAATCAAGGACCGATTTGAAGTTGTATGTTCACAGACCGCGAGGCGGACGCCCCGCGGCGCCGCCGCCGCGCCTCGCCCGGCCGCGGGTAGTGTTGTAACTTGTGCGCAAGATATTGTATGAGAGAACTAATGCCAAGCTGGCTATTGACCAATAATGTCACGCGATATACCACTTGTGTCTTACAACAGTTAAAACTAGATGACGCCTACAGCTTTTTCCGATTGAAGCAATATTTTTACGTTGTCTATTTGCATTAAGCGTAGCAACTTTCATTGTAGCTACAGGTGCGCCGTGCGTGGACAAATAAATAAACTATACTTTGATGGCAAACATTTTTATAGTAGGTAGGACACGACGGTATTTTCATCCAAGCCATCAGTGCAAAAGCAGCCTTTGATCTACCCACTGACAGCACAAGAACTCTCCAGTGAGCTCTGGCTACTCTACTCACAGTCAGGAACACGACGTTATTATAGCTGTGGTATTCTGTAGGGTGGAGGTACTCCCCCAGTCGGATTGCTCATACTATGAACTCTCTACGTTAGCAAAAATAGCACAATATGCCGTCACATATGAAGGAGGGAGGTACTCTTCGTTCTTCGCCTATAAATTGTTCTCCCGTCACAACACAAAAACCATCGCTCAAGTTGATCGCATTTTTTGCGGTAGTTGATCTAAAGATAGAAATATATATTTGTAAAGCTGGTCCAGCTATCTTCGGGTAGCGACTGTGGCGGGAGTGAACGATGTTATAGGAACTAGTTATTAGAGCGAGGCGGCGCGGCGTGTTTATAGCTCGCTGTGATGTATTATAATTCATTACTGGTATAAATTACTGCGCGGCCCGTGTTATTACTGGCTTACATTAATTCGTCAAGTGTGGTCTGCGCCGCCCCGCCTCAACTCAAATTAAATAATAAACCGGAGCGAGGCGGGACACCGCGACACCGCGCGCTCTTGTGACTCAGAGGAGCAGCAATCCAGCGTGCGTCGACTGCGGTGTGTATAGATGCGGTTTATTAAGTTTTGTATATTATACAACACAAGTTTGTATGTCTAGCCGTTAATTGCCCACCTTTTATTTGATTTGCTGAAGCGCTACGCCACGCTGGTGCAGCGCACCATGCACCTGCTGCTCGCGCCCATTCGTCTGCCGTCGACCTTGCCACCAGGCGCGTAGTGATTAAAAGGATTCTATATCATTGAGTATTATAATGAATGGCTCCGGGCTCGCAAAACACTCTCGATTTCCGTAGATACTGCTAAATACGCGTTTTGTAGCCTATTCTGTGAGGGTACACCCACTTACGATATCATATCACGTGAAAGCCACACAAGTACGAAACCATAGCGTACGAAACGACAAGTGGAAACTTATCCGATGGCTTGTCTAACTACTGATACAGTACCTATAGAGCGAGATTGGGGATTAAGCCATCTGTAAGTGCGGGTTGGGGAGCGGGGGGAGGGGGGGGGGGTCCGGAAATTAATATGTTCGCTAGGAATGTCAGTTAATATTAGCGAGTTAGTTATACACACACGCGCCGCGCACCTATAGACCCGATGGGGCGAGTGCGTTCCACAACATAGTAATATACGATATAATTTCATTTTCAATAATGCGTGTACACGGACCTGAATACACACGGTGAGCATCGCCAATGTTGAAATTCTAAATATTTACTGTTTGAACAGTATTTTTTTTTTATACCACTAAGTTGGCAGACAAGCACACGGCCCACCTGATGGGAAGCGGTTACCGTGGCCTATGGACGTATGCAACACCAGGGGTGTCACACTCGCGCTGCCGACCATGAAGAAACCTTCAGATGCCCCTCTTAAAGAACCCCATATTATAGGCGCTTGGGAAAACCGCACCTGTCAACCAGCCTCAATGCCCGTCTCTGCAACGAGTCGAAGGGCGTTATCTTTTCAAGATGGCGACGTTATCGCGCAGTTTTGCTTGCTTCTAAGGATAGTTTTGATCACATTAATCATTCCACCCCGCCCTCTGCCCTCCGAGTCAACGAAGTCCTCTTCTGTATCCCGCACCAAGAGGCACTGTCTATATTCTGAATCAACTAAATAAAATGCGCAGCCTACACACTGCCGGTCAGTATTCAAAAACTTTTAACGCACGCTTAATACAATAGTTTGGCTACCATACTTAAGAATATTGCATAATTATAGATAGGTATATGTTGTCTCAAGCGATGTGATCAATGTGCACCGACAAAATGTTAAAAAAGAAGTTTTGTACGTATATTGGTCCAAGGCGCATGCGCCGGTTTGTTAATGTCCTGCCTCCAGCGTCTCTTACTGCGCGCTCACGCACCACGCTCGGTACTCTCTTACACATACGTACCCAACAAACAACACCGCACTGCCCCACGCACGGATAGATTCTCGCGATGATTACCTGGAATGATACAATGCTGACGTTACTTTTCTTGTGTCAAGGAACTGATACACAGTACTAGGTTATCTCTGTTCATCACATTATGTAGTATGCGTTACCAGGAAAGTATTAAATGAACACGTTCCTCAAAGTGAGCTATCGTAATCAGTGCTTAGGTACCTTCGTTGTTGTGAGTTAATGTTACAGTCGTTGGATACTTTCTAAACAATGATAACAGTTTTTTTTTATAAAATGCATGAACATCGGCCATAGCTTGCAACAGGCTCTAGCATATATTGAGAACTTACTTGTACTGTTCCACATTATTTTTAATTGTTGTTAGGAAAAAAATAGGTTCTAGTATATTTCAGATTTCTGGAATATTTGAGATTGGCGCACGTTTAAGCAATTAAGTTATCCTTTACTTTTCAACCAATACCAACATATGCGGAGGCAGTCAGCGCGATGTAGGGAGGTACGGCGGTGTGGGATAGTTAGTCAAGTATTGACGTATTGGAGCCTCCGAACTCTAAATACGTCAGATGTCTGTTGAACCAGTGACCTAGTGCTCTGCTGTGCCGCGGACAGATGGCTGCGAGTGCTTATAACAGATAGTGGTGTGTAATTAATAGAGTTAGTTGGTTTGACTTTCTTTTTATACAACTTAGGTGGCAGACAAGCACACACGATTTGTTTCTTCAAGTGGAAGGATTTGGAGACGACAATAGAAGTTGTAACATGTATTATATTTTTTAAATCACAATGACGACGAGATGTGTCCACAAGACAAATACACACATCAACAAAGTCTAGGGAACAAGGACATTTCTAGTTTTTATTTAAAAACCCTTTCTTGTAATAGTGAGTGATTTATATCAATAGAAGGGTATTTTTATACCGTTTTTAATTTTAATTTTAATAAAGACATTTTCATACCAAAATTTTTTTTTTTTAAGAAAATATTGAATAGTGCCAATATTGAGTATTACAACCTTCTATGATTAGGCACAAAAATAACGAGGTAGTAAGAAATACAGTAATTAACCGTACTTTAAACGTTTTTAATAATCTGTAGGACCTACTAAAGCATTAGCAACAGCTCGACAACGGCGTGGCATACTTAGTATGAGATTGTCAATCATCGTCTGTGGAATATGGCTCCATACACTGCGAAGGTGTAAAAAAAGTTGTTCTTCAGTGTTCAGATTTTCCAAAGAATCACTGAAAGCTCTTCTCCCAAGCAAATCCCAGGCATGCTCTATGGGATTGAGGTCGGCAGACTGAGCAGGCCATTCCAACGTCGTCATATTGTGCTCGCTTAACGCATTGACCACTACCCTCGCGGTGTGTGACCGTGCATTATCTTGCATGAACATAAAATCTTGACCGAACTGCTGTCGATGAGGGATTACCATGGGGTGTTTAACCTCCTGAATGTATTGGTTTGCATTCAAATTGCCCCGTATCCAAACGAGGTCGGTCCTTCCACCAAGGCGAATTCCAGCCCATACCATGATTGTTCCACCTTGGTAAGGATGAACTTCTTGCGGATTCTGGAGACGACTCCGACGTCCAGGAACTCGCCATACACGCACTCTTCTCGAATCAGGATGAAAACCGAAGCGAGATTCGTCGGAAAACAGAATCCGTGCCCATCGATGGTCGGTCCACTGTAAATGTGCGTTAGCCCACAATAAGCGACGACCTCGATTTCCACGTCGAAGAGCTGGAACCGTAAGCGGTCTGCGAGCATGAAGATTGGCTTCGTGTAGTCTTCTCCTGACAGTTTGATCGCTAATAACCACTTGATGCTGAGACTGGAGGCCTGCGACCAACTGACGAGCAGTAATCGTGGGTTGCCGCCTTGCGGAATTTTGCAAGAAACGATCTTGTCGCGGGGTAGTAACCCTATTTCGTCCCCTGTGACGTTCGGCAACATCCCCTGTAGACCTGTAGCGTGCCCATAATCTGCAAATTACGCTTGGTTGGGTGTTGACAGCATCCGCTACGTCGCGTTGAGTTCGTCCAGCTTGCAGCATACCAACAGCCCTTAACATCTCTTCGCGACTTAAATGACGACGTGACATGATGACTACAGTCACAAAAATGCACAAACCATACGTAAAAGACGTATTATTGATAATAAACGTTATTTACAATCAAAAAAAATAATTTTTATTTTGCCTCAGAGAAACTGCACAATCAAACACTTTTAAAAGTTTTCCCTCCATATTCGAAAATCATTACTTATTTAAATTTATTTTTAAGTTTCAAACAACTCTGTAATCTACTTTATTCTATTTTTATTTATTTGCTGCCAGTTATTTGCAAAACAAGATTTACACGAAAAAAAATAATTGGGGTCATCTTGTTCCCTAGACTTTGTTGAGGTGTTTATATCTTATAAATAACAATTTGTTTTTAGGGTACTGATATCGTAGCTGATACACAGTATCAATCATATAAGTCATCTTGTACTGATATGAACAGTTTAAAAAAAATCTAAGTATGTACTAAAACCCAAGTTGGTAAGTACTTACGTAGTGAGAGTAGGTACGTATTGCTGCGCTGTAGTGTTCAATCCAAGTGTATCTATTGCGGAGAGGTGCATTATTGAGGAGCGCTGTGCTCCACGCCCCGCGCCGCCCGCCCGCGGACGATCGCGCGCCGCGCGTGCCTGGCCGCATGCCGGTGCGCGTACAGGTATGCGACATGATGCATTTCTTCATTTTGGTCTTATATTAATATTATATTAAAATATTTTTGTACGGAGCGTCAGACATCGACTACTGTCCACCAGTAGACAGTCGCTACGACAGGTACCTAGTGCTTTCAAGGCACATTGTGCTTCCCCCGCGTGGAATTCTGATCTGGCATCCGCAATCCACGGTCACCTATTTCAGGGATAAAAATAGCCTAATGTGTTATTATAAGCTATAAATAATCTATTCCTGTAGAAAAGCAAAGTACCAACGAAAGGATATTTAGTAAGTACAAAATTACACAAAATTTTCCCACAGAACATGTTAATAACTTAAAAAGAAGTTTGTGTTAGTTTCAGTAAAAAAGCGATGATGAGTATGTACTCACAGCCGCACAGTGCGTCCACACGGGCCACTGCCGGGCAGATTACACTCGTGACACGCAGGTGTGCCGTGTGAGTCGACGCGTGATGCCTAATGGTGACAAGTTGAGCATCCGTTCACCCCCGGGCTAAGGGTGTGTATGTAGGCTCTAAACTAGAATGTATAGGTGTCGTCCTAACACAATACTATTCATCAATTTTGCTGAAAATGTCAACGTAGAAGCTGTTACTGTTGAGATTCTTAATCAATATTAGTTCGACTCAAATTAGATTTGAGCACTATAGATCACAGTAGATATGAAAATAGAAAACGTACTACATCTGTGAAAAGTTTTATTAGGATCTCTGCTTTTTCGCCAAAAATCGTTTGCCCGATTATCACTTGCCAACCAACGTTTCCCAGAATTATATTTCGCAGAATAATCATTTGCCAACTGATACTGTGATTTCATTTTGTTTTTATTACCCAACTTCTCAGTTGCCAATTTTACGTTTGGTCAACCTTTTGGAATGACACTTTTCAAAATGCCAACTTTCAAGTAGCGAATGTTTTAGTTGGCATAAGATTTCGAAAATCCTGAAGAAAAAAAGCTGCACTACTGAGTCTTCGATCAAATTTTGAAGAAGTCTATTTACAAGGATGCCATTTTCATTTGGGGCCAATTATATACAGGTAGTTATTATTATTGATTTTTTTTACGCTCGTGCATTTTTGTCGCAGTTCGAAGCTAACCGATGTAGCATATTTAAAGCCCTGTGTAGTGAAATAAAAGCGATTTGGTTACGGCACTTCGCCGGCCGATGCCGCGACACGCTCACTTCGCTCGCTCAGCTCGTGCATTGTTTATCATAATACTAACCTAACCTAACCTAACCGATTCTTTTCGATTTCACCTGAACTTCGCTCCACACTTTCAATTTTTGCAAATTTAACCTTTTTTAACATTATATCAATGTACGAAAGGGAACTGTTACACAGACATAACGTTATTCGTCTAAAAGTTGTTTGGCCTAATAAATAAATTGGCAAAAGATAAATGCCCCAAACGTATTTTGTCATTACAATAATCAGCTTAACAATAATTCTACCAAATGAAACGTTGTCATACAAACATTTGACAATCGTTAGTCGTCAAAGTGAAAAATTGGCGTAACGTTGGTTGGCAAGTGATAATCGGGTAAACGATTTTTGGCGAAAAGGCAGGACCCCGCTTTATTATATTGTACTCGTATTTACAGCATCTTCACGTACATTTATTAATTCTGGTTGTAGGCAACGCATCACACTGTTTCTAAAACCTCGACGAGCGGAAAGATGTCACTATGGTGTCAAACTGTGATTTCCCGCTCTAATCCCTTCGATAGGGGGCACTCCATAGTTTCCCATACACTTTACACACGCACAACTCGCGTCAGACGGTCACTATATTTACAGAAAATCTACTGAAAGTCTTAAAATGACTCTCGACTAACATACACACACACACACACACACACACACACACACACACACACACGCACACACACACACACACACACGCGCAAACACACACACGCAAACACATGAATGAAATGTTAATTAATGAAAATGGTTTATAGTCTTCCTGTATTTAGATTTTTGCACTAGGATTGTATAGTTAGTATCCTGGTGACCAGTAATACAGGTAATCAATTACCTACGACAGGCACCAGCGATCCACAACCGAATTCTGTGTACCCTAAACTGTGAATGTCTAAATATTGTAATTTCTTGGTTGTTGGTGAGAAATAAATCATTTATTATTATTATATTTATGATCTGTCAATATCTTCGTTTTTTATTACGATATCCTATAATATTCATATATCCTGTATATCTATAGCACAGATTACTGAAATAGTTAGAACCTATAGTAACGGTTAAACAATATTATGTTGTCACACCTCAGTAAATCCTATCTGGTCATTGTATATTTATTTAGTTGTTCTAGTGCTGCACACAAACACCGAGACGTGATGAACTATGTGCACACATACGAACACAACCACGCCTGTGCGGTGGGCACATCACCAAAGAGGTCTTACATAAGTAACAAATGTTTGAGTCCGTGTAGTAGTGAGTGGAAAGAGATTTAATAATTTAATAAGTTACCTCCCACGCAGCACCAACCCACGTGGTGCTTACGTGGAATATTTCCAATAGTCAATACGGTAGGTCCGTCTCCATACCCTGGGCACGTCATCAGTGCAGATAAATAATCTCTGCGCGCCCCGTGACAGGCTCACCGGCGTGATGGATTAAATACGGCGCATTCCTCCCCCCCATCCCCCTTGCACCCCGCAACGGTGCATCTAGTCGCACTCCTGCTCCTGTCATTATTAGCTTGTCACATTGTACATTGGATCGGCTTGCGTATGCATGACGCGGCGAAATGTGTACGCAAGGTGCGAGATACGTCCGAGATGATTTGCTGCGTCGCGCCTCGTTAATCTTTCCAATCTGATATCTAGCAATATGTTATCTAAAGTACAACAAGCATGTATCTATACTTGTGACGTACTAAACATGTGTTATTTGTAAGTACATTAGTGGTGTGCACAATAAAGAGATACTTACATACACTATAAGTACCGACATACATGGGTTCTCACATTTGATTCCCGGCACAGTAGCAGAGTGTTCTTAACGTTAGCAACTCTACATAGTAGCTACTTTGTGACGGCCTCTGTGACGTAGCCATAGAACGTTCGACTGCTACGCAGGGAACGTAGGTTCGTTTCCCGCTCCGTGTAACTGTTTGAGTCCATGAATATGTATACAAATTTGCAATAGTGTGAGTGTTTCTATGTATAATATGTAGTTTACAAAAATGTATTTAAGTTTGTTATAGATGGCAATAAAAACCAAAATTAACGTTTTGCTTCACTTCAAATGGTTCAACTATTAAGTAGTTAAAGTAATCTTACTACCGAGTCTTGTGAACTGCACTAACAACGCGAAAGCGATACATCTACTTAGAGAACTTACGCATGATCTTTTAGTACATAACAACATCTGCCGAGATATATTTATAGAATAGATACAGTCATGCCGGTGAGTGAAACTGGAGCGCATTACCGCAAGCTAAATATTTAGGAGCAGGACGTCCGGCAGCGACCTTCCGCGCGGAGTGAACGTGCGGACGCTCCGCACCGCACCTAACCGCTAAATGTTCAAATATTTCAAACGTAACTGTGGTATAATCGTTGGCAGCATTTTGCATAAGCTTAAAGCGAGGGAGTCTCGCCGCTCCGGCCACTCGGTACATCGCGACAAAAACATTAAACGTAAATAACGGCACAACTTGCGACAATTTATTATGTTAATTATGGACCAATTATTTGGTATTTACTCCCAACGACCAAGCTGCCCGCAATCAGACAAAAATATGAGTGACCTCTTATTAAGTAATGTCACTTGCCAAAAAATTGAAAATTGTTAGTTAGAACTAAGCCTGTGTCGGAAGCTGGATCCCCGGTCACAGATAACATAGCATTAGGAACTTGAGGTCCAGTGCATATTATTTAGGCGTTAAAGTATTCGTACAGTTGATGAGATTGACATATGCCTTGCTAATCTGTTTCTCATCTTGTTCTCGCTCTTGCAAGTTTCGCAGGACACGGTAATCTCTTAGCATTGGGTGGGTTGAATGTTTGTGGTGCCACTTCATCAGTATGAAAAATTGAGCTCATCTCTCGTTTACACTCGCAATCTCACTTTCTTCATCACTTCTGTAAATATTAGAAGATAACAAAATTGTTTCAATTTATTTATATTTATAATCTTGCAGGTATTCTATGAGTGTGTCTATCAGTCATAGAATAGAATTCCAGCACCTAGCCAGTGAACAAGAGCGTTGCGGACAAAATAATGCGCGCCTACCGTAAATCATTTTCATTAATGCATTTTCGCGGCGGATCCCAAACGCGCGGGAAACAAATGATCTTTTCGTACATTAATCATAAACAAATAGATGAGCTCCACTCTCAACTGAAAAGTCAATAAAACTATTTGACCCACGCTCCTAATGCAGTGCCACCGCGCGCCCCCGCGCCCCGCGCCCCGCGCCCTGTAATCTAAATAATATCCGAGTCAATGCCGCGCGAATACCGCCAAACAACAAGGATTATAATGTAAATGTATGCAAATGTCGGAGGGTGGATCTGCGTTGTTCGTGGTTCGGTGCGGCTGTGCCGCGCGACAATATTCCGCGCGCCGCTCGGCGACGCTCATCTGAAAAAATGGCGGCCGCGACCGACAGATAACGACAGCTTATGTCGTGAAAACGTGAGGCTTTGCGCTAAATTGTTGAAACATGACTGGTTTCAGAAATTTCCGTAGACTTAGCCGCCGAAATGTAAATGATATAATAACAAGGGATGTTTTGATGACTCTCAAAAATTTAAAATTATAGTTACGTTTTATATCGTTCCGGGTAATTTAAATGCAACACAGAATTAGCATATATCATTTGAATAGGGACAATTTATATCAATAGTAACCAGCACGTCGAGCAGTCCTTTCAACGCAGTGTTTGTTGTTTTAATTATTCTGCATATCGTCGCACAAAGTAAACGTATGATTTGATTTGAATACGGAGCTGCCCGACTGGGTGAATACCCTTCCCTACAGAGAACTGAAACTTGTAAGCACATACCATATCCATAGTTGGGTAGTGATCAGTAGCTTCGTAGCGCGAGTGCAGACCGAATCAGAATATAAATGTGTGCGGCGCGAATCTTCGTCCATTAAGCAAAAACTGGCCCAATCCGCAGCTTTTCATACAATTTAAATGGACAATTTGCCGCTTCACTTATTTACGCCTACGCAACCAGCTGGCGTTCGTCCACCCCTCTGTTATTTCTTTCCGAAAAGTTTCTTCAAGCTGGTTTGCGTATATCATTTGTAGAACGCTTTCCTAAGAACAGTGAAACGTATGCATTAATAATTTTTTGAGTAAAGTAAATGAGGCGGTGAACTCGTCTCAGCAAACTAAGTAGACTAAGCGTATGTTTGTAAATCGACTAAAAAAGAAAATGTCCGCTGAGTTTCTTGCCGGAGTCTTCTCAGGTCGGAGCCGCGTTTCGAATCGGTGGTCCATTTGCTAAACTGGTTTTAATGTTTCCTTTTTATTGACGTTTTGTAAGTGCCGATTTAATGGTCTATGCAGAATAAATGATTTTAGTTCAGTTGCTTCAATGATAAAGTTCGTCGAGGTTACACAAAATCTATCACAGCGTGAGGGTGACAGGCGCACAGACCCACGATGGTAGCATATTTTTGAATATTGTCAAATGTTGTAGGTGCTTGGACACAACGTAGCGAACTAAAGTGTGAGGCCAGTACCATTAATTACGGGAGCTCATTGTCGACCCCCGGCACTTGCGGCCGACGACGAATTAATTGCTACAGCCCACTAACTTGTAAACAACAAGTCACCACTATGGCCGTCCACCGTCGAAGCCCGGGTACGCTGCACTGTAACGCCAAATGTGTGTGTATCTTTATGTTTATTTGTATCAATTTATGACATGATGCTCAGGAATCATGAGAAATATCTGAGGAGGAGTCGGAATAGCTGAATATTTTTCTACTTACAATATCTAATTTGGTCAGAGATTGTAATAATAATATTTATATTAATCCTACGGTTCTTGGGCTGGCGCATTAGGACACCTTTGGTTTACTGGTTTTTTGCTGACGATATACTCGTACTCTCGTTACGTAATGAACGACGACGATCAACTAATACGAATATAGCATAGATACGAGTATAAACATACAAAAAATAAACAATGAATCAAAACTAGAAACACCAGCAACATTTGAATGAGCACTCCAGATGTGATAGATACTCTGAGAGAGTATCTATCACATCTGGAGTGCATGCAACACATGCAACTAGTGAAACCCCCAGACCATGTCCACTGACATTATGGCAATAATAGCAATGTTGCTTGACCTAGACCTGGACACCAGATCTCATTATATGACATTAAAAATACAGTAAGAAAAATATTTCAACATATTTTCCAAGCAATTGTTCTGTAATGTGTTTTGTATTGCGACAGAGCAACAAAACATATAGTGTATAATATATTAGACATGTACATATATGATGCACTCTGTGCGGCGAGGCGCGGCGCGCTGCACGCATTGCGGTGGCGCATTGCGCCGCGCGCCGCCGCCGCTACGACGAGCACCGACGACTCCACGAGAATACACTATCTGAGACGTACTCAGATCCTGTACTCTTGGCATTACCACCAGGTCCTGTACCTCCAGTGATCCTCCGCGGGCCGTGAGGAAAGAGAAAGATCGCGGGTGGAATCTCGCCTGAACTGATTCAACATTTTTCCTATCTTAATCGATTTGAATATTCAATTTCATTCAATAGTCAGTCAAATAGAGCTGTTTAACATCCGACAGATATATACAGCCCAGACTCAGCCTCAAATGCACGGCTCGAGTCAACTATAGTGGCCGGAATACGGCAATAGGCTCACCCCCTATTACGTAGGACCGAATACAATTATTAGTGAAATGTGGGTGTTAATTCACCTCTGTCTAAACCTCCGGGGATAAAGGCGTGATTATATGTATAATATGTATGTAGTCAGTCCAATACCCAATTATCAAAATGTTTACCATGTTGCATTGTTTTGAGTTTCCGATATTTCGGCGTTGTTCCAAGCACCATGAACACGGAGGAACTCATATCGTGCTGTTAATAAGTTGCAGTGGGAGGATAATAATTTAGTTTGGCGCGTACCTACTTATCAATTAAATATCAAGTTGTGGGAAAAACCAGGGACATAGGCTAGTCTAGTTATAGTTTCGCAATATATGACTTGAATCGTTCGCTCTAACTAGGTGCGGCCCAGATCAAGAAGTTAAAGTATATGATATATTATTTATCAGCTACAGTGCCACCACAGATAATAGCTGCTACGATTATGAGTGTGGAGAGATAATCTCGAGGTGGGCAGCGAAGCCTCCTGACCGCCCGTCCGCACCGCGGAAGCACTGCATAGCTGGCGTGAATACTATACGTGCGATTTTAGTTTCAATCTAAATGACTATTAAAACTTTTAAGAGTAACCTTGACTTTATCAGTAATATGGACGTATGGATCAGATCAGATCGATTGTCCGTTACGTACTTATAGGTATTGAAGAGATATAGGTATTTAAACTATCATGGTTGTAATCCTCAGATGCTCTCGACAGATCGCCACTATATACCAAGACTGGTTAGGGAAGCGATTGAAATCAAAAAGTATAAAAATTTCAATCGTGAGGATGGGCTTTGTGGTTTCGTGGTCCGTCTTTGTAAAAACCGGGAACAAGCCAAAACAAAATCGCGAGTGGATCGGGTTCGAGTTTGTAGTGAGAGTGAAACCAGTGGTAGTGCAGATACGCGTAGTAAGAGAACTCGAAAGAGAGTAGATCTATATATTTCCTCCTAAAAATCTTTTCTCTGTTCACCGCTAATGCTCCAGTTCCTCCGTGATCATGGTGCTTGCATCAGCGCCGAAATATCGAAAACTCGAAACAATGCAACATGGTAATTATCCCGATTATTTTGATACTCACTGAAGAGATTTGTCACTAAAGGCCCAACAATAGTTTATTTACACATATATCAAAGCAATACCTTCCCACTGTGGTTCGAGCAACTTACTAAACGGCCATGCCAAAGTCATCAGCTGAACGTTTAAATGTTATTGTTAAAAGTCGCACTTGGCAACTGATTCGAACTGAGAGCTTCCAGTCCGCCCCTGAGAGCAATTCCGTTTCGAATGCATAGGTGATATGATGAGTGATTTCCATTTATGTCGCGATGACACACGGTAGCATCTTCGGGAGTTGTTTAGTTCACAGCGTGGCGTCAAGTCCTCCTCAGTAGTTTACGAGTGGCGCGCGTTGATTTACGCGCTATAAGAGTAAAGTGACCACCGCTTTATGTCTGCAACTGTGCACGCAAATAAACCCGTCCAGGCGAGCGGTCCCGCGTCACACAATAATACACGATTCCAAGGAATCGGTAATAATAACATTCAGAGCTTAACGAGAACAAGTCGCCGGGACTAATCCGACAACAAATCTGCACTCGATTAGCTCCACACTCCACAGTCCACAGCCGCGAGATTTATCGATACAACTTATTGCGGCGGTAACTTGTTGCGATCATTTATTCGATTGTGTTCGACAACTGCGGGAAAGTTCGCTCGCGCTAACGCTTTCCGGCGACATTTATTTAATGTAACAGATGTAGTCTGCGGAGGATAGAGGATGGAGGGGATGTCGCTTGTAGAGCCTATTAAATCACA
Organism: Eilema griseolum; assembly: GCA_963662185.1. NCBI lineage: Eukaryota > Metazoa > Arthropoda > Insecta > Lepidoptera > Erebidae > Eilema > Eilema griseolum. The sequence continues at coordinate 188,466 of OY759242.1, forward strand.
GTTTTCGATGATTAGTGTGTGATAAGAACAGTATTTACATACATAAATATATTCACGCCTGTACATCCCCGAACACGTGTTTCCTGTTCCCTACAGTCCCAGGTCCTTTAAGCGAAGCGTGAAAAATGAGGCCACCATTTCTTTCGTGGGACTGTCTTCAGCTTTCCACGAGGCGAGATGAAGTTATATGGACGTGTCCTAGGTTTATAAAGATGGTAGAGTTGTATTAGCACCCTCACAATGCGCCAGCTACTAACTCGAATGCACACTCAGGACTTACGTACACGTTTACAAATGGTAAATATTTTCTGAAGTTATTTTAACGGTCTGTTTTTAACATTTTACATATTTCTCTATCTATCCAAGTACAACCCCACCCTCGCACCACACTGCACCGCGCCTGCAATATCACATTAATTAATTATTGGTATTTCGTCATATCAGGTTCTGTAATGAATCACCGGGAATTCGCTATAAGTATATCTGATATTTTTTTACAATTGTTTACAGTTAACGTTCTGACATGTCGCATTTTATAAGAATTAAGTTGGATTAATATAATCTCAGTTAACTCCGAGCTAATGTGTTGGAGACTCCACAAATAATGTTTGGCAGCTGGATTTGTTAGCAGTTGAGCGCTCACTGCGGCCAGGGCTGCGAGGAACGCCACCAGGAGATCAAGGAATATTACTTCGGTTGTATAAATAATTCAAAGAAAGAAGCGAGATGTAGTGAGTGGAGGCAGTCGCTCAATGGGAAAGTTTCGTGACATTAAGTAGGTAGGTACGTATAATAGGGATGATGACTATTTTTTTACTTCCGAAAAATTATCAGTTTATAATAATATTATGAACTGCTAAAGTGAAATTTTATTACAACAAATAGTTTTAAAGATAATTCATTTTGAAAATTCAACTTCTCGATCCGTCCGAAACGCTCTATATAAAATCGTTACAAAGACGTGACGTCACACCTCCATTACGCAGTACAAAATGCATAAAGCGCAAGAGAATATAGCATTTATCTAGGTTTGCGTTGCGTTTACACGTATATAGTTCGTAATAAAAGTCATTTGAAATTTAATAAGGAATCTAAAAATTAGTAATAACGTTATCTGGATATTTAGCAAGTTGTATTGTTCCGTAAACTGTAGTTTGTAGTCTCTTCGAACGTATACAGGCTCAGGCAAACCCAAGTGTAAGGTAGCCCTGATTTGAATGCAAATAAAATAAGAGGTCGGTTATAAAATAAGTACAAGTGGTGTTGTGAGCGATGTGTTCGTTAGCGCGCGGTGATATATAATGGCAGTGAATGCGATCCATTAGTCTCGTTGTCGAGATTGTCGACCCGAATTATTTGCTGCGAAAATATCTTCGGCTCAGCACCAACAAACAGTTAAAAACATTACCATTTGGACTTAATGTTTATATTGTTCATAAAATAACTTTTATCGGTCCAGTGAATTGTTAGAATTCCGTATATTTAGTACAAGGATGTTCCTCAGTCTGCAATGAATAAGTTTCGATGTTTATTTTCTATATCACAACGATGAATTGATATTAGCTCTAGGCCGTGTAACTATTGAAACTATTGCCAGTAGAGAGTATTTGTTAGTAAGGTGCTAGCTGTGTACAGCCGGTGTTTAGTGACGAGCGCCGCCGCCGCCGTCGCAAACGCGGAGAGCAATATCATCGATGGCACATTTCCTCACAGCAGCGCGCCGAGCACCATTACACAAGCACTCATGAATTTGGAAATCACCAACTGAAGCTTCGCGCGCCGCTGCTTCCATTTGCGATATACGAGCATATTCTGCGACGATATCGTCAGTTAGCTGAACGTATTGGTAATTTTTGCATTTCAATAGATACAATGAAGTGGCTTTAACCATTTCATGATCTGATAGGATTCGCGCCGGTAGTACTTAGAATTCGTGTTTCGTTGCTTCAATTTCCTTTTTGTAGATCATTAAAAGTAAGAGCCTGTCAAGTCGTTATAGGGCCATACAATATTTACGACAAAAAACGGAAGTCCTATAGACATACCTACTTTTAGGAAAGTACCTTGGATTCGAATAAAAAGAAAACATTTATTGTGAACCCGAATCTAGTATTCAAACTACAAATATATATATTTGGGATCCTGTAGGCACTTCTGTAACAAGATATACAAAAGTAATGTTACATTCTTAGAACCGATGCCCCGGGGCTCTGGTAGTGGTAGTACTAATCGAGGTTCCAAAAAATGATCACATCATTCTCCTGCACACACCATCTTGTTCTTGTTGGTCAAGGAATTTTAAAGATATATTATTATTTTTATCATCATCAGAACGTTATCAATGTAAGTATTTAAAATAGCAACAATACATTTATCTCGGCAAGTATCTATTCAGTTCATGATGTAGTGCAAGATGGCGATCGTAAGTGATACATCGAGATCATTATGTTCCCTCATCGCTGTACTCCTACGCGAGCGCAGGCTTTCTAATCTTAAACATAAACTTTTTGTCATCACATATAAATCTATCTATATAAATCGGGTTATATCCAAGAAACTTAGTTTTGTTATCAAAGGCAATTAAAAGTCTATAGTAATAATAGTTGCTAAAAGATAATGACTTGACTTTCAGAACTTTTGTGATCTTTAGAGCTAAACGCTACGGGTATCTGTGAACACGGCGGCCGGCAGGAGAAACAGAACAATCTGGAGAGCATCGGCAGAACAGTTGCCGCCTGCGTCCACGCCGTAATGAGAATATCTATAACACACAACCGAAGACAACTGTATGAACGAACATTCAGATATTCAAAGCGTCTGTGAGGGCGCGGGCGGGCGGAGGGACGCGCGTGACCCGACTGCAGACGCCCCTCGATGAAGACGCGTTATTTACTCCACTGACCCCCATAAAAAGGAACGTTCCTCCAGCGCTGCGCTGCCGGCTCTAGCGCGGCTCCTCCTTGAATTTTAAGGAAAACACACAGACGACGGTAGTTTACTGATTTCCGCAACGTGCCGCGCGCCGAGGGGCCGGCGTCGGGCGACGACATACAGTACACGCTGATACTATCTTAGTCTGAGTGTTTAGCGTGACACGGCCACCCTATCGACTTCCTGGATACCAAGTATGATAATAATGTGACAGACATACACACAGGGGCCTAACTATGAGCGCTAACTGTTCGCGAAGTTCCAGATTCCAGATTAGATTTAAAAGGACGAGCGGGATTAAATAAGATGAAGCTAGAAGTAGACGAATTTATAAACGTTTCCTATTACCATCTTAGAAGTACGTGTCCGTTAGATGAAAATAGCCAGCCCTCTATGACGTAGAATCAACAGTATAACTCGACAATAATAAATTTTATTTCTCCAATGGTGTACTTCTGTCAACTTTTTGGGGATATAAAGACGTAAGTACAAAAAGTTTCACTAAACATAAGTGCGATGCATGGCCATCTAAACCGCTATCAATATTTTTTAAAGATACGTTTGAAAGGCGATGTACCCAGTAGTGCTACGAGGCCTCTACGACACCACTGCTCCACCTATCTGCTCCACCTAATTAGTGTTTAGTGCGCGCGTCACGTATCGGGTCCGTCACGTATTGAAACCGTTCGCCGCAGTCGTCAACGAGTGAAGGCAGACTTGTAGCCAATGTGCCGTGAATTTCGAGCGACGGCTACGAGGCTTCTACGAGCGGTGCTATTGAATCAATCGCGTTATCTCTGAGCCTTGCCTGTGGGCGTAGCGGCGTAGCACGTCAGTGGAGTCAATTTGATAGCCGCATGACGTGGCACCTTTCATATTGGCTTTTAGGTTCTGATATGCCTGTGGATAGTTGAGTGTTGTAATAACGGTCTTTTCGAATTGTATTAGCTGGAAGGGACAGTACCTACATATTTTTATAAAACAATGGTAGCTAACAGACATGGTGGGCTTGGTGGCAAGCGTTAACCGTTACCGAAGAAACTTTGTGCTAGAGATGTAATTCATGCTTTAGTAGCTACAAAAAAACAGGCAAGGAAGAACGTAGGAGGTGAATTTTGTATTAACAAAATGAGTCACTTTTTCAACAGAGCCTGTCTTGTCCTGTGTAAGTAATGACCATATTCTATGATGTCAGGTAATGGGGCTTGAGGCTTTATGTCCAACTCCATGTTCAGCAGCCGCTTGCTCTTATTGCAAGCTGAGCTTCCAACTGTAATAATTTCACTAACATTTCAATTTACTAACGTAAAAAAGTCGAAGTTATGTTTTAGATTCTGTTCGAGTAAGGTACCCATTACAGGTCACAGGTTTCTATTCACGCTTTTTATTCTTGGACCGTTCTCATTTCCCGGTACGTTTGTCGCGAACGCTTCACTGCTTCGTCGCCTGAGTTCCTTTCCGACTGCTTCTGTAGCGACAACGAGAGCGAGCACTTTACGTAATCCCAGTACACGCTCTGCGCGTCCTGTTTGAACACCGTACCTACTCTTTTATTGTCTAGTTATTGGCAAATATATGTGATCTGATTACTATCGGTGTCAAATACAGTCGGAATTGGCCGTGCAGTCGTCGTGGCCCGTCTGGTCTGCCGGGCTATACCTGAGGATATTGGGTTTTTGGCGGCAATAGGCTCATCCGCTGTTGTATTTTTTAGTTTTTTTTTTATTTAGCACACGCCAATTTGACTTCACCTCACCTGATTGTAAGCTAAAGACAAAGTCTCAGGAAAGAGGGTAGCCATTACAGACACTAAGTAATGTTACAAAGGTGGCAATCAGCTTGGCCTCATCAGATGATTTTTCGGACCCCGCTTAAGGGACCCGGGACTGTAGGAAGAAGGAAACTCGTGAGCTGGTAATGAATTCCAGGTCTTGGTAGTGCAGCAAAGGAAAGAGTTTCCGCACCGCTTGGTTCTGCTCGTATATTCTGCAATTACATAATACCTGTAAAGACGAAAAAGGATCGCAGCTGTCACTAACATTCATTTTACACTAGTTGGCTACGTTTACGTTACGTTACATAGGTAACGAAATGCGGATCTTTTCACCCGGGCACGTTTTTAAGAACAGGCAAAAAACTTACCCTCATAGCAAAGGCTCCAATGCCCATCTTTACGTACAAATACTTACAGGTGCCGCCACAACCACCTGTAACGTCCGCAGGGTAACGCTCGTGAGCTTCTCGTGTAGATCATGTTAACCACCAACCACCGCGCCGAGGCGAATACTACTCAAAGTTACAACATATTAAATAACTCGTAACCATAATTAGCGTGTTCATGTAAATCCGGCAATATGGCTGCCTGCTGTATGGTACCAGTAATTTACAACATTATACACGTAAATCACAATATAATGCTATGTAAATCTGCTAAGGAAGTTAAGCCAGTGGCGCGCTTGTACAGTAACGTTCCCACGGCAGGCAGCGACAGGCGTCGCGTGCGGGCGCGTTGTCCATTCGCTAATAAACATGACATAAATACTGCACAGCTGCTGAACCGTACGTACTTAGCACTAAGTAAATAGTAAACCGTTTACCGGCCATGTTTCTAATACAGAACAGTTGTGATTACTGTGGGCGTGTCCATTACACCCGACATCAAGGAAACATACAAATGTTATTCAGTTATTTACCGAACAGATTAAAACGTTACCACGAGCGGAGCTGCAGAAAACTGTTTTATTTTTATTTACTCTTCGGTCAAAGGGACCTCAAACTGTAACTGTGAATTGAGAACTGTTTGTTTAGTTTACAAGTTCTTTGTGGAATCATATGTAGTTTAAAATAATGAAAGTTTTGCCGCATAGCTGATCGCAGCGCACAGGGCGACGGGGACTTTGCCTCGCCTGATTGGAACACACACAATCACTTGACGATTGTGTTCCAATCAGGCGAGGCAAAGTCTAATTGACGTGTCCTACGTAAAAAAGTGACTTGTCAGTGTTCCTGTGAAACCTGTCAACCGAGCTTACACGTCAGACAGTACTTACAATTGAGAATATTCTACTTCCTAATATCACTTATCGTAGACATGAGAAAACTGACATTTTGTTCTCCCCGTGACTATGGCAGTAAACCTCGGGAAATAAATCACAATAAAATCAGTTATAGAACCCTGCACTGTTATATATGATTTTAGAAAAACTTTACGTAGGTCCGAATGGTAATTGTAGTATACACGTGAGTTATGTGAATCAAAGGCTACGGGCGGCGTGTTCTGGCGGTACAGCTCCGTACAATGACAGGTTCGGTGCGTGTCGCCCGGGGGCGGACACTTGACAATATGGCGACTTAATTATTAATGTTCTCGGGACTGTTCGTGATTACACTCTCCTATGAACGACTGATTAATGAAAACGTTGATTATTTATCGTTTAATGTCTGTGTTTCGATTGATACGTGGGAATAAAGACCACGAGGAACCCCAAGGCCAGTTGTTAGTTCCATTACATATCTCCATGTTTACAAATTTCGTAATTACAAACCAGTGCAATGCAACACACCGTGGCTGTATTCGTTCCCGGTGGAGTAGAGTAGAGGTACCTTTTCTCTTCGGTGTTACAGAAGGTGACAAGAGAATAGGGCTTTTCTCTATTCGACAGTAAACATGCAGTCCATGTCAAAGTGTTCGTTAGAAAACAACTACTCCCTATGGCGTGGGCCGAGAATCATATATGGCAAAGTGAGGGTGTTAATATACCTCTACCTACCCCTTCGGGGATTTACAAGGGCGATTATGTGTATGTACGCATGCAATACCACTACATACGTGATAGTGACGTCATTTCGCTGTTAGCTCGTTTGAATTGTTAGTTTCTCCATCTCGCTTAGAGCTTATACTCTAAATGTGAATACAAGACTCTGTCTGCTAAACTAAAACTCATCGTTCCTCAGAACTAATACTTCACTTTTAACAATGGCAGGTGCATTGAATTAAACATCATCTGTCTTCAAAGCAGAGCTCGGTAGCAGTACCGGCGCTACGGCACAAGTCGAGACGAGATGGACGGTAACGCAATTACCGCGCCGTACCGCACCGCGCCGCGTCGTGCATAAACGCATTAGAGAGTGACGCGCAGGTGGCACGGGTTCACGGCGACTGGTATGACGTCACACACGCGGTTACTTAGCGCCTGAACTAGCGGAGCTCCGAAATGCCAATCAAATAGACTGCCAGTGATTGGTGAGCTCTTCGATGCCCTGTACCTAACAATCTTCTCTAATAAAACGAGAAACTGACTAGGGTTACGTCTTGTTCACGGCGCTTCACGAATATAACCCTATGATCTAGTACCTAAAAGGGAAGCCCGTGAGATTCGTATTATAATAAACCCTTTGCTATCACTTTTCAATTTCACATTTCATTATGCACTACTGAAAGCTAGAACGAGTGAGCGGCAGTACGGTATGTATAGTACAGTAAGTAAGGTACGCACAAGGCTCTAGTCGAGCTCTAGTCACACGAAGTGAATTGTTCGGTAAAGTTAATACTTATTGCGTCGCGGGGCGGTCAGTCTCCTAACTGTCGGTAAGTCGCGTGCTGTGGCCGACAGAGCGCGTTTATCATACTGTGTCAGCGTTGAGATTGTAAATTGTGTTTTATTAGCCCATTGCAGTGAGATAATAACAATATTGTTCTAACTCCTTCATAAGTAACTCAGATATTCGGTTAAGATTAAATCAAAAGTCTTTATTCACGTAAGTTCTGAAGTAACAGATACAAAACCAGTACATAATTTACTCTACCAGAACGGGTCATTCATCAGCTCGCGAATCAGAAACTCGCTAGCGCTTGCGAATTGGAATTTTTAGATTTTAAGAAGACGGCAATAGGCTCGCCTCCTATTACGTGTGACCGATATTTAATAATTGGTGAAATGTGGGTGGTGGCGCGATTCTCATGCCACCTGAGCTAGTGGACTGTATTTTGCGGGGGGTGAAGTTAAATGTTTCATATGACACTTTACACAACAAACAAGATAGATGATCGGGTTGCCGCGGAGGTGGTTTAGGCATTGAATGCAACCCAAGAAATTAGGAGAGGATGCACTAACCTTTATGACACCACGTGCCTTCGGACTGGTGCACCGGTCTTCTCTTCCTGGCTCAGGAGCTGCTGCCCACATCACTAAATCACTTGAGGGACACGAGAGGCACAATCCGATCAGTAAAGGTCTATGAAAGCGGTCAAAATCCAACAAAACATTATTAATTTCTGAGAGTCGCGCGCGCCGCTGCCATTGTTTATTCTAGTTCGATGCGAAGTCAAGACGCGGCTATTTCAACCATTGGCGGGGCGAAACTATTGTTATCTCACTTTAGAGGTAGTGCGGGAGGGAGATGGGTATAGGGAGCGTGTGCTCAGCGTCAACCAATTGAGACGATTTGAATTTACTACTACTGGCGCCACCATTCCCCCCGGCTTGAAGGGTTACCTTCAAAACGAAAAATGCGGAACAAATCTAAAGTCTAATCTAAATCTAGGTTTGGGAAATAACAACTAAAATACAAACCCAGATTTGAACTCGTGCCTACTGCTGGCTAGGCAGAGGACAGAGGCGAACAACCGGGCGCAGATACGATCCGGTTGCGGTTTTAACCCGTACAACACGAGTTATCCCGCGGGAATCGGGAAAAACCTCCTCTACTACTCCTAGAGGCCAATGCAAAGGAGGCGCATTCCCAGTCATAAGGACTACCACCGTACCTACAGGAATTGGGTTAGATGGAGTATTCCATTTTTGACGCGACTGCAGCGTGTGCAAACAATCGGTTCTCCAACGATTCCAAAACGATTGGACTAATCTATCTAAAAGAGCGTGACGAGTTAGAGGGTGCATTCCATCGTCATCAACATCTATTGCGGGCAAATATTTTAGCGTACTTATATCACCGATACAACAAGCGAGTGCTTCTTCCCCTCGGGTGGTTCGGAAACCGTAGTGGGATTGAATTGACTAACTGGCCACTTATCTAACGCGGCATGAATCCAGGACGGTCCACTAAACCATAACGGGTGATCTAAAATTTGCGAAGGAAGCAATCCACGAGAGAGACAATCGGCTGGGTTGTCGGTGCCAGCAACGTGAAAAAGATTTTGTGGCGCTAATTCAGATTGAATTTTTGCCACTCTATTAGCGAAGAATGTGTCCCAACGATGGGGCGAAGAGTGGGCCCAACACAAAGCGACTGTTGAGTCCGAAAAAGCTAAAATTCTACTAATATTAATGCGACACGGAAGTGCTAGTCTTCGCACTGCCATCCAAAACTACGCGGAGTTTAGTAGTAAGCTTATCTTCTCTAATAACTCCGTGGTGCGGGATAATGTACGAAGGCTGAGTCTCGTCAGTGTCCGCAGGCGCAGGTGAGATGTAACCTTTATCTAAATATTCGTTAACAACCTCATCATAGGCTTGCTTTAACTTTGGAGACGCCTGCATCTTTCGTTCTAAACAAAGAAAGCGTTTTTCAGCGGATACACGGGAGTCACCGAGCGAAAAAATATCTCACTTGAAAGGGAGCGCGACAACATAACGACCCTGCTCATCACGAGTAGTCGTGCGACAATAAATCTCCTCAGCCATCTTGTCATCAGGGCTTAGGATAGGTGGGACATTGACTTCTTCAATTTCCCAAAACTGGCGGATGGTAGACTCCAGTGGCGGCTCGACGGTGCAACAACAAACAGAACGAAGCAGTCGAGTGACTAAAACTATCTATAGAAGCGGGTGCGGAACCAATTATAACAAAACCAAGAACTGTTTCCAGTGCGTGCGGAGCGGGGTACGTCGGTCCCCCTTGAACCTTACGTGATAACTGGAGGTGCGGGAGAATCGAAGCGCCGATCAACATATCGACGACTCCAGGAACAGCGTAAGTCTCATCTGCTAAAGGCAAGTCTTTAAATTTCGTTAATAAAGACGTGTCAACCGGGACGGTAGGCAACTGTTCAGTTATTTTATCTATAACGAGCGAATCCATGTCAAACCAAATATTATTATTAAAACGAGATCCAAACCTTGTTTTAACGGTGCCATGAACAGCTGACCGTAAACCTCCAAAACCCTTCACCACTGAGCGGGTTGAACGCTTATTAACATTGAAACCAAGACGTTGACAACAATCTTGAGTAATAAAATTACTTTGCGAAGCGCCATCTAATAGCGCTCGAACAATGTGCGGTTTTCCTAATGCATCAACAATAATGACGCGAGCAGTCGCGAGAACCACAGTAGTGAGCGCAGCACTAGCGGACAACGAACACAAGGTGACGTCATTCGCAGCGGTCTCCGGGCGGGCCGGAGCGCGCGCGAGCGCGGGCTGCGGCTGTGGCGCAGGCCGCCGTGTGCCACCGCTCGACGAACCAACTGTGCTCACATTGGATGCGGCATTACTATTTTCAAAATGAAGTAAAGTGTGGTGTCTCGCTTGACATTTGCGACAACTATTTCTACTATTACATAAAACAACGCGGTGTTTAGTACCGAGACAATTAAAACAAAAATTATTAGCGCGAACAAATTTATAACGATCATTAGGCGATAATTTTAGGAAACCCGGACACTTGTACAATTGCGAATGATGAGTATTACACAAAGAGCAAACAGGTGATTGTACATGTGCTGGTGCGGTATTAACATAAGTATGAGTTGACTTCAGTGACTTCGATGACGCATCTATTTTGCGTTCGGAACTAACAACTTTCTTCGCGCCTTCATGTTTCGATGAAGAGCGTTGCAATATTTTTATATGCTCGCGAACAAAACTTTCTAAGTCTTCGAACTTAGGAATTTTATTGCCGCGATGATCCGACTCAAATAAACAAATGGTTTCGGAATCTAATTTCTTTAAACCCATATACAAAAATAAGAAGTCGCAGAGGTCATCGATCTTTAGGTTCTTTACGGCGCGAACAGATGATGCGAAAGTATCTAGAAACTTCTCTAAGTTTTGATCGTTACATGCCGTAATGGCTTTCAAATCAAACATCTGATCCAAATATGCATTAGCTACCGATCTTTTATCCTCATACTTAGCTTTCAAAGTATTTAAAATTAAATTATAATTTTCGGCACTAAACTAAATTCCAGCGCAAACGATTATAGCTTTATCAGTTAATTTTTCAACGAGATAATGCAATTTTTCGTGATCTGTCAACGAATCGTTCTTATCTATTGTATTCTCAAAACTATCTATAAATAAACACCAATTGCGGATGTTACCATCAAATTCGGGTATCTGAATTGGTGGCAACTTAGGTCGGTCGCGAGTGGGATTGGGTCGGTCAGACGGTTTCTCCAAACTCCTAGCGACGCGTTTGATACGACAATACAAATCGTCAAACGACGACAAGGCCTGATAACTCACTGAGTAATCGGGATTTAAATTTAACTCTAAAACGTTGATGTCATGTACTAAGGATTCGAAATCCGCGCGTAAACTATCCAAGTTTTCTATAGAACACAAGAACGAATCTCTAATAGCCAAATCAGAGGTTTTAAGTGCATTATCACAAATCGATTGTACGCGAGAGTAAATCATTTCTCTTTTAGCGTATAAAAGTTTCAATTGAACTTTACTATCGGTACTACCAACCTTTGGGGGCATTTTTACAAATAAATATCAAACTAGAGTGCGGTAAACAACAAATGAAATGACTTAATCTTAGCGGTACAGAGCAGCGACGCGGCGCGAGCGATATCCGTAGGTAGGTAGGTACTTATGACTGCCAGTGCAAGCTTGAACAAACGCGCATAGCAACAACCCGATCGTACCTACGCGAGCTAGATCGCTGTCTAGGTTCAACTATTATTTCAGGGATTAAGTATTGCGTAATATCTATTCAAATTAAAATACTTTCGTATGAATTTGAATGAAATGCGAGCGAGGTGTAACCGCGTACCTACTCACGTAGGTATCTTAGAAATTGAAACAAATAAAAACAAAAGCCAAATGCGTTAGGTATTACACTGTGCCTATGCACTAGGGTGTCTAGGATACCTAAGATCTAAACCTAAATGCCTAGATGCGGGGTTTTCTACTAAAATAACTAGGTATTTAGGTGCGGTGCGTTTATTCCCAATGGAATAAATGACAAAATGCGAAACTACGACTAAGGATCGATACGATAAGAGAAATGCGAGCGAGGTATAACCACGTACCTAACCTATGTAGGTATCAGGTAAACACGATGCGAGCCAGCGGCAAACGGACAACCCAGAAATTGAAATAGCCAAATGCGTTAGGTATTACACTGTGCCTATGCACTAGGGTGTCTAGAATACCTAAGATCCAAACCTAAATGCCTAGATGCGGGGTTTTCTACTAAAATAACTAGGTATTTAGGTGCGGTGCGTTTATTCCCCATGGAATAAATAACAAAATGCGAGCTACGACTAAGGATCCGGCTCGAAGGACCAAAAAGAATGGTGGCGCGATTCTCATGCCACCTGAGCTAGTGGACTGTATTTTGCGGGGGTGAAGTTAAATGTTTCATATGACACTTTACACAACAAACAAGATAGATGATCGGGTTGCCGCGGAGGTGGTTTAGGCATTGAATGCAACCCAAGAAATTAGGAGAGGATGCACTAACCTTTATGACGCCACGTGCCTTCGGACTGGTGCACCGGTCTTCTCTTCCTGGCTCAGGAGCTGCTGCCCACATCACTAAATCACTTGAGGGACACGAGAGGCACAATCCGATCAGGAAAGGTCTATGAAAGCGGTCAAAATCCAACAAAACATTATTAATTTCTGAGAGTCGCGTGCGCCGCTGCCATTGTTTATTCTAGTTCGATGCGAAGTCAAGACGCGGCTATTTCAACCATTGGCGGGGCGAAACTATTGTTATCTCACTTTAGAGGTAGTGCGGGAGGGAGATGGGTATAGGGAGCGTGTGCTCAGCGTCAACCAATTGAGACGATTTGAATTTACTACTACTGGCGCCACCAGTGGGTTTGAATTCACCGCCAGAGCTAAAAGTGTAATTATATTTGGTATTAGACCTGACCGGTTTCGCCTTACGGCATCATCAAAGGTTTGCAAAACCTCAAATAAAAATTAATGTGGAAAAGTACAAGTGAGTTCTCAATATATGTAACAACAAATTCCACCCAGTGCCATCAATCAACAGTATAAATAGGCGTAATTATATGTATGTATTAAATTTATTACAACGTTTTTGTAACTGTCTGTACACAAATACCTACGTTAGGTTTTCGAGTTGACGACAAAAAAAGTTATTGAAAATAAAAAAATGCCTACCAATCAAAATGCTTTTCATCTGCCAGAAAACTGAGAAGAAGATCTGGAAGGGTAAAGATTTCTCAATATTTTTATTTATTCATATACATAATATATGTATTACACTTTTTTTTGGTAAGGCCTTGTATCGGTACGGTAGGTCCCTAGAGAAATGTTTGATTCAAAGTCTCTTTAACAGTCCCTACTTCTTTGTCAATGTCTCATGGCTGGCTCCATCAAGAGGTGTACCCACACACATACGAAATGTATTCATGAATTATAATTACTAGAATCTAGAATCAAAAGAACCTTTTAATCCTGTATGTAAATGGACTCAGAAGATGGAATTAATCTTGCATTGTTCTTAATACGAAGTGTGTTGACTTATAAATTCTCAATGCTATTATGGACCCGCGGACGTGACGGCTCGCGGCGTACATAATGTAATGAAACAACATCTCGATCGTCGGGAATGACAATTGACCCAATTATTGGCACCCGTCTATAGGCGGTATACCGCGCAGGTGACGCAGATATCCGCCTCCCACAAAGTTGGTCACAGGCCACTATCTATGAACCTAGAATTGCCTAATTGAGAATGCAGACACGGGACACCTAGCCGACGCCGCTATCTCGAGTTCTCGGCTCGCGTTATAACTCTGTACATGTTTAGTATCCATTACTCGCGAAGTGCACGTAGCTATCTCCAATTACCTTTCACGGGCGGCTAGGTACGTGAATTGAACGTAGTATCGCTGTCTGAAGCGCACTGGTGTGGGGGTGTAGTAATTGAAATAGCGCAAGTGAGGAGGTGCGCTGAATTCATTAGACGGGCTATGATCGTGCGACGTCAGCGCCGCGCGGCGGTAGGCAGGTAGCAGGTAATCAGCTCGTTTTGTAGTCTAGTTACCATTGTTTACACGCGCCGCGATATTTACTTAGGTACCTACCGTAAACACGCGACTTTAGGCAAGTTGCTCTAACTACGGTTAGAAATGGCTTAAGGCCACAGACTAACGAGAGAAATCGCATTCCGACGCGCCGCCCGACTGTAGGATACAATTCTAAGACAGATGAAATTCGTTGGATATTTATTGTTATTATGTGTGTGCTGCTTTATTATATATAGGTGTGTGCGTTTGTGCGTGTGTGCTGTGCGTGGTCGTGTTGAATGTCCCTCGAGCGGCGCAAGGTGTGAGCCCTAATGATGATGAGCAACTATTACATTTACAACATAATGTGAGACTCACAAAAATTGAGTTATAAAAACAGTTGAAATTGTGTTATAATAGCGTGTAATCAGTATAATATTAGACAGCTCATACATAAAACGTAATCAAATGTGGATTAGGGCGTGTGCACACTGGTGAGGCGGTGCGGTGTGCTGCGACGCGCGAGTCGCGACGGAGCGCACCGCTACGGGTTAAGGAGAAGTTATACGGATTAAGATTAAGTATGAACTTGCGCGAGTTGCTGCGCGACTTCTAATACGCGCTACGCGATCGCATTCACTTAGCCGTTATTAGAGTTCCGGATAAGTTTCCTAAATTATTATCCTGAGAACGAGTATTTAATACCACATATGCGCCACGTATATTAGCGTGATTATTAAAGTCATTCAACATATAAGAGCCTGCCAGTGATTTCTGATTCTACGACTCGCAGCCGCGAGGTGCAGTGTCTAAATATGTACTAATAAACAAAACTATAGTTGAATAGCTACATGACCTTGCCCCCGCGTTACTACTTGTATCCTTGGTAGCTCTCCAACTAAGCTAGATCAGTAAGAGGAGTGTAGTGATTAGAAATCAGAAGTGTATTGCGTGGGTTTTGTTTCCCGATGTAATAATGCTATAAAATAATTGCAATACTTACCTATCGCGTTATCAAGTAAATGACAAATTAAAAAATATATATTTGTCGCCTAGTAGACCGCGGTAGCCTAGTAGTATGGGTAATAGATTGCTGAGACGAGGCCTCGGGTTCGATCCCAGGTTTTACCATGGCACACACCAATGTCTTTTCGATGCTTTTCGAAGTTATGTGTGTATTTATTGCAGGTTTATAAGTGCCCGGTTAATGTCAATAGGCTCGCCACCTTTTACAATGGGACCTAAACATAAACTGGCGAAATGTGGGTGCTAGCACCTCTGCCTACCCCTTCGGGGATATAGACGTGAGTTTATGTTATGATGTTATGACGTTATGTTATGTTATATTTACCATTTTGGTGGCAGTCAAGCACAAATCGTCTGCCAAATGGCGTTGGGCTAAGCCTAGTATAATGGAAATCAAAGTTTACTTAAATGTGATTGTATACGTGTAATCTCTCGTTAGGTACTTTGATCTACAAATCTATTGTAATAGTGAACTCGGATAGAAAAGTTCATTTCAAAATTACTCTAAAAGTATCACGCCGCTCACGTGTTTAGTGGGGCAGCGTGTTACTCTTTATCTTGCTGTTACTTTTGCGGAAGAAGCTCGGCTCTCGTGCTCATAAGAGCGTCGCGTGGCGTCGCTCCGCGGAGTGGCACAGCGTGACGCGTCGCGCGTGTAATCGCCTCGTATATCATCGCTCGCACAACACTTTATATTAAAATCCTTCGCGGTGACACATTACACGCGCATCTACACGCCGTGTGACAGCGTCATCAAGAAATCTGAATCAACGCCAGCCGCCAGACATGGGCCTAATTGTTATGAAGGCTCGGTATACATCGCTTTAACAGCTCAGAAGATTGCGTTAATCCCCGTAATTATATATAAATGTATCGTGGAACATGAAATCCTAAAAGTTATAAGAATTAACTACCCATCTGCCAGATTTTATATTTTTTCTTTTATTCGTTCTTGTCTAACGTAATTGCAAATACTAGACTGTATATGCGTGGCTGATGTGCACAGGATATACCTAACTTTGCTAAAAGCGGTATACAACCTAGCATTGCTCTTTCGAACAATAAGATAATCATAGGTTAAAAGGTCAATCTCTGGGCTAAATTAACCTTTTTAAGCCAATAAAGATCACATCTACTTCAATCAATATCTCGTTAGCATTAATTAGACAGATGGATTCAGACAGGACGAGTAAACAGGAAATTCCCCGTAGCTATGCTCTGCACCTCGTGTTGGTTCCTAGTGTCCAGACGAGCTAACTTACATATCGTAGCAAAGACTCAACCCCACTGGTATGATTGAACCAGTTCTGTTGCGACTACAGATAGATTGGCACAAGCTCAACAGATGAAGTTTTTTACCTTCACGTTCTCACCCTAATGTCGATTAAGTACCAGTATGCAGTTTGGAGCCGATAACATTCTGTTTACCCTTGCCGTCTGATGCTGTAAAGGTGCTCGTGCCGCCTCTGATGTGACGCGCATAGGGTGTGCTTGTTTACTACGCCAGTACAAACCACCTAACAATGTGTGCATCATCCGTGGGCTATTCGGTTCGCGGTATCGTAATCAATAGTATCTCTTCAGTGGCGCGCTCGTATGCGTGGGCTGACGTCATAAATCGCGAGGACACGCGGTGGCGCGGCGGCGCGGGCCGCTCGTCGGTATTCATTACGCGCACGTGTTACGACCTGCGGTAATTGAAATATCTGAAAACGTGACGCCCCGTGCAGCGGGCTCACATTGATAGCGCGCCCTCACCGGCCAAACTACCTAATGCCCAGTAATTCTGTGTTGTCACCAGTCGAAGTGCTGTTAGGCGCCTTTGTTACGGTAGTCTAGCTTGGTCTATACCTAGTTTTACACGTGAGTTATATCTGAGACATGTATTTATTATGTACATGATGCAAATTATACGAATTATCAATCAATTCATTACATGTTCAATTATCCATATAGTCTGTTTATATTTATTTCTTCCCATAAAATACATAAATTATTATTGAAAAACGTATTTTTGTAATAGTACGGTAGGCTCACGTGTTTCCTTCTTCCTACAGTCCCGGGTCCTTTAAGCGGGGCGTGAAAAAGCATATGATAAGGCCGTCAAGTTTTATATCATATGGAGTTACCTGAGAGCCTGAGATCCGGTCAAGGCGCACCAGAGGCGCGTCTATAACATAATCAGTGTGGTTTTATCATCCCAATGGCGGCTCTTTACAACAACGGCTTTCTACAGAGATGAAAAATCAAGGCAACATTTAGTAGAAAGAGAAAAAGGAGATATTGGTATTTGAAATCGATATTTAGGAAGAGGCGGTATTTCACTGGTTTGGCCAGGTACTTGTGGTCCATATGGCCAAAGTGGCAAGACTCAGTGGCAGTTAGGTGTATTCTGTATTCTCGCTACGAGCTGTGGCTTCCGCCGAACAACACCCATTAGTGTTCATACAGTTTGCCCTGAACATGGCGATAATAGCACATTCAAAGCTAATAGTTCTTTTTTAAATTTATTTATTATTATAATTGCAAATACAGGTATATGGGATGTTATGTTCGTACAATTAGGTAACACTATTTTAGCCGTGCGGCGTGCAATATTTTGTTATTAAAAAATAATATAAGAAATCAAAATTAATACATGTCAATATGGGAGTCAATAATAGGTATGTAGCACATGTCAAAAAAAATTTCTATAATAAATAACATAAAATGTCAATAGGTATACTTGTCTATATCAGTTCATCACATAAATATTCCTTTACAGAATAATAGCACTTCTGCAACAATATTTTCTTAAGTGTATATTTAACAATTTTATAATTAGCTTCCTCTAGAATTGACTTGGGTAAGTGGTTATACATTCTGGGAGCCATGCAGAAGATACTTTTGTTGAAGTAAGCTGTGGAGTTGGAAGGAATACAGATTTTTAAATTATGTCTACTGCTTTTCAATTTTACGAACATATGAGCATTCCTCTTCGCAAAGTTATTTAGTAATGTTGAAGGCCAGGGCAAGGCCAGGGCCAGGCCAGAGTTAGGCCAAGGCCAGGACAGAGCTCGTTAGCGCTGGTGTTATCGATCGTTATAAGCGCAGAACTTGTTAGGTAATGAAGTTGCGAGGAGCGCATAAAATAGTCAGCCGAGGGTGCAGCGCAAACCTATTTAATGTATCGACATAAACATAACATAACATAAACCCACGCCTATATCCCCGAAAGGGTAGGCAGAGGTGCTAGCACCCACATTTCGCCAGTTTATGTTTAGGTCCCAATTAAATAGGTGGCGAGCTTATTGCCATTAACTGGGCACTTATAAACCTGCGATAAATACACACTTAACTTCGAAAAGCATCGAAAAGTCATTGGTGTGCGCCATGGTAAAACCTGGGATCGAACCCGAGACCTCGTTTCAGCAGTCCATTACCCATACCACTGCACTGGGACGTAATAACTTAATACACTCGTTCAATTGTATTGTAGTAGGTACCTATTAGTGTTTTACTCTCTCTAATTATGACGTGGAAGCAATTACCGCTTTGTAATCCATACTATGTCGCTTGACGGCAATAGGCCGAAAATCATATTAGGCGAAATGTGTGTATTGTTACACCTCTGCATACCCCTTTGGAGATGTACAGGCGAGAGTATATGTGTGAAATGCGAAAATAACTCTGTGCCTATCTGTCTGTATGTTATACGTTCACGCTTAAACCACATAATCAATTTTGAGGAAATTTGGTACTTACGTAGATTAGACTTTGACAAAGGACATGGGCTATGTTTGGTTGCGATAACCGACATCCACGCTAGATAGCATACTCGTATACTAAGTACCTACAGCTACCAGATATTCCATCTTTAGAGGTATGATTATTGGTAACTCTGCAAAATGTATGTATAAAAAATCAATGGATGCTCCATGGACTAGAGCTTCTACCCCATAAACTTAATAAATGTACATATACTGTTCCGCCCCGAGTCTGTGTTTCCTGAATGTATTTAGTTAATATACATGGGACCTTTTATTTGCATTTGGAAGTTATTTCTTTAACTAAAATCTCTAAACGTCACATTAAGAAACTTAAAGCTAGATCTCTTGTAGATCAAGACTCTTGTAGATTTTAACAAGTACTCTACTGTACCTCAATTCTTCCAAATAGGTAAACTAAATTACAACAACCGACAAAGAGTCGTAGAGAGTAGCTTCCTCTGTTGAGCGGTGAGCCTCGCACACGGTATTGTTGCAGAGTATCAAGCTAACCGAGTTACACTTGCAGACGAGTGGCGCGTCCGCGACACTTGCCTAAGTACCTACTTCTCGAGTGCAAGTTTCGGCGCCAACCTAACTAGGTACCTACTGCAGGAGTGAGCCGCGCACGGCGGCGCCGCACGCGGTGTTACCGCGCTTGGAGTTGGGCTGTTGTGTTCACGCGGCGTGTTCGGTGAGATGGGAGCACACCTCGTATTGTTCGTAATTAGCCAGGAGGGTGTGAATGGATGGCTGCAACCATCCTGCAACTGTGTCCAATATGACCGTCATAGATTTATTTGTCTGGTAGCTTAAACCGACTACTTTGAATTGAATAATATGTAATAAAGTTATCATCGGTTATGTTAACGATTTAAGGTTAAAATATGCACACTCGTTATACATTATATAGGCTTTGGTATTTCTTGACTAATTTGTAGCACTCTATTATGATAGTCTCAAAAATTGAAATCTAGCACTTCGAGACCTCATGCACAGCAGAAGCTTACAAGCTAAGGACACACAGAAGTAAGAAAGAACATATACCTAAACTGTTACTGAGTTACTAGACGCTGTGTCGCAACACTAAGTCCTATGAAATAGTGCCTACAGAATATATAATTATTATGGTTCAAGTAATTGAAATGGCGTATTGTGTATAAAATGTTAGGGTCATCAACAGTGTTGCCGTGACCTCGCGGTCCTCGTGCTCCGCGAGTGTAATATCAGACTTTCACGAACAACCTTAACTTCTCTGAAAATACTTCAGATTATAATTTCCCCGCCATTACAGCAAAATTATAATTTCCCTAGACGTGCAGCAGCAATTACTTTGTAATTCAACCTCATAAAGCTGCGCTGTGTGGAAACATGTTATGTATTATTATTTGTTATCTTTGCGTAAAGTACCTATATCAATTGAAACATTAGTAAAGATTAAAAATCTCGCTTCGTACATAAAAAAATTCGCGTGTAAAAAGTTGGAATTTAAATAAGTAGTAGCCGTTGAAGTAATCCCCATGACTGTATTCTTAAGAGCAGTAAAACAAACGTGAACGCAATTGCAATACTTACAGTGCTGACAGTACATAGTGATCATCAGCAGAGACAGCCGCGTGCGGAGGCAGTCCCTCGCCGGCGTCGCGACGCGTGACGCGTACCAAATTAGAAATCAGGGCTCCCCCTACGCCGCGCGACGCGCCGGGCCCTACGCCCCGCGCAGTGAGCTGACCGGGTCCCTACGCTCGCCGCTCGTCCCTGCGGACGGGGTACGCTTGTCGATGGCTCGAATTGCTCGTACGAACGTGGCTACGTGATTATCTATCGTCCCCACACGTTTATATAAAACACCTGAGATGGATGATGTTGACTGAAATTTGGTACCTACATAATTTGTTACTGATCTGCTCTATTGTAAACCAACATATCATAACATATAACATAAACTCACGCCTATATCCCCGAAGGGGTAGGCAGAGGTGCTAGCTTTATGTTTAGGTCCCAATGTAATAGGTGGCGAGCCTATTGCCATTAACCGGGCACTTATAAACCTGCGATAAATACACACATAACTTCGAAAAGCATCGAAAAGTCATTGGTGTGCGCCATGGTAAAACCTGGGATCGAACCCGAGACCTCGTCTCAGCAGTCCATTACCCATACCACTAGGCTACCAAGTATATGCTTAACAAATATATCACACTACAATATGGTTTTGATTAGACTTTATAAACACCACACTTATAAAAATATATCGTTTGACATTACTGTAAGGAAATGAAGAAGGAAGGCGGAAAAATAATAAGCCTCTTAAAGCCGCAAGTGAAATGCTAATGTGAATACTCCAATTCATATCCGACACATATTTTGTTTTCGAGTATGAATGAGTGTTCCGTATGTGAATGGTATCTAATGCGCGCGTAAGCCGGCGCGGGCCGGGGGCGGGCCGGGCGCGGGGCGTGATGGATCGCGTCGGCGCCGACTGCACCCGCGCCACCCGCGTGTGTGCGAGCTATTTTATTAAAAAAAGTAAATAAATTGCTGCCATTCGATGCTACGCGATCGACTGAACTTCTTTCGCTAAATGAAATTGCAATTCGCAATTCAGATTTTCTCGCTTTCTCGTTCAAAGGAATCAATATCGGCGACTGATCGACACCGGCGAACATCTACATGGTGTTCGTGTTAT
Organism: Eilema griseolum; assembly: GCA_963662185.1. Classification (NCBI taxonomy): domain Eukaryota; kingdom Metazoa; phylum Arthropoda; class Insecta; order Lepidoptera; family Erebidae; genus Eilema; species Eilema griseolum. Next base: position 210,035 of record OY759242.1, read on the forward strand.
TTGTTAATAATCCTGGCGTGTCAATAGCGGAGCTGTCCTGTGCAAACAAAGTCGACACCGACAATAAGTCGCCGGGTTCGGCCGTCCGCCACCCGCGACTAACACACGCCTCACTTCCTTGTACACACCGCGGTATTTATGATTTATGTTTGATTCCAACTGTATTTAGCTAATTCCTTTTGAAATCCAGAACTGGTAATGAAATATAATTTGAATATGTTCCTCACATACAAATTACTCCAGCCATTGTAATATAAATGTTGAAAGCTTATACTTATTTGCTTTAAAAATGTGACCTAGTTGTTTACAAGACGTCCCGGTATTTAAGTAGTAGCCTCAGCAGTAGCCGGCTCGTGTTCCAGAGGACATCGTTTGTCTTGTCTCAGCCGCCCACGTGTGTGCGCGTGTGCGTGTGTGTGTACATGCATGCACTCTTAAAGAGGATTAACTAATAAAACGTCCTATTACTTACGGGCGTGTAACACAGACAAATGCTTCTAAATATTGTGTGAGCGTACCTGCAACAAATAGACAATTTATTAGTTTAGCTATAAGACACGGGAAAAGATTTAAATTTACATATGAAAGGATATAAATAGATATATAAATACATTTAAGGATTTTTTTTCTGCCATGACTAAGTGTCCGCTTGACGGCAATACGCTCGCCCTCTATTACGTGCGATCAAAAATTATAGATGCCAACATACGGTTGTTAGTAAACACCTGCCATACTGCATCTATTTACAGGCGTGAGTATATGGATGCACATACATTTTTTTGTTTAGATGTGTTAGGTACCATACCAGAAAAAGTTGTTTACAGAGAGCAAAACATAATTATAATAATGAAGCGTGTTGCTTGGTTATTTTAGACGAGTAAATTGACACATCTTTGCATCAGTAACAAATAACATAATGGTCAGGCTTCTGTAACAGAGATCTGGCTTTGAATGTCTATTGGCTGGCAACCAATTAACTACACCTCTCTTACATTGCAATAAAGACGTAGGAAGTGAGGTAGGAGCTCTTCTAATGGCATAGTTTGCTCGAGTCTCTAACGTATCCGCGGCGCGGGCGGCCGCAACAAGTGCAGCTACCCTCTCATTACACGCTCGCTTACCGCGCGCCCCGCACCCCCGCGCCCCCGCACCCCCGCGCCCCCGCACCCCCGCGCCCCCGCACCCCTGCGCCATATCACCTTATTTCAGTCCATCACCACCTACATACTCTTAAGTCGGTAGAAACGGGAGTATCAATAAAACTAACTCGTCAATATTAAACTTCTGCCCTTCAATGTTTGTGTTTCACCTATTTGTTTCAATGTTCATACTTAATTTTAGGCTAACAAAAATAAGAACACAATACGCTCCTACCTAGAGGAAGTTGGATGATTTCCAATAAATTCTAGCGATAATCTGACCGGTGACCACTGGCACCGTTGGAACCCAGAGGCTCGTATGATCACTTATTATAATATTATCAAGCTTGCAGTATTATAGATACTTTTTAACATCACAATGACACATAGGTACAAGATAACCATGTATCTTATTCTAATTTAAATTACTAATTACATTATTAAAAAAATATATAAAGTAAATAATATAATATCCAATATTTACAAAAATATAAAAGAGCAGTCACATACAAGTAATAGGTACAATTCAGTATTGAAATAAAAATTAACACGCGGAGTTATTGAAGTGCTAGTATAACTAGGGAGAAAATTGAGGTCTTCCAACTTCGATGTAGTGTACCTACACACTACGTGCGCGACGCTCCAGTACTGTTCACGTAGATGGTCAGTCCGGCGTGGTGGTGGTTCAGGGTACAGAGCGCGGTTTTATACGTACCTACACAGCTCAATAATGAACAAAAATTATTTTTGCGACATTTGAATAGGCAGGTAACTTCTATGACTTCGTCTAATAATAAAACTAAGAAATAAGTCATTTTTTTCGCAATGAGCGTTTCGTTTGTAATATCAAAATTAGCTACATCGATGAGATCGTGAAACAAAGCTGATTAGACTAAGGTTTCTGTAATAAAGTTGTGTGGGCGCCATTGTTTACAAAGACTGTAGCGTGGGCACAATTAATTATTTCTTGTAAAAGTTACCCACACTAAATCCTTTGCGAGATATTATTTCTCGCCGGACGAGCTCTATCTAATGGAAACATTTAATCCTTTGAAATCTCTTTGGGTGCTTTGTCGCAAGGTCCTAATTGCACTCGGCAAAAAGTACCGCCAAGTCTAGATTAAAATGTGCATCCTCTATGCACGCTGCTCCGTTAATTTTAATCTCTAATTAGAGCGCTGCAAGGCTCGTTTTTGCAAAAAGACGGTAATAACAGACAGCGCCGCTTAATGTGCGGTGCTTCTAAGAACAATTTAACGTGGAGGTCATATTACGAGGGAGATATTAAAAAATCTACGGAACGAGAGCTCGCAGACTTAGTATGGGTTCCAATTCGTTGTTCTGTAACGAACATTCGTTGTAGCACAGGCATGAACTACCCAGACAATAAAGTCGTTTGGGTACTGTACCCATATACCCATTCAGCATTCTGTATCTCGAAATCGATACTAAGTATGTGAATGACACGATGGTTTATTCATGAAGAGCGTGCAGAGCCAGACCAAGAGAGTAAGCGCTACTTATCATTACTACAATATATTTACTCATAAGTGCAGTTCCGTACAGCGAATCCTCAAGGAGCTTAGCTGAGGAGCGTAACCTTAAAAAAATCTTGCACAGACTAAATTGTACTTTAAATCAAGGTAGTTAGGTAATATTACATAATCGGTGTTATAAAGAGTCTCTTACCTTACCTAGATACATTAATTGCATCTAACTAAATACACGATGTTAGATTAGAAGCGTTCGAAGCTTACGGCGATTGAGACATTGCACGGCTCAACAATAATTTGTAGAGCTGTTTAACGTTTACCTGAACTCGAATAAACAGTACCAAACGCGATAAAACGTCACTAAAATATGTTGTACATTGATGCATCGACTCCATCCATACTGCGCAAAGAGCGCAATAAATAAACGGCTTCGATACACAACCGCGCGCGCGAGCTGGGCCCTTTCAGCTTGACCAAGCGTGACGTAACTACACGCGGTAGTATTAGCCGATATATTTAAGTTGGTTTAGCTTTACACCAGTTCTACTTTCTATGTTAACCAATTGTAATATATTATAGCATCTACTGATTGTGAAGTAGAATAATACCCCTGGAACGGTGGGATGGAGCATTTTGTCCCAGTCCGGTGTGGATCAGTTCACCAATCACGACTTTATGAGGCGTGCGACCGCGCGCGTAAATAACGCAAATCATTTTATTGTCGGTGGCTGAAAAGTTGACGTCGTAAAGTTTAATGGTCGCTGAAATATATTCTGCGATAGATGCAGGCGGGCCCGGGGGGCGGCGCGGTGGGAGCGCTATAAAACGAAGCCCACTTGATCCGCGCTGTCTGCCGCGCGCCAGTACACGCTGTGGGGTAATACTGCACTTGATGTGTTTAGTTGCTAACTTGACTCAGTATTATTGACGTAGTATTAGTATTTAACTATAAAACTTACTGGTGGTATAATATAATAATATATATATAAATTTATATTATATATATTTATATAATAATATATATAAATTTACTGGTGGTAGAAACTTGGTGGCACAAATTTGTCTCAAGTTTCGACCGGGTAGGTACCACAGTGCACTATTGCGAAAAACCCTCCATAGCAATTCAATCTCGGTTGGATTGTGTTCAGGGGTCAGCATGTGCATAGCCGGGCAGAGGTGGTGGTTGTCGCAGCACTAGTGGGACCAGTGGGTCTTGGCGTAGTCTAGTGGGGATGGCGCGGGGCGATGCGCCGAACAGGGAGACCTGTAGAAACGGTGGTGCCGCTGGCCGCCCGCGGTATAGTACAGGGGCCCAACTGGGGTTAACCACCTTGGGAGGCTGCCTCACCAGGCTGCGCATAATCCCGATATGGTTCGTCGTGCCGGTTGGTGACCGGATTTGGGAGCCCGGCGACCATACTCGGGGGGGTACGGGGGCCCTTCCTTTCGGCGCGTCGGCTCTCGCCATGCCTCACATTCATAGATAAAACCAATATCCCGCGCTTTGTCACACGGTGCTGCGGCGGCAATCACTTCTTTTTTCACGCCTTCTCCCACCCAAACTCATGGCAGCGCAATTTACAGAAAAAGGCAACACAGCGGCTCGTCACACTCCCAAAAGCTTGCTATTTGAGGTGGAGTCCACTAACATCTGTGGGCTCCATGCAAACCTCAACGCCGTCCACCAACACCTAGAGACGGCGAAACCTGCCATGTTTTTTCTAACGGAGACGCAAATACACCGCCCTGACGACACGACCTACTTGCTCTACCCTGGCTATGTTCTTGAGGAAAGTTTTCGTGCAAAAGCCGGGGTGTGCGTGTTTGTTAGGGCGGATGTTTGCTGTCGCCGTTTGCGCTGCCTAGAGGACCCATCCTTCTCCGTCCTTTGGGTACACGTAGACCATGGCCCTACGAGTCAGATCTATGTGTGCCTCTACCGTTCCCATACAGGAGATGCTGAGACAACTCGACTCTTTGAATATCTGAGTCAGGCGGCAGATGATGCGCAGGAGCGATTTCCGAATGCCGAAATGGTATTTTTGGGGGATTTTAACGCCCACCACGAGATCTGATTGGGCTCCTCCAAAACAGACCATGCGGGAAGAGCCGCCCACGCATTTGCTCTGGCGCACGGCCTGACCCAATTGGTGCACGAGGTCACTAGGATACCAAGAAGGTCGGGCCAAGCACCTTCTCTGCTAGACCTTCTGCTGACGAGTGATCCGGACCGGTACAGTGTATCGGTGCGAGCCGCGTTAGGCAACTCTGACCACTGCCTGGTCTGTTCCACGGTGCCTATTATAGCGCCCCCACGACCCATGCAGGGGAAGCGGCGTCTCTGGCACTACTCGTCAGCGGACTGGGATGGACTTCGTGACTATTTTGCGTCCATCCCGTGGGTTGAGCGCTGCTTTGAAGGTAAGAACCCATCGGATTGTGCTACTGCTGTCGCGGGTGAGATCGGTCTGGGTATGGAATACTATATCTCATACACCGATGTCACCGGTGACCGCGGGGTGCGCCCTTAGTTCGGGCGCGAGTGCGCGGAAGCTGTTGAACAAAAACAGTCTGCGTACCGCGCTTGGGTAAGGGCGCGCGCCACGCGCCATCCCAATCTGGGCCACTTCAAGGCGGCGTACAACAGAGCCACAAAGGTCTGTAGAAGGGCCTATGTCAGAGCGGATGCCCAGCGCATAGCGCGGCTTGGTCAAGAGCTAGTGATGCATCCGACGGGAAGCCGTGGCTACTGGCGACTGGCTAAAGCCGTGCAAGCCAACTTCTGTCAGCCTTCGCTGCCTCCGCTGCGTAACCCTGATGGATCCCTGGCCCATGAGCCGCAAGAGAAGGCAAATCTGCTGGCTAATCTCTTTGCGGCCAACTCCCGAATCGATGATTGTGGTACGCAGCCACCAACACTACCCGACAGTGACCACGCGATGCCTGATATCCATATCAGGCAACGCGATGTCCGTGCAGTGCTGCAATCACTCGATGTCCGGAAAGCCAGTGGTCCGGATGGTATTCCAGCGATAGTTTTGAAAAAATGTGCAGCGGAGTTGTCTCCAATGCTTACGCGCCTGTACCGGCTATCCTACAGTTCGGGTACAGTGCCTTTGCCTTGGAAAGAGGCGAATGTTCAGCCGATTCCCAAGAAGGGGGATCGCTCGGAGCCAGCCAACTATCGACCCATAGCCGTCACCTCAGTGCTGTGCAAAGTATTCGAGCACATAATTAACAAACAGCTCATGCGGCACCTAGAGGATCACTCCTTAATTAATGACCGGCAATATGGCTTCAGACCGAAACGGTCAACGGGTGATCTTCTAGCATACGTTACCCATCTTTGGGGTGAGGCTATGGACAAGCACGGCGAGTCACTGGCAATTAGTCTTGACATCGCCAAAGCTTTCGATAGAGTCTGGCACAAATCGCTTCTTTCTAAGCTACCTGCCTTTGGTCTGCCTTCTAGGCTGTGCAACTGGGTTGCTAGCTTCCTGCAGGGGCACCGTATTCGCGTCCTTTGTGACGGACGAGCTTCGGAGTCTCTGCAGGTTAATGCTGGCGTGCCCCAGGGGTCCGTCTTATCACCCACTCTCTTTCTTCTGCATATCAAAGACATGCTGTCTACCGGCAATGTTCATTGTTATGCAGACGATAGCACTTTACATGGGAGTTATCATGGACATCCAGCGGCCAAGCAGTCAGATATCGCAGAGAAAAGGCAGCTTCTTGTCACTGAGCTTGACGGGGTCCTGAATCACATTTCTCAATGGGGCTCTGAGAACCTGGTTGAGTTCAATGCCAAGAAGACGCAGGCATGTGCGTTTACAGCATAAGTATCTTCTTTCCTTCCCCTCCCCACTCTTCAGAGCACGCCACTGCCGCTGCAGGACAATCTCAATATCCTAGGTATGGATGTTCGCTGCAACCTGAATAACAAAAACTACATCGAGAGCATCATCAAAACAGCCTCACGAAAACTCGGAGTCCTGAACAGAGTGAGACGATTTTTCACGCCGGAGCAGCGGTGTCTTCTATACAAGACACAAATTCGCTCTTGTGTGGAGTACTGCTCGCATCTCTGGGATGGTTCAGCAAAGTACTTACTAGATGCTCTCGACAGGTTGCAGCGACGTGCGGTCCGCATCATTGGGAATCCCGAGATCACGAACACCCTAGAACCTTTACAGCTGCGTAGAGATGTTGCGTCCTTGGCTGTATTTTACCGTCTGTACCATGGGGAGTGTTCTGATGAGCTCTTCCAATTAGTCCCACCCTCCCCTTTCCTACACAGGACAACGCGTGCAGGTCTTAAATGTCATCCGCACACGGTGCAAAACATCCGATCAAGAACCAAGCGGTTCGGAGACTCTTTCCTCTGTCGCACCATTAAGGCCTGGAATTCATTACCAGCTCACGTGTTTCCTTCTTCCTACAGTCCCGGGTCCTTTAAGCGGGGCGTGAAAAAGCATATGATAAGGCCGTCAAGCTGAGTGTCACCATTGTCACACGGTATGTGTAAGTAATGGTGACCCTCTTTTCTGGGATTTTGCCTTCAGCTTACCATCAGGCAAGGCGAAGTCCAATTGACGTGTCCTATATAAAAAAAAAAAAAAAAATACTGTTTATTGTACTACTTTGAATGGAACTCTTCTGCGCGTAATTCCTGATTTTTGTTAAATGTTTGATGAGCATTTAATGTCCGTCAAGTTAAGACACCAATACTAAAATCCTCATTAGTTCTATTCGGCCTGGTAAATGAAGGGATTACTTTCGAGCAGTGTGAGCACTGCCACTACGCTACACACACAAAAGAGCGCAGTTTGTTAGTGCGCACTTAGCGGTATTACCATAAAGTTAATATTATTAAGTAAACAGTATGCACTCCAGCGATTTCATCTGGCCTCTATTGAATATACTACAGATCAGTGTCTTTATGTGAGCAATATACAGCAAAATGGATAAAATTATGCAGAACTAATCGAAAGTGTATCATTTATCAAAATGCGAGAAATGTGAATAGTTTTTAGAGGCGGACAGGCGCCGTTCAGCCGACTGTAAATGAGTTTAATATTAATACGATTCGGATCAGCAATAACTCAAAGTGTAAAGTTAGAGCGAAGTTGCAAACGGGATTAGTCCATTATCATTAATAATTACGAGCTATTTAATATAATGGAGGCAGGTAAAGTAACATGGCGGGTCTTCTTCGCACCTACGCGTTATGGCGAGTTAAGTGAACTGGTTGATTGTACTTTACTTTACTAGTCTGTAGTAATCGTACGTGTTGTGCAATGTATAAGTACTAAGACAGTTTGAATATATATCTCGACCTGCTACAAAATTAATTCTCTTTGTAAATTTAAATTACACGAGTTTAAAGTCAGATGTTTGACTTTCCAATGTTTATTTAATTTTATAAGATGGTGGTTCAGCTATGTTGGGCTTATGGGCGAGTCAAACTGAATATATTAATTTTGATATAAGATGTGTGCAGACTGGGTACCCTGGAATGACGTTTGAAGAAAGATCAAATAGTGACATTCGCGTTAAATCTCGGGTGCGCAGTGAGAGGAACAAGTTAGGGAGGCAGGAGCTGTATGTAACCGTACAATAACCGTATAACGTGTAGTGTAAGTATATAGTACGTGATCGTATTATAAAAAGTAGTGTGGCTTACATGAAAGAACCAGTAGTTTCGTCGCCTTATAAACAGTAATTTCGTTATGTTCTGAGTCGGTAGTGTACTCATATCTCATGTCGATGCCTCTCTATCACCAGTCCAACAACTACTGTATTAGTTACATTACATTACATCCACACCCCCGGCTATCGAGATACCTCACGCCCATAATTGAGATATCGCATCCAGGTCGATCTATCACCAGTAATACCTCCAACAATTACAGCTAGCAACTATCATATATAACAGTTCCGTCGAGGCGCACGCACTAGCTAGTTAATTTCACGCGGCTCCGTGCGTCACGCCGCCGCCGCCGCTGCGGGGATCATCCTTATTAATGGTCGGTGTAGTTAGTGCCGTTTGTTGTGCTTGTCACAAGCCCCATGCTTATCTACTCTTCACTATCCCTTTCCTACTTGTCAAACTACACAATAGTGAGCACGTTGGCTACTGGTATTTTCCAGAACATTATCTACAATAAGTTTCTGATGTCATCTTCTTTATCTTCTTCATCCTGGCGTTAATCCCAGTCGCATCCGTAGCTGTCACCTCGGAGTCCAGACCACTTGTTCCAGTCTAACTGCGGGTATGGTTGAACGTCGATATAGGTATATGTATGTAAAATAATATGATAGCATGGTATATTTCAACGGAGCTAGTACACGACGGTATTCCCGTCCTAACTGAGCAGTCCGACTGGGGAAGTACCGCGGCCATAATAACCTCGTGTTGTGTTCTCGGCGGTCAGTAGGGTAGCTGGAGAGTTTTTGTACTGTCAGTGGGAAGACCAAGGACTTGTCCTACTTTGTTTTCTGCACTGATGGCACAGAAAATCTCTGTTCTTACAGGGTCGACAGCACGAATGTGTCTCTCCTGGTGTTGCACACATCCATAGGCCATGGTAACCACTTTCCATCAGCTGGACCGTGTGCTCGTCAGATACCTAAGTGGTATAAAGCACAGGAATAATAAAGTCCTCACTTTGCTTGCCGGCTCCAAAAGATCCTTTCTGCACAAAACCGTTGTTCTAACTGCCCAATGGTGACACATCGAGATGGTGGTTGAGATTTTTGATAACCAGTCTTCTGTTTTCGAAATTAACAAGCACTAGTATTCCGAACTCATTACATTTCGCTAATTAAATCATTCCGCTAATCAGAAACCTCGGCGCAACCAATAAGTGAAGCTACTCGCGCTGTAGCAACACGGCCGTGTGTTTGCGTTCGGTTGGCTGTTATTAAACCAAATAATACTGTTAATGATGAAAGGGACTGAAAGTGAACAGCAACGCCGTCACTATTTATTTACAAAGCAAACAGTGAGATGTCAGTTCCATCGCGATACAGACGCGGCCGTACGCCGTACAGTCGGCGCGAGGCAGCGCGCGCTCCGATGACGAAACTATGAAGCTATCTTAATTATGATTTCATTATTTGTGTAGCTTCTAACACAACTTGTGTAGATATACATTGGGTATAAGACGTCCTCTACTTCTGTAATCACTTTGCCGTTGGGGTTTTTACTTCCGCTTGCATTGAATGTTCATAGGCGAACCTATTCACGGTGTTGTAGTATGTATGAGGCTTTGTGACTTTATTGTAAAGTTTTAATAACCGGTCTAACTGAGATATTTATATGTTCTCGAAAGAATGTGTTAGTTAATATTAGCTGTTCTAACTCTTAGTAATTCATCGTCTCATTTAAAGCAGTAGGTGGCAGTTCTTAGCGGTTAGCCAGTTATTCTATGGTGGTGTTTGAGTCAAAACCGTAATGTATGCATTTCCACTGTCTCCTGCTAGCTTCTGGTTCTTAATAAACTTCACATATGAACTCCTACTATGCCATCTACTGACTACTAATGCAAGACAACTAAATAAACACCGGGTGTAGAAGATGATGGAACTTTAATATTAAAATTCGAAGAGCAAAACGTGGCCAACTTTAGCGAAAGACGTTACGATAACAATGCAATAAAAATAATAAGCAACTCGAAATCTGCACAATAAAATCCAACTTATCTCAAAAGTGTTCCAAATGGCTCCTGTTTCATAAAATATGCCGCAATTAGAACAAAACGCATAATGTGTTCGTCGTCTCACCCTCCTCTCGCCCCTCGCGGCGCCTGCCCGGGCCCGTGCCGGTGTCGTCAGTGGCGCGGTCCCTGCACTTAATTGCTGTGAAAAGCACCACTTGATAATAAGCAGCGACGGACAAAAGACGCGGTTCGCACTCGATTATGACGCGACGAGCGCCGCCGCGAGACAGCGACGGCCGCGGGCGCGGGCGCGGACTGTGCTCACACCTCCACACCTCGGCCAACACACCTCACTCGTCAGAAGTCGCCAGGGATGATTCTAGTCGCTAGGCGACTGTTCCAGACTTTTATAATATAATTCCTTTAAAACACTTGTCCTATCATAATTAAATATTCCACTTACAAGGGGACGCGATAATTGAATAAGTCCTTTCGAGTCAGTGCAAACAGAATTTTAGGCAACGGGTAAATAGAAGTGTATCATCCTAGGATCAAGCATTGAGTCAAGCTTTACAACACAGCATTCATTCATAGGAAAAGTAGCCCTAATTAGGTACAAAATGAAATAGTTTTAGTGGTTGACAAATATGTAAATTGTGCACCGCACGGCCCTCCGTGGGGTGCACCGCCCACCGGAACAGTTCGTTTGTACTCTTGTCAGTTGCCACTGAGGAAACACATTATATTTGAGACTAATTAAGGTTATTTATTATTGCTTTGAAGTAATCTGTTCATTTATTTTTAGCCAGAGGCATTTTAATATAGAGTCTCAAATTGTGTCGACGAAAAGTAGCAGCGTGGTGTATTCGAACAGTAAACTTTTCCTTCGGCATTTTTTCATTTTTCTGAAACTGTTTTTTCTTTCTTTCGAGCAAAGAAAGGAACAGGTAGTAGCGTCCCGGTAACCGCTAATCATAATTTTTGGTAGTATGTGTACTTGCTTGTTAGCTAGTAGCTGAATGGCTGAGTAGGTTTAACAAAAACTTTCTCTAAGATTGAGGACTTTTCTCCCCTCCGTCACTCATGTTTTGGTAAAACCTTTAATAAATGAATTTCATCCAGTGGACGAATACAAATGTTACATAAATAAATCCGATGCTGAATATGGCTACCAATGCAAGACAACGCAGTAGTGACAAGAATAGTCATAATGATATTTCATCGCGCGCTCACATTCGTGACTTGCGCCGCAGTCGGCTTACGTCTCGTCCCATTGTGAGGTGATGTGATGCCGGCGCGGCGCGCGTCGGAGCGAGGATCTAATTATAAAATTATTTAGTACACTATCAAGACACGACCCGACAGTCACGCCGAGTCGCAGCTACTCGCGCGCGGACCATCTCGTCCTCCTCAGGACACACGCCTCTCTGTGACGAACATAATCTCGTTAGGTGAGATTACAAACAATTGACACGGTTATGAATAAAAACCAGTTTGAATACGAACATTTATTTTTCCCTCGTGATTGACAGATATTATGTTTCACATTTTACTGAAGAAATGAGTTCTATTCATTTTCTTACAAACTCATTTTCCAAACCAATATAATAACATCGAATTACGAAAATTGTAAAGCATTATCAACGACTGAATTCAATATTATGATATTCAAAAAGAATCAATATGCTTAGCGCGGCTAAACATATTGATTCGGAAACATGTCTGAAGTGGAATCCCCATTCGATCTTCAACGACTTCAATATAAATAAAAGTGTCACGGAAGGAAGATGGTTCGGGCAAGTCTCCGGGGCGGGAGCCGCGCGAACGCTCAAACAGTACGAGATGAGCTCGGCGTCACATTCGCGCGTGATCGTCGCGCTCGGCGTGATTCACCGCACGCATCACGCATCACTCCGACAGCGATATACGCGAGTTCACTTCGCAAATAAAACATGTGACTTGTAGTCTTTCGCGGGAATACAATTTATATGTTTATTTGCGCATTGAATGCAGAATAACGATCCTCGTGGCGCGGCGAACGACAGAGGCACGTCGTAAAAAGCAATTAAGATAAAACGGACGGAGCAGTTGCAGCGGTGCGTTATTACCGGTACTGGCTATTTCTTTACAACATTATTTCAATAAGATAGTTTGGGTGAAATTTCAATACACGTCCGAAGTTTCGATAAGATAGTTTGTGTGCCGGTGGTTTATCGTACGACGTGGGAATTTCCGTGTACCCGAAACAGATTACAGTATATTTATGAATTGGCTGCATTGGAACGTAATAGTTTCAATTAAGACTTATCTTGTCATTTTGACTGAAGTTTTAAGATTTTTTTTTTATTTTTTTTATACCACTTAGTTGGCAGACAAGCACACGGCCCACCTGATAGAAAGTAGTTACCGTGGCCTATGGACGTCTGTAACACCAGAGGAGTCACAGTCGCGCTGCCAACCCTGTAAGTACAGAGTTTCTGTGCCGTCAGTAGAAGACAAATCAGGACAAGCCTTTAGTCTTCCCACTGACGGCACAAATTCTCCAGTGAGCTCTGGCTACCCTACTCACCGCTGGGAACACAACACGAAGCTATTATAACCGCGGTATTCTGTAGGGCGGAGGTACTTCCCCAGTCGGACTGCTCAATCGGGCGGATATACCGCCGTGTCCTACCTCTTTAAACTAGGGTAAGATAACTAAGATAGTCCAAAAAATTCCAGACGTGGGAATATTCCCACGTCAGTTAATGTTGTGTGTTATGTGGCTTGCGATGGCCTCGTGTGGACATTTTATGTGAAGTTCTTACTGACAAGTCGCCACTCCACACGTTGTCACATATTATAATATGTTTATATATAACGAGAATAAGATCGAATTTGCGTGTGTATCAATATGATAATTGAAAAGTAATTAAATATATTCTGGGATCCTATAAAGATTTGAAACGGGATACTATTTAACCACCATTTAACTAATTTTTTACTACTCCCAAACTACCATCACAGTTTTCCATCCAAAGGCGGGATGTAGTCAACTTGACCAGTTTGAAAAAAGTAACGACATTTGTGCCGAGTCCCTTAAGTGCCTAGGTACTCCTAGACGCTAAGCCATCAACGTACGAAGCTGGAGTGAAGTAATGCAGCACGTGGCGCCCCTATCTCGGCCGCGCACGCAGCCACAGTCGACGCACGTACAGATCTGCCACTAGTATGTTTAACGAAACAACTTCATATATTTTCCACACATTAAATATTCATAGAATTTTTAAATTTGATATCGTACATGTATAATATATACGAGTACATGACGTGTTCATACTATTCATATGAGCTAGATTCCACGAGCCATGGAACGTGGAACTAAAATGCATTAAGTTAGATCTATGGAGGAGCAAAATTCGAATTGTAATCTTTAAAATTTCATTACGAAATTGAAAACTCTCAATTGCCTTGCATATCTCATATCATCGCCCTAAGGTGAACAAAGGTCTTTCAACAAACAGCACAGTTAGTAGCAGTTAGAAGTTTCCCGACGGTACCTACTGGACCTATTGCTGTGGATTTAGCTTACACTTTAGTATTGACTTATCTGATTTTTAAATATAGATAGACATTAAATATCTACTCGTAAATAAATGTATCAGTAAGATTGTTGAGACAGCCCAATTCTTATCTCTTCTTTCCTCCCATAGGAAGTCTCCTGTTCCCTCCGTAGCTAGCGTAAGTGTCGTCTCAGGTGTTCTGATTCTATGTTTCTGAAGAGGTTCACCAGAGTCCCATAAGGAGTAATAAATACTGATCGCTACTAATGTGTTTGTTTCAAAGTGCAAACGTCTAGGAACAAGAAGCAGTTTACTTTTTTTTTGTGTACAAAATCCCCACCGAAGCGGTTGCCGCTGTGGGCCAAAGGTTGCCGGAGGTGAGATTATCAAAGACATATCATTTCCACTCCGGTCGGCAGAGGACCGTCTTTTGATGACCCTCTTCGGTTGCGGGGACCACCATCTCGTCCCCGGGTAAGGGGAGGCGCGCATCGCGCGTTGCCGCCGCTGCCTACTTCTGCTAGGGAGAACTAGTAGTATTCTTCCGAAATATGAGTTCAATGAAGTTAGGAATAATCTAAATAATATCCTTCTACGATAGTGATGAATAAGGATGGATACATCTGTTACCAACCTTGTATGGTAAAAAGCAAAAATGTTTCATGTTTTAGTGTTCAACATAAAATATTTTGAGCCGTCTGTACCATGGTGAGTGTTCTGATTAGCTCTTCCAATTAGTCTCACCCTTCCCTTTACTACACAGGACAACACGTGCAGGTCTTAGATGTCACCCGCACACGGTGCAGAACATCCGATCAAAAACCAAGCGGTTCGGTGACTCATTCCTCTGTCGCACCATTAAGGCCCGGAATTCATCAAGCTGAGTGTCACCATTGTCACTAATGGTGACCCTCTTTTCTGAGATTTTGCCTTCAGTTTACCATCAGGCAAGGCGAAGTCTAATTGACGTGTACTATATTAAAAAAAAATTGAGAGTAAATTCTTGCAATTATTTTATTTGATTAGTGTCAGAAATATTCTGTCTGTCCGTAACTTGTATGACAATGTCTACTTAATCTGTTATTCTAATGGCAAACTTTGTAATTGACGTTTGCGATAGGAGGACAAGCCAAACGAAAGCTACTACAATTACGATTAACTGTTGGTCGATTACGACGATTACAGATTTATGTCAACATCGGACTGGTTTCGGCTATCGACTAGAACCTGTTGAGATATGGATTTAAATGCAGATCTGCCACAGCATCTGTTTATAAAAAAGCCTGTTTATTACTTTTCTGGTGAGATAACATATTCAAAGCGTGTTTTTCGCGCCGTCAATCGCACCGCGTCTCCATAACCGAGACCTGAGTAAGCGCACACCGACGCACACAGAGGGCGGCGGGCGGTGACGCGCGACGCTCCAGGGCGTCGCTCGCGATTTATTGCCGAATTATAATACATCCGCGCGGTGGCACATTCCGAAACTAATAAAAGTTGAGGTGATTTGTCAGCGCCTGCGAACGACAACTAGGCGATAAAAATATAGGAGCCGGTGTGCGAGCAGGCGCGAGATCTGCCAGGCGCCGAGATGAAAGAAAGATGGAGATATATTGGCGCGAAGCAGTATTTTGGTGTTCCTCAGCCGTCGAGTCAAATGATACGGCATATTTATTGGGTCAATATATATGACAGCAGCAGGATTGGTTGCGCGAACACATGATTAATTTAATTTAACTGTTATGTTGGGATTTTTCGCACGTAAAAAAAAGCGGTAATGTAAAATATTGCCTTTGGGTTGTGAAGATCAGATAGCAGTCGTTTCACAAAATATATCGAAATATATCCAACTCCGCAGCTAAACATGTAAAGAAGACCTCAGTCCCCGAGGTGGAACCTTCGGATGCTACTGGGATTGGGATTAATACTGAGATGAAGATGAAGATACAACAAAATGAATTATTCCATCTAACGCCTGCAACTCACCACCGACCGTAGCTACTGAATGTTTAAAACGATCGAACAAGAACAGTCGTCTTGAGACGTCGTCGGTGGCGACACGACGCCGCTACTACAGCTTATCACCACATCGCTCAACATTTTGTAATCAAGCTCCCAATCACATCTGCTATAAATTAGCCGCCAGACGGTATCTCCAATCAGTCACTACTATCAATGATGCATCGCCCTTGTTCCTATTAAATATTTAACTGCTGCGACGACGTCTGTGGGCGTACCGACACACTCGCGACGCGCGGGACGCGGACGTGGGACGCACGGCGCGCGGCGCGCAAACAAACAACCAACTAATGTAGTCCTTATATAAATGAATTCACGGTAAACATTAGACGACCAAAACTTTAAAGACACGCAACAGCCTCAGTTGTTAGCTAACTACTTAAATACTTCAAATATTTATTTAGTGAATAACTCATTAGGTAGATATTTACTGTTCCAAACCTCAACGCAACAAAGCGTCTAAATTCATAAATGTAATATAGAGAAATGTTATTAGTGTATTTTTTTACTACCTTTGTAACATAGCATATAACGTAATATAAACTCACACCTATATCCCCGAGGTTAGACAGAGGTGCTAGCACCCGCATTTCGCCAGGTTATGTTTAGGTCCCAATGTGTGGTGGCGAGGCTATTGCCATTAACCGGTCACTTATAAACCTACGATAAATACACACATAACTTCGAAAAGCATCGAAAAGTCATTGGTGTGTGCCATGGTAAAACCTGGGATCGAACCCGAGACCTCGTCTCAACAGTCCATTACCTATACCACTAGGCTAACGCGGTTACCTTAGTAATAATAAATAAAGTGATATACCAAACAAATTGTAGACAGTAAATATTCTACAACATTCTACACAACGCTATCTAGACCCATGGTAAGCATAGTTTAACTAGCTTGTGTTATGGAATCTAGAATACGGATAAACATACTTAAATACTTTTTTTTTTTGTAAATACATACATATTATACATAGAAACACCCAGACCAATGCAAATACCCATATTCATGCATACAAATACATATTTGCACTGAGCGGGGATCGAACCCGCACCTCCTGCGTAGCAGTCGCGTTCACTACCGCCACGCCACAGAGGCTGTCACAGTAGCTACGCTGAGGTGCCAGACGGTCGTAGCACGAAGCTCGCCGGTGATAAACGCTACGCAGCTCAATTATGCTGGTGAAGCAAACATACGCTCGAGTAAAAGCTACAAAGTACTGATTGTGAGTATCTTCTGCTTCTCATTTTGATATGATTTATTTGAATGTGAGCAACAGCACTCGTCTCAGCACTCACTTCAATACACGGAAAACGTTAAATTTTGATAAATTATGGAAGCCTGAGTCTATACATAAGTTATACGATGATATAGTTCTTTAAGATCTATAACTCCGTAAATCTTGATGCCTTAAGATCAAAGCAATGCATAATTGAATACGAATCAATGCCGAACGCAACCAATTTAGCTTAGCCAATATTATAATATACCTAATAAAAATAAAAAACTGTAGTTGTCTTTAAAAACAAAATAGCATAGTATGTTATAGTTAATATGTCTCAAAGTCGTTACTCAACACTATTTCCGTTGGTAACGTTTAAGTAACGGAAGTAGTGTGAGTTGCAGTGAGGTGGCAAAACGCTACTTAGTACATAAATAGTCGGGGCGAACTTCGCTAATCCGGCTAACTAGCGGCGACCGGCGACCGGTGACGACACGGCACCGCACGGTCCGGCGGCGCGCTCCGGCACGCGGCGAGTAGGGCTGCCGCGGACAATAAATTGATTCAATATAACAAATACAAAAACCTTCATAGAACGATCTATTATAATATCGGTTTTGTACTTTTGAGTTCACAGTTCGTTCTCCTATATCTTCCTTTGATTTAGTTTAGGTGTCTTGGTACTTAGACGATACATCCAGGACTCTTTGAAATTTATAACAGCAACTAATACCAGAAATACAAAAGTGAATTGGTTTGTGTGGTAATTCATACACCTAATTATATACGGTTTGATGAATCTTTTTGAAATTTTGCGCACAACTTGAGTACAATCTGAAAAGATACGGTTAACTCAGGAATCAACATACACTTTTATACCCGAAATAGTGGATGCAGGAACGGTATTAATATTTCACTTGTACTAGAATCCTTCAGTACAAGCCTGTTTATATGGCCATGTACTGGTCATTAAAGTTGTTGCAGCTACCTCAGTGGATCAGCAACCCTGGTCAGGAGCTCGTCGCGGCTTACTAGTACCAACTAGTACCGTGACCAATGGCCGCCGTACCACCCGACATCGCATTCACGGGCGCCACAGTTAATAACTTATTCACATTGAATGCTGGTTCAAGACATTCCTAAATGTCAAATATTTTCGATAACAACTTTCAGTTGGTTTTCATATACACATACACACGCCCACCATCAGACTCTATCCTCGAGCTTCTTCTACTGTCATTAATCCTTTTATGCAAGCTCGCCGGTTTCGAGTACTTCTGACATGTATTTTTTTCAAAATTTTATTAATTTGGGCCATGTGTGTACTGCGAGGTCGACTTCGGCTGGTTTACCCATTCGCCTGTGTATTCCGTTCTTCACTTACTGAATTATTTAGAAAGAATATAAATTGTCATTGATAAAAAAAATATTTCTATTTATTTTATAATGAATGTTGGAAATAAACTAAAATTTAGCTTCTTAGTCAACTACCTATCTACTCAAATATATCGCAGTTTAGTCATTCATCGTAACTAAATGACATTATCCACTAAAAACTTATAAATAGTAGTAAGGAAGACCGCTGAAATGTGCTTAGTAATTTTGTTAGTAAAACGGGAGTGTCAAGCCAAATTATGAGTTAAATAACTGCGAACGCGTCGATTAATTTGATTCCGCCGGCGGCCGGGAGGGGGGAGGGGTCACTAATCGCTACGTGACCCGGAATCCAATGACCACGGCCTCACATAAATAACCCACGAGCAGATATGATAATTGCCAAACACCCTCAGCTTTTAATAAATTAAAAATCTATAGAGAATTTAATAAAAGTTGTCCTCTACCCGCGGCGAGCGCCGGGCGCCGGACGCCGGGAAATATCGACGTAGAAAATGTAACCGCGAGCGAATTTATTTTATTTCAAACCGAATAAGAGAAGAGAACTGGCGGAATCTTCACATTTCATTCGGATAAATTATTTTCCCACGTTTCATCACTTTTGTACTTTTTATTTTGACGTCGGCTGAGGTTAACTCGCGTGAATGAGTGCTTCGTCGTTATTTGATGCGATTTAGCGCGGTAATACCCCTGAGACAGCCATCGCAATCTTAACTTAGGAGTTGTTCTTTCAAGGAAATTATGGATGCATTAATAGTTTAAATTGTCACAAATTCAATGTGGTTGGTTTCGTTCCTACGTTTGTTGCGCTATCTCTTAGATTAGATTACAATACCAGTTCTAAGTTATGTACACCTAATAGTTTTGGTCAAATCTAAGGACTTATTTTGTAATGAGTGTGTAATTTGAAGAGAAATAAGTATACGAATACCTTATATTGTACTGTTCGTATTAATGAAAAAGGAAGAAGACGTCCGTACTCTGAAAGAGTATGGTTGGTAAGATCGCTGGCCTTTTTTATTTTTCTTTTAGCCATTGGAATGTTTTTCTGTGCACTCCCGTGTGGCTATTTAGTAGTGTAAAAAATATATTGTAAAATACCCACCGAAGTCTATATAGAATATATGACTTTTGATTTTAACTTATTTGGGAAAATAGAGGCGTATCATAATGTGATAAGAGTGCATTTTAAAGTTTAAACAGCAATGTTCGACAAGTTTTGAAACCATTACATCCCATCCTATCCTAGGTGTGTTATATTTTGTAAATGAATAATTACTACAGGAATTTATCGAGCAGTTTTGCAGTAGACGAAAAGAGCTGAATATATGCACACATAAAACCCGTAAATCCGTAGCACCAGTGCAGTGCAGTGCAGTGCACGGTGGCGTGGTGCGGGCACGCGAGTTCGATCGCTGGCGAGCGGCGAGCAGCGGCCGCATCCCGTCGAATCAAATCAAGATTTAATGTCAATAAAGTTTTACGCGACCCATCCACCGCCGGCGCCGCGCCGCGCCACCCGCGCCTGCACCAACGTTCAACCGCTCATAAAAATTATATCTATTCAGAGACCGGACGCCCGCGACCGGCGACCGGCGACCGGCGACACACCGGAACAGGCGCGATTGCACGATCACATTACAATTAAAACATAATTTATTGCAAATACCTGTTACTTTTTTCGTTAAAAGTAAATTCAGAATAGATGTTTCAGTTATTAAGTTTAAGAAAATCTTATATTTTAGAGCTTCGTCTTAAAGATGTGTGCGGTTAGCAAATTCCAGCGAGGGTGGCGAAGTGTATAATTGCAATTGGTATAGCCCAATAGATGTGTAGCCAGACAGCCACAGTACTTAGTATTCCGCAGCGTCCTCACAATAGGCGTGAGATTATTATATGCGAGCAATAATACTAAACGGAGTCGATTGATATTCATAGTGTCAGGTGCATAAGCACTTAACAATAGAACTTAATTTATTTCTCAAATGTTCTATTTAGTGAGCAGTACGGTTGCTAAATTGCTTCTAGCTATTTCCACTGAATACGATTAGATAAATTTGATCGTTTTATCTTCAGATAAATTAGAAATAAACAGAAGTGCGTAAGTACAGTCAGGGCTAGATTAATGCGGCCGACGGCGGCGAGACTCGGTCGGCTGGCCCGGCCTCGGCGCGGCGCCTCCAATGTGCTTCTAACTTAATTTCTTATTTATTTCAGTATGCCTAAAGTCTAACCTATTACTTTAAAGTGTTTCTTATTAAGACACAACAGCTAAATTGTCCAAAGTTAGGAACGGAGATAGTAAAAAGGTGAATAAGATGTAATAAACCTTTTTGCGAAAGCTTTTGTGGTACATTGAATTGTGCTTAAAATTATAGGCGTCAGTTGTAGACATAATCAACACCATGATAAAGTTGTAGGTAGGTACATTGTTGTGCCACGTATGGGCTAAGTTCTCTGCTCGGCGGCAGTCAGTATACTCTTCGAGTGGTCCACGGCATTAAAAGCGATGTCTACCTTTTCCATATACCATAAGGCAATGCTGGACTGCAGGCTAGGCGCTCTACAGTCGTCGTACAACTTGCTCGTTTATGAATATGAGTGCGCCTGAGTGAGCGCTCCGTACCATCATCGGAATTAAAAGTCAGTTACCGTGAAATGACGTCTAACTCTAAGACCGCGACACACGTGAGTTCTTAGAATTTTTCTACTATTATTTATGTATGTATGTTATGCTTTTGGCACGTATATTCCAGACATTTTATGACACCGCGTTTAGTCATGTTTTCAACCTCAATTAATGAATTTTCATACTCCACTGCTGGATATAGGCCAGGTCCCAATGGTGGGAGGCTTTGGCCTACTGTTTCCACGCTGGCCAGACGGGTTGGCACAGAGTTTCATTTTGAATTTGCTATCGTCGCAGTGATATTGTCTGCGTATTTTTCCGTTAGTCGCCTCTTACGACACCCGTTGAATGAAATGTGATGGTGATACTTGTATTCTTTCTCCATGACCACACGGATTGTACATTTAAACCTTGCTCACTGGAATTTAGCAATTACATACTAAGAATTAAACTTGATAATAATATGCATAAAATAATTAACTATGTACGTTACTATTCTAAAGGATGAATGCAACACTTTGCTAAGTCGTGGGCGGTAGATTAAATTTTTTACGATTCAATTTGGCTAATTAATATTATACCGGATTACAAGGCTGAAGAATTCAGGCGGACTCTTAGTCCAATTATATTGTGACGTTCCGTGGAAGTTATTACACACATTGGCACTTGTGGCACCATATTATGTTGTTACCTGTTGTACCTGTAGTCCAGTCTCACAGTATTACAAGCCGAAGAATTACGTATACAAATACAGTGTAGGACCTGTGTAGTAGGCAGCTCAGATCATCGCGATCTAAGTTGCCCAGGAAGCAGTATGGTACAAGTTACGAGCCTTTGGTAGTCGTACAGAATATAAATCAAAGAATAGGTTAAGCACAATTATGGTTTATTGGCTTACCTTAATCTAGAATGGTATGACAAATGAGTGCACCTGAATCGTATGATGACCGAAATATTACTAATGTAATTGAATGGTGAAATAGCGCGGTTCTGTGTAAACTGCTGACGACGCGTAACCTGACTGAACGATGCTTGTGTTGGTTATTGCAGCGTACACTATTAATATTTGATATATAAGCGGTTACCGTGCCTCATAAACGATTTCGACACCAGAACTGTTAGTGCAACAAAGAGAAACTTTAAAATATTTCAATATCCTAAATAATCATTTTGATGATACCTACTACAAAATTATTCATCCATATACTTTATCAACATTTTTCATCCATTACCTTTATATAGTCGTTTATTTTCTCACAAACATTTTTTAATATACCAAGTACCTAGTACTTACATGGCAATTATAAAAATACAAGTACATTGTTGAGGCATTAAAATTAGTCGAAGAGGCACGTAATTTAATTCTCTAGTAATGTAATAGCTGTGGAATGACCTCCCTGCTGCTATTTTCCCAAACGCCTACAGTATGGGGTTCTTAAAGAGGGGCATCAGAAGGTTTCTTCATGGTCGGCAGCGCGACTGTGACACCCCTGGTGTTGCATACGTCCATAGGCCACGGTAACCGCTTCCCGTCAGGTGGGCCGTGTGCTTGTCTGCCAATCAAATGGTATAAAAAAGAAAATAACTTTTTAAAAATTGTGTTAGTTTTTTACATAACATTAGAAGGTTTCTACAGGGTCAGCAGCACGAGTGTGACGCCTCTGGTATGGCACACGTACATAAGCCACGGTAGCCATTTTCCGTCAGGTGGATCCATTTAATGTAATTGCGTTGTGTTTAAAGAACTTACTTTTTTTTAAATGATGATGAAGGTCAAGTCATTGATAAAATTCAAGTATTCGTAATAAGTTTATGTGTCAGACGGCCGCTTCGCGACGGCAGGAGTGATAGCAGCCCCATAACTCGGCCGTATCGGGTGCGAGCCGTAGCCCGTGATAAATAGCCGCCGCTCGCTAATTATTACCGACCGCGCGTTATCTCGCAAAAAAACGCTTGCGATGCTGCCCTTAGATACGGGCTATGGTTTGATCGCACCGCGATAAACACAGAACCATTACCATCCATCAACAGTACCGACGGGTCGATCGCCTGTCGTTCACAGTTTACGAGGCTTATAGCGAAGGTCTTAGGAAAATCATTAACTAAGTAAATAAATTAGGAAGCTCATAATGTTTTCCAATTTTAAATTGTACAATCGAAACATTATCACTTGCAATCAGTGTGTACACAGGGACTGGGACTCTTCAATTAGAACTATCTTACAGCCAAGCGGCGACTGCAAGAAGGATGACTCATTTACTGACATAATATTTACTATCAATAAAATATCTTAATTAGCCATAATAACCACCTGTGGTTTCAACATTGGTTCTAATTGTTGTGTTTTAACGAATTACCCTCGCGCACGCCAGGGAGTGCTGAGTACTAATGTTGGGAAAGAAAGGGGACAAACATCTAAAAAATATTACACTGTGTTTACAATTTAATGTAGTTAAACATTGATTTAGATTACCAAATAATGTCTCCTTGCGGATTTTTCTGACTTTAATCATATTTAGTAAACACAATTGGTTGCGCCGATGTAGAAACTGTATTTGTTGACGCGGAAACACACTCCTTCTATACCCATCTCCCCTCCCGCACTAACCATAGTATAGTACTAGATATAGTTTCCGTCCGCCATTTGTGATAAATAGACACTCACTCCCTCTTTGAACTAGCCAGCGTAAAGGCGGACCGCGCGCGCGTCTCTCAGAAATGAATAATATTTGTTGCATTTTGACCGCTTCATAGACCTTTACCGATCGGATTGTGCCTCTCGTGTGTCCCTCAAGTGATCTAGTGATGTGGACGGCCGCTCCTGAGCAAGGAAGAGAAGATCCGTGTACCGGCTGCAATGAAAACACGTGGTGTCGTGAAGGTTAGTGTATCCTCTCCTAATTTCTCGGGTTGCATTCATTGCCTGGATCACGTCCGCGGCAACCCGATCACCTGTCTTGTTTGTGTGTAAAGCGTCAATGGAACAGTTAGCTACTTCCCCGCAATACAGTCCACTAGCGCACGTGGCCAATCGCGCCACCAACAATAGTAAAGACGTTTACTGAAGTAACCATTACTGAAGCCACTCTAACGACTCTTAAGTTAATATTTAGCATCAATTGGCCACTGTAAACGATTGTTCGACAAGTGGCGCGCGCACATCACGACATCATCATTTGTTTATCTGATAGAAAAAAATTAACAGGTTCAGGCGGGATTCGAACCCGCGCTCCATTCTTACAGAGGGACTGCTCTGACCAATGAGTCACAGCTCAGTCTTAATCGATTTGAATAGCTAGCATACTAAAACTGCTTTAAAATTTAATTCAATTTGTTCATCAGTTGACTACGGAATGTCTTCACCACCAGTGAGAACACTTTGTATGAGTAGGTTCTGCGCTACTGTGTGCTTACGGTAGCAACGGGAATGTGTTTTCTAACTACACTGTTGCATATTCATAAAGTCTACAGTTGTGATTTGAAATTGGATAAAACCGGAATACAGTAGGTACAATTGCTTCTGGGACCGTGTCAGCCGCGTATAGTAATCCGTGTGCGGTTGAATTAACAATATTATTCAATTTACCCGACCGCGGTAGAGGGAAAAAGTCAAAGAACTGGAGTTTAACATATCAATAGCGCTGCAGCTGTTTGAGATTGTCACCGAGATACAAGTCGCAACACCCTTTTTTAAACCACACACGATGGCTTTGTCGTGTTTACATAGCTACCAAGGAATTCTCCTTTTTATAGTTATAAAATAGATATTTGTTTCTAGGGGTCAGTGAAGCAGGTGTGTATCAGAGTAAATGCCGAGTAGGTATACGAATGTTTATAACGTTGCACCAATGCCCATACATTTCCACGGATGTGTGGCCAGGTGCTGTTGGTTCTGTTCAGCATTTGTATTTGTCTAACAGATCACAGTCTACTCACACGTAATCGAATCAGCGAATGACTCGCACTTGGCACTTAGACTACAACTATATTATTCTACCTGTTGTCGTCAATTGCAATTCGCAGTATCGTTGCCTTACTTAATGTATGTTTGCTTCTATATCAATTTATTCATTATTCTTTTATTTATGTTTTGGTGTAGTTTTGGGTAGCATTTTAAACAGTCTTCAACTCCAAGCAGAAAGATTTGATGCCTAACTCAATGGCTGAAGAGACATTTGCATTTAAAAGCAGCATGACATGGTTCAACGCAACAATAAAGAACATGGAGACAGACTAGAGCAGAATCGGAAGTTGGGAAACTCTCTCCTGAGCTGTCTCGCATCATACTAGGTAAATCTGTTTTAAGTCAATATTGGGGGTGGTGCCTGCTACCTGGCAGTGTTAGGCCATTATCAGGGGCGAGCGGTCACCTCCACCATGACTAATAACATTAGGTACGGCCGTGATCGTGTTACGCGCGCCGCCGCGCGCCGTGAGCAAACAGCGCCGACTGTACCGCGCGCGCCCCTAGTGAAAGTCTGCTTGTTTTATAATTAGCCGAGTGTACTTTGTGACATTCACCACCACGAGGGGCTGACACTGCAATACGGTAATGGCAATGTTTTGATAACATTAACTCGTGTTTATTTAACCGGATCAGGTGTGCATTTACTAATTAGATTCTAGATTCGTATTCATAGTCGGTACTGGTGTAGATTATGACAGACATCATTAACGATAAAACGCATGGTAGATAAACTATCAATCCGCAACACCATAAAGATTTGGAATTCTTTCCGGAGCCGTCAAATTGGGGAGAGGTGTGACTCCTCTGGTATTGCACACGTTCGGTAAAAACTTTCCATCAGGTGGGTCGTGTATAAAAACACCATTATTTAAATGAACAGCCTTCGTTATTTAGACTTCACTCAAAGCTTATTCTTACCATTAGGCGGGGATTGGCATTGGCGAGCGTTACCCAAATATATAATTCGCCGTAAATCTCTTCGTCGGAAATATAGGGTCGTTTGGTGAGTATTATGAAACAAAAGAGAATAACTTAAGTCTGTACTGTGTGAGTCTGACGAATTCAATGTAATTAAATCAATGTAATGGAACCAAATAAAGTAGAAGTTCATTATCTGAGACAACGGCGGAGCCCGAAGCCCCAGCCGGAGACAGCGGCGGCGGCGACGGCAAATACTCAAACTTTACACTTAGGACTCACAACTGCGCTGTTCCAATTATATTCAGTGAGACGAGGCTCGCGCACAACTAGGCGGTAGTTACTAGTTTGTTAGGGAGTTAGCTCATTAACAGAGATACTAATGTTACTTATTTCAGGTATACACACTTAAGGTATACATATTCTAATTATAACTTCGGGGTTACCTTAGAATACATCAATTATTCTCATAAATGGACGAATGTACATTTTTTCCCAAACCACAGATTACTTAAATATTTGTCCAAACGCTTGAACAATGATATTGAGCACAGAGATGGCATTACACATTTGCTACTTTTTATTCTGTGAATAGATCCGGTTCACCCCCTTTTACTCGAAACCAGAGAGTACACGGGGAAATGTGTGTAGCTATTACAGTCAGGTGTAAGTCCACAAAACTAAGAGATGAACAGAAGTTACCAGTAGGTACAATAAAACGATTTTTGTAAACGTGTAGCGAGGTGAGAGGGGTAACTTAAGACAATAAATTAAGCGCCCTTAAATAATTGCATTCCAGGAGAGATTAGCTAGCAATTAAAACAAACCTGTTTTATACTTTATAATACACATATCTCTTCTAAGGACCTATCAATTGCTGTTTAAGTTAATTGGATCTAAACATTCACATTATTTATGTAACAATATGTCACACAAGTTAGCAAAATGCTACGCAATGCATTTATTGACCAATTGATAAGTAATAATAACTATATTTTGTGCTATTAAACTTGTCCTTAATGACTTCGCCGTGACGTGCAGTGAACGCACATTTCATAAGTAGTTGAATGAGGTACCAACATTACCGTAGACGTTCAGTCGTCAACTAGTTTCGTAGACTCGGCGTAGGTCGCGCGACTCGCGCGCGCAGACAGACAGACATAAATAAGATACATATAGTTGTACAATTTGCAATGTGAATTATAAATTTCGTTTGAGTTAGCTGTATTTGTTAATTAATCGCGCGTTTCTTGTTTATGGGAGGTCCCTACATCGTTTGGGAACGAAGGTACAATAAAGATACAAATTTATTGTTATAATAATTTGCGTGCGTCGCTGTGGGAAGTTGTGGACTGTTAAATGAGTGAAATACATTGATTTACTGCCATACTAAATATTTACATTTCCCTATCATGCCAGACATAAATGTTAAATTAAATTTATAGTTTTTTTTTTTTTTTTTTTGATGATTTCTGCTTCATGGCAATCTGTTTTCCAACAATAAGCCACTTCTTTGTTTGATTTCTCAGTTTATGTTTTCCTCAAGAGCCACACTTGTGTGAAAATTCTTTTCACACGACTCTCTTGTTGTCAAGTGGTAAATCTTTTATGTAGGCTCGGTATGTCACTTCTTTTTAGCCGGGTATACTGAAGAGCATCTTCTCCACTTAGAGCGTGTGCCAGTTTGTTTACATGGACGGTCAGCTTCTCCTGATACTTCAGGCTGTGTTGGGCTATTTCCTGCCGAACTGTTTTTAGGCCGAAGTCGAAGTATATGTATCTATTACTTTTACAATGAGGGATGCCAAACATTGTTCTCAGAGCTTTGGTCTGGAATCTTTCCAGGATATCTATATTGCTATTGCTGGCAGTTCCCCACAACTGTATTCCGTAAGTCCAGATTGGTTTTATGGTAGTTTTATACACTAGCATCTTGCTGT
Organism: Eilema griseolum; assembly: GCA_963662185.1. Lineage (NCBI taxonomy): Eukaryota > Metazoa > Arthropoda > Insecta > Lepidoptera > Erebidae > Eilema > Eilema griseolum. The sequence continues at coordinate 237,964 of OY759242.1, forward strand.
TGGGATTTAGTTGTGATTGGCGTCCCAATAACCAGTTCAGTGACCGCAATTTTCCATCTAGTTGTTTCCGCTTTGTCCAAATATGTTTTTGCCATGTAAGTTTTCTGTCTAGGTGCATGCCCAAGTATTTTGCGTTTTTATCTTGAGGGATAACTTTGCAGTTTAGCTTTACTGGTGGGCATGTTTCTCGCCTAAGTGTAAATGTTACATGTACCGATTTGCTCTCATTGGCTTTTATTCTCCAACGCTTCAGCCACGTCTCAACTTCTGTTAGGTGGTTTTGCAACTGTGATGAAGCCGTTTCTGGGTTGTTATGAGCCGACAGTAATGCCGTATCGTCAGCGTAAGTCGCAGTCGTGGTGTAGTCAGTTGTTGGGATATCTGCTGTAAAAATTTGATATAGTACAGGGCCCAAGATACTGCCTTGAGGGACACCTGATTTTATTTCGTGTACTTCTGAGAGATCATCGCTGTACTTCACTTGGTAGCATCTTTTATCTAAGTAAGATTTAAGTATTCGGAATAGACAATGCGGGAGATGCTTTTTTATCTTGACAGGAGGCCGTCATGCCATACCTTATCAAACGCTTGACTGATATCCAAAAAGACTGCCGAGCAATATAATTTATTTTCAAGGCATCTGCTAATGGTGTCAATTATACGGTGTACCTGTTCAATTGTCCCGTGTTTTTCCCGAAATCCAAATTGATGGTTCGGTAATACTGCACTTAGATGTTCTTTCATCATGTTAAGCAATATCCTTTCAAACAGTTTGCCAATAACTGGTAGCAGGCTGATAGGTCTATATGAAGTAGCTTCGTGTGGGGGTTTACCGGGTTTCGGTACCATGACTACATGTGCAATTTTCCATTGCCCAGGGAAATGTTCCAGACTTAAGCTGGCATTAAAGATGTTAACTAATTTCATTACACCTTTATGAGGCAGGTTTCTAAGTAATGTGGCATCAATGAGGTCATAGCCGGGTGCTTTACCTTCCTTAAGGTTCCTTATTTCTTTCATGATTTCTTTTGGGCTGGTACTTTTTAGTGGAAGGCACATTTGGTTCGCAGATTCAATGTATTTCTTGATTTCCATAGTTTGTTCGGGATTGTTTTCAGGGAATGGTTGGAAAACTGTTTTCAAATGTTCTGCAAAGATTGTTGCCTTTTCTTTATTTGATCTTGCCCATCCTCCTTTTCCATCATTTATAGGAGATATGTGGATTTTCGGGCGCTTTAGATTCTTGGTAGCCTTCCACAACGAGTAGTTTGTGTCTCTCGTTGGATCTAGGTTCGAAAGATAGTGTTGAATATTATCATTTTCTAGGGTGCTGATAAGGCCTTTGAGTTCGTTTGAGAACCTATTGAATGCAGTCCTATCACTGGGATATCCAGTAGTATGCCAGGTTTTTCTCAAACGACGGCGCTCTTGTATTGTCTCTTCAATATCCTTTGGATATGAGTTATGTTTCATAGGTTTTCCTTTACCTGTCTTTTTTGGAGTTGCAGAATTGGCAGCAATGTGAATAGTCATATTAAGTTGTTCCAGTTGTCTTTCGAGTTCTTCTATTGTATTAATCTTGGTCTTTAGTTCTGTCTCTGTCGTGATTATATTTTTATAGATTGTCCAGTCTGTAGTGTTCAAGTTGTATATTCTAAGGGGGGGTTCTACCAGATTAACTGTTATAGTAACATTCAGTATAACTGGTGTGTGGTCAGATGTGAGATCTATACGTGGTTCTATGTTTAAGTAGTTACTATCTATGTTTTTAACAATAAAGAAGTCTAATAAGTCTGGGATTCTTAGTCTGTCGGTAGGCCAATAGGTAGGTTCTCTGCCGGAATGACATTCTAACTTCATCTCTTCTGTGGCTTTACAGAATTGTCTTCCTCTAGTGTTGGTCAGCCTAGATCCCCAATTTAAATGTTTTGAATTCCAGTCGCCAGCACATATAAATCTGTTGCCCAATGTAGAAAAATAATTTACGAAGTCGCTGGCAGTTATAGTATGTTTTGGAGGACAGTATACAGCGGAGAATACTGTTTCTAGTTTGCTGTCTACAAGTTTAATAGATGTTGCTTGTATTTTTTCTGTTCGGTATTCCTCAATAGGGTAGTGTTTAATGTTGCTTTTAATAATCACTGCTGTTCCTCCATGGCTATTCCCAGTTGGGTGATTGGTTGTATACACTGTATAGTTATTAAAGTTTATGTGTGTCTTCGGTGTGAATCTTGTTTCAGAGATTAGTGCAATATCAATCATTTCTGTTCTGAGAAAAGTTTCTAGTTCTTGACGTCGTTCCGTCAAGCCGTTGGCGTTCCAAGTGACTACTTGGAGGTTTCGGGTCATTTTTTAACCAGGCTGCTGACTAGCTGGACCATACGGTCCATCATTTTGTCCATGATTTTTTCCATCATTGTCAACATTGAATGTTGTAGTTTTTCGAACATTATGTCCATTAAGTCAGTAAGGTCGGCCAAGTCGTTCTTTATGTCTTTTTGAGTATATTGTTTTTTGGTTTTCGTTGCTTCTGAATAGGTTTTAATTAGGTTTTGATTATCTGTGCAGTTAGGCTTTGAACCCGGGTGGAAACCCGGGTTTTTCATCTCTATATTGCTAGGCATTGGTGTTTTTTTTGTCTTAGGGTCTAATTTAAGAATTCTTTCTCTATACTGCTTGTACACTTTGCATCCTTTGTAACTAGCGGGGTGTTTTTCGTCACAGTTCGCGCAAGTAGCCTCAGTGTCTGGTTTTTTGGTACATGTTGTTGTAGGGTGAGCGTTACCGCATTTAACACAGCGATAGGGCCTGAAACATTGGTTCTTGGAATGCCCAAATCTCTGACACCTCTTGCATTGAATGATTTCCTTTTTCTTATATGGGGCTTCAAAAGTAATCTTCATGTTATTCAAGTATTTTACATCGAAAATGGCTTTGTTGTTTGGTTTTGGTTCTAAGTCGACATAAAAAACAGGCAACGGTTCCTTTGTAGCTCGATGTCTGATATTGACTATTTGTCTCACTTCGTGTCCAATTTCATACAATTCTTTTGAAATTTCTGTGGTATTTTCTGAAGCATGGAGTCCGCGTAATACTACTCTGTACGCACGCTCGCTTTTAAGCTGGTAAGTATAGTGTGAGATATTATCGGCAATGAAATTCTCTCGAATCGTTTTGTATGTCTGGATGTCTTTAGGTATAATTTTTATGACGTGCCCAGATCTTAGTGTGGTCATGAGGTAAAGATCGCTTTTTACAAATTTGTTTAGTACATCTTTAAGAGAATTTACATTAATTACGCCCGTAACAAAGATGGGTTCTGGCTTTGGTACATATACTTTATCTGTATTGTTGGTTTTATTCGTAGGCTCCGTATCGAGTAGTTCAAAACTATTGCGTGTAGGAATCACAAAGTCTGGGGAATTTTTCTGTTTTTTATTCCCGTCATTGTGAATTGGACTTGTTTCTTTCCTTTACTTTCTTCTGGTGGGAATTTCATCCCTTTGCCATTCTTCATGGTCTGATATTATGTCGTCACTGGCAATCGGCAGAGTATCGGTCTGTGAAGTCTGTGAAAGTTGTTTTGTTGGTTGTAATTATAGTAATTAAGCTTAGTTGGCAGAGACGATGTCGAGTTGCTTCTGTTCCGAGTAAACATGCTTTCATACAGAGTTTGTTGGATCATGCTGTTAGGGTTGGTTGGTTTTTTAGAGTTTGGTAAAGTTTGTTGATTATTTGTATCTAATTGGTTCATTTTATTCCCACGAGTAAGGCCGATATAACAGGTCGCTAGGAAGGTGACGCCTATTCTCCCTAGAAGGCTAATGCAACGACGTTTGCCAGGTCCGTCGATGTGGATCGTTTGCGACTGGTCTCCCACCAGCCATGCAGTCTCTTGGCACGAATCTCACCGTAGACATAGGGTAATTTTTTATAGAAGTTGTCTTCTTCATAGTCCGGACAATTAAGCCAAGGCTACCGATCCTGCAGATAGAGTTCACAGGGTTGCGGTTTGTGTGAGTCATTTCCTACTCTCACTGTTAGACCAAGCTGATTAGGCTGGTTTGGTCGGGTTAATTCACCGCCGCCCGAGACCCGGCGTTGTTATTCATTTGGCACCACCCAGGGGGCACGTGTAGGGTAGTGGCTAGGTAGTTCCTACGGACGCGAATAACTCTGCCCCCATTTATAGTAATACAGCATAATATAATATCTGATTGTGAACAAATAATTCTTTTTTTAAATCTAGGACACGGTAATTTGATTTCACCTCGCCTGATGGTGAGTTAAAGGTAAAGAGGGTCACCATTACAGACTCTCAGTAATGTTACAATGGTGGCCTCATCAGATGTTTTTTCACGCCCCGCTTAAAGGATGTTGGGACTGTAACTTTATATTTACAGAAAGTGTTACATCCAGGTACACCTGTGACACATTGGGATTTCTTCTACCAACCAGGAACAGTGAGAGTTTCTCAATGGGAATATATCAATAAATGTCTGAAAACAGGTATACACAGTAGACTATCAAAATTTTTTTTTTTTTCATATAGGACACGCCAACTTGACCTCACCTCGCCTGATGGTAAGCTAAAGGCAAAGTCTCAAGAAAGAGGGTCACCATTACAGACACAAGTGCTACAATGGTGGCACTCAGCTTGGCGGCCTCATCAGATGCTTTTTCACGCCCGCTTAAAGGCCCTGGGACTGTAGGAAGAAGGAAACACGTGTGCTGGTAATGAATTCCAGGTCTTGGTGGTGCGGCAAAGAAAAGAGTCTCCGAACCGCTTGGTTCTTGCTCGTATATTCTGCACAGTGTGAAGGTGACATCTAAGTTGTAATCTAAGTTCTAAGGTGTCATATATTGTGATCAAATATCCCAGGTAGGTATACCGGTTCGCAGGTTTGTACTCGATAAAAAATATATACATATATACATTAAAATAAAATTAAATGAATATGACAGGAAATACCAAGAAAGTCAAAGCGCTTAGCAAATATGCGAAAACCTTTGTAAACATCCATGTAACAAGGTTTACGTTTAATGAACATCGCTTGTATTATATTACGCCGTGGCGGGCGGCGGTGAATCGGGGGATTAATCACGATTTATGGTCAAGAGCGACGCACTCGTATGAACGAGCCGGAGGAAAACCGCTGACCTTTGTGTTTCACTGGCGCGCGGCGAGCGGCGAGTGGCGAGCGAGCCCACGTGGACATGGAATTATTTCATACAAAGGACGGAGACCACTTCGTTTGTAGTGCCTTTCAATAAGCTGTTGGTCATAATGTTGAGATTATGAAATATATGTTTCCTTATCAAAAATAGGTACCTACCGACTTTTTAACATAGCTATAAATTATAATACTGTTAGTGCTGATGTCGGTGCTCGCTTTTCGGTGTTGGGGGTCAGAAGGTCAGACGGCAGTCGCTCACGTATTAGGCAATACACCACATAAACAAGTTGGACAGCGGATCCCCGTAAGCGGTCCCAAGGTTTTAGCTCAGAAGGCAACCAGAACAATGTTGGAATAGAAGATTGAAAGGTAAACAAATCAACGCACGTTCATTACACATACTGCCTGAGTATGTGAAGTACGAACAAAGCATACTTCCAATATATTTACGGTTTGTGAACACCCTTAAAACGGTATTTCCTGTTTTACTCCTTCGAGGTTTTAACTCATTTTTTTATTAGCACATGTATAAAATCAGTAATGACGTCGAACGTAGCAGGCTTAGTTATTATTTGTAGGCTCTGGCGCGGCCCACGGGCGGGACGGAGCCGAGAGTGCTGGGCGAGTTCGCCAGGTGCGCGCTGCTACGCGTCGCCCGTAATCTGTGGGTCGCGAGGTCCGCCTCACATCTCTATTCCGCTGCAAGGGCTGCCACTGTGCAGTACCTACTGTTATGTGTTAAGTCAGAGAAATAAAACCTATGCCTATAACTATGCCAAATAACAGCTCCTAGTGAAATATCCTACATCATTAATATCAAATGCTTGAAAGAAGTTACAGGGACACTCAAGTAAACATCATGTTTAATGTAACCATTGCAACAGTAAGCAATATAATATTGTGGCAAGTCTATCTCCACGGTGCAGTTAGCACCGCTGGGGGCTAAGACGGGGCTGGAGCACGTGACGGGTCTGCGGACACGGCGCTCGCTGTCACGGCGCAAACAACTCAATAATTATAGCCTATGGCTCCAACTCACCCGCCACATTCCTCGCATATCGGGCGAAGTTATGTGACAATTAAACCTGTTTTATTATCTTGTGTCAACAAGGTTGAATTTCGCCACGGTTAGCTGTAACTGGAAAAACCTTACATATCATAATCGCAGATACTAAGGACTTATGACAACACACGAGCCCAGACGTGCAAGCCCTATGTTTACAGTTAAATGATTAATGCCCGTGGCGCGAGCGGGCCGCGCGGTCCTCGGCCGGGGCTAGTCCACTGGCCGCCTTCGCGCCCCGCCATCAGGTATCATTACACTGTGGTCTACTACCGTCCCCGGTTATCATTACCATTTGTTTACATTGAACGAGCGGTTCGGTCCTGAGCCAAGCCCATAATCTACTACTACAGTTTTATGAACGTGTCATAATTTACGAGGACATGATATACAGGGGGTTGATGAGCACTTAAGTAATATACACAACTTCTTAAATCTAAAGAAGAGATAGCTGGATTTTATTCAATAATAGTATCTTTAGAATTAGAAATTTAATATTATTTATTATGAAATAATTCTTTTTCTCCATAAGGTCCCTATGTTTAACATAATTCCCCTTTGATTTTGCCGTACCTAGTAGGGTAAAAATTAGAAGCTGTCCACAACAAGAGAACAAATAATGAAGTTTCATAACTACTACGAGACTATAATAAGTAATAACTGTATAGACAGAACTCCCATTAACTTGTTGACTAGTTTAAATCCTTCGACTCGAAGCTCGCCAGTATTAGTTCTATAGTCACGATCACCAGTTCCTCATACGTGCACAGTGCATGCTCGTACTTAGTAATACGTATTGTGACGTACGTGTGCCCGGGACGGGCCAAAGTTCACTATGAACTTCTATCTACATAATCGTGATGCACTCACAAACATCTGCAATTACTAATATTGAGGGCCAGATGCGTCATAGACTGAGCGTAATTATGTGCAACATTTGAGGTGTTGCAACTTGTCATGTTATGTTAATAGCTTCATTATTGAAATGTTAGCAACCGTCGGCAAGTAAGTTATCTGTGAAGTAAAGGCGCGACATGTGGTTTTGTTCGCGAGCACGTTCACCAAGCGAGTCAGTAATAACTATTTGGTAGTTTATAATGTACTAACCAATGTTCGGCAATATTCTCGCATTCCTGTGTTTCTTTCTTGTGTCCCACATAAATTTCATGGGATAGCAGCAGGAATCTAGTGTCATTCATCATGTGCCGCATTCAGGATCCGTGAGACGATTAATTTGTCTTCATTCAATAATGTGTTTACCCAATGAAGGATACCATCAATGGCTAAGCCTGCCATCAATGAAAAGTGATCTCAGCTGATGATGAAGCTATCGAGGCTCGTATAACTGTCGACTTCAGCGGTGATATACAACTCAATCGCAGCACCACAACAGATGCTTGTAGCAATCAACGCTCTCCATACATTACCGTGGGCCAGCCACTCCGTGGCGATTAGACGACGCGACGTTCATAATAATATTATATTTTATACGTGTAACCATCCGTACAATATTAATAGTTTACTAGCGATGAAAGACATAGTAACTGACGATGTCTTGGTTTTTAGGTGCATGGTCTGTGTCACAAGCAAGAGCGGTAAATTATGTAGTTTAGCGAAGAGTCCAGGAGTATAAATGCCCAATTCATTATCGCTAATAGACACTTAAAATAAAGGTGAATCAATCCAATTCGTTTCTTGGTCGCATCCGATATCGAGTTATCGGAGAAAAAAGGGGTGGTTATTCTTGTGAAACAACAGCCAGTGACTTGCGCGCGTTGGCACTTAACCCTGATGGACTCCCCGCAATGTGCGCCGGGTGGAACGGTGTAGGTGAAGGTCTAACCTAGGTCAATGCGTGAAATGTACCAATCCAATAATATAGGACAGCAACATTATTCAGCTTTGTATGAAAGTTTTATATTCATCCATTATTAGAAAACTATGAACATTGATCAATGTTGTTGTTACCATGTTTCTTTCAAGAGATACGAGTCTCAGATGTATTCTTAGTAATCAATTGGTATTTTCGTTATACAGAAATAAAATAAAATGTATTTTTTCCAATGTAGTAACTTTTGCGAGCTCGCCCTCACAAGTGAAGATTGAGTGACCTTTTTACGTCAGTCATTTTTATACATTACTTACACTAGATTTATTTTAGTTAGCTCATGTGCTCACGATAACACTGACGAGAGTCGATAATGGACAGAGATTTGGACACTGCGGGCGAGAATGGCGGACGGCGGGATGGCGCACACGTGAGGCCGAGAGAAGACGAAAAGCGAGATGTCGTTTAGTTAAATTATTTAATAAAATGTTAGGTATTCGGATTATGTTTCTAGAACACATGCTTTTTTTTATTCAGCTGGCCATAATTTCTGATTGAATATAATAAAATAATAAATAAAATAAAATAAAAATAATTTATTTCGGACAACAACGAATCCATATCTTGTTAGTAACAATATAACCACTTAAAAATATGTTAGTAAAAAAATTTGCATTGTCTTTTTTTGTCATTTATGATATTATTTAATGTCAAAATAGAGGAATAGAAGTAATGTCACGCAGTAAAAATCTAAATCTAAAAAATCTAAAAATCTAAATCTAAAAATTATAATATAATAATAATATATAATATACATACATATATACATACATATAATTTATCACCGGAGGGTTAGGCAGAGGTGAATTAACACCTACATTTCAACAATCATTAAATTCGGTCCCACGTAATAGAGGTGAGCCTATTGCTATCTTCCGGGCACTATTGTTGACTCAAGCCATGCATCTGAGGCTGAGTCTGGGCTAAAAACAGCCCTATCCCTTAGTCGCCTTGTACGACACTCCATGGGAAGAGATGGGGTGGTTCAAATTCTACTCTGCCGGGAACCACGTGGCTATATATACATAATCCGTTTAATAGAGTTACAGGTTTTATTCTTGCAGCATTTTCTATTGAGAAAGGTATCAAGTAAGATAAAAAACTGGTACAAAATGTTCCATTATTTTTTTTGATGTGTTCCTCACAAGTTTGTTATAAAACTCACACTGACAAAACCGGCCATTACGATACCAATAATATAACATCAAAGTGACTGTTATAACACTTTCATTGGTATTAGTTTGTATTACAATTATAATTTAAACAACGATAGTATGTGTGACGCCAGGCTACTACTACTAACGACAACATGAACAGTTACAATGAATGTTGAACAGATTTATGTTATGATATTAACACTTGTATAATGTGACTCTTTTGCATAATGAGGCTGTTACATTGTACAGCATTTAACATTCATATACAAATTGGATAAACTACATTGTAGCGTTTATTGCAGAAGGACAGACCTTACAGTACAACACGTTTAGTGACATTAACCAGATAACAATAAAAGTGCCACATTGAAGGTTGTAATGTATGATTTACCTGTTATGTAAGTTTCATTTCAACATTATTGTTATTATTATTATTCAGTAACTACAAAAAGTAAAAGATGAATGAAAGGAGAAATGAGTCAACAGAGACGTTCACTCCGAGTGAACGGAAAGTGTCTTTATTCCCGTAGTGGCTGAATTAAATTTACTTTCTGCTGTCTATCTATTTGGACTGTTTGTGCAGGTCGTATTTTTCAACTATTCTTGGTGAAATATGATTATATAAGACTACCATTTGATATATTTTAAGATGTTATCTATCGATTTTTGGTAGAGTTTGAATTGATTTGTTTATGGAGTCTGAAAATATTTATTGCTTCTTCCGTGGTCGGGTTCTAGGGGTTATTCACTTTCAACATTGATGCGACGTCCATTAATGGCCTAGAAGCATAAAAGGTCGTCCACTCGCAACATTATCAGTACAAGTAATCATATTACAATTAACGAGCTCAGGAATCTCTGCTTTTAGTGTCTGTGTCAGAACTTTATGGGCGACATAAAATCACGGGTGCCGTCTGGGGAAATAAGTGGTAAATAATTAAATAATTAATTAAAAAGTTCTCGGCGTGTGCATGCAGTAATTAATTTGTAAATGAAAATGCATCGTTAATTTGTGAGCCATAAATGTTCTCGCTGTAATTATATTTGTAATTCCTTTATTACTGATGAGATGTACACGTGTGATACTATATTATCATTTGGAGGAATATAATTACTTATCTAAGGTAAATTAACTTAACATACACTTTTTATTATTATTATTATTTTTGAATTGCAAACACATTCGTTCCAAGGAGCCACTTATTTATTGTTACCCACGGCTCCGCCCGCGTGGATGGCTGTCACGCGACATAGCCTATGTTCTTTCTCAAGGTATAATCTACGCCTTTACCAAATTTCATTAAAATCGATTCAGCAGGTTTGCCAATACAAACTGATAATACACCGGTCAGGTGAAAAATAAAATATAGTGGAAAAGTAAAAAGTGCCGTATTCAAACAGGGTTGTTGTTGTAGCCCACACCATTCCATGTGTTATATCAGCTATCCTGTCTGTATTCGCTGCATGCCTGAATATTTCTACCTGAGCGTACTATGCAATTATTAACGTTGCTAGAAATTATATTATCGTAAATTAAATTTCGTTCTCCGGTACTACGTCTAGGATTAATAATACCTCCTAAGCCTCATAATTACATTCTCGTCTTTGATATTATTAATAACTCCGCTCTATTATGAACGGGTGTTGTGTCATATCACCACCTCCGCGTAAATATATACCTATTGCCAATCAAGATAGCGCGAGTAAGTGCCCCGTCTATACCAGCGAACACTTTTCACGCCATGAGCTCAATAAAGTCACTACCAGGTCTCCCGGTCTTAAAAGTAATATTCAGTAATGTAGGTATGTATTCTTAGTGTAGATTTCGTTTATTCCTCTGCGATCACACGAAGGAACGAATTGAGCAGAGTATCTTTCGATCTCTTTAATATATTTTCGAAGGTCAGTAATGGGTAGACCTATTGCGCCTTCGTAATCAGTTAAACAATTTCTTCGAATAAATCATATCGTGTGAAGATACAATTATGATATTCAGATTTCATAAAACAATAAACAGATGGTTTTTAAAAACCTGGTAGATAAGAAGCATGTAGGTTTGAATATTAAACAGTTGTCCCACTTCCCTTACCCCGAGGCAGTATCGAAGCTTAATCATGATACAGTAACCGCTAAGATTTGTCACATCCATACTCATTACTCACGTGGAGATATCATCTACGTCTGCCCTATAAACTAATTTTATCACAGCTAATGGATAGTATTCAGAACTAGCCTGTATATACTGCCGCAATAAATAGAATTCTCGAAGGGTTAAAACTACAGGTAAACCTGTTGATTATATTTAACACTGAAGCTTTTAAATTACGGTCATTTGTTATTGTATATGTTTCGAAACTTTCGCAAGTACTCATATGTTAGACAAAGATTTTAAAAGATTAGGATCATTGTTTAAATTTGTAGCCCTAAATATAGCTAGTCTCTTTCTATCTTTTATGTATATTTAACTAACCCGCAGTATCTGACGAGTTAGGCAGGAACCATAATCGTATTTACTAATAACATTTACACATATAAGTCTTTTACGATGTTTCTTCAGTGGTCGAGTACTGTTATTATTAATTCTAATTAAATATAAATATAATTGCTAACGTAAACGCGATCAAAACCCGTATTCTAAAATATTTTATGTGTGCAAATTATAAAGCTTTGAGTAGTTTACTACAGCTAATGTATTATTACTTTTGCAAGCAATACTGGCATACTAATAAATTCTATAAACTGTCAAATTACAGTTAGAAATGTTCATAGTCCAAAGGTGAATATCGTCTATAATTTGGTCTACCTCATACTCGTAGCAAAACAGTAATCTAAACAGCTTTCGTTTGGTTACGTATTTCGAGAGAAAAGTTCTAGGTTTCAACGTTATAATAACCCACAGGTCTTACGTAAGCCTAGCTAAGCCTAGGCTCCGGAAAAGTTCGGTCAGCAAGACGCCTCCGCCGACAATAAAATATTTACGTTGCTAGATACTGTACCAATTTATGTGCCAATTGTTTGGCAGTTCCATATAACTTTATAGCGAAAGATACGAAACAATTGTTGTTGAGAACTTGACGGAATTACGTTTATGAAGCAAACATGACATCAATCTTAATAATATTAAGGAGTAGAACAAAGCGGCATTGTGTTACAGTGATAAGTGGCAGACGTAGATTGGAAGCAACGTTAATATGGCGATGATAGCTAAACACACAAAGCTTGCCAGCGATGAAGAGGGGACTACAAAAAGACGTCAATAATAACATACACTAATACCCATTCATTACTGGTGAAGGAACGAAAGAGACAGAAGTATACATTCAGGCAGTTGGCAAGAAAGGAACGGATTTAATTGTTATATAATAAAAGAGAGGTTTAGCGGGTAAGTAGTTACTGGTACTCAGTAATGAAGTCGCTCCTTCCAGGGATGTTTCTGCACAAACTTTGTTACTCTCTTTAGTTCGACAAGACTCGTTTCGGTTCATAATTGATTTATGTGGGTTTTATGTGAACTAATCTACCTGTCATGCCATAACATGCTGGTACACACTATATCGTCAGATTTTTCTTCTAAATGATTTCAACGGTAGCGTAATTTGATTCGAAATTCCGACGCACGTAACTATGTTCTAGTAAAGAGTTATAGTGAATAGTATCTCTATACATTCATGTCCGTGATGTGAACACACCTTTTATGAGAATATTAAAATGTATTATTGCTGCGTGGTATTCTATCTACAAATGTAAAAAAGTAAGGTTTTTAGGAATACAAAATATATTTGCCTCTTATCATTATATCTTAACATTATATATAAATAAGTGTTAATTAGTCGAATTAATGAAAAAAATATTATCAAATTATATAAGATAGTTTACGGAAACATTTTAATTGTTTTCCTTTTCGGGATAAACTCAAAGACATCTGAAGTGATTTTTGAGAAACTTTTCCAAATAATACTTAATTTGGTTCTGGTATATTCTGTTCATATGTGTGAAATACTGTTAATTTTTGTTCATTGTTACATTTCGCGTAAGTAATTTTTTTATTATTGTCTAAACTTAACGTGAAATTTCACCAATCTGCTGCAATGTGAGACACTGCGATGCACACAAAATATTTATTCTTGACTCACTGAAGCAAACAATAAAAAAATGTGTAAGTAATATGTATACTTTTGTGCGCATACACGTTCAAGCAGTAAACTCGCGCCGACGCGAGTATGCTGAAATGTGCGCTTACAAAAGTTACGCACAGTCTTAACTGCTGGATACTTGCACGGCTGGTGTGCTTAATCAATAACTTAAGTAATTATTACGTGTGTGATCGAACCTCTAGCACAACACTCGTAACAAGCGCAACTGAACCACTTGTCCGATATAAGCCGTTACTCATTGTTTGGTTCTCTGGACCTCTCTGTAAATAATTATATTGTCTAAATGCGTAGGCAAGTGTTGCCAGCGCGTTCATCTTTCAGCGGTGCTCATTATAAGTTGCGATGTCGATACGTTCTCATAAATCAATTTGATAAATGTTCCGAACTGATGTCTTATTATTTATGAGCTCAGAGGTTCTATCTGTACTCCACGTTTTATCTGAACGTCTGTGATCTTTACTAACTTCATATTATATTGCTATTTTTACGATAGCTTTATAACTTGCCTCGGGGTAGGCAGAGATGACAATTCACGCTTTGTTTATATGTTTACATACCTTACTAGCTATCTTCCATGACTATAATACATTTAGTTATTGCATGGTGGTACTATAATATTCCACACCTACCTACACATATAAATATAGCGAACTATACGAATAAAGTCCGCATTTGAATTGTATAGTGACTATTTAATCCCGAGATTACGTTCATAATCCACAACAGTATTCACCAATCCTTAGCGCTGTGAACACAATGGGAGCGAGTGTAACATTCGCAACGAACGATCCGTGCCACAATTGGTGCAATAACACAATACGAGCCTTGCAGAACGGCCTGCACTGTGCAGCTACCGGCGATGTGCGGCTGCACTGCTCCGGGAATTAGCCTCCACCTGGTAATCTGCGCCTGGTGTCACACCGGGTTCGTGACATCACGCGATGTTCCAGTTTGTGCCTTCTGATGCTTACAGCACAGGCTCTGGCTTATATGCATCAAAGTGTCAACTGTCCAAGATCATAATACTAAAAGTTCTTAAGGTTGCTCAAAGAAATATGTACCTAATTCTATTTATGGAATTTGAAGGTACACATATTGAAAATACATTTGTACTTTTTCCTCAGTATTTTTAGTTATACCTGACCGGTTTCGCCATACGGCATCCTCAAAGGTTTACAATTACAGTTAAGATTGTCGTAATGTTTGAGAAGTAAGTTCTAAAAGTAGTAGTTCTAGTTTAGAAGTAGGATGCCGTAAGGCGAAACCGACCAGGTCTAATAAAAAATACTGTGGAAAAAGTACAAGTGTAACTTCAATATATGTATCCAGGTGTGTGAAATTTGTGGTATTCTGATATATTTAGGTTCATAACATTAATAAAATATTACAATTTGGCAAACTTATTCGAGATATATCTTTCAAATATTTGTATTTACATAACATACATAAACTCACGCCTATATCCCCGAATATGGCGAGCCTATTGCCATTAACCGGGCACTTATAAACCTGCGATAAGGTCTTGGCACACACCAATGATTTTTCGATGCTTTTCGAAGTTATGTGTGTATATTTGTATTAATAGATGTTAATTAATTTGCTTTTGATACCTGCGATCGTTTCGCAGTGTGGATAGTGAATACAATTACAAACTACATCCTACACACACGTGCGTCACTCAATAAATTCTTCCACCATTCTCTCAAACTCCCAGTAGTGTGACACTTGGTCACATTACTGAGAATATTCGTATTGTCGAGAGACAATGTCGTGCGGCCGCTCGGACTGTCGACATTACGGAGGTAATCCGCGCGAGCTGTCACAACACGGCTGCCATTGTGCCGCAGATTAACAAAACACTGACATTATCAGACTTGTCTAAAGCCTCTGTAAGTTTTAACCTGTGTCGCAGTGGTCCTTTTAAATGATGTTATAGACCAATATTGTTGTACTTCTCTGTGTTTTTTTTCGGATGAGATGATTACATCTGAGGAATTTTATAAAAAATCATGTCGACACTATTAAGACTCTGAATACAAGGCTTATCTTCTGTAGTTTATTTGGAAGTTCATTTAAAGGAGGTATAATATGTGTACTCCGTGATTAGTACGACAAATCCTATAAATAGCAGTTTTACTTAGGAATAAAAAATTGACAAACCATTTCAAGTTTTGCATCAATTCCTTCTGTTTAAAGTTTTTACACGACACATAAATTTACGCAATCCCTTTGTTGTATACATCTTCGGAGTTACCATCCTCGAGGAGGCTTACCTGTAACAAAGAAAATAACAGAACATTAGTCCATTTATTAGTATCGGCCGCAACAATAGCGTTCTTCTGTTAACACGATAATGGCAGTTCCTTCAACAAAGGCGAACTTCGTAATGTATCGAGCGGCTATTGTTTGTTACACGTGTCTTCGTTTATTTACAAAAATAGTGCGTCTCTGGACCAGCAGTGACATGAACGTGTTCGTTAGCGATTAACTGAGAACTAAAGTGACAGTGTGGACGGCAACAGCCGAGAGTCGTGGAATGATTACCTACATTACAGAGGGAAACAAAACACAGAAGCTACTTTTATTATGCCTAAATATACAAATCGAACCGCTGCATGCAATTCAGCACCGATATTTATTTTTTAATCAAAAAGTTTGCAATATGTGAATAGTTAGATAAATCTGATTCCCCTCACAGTTGTTACTGATTCCGAATCAGTGATTTATCAAGTGCGTTGGGAGTTTGGATTAAGCGCTATCTCTCCATGGAAATCTATTTTATACGAGAAGTCAGTAAATGCATTCATCTAGAAGAGATATAAATATAGAGCAGAAGAAGTGAATTCTTGCCGCACTTGTTAAAGTTCTTTCTCCAAGTTACTATCGAGTGCATGTCATGGTACTGAATTCCAACCTTCTGTAACGTCACCTTAGGGAATTATATCACGATGCATCATCTTTGTTCGTCGTTCACTCGTCTGAAAATCTCACGGCTAATACTGTTATTTTTACAGTCTTATTATTAGATTATAAATTGATTATTAATTTTGGAACATTATATAGGGAATAAACCATATAAAACGTTCAGTTGATGATTGTATTAGCACAAAACTTATAAGAACCAGCGGCGTAAGTACACTAGGGTGGACAAAAGGCGTGCGGCTGCGACATGCTGATAATATAGATGACAGCTAGTGACGCGTGGCGGGATGTGGCTCATGCTTTTATCTGCGACGAAGTAGGCGCACGGCCAAATCTTGGCGAGACTCAACGCGTAAGCTGAGGACTTGGGTATTAAACCGGCACTCCTATTTACGAACGTCTTGATATCTCGGTTAGTTAAAGACTACTTTATTAATTTGAGCAAATGAAACAGATCGTGGATTTGATTTTATAAATGACTCTTCTGAATTCTGTTGAATCGAAGGCATAATATGTCATCTGTCAAATTCTGTGCTGTCATTTTAATTGCCTTGTGAGATTTTGTAATGAATGTGGATTTATATGGGCACAGATAATGTTATCGTGGTTGTGACTTAAACTCATATTACTAAATTGCATATGTTTATTAAACAAAAGGCAATTATACACTTCATATTGACAATACTTCCGAGAAACAATAAGCACCAAAGCCTGAATCACTCAGAAACTTTCCAGTAATTTGTATGTGAATGTGAGTCATCATAACAGCAGGTAGCCCTTTTGAACACGCGACGTTTGAGTATCCAGTCAAATCAAATTAATGACCAAAGATACGGACAAAAAAGAAAAGGTAATAGAAGCAGACAAACAGATGAATACCAAATTGACTATTCGAGACGTCCAAAACTTCATTTGAATATACTGTTATGTATGTAGTCTATGAAATTAATACGTGTTCGTAGAACTTGACTAAGACAAAGCGTATCGAAGTACCAACACTGCACAGGTAGTTTTCTATGTTTATGATCTGAGGTGGCAAGTATCGCGCACAGGAGCAAGTTCAGAGCTTCCGTGGCTCAGTTATATCCTCACAATAAAGGAGCAGCGGGTCGGATTACCCCGACTTAGCCCCGAGTGGCCCGCAATATGTTTAGTTACACCCCTCCTCCCCCCCAGGACCCCTACACACCCCGCACCGCTCCGCAAATTGTCTTCGTCTTGAGCTCGTAATTGAATTTATAATAGGTTAGTTTAAGAGGTATTTAGTGTTTTGCGCAAGATGTACGGGGCCTCAGTTAGGTGCTAGTGTAAACGGATCGTTATTCGGACGCGTTAACGTTCGAGGAACCCTGGTTGTGAAATAACCGTGTTGTGTTGGCAAACAAAACGTTAAGGTCGTTTTAATGAACTATTTAATGTAGATTCCAAGTCAACACCGGGAAGATGACTTAAGCTGGATTACCTACACGCTGGATATCCGTTTTACTTAATGAGTTTCATTGAGTAAAACAAGATAATGCAGTTTAGTTCGACTTAATTTAGATTCCTATAATTGAAATTCAACTAAATAGTCACTAGTCTGATTGAACGTTTCCTTCCATATTTATCACACTGGGTATTCATAGTAACTCTTATTTATCCCAGCACCACTGATGGCATTCAAAGCTTGTACTCTGCAGCCCGATCCACTTTCGTTACTTAGGAGAGTGAATCGGGGCTCCTCCTTTTTAATTGGATTTATTTTTGCGTTAAAGTAACGGGAGCAGGCGGGACTGCCCGCGCCAGAGCCGTGAAGAAAGCTTCATCTGTCATTCCATAGATGTACCTGTACCTACCGCGGCTAGTTTATAGGTGAAGTTGGCTTGTGCGGTGTGCCCAGCGATCTTGATGGATCACCCTCTCGTGGTTAGTCATGGTTTCAAATACATGTTTCACTATATCCTTAGTGTTTGATGCTAATTGTGCACAGGAACTGGACTGTACCCGAGCAGGGCACTGAAGTTTCCGTTGCACGATTTGTTTATGTACTCACTTTTGTACCGAGTAAAACACGTCCTGTGTACACCACCGTCGACCGTCGAACGCGTGTGTACAAACAAACGCCCTGGTCGGTCATTTCGCCGGATCGCTGTAGTTCGCACTGGGACACTGAACTAAAGTTAAATAAACTCTCGGTAATGAAGTTTTGTTAATTAGTTTTCTTCCGTGAGTAGCGGCGAGCGGCGAGCAGGGGGCGAATACAAAACATTCTAGAGGATTGAAGGAAGATCTACGAAATGACTTCGATACTCTTGGGGCGGGCGGGAGTGGAGCGCCTAATTTTGTTGTGTGCGCTACTCGTCAGATAGCTGCCAGCTACGAGTCTTAGGTAAAGAATATACATATACTCGTACTACTTTTTTCTGTATTGTAACATGGGTATATGAGCTCGAGTTCTGCGGTGAAAACATACTTAGATACGTTCGATATTCGTGTTGAATATACAATGTTTGTCACATTTTGGCGACTGCGCCAGCGAGGTTAATGTGTTACGCGTGTATGTATGTATGAATGAATGTATGTAGTTTTCTTTGTTCCCGTCTACAGGCCTACCGGCTGGACGGATTTCGATGAATGGAGTCTCAAATGAAAGTTATTCATCTCCCGAGGGTCAAATATTTTTTTACGAGTAGGGTATCAAAATGAAGTACTTTAAAAGGAGATTAAAAAATATAATATATTTTTTAATATGTTATGACATGCATATTATGCATGTCATAACATTTTTTTTTTTAAATAAAATTCATTATTGAAAAATAAAAAAATATCTGTCTGTCTAAAAGATCGAAACCAGTTTGATAGCAGGCAGTACCCATTTACCAATCATAAACTAAAAAAAATTAATGGCATCACCGTTATAACATTACACTAGTCGAATTATGCTTTCTGACTTCCTCGCTGTATTAATGGTTAATTTCATTTTTGAGTAAGTACCTATCTTAATATGCTCCCCCTAGCATATTGTAATAGATAAGTAATTAAGTACACCGGCAGTGCATTCCGCTGTACAATAAGAATAGCACTGCAGATGTTCTCAGCTCGTCCGTAATGCTATAACAGTATTAGCAAGTGGCAATATGATAAGATATTCATCAGCCCGCGCCCGGCCGTACGGAGCGGAGCGGAGCGAGACGGCCTCTCAGCTTAATTGCGTTATGAAACGAGGCGCTGCTGCCATTAGCTTTATTACTGATCATCCAGTTCGCGTATCAGTTTTGAACGTCATTTTGCTGAGAATTTCTTGCATTTTTTATTTGTGTTGCATCTTGTAGCTGGTATCTACAGCACATTTGCAGGAAGAATATAATAATCAATCAAACCTGAGTGTTTTTTTGGAAAACACATGTTTCTCTGAAAAGGTTAAATGTCCAGGTATTGAAATCGCTTATGACTCAATTGTGCCATCACTTCGTGATAATATCTAATGGAGTAAGTTTTTCTTTTGTATAATAAAGTATATACTTGTTTTATTTCTGTCCTTAGTTTAATGTTTGCAAGTTATCGAAACGACTACACTTTTCATCTTTTTAAGGTATTGCTTGTTTTGCCAAGCAACATATATACCAATATGCTGTGGGTGGTAGGAAGTGGGCCACATTCACTTTGCAATACTTTTACCACTTAATAGGTACTTTGTTTAATTTTATTCAAGACATAAGTCTGACTTGTAGAACTTTAGCATTAACTGTTGTAGTATGAAACACTCTAAGATCTGCCTTTTGCACTTACCGAAGTAATATTCCATGTTTCCTAAATTATATTTGCAACAAAATGCAAATCAGAGCATCGCTAAGTCGGAAACGAATGCTATTAAGTGAACAAAAGGCTACAAACTTGTAGAGTCTGGATGCGTCCCGGCGCCCGGCGAGTTGTCACGCAACGTGGCGCGTGGCGTGGCGCCTCCTCGCACACTTGAATAATTTATCGGACTCAACAAGGATTAATACGTCTCGGGAGCGTTAGAATGTTATCCTGAGGGTTTCGCTAAATGAAACGCGGCTCGACAGATCAAAGCACTTCGATATCGTGTGGCCTATCGAGATTCATTGCGCGCAATCTTCATACGAGTGGATTGCGATGAAGGGTTGATGCTCTCATCTCTTACAGAGTAGCTTGTGTTGTTATCGCGAGTTAAGAACTGACACTCAAACACTTATAAAAGTGTCAAGTTTGAAAACATATTTAGGTCATAATATAAATTAATATTCATAGGTGTATTTTATTGCTACTTGAAATGAAATTTACGATGATTTATTTCGATACTTGGTTTAGCCAATAAAAGTTGTAGTGTCATTACTTTTTACTACCTCTATAAATTACCTTTAATATAAGTTACATGTACTGCCTAATTCAACACGGAGTGATTCAATAAAACATTTGTACCTATTTCTCAAGAAATATAAAGGTGGCCGAGTGTATATGTAGTACCTACTCATACTAATATTAAACGGTCAGTTTAAATTTCAGAAGTCTCACGTTACGCGAGGCAGAAAATAAGATTATAAAATAAAATCTTACGAAATGTTCTCCAAGTTCCATTTAAAATCAATTCAAAGTACGTTCGGGTTTAAATCATTTCGAAGACGAATGTCCAAGCGTGAAATCTGTCGGCGGAGGTCGGAGGCTGCGAGCGGGCGGAGTCACGGGGCGAGGCGAGGCTTCGACGTGACGTTATCAGTTTCCACGAGCTGTGTGACGTCACCGAACGGAAATGTTAACGCAAAAATACACAATATTTTTGTAGAAACGTGTCGAAGGTAACTCCTGGAGCCCGACGGAGCTAGGTGCCGGTAATAGACTGCCACATTTTAGATGTCGCGGGGTGTTACTGTGCTTGAAGGTTTGGCATTTTAACAAAAAGATGTGCCGGTTGATATTTGCGAAATGTTTTTTAAGATTGTTATTTTTACAGAGTTTTACCTAAATCAATTATTTGCTTGTTAACCACTTCAACTAAGTTTAATGATTGTGTTTAATGGAGGAGTGGATTCACGCCAAGGCAGAGGTGTGGTGCTGGTGTACCGGCGAGAATTCACTACTTACTGGGTGTAATTCTGAAGTACATGATCGTATGTAGGTATTGTTGATAGCTTTAGAAGCATTAGTTTATAGTCGAACATCGACCATTTCGCCAAAATTCCTCTGCTAGGTAGGTAGGTACGTGATTAAAAATATTCACGTATAGTTTTTTAATAATGATAATGATTCAGAAAGCTTATTTACGTTTAGATTGTTTACTTTATGTCTTCCTTTGGTGCTTACGCTCCTAAACTGTCAGGATTATAAACCTGTCATAAGAAATATACAACTCGTCGTCGTCGTCTAAATGTCAACTATAGGTCCACAGTCGTATAAATGTAAAGATTACAATCTGGTAGCGAGGAGTAACGATGCACAAGGATTTCAACACAGGTGTTAAAAGGCATTCCCGCCCGTCTGAGCGTTTTTATAATGTATCGTACGTGCGGGCGGCGCGCCGTTGTCGTGTCGTGTGCGTGCCGTGGCCGACTCGTGTTTGCCTATCAAACGTTTGTCTCGGTCTCTCGGCCGCGGTGTGGGCGCGGACAGGTGGAATGTTTATATTTGCATATCGGGACGTGCCACTTCATTTGTGAGAGTTTTGATTGTTCAAACATTTGTCGCGTGTTTCAGTGATGTATGACGAATAGTTTAATAGGTACCAGAAAGAAGCTGCCGGAGCAAATGTTGACACAAGTGCCTTAATCCATCTATCTATGGTCTAATGGAATATATTAACACCATCATATAGTCCCGCAAAATATTGTATAAGGTAAATGTCGCAGAAGTGCGAGTCTGGAACTTGAAATGAGAGTTCCATATAGCATTTTATGTAGATATCAGTAGGGATATAAAGGATATGATATGAAGTCTAAAGGAATAATAATTAGCATAATTCAGCCTCAGATGCATGACTTGAGTCAACAATAGTGCCCGCAAGACGGCAATAGGCCCACCGCCTATTAGATGTTGTGTGATGTGAGACCGAATTCGACGATTGGTGAAATGTTGGTGTTACCTTAACCTCTGCTTAACCTTCAGGGGATAGAGGCGTGATTATATGTATGTATATATGAAGTTCATAAATACTGAACAATAATTGCACTGAACATTACCTGAACGAAAAGATAAGTTGAAATTCAGGGCGTTTAGTACCTAAATAGAGAGAGACAAATGAACGGAAATTGAAACAATTTTATAAGGGTTCATTTTAATATGTTTCTGGTAAGTATAGAACACTAAAATAAATCTTCGGTTTCATATTAACTTGTTATAGATTCACATCTTGTCAAACAAAATAAATAAATCCTTGTTTATTATTTTTCAACACGTCCGAATATTTGCGATGTGAATGAAGTTATTCAAAGCAATGCGAAGCGAGGTGGACAGCAGCCAAGGCCGCCATTGCCAACAAATAGTCGCGGGCAGTGCGGGCAGGGCGGGCAGTGCGGTAACGAGCGCCGCACATGTGTGGAGAGGCGCGATAAAATTTAACGATGACCGCCGCCGCCACTGCCGCGCGCGATGCGATGTCTATACTAGCTGCAGCCTGCCGCTCCTCTCACGAGGATGATGATCGCGACTTTTGCTCATATCGTTGGTTCTACTCAAAAAATGACAATCAAGGAAACTTCATCTCACGCACACTTAAGCTGTGGAATAAACTCCCTGCTGCGGTTTTCCCTAGCGCCTATAATATGGGGTTCTTCAAGAAGGGCAGAACCATAAAAATGGATTCAGTGTACAGACAAGATATTTTTATAACAGTATGTATGGTAGACGAGTAATGGCTTACAGCCTTACAGCTACTATTCACAGATGAAGCTGAGTTTAATGAATTTTTGTGCCTAGCTAAGCTTTTAAAACAGAAGAAAGATTTCATGTCAATATACACTGGGTGCAGATGACTACGTCGATGTGTTTTATGATGCGGATTCTGAATACAGCGCCGGAAACAATGAACCAAAACTGCGTAAGGTTATTTTGAGACAAAGATTAATATGCTAACTTGTACAAATTTTGTTCCCATCCTTTAAATATTTTGAGGATGCACTTTTTTCGAAACATCAAGTTTTTTAAATCATGAATACTACCAACTTAGTAATAAATTGTAACAGACAACGCCTTATAAAATTAAACACTGCTATAAGCTAATGTTTTGAGGACGTGTTGAAATACCTACGCTCACCTCTGTCTTCATCGCCACACTAAATCTGTCAGTGGCATCAATCAAGGCAATTTATTAGAAACAGTCGCGCGAGTCAAGTGGCGAGTGGCAAGACGTGTCGTCTGAACGAGGCCTCGACACTTCGCTTGTCACTCAAGTGGCCGTAAACATTTTAGGGCTAATTCATACAAAGTTATTACTTCCAGTGCCATAATTTGTGAGACGATACCTTTTGTGAGCAGCTTAGCATATTGACCGGCGAGCGATGTCCGAGGGTATTAGAGTATACTGCGTTTGTAGGTTTCAATGAAACTGTTTACGAGTCACTAAAGTGTTTTCTATGAGCACTTAACGCCATATTGTGCAAATATCTTTGCATGCGTTTAACTACTTGCATGTTCTTCCTGTGTTTGACAATGGATGTAACTGTAATGTGAGAAACGACATCTTGCAGGTAACTGTAGTTGTTTGTACAAGGAAAATAACTATTTGTAAGAGTCTAGAATGTACGAGGGAACGTATCTAAAGCTCAATGTAGCTGTGATGGTCAAATGTCACAGGCCGATGCACTTGGCAGCGTGGAGCGGCAGACATCAGCCCGCGATAAATCGCGCGACGCGTGTGCGACGCGATTCGTCGGACCGTGTAAATGACTTGCCTAGAAATGTGTTACGAAAACTCACGCTATATTTTTACCTAAGCGAGTATGGCAATCTCAAATAAAAGTTTATTTCCATTATTTTCAAGCTTTTCTAAAATAACATATGTGTGAGTATTCGTAAGTAAAAGACATGAGGTTGATGTATATTTCTACAAGAATGGTGTACCGGGTGCTGTAATTGAAGTAGTCAAGTATAAGTTGAGGTGTCCCACATTTCAATCAATGCATCAATATGGCGCCGTTTGTGTTGTGAATTGAGTTTATAAAGTTATATTAAAATGGGGTCGCGTTTGGGAGTGTGCGTTATTTATTTTAGTCGCACGTTTGGGGATCATCAATTGCTGGTAGACAATTTCAATCAAATTGTTTACCCCCATTTGTGTGGCAATATTAAGCGGGGCGTGGAATACTTTTATCTTAACTTCTCCTATGTATACCTGTGTTGTTTACTTCTATATTTGTTTTTTTTTTTTCGTTTATAGTAGCGTAGATACATCATTTATTGTGTACTTCGCCAAGTTCCTAGTGTGGGTAGGTTGGATTCCACTACAAATATGTTAATAGAACTGCCTCTAAAAGTTGTTCAACCTGGGAATTGAACCCTGGACTTCATATTACAGCAGTTGCCACTAGCTACCTACCGTCGTGTTCAGGAATTTAGGTAGATATCCTATAAGCCTTACGGCAATTGTAAGGAATGTGAATGAAATGTACAAAGTATCTGACTATAACTAAGACTAAGATACTAAGATCTAACTTGATATGTACTATGTACCTATCTTAGATACGTAAATAAATTATAATGATTGTTCGTATAAAATCACGAATAATAGGAACCAATACTACCTATACTAGATTATCATTATCAAGTTTCATTCAATTTCATTCAGTAAAACTTGTAAACCAATTTCGACTTGAGTTGAACTTGAGCACAATAATATTGTTACTGGTGAAATCTGACCTTAGTCACGTAATTTGTGTTAAACAAATAACAACAGATAAAAAGTAACGCGACACCTAAAGTTACATCAAGCGCCATCATTGGACAACACAACGTCACGAGACGTCATGCCGCCGTCGAGCTTACGACATAGAGGATATTTTGATGTAAATCAATAAAATACTTTCTTTCTATTGTCATCCACTGCACAACAATGACAGTTCATAACTGTCAAAAGACAGAGTCAACAAAATCCAAAACATCCCGTTAGTAACCGATAGGGGTGATCAGAACCGTCTCTTTCCCGAAATACACCCGGAGCGACAAGTCGTAAATTAGCGCGACAGATTGACGCGCCGCGACACCGCGACACCGCGACACCGCCTGTCAAGTACTGACAAACTTTATTTTTGTCACACGCCGCCGTCGTATGCCCAAGTAATCGCATTGTGTCGTGCCGCGGGAACAGAATGTGTCGGCCGACCAAAACAGGTTACTGTTGTACATATATTATGAACACACCACTAAAGTTTGCACTACCTAACTAACTGTTCTAATTCTATATTCCATTAATTATTGTTGGCGGTTATTTGATAAAGTGGAGTTATTTAAATGTTAGTTCGCTCACAAACTTCTTAATTCGATTATCTAAGCTACATTGAAATTAAGATAAGTGGTTTACAGTTTCCGCTGCGACGCAAGTATTGCGAAATCGCGAACGAAGTCTGAGGGGAAACGCCGCAACATCGTGTGTGGTGCGACCCTTACTCATAAGTGCATAAACATTAAGATTAAGTAAAAGTTTTTCACGCATTTTTTGTGCATTAACATTAGCACATTAGCAACCATCTGCCGCTCAGAATAACTCGGTGTTACACAAACACGTGGGACGTGGGGCGCAAACAGGAATGCTTTTAAACACCCCATTGAATGCGTTGACGTATGTAATTTCAGATTCTTTACAAAAAGTAAGTGTACGTCATCGACAACGCCTGTTCTGCCGTGTCACAGCTCTCGCCCGAGCGAGCGTGGTTCCCGACACTTTCAGGGGAGATGTTATCGAAAGAACGGCTGTTGATAAGTTTAGAAAGGTAATAATACTGTAAGAGAGGCATGGAATTGGAAGTAGATTTAATCAAAACTACCAGCTGCACCCTGAGTGGAGTGATTTATTTACACTTCAAAAGTTTTAGCCGAGTTTAAGGTGTAGAGGAACGTCGTTGTTTATACAGGCGATGAAACTATTGCAGTATGAGCCCATTAAAATAGATTTGCCCGTTTGTTCGTTCCAACTTGTGATGGTTTTACTCTACGTGAGTTAATTTATTAATTTTCCACGAATAGAAATATGTCAGAAGACAAGGCTAGTGATGCAAAAGGTGATTAGAGTTCTCTTGCTACTTGCTTGCTTGAACTAATTACTTTCTTTCCTTTTCCCTTTTGTATATCTTCTTGCATACGTAAACTAAAGATGATGTAAGATCAAAGCGCGGAGGTGTCGCACTCCCCGCGGTTACAATCATAAAGCAATTGTGTTCCAATCGGCTTCTTAACGTTTGATGTCGAGTCCCAGCCCTCTATACCCTGACGTTTATTTGTTTGCCCTCCTTCCGATTTGA
Source organism: Eilema griseolum (assembly GCA_963662185.1). Lineage (NCBI taxonomy): Eukaryota > Metazoa > Arthropoda > Insecta > Lepidoptera > Erebidae > Eilema > Eilema griseolum. The sequence continues at coordinate 264,770 of OY759242.1, forward strand.
GTTATTTTATGGCAACGAATTTCAAACTGACATCTTTAGCCATTTGAAGCTGGACTTCCTCATGATTCCACGTTTGATTTACGGTGACTACTGATGACCCACATAATTGTATATTAAATATGTCCAAATTTAGAGGCGACATAAACGCTGTCGAGTCATAAAGTTTGATTTGTCGCGCTGTCGTGGCCACTAAACACATATCCAAGCTTACGAGCGTCTTTATCGATATTGACACCAGATCACGTGGGATGGTCTTTAAAATTGGAATAAAGTGTAAATAAAGCCCCAGGAAACGATTGTGGACGTCTTATCCCTAAGAATAATATCCTACACAATTAGAATTTTCACACAATAAAATTGTTCTTTAGATGAAAGGGACATTTTTAGCTTTCCTTTAGCCGTTGCGCCGGCAACCAACGGAAAGAAGTAAGGAAACTCGTAAGATAATGTTAGTACAGAAGCAAATAATAGCTGGGTCTCATTGCCGGAGAGAAAAAGCGTAATTTGGGGCCCCTTTTGTTCATTATTTTCATTAACGACCGTATCGAGTGTCTCTTATGTGAATGTTTGCTTTATGCTGATGATTTAAAATTATTCAACACCATCTACAGCTATAATGACTGCAATATGTTACAAAAAGATTTACATACCATTTCAAGCTGGTGTAGGGTCAATCGCATGTATCTGAACATCAGCAAGTGCTTTGTTATAACTTTCAGTAACAAACATTTCGCTATCAATAATATAAGTAACTACTCGATTGACGGACAGATTTTGGGTAAGACCGATACAGCTAGAGATTTGGGAATGATATTCGACAGCAAGTTTTCATTTCGAGCACATTACAAATACATAACAATAAAAGCCTATCAACTCATTGGTTTTGTGTTTAGAACTACGAAAGCCTTCAAAAAACCAGAAACACTACTGTTTTTATTTTATGCACTTGTTAGAAGCGTTTTGGAGTTTGGCAGTCCTATATGGTCACCATACTACAGGGTGCATATAGATGCAATTGAAGGCGTTCAAAGTAAATGCTTACGAATATTATGCTACCGTCAACAGTTAGGTCGCACAAATCTTTACGAAAGCAGGCTCATAAAATATAATGTTCAAAAGTTGGAAACCCGTCGCATATATCTTGATTCAGTTCATCTTTATAAAATAATTCACTCGAAACTGGATACCCCTTACTTGCTCTGCCAAATAACTTTCAACACCAGACACAGCGCACGCAGCGCAGACTAATCATACAAATCTTTTTGCCTTACAGGTTTATAAAAACAACATATCTTTCTATGCCCCCCTGGTCAGGATGGCCCGTCAGTATAATGATATGGCCAAAAATAACTCGGAACTTGATATATTCGCTAAAATCGCAACGTATGTTAATTCACTCAAGAGTGTCCTCTATTTCACACCCAAGCCCAACTATGTTACTAACTAATTGCTATAAATATGTGAATACATTCCTTTGAATAGTTATTAAGTACTTAGTGTTAATTAATTCTTCTTGGTTTTTCTATTTGCACAAGTTTTTGGATTGCAATTCAGACTTTGATTGTATAATCTTAATTTCACTATAATCACAATTGTAATCTATGTTGTGTAGAAAATAAAATAAATAAAATAAAAACAAATTTAATGTTTAAATTCAATATTTATTATTTTTACACTACCTGCCTGTTTAAAACTAAAACCCGTTTATTGAAAAAGTATTAAACAAGAAAGTATCAAGGATAGCCGTGGTCGAATGCCACTTTTTCCTACAACGTATTGTTTTGTTAGATTAAGTGTAATACGACCACGGCTATCCTTGTTAATACTCTATCGGTAGTGGGTTTTAGTTTTAAACTTAATTCTTTATTTATAAAATTTTGGGGCAAGCAACAGGTATAATTTATACATATTTGGAATATACTAATTAAGCCCTTACAGTTGATACCAAACACAACATTTTACCTTAAATTTAACACAGTACTTTATGACCACTAGAGGGCGCCACATTAGATTGAGTGACACGTTCTATAGCCTATGACCAGCGGACAACTAAGATGCTTCTAACGATATCTCATTTTTACATAACATAACATAAACTCACGCCTATATCCCCGTAGGGTTAGTCAGAGGTGCTAGCACCCACATTTCGCCAGTTTATATTTAGGTCCCAATGTGATAGGTGACGAGCCTATTGCCATTAACTCTCATTTTTCCAGTTCTAATAAGTGGTTGAGGAGCTATGAGGGAACAGATGAATCAACATACATATATACATATATACTTACATACATAGCCAGCCAAATTCATAACCCACCTTTTGCTCCGCCGTAGTCGGTTAAAAACTTAAACTCATATGGTCTTATTACAAAAAACGGAATTAAGTCAGGTTTAAACCTGAACTATAAAGTCTAGGCTTAATCTCAAGACCATGGTCTAAACTTCTCCTTATTACAAAAGCTGAATAATCCGTAGACTACTTAGTACCATAATTTAAACCTTGACTTAAATAAAACCACAGATTACTCAAACTATTGTTCGTTCATTATGATACCATTCAATCGCAACGTTCCGTTTCCTCAGAAAACATAAATTATCTGACATCATTAATAAATAATATATACTAAAAATGGTGAAAAAAAGATTTAGATAATACATTTTCATTAAATTCAATTTTATGAATAATAGTTGTACTTTATTTTATAATAAAATATCATTTTGATGCCTTTATTTAGCAATCATTGTTATGTATGATATTGGAAGATCTATGGACGTGAAATGGAACGAACTTTTCCGTTCGCGCTGACTTGGTATCAAATTTTTCCCAATTTTTATACCTACTTTAAAATATATTTATTGCAAGTTATTTAAAACGTTTAGTAAACCTATACTTTTGCATAAAAAGCTTCTTCAGATAGTTCGATAAAGGGGCTTACTGGAATACGATGTCTGTTAGGTAAGCGTGGTATGTCCAATGACTCCACGATATTAATATCTGCGATATCCATCAAATCAACTGCGTCAATATCCATTACGAGCATAGTATTATAAGAAAGTAAACGAATTTATCTGACGCTAACCGGCTAAGTTCAAAATGGCAAGTTTGACATATTATTATTGTGATTTACACTTTAGACCAACGTTAAACTAGGGGTCACGCAGGTTTATCTTTAGACCAGAGATAGTCCATGGTTTAGTAATAAAACCCTTTTTGTAATAAAAATTTCTTTAGACCATGGTCTAAAGACGATTTAAACCTGGTTTTAGAGTTAGTCCGTGTTTTGTAATAAGACCGATATTCTATACAAATATAAACCTTTTGCGACACAAAGATAAAGTGGACTATTATATCGTGGCATAAACTGATAGAGCATAATTCACAATGACAGCTATATTATCTACAAATGCAAATGCTCAGATTGGCACAGATTAAGCAATATTCAAAGTCGGCAGTCCCGAGTCCGAAGTCAATCCTGAGGCTCAAGGCAATGCAACAGTTCATAATGTAATAAGTGATTACCATTTAGATGGAGCGGCAGAGCCTCTGATTTCATCATATACATGTAAATTTACCTTCATCTGGTATTTGTGCAAATACAAGTAACAACGTTACAACGCACCTCCTGGCTGCAATTACGGTGATGGCTTGATTGAAAGCTGCGAGTAGCGAGAATAAATGCTCGTAAATAAAGTTATTATTGTTGGTGCAAAGCTGAGTTAAGAGAATGAGATTTACTTGGAAAGTGGCAAAAAGCCGGTATAAGCCTAGGGAGTAGGAAAATATTGCTTATTTTTACGTGAAAGTCTCTAAGCAGCGAGCGGCAGAAATATGCGATATTGAGTGTTCTAATATATACTTTGAATAGAATGAAACACGATCAGTTCCTTTGACGTAAATTGTTCTTGAGCTTAATTGTTGCACTGTTTGTACATTGTAATTTAATTAAATAAGAACAACCGTTAGCATTAAATTTAATCGGCAAAGGAATTTTTTCTCGCCAGCTCGCATTATTATTATAACTCTAATGATTTTCTTAAGGGATCTTAAGGGTTCTTCAATAATAGCAAGATATGTTTATTAGAGTGTTAAGTTGTTGTTGTATTATCATTTATAGGCTACGGTGACCAGTTACTGTAAGGAGGACGTATCCTTATTTGCCTTCTTATCAGTATAATGTAATACCATATAGGGCCTTCTCAGATTTAAAAAATATTTGAAAGCTACATTAATAACAAAAAATCGAAATCGCCGGACAATCTTATAGCTGGCTTTTAACTTAACATAGGGGCACAACAATAATTTGTTATATTAACGAGCAAAATTTACACGACACGCGTAATTTAGTCGGTTACCAGAGTCTGTCCGGTCCCTAAGGGGCTGTAGCGAGTACTCCTGCTGGCTACCGCACCCCCAGAGAACACTAAATTCTGTGACACTATTGTGCAATATGCAAAACGTGCGGCTGCAATCTTTGTCGTGTGGTAAGTTTGCAAAACTCTTTATGAAAATAACGTGCTCTCAGAGGGGAATTCGCTTGGTCTCTCTAAACTCTGTGTTTCTTTTTATTTTCTTGCTTGCATAAACATTCAAAACCGTACTTTACGTGAACGTTTTTAAGTGGTCGTAATGTCTATAGATTAACAAATAATAACAGTTAACAAAGTCTATCTCCAAATGCTGGACAAAGCGTAACTAAACGCTCCGTTATTTTGTACATTTGATGATTGTAGCTGGAAGTATAAAAACATTTTTATATTAGAAGGGATATTGAATATTTTAGGTTAAGGAGACGAAGAGGAGCGTAAACTCCATGATGGAGTTAAGACTTAGGTAGATAAAGAAATAATAATTGAAGGGCATCTAGTGGCCGGTCAGTTCGCCTGGAACGAGTTCTGAACTCAATTGTATTAGCGAGAGTAATGTGCAGTCACAGAATGCATCATGCCAAGGAGTCGTAAAAGCAGTGTGTGAAACATAATATATTGCGCTTACATTAATATTTGCCGCATAATGTGTTTATTCCAAAATGAAATGTATTGCTGTGAACGAGATAGCTGTTTGGTATTCATGGAAGGCTTTAATGCTGCGGGTTTATAGCAATATTTAATGGTAAGCTCTTAATGGTGAAGCGCCGTGTCAATAATGGTTGGCTCTTCCAGAGAAAACGATGATGGCCTGGGCTATTCTTGATCATTACGTCTTTATTTATTTATATGGGCATAAAACGTACAGGAGTTGCTACAATACTAGATGTACAAAATTACTGTTTTCTACCGAACACATTTATATAACCTGAGCTTACTTCTACTCCTGTACTGTGAGTTTATCTCCGTGTCGCACTGTCTCGCAGTACACCCACATTTAGAAGTTCTGTGTCCTCACACAGGACAGTATTGTATGAATCATACAAATATTATTCACGTGCCAAGATTGGCTCCATAACACTCGACGCAGTGCTGATGAAGTGACCACTAAGCCTATTTATCTGGGTTAACTATGAAATCCATAACGTTTGTCTTGCTGCAGGATAGGTACATGTTCAAATTTGATATTCGTACATCATACAACATTAAAACTAAAAGGAGGTAGGACACGGCGGTATTTCTGCCCGATTGAGCAGTGCGACTGGGGTAGTACCTCCGCCCTACAGAATAACAGGGTTGGCAGCGCGACTGTGACTCCTCTGGTGTTACAGACGTCCATAGGTCACGGTAACCACTTTCCATCAGGTGGGCCGTGTGCTTGGCTGCCAACTAAGTGGTACAAAAAAAAATGAAGAATTTGTCTCAGTATGTACCAATAATCGTCTCAGTACTAAGAAAAATATGTTTCATCTTTGTGCAACAAAGTGGCATCGGGGATGCAAGTCATTATAGAATGCCACACAGAGTATACAACGATTTTTAAAGTAAAATTGCACTTAGCGTGCCGAGGTCCGTTTATTGTGGACCTTCCAACTATGAGAGGAAAGTCGGTGCTAGTTTCGTTCGTTGATTAGCAGTTGCACTGAATTACGAAGCTGGTGCTGGAAGAGGCCCTCTACATCTGCAACCGGTTTACACATTATATTTTTCATTCGTTTTAATATAATAAATAACTTGTGATAAGTGGCCTTTTTATGTAGTATCATCAAACAGAAGTCTACTCACTAGTGATGTAACAACATGGTTCAAAAACTAACGACATTGACAATCTGCACAACACGTAGAAGCCAGTAGCGCGCAGTTTTCCTCTTTATGTTCGCAACAACGCTCACTATTGTAAATGATTAAATACGTGACTTGGACGCCATTAGATTTATCACTTGCCATCACCTACATATACTACAGTTAGAAAGATTTTCTTTTTACAGAGTAAGAACATCCCTAAATTCCATGAATATGAATCAATCAATTTTGAAGCCATCACACCAATGATTTTTTAAGTTCGTATAAACTTTTAGCTTAAATCCTTTTAGCTGCCATTGCAACTGTGTTTCATAAAATGTTCTTCACGTAGATTATTTAGCCTTTCAGGTCACCCAGTATATTTGGTGAAAAGTACTTCTAAGAATGAAGGTTTACCACGCGGACCTCCGACGTGGCCATGGATAGTAGCTAGTTTATAGCTTTGAATATAATAAAAGCACTTGGCTCTACGTGAATATCCGTATGTATATGACTTATGTTTAAAAGTCCATGAAACACGTTAAAATCCATGTATACCGAGAACTTATTGAACCGTCCGTAGATAGTTCAATAAGTGATTATTGTTTTACGTTTAAAATAATAACTGCCGGTGCACTATCTAAAGACAGCACAAAGGCAGGTATAGCCACAAATTACAGGTTAGACGCTAACTCACCGGGGAAGTGGTGTTCAATAACATATGAACCGTGAGTGCCTATTGACAACGCTTTCATCGACCCTCTTGACAAGGGTAACTAGGACGTGTGGCATCGGGAAAATGGCCGATTATTTTTCATATGAAAAATGTTTTGATTCATGGATCCAAGAGTTTTGATCTCAGTAACTTCTGTTCTGATACCAGACTACCGTGACATGAAGGTGACAGACGAACGACGCACACCGAATACTATCTACCAGTATCTGATGCTTGAGTCATTGAACAGTTAGGTAAGAAATTATTAGGATTCCTCTTAGCGTTAATCCCAGTCGCAACCGAAGCGTTTACCTCAGAGTCTGGGGTCCGCTTTACCAGTCTAACTGCGGATTTGGCTGAACTTCGATATTTTCCGTGAAGCGACTGCCATTTGACATCCAGAATCCAAAAGCGATATCGAAGCATTGTATCTAGACCAGTTGTTGAGCTTTTTAAGGCTCCAAGTACCCGTAACTACTGCCATATATGTTGTTATGGCAACCGGACGACGACGGCTTAATGTGTGCTCCGAGGCACGACCAGATCAAGGCAAACACCTATATTCATGCATACAAATATTTGCACCGAGCGGGGATCGAACCCGCACCTTCGGCGTAGCGGCCGCGTTCACTATCGCCTCGTCACGGAGGCTGCACGAAGGAATAATTAAGATATCTTGAATTGAGGTTGGTATTTAGTTCAGACATTAGTTATACTAAAAAAGTTACATAAGCCAAATTTGAAGGAAGAGAAGGAGTAAGCAGACACTAGGAATAAATGCGTAATTGGCCATAACCTTGGTTTCTGTTACGTGGGTGTGATTACATCTCGGCCCATCACTTTGGGGATTCATAAGGTACAGTGTAGTCACTATAGCAAAAACCTTCAAAATTATAACTAGGACTTTAAGAATGGTCACCCGACTCATGAATGAGAGTCACCGTCGCGTGGAAGGTATGTGCTAACGCAGTAATGACGTGGGCGGAGTCGCGGGGCTGTTCGTCATAAGCACTGCTTTGTTGTGCGTTTGTGCTGAATGAATTGCCGGTACACCGCACTGTTCAAGCTTCGAGTAGAAACTAGTATAATTATTTTAGAATGTATTTTGAACCAAATGTGTATGTTATCTACATAGAATTTTATTTAGAGCATATTTTCGGATGGTAATGGTGGTTGTTTGCTGCTCTGATGGTTACCGATTCTTGTGGGCATTAACGCTAGCAATACCAGAAGTTTCACTATTTTCGAGACTTTCCTTTACGACAGGTTCTTGCGGAGGCCCTGTGTCAGTAGGTGGTAGGCAGTGTGGCGCAAATTGATTGAGGCCTATTCGATTTCAATTTACGTCGTAGCACCCGGGACCTTCGTAATGACCAGCCATTCGTTAAAGTTTCTAATCGAATACCAACGCCGCGCATTTCTGTCGTGCATAATATTTATAAGTTTCAATTCTATAATTATATTCACCGGAAGGACACACGATATAGATAGGCATATATTTATCTAGACTTTTGACCAAGTTGCATTGGCTCTGGTTTTCTATACAACTTAGATTGCAGACAAGCACACCGCTAAAAAAACATTTAAAAGGGTCATTGGTTGTGTTACCTTGGAATCTTAAGACTTTTGTCTTGCCTACTTGTTTTTATTTTACAATACCTGTTTGGCCATCTATCACTTGAAAAGTAAAAATCAATTTGAGTGCTCACACACGCGTCATAATTATCTAATCAGCTTTACACTTACGCCAGAATTTTAATGTTTACAAATTTGGTCATTTTTACAAAACCTTCAATAAGCTAAAAAGTCAATGCGCTGGTAAAACAAGGCACAAAGCAAATGAAATCAATTAGGTTTCATTCGCTTTGTTGAAAGGGATTGAAGGACCGCGTGCAGTATAAAGCCAAATATGTTGCAGACTATTGAAATAAAATTATTTTCAACGTTGCATAACCGAATGTACCTATAATATAAAATAACACAAAATAAATCATGAGTGCATTCATTCAATTTATTTTAATATTTAATATTCTCAAAATGTTGGAAGGCTATATCCAGCACTGGACTGCGATCGGCTAATTGATTGATTAATTGATTGATGTAATATTCGCATACGTAAATTGCCGACGATGATCTGGTTCTCCATCGGCCATGCTACAATCGACTAGCGTGAACCGGTCTATTAATTATTATTTTATTTGCTTCGTTGTTATTCTTTAACAGTCTCATAAAAAGAAAATGCATCATCTTTCATATCGACGGTTGAAAAGCAAAAAGGTACAAGCGACATCGAAATTTCATACAAAAAAAGGTCTTAAAGCACATGAAATACTCTTTACAACACAGTGTAATTTGCGCATCAATTGTTCTTGTCGCTTAAGACCTTTAGCCTTTCAACCGTCGATATAAAATGCTTATAAAATATTTACAATTTAAGTGGTACAACTTTAGATTTACAACCGGAGGGTGAAACTAGTAGCAAGGAACTTCACCACTGATCAAGGGGTTAAAAGTTGATGTTTCGATTTGATAGTTGTATGTAAATGTGTGGCGGTGGAAACGGCAATCACGTCAAGCGCGTACGGGTCCGCGGGAGGAGGGGAGAAATAGTCGCGAAATATACGTCCCCCGGGATCTCCTTACCCTCGGAATCGTGACCAACATTCTACTTCGTATTCTGAACCAGTCGTGGATAAATTCACAGCTGTCTATATTGCAGTCAAGTCAAATTTTTTAAAAGTCCCTTGTTGATAAAGGGAATCACTGTCTCAGATATCAAAAAGTTACAACGAATAACAAATTGAAATGTCAATCACAAATGGCACTCAACAATTTTAATTAGCCAACTGTAGGGCGAGTACCTACTGCAGATATTAGAAATAAAGAACATGATTAAAACATGAGAAGTGCATTTATAATATCGTCTACAGGAATTGCGCCTATAACACATTACGATACAATTAATCTTAACGAATTACATCGCTATTCATTATGCTATTGCCGACATTCGGCGTATACATTTATAGCAATTATTAATAAGTACCCATGATAGAAATACTGTAACACAACAGTAGTCTTATTACTAAACCATCAGTACCCATAGCGCTACACCCATGTCCGCCTGCGAAGTGCCAAAAGCGGCAATTCAGTCTGTTATAAAAACTTTTCTTTGTTTCAGTCGCGCGCTCGTCTCATAGCGGGCAACGTCTGGATTCCCAAATCGTTTTCCGATACTATTTTATATGTAACGGACAATAACACATGCTGGGGCCTATTGTTACTCCAAAGTTTAGGATTCTGATTTTATATTATGTATTTTTGCGATAGAAGTGCTGACTTTTAACATTTCTCATCCCACGATACCTATACATTAGTGTTAACGAGAATTATTATGAATTGCCTGACGTTTCGAGAAGGTTACAATGGCCTTGGTCACAAACAAAACAAACACATTAGATACGGAAAAAATACGAGAAAATTGAAACAGCTGCGTGTGTACTTACTAACAGATAAAACTTATTTTAGCTATTATTTGATTTAGGATTCGTAGCAAAATTCTGTCTTCTGAATATTACCCTCACATTCTGTCAAGAAACATAGTACGCGCACAAATGGAACAATTTTCAATTCACATCACAAAACGTGAGTAATGTGTAGCTAAAAGTGCTTCTAATATTTCCCCATTGAATCCAAAAGCCATGAAAGTATGTAATACAATTCCAATATTCAACTATGGCTTTTATCGACAAACAAGCTTTCGTCGGTGAGTACAGCGACGATGGGCAGAGCCACGGGGGAGTGCTGCACACATTCGTAAACATGTTATTATGATTGTTCGTGAACTGTTATTTGCTGGGCCTTCACCGTGGCAACGTGGCCCTATAACGTCGGCGCCACGCACTCGCTCGCACAGACTGACAGACAGTAATTTCCCAACAGTCAGACATCATATAACATTCATAATAGACTCCGGAAGGATTTTAAAATGCACGTCGAGGTAATGCATCGCTCCCGAACCTTTTAGGTCTGCTTCTGAAATACGCTTTAAATAACGTTTTTCAAAGTAATTTTCAACGATGGTCCCCTAGTATATTAATCTTTTACCATTAAACCCCGTACCCTAAATTAAGAAAGAGAAAAAATAACATTCCCAAAGGAAATTCGGTTCGAAAAATTCCAACTCGTATTTTAGTAGCCTTTGCACAACGCTAACAGCCAACTTTTACCTGGTAATCGGTAACCAACGCTTCAACTACTCGTTTCAGCTGTATTGGCAATTTATTTTAGGCATTCATGTTACTATTACTAACGTCAAACAAAGCTAGTGTTTACTCTGAAATTTATACGATGTTATTAAAATAGAAATTATTGTTTTCTATCAGAGAAATGACGTCACCATCAGACCTGATTTTAATGATTAAAAACGGTTACCACTACCAGATGCATTGATCAATATCAAAATGTTCTCGTTGTCGTTGCTTGTGTTGTTTTAACTCCAATAGCGTAATTCCCGCTAGAGCAGCAAACTATTTTTATCAATAAAGTTGCAATGCGGCAATAATAACCCTCGTCCAAAGCGTATAGCACGAAAGCGTTAACCCCGCCGAAGCTCGGCGTACAGCTCTGACGTTAACTGCATTAGAAAATTGATAGCGGTGAAGGGTTATGGTGGTTTTATTGTCTGTAAAGCGCAGCCAGTGTTGGCCCGCAGTATTCTTAATTCGGAATGTTCCGTAGGTGCATGTTCAGTTGTGTGCCGCAATTTGGTGGACGTAGTTTTGGGAATTGTTTTGTTCAAAATGGGCTTGTTCTGTTCTATTCAGGATACAGAACAGAGAAGTCTAAAATGTTATGTGCTCGGCTAGGTATTAATAAGACTGAAATGATTCGTCATATTGCAACGACGACTAGTTACGTGGTTTATATATTGCTCGTTAACACTACGAACTGAGGTAATGTCGTGCGAGAAATAGGTTGTTAATTAGAAGTTCAACATAATGTATTGCATTGTCACGATACGTAATTTGGAAAGCTAAATTTCTCGAAACTTAATTATCCTAGTCATCAATCAAGTCTTCGACATCGATGTCAAGTACGAAAATGAAGTTTTTCAAGTTTTATAACTTTTAACGTTATTGTATCAGCGACTCGGGCACTTCAACATCACTATAAAGGTACCAAAAAGTTGTAGCCAAGAATATCCAATCACACGCTGATTGACGTTTACGGTCGCTCGCCATAAACATTAGTAGTTTTATGTGGTGCTTTATGTGTTTGTACCACTACTGGCACTATTTCCACTGCGTTACTTTGGTCTGGGCTGCGTCTACAGCCATTGCTGCACGTTGCTCAACCGTCAATTAATTACAATGATTAATTATGTACAACATGCATGAAAATCGTATCCCTAATTAAATGCAGCAGTTAGCTCCGGCCACTCGATTGACTGATTCAGTCTGCCACTCAAAAGTTTAGTCTAAGCTTACTAAGAGCTTTGCATAAGTATGAATCATAAATGCCTTAAATAATACTGTTTGAGACTGCACTGTCGAGATTGTTTGCGGGGGTCCGCAAATACCATCCTAATGGGCGCTTTAACGACGTCCCATTTGAGTATAAAGCAGTGCTAATTAGGCACCCCTGACATAAAGTGATGGTTCTCAGCGCTACGCTATTCGGCAAGGGTAGCCGGGACCGGTAACGCATCGGAACCGATGGATCGATCGATTGAAGGGTCGTGGGTTCGGACTTGTGTCCTCCCTACACACACACGTCCCTATTACTTAGGCTGGGAACTTGGGACATTAAAACGTAATATATTGTCATTAACAGAGATTACATTTTTATGGTTACTGCTCATGGGGAAACAATGATTTGGACGTGTCTCTCACTTTATGGTAATAAAGTAAAGTAGGCAACGGGAACCTAACTCTGAGTTTGAGTTTATTGCCACACAAAAAGATTGCTTTTAAGAAAAATATTGCGCTCAAACATTTTAAAACTTTCAGGTCAGTCTTATTAAAAGTGTAGCATTTTTCATAATTTAAAAAAATGGACCTAATAACTTCGACGTTACAAGCTGAGGCTGTGTATACTGATTGTAAAGAAATTAATTAACTTTTCTTAATTCTTAATTCTTAATTCTTTATTGCACACAAACAGTACAGAGGTCAAACACAAAATAAATATATCAGAAATATGTACAAAGGCGAGCTTAACTCAGTATGAGTTCTCTACCAGCAAACCTTTGAGTAGCAGAGAAGCAGTTAAACTAATAAAGGGACGTGAAGTGTACATTAATTTTCAGATAAAAGAAGGGTACCTAAACAGGTACATATATATACACATAAACATACATACACAGCATACATATTACACCTACATACATACAAATAATATATTACATACATACAAATAAACACACATACATAAACACAATACATACATATAGAGACATAAATATATTCAAACTACATTACTGTGATAGGAAATGTTCCCTTGTTCTTCTCCTAAAGACGTCCAGGGTATTACTACCGCGAATGGTATGAGGTAGTGCGTTCCAAAGACGCACAGCCTGCACCGTGAACGATCCATCGTAGCAGCAAGAAGTGTGTGCAGGTGTGCGAAGCAGAAGAGAGGAAGAAAGACGACAGGGTTTGCCCCTGGGTACAAGATACTCAAAGCGTTCCCGCAAATAAGTTGGAGCATTAGGATTATGAAGTATGGTATAGAGAAGAGTTAGGATGTGAAGGTTACGGCGCTGTCGAATAGGGAGCCAGTTCAGTTTTTTGCGATATTGCGTGATATGGTCGTATTTGCGAAGGCCAAACACAAAGCGAATTCCTAAATTTTGCAGGCGCTCAAGTTTGTTCAGCAGTTCCTCCGATGCATCTAGAGAGCAGACATCAGCATAGTCTAAAACCGAGAGTAGAAGAGATTGTGCAAGAGTAATTTTAGTCTGAAGAGGTAGGAGTTTCTGGAGACGCTTGAGGGATTGAAATGAACAGTATACCCTCTTGCTTACCTCCGCGATGTGAACATCCCAGGCAAGCATGGAGTCGATGTGCACGCCTAAATTTTTTGCACTTTTTGAGTAATCAATGGCCACTGAATCAAACATTACTGGAGGAAGAGAATCATGATCCAAGAGGCGGAGCATGTATCTACCACCAACAATAAGTGCTTGAGATTTTTTTGGGTTGACCAGCAGTCCAAAGGATTGGGCCCAAGTATGGATGTTGTCAAGATCATTGTTGATGGCAGCCACAGCCCCAGTCAGTTCATCAGCTTTAAAATGTCGATATATTTGCAAGTCATCTGCATAGAGGTGGTAATGCGAGGTTAGAACCCGAGTTACGGCGTTTATGAAAATAGAGAAAAGGAGAGGAGAAAGAACGCCACCCTGTGGAACGCCTGCTACCAAGTCGCAACAATCAGAGGAAGCGTCATTCACTCTAACAGACTGTGAGCGTCCCTGGAGATAGGATTTAAACCATGTAGTTGCAGAGGTAGAAACATTGATGGAGGATAGAATACCCAGGAGGATGTCAAAATCAACTGAGTTGAAGGCACTGCTGAAATCCAATAAGACCAAAACTGTCAGTTGTTTGTTCTCCATTGCCATTCTTATGTCATCAGTTACTTTAACTAATGTTGTTACAGTACTATGGCCACGGCGAAAGCCAGATTGGAAAGGACTTAGCAGACCATTAGAGGAGAGGTAATAGCTCAGTTGATCATGCACAACACTCTCGAGTACCTTGGATAAGATGGGAAGAATTGAAATAGGGCGGAATTGGGAGTGTGTTGTAGGATTGGATACTTTTGGCAGGGGTATAACAGAAGCTTTCTTCCATGATGAAGGAAAACAGTTGGAATACAAGGAGTAGTTTATAATATGGGTGAGGACAGGAAGAATCATATTTACTATGGGGAGAAGCATTTGGAGTTGAAGGCCATCATCACCAACCGCCCCACTGGATATGGATTTTAGATGTTTCTTAACTTCTACCTCTGATACAGGATGAAATTGGAAGGAAGTATTTAATGGAAGTGGAAGAGAAGTGAGAAAATTTAGGGTAGAAGATTTAACATCACTAGGTATAGTAGTTGGAGGCGCTGAGAAGTGTGCATTTAATGCATTGAGGTCCATATCAGTAAGGTTGTCATGGACGACCTTACCAATACCCAGAGATTTCAGGAACTGCCATTGTTGAGAGGTGTTGAGATTTTCAATTGACCTGTGAATATGGTCCCGTCTCGCATCCCTACACAGACGATTGCATCGGTTACGCAGCTTTTTATACAAATTGAGGCCCTCTACAGATGGACATTTTATATATTTACGCTTGGCCTTATCTCGCTTCGACATCATGTTTTTGATTGTTGGAGAAAGCCATGGCGCAGGGAGATGTCTAACTCTTACCTTTCTAATGGGGGCATGTACCTCATAGATGGTCAACAATTTGCTGGTAAAGAAAGTCACTTTCCCATCCAGGTCATTGCAGTCATAAACAGACGACCAGTCAGTACCATTCACATCAACCCTCAAGCGCTCCAGATCAATGTCTTTAAAATTACGAAGATATAGAAATTTACTCTTGCGTTTCGGAGGACGAAGTTTATAGGATAGGTATACGAGATCATGATATGAAAAGGGAGCAGATAACTGTCCGTGTGAGGCTACTTTGTGAGGATCAGAGACTAGAATGAGATCCAGTAGCGAGGGCTGAGTATTGGGAACCTTATGTGTGGCTTGTAGAGGAAGAATGTGCATGTCCACAGAAGAGACAAGGGAACAGAGTTTACGGGTTTTACGGGTTGCACGACTTTCAAACCTCACTAACAGGGGGCGAGGTCTGCTAGTATCACTCCCCAGACGATGGCAGACTGCTATGTCTTTTGTAGTGATATTCATGGTCTTTATTTTGTCAGAGAACACATTAATGACGCTGCCCGTGAGATCCGCTGTATTTTTCTCAGAAAGGCCATGCAGAAGAAGAACCTTGGCTCTTGATGCCATCTCATGCCGATCTAAGCCCTTCACCAGTAACTCCATTTGGGATTTCAGGGCGCCCAAGGTCTTCCATACAAGACCCTTAAATTCAGTGAAATCGCGAGAGATACTTGCTATAGTCTTATGTATTGTAGACTCACCTCCAGCACTCTTCAAGTCCTCTTCGTACTGTGCCATACGCCTTGTAAAAGTGGTAGACAGCTCCTCCATGCAGTTAAACAAGTTTGTGTACAGATCCATTTCGTTTGCCATGCTTTAGTGCAGTCGAGCGGTGATGTATTATATATACTAATATGTGAGAGGGTGCAATAGAGGATACCAAAGGTTTTTAAATATTATATTGCATTAAATGGTAAGTAATTTTATTATTTAAATTTAAAATATTCAAGAGCTTTTTTTAAAAGGTGTTGACACTTCAACAGCTACCCTCACATCCACTTTTCTTTTTTAACTAAAACTTCAATCACGGGACAGGAAGTACTGGAAGTAGATGCATGTGCAATTTCACGAGTACTATCCCTTACATTATACTAAACTCTCAGTTTGATGTTGTGTCTATGAATGTTGCTAAAAGTCTAAAACTTGAATTAAATCATTTTCCTAAACACACCTTACGGATCACTAGTTAGCCATCCACATTTAGGGTCCTTGATTGTTATTCTACGTAACCAGCAGATAATTTATTATTATTGGCCACGATTATACTGCTCATCTGCTTCAGCTGTTGACTTCAGATTGATTATTATCGCAACTGAAGTGGCTTCACCTCCGCCACGACAACAGATTATTTACCTTAATAGGCCATAACTGTTACTCTGATTATTATTTCGCCCGTCTTAACTACCGTACTGATTGTTTGTCTAACTCGTAACAACGTTTAGTGGTTCTGTGAACAACGTGTCATGTAAACAGTTACTGTCAAGTAAACAAACAGAGAACGAGTGTCTTTATCAGGTTCTGAAATGTGAACCTTATTGAGCTCTCGATTTAGTGCACGGACTGTCGGCACTCACACATCTGTGAAGTTGCTACACATAACAAACACACACAGTGGACGATCTAAGAATATGCACTTTTATATACTAGCATCACCTACGGTTACACTCGCTTTATCACGATCCCGTGGGAATATCAGTATAAAAAGTGGCTTGTTTCTCACTCATAATGTTGCTTTCTATGGGTGAAAGAATTTTTTATATCAATCCAGTAGTATTTGACCTTATTCACCATCAAGCATACAACACACCTCTTTATGTGTGTATAGTGTACTTATAGTGTTTACTAGTGGGTATATGTAAACCTCCAAAGCAAAGCCAATTGATATTATGTTTTACTCTAAATTAAGAAACTTTTTGCCCAGAAATTTTGTAAGAACTAAAGGGGTTAACTTTGTTTTGTTAGTTAAATAACAGCACTTGAGTTATAAGCATTGTAGCAATAACAATGCGATGGCGAGAGCCTAGGGGAGCCCTAGCCCTAGGCTTATTACGGTCCCTTCGCCGGCGCTCATCGCGCCACGCGTTTTTATACACCTCCAGGGACTCACTGTTTCGTGATTTCTGCGATCTCCTTAATCGATACAGTCTTGAGTAGTCAAGAGGGTGTAAATATAGCATTCATCCTTAAAATCATGATTTTTTATACTGCTAGAAGAAGAAGTGAAGCAGTAGGCAAGAAAAAGAAAAACGGCTACCAGTGAACGCTTCGCAACTCAGCGTTTAGAAGGAAAGTGGCCTGCCCACATCTACTATTTAGAGCTGGTGTAACTGTACTGGGAAACGAGCTCTACTAACTGGTCCTTACTACTTATTACGAAGGATATAGTCAGAGGGTGAAGGAGAGAGCGAGGAGTCAATTTTTAATCACATATATAGATGATTGATGCAAAATTATTAAGTGGAAGACACTATAAATTCTATAAAGATATGACAGAGATATGTGCAATTAGGTACAACTTCTATTAGAACGTATGGATTATGCCTACTACGACATGAAAGACATCGTATAACTACAAATAAAATATCAGACAATATAAATGGAAACGCCGTGGGGCATTATTTAACGTAAAATTTAAAAATCTCTTCACACGGGTACGGGTCAATTCGAGTCATAATTTCAAAGCTCAAATGTCTCATGACCGTCCATTCAATTCCAATTTTCCAGTTTACAACACACACTTGAACTCAATGCGATTTATGATATTGGTGTACAGGGGTTAATAAGTAATAAGACTTTAATGGCGATGTGATGAGAGTGTGTACAGGCAATAATTCACAAGCTGTGACCTCTTTAGGACGTGATTCAATTACGCCGTGACATTTAGGACGCAATAACTTAAAATAAATAAGAAAAACTGAGCACTTATTCATCGATCTGATTAAACGGAGTGAGTGACTCACACTGACCGTGACAATCACTAGGGGTTTAATAATTTATTATTTTCTTTATCTGTTGGGTTGGGGAGCGACTGACAAGATCTAAGCAAATTTATAAGGCTTGCTTTACTTTAATGAAAAATATGATCTAAAAATTAAGGTAAAAAAGTAAAGCCCGACTACTGAAAAATTACGTTCTAAAAAGTATTAAACAAGAAAATATAAAGGATAGCCGTGGTCGTATGCCACTTTTCCCTAGAATGTATTGTTTTGTTAGACTAAGTGGCATACGACCACGTCTATCCTTTATATTTTCTTGTTTAATACTTTTTAGAGCGTGATTTTTTAGTAGTGGGGTTTTTGTTTTTTTAACTAATTTTTTTATTCATATTATTTTGGGGCAACCTATACGACATATTTATCTCAAATTTATTTTAAACAGTACTTTATGGTTGCTAGAGAGCGCCACAATATATTCAGTGACATACTATATAAGCTATAATCAGTGGACGACTAAGAAGCTTCTAAAGATATATCATTCGTTTAGATATAATTAGTGGTTGAGTAACTATGAGGGAACAGATGAACCTACATACGTACATACATAGCCTGTCAAAATCATAATCCTCCTTTTACTTCGCCGTAGTCGGGTAAAAAGACTAAAAGCAGGTAAAAGGTAAAGCACATTCATTTATTAAAAGAAATTTAAGTAGCTTGGAATATATCTAAAGTGATCACAGATTTGTTGCAATAAACACGACTGAATTCGGCTCTCTTCCTTAGTTAATTTATTTATTCGCAATGAATAAAATAAGTAATCTATAATCATTGTTCTTATAAGTAGTAGGTATGGAGTCGCCTGTCTGCCTGCACATGCGGTCAAGCAATGTTTGTGTGAATAGTCTGTCGAAGTTCCGGCTTTATGGCAGGGGGGTATAAAGCCACGTCATAATAAAGCGTCTCATCAACACGAGCTCAAGGCGCTCAAATAAAAGTTTATAAGCTGTAAAAATATAACCAAGTGCCTCCACCGCGATAAACGGCGCGCCATAGAAATCAGACGCAGTGGAAAGTTGGAAATGTGAAACTCGGCGTTCCGTACCTACTCGTACCTCTGTGCTGGACAGTTTCATTCGAACCGCACGCTACGAATAAATGCATGGAAATGCTTTTCATAGCACTGCAAGATCAAGTCTCAGGTGTTGATTTTTAAACTAAGTGACACCCTATGTTTTCTCTACTTGTTGAATTTTAAAGTACGTTTGTAACACCTAAAATATCGCCCTGACAAACCTGAAGAAAACTTGAATGATGAAAGAAACGTGGTTCCTGAACCATAACGCCAAAGATTCTACCAAGATGATTGAAAAGATCAGTCCATTCTCAGATAGACAGGATTAGCAACACGTTTTTACTTTTGCATGTTTACAGTTTGATGGAGAACAACCAATGTACGACACTTACGGGCAAAGACAGGGAAACTTGTAGCAAACCCTAACTAACTAGACGAAGGAACTTTGTCTGTTATTCACATTGTCTATACTTATTTAAGCTAGGTATGCACATAAGAAGAGCGTAATTCACTTTTTACTGACACATTACACAAACTACTGAAAGTTGTTAAGTTAATGGAACAGCCAGCGAGTAAAAGTTTGTAAGGACACAAAAACGGGTAAAAAGTCGTTAATAGAACAAGTTTGTTTCGTGAGGATACGAGCAGAGGCGCTGGGGACACAAAGGATACGGCACAATACACGTGACACAACATTATACGATCTGATAACTTTACTGACTTATCGACAAACACAACAAAAACTGCCTTATAACTTGGTTCTGTAGTTTTTGACCAGTTCAGTTACAAATTTTATTGTTTAAAATTACGTTGACTTTTAATCATGACTACTATTACTGAGAACATTGCTAAAAGAACTTGTCGAGGATTGCATATACTATCGATTTTTTAAATTTAAAATTATTCATAAGTTACCTATATTATAATTTTTGATAATACAATAGCGGTTATATTAAATTATAAGGTACGATATATTTTGTTTACCTGTCGGGTAATTAAACTGTATCGTACGTGTCGATTGCATCGCACCGACTGCGGTCGATGGTTGTACCGCAGTTTGTATATTGTAGGTACTTCGTTTAACTCCTGGTTAATATTATCTAAAATATGTGCGAACGTAATATTAAAAAAGTTATATGTTTTAATTTGTTTCCTGTGTAAATTTGCGTATTATCGTTTTGTTGAACGTATTCGTGAAAAGAACGAAAGTTACAAAAACATCAAAAGGCGGCCTAACAGAAAATATAAACGAAATCCGTATTTTTTAAATATCGCCTTTGAACATCCAATACTCGTAAAAGCGACAATGTTATGTGCTTTAAGTAATACGACACCGGTAGCTCTGAACCCGAAATTTTTAATGTTACCCGTGATTTTATGCCAGCGTTTGTCATGAGATTAAAAGATTTAAAAAGGTAACTGGATCCACATCCCGTACCTCGGACCACTCGTTTACAATGTATTGAAGCCTCGCGGTTTCGTCCACAAATATTGATTAGTGGCACCCGCCCTTCAACCGTTATGTTGACAATGATTACGCCACAATGGACACAAGCACACACGTGCATAACAAAGCTAGCCCAAGATATTCCATTAACAGTATTGTATACGTACGTTTTGGTAGAACCCGTTTGATTTGCTCAGAAAACATCGATGGAACTTTGAAATGTAGGTATCACAATAGTATTAATTCTTTACTCAAACATTGGTATTAAATACACATTCGTAGTAAGTATGCCGTATTGATATAAGTTTAGAGCACACTTCAAGTGTTCGGCTCGTTGAGTGTAAGAACCAGGGATCGAGTTAATGTAAGCAAAGGTGGTGAGTACGATTAACAGGTTAGTAAAAGGCAGAACTTTCCACGAAGGTCATAATTTTGTCGCTGTTGTTTTGACGTGCAGATGAGGATAAAACTGGCTAAGATTGACTGACTAAAATATTTTCTGGATGACGTCCGGGTATTAATACTATTCTTTCCTACACAGTACAACACGTGCGGGGCTTAGACGTCACCCGCATACGGTGCAGAGTATTCAAGAACCAAGCGGTTTGGAGACTCTTTCCTTTGCCGCACCACTAAGATATGGAATTCTTTACAAGCTTACGTGTTTCCTTCTTCCTACAGTCCTGAATCCTTAAAGCGGGAAAAAGCTTCTGATGAGGCCGCCACGCTGAGTGCCATCATTGTAATATGCTACGTGTCTATAATTGTGGCCCTCTTTACTGAGACTTTTTCTTTAGTTAACATAAGGCAAGGTGAAGTCAAATTGGCGCGTCCTATATATATAAAAAAAATATTGATACCATCGAGTTTATCTGGTGATGGAACCTAAATGTGTATAGTGTAACTTATTTATTTTGCCAACCATTTTCTATATCTTCTGAGCAATTCTCTCGCTATAACGGCTCGATCATTTTCATGTGTTCGTTATTATGTTTTTATTTTTTGGTGTCTTAAATGTTTTCAGTAACATTATACTAAACTATAAAGCGGATTTAACGTCGTCAGGAAGTACTTGTTAGCATATGACTGTATCATCTAGTTTATTTAGTAGATTGTTCTAGTTACGTAGGTGTGTTTATTGAAGTTATTTGCTCGCGTGCGGCGTCGGTGGTGGGGGCAATGAACAAGTGGCGTGTTCACACCTCTTTACCGTCGGTAAACTGTAATTGAATTAGGTTCTTGTAATTTACATTGATGATGGCTAGCGGTTCAGCAAACTGTTCGGTAACTAGATTATGAGGCCTAGTTCCTGATATAGGTACTCGTTTCTAGATAAAGTTAGTTTCCTTCGTCCTCTTAACGATAATCCCAATTAGATGCAGGTTCTATCATAATAACAACAGTTTAGCATTCAGTTATGAATCTTATGAAATATTGTGATTGTTATAATTATTACCCGTATTATTATGAAATGATAAGTATCCACAAGATACTTTAGATATGTTACTGTCTATACGACTGTCTCGTTGGTTTGCCCTTTTAAATTACTTTGTGTCCCTCCATCTTGTGTTTGTCTATTTGGAGATTGCCTCGAGCGGTAGGACCGTTATTTGTTATGTAGTATTACTTTGAAGAGTTTTAAGAACACTGGAGACATTGAATTGTATTAGATCTTGAATTCAGAAATAAAAATCAAAAATAAAACCTACTAAAAATATATAATATAAAACATGCCATCTCCCTAGTCTCCCATTGAGGAAATGGTGACATAATGATGAAACGACGGTAACCGCTGGACAACAAAGCCGTACAACAGCACAACAGAGTACAAAGTGACAAAATAAATTTTCGTCCTTTGACGAAAGACGGAAACGAGTATTGATTACGTCATTTCCCTGCGCCGTATTGTGTTGTTGCAATTTCCTTGGAATCCTGTTTGTATTATGTACACAACATTTTTGTTACAAAAACATTGTTTCGTACACCCCCGGGAGCAGGGTGGTAACTACTAACTTATTCATGGTGCTGAGAATCATCGATGCGTACAAACTGTTTCATACTATCCGATTCTCACTACCTTCCATCTTGAAACCGCAAAGTATTCTAACCCTTGCCGCAATTGTTATAAAGGCCATAAACGCATCGGTACCGCCGTGAATATATTCGCAACAGTACATGAGGGAAAGCCTCCACCTGCGTCGCCTACATCAATGTAAAATATACGCGGATTTAAAAAAGAACTTAAACGTGTTGCGGAAGGTAAGCAGAAGCGAACAAAATATTAGACATGTTGCTTTTGTACGTGCACACACGCACAAAAGCAACATGTCTTATCTTATCTAGTCTAATTGACGTGTTCTTTATTATAAAAATCCGTCGTTTACATCATCTTCCTAAACTTCGTCCATCAGGATAGAACCAAAAACATTCTCGATCAGACTGCATACATCGATATAAAGAATGATTTGATTTTTTTAACTATTAAAAAGTCAAAGTGAAAAGTGGAACACCAGGGCCATCTCATCTTATGTAGAATGTGAAAAAAGTATAGGGCTATTCACTACATATGACAATAGAAATGCGCTTCATGAAATTTTTCAACTGACAAACATTATCCAGATACTATACGCCTTAACTTTATTTCTTTGGGTAAAGAGACGTGAGCATAACATATTTATACTATCTTATTGTTTGATTAAATAAATTACTACTTTTAAGATACAATGAAAAAAGCGAGAGTAAAGCCATCAAAAACTACAGCTCCCCAAAAGTCCCATATTATCCTGTCAATATTACAAGAAAATTGGACACCCATAATCCACTAAGGAAGCATTGTGCAACGTAAAACTTTAATATGAGACGTTTTTAGGGTATCATCCCGCAAGACGGGAACGACCCGCATTCGGCGGGAGACCCTCGGTAACGACGCTCATATGAAGGTTTTTATACCGCTCATGATATATTAATATATATTATATATGTATGCACGTAAAAATATGTATAAAGAACCTTCGTGACAGGTGGAGGAAGCACGCGCTTTAACGCGAATTGTGTGGTCACCCATCGTATTCATAAATATGAGTATCTTAAGTGTGTACAGTCGAGAGGAAATTTACATGTTTATTTGCACTCCCGTCTGTATGCGGATAAGGTTTTTATTACTAATTATACATAACTATAGCGAGTGAGGGAGTCGGTTATTGCCAGATACACACACTGGTGGTAGAGATTTGACGGCACAAATTTGTCACAAATTTCGACCGGGTTGGTACCACCGTGCAATATTGCGAAAAACCCTTCATAGTAATTCAATTTCGGTTGGATTGCGTTCAGGGATCAGCAAATGCATAGCCGGGTAGGGGTGATGGTGGTCGCAGCACTAGTGGGACCAGTGGGTCTTGGCGTAGTCTAGTGAGGATGGTGCGGGGCGACGCGCCGGTCAGGGAGACCCGTAGAAACGGTGGTGCCGCTGGCCGCCCGCGGTATAGTACAGAGGCCCAACTGGGACTAACCACCCTGGAAGGCTGCCTCACCAGACCGCGCATAATCCCGGTATGGCTCGTCGTGCCGGTTGGTGACCGGAAGTGGGGGCCAGGCGACCATATTCGGGGGGGTACGGGGGCCCTTCCGTACGGCGTGTCGGCTCACGCCATGCCTCATAATCATAGACAAAACCAATATCCCGCACTTTGTCACGCGGTGCTGCGACGACAATCACCTCTTTTTTTCACGCCCTTTTCTCCTTTTCATCATGGCAGCGCATTTAAGAGTATTGGGCAACACAGCGGCTCTACAGACTCCCACAAGCTCGCTATTTGAGGTGGAGTCCACTAACATCTGTGGACTCCATGCGAACCTCAACGCCGTCCACCAACACCTTGAGACGGCGAAACCAGATATGCTCTTTCTCACGGAGACACAAATAGGCCGCCCTGATGACACGACCTACTTGCTTTACCCCGGCTATGTTATCGAGGAAAATTTCCGTGCAAAAGCCGGGGTGTGCGTGTTTGTTAGGGCGGATGTTTGTTGTCGCCGTTTGCGCTGCCTTGAGGACCCATCCTTTTCAACCCTATGGGTACACGTAGACCATGGCTCTACGAGTCAGATCTATGTGTGCCTCTACCGTTCCCATACAGGAGATGCTGAGACAACTCGACTCTTTGAATATCTGAGTCAGGCGGCAGATGATGCGCAGGAACGGTTTCCGAAAGCCGAAGTGGTATTTTTGGGGGACTTTAACGCCCACCACGAAACCTGGTTGGGCTCCTCCAAAACAGACCATGCGGGAAGAGCCGCCCATGCATTTGCTCTGGCGCATGGCCTGACCCAATTGGTACACGAGGTCACTAGAATACCAAGAAGGTCGGGCCTAGCACCCTCTCTGCTAGACCTTCTGCTGACGAGTCACCCAGACCTGTACAGTGTTT
Source organism: Eilema griseolum (assembly GCA_963662185.1). Classification (NCBI taxonomy): domain Eukaryota; kingdom Metazoa; phylum Arthropoda; class Insecta; order Lepidoptera; family Erebidae; genus Eilema; species Eilema griseolum. The sequence goes on from OY759242.1 coordinate 289,969, forward strand.
CGGTACAAGCCGCTTTAGGCAATTCCGACCACTGTCTGGTCTGCTCCAAGGTGCCAATTATAGCGCCTTCACGACCCGTGCAGGGGAAGCGGCGTCTCTGGCACTACTCGTCAGCAGATTGGGATGGGCTGCGCAACTATTTTGCGTCCATCCCGTGGGTTGAACGCTGCTTTGAAGGTAAGAAACCCTCGGATTGTGCTACTGCTGTTGCCGGTGAGATCGGTCTGGGTATGGAATACTATATTCCGTACACTGATGTCACCGGTGCCCGAGGAGTGCGCCCTTGGTTCGGGCGCGAGTGTGCGGGGGCTGTTGATCAAAAGCAGTCCGCGTATCGCGCTTGGGTAAGGGCGCGTGCCACGCACGATCCCAATGTGAGCCACTTCAAGGCGGCGTACAACAGAGCCACAAAGGTCTGCAAGAGGGCTTACGTCAAAGCGGATGCCCTGCGCATTGCGCGGCTTGGTCAAGAGCTAGTGGCACATCCCACGGGCAGCCGTGGATACTGGCGACTGGCCAAAGCCGTGCAGGCCAACTTCTGTCAGCCTTCGCTGCCACCGCTGCGCTACCCTGATGGATCCCTGGCCCATGGACCGCAAGAGAAAGCCAATATGCTAGTAAATCTCTTTGCGGCCAATTCCCGAGTCGATGATTGCGGTATACAGCCGCCGACACTACCCAATGGTGACCACGTAATGCCTGAAATACGTATCAGGCAATGCGATGTTCGTGCGGTGCTTCAATCACTCGATGTCCGGAAAGCCAGTGGCCCGGATGGTATTCCAGCGGTGGTCTTACAAAAATGTGCAGCGGAGTTGTCTCCGATGCTTACGCGGCTGTACCGACTGTCCTACAGCTCGGGTACAGTGCCTTCGGCTTGGAAAGAGGCGAATGTACAGCCGATCCCCAAGAAGGGGGATCGCTCAGAGCCAGCCAACTATCGACCCATAGCCGTCACCTCAGTGCTGTGCAAGGTCTTCGAGCACATCATTAACAAACAGCTCATGCGTCACCTAGAGGATCACTCCTTAATTAATGACCGGCAATATGGCTTCAGGCCGAAACGGTCAACGGGTGATCTTCTAGCATACGTTACCCATCTTTGGGGTGAGGCTATGGACAAGCACGGCGAGTCACTGGCAATTAGTCTTGATATCGCCAAAGCTTTCGATAGAGTCTGGCACAAATCGCTTCTCTCCAAGCTACCAGCCTTTGGTCTGCCTCCTAGACTGTGCAACTGGATTGCTAGTTTTCTGCAGGAGCGCCGTATCCGCGTCCTCTGTGATGGACGGGCTTCGGAGTTCTTGCAAATAAATGCTGGCGTACCGCAGGGGTCTGTATTATCTCCCACTCTCTTTCTTCTGCATATCAACGACATGCTGTCCACCGGCAGCATGCATTGCTATGCAGACGATAGCACCGTACACGGGAGTTATCACGGACAACCTGCGGCCAAACAGTCTGATATCGTGGAAAAAAGACAGCTTCTTGTCACTGAACTGGACCGGATCTTGAATCACATTTCTCAATGGGGCTCCGAGAACATGGTCGAGTTCAATGCCAAGAAGACGCAGGCTTGTGCGTTCACAGCAAAGGTATCTTCTTTCCTTCCCCTTCCCACTCTTCAGAGCACGCCACTTCCACTGCAGGACAATCTCTATATCCTAGGCATGGATATTCGCTGCAAACTGAATAACAGAAATTACATCGAGAGCATCATCAAAACAGCCTCGCGGAAACTCGGACTCCTAAACAAAGTGAGACGTTTTTTCACGCCGGAGCAGCGGTGTCTTCTCTATAAGACACAAATTCGCTCCTGCGTGGAATACTGCTCGCATCTCTGGGATGGCTCCGCGAAATACCTACTAGATGCTCTCGACAGGTTGCAGCGACGCGCGGTCCGAATTATTGGGAACCCTGAGGTCACGAACACCCTCGAGCCTTTGCAGATGCGTAGAGATATTGCTTCCTTGGCTGTATTTTACCGTCTCTACCACGGTGAGTGTTCTGACGAGCTCTTCCAACTAATCCCACCATCTCCTTTCCTACATAGGACAACACGTGCAGGCCTTAGATGTCACCCTCACACTGTGCAGAATATACGAGCAAGAACCAAGCGGTTCGGAGACTCTTTTCTTTGCCGCACCACCAAGACCTGGAATTCATTACCAGCACACGTGTTTCCTTCTTCCTACAGTCCCGGGGCCTTTAAGCGGGGCGTGAAAAAGCATCTGATGAGGCCGCCAAGCTGAGTGCCACCATTGTAGCACTTAGTGTCTGTAATGGTGACCCTCTTTCCTGAGACTTTGCCTTTAGCTTACCATCAGGCGAGGTGAGGTCAAGTTGGCGTGTCGTATATAAAAAAAAAAAAAAAAAAAAAAGATACCGGACTCACATTTGAACTCAAATTTTCCCAAAAGTCATAAAAACTTTAACAGTTATTTTTGGTGCACAATTACTAAAGTTGTTTTATTAATGACATCGTTAACTAAACCTTAAAAGTCGAGTACGGTCCACGAGGAGATAGATATGAATCGGAGGTATCAAAATTCGTAATATATGGACTCTAAAGCAATGGAAGTGTCTACTTATTAAAAATTGTTTAATATGGTCCGGTTACTATTCGGTGCCAAGAACACTATTTATTTGAATCTCACTTTATCTCTTAAGTTATTACTTCGATATAATGATAGGCACATATTTTATAATAAAGCTATTTCTGTTTCTACTGTTCCAAGTCAAGACGTACCTTAATGCGAACGTAAGTTAATTCTGTCAAACTTGTGTAGTTAAAATTTTGTAACAACTGTATCGACACCAATGTTTCTTATTAGTACTAATAATTTATTTGGTTTTTTAATTTCATTGAATATGGTATGAACAGGTGAATAAAAATAAAATAAGTTGTTCTTGCAAATACAACACGAGATTACTGTGTAATCCTCTTGTCACTGGGTAAAAATACATCTCCACTTTGCAATATGATTGATTACATCGCATTATGTTCAATAAACAGTAGATAATATCTCCTGTTTTATGTTGCCTCCCTGGTATACACGATGTACCAAATAATCATGCCAAGTTCCTAAGGATATTTCTTTTTCATATCATCGCGGTATGATGTCGGAATGAAACAAAAACATGGGGCGCGTCAGCTGCGCTGTCCCACTACTTGTGCACTAACGACTAATTTATGGGCTGAACGTGGAATCTCAAACAGGAAAAAACAACATATAAGTAGAGGAAATATTTTTATTAAGTTTTTGTTGTGAAAGAAAAAAAAGAGTTGGAATTAGTGACACGTCACAATTGAACATAGCAGGTGTTGTTTGTAGAGGAGATATCCGTGTGTTGGAAGAACCGTTAGATGAACTGACCGTATTAGAAAATAAAATATTAATAAAATACAACGAATACAGTTTCGTTGTCGCGTAGTATTTAATTGTGAACCTAAATGCACGATGGTCCGTTCATCCACAGTCGAGACTGTTGGAAAACACTTCTTTGGTTTTATTTCAGATTCCCACCATATACTATCCCGGGAAGGTATACTGCGTATTTCTAGTCCTTTCTATTACAAAGCGGTACTTACCCTTGCAATCAGATACATCAAAGATGATAAATTACATGTGAAATCTCTTAAGATTGCACACTTACTTCAAATCTGACTTTCTAGTATAGGTAACGGAACTTCCGATTTGTACCAAGTTTAAAATGTTAATCGAGAAACAAGAGAACGGCTCAGGCGTGAAATACTATTCAACCCTGAAGACTCAAGTCAGTATATACTTTATTACGAGCACCGCTGTAAAAACTTATCGTACGGATAAAGTATTCACCGATCAGCGCAGTGTGAAAGATGCCTTACAGCAGTTACTGCCGTGAACTTTTTAATGTCTTGACTTCGGACAAGGCTCACTTTTACTGCACTTTTATATTTATAAGCGAGTTAATAACAGTGAACTTTACAAGGCAATAGACACTTACTTTTTTTTTCAGAATTTTAGAGGGTTCTAATTTAGCTTAGTAGTCATAAACTTGTTCTGGCAATGCGACAACTTCTTAAGGAACGATTAGATTATTTTCCAAAGTGATCAGCATCCGGGCGAAAGGAACTAATATTCTCATCCACAATTAATCACAAATTTCTTAGTAGTAATCAATAACAGATATGCCGTACTACATTAAAATGTTTTTATTTATACCACTCAGGTGGCAGACAAGCGCACGACCCACCTGATGGAAATTGGTTACCGTGGCCTATGGAAGTGTGTAACACCAGAAAAGCCACACTCGCGCTGCCGACCCTGTAAGCACCGAGTTTCTGTGCCGTCAGTGTAGAGGACAAAGCAGGACGAGCCTTTAGTCATCCCACTGACAGCACAAGTTCTCTAGTGAGCTCTGGCTACCCTACTCACCGCTGGGAACACGACACGAAGTTATTATAACCGCGGTATTCTGTATGAATAGTCGACCAAAATAATTCAGATAACATTAAAGCTGCCATCCATCATCATACCAAATTCAACACGATCCGGTAATTAGCTAAGTCAGTTTCCCCGTATTATTTGCCGCATTGCCGTCGCCCACGCAGCTCGCATAGTGCGCATGCCAACAGCGCGCATGCGTGGGCGCGACCGTGGCATAGTGCTGGCGCGACTTAGTCATGTGCAATTAACTTCACCACGTCTAACCTTTTTTGGATGATAGTCTATCTAGTACTCCAGTGAAGGCAGGCTCGGATCCAAACGTAGTTATTTAAGTTTACACATCAATTTAGTCCAAAAAAGGAGCTTTGAATACTGCTGTAATCAATACTTATTAGGGGAGACTACGATTGGCAGTCGATGAATTGACCAAGGTTGCCAATTGACCTAAGCATATAAAGAACTACTGGTTTACGTTGGTCAAGTGGCAGCTACTTCCATGTACGTGAGCAACATTCATCCATAACTTACCAATATTCTTAACTCCATTTGGTATGATTTGTACTTTGCTATACCTACTGAATCTTAGATTGTCGGGTCACAAAACTATAGTAATTTATAACTAGGCTGTATGGTAGTTACTCACAGGAGATCTTAAATTATTTTTAGACATTTTGTAAGAAATCAATATCTTTCAACTTTAAGCCTGAAATAATTTCTATAACTAACTTATCAATTATTTATCAGTATGATACGGATATACGGATTTATACGGATGTTATATTTTTCCACGGTATCATATGTAAAACTTTTTAAAATACCAAACACTTATTTGGTATTTTATTTGAAAGTTGTTTCAGAGCCTTCAAAGTAAATGCGATCTTAAATACGGTTGAATTAGCTAATAACATGTACCCTTGCCTCCAATATCAACTTGTGTATGTGAAACAACTTAACTGCCATAAACTCTTGAACACGCCTCTAAGTATTATACAAACAGAATTCTATTCACTGTCCCTTTTTTAGTTTTACGAAGTTCGACGACATAAACTGTAGAGATATTGTTGGAGAAGATCTTTCGGATGGTTTAGAGAGCTCCACAAATAACATTTTAGTGGTACAGGAATGACATTTGTCCGTCTAAAAGGATGTTCCGGGCAATACTCCACACCAGTCTACAAAGACGATAGTCACTCATGTGGATATAGGACAAGAGGATACTTTAAACGTTGCTTTCGTACATTTGAAACTTTGTTCTTCACAAATATTTCTTGAGTTGAATACTATTTCAAACAAAGGCATTAAAACTTTTGTGATCAAAAGTATAAGAAGTGAACTTTGAATATTAATATACAATTAAAACTTATAATGTGTAAAGTTACATATTATTTTAAGGAATGTTACTGCCTAACTTTACAAAAGTTACGTTGAGTTGCACCGACACCAACGTGACATTTGCGACAGCTGACATAATAGTACGAGCACAAGTTTTATATAATATTATAAAACTTATGCTATATATATATCATAAAACTTGAGGTCGAGTTAATGTCACTTTGTGCGGTCTTACTGCGACGACAGAAACCCATAAAATCAAAAAAATATCAGCAACGTGTCCAAGAACAAAGACGAAATGCTACTCAAGTTAATCAGGGACCCATAAACTTTAAATTTCCCAATTTGCACGGTAGTAAACTTTTCTTAAGCTTTAACGGGAAAAATTACTCAAGAGACATAAAACAAGGTTAATTGACAAAATAATAAAAAGCCTTGGAGCGAATCAAATTCAAAGAGGCGGCAAGTATGTATCACTGTTACTAAAATCAGCTATTCTTATAACTTATAAACGTCAGCTCATTTAATAATTATTCCCAAGGAAATACCTAAGCAATTATGCCATCCGAACCGTCAACTTGTCCAATACAATTTCTAAAACCACTCAACTAAATACAGTTTAGTTCAAGCAAAGTTCAAGGTTAGGTTAGTTGAAAAACTTTCAGTAAGGACTAGCACGCGAGCTTAACCTTTCAGGTGGAGATCACTTTACACGAAACACGATTCTTGGAGCGTTCACCCCGGCACCAATAGGTTGGTAACTTAGTACACTTCCTGCCTTCGCAAACTAATGTTTATGAGGAGGATGCGCAACACAGAAGTCTTTGTTACTTCTTAACGGTCAAATACTTGCAACGTCGTGATTTATGAAAAGGCTGGTATGTAGAATTTTATATTGCTCCATGAAGGGACAATGTAGCCATGCGCACGGACATATTAAGTCAACTTTATCTTCTAGCTGAATATTAAGAGCTGGTGGTTAAATCCAAACTTTTGTATCAGGAATGGAATGGGAGTAGATGTAAATGAATTTCTGTACAAAGAGACGAGTCTAATAAAATAAGTAGCAAAGCGATTCATAAAGTTATGGAAAATAAAGATAACTTTCGCTTTGGGGTATTTGCTTGCTTCACAGACTTTACTGGAGGCTTATAACCATATAATTATAGGGTAAGAAGGGTAGTGATTATTCTGTTTGGTAGTGGAAGTCAAACTAACAAATATAATGAAAATTAGTAGAGTTATCACTACTGCTCCTTTTGAATGTACAGTAATCTTTATTGAGAAAACATATACATATATGCAACATATACAGACAGTAACGAAGTATAAGGATTATTCCTTAAGAAATAAAAAACCTTTTATGCAGTCATTCATTACTGCGAGTAAAGCCGAGGACAAAATCAGGTTTTATATAAAATCAGACTACTAGTTATACCTCAATTTTATAACGGTTATCTATCTTAGTAACTGGATTTCAACGTTTTATAATTGTCAGAGCCAGATATCAAGAGTTAATTCTAATTGCCAAGTAACCAATGTTACCTACCACTACTAAGAAGGAGAATCAAGTTGATATATTCACCTATATTGCATTTGACATGATAGACCATAAAGCAGTCATAATTTCTACCTAAAAATGGTAAAGACAATTTATGTGTGTAACTTATTACAGTAGTGGGAAGTGATAAATAGGTAGCAAGAAAAACGCGACGACAAGTGGCCGACCGCGGCGCATTACGAGCGGTGTTCCCCAGGGCAATGTTCACGGTCCACTTCTATTTCTCTTTTCTGTCTGAATCAATTGTATATTATGTTACTACTTATTTGTTAGCAATCTTTTTCATATGATATAATGAAATAATTAGCATATAAAGGGGGTTTATTGAAAAAGAAGACTAGATAATGATTTACAAGTTCGTGAACAGTAAGTACTAATTTCTTCTGTATGTTTCAGTATGGTTCGTAACAGAAGAGTTAAGTGAATTGATTTGCTGAATTGACAAAAATTAAAGAAGACAACGTACTAATCACATTTTTTTACTCTTTGTGAGGCACAATCTGTCGTCTATACAATACTGTCTATAATATAGTTTAGTTTTATAGGCGGTAGGTAGCTTGTATGCAGTATTAATATCATAATACACGGCTACTTGTATGGAAACCTTTCTTTATTTTTGGTAGTTAAATATTTATTTGATCGTTGAAAAGCCGTTTACTTTAGGCTCATTAAACTGCGAGTGTCACTTTGTGATTCACACGGCTTAAATGATTTTATTACAAGACTTAAATGATATAAACGCCCCTAAAGAATGTTGCCCTGTAAAACGATTGTTTTGCGATAGTGGTGTTGTATTGTATTGTAACCATACTATATTACAATATAATACATTTAGTGATAATCATGTAGGTACAAGATAATTCGAAATGTTGGTTCAATTGAAATATTAGTGAGGAAATAAACATGCCCGAGCTTTGGAACGGTGTTCGACAAGTTTTCGACACATTTGTCTTTTTTGTTCAACACCATAGTAATCAAATAACAAAACTTGTAACAAACTAAACATATTCCGATACCTGTCTAACACTTAAACGAGTATTTTTACAAAGTAGATAAGAAACTTGTTTCCACAATACTCCTTATTTTGTACGCAACAAAGTATAATATTGACGATACGAACGTAAGCTATAAATAGTATTAAATTATTTGTAGTTCGCTGTCTCATTTGAATAGAAACAACAAGTTGTAATATGTTGAATGCATCTCAGTTAAGCACGATGCGATGTTACCGTACATAAAGAGCTAAACATGTCGGAACAATACCATGTCGGTCGACGCGACGTCGTGTATCGTCAGCACGTACCTGAAATGAGGAAAGGAATATTATTAATTGTATTGATGATAAAAGTAAAAATATAGCGAATATAAATTAATATATGTGAGGTTGGTGAGGGTAGAAGAAAATAGTTAACTTGTTTGTGTGTTTACTTTAAAGAAAAAGGCACGAAATTTATATTTTGAATAAATTTGCCATGATAACATGTCCCTATTTTATTTGTGCTATGCGAAGTGAACGCATAGCACAGATAAAATAAATCAACGGAACCTTTCTGAGGAACTGGCAATCTCGGTCAGAGCAAATCAAACAGACACAAGCAGTCGTCAGTATCGATTCATTAATAATGCCAAGTGTCGGACACTTCTCACGTCACAAGTAGATTGACGCGTGTCTCCGAACTCTCGTGAATAATTCACGTGGAACGGTTTATCTGTGTGTCCTGAGCGTCGGCACCGCTGAAAGTGTCCGGGACTTGGTGCTTAGAGCTCGGAAATGATAGCGTCTGTAATGGGGATAATGGAACACTATCTTTATGTCAAGAAAGTAACAAATCTTCTTGTTATTGATTAATTGATTGCGTCTAGGTTATTGATGATGGTTTTTGTATTGATGACGTTGATCCTAATGACGTTAACATATGGGTAATTTTATAAAACTCTCTGACATAAATAGAAATAAATTTTAAATAAGTGTTTGCTTGGATCACGTAAGTTGGGTCTTACTGAAAGTAAAGTCGTTTACTGCGTCGTGCTAACGTCTGAAAGTTCTTAGGGAGAGATGTAAATCGTATTTATCAACGCGTCACTTGGACAGGAACTGCTTTTTCTTTAGATTAATGCGGCTGGTTACCAGTTATATTCGAAGAAGTTTACAGGTTTTCGGTACGGTGAACAAATAAGCTATTGAACTTTCGATGTAACAAAATGTTTTATCTTATCTTTATGAATAGCAAGTTCACATTTAAAATATATTTTTAAAATAATATGTATGTATGTAAAAATATCCAGTAGCTGAGTGGTTCCCGGCAGAGTAGAATTTGGGCTACCCCATCTCTTCCCATGCGGTGTTGTACAAGGCGACTAAGGAATAGGGCTGTTTAATATCAGATATATATAGAGCCCAGACTCAGCCTCAAATGCATGCCTCGAATCAACAATAGTGCCCGGAATACGGCAATAGGCTCACTCCCTATTACGTGGGACTGAATTCAATGATTGGTGAAATGTGGGTGTTAATTCACCTCTGCCTAACCCTCTGGGAATAAAGGCGTTATTATATGTATGTATGTAAAAATATCCTTATCAGACTATTATTTAGATTCCACTTCTCACCCAAGCAACGTGATGCTTCGACGATCTAACGTTATATGATTTATCTTTAATCAGCACGTAACATTATACTAGCAAAACTCCGATATAATTCAATTTACTGTATCGTTTGTGGAAGACTCGACGAAGCAAAATAATAAATATGGAGCAGATCCGGATGATCCTACGTGATTGATGTATTGTCTGAAGTCGGAAGGACTCAGTCACTCTCCACTGAACCTTTTGCCGAAGAGGGGTGTTCTTTCAACACATGGGCTCGTTCGGTAATTTCAACTTTCAGGTAATAGGCCTCATCTCTCCTTACATGTATTTAGTTTATGTGTTACGATTAATTTTCTTGTTGAAAGGGGATTCCAACATAAATAGAATGAACAGATAATACCAGATTATTTTGCTATTCAATTGCCTAGCAATTTAATTAAATGTTGACATTTTCTGTTTCTGTCATAAATTTACATATTGTGAAAGTAGGCAACATTATTAATAGTTAATTTTGTATATATAGGCGGGCAACCGACTTTGACTTTGACAAAGGTCGGACAGGATACTTAGGAAGATCACGTTTTACGGGATTTACTCTCACAGTAACTGTATGTATCACAACCAAACCTCTCGGGGCTACAAGGATGATATTTTCAATCCTTACTTCAGCTGAATTTATCGATGTCTTGTTATTTTTGCAAGTTCCTTTTTACAATCCCCTGTATATTGCTGCATTGCCAGCTTTTTGAGTACATTCTTATAAATATGCTTATTATTTATAATACTAGTAGGTATTTTAGTAGCAATAATAGTATCTTATTATTAGTAATCTAAAATGTACTGACGCGAAAGCATTTCTTATTTCAAAATAATGTAAACACAACGGCGTGGAAGCGATCGCTTAAATAGGAAAACATGTAGTATGTTATACAAGTTTCATAGGACCAAATTGTCGCAGTGGATCAATAAAATCGTATAGCCCACGTCCTTAGCGAAGAAACTTTGACAGAACTTGTAAAACTAGCAGCGAGCCGGACGAAAGAGAAGAACAAACAGATAATCATGCTGGAAGAGAATTGTCATACAAGGCATGCGTGGGGCTTTGGGGAAGCGAAGGCAATTGACAAATTGTGCGTACGACGAGCGAGTAATAACTGTGCAGTAATTGCACTCAACGCGCTGATAACCTATTGGTCGTAATTACTCGATAGAGCCTAGCGCCAGGCTCGTTAGCCGACGGATAAATGTGGGAACCCGCGGGACACGTCAGCCACGAGGGCACTCCAAACTGATAGAGTGACGGCTGACGATTTGACGGGTTTCGTACTTAGATTTTATGATCATTAGATCGAATTAATTGATTCGATCCATATTAGTGGTCAAATGGACCGAATGATATAGAGAGAATTGTTAAGGTTGACCCGAGAAAATTCACTTACATTCAAAATTATAAATAGGTTTATTTTCTAGAATATCGTTTTTAAAGCTGTAAAAGTGAATATATACATAATATTGTTCAGCAGTTAATTAATATTTAAAATTTAGCTTCAAGTTGTGTTTTAATTGCTAATGAGTAATGGTTTTATGGTTTATAACGGAATGTAAAAGGCTGATAAAAATTAAAAGTTGTATTTATATGTGTTAATTAAAATAATGTTTTAATTCTTCTTTATCTAACAACACAGTGCTCATAGAATATGAATGTGCAATTAATACCCAATTATCAGCAGTGTGAATAATTAACAATGTAGCTAATGAAGTAATTAACCCGCGGAACAACGTATCATTGTGCACCGACATGACGCGCACGAACGACTCCCTCTCATTAAACACTTGCGGCGTATCATCACATGACGGTCCGTCACCAGCATTTACAGGTCACTGTGAGTTTTCAATTAAAACGTGACATTAGTCGCAGATAAGAATGTATAATAGATTCTACGATGTGAAATATGTATATATTCCAGTGTACATTTGAAATTGATAAACAAACGTACAAAAGCCCCTTTAATAAAAATGTGATGCTAATGAATAGCTTAGAAGCTGTGATGGATGAGTTTAGAACAAAAAAATCAATGATGCATGGTATGTATTCGAAATTGAATGAAAAAGTTAACGAATCAAATCGTTAATCGCCGGACACCCATTTGTCACAGGTTTTAAGGGTAACGTCCGGATTTGTTTCCAATAAAGATTGCCTCAAGTTTTTTTTTTGCTAACAGCGATGTACGCGTATAAAAGTCGCAAGTCGATGTAGCGCTCTGTGATATATGTGCGCAGAGCGGGCCCCCCGCGGCCCGGACCACCCGAGTGGACCTCTCGCTGGGCGCAGCGGACCTCAAATCGCGTTTCCCTATCAAATAATCTTTATTTTTTCTTATTTCCCTTTTATTAAGACAAAGAGTCGATAAAGAAAATTGAATCGAGATATGATTGAAAAATTGGTCCATCTCCCTTGATTTGTTGTTGATCGAACTCGTGAATGGGCCCAATCATCTGGATAATTGAGATATTTATATAACTGCGTGGGTCGGGCAAGTGAATAACAATACTAATAAAATGTATTGAACAACAAACGCTTTTCAACGCTTTTTATCACTGGACTCGAATGAAGAATTTATTCTGTAATTTAAATGTAATCATCTAAAGAAATAAAAGAGTGTTTCCACTATTGATTATTTACTTTTGCTTTCATGCTAGTTTAATATTCATCGGATGGTTGTTAGCGACATTCAATAGTCACAATACATTTGGTGACAAGTTTTATTTGAGTAAGGAGCTGCAACGCATAGAATGTTCACAATATTATGTCTTTCATTCACGACGGGGTACAGCCAGCTGCACTCTATTCAATACAATTAAGCGCTACAATTTTGACACAATCTATTGCGCGTTTAGTCAAATAATGCAACTACCCTATAATTTGGCTTCAATTACGCATACGTCCAAATTCTTAAACATAAGTGCGATAATATCTCACCATTGTGTACCTCGCCGGTGTACCTCGATATAATGCAGGCGCGCCCGCGGGGCTCCCGAGTCCCAGCTCTTCAAAACGACTTAAAAAAATTGTTCATAGAGCGTGTTTCCTCTGCCTCGTGATTTATAATGTTTTGTCGAGTTCCGGGAGTCAATGGTGTTTTTATTAGCTGCGACGTTATTGTGACAGCTACAGAAGTGTCGCATTGGGCTTTGTGTCTGCGTCATGAGTTCGATGTATGGCGACGGTTTAAAGGTTACGGATGAGCGATGAGCGATGTGGGAGTCGACATGAATACGTTGTGAATGAGGATTACCCTTAGATATTTACAAAACAGATTAACAAAAGAAGTATTCTATTGAATCACAATAATTATAGTTCACACGGCGACAGTTTATACACATATTTTAAAAATTGTATTACGTTAAAAAAACATCCGACGTTCAACGTTGACTTGAGCCAAACCTTTTGTCTTTACTTTATTATAAGCATAAATCTGAAGTGAAGAGCGTATATCACCATCATAATGATAGCTTTTTATTCTCTTAATATAACCACATAAAATTCGATACGCAACAAATATTACAAGTTGGCCATTCCCTCACGCGGTGACTGTTGCCGGTGTCCATTTCAAAACGTTAAACTGTTGTACTATTGTTGATAATTTAACTTTTTATTGCAACAAAACTCACAAACCTCAGTTGTCTCAGTGTTCGTATATCGTCAGATAATCTGGTTTTATCTGAATTTTATTACACACAACGTACGGACTTATATCTGTATCGGGAATCAAAAAGCGAAACTGTGTTTGTACCGCAGTTTCCGATAACGGTCGGGGCCGACGAACAAAAACAAAGTGATTTGTTGCTCCGATGAAGACCTCACTTTGTTTTTATTTACAATACCAATAAGGACCCAGTTTTTGTTTGTGTTTGGATTCATATTTGTTTGTGTTGCGGTTGAACATTCCGAGAACGATTAAAATGTTTGTTTGGTATCATTCGCTACTCGATAAGGGCCCAATGAAAATATTATAATAAGCTATTCAATGTGTAGGGAAGCAATAACAAAGACGAATGCTCGGACCACACGCGAGAAGGGATGATATCCTGGGGAGCGAAGGGAATTGTAAAAACAGGATCATAGAGATGTCCAAGTTCCGAAACTAGGTGTAGGTATGGCATGTTAACCTTTTTTGACCCGGCCACAACATCGCGGCACCGCTCATGATGATTCTGTAGAAGTTGAACCTAGTAGAACTATGTGATTTCCAATATTGAAATTTTTCGCCAGCTATTGGCAGCAAAACTTCCTCCCCTCTGATGATGCACACGTAAGATATGGGCGCGCTATCTCATTTTTCAATGACGATTCGTGGTGATGTACACCCATTTGGATGTGCTTATAGCAGTTTTGCACAGTGTAACGCAATCTTAACAGCACCGTCTGTCATTGTGTAGTTAATGTAAGAAGTAAGTATTAGGTATGACTTTGATTTAAAAAGAAAATCGATAAAGACTGTTGACTAGTCAGTTGACAAGAGAGTCTTTCGGAACCGGGACCGTGGTCCCAGATTCCCGTTATATGAATATCTTGGAGGCTTCATGACAAATATACTTATAAGTTACATACAATAAGTGCAGTCTCACATGTGAGCTACACTGGGCTACACATATTATGTTTCATTAAATTTTTCCAGTATACGTCTCATTTTCTGTTACGTCCATCACATGTAAACAAAAGTTAGAATGCAAGCGTGTGGCGCTGATATGTACTTTTTATAGTATTAAATAGCTAGATTTTCCAGTTGTTTCACTGTCCTTTTCTGTCTTCACTTTTTCTGGATGAAAGGATGTGTTTGTTGACAAGTTAAGTAATAAAATCGATAAACAATAAAATATGATTTTCGCATTGTTCCGAACTAGATTAGAAATATTAATCCAGTACCTAGTCTAAGTACAAGCATAGGTTACCTGCACAAGTCAGATTCTGCTTTTGTGACATACGTGTAAGGTAATCCTTACACGTATGTCACAAAAGCAGAATGCATCACACATCATACACCTCTACATCTATTGTACCTATTGCATTTGCATTTACTCGTGCATTCAATGCTCACTATATAACAACTACATGTTTAACCTATGAAATCATTATTTCTTAAATGAGCAATATGTTTCTCAGTTTGAATTATTAGTTTAAATTCCGACAACATCGCCAAGTGCTCGCGCTCGCCGATCGCTCACCGCTCGCCGCGCGCCGCGCCGGTGTAGTTCGGTGGCGAACAAATTAAGATTAATTCGCTCCGTATCGGGGACTAGATCTACGTAGTAATTAACGCTAATACAATTTCATAGCGTCGATACGATCGCTGGATAAGGCAGCGAGTGGCTTTTTATATCGATACTTCGAAAGCGTCTAACTCGGTTAAGTCGGGGCGTTCTTTTACACGCGGCTCATAAATTATGCTTAGGTACAGCCAAGTTTTTGCAACCTCGTCTATGGGTACAGAATAGATAACTTTATTATACAATATTAAGATCAATCTTTTACGTGGAAGTTTATGAAGTAGGTACAAGTAGAGCCTGTGTTTAACTATATTTTTGGGTTCAGAATCGTTCCTTTAATAAAACCCAAGTTTTGTTAAAATCATGAGTAATATAGGTAATAAATTTATCGTTTTATGATAGTACGGGTAGACAAACAAATAATTTCACCATTATCAACTTTCCATCTTAAAAGTCAAGCACCATCTAGGTGGTTTGACTATTAGGTAAAAAGAAATTATCACATGTATGTAAGCAAGACATGTATGGACATTGAAACCTATGTACCTACCTACTTGTGTGCAGAGTCGTTGCTATCCAGTTAGTACCCACAACATCACTCTAGACATAACAAGCCGATCAGCCGAACACAAGACATGTCAGTGATAAAACTTGATTACGTCAGCAGTACGATGTATGGATTGCGTCAACCGACAGTAGCAGCAGGTCTGATCGCAGCATGTGGCCACATCTCAACGTACCACTAGTCCACGGCGCGGTGAAAGCCTAGTTTTATTTCGTGGGAACCGACCAGTCGTACCGCGCCGCAAGTACGATAGAGTTACCAAGCGTCTAGCCTTTTTAGGATAAGTTAGTAGCAATTCATGCCTAGATATCGCTGCACGCTATGACAATACTCGTTTTGATGAGAAAAGAGTAATGAATGCGATCTCTCACTTAGTGCACAAGTGTGTAAAATGTATACATACCTTTTAATTTTCAGTTTATACTCCCTGTTATCAACCATGGCTGCTATGACTACAATTTTATTACATTTACAAAATATTACGAAAAGAAATAGTTCGCAGTAAGTGTTGCCGATAACAGTGAGTTTATTTTTACTTTACGTATAATATTAAAATATTAAGTTACCGAACAAGCCGGAACACGACTGTGAATAACTTATAAATAGAGATGCTTTTCAAAAGAGGTACGGGTCTGATTAACAGTGGTGCTTAAATTTAATGCGTGTATGAAGAGGATGTCAAGCTGGTTATGGCCATCAGTGTAGATTCTTGTTATCATGGGTGAATCGAAGTTCAGGATCCATTCCGTGGAAGATGCACTAGGTCGCTGGCAGGAATAATCTTTCTGCCTTATAAATATTTTTGATAAACGAATAGTCTTATGATCGTAACTAAAATAATAGCAGTTGCACTCATGCCACTGCTGTAAGATGTCTAATTTATCAATTACTATTTTATTCTTTCAGGAGTATTATTGATAAGTTTCCAAATATACTCAATACTAGCGCTCAAGCCTTGCGTATGCCCTCTCGAATATAAGCCTGTATGTGGTTCTAATACAATAACTTATATGAACGAGTGCCGACTTAAATGCGCTCGTGAAGAAACAAAGACGAATATTGTGAAGCGACTGGACCGGCCGTGCGCGATATGCCAGTGTGGGGATATCGACTATCGACCGATTTGTGGCTCTGATGACGTCACTCACGACAATATGTGCACATTTGAATGCGCGCAACATGACAACCACGAGCTGGTCATCCGTTTTGAGGGAGAGTGTGAACGGGGCAATATTACGAGATACTTCTCTATTGTTATATAAATTGTAGATGACATTTAACAGACACAATGTTTCATTTCAGTAGTTCATCTTTATATGATTCGTAACTGATGAGGTAATGCGGCGATTAAATTAATCGGTTTCTGTCAACTGCTGCACGTTGCAAAGTGATGTTGTAAAATTACTACAAATATGACGTTAATATGATCTTTTGTTCTGTTATACTGTTATCAGACTGTTCAATGTAAGTACTTTTATCATTTTCTGTCTAAATAATACTACAATACGTTCATTGGCACTGACGCAGAATTAAAGACCATCTTCAAATTCTATTTTTTTTGACAGTTTATACAACTTTCCATTTCTCTCCTAAATGTTGTCAAGCTAACGTGTACGCTTTCTGTCTATACGGCTTTGCTACAAGAAGAATATTCAAAGCGACAAGATAATCAAAGAGGACTTAAAGGTAAATAGTGGTTTGTAGATTCGGTTGAACATTAGCAGCACTAAGAGATGTCTCAGTGCTATTATTGGTATACGCAAATGTGTGCACTACGGCAATAATTATGCATATTCCTTGATAGATAAATAGTATTACAGTATGGTCATATTTTTCTGTGTAACAAGCAAGTACCTCTTCCACCTGAGTGATATCTCGAATGTAAAAATTGGAATTTAAAGTCTCTAACTTTCTTTTCAGAATCATCTCAACTAGGTGAAAAAATGGGGTAGGTACCATCCCCTAATGGAACAGTTCCACCAATATCCTAGTAATACCGACCCCGTTATACATTTTTATGATTCGTATGAACTTACTCACTCATATAAATGTTCAATATTTGCAAATGTAAAGACAGAAATAAATGATCAAAATGTCCGGGTTGTCCGCGAACATTTTCATAAATGGTGTTCCTACAATAAACATATCGGACACATTCGCAGACAGGTGAATATTTGATATTGATAAGTAATGGCTACTAGTATCTTGTTACGATACTGGTTCCCTACAATTTATGCGGAATATTATCTCGGATATGACAGAAATTATCATTGATATGACAGCCCCGCGAGCGTGCTAACCGTGGGTGTCTCGAGAGGGTCTTGGGTGGCTGTCGTCAGACTGATACAATTTGATACCATACGCGTTGCAGACGTCGACGAAAGTCGTAACTGGTGGTTATGAATAGAACGCATCAGGATTAGCTGTTAAAAAATAAATAAGGTAAAATTCATTTATTGAACATATAAATATGTGAAAGTTGTACTTGTAAAGCTTGGTACACGCGATGATGAAATGGCAAACGAATTAATTCGAGTGAAGCGTAGGTACGTTAGACAGAATGCAAACGTGTGAAGTGAGGCAGGTTTTAGGCTATGTTACATAGTTGGTGTGGGAATATTGGAGCAGGCCATTTCTATGATGAAATCGCAGGGAATTGGTATAGGTCGCGGTACCAATTGCTTTATGTGTTTAATGAAATCAGTTTATTTCATCCATATAGAAAAATGGTAAGAACATTGAACCTTGTAGACTTTGATACTTGTTTAGACAAAAAGATATAATATTATCATTACATTTAAGCATACCGTAAGCACGTAGTTTAAAAATGAAAAAAGGTAAGTATCCAAACACTTCCTCAAATTTTGTCCTAAGCTAAAATACATAGATTGCTATTTAGATATTCTATTAAAATTTAAAACTACGTACGTAATACTGTACTTCCGAAGTTGGGCTCACCCTTTCGGCGAAGTAAATGACAAAACGAACAAGTTGAGCCGAGTTGGGCTTATCTTGCAAATTGTTTTAGGGCAAGTTTGCGGATTACGTTTCGTAACTTTTTTCGGAGCTAATACGCGTTTTTCATTCTCAAGTTTCGTTAATTATTGAACTAACAAGAAAAGCTTAAATACTTTAAGCGAGCCCTTTTTACCAACTTTTGTGAAGATGAAAATTTTGTAGAATTTTTCTTACCCTATGTAAACAAATCTTCCGAGTTTTAACCTAGCTTCCTAATTGTCTAATTCAAAAGTATGAAGTTAAGCTTCATATGTTGCCTGATGATAATGATATCTATCTGACACCTCGGAGTTGACCTGATGATGGACCTACGAACTATTCAACCCTCGTATTATTTTTTTGACATTTCATAATAAGCGTTCTTTTTAGTTCTCTTGACTAGAATATTAATTTGAAAACATGATATTCGATGTGTGTGTGATACCCGAAGTTATACAAAGTTACCACATGCGAGCTGCTCGGGGCGCGGCTGACGCACTAGTTTAAGTGGCAGGTAGGTGCCCCATCATCGCGCGCCTACGGCCGATATGCATATCTGCACAGACTTGGATGTGGAAATACATCCTAACTGTATATCTCGAAATTACCCACAATCGTCATTCTTTGAACCTTATCCCAACTCAGTTGGGGTCGGTTTTCTAGTCTCACTAAGAAGCGGCTGAACTTTGATGTTTTCTGTGAAGAGATCTGACCTATCGAAGTTGTGTAGTTAGACTAGTCGGACCCATGAGGGCTCCAACTACCCATAACAATTACCATAGATGTTCGTATTATTATTCCTCTTTATTCATTTAAAAAAACTTATAAAAACATATTTAAAAATATAAAAATAGTGCTCCACTGGCTTCGGGCACAGGGACCGAGCTACCGGTGGTTAGGGCTCTAGAGAGAGGACCTTCCTCACTATGCATGCCGTACCTAACAGAACTGCATATATACTGACTTATCACCATGAGCCTCACAAGATGTTGATTGAGGCTCTTGGCGATAAGTCCGTATTATTATAATTATAAACCTGGCTGATTTTTTTTTAGTGTAGTATATCCCCAAGGCCCAAAATGGTAGATAGAGGTATATCAAATATAAATATTTCATCTTATTTCCCGTACGAACATAATTGGGGATATCGATTCCAAACTGTTACTTAGAAAACATAATAAAAAATCCAATAATTTATTTAGCCCAATGCGGGAATCAAACCCGTTATCTCATTATTTAAATCAAAAATGAAGGAGGAGAATTTATCACTGAATACACTCTACATTTTTTTCTACTCTGGTACTAAAGAACAATTCAGATACCAAAAACAAACAAAGAAGATAACTATTTATGTACCTTACAGACGTTAAAAACTCATTACATGCCGAAACAAAATCATGTTTAACATTTCAATATAAGCTTAATATGAAAATATATCTTATTATTAGTCTACTTATTATGATACAAGCGCGCGATACACGCAAGTCTAATGTTATCGATGTTCGGAACCAAGAACTAGTACTCGTATAGGCATATGTACGTCGAACATATTAATAGCAGTACATTGTAATTAAAGATAAAGGCGGTGCTGAGGAGTACATTATTCATGAAGCCACTATGAACATTTAATCAACCAGAATAAGGCGTGACCACACTGAGCCATAATAATATAAATAAAGTTAATATTTTTTTTACTAATGTTAATATAGTAAACATAAGTCTTCGATTCTAGGTCTGTCAGTATGTCACATAAAATATACGCAGTAGATGACAACTGACAGACAGCTAGTATAATATGAGTAGTATTGCGGGAGCGGCAGCGGGAGCGACGAAGGATCGCAAGCCAAGCTGCCCGCGTACGAAGGCAACGATGATGAACGACCTCCGGCCCCCATGAGCGCAGGTCTGGGGGTGACTGGTGGAGCCGCCTCCCCATTTCCGGGGACGAGTCGGGGACTCTGTAGTCCCCACACACCCGAGGAGAGGGCCAGATCGTGAGAGATGGCCCTGGGTCGGCCGGGGTGCGAGTGTGCCTGTCAACCTCACCTTCGACAACCAAAACGACCCACAGGCGGCGTGCGTCACAGTGAGTCCGACATAACCTCTTCCACCGGCTCCGTCGGGGAGGTATCCGTGGGGATTATGCGCACGTAAAAAAAATATGAGTATTACATTATGGTGTAAATATATATAAAAAAGTTTAGGTATAAGTTTTAGAAATTAGTTGGAAATATATTGCAATAAAATTGAATTAATTTTGTTTTGGTAAATTAACCATGCAGTGTTAAAATCATTTGTAACCTGACTCACCTTTATTCGGGAATGAAAAAGGAATAGGAAGTGATGTAGGCCCTCCGGCACAAATTAATTGATATTAAGTGAGTGGGAGGTCCATACCAGTGGAGACGGTCGATTTGTGCCGCAAAAAGTCTCTGTCATTAAATGTTTCAATTTAAAGAGTCAACTAGCCGATTCAGGTTAAAAGAAAGTCTGGATTGTTGATACAGGTAAAGACAGACTAAAATCATTTTAAAGGTAGCTCACACCTACAAAAAAATTAGCTAAATATATATAACGAGAGGCTAGAACTGGATTTTATAACAGTTTTAATGACATGGAACTAATCGTGAAAGACAGCCGGATAATTTGCTACTACGCAAATGAAATGATTTACGCGGTCGAGTCTTGAATGAGTCTCAGCGGTTTGCATATTAAAATCCTCCACTTCTTCGAAGAATATTCAATTACAAGATGTCGGACTCGGTTGTCTTGAGGGCATCATCCCATTTGAATTTATCAAGAAGTACAAAGTCGAACAAATCCAAATTTTAGAATATAAATCGTAATTATATAAATAATTAATCTATAATATAACTATCAAAAACAACTTATAAAAACATTTTACCCACCAGTCATTTTACACTATTTAAGCGGAGTTCGGCCTAAATTAGTATATAACTGACTATGGAACTTATATTACAAATATCGGATAGGACTGCAAGTTGGCTGAAGTTTTGGTATGGAAAATGAGCACCACTTCAAAGACTTCAAATAGTATCTAATTCTTCGCCCTCCTGCTAATTGTTCCACGTATTTCCTAAAACTAGTGCACTCTGGCGCAACATTATTTAAAAGCACCATGGCAAAAAAAAGTTTTCTTTCATAGTCGAGAGCGCGCTACGAGAATATTTTCTACACAAACGCTCCAGGTGGTCTTGCAGCTAGTATAACATTAACGACCCAGCCTTCAATTTCCCTCACAATTCCTTGGGGCTTCATAATTTTACTTCAAAGTTGATTCTGAATGATGAACCAGTACCACTGATTTAAATATCAATAAACTTTTATATGAATATCGATAACATTCTCAATCTGTTCCTATAAAGTAGATAGGAGAACCCAAATTGATTTTTATTGGAATATGTTCAACTTAAATGGGTATTTAAATAAACGATACATGAATCCGCCCACTGACTCAATCTGTTATTAAAATGGAACTATGCAAACTGCAATATTATTCATTGACTAATAACATTTTAATAAATCGTCCATTTGAATGTCGCTTGCATCTAAATAACTTCTCATTGTCGGACACGTTCACTGACTTACTGAGTTATATCTCTTAAGACGTTATTCACACACCATGCTCGTAAATTCACACAAATATACAATAACCTGATCGTATTTATAGCCCAGTGTCGAGCTTTTCGGCGTCATTTATTCAAAATTCAATGGCATACGCAGGTGCGTTTAGACGCGCGGCTAGGGCGAGTCTGAGACTCTCAATGGAGGTGATCTTACAATCGATATCCATAGTGGTTCGATTAAAGTCTTTCGTAAATCGTTAGTAAATTTGTTTATAGGATTCATAGATTTTTAAAATCATCGTTTTCTATTGTTATATAATGATCGTGTTGAATATATATTATGGTAAATAGGAAAATGAAAAGCTTACCATTTTATTCCAAATCATAAAGTATTTGAAAATAAAGTGAAGTAGAATGTATTTTTTTAATAACTAACCAAATTTATTGTTAAACAAAGAGCGATTAGAAAGATTACGTAAATGGTCGTACTAAAAGTATAAAATAAGCCCGTACTCAGAATACCGTTCAGATTAACATGTTCATTGCAACAATATTTAACCCATCTTCGTAGACATATTGCAAATGCAGTCCTAATGCTAAAAGCATCGCACTATGACTATCTATCTTAAGACTTCGAAGTGTATCTAAACGCAGCACAGTAAATGTGCGAACATCTTTGCATGAGCGTGGGCGCTCGTCTGCGCGCCGTCTGACGGCATTGGCACTTCGCCAGAACTTGCCAGTATTCGGCACTCTCAGGCCGGAAGGAAAAAATCTCCCCGTCTTATTGTGCAGACAGTTATGATAATAGAATGGCCTCTTCATACGCTATGTCCGGTCATAATCTTTTGAAAAGGTCTATACTGTAATTTTGAACTCAGGGCGAGCTTTTGTATAAAATTAAGTCTGTTTAAAATTAATTTTGTATTCTTTAAGCTCAATTACACAAACTGTGTTGAAATATACTCTCTTATGGTGGAAGAATATTTATTTTAGCCACACAATAACTTTAATTTTTTTATCTATTATTGAGAATAAATTTTCGAGTTGCATACAAAGTTGGCGAGGTTAATGAGACCATAGACTGTAGAGAAACCTGAAAATCTCGTAAAAATATAAAAGTCAATGTGCAAACCATGTATGGAAAAGAGGAAGTCCCACCAGTAATATCACAAAACTGAGATCTTGTTTAGAATTTAGATGGTTCTTTAAACGTTACGGGTGGTGTGGTGGCCTGCACTGCGCTATGGTATATAAATATATATCAAGTGTCAAATTATTATTATTAAGAATAAAATTCGAACATAATTGAATCCATTCCTTCACAGCCGTGGGTCTATTCTATTAATCCCAATGAAGCCATTACGGCTCTTTACGAGACAAGATTCTATCACATAAAATTAACAGCAATCATTTTCTTTTAAGCAATTAACACGAAAATGAAAAGGACGGAAATCACGGGTTCGGAGCCATCAATATTTAATGGAATTTTAATATTTCACTTTTATTGTGAGCGGTTCTCACCGACGCTTGTCACCGATAAATTATTCAGTTACACAACTCGGCTCAATTAGTTTCAAGTATAAAATCGGGTAAGTGATTAAAGCAGCGTGTTCAACATATTGTGGGACTGCGGCGCAGGCGCACAGGGCTGCCCTGTACTAGCGTGTGTTTACTGCGTGAGTGCCAGTTAATTGAAATATAGTAATGATATAGAACTGATAGAATGAAACTTTCTCGGTTCAAGTGAGCGATGACTTTCTTATCAGCTTCCGTTGGACGACTACTAAACAGTTTGTCATGGCCTTGCTTATCTGCCTATCATTATTTTCTCCAGCGTACTAAAGGTGGTTATTAGATGGAATCACTTCACGGAAATCGTCGGAGACTGATAAAATGTTAGAAAAAGATATTACATAACAGAATCCCGTTCTAATGTGGAGTCCAACCTGACTTAGAAAGCAAAACTAATTTTATTATCGCCCCACTAAATTAATGTTGCCTGTAATTTACAGCCTGTCTGCGGTATGTCGATTATACCGCAGACAGGCTCAGCATGAAGTGACTAAGGAGTAGGTATTGTTCTCGTAAACTTGAGCCTATTCCCGGTTGATAATAATAGATCAGCCTCCAGTGGTAGTAATAGCGAATAATAGCGAATAATAGTAAAATGAGATTAATTAATTTATTCACTAAATTGGTAGTGGTAATACACTTTTACCTTTGGAAATATACAGGCAAGAGTATATAGTATAAATAGAATATAATGTTCAGCGAGGCATTAGTTACACGATTCTGATAAACCGGAGATAGAATCTGGATTTATTTAATAGCAATATCTGCACAATAATATTGAACAACAAAGCGGGTCCCTATCTAAAGCGGCATTTAAACAATAGTATATTTCGAACAATAGCGATATAGTGTATCGTAGGTGGACAAATTATGGGCAGTGTTTAGTTGAAACGATTCGCGTTCAACGTAGGTGGGTGAGCAATATGGCCTGTGCTAGCCCTTTATCTGGGGATCGTTTACAACATCCTGAGAGATGTACTTGAGAAATCAAGCACTATTACGATCTCGTACTGATTTACAAATGTAATAACAGCTTGGACGGCACTAGTTATTCTTTCAACTAACACACAACTCATCTGACGAGGATTGAGAAGGAATAGGAGATAAATGCGAAAAAGTTAAGGCAGATAAAGTTAACCGAAACCGTTACGAAATGCAATAGACGCAAGCTATGAAATGAGCTGATTGCTCAATTACGCTACTCAAACAAATAATTGTATTCATAGTAAGTAAACATGTTTAATAGTGGACCAATTTAGCCCACAGAGTTTTTAGCCGGAGCTCTCATGTCGAAGCAAAGTTTCGAACAGGGGGTGGTTCATTTACTAAACAGGTTTAGATATTTTTTATGTTTGACTTAATACTAAACTGTCAGAATCAGAGCTACTCCATATAATTATGATCAGCAGGTTACAAGGAAATTCGATGAGCTGGTAAATTCATCAAGTATATTGTAATTGTGATAAAAGTGGCAAAGAAGTAAATGAAAATAAGGCAAGTGCTGCAAATAAATTGACCGAAATGCAGCAAACTTAAAGCCGAGGTCGGTATTTCTCCGATCCGCACAATGTCGATTCACAAAACTTACTGTTAAGTGTTTTCATTTCAATAATTGTGTGAACACTTTACATAACAGCTTTTAAACTTTCTGTTCGGAGGGTTGGATACATAAGTACATACATACATTTTCATGGTAATCATTGCTCGCATTGCTCTTGCAAATTGGATGTAAGTGAAAACAGACAGCGAGACTAGAATTTGCATGCGTTGCAGTAGACCAGTGGACAGGTGAACAGATTGGTATGGTCCATGTTCACTTTAGCAATGGTGCTGAGCTTGTAGAATAGTGCAGGCGTTAGGCAGAGATAACAGGCCACCATTTCCCTATACCATCATTCAAAATTTCAAGCAAATTCGTCGGTTTTGGGTGTACTTTTTTAAATATCAACCAATTACATTTATTTTGACTTTTGACATACGTAGCCATCGATGTCGGCTTAAAAAAAATTCTCTCTGAGAGCAAGATGTCCGGACATAGGTGACAAAGTCATTTTAGTATTAAAGTTATCGGGATATTTATCACGTTCTGAATTTCCGATATTTGCCTCCTAAAAATTTTTGTCACTGTTCACCGTCAATACTCCAGTTCTTCAGTGATCATGGTGCTTGCAACAGCACCGAAATGTCGGATACTCAGAACAATACCACATGGTAAATTAAAAAAAAAAACACCTTAACTTTAATACTAATGTGAGTGACCAAATAGTTTAAATCCCTATAAAGTCATTTTAGGTACCTGTTGTTTTCAAAGAAAGCAAATGTCAATCGTCAGCTCCTTTTAAGTCACACTGCCTGTTTACAAATCAGCTATACATATATTGTTTATTTCCTAGGCACTCCGAGATTGGGATACGCGCTATGGGACTTCTTATCTTTCCAACTCGGGTTGAGTTGGAAAGATAAGACTCACCTCATGATTGCATCAAGATTACATGCCTAAGTGGTATCTCATGAATGCCTGCACATTCAACTTACAGATTGCAGTAGTTTAATTCACGAATAGCAGAAAATAGTTTCATAACACAGTTTATGTATAAGAAATAGAATGTCAAAAACAAGAAGGTGCTTGTAAATTCAAAGTGAAAGTGAAGTATATCAAGTTGTCAACTCAATCTGCCGTAACATTTCAAATCTAGGTGTTGGAATGAAATAGTGATTCAGCATTCATTTGACGTAAAGACTACTTCTACGAATATTATAGATACTTAAATAAACTTTATCGTTACTTTCAAAAGTGGCATCTCCACGAAATGTCCCTTGTGTTGTGTCAAATGACATGACCCATGCATTCTATTTGTTTATGAGATAATAAACATTATTATTAAATATTATCTAGAATTACGCATACGTTGCCCATAATACTGTGCTGGAATTCCACCCACACGAGGAGATACATAAAACAGACCCACGACGCTATTGATGCTGTACCGTGCGATTGCAAGCGAATAAATGCGAGACAGGGGCCGTGAACGGTTCTGGCGAGGCCTGTGCTTATTTATTAACATTTACGTTATCATAATAATAAGTAAATGTATTTTGTTACTTTGTAATAACTCGTATAAAAGAAATTTAATGTGTGGTAGATAGGCTCAAGGATGGGTAACATTTGCATAATGCATTTTATAGATGTTCCCTGCTTTACTACTTGATTATTTGCTCAGTAACAATTTATAACTAAAATTATTTATCCCACTACAATAGACAATATACTGAATTTGGAGGTTATTACTAAATAGCCATATTTTGTTACTTTGTCATTTTGTATGGATCTAAATTCCAATGTATCAATTAAAAATAAAGTTAGGGATAATTAAGTTCAGGTCAGGAATAATGACTTACTTAATAACTTTTAAATCAAATAAGTTGAATTCGCCGGCAGCCGCTGTGAAAAATATATAGATATTTGTAATGAAACGCTACATGCGTTGTTCCTACTTAAAAAAAGTACCTTGATAGAATCACACCTTATATATATGTATGTGCACATATTGTACCCACATGTTAGCATACACTCAATAAATTACCGTCGAGTTAAAGGGATGCATAGTAATGTGTTTACAGGCGAATGCCTGTTTCAGCTCTGCCTTAAGTGATTGCGGTTTGTGCACACAGAGATCCTCGCCAGTTCAATATTTACCAGTGACTTGTAATATTAATAGGTTTTTAATCAATGTTTTACTGTGTGAACATTAGAGAAAATACATATGTGAGTTACTTGCAGAGATTCGCAATAGCTTGTAGCAAAAATTCATCATCTTAAGAAGATTCGTGATGATGATAATGATTATGATTTATAGCAATTGAACCTGTTGAACCAAGTTGAAGCTCATTTCTTTGATGAAGTATATTTTTGTCATGTTGCAGTATAATTAAAATAATTGTTGAAATCATTCATAAATTGTCCAATCGAACCACAATCAGAACTAGAACGCCTCTAACGCGAAGAATATATTACAAGCGTTATCGTGCCTCTGTGCAAAAACACTATTTGCTGTACACTCTGATTGCATAAGTATCTGAATGATTAAGTTTAAAGATATTTTGCAATGAAATTGGTTGATATTATTTTCCTACCAAAAGTATTGGTCTCAGGTGAAAGTGAAACGCTTCGTCTTCTGTAGAGCCATTGCCGTCTTTGGCGCCCCCAAACACGCCAGGTCTGTCGTGCCGCGCGGACAGGCATTCATAATCCTAAACACTTAATGTTATGCACCCCTTGACCTAATTAAAAGATAAAGTAGCCACGTTCCAAACGAATTATAGTCTCTACTTTAAGAGCTTTCTCTTTCGCGGGACTCAAGTTCAATAAAAAGATGACAAGCTTAGCATATTGAATTTGAAATGTTTCATAAATCTAATTATTCTGTCGTTTTCAACTTGATATTATGTTTAAATACCCACGCTTGTAAATCTTCATTGGGATAGGTTAAAATCGTTTCGCTACTTATAGTTATGGGCTATACTGCTGAAGACTTTTCCAGGACCTATCTACTACTGCTGAAATCAATCGTCATCATCATCATTATAATAAAAATAAAATAAATAAATAAATTTATCTTTTATGTGCCTATCCCGGTATCCAACCAAAGCTTGCAATAATATTTTCACTTTATTTTACCTTTTACAGGATAACAGTATTTTATTTTAAGTTTTACAGGAGCGACTGCTTTATAACCCTCCAATTTCAAGAGGAAGTTTAAAAACCTCGTCCGATAATCAGTAAGTGTACCGCTTACACGTGACTATATCAATTATAGACCAGTACACTTGGGCCCCGTACATTTTGGTGAATGTACACTCTACTGGGTTAAATTAAGACCTCACAATCGCACCCAGCCGTAAGCGCAATGGCCCGGCACTCGTTAGTGTTCAATCCATTAACAAAACGGTCCAAAATAAATCTCGTTTAAAACACTATAATCCACAGTCATTTGGGCAATCAACGGGACGTTGGACCAACTGCCGACCGCCGACTGGCGACTGGCGGATCCTGCCAACGGTGTGTTATTAACAACTTTATTAACTGCCTATTGATAAATAGAAACATTCAATTACATCGCAGCGAACTGAAATAAAGGCTGGAATACCGAACAGCGGTAATCGTTATCATTCAACGAGATCTCTGTAATTATATACTAGTTAGCGAGGTAATTCTCTGTAAGGGCTCGTTCACACTGAATATACCAGTTGCTCGGTATTGATGCATCAGGCATTCCACGAAGAATTGCAAAATGTTACAACCAATTGTAGCTGGACAGCAGATATAAATTGCTATTTAGATGTATCTTTAATTTGATCATAGTTCATATAAAAATATTAACACGTAAATAAATCCAACGTCTCATAATATTTATTGTGTGCGATTCTTATTCTCTCTCCTATTGTGATATTGAAAATATTGGATAAATTTTATCCCAAACCGCCTTAGTAAGAAGAAACCTTAATGATGCAATTTATTGAACTGTAATGTTTACATTATCGAATGCAAAATCAGTCCCGGGTAGTTCCGTTATTAATTGTCAGCGTGACGTCCGGGGTTCCACTTCCGGGTGGAAATGGTTAATTTAGGGTTAGCGATAAGGGCTCGTTGACTTCCGCTGCAAGTCACTCGTCACACGGGCGTGCAGCGCCACCTAGGGGGGATGTCGCGTTATTTTATCTTTCTACATTTCCGCAGGGCACGGTTAAACATTTTAGGGTATAATTTGGATTTATGAACGTGGAACGCTATCTGTCATTCAAAGTAAATACAATTTAGATCTAACGATACTACTAAACAAAAATTAGATCAGACTGTACCTGCATTGTTATGTTTGACAGAATTTTTGAAATATTATTGACCGAGCGAGCGAAACGTGCGAGAGTCTCGGTTTCGACAAGGTTGCTTTTGTCCGTATCTATGTCAGTATTTTTGTCAGTTTACGTCTAGAGGGAATATTACTTACCCAATTTTCACCAACCTTGACATACATGTTCTTTGATTTAAAACTCTACCTTTGTTGAGAGCTTTATTGATAGGAGGAGAGAAGTTAGGTGTCATATTATTTATGATATATTTTTGTTGATATAACTAGGACTGTTTAAAATAAGAAGACACGTATCGTTTTATTGTTTGATTAAGGGTGCCAGATAAATGTGGAAAAGGGTGCTCGCTAGGGCTAATTAAAGGGTGTTCACAGAATTAATAGTTTTAATAAGAGGACGTCGCTCTTTAAAAAGAAATTAAGTAGTTTCTATGTTATACCTATATATATAGTTAAGAAAAAACATTCTCCGTAGCTCCTCTCTGAGATTACAAAATACCTTTTCAACAAAATGAAGGAGCGTCGGTGATATCCGGTAGTGTTATGGGACGTTAGAAATATATATTATATTATGAGTGAAAGCTTAACATCAATATCATCTCTCCCGTTTGACCTTTTGCGGCGGATCTTAAGCCACCTCCACCACCACAAATCAATGGCTCTTTGTGACGTATTTACGTTGTAGGTCCTTCTGTTTACAAAACAAACAATTTTGTTCATTTAGGGGTTTAACGATCAGCATTCAGCGCCTTAGAATTCAGAAGTTGCCTAAATATACATTAAAAATAGGATAAATTCGACAATAAAGGAATTTCGTGTGAAAGCATCATTTCGTCAAGCTTTGTCAAACTCGTAACAATTTACATTCCTTTTAAAACGTCTCGTCTCAAGGGACCTTCGACATTCATTCGGGAGTTTTCGGCAGTCTTCGGCGCCGGGACTCGCTCGTTACGCGTCAATTGTTGATGGTTATCATCACGCCAACTCATTTGGGGGTGATTGCTCCAACATCGCGCTTAACTCAATAACAGGCGACAAATTTAGTTGAGATTAAACGCGACGCCGACCGAACGGATATTGAAATTTTACGATCCTCGCCCTTTTTGAAGTTTATTTTTAGATAATAATGTATTAGGGTTATCGAACGTTCTTGGATTTAGAGTCATGAGCAGATCAGAACCACAACAGATAACTATTTTGTTAATAATATAAGTAACTTTTAACAAAGGAGCACTAACTCCAGGGACCTATTGGACAATGTTTAAAGTTTTCACTTTCCACTGTTAGCCCCTAGTTACCAAGATTCTCTAATGTATTGGACTCAATAAACCCATTCAAATGACCATAATCCCGAGGTGTTTACTAGTAACCATTGAAGAGTTTCACTTTTAATATCCCTCTCCAACATCACTTCAGTTAATGGTACCATATTGATGCATTGTCAAAGTTTTGTTTTGTATTGCATTTTAACTCAGGTTAAAATCGACTTCTAAGGTTAATTCTTTTATTCCACTTCAGGCTTTCCATGACATGGGCCAGACGCTATAAAGCGCCTGGCCCATGTCATGGAAAGTGATAACCGTGGCCTGTGGACGTATGCATCACCAGGGGCGTTACACTTGTGCTGCCGACCCTGAAGAAAGAAACCTTCTAATGCTCTTCTTGAAAAACCTCATATTATTATTTGTTAAAGAATAGTCTTAGATCTCTGAAAAAAACTTTTGACTGACTTGTATTTTTGTGACTTGTATACATCATTGCAGAATAATGGTGAAAGAGAGTGTAAC
Organism: Eilema griseolum; assembly: GCA_963662185.1. Taxonomy (NCBI): domain Eukaryota; kingdom Metazoa; phylum Arthropoda; class Insecta; order Lepidoptera; family Erebidae; genus Eilema; species Eilema griseolum. The sequence continues at coordinate 321,524 of OY759242.1, forward strand.
CCCGTGCAAATGACACTTCAAAATATAAAAAGTTACTCAGTTAATAGTAAGAAATACGAAATAAAAACTCGGGTAGCCCTAGTAGTCAGCATCTTTTGTTTGACAGATAATGTTGGGAGTTATATTGGGGCGACAGTTATACGTAAACAGAGAGAATCCCTTTGTTACTTTCTTCGGAGCGCTGATGAAAAAGTTTGGATGTTTAATTAATTATATGACGCTGACGCGCCGGAGCTCCCACCGCGACCGCACTGGAGTTCAGTGTCAAATATTTTTCTTACTAATCTCTGACGAGGTATTTCTACTTCTAAGGTAGCAAATAAGCAAACGGTTCGCTTTTTGGTGTGCTTTTGAATGATTAAGAGAGTGAATGATAAGCAAATAGATAAGGAAAAGCTTCTAGTTTTCTTTTCAAAGGTAACAAAGGAACTGGAGGCAGCTACAAAATAGTCACGTATTTCTATTTATAAATTTAACCCGTACGCTGCTACAGGGGGAATCCCTATTATCTTTACATACTTATCTTAAAATTTTGCCATCCTTTATATTTATGAACACATAACTGGGCACATAAATAACTGGCGATAAGCAAATTTTAATTCAGTAGATAAGTGCGATCCCGTGGGCTTGCGGAGCGCACGGGCCCCGTATCTCACTGCGCCGTTTATTGCGACTGCCTGAGGAACCCTACCGCGGGCGACCCCAGCGCGCCCTATGCGTTACGTTCTGTTTGTTCTTCACGAGATTGAGCTATAATTTAAGAGAATTTTTGCGAAGAATTCGGTCCGTACGTTACTCACTTCTGTTGACTTTCAGGAATATGTTTGCTCTATGTTCGGGACGATGTTGTTTTTAGCAATTCATTGTATTTACCTTTGTTCTGTATAGTTTGGCCGTGGTTTGATTACGAGGAGCTGTGTCGTTATATTTACCTGTAAAGAGACAGAAATGTTATTGAATTAAACTCTATAAAGCCATTTTTATCAGACAAATGTAAAATTATAATTTAAAATGCCTTACTTTTCTAGACTTAACTTAGTCCTATCTTAAAAACATATTAAGGATTCTAAAACAAAATAACCGATCAACATAAGAAATAAAGTTCTAAAAGAGGAACAGGCGCATCCAGGCTGTACATGTTGTACACACAATAACAAATGATACGACGAAAGTAACTCAATACAAAGCTACGGACGGAAGGAAAGGAAGAAAGAAGGCGCAGTATTGAACACAAACATCTGTTGCGAGCGCGACAAATTAGAAACGCTGTAGTGCCAACAGTGTGACGTCACGCAGCGGTGACCTTGGGACTGTACACTTAACGACAAAACTTACTGCTTTTATTTGTTATGAACCCATCAATTTTACTACCCACCCCTATGGAAAGCCTGGATAAAATCCAAATGTAAAGGCTACTAATACCCCCATTTTAGATGCAATCAATACTACGAGTACAATGGTAGTATTTCGTTTGACGACCTGGATAGCTATTTCCTCCCCTTGCTTAATTTATCTGAATGTATTTCTGTAATATTCAGGGAATATTTTGGAGCCAAGGTGAATTGTAATGTGTTTAGTTCCTTTTGTAGCCGATTGTATAAACATTCTCCGAGATGTGACCTTGTTCTCTTGATAAATGATAGTGTTAATATTGTGTTATGAATTGGATGGGAACATCCCTTCTAAATATAGCCTGCTTCAAACTCGTTAAAAGTTACACTAGTTCCAGATGTTTATGCTCCCTCCATTTCCAAGTTAAATTACAGAAGAAAAATTGTGTATGTAAATTTTATAAATCAATTTTGACGTATTCATTAAAACTAAATCACATACTTACTCCCTGTCTGTACATTTTTTAGATATAATAAGACGCGATGCCACACACATTGATAAGTGACACCGCTGAGTATGTTATGAATATGTAAAGTATTTTTTCATTCTAATGTGACAAACTAGCATACAGCATCCCTGGTAGTAAGTGGTTATCGGTACCTATAAATATTCGGAGCACTAAAAGTGTCACGTGCATGCTGGAAACCTATACTTACTCCCAAGGTCTGTTCGCTGCATATGACAGGGGCTTCCTTGGATATAAAATCTACTTTTTATGGTAGACTGCTGACTAATCATATTTAGGACTAAAATATAAACAATGATCAATGCTTAAATACGGTACTTTAGAATATGGTGAATTAGTCACAAGCAAGCCAGTGGTACATCATCCATGGCAAAATCATGTAAAGAAGGAGCAGCAAATGAAAATTAGGAGATCAGACTCTCGGCTTCATAGTGCTTAGGCTTTGGATGTAACCAGTAGATTTACCATGAAACATTTTCTGTTGTGGATTAAAATTTTGGGTCATAGGTTTCATGGAATATCTGAATTAATTTATCCCGAAATCGGATCCGACGAAAGCACGTAACTCTTCGATTTGATTTAAACCATAACAGAAGAAAACCGAACCACAGTAGATATTTCTATCTAATGAGACTATGACCGAAGTGACTTCATTGTACCAACATGGCTAAATATGCTACGTCTTTCGTTCGCGTATCGGTTGGGCTTAAAGTTTTGGATGTTATGTATTTGAAGAAAGAGAATTCAGAACATACAACCACCTTGGTGGTTGTACGGGGCCGTACGGGGCTACAGGGAATGCGGGTCTCGTCATCGTCATTAATGAAACTGTCGCCACGCGCTCTAACATTGATTGACATAGTACGTTTCTTGTCGACTACTTATTGGCTCGAGTGCTTGACGGACATACAAGCAACTTCATTAATATAATTATTTTGTGAAAGTAGGAATATTATGACATGTAGAATGTTAAGTGGCTATGCCAGAGTAAAACTTAGTGCGATGTCTCTATTTATCGAACGACAAGATTTGTTTTGAGTTACCTTGTATATTCGGAAAGTCAAGAATCATTCCTTTAAATTACTCAAGGCGTAGAATGAGACGTGTAAATACCCACATCACGAATTAACATGGACTCGAAAGCTTGGTTTTCGATTCCATTGTTCATTCGTTTTCTTGGCCATTTTTGCATTCTATTTCGGACGTTAAATCCGTCAATATTAGACGGCAAAATTTAAGTTACTACTCCAGTCTAATTCTGCAGTGTTTAATTGAGCAAGTAAGTACTCCCTATATTTGTATTTATCATTAACTTCTCGTGAAAATCTGGATTAAGTTTTGTTTCATCACTCGACAATGCACCACTAGAGTAGGTACAGTTATATGATTGAAAATGGTTAAATATAGCTATTTACGTATAAATAGTTATACATACATCGAGAAAGTGAAGATGAATATTCATGTGAAGATTAAGAAACCTCTAATTCTTTCTGTCAGGCAAATAAATGTTGATACAATAAATCAATGAAACCCGACCGGCGAGCTATATCGCGACGGACAAGCCGCGCGCCGTGATACGAGCGGAACCAGTTATGAACTGTTTCTAATTGCCACAGATAACTACCGCTCTCGTGCAAGGCATAAAATGCTCTGCACTAGGGTCACCACACTCACCACATGCATATTTTTTTAAAAGAGCTAATCAAAAATGAACTATTATATCAAAGAGTTGTCCGAATGGGAAGACTGCTAGTATTATTATCATTAATTCTGACGTAAAATTTTGTTAAATTGCATTCAAAACTTGCATTTTGGAGCCTGGGGTTCAATCTGCTACATTTCCACCTCCCTTAAAATCCAAAAAAGTCACATTACTTTTTATGAGAGCGACTACAATCTGGATAGAAGATTTGGGTCGGATAGGGTTGAAAAACCTAGAGAGAAAAATCAGCAGGTGTATCAGCTTACGGGTAAGATTGACTTGGGTCCTGAAGATGGTAAAGCCCCATACGTTCCACAGACATTTGCTCAATTATCAGAATATTATATTCTATAAAAATACTGCCTCATTGTACTACACTACATTATATTTCATAACTAAAACCAATCTCGAAATCTGGCTGTAATCAATTTAATACCTAATAAAAATAATTTGGTAACCCTATTAGAGAGCCTCGAATTGTAACATAATTTTGCTCTCATTTGCCCTACTATGACCATCGATAATGAACCTCGCAGATAATCCAAGGGTGGCTAAAGGACGCTAGCGGACGTTAATGTGCCGGCGGGTTCGAACCCCCTGCCCTCCCGCTACAAGATTACAACACTATTTAATTTAGGGACGAAAAATGAGAAGTATATTTGATTTTAATTCAGGCACAAATGGAACTATTTATTCTGAGATTAGAAGGGTTTGATGCCGGATTGAGGTTGTTATTTATTTCTGATTCAAATGAAAGTTTTAGAGAGGGTTGTGTCACTTGACTAATTGCATCTCTGGGTAATCATTGCAGCTAATGGATATTTTATTTGATTAGTTTTTGTTCTTATCCATAGAAAAAGTGATTATTTCTAATTAGATAACTAGCCGTGCGTTGTTTATAATGTATATTCTATAAATTGAATAATGATCTATAAAATGTTCAATAAAAAAAAAATTGGACTATTTTTCTAATTTATAACCCGTAAATCTTCAAACAGTATTTTTTTTAACTGAGTGATCTTGGGAACAGTAATTTGGCACACATGACAAACTAACAACATGGGTAACATTTAACTCGCTGTGACAGTAACTCCCTAAACAACATTATTCACACAGAACAATGAGGGCTGGTATTAACACAAGAAGTGAATGTCTGTATAAAAATGTCAGTTCAAAAATAAAACCGACACAAAAGGGCAAAACAAAAGTATTATAAATTAACCGAAGCCTTTTAAAGACATCTCGTCGTAAATCATGACACAAAGAATGTTTCGTGTGTGTTTGTGTGATGGGAGAAAAAATAATTTAGACGCGCGCTGCGACCAAATAAATGACGAACTATTACGATCTACCCCAGAGAACCCCTCGATGTAATTGTTTTAGTTAGTTCATAGTCCTCCTAGTTACTGAATGAAGTGAAACTGAACAAATGAAGCAAAATTTGATAAATGGAAATAATAATAATAATAATAAAGCCTCGTTTATTCCTTTATAAAATAACATGCAATTTTACAAAAGGTACAATAAAATTGGTTATAAAGGACCTCTCTACTGAGTCAAGGCCTCATTGATTTTCCTCCACCTGTCTCAGTCCATAGCTATTTGTGTCCAGTTGTTTCCCGCTATCTTTAAGATTTCATATAACGATCTTCCCCTTGGTCTACCCCTACTTGCTTGCTGGATGGAGCGTAAATTCACTTTGTCTACCGGATAAAGTGAAATTATACATATATGTAACTAACATGGAGGAGCAATTGGAAGCAAATTAAGGAAGAGATTTCAATTCTATTAATCTTTCACATCTGGTGATACACTATAGTACATACATACATACATACATAAAATCACGCCTGTCTCCCATAGGGGTAGGCAGAGATCACGGATATCCATTTGCTACGATCCTGACATACTACTCTCGCTTCATTTACTCTCATTACATTCTTCATGCATGCTCGTCGGTGTAGAGTACTCCTGACCTGCCCCTTTTCTAAAACTTCCACACATATTGTGAGTCGACTACGACGATACACTATAGTGAGTCGACGAATAAACCAGATGTCCTGATGTTATCTCCATCATTTTAGTTAGGTATGTTTGAAAGTTTACAGTCACAGTTAATTAGTGATGTAGCTTATAGACGAATTTTTTTACTACCGGATAAATTTTGGTAAATTAATCATGTATGTCAATTTCTTCCTTAAAACCATCTATTATTCGTTAACAACGCGCGAAATGTTTACTGCATAAAATGTAGTCATTTCTCTGGTAATTAAAAAGTGACGGTGTATAGTCTAGAAGACTACCTGAAATAATTTATTTCTAAATGGGACAATTTAATAGAGTTTGTTTTATATTTATAAATAGCTACAAAGTGTTGACCTTTTTAATTAAGCCTACTTAACTTCACTTGAACGAAACATTGCAGTACTATTTCCACAGAATAAGCTAGAACTTCCCTCACAACAACCATTAATCCTATCCTGGGGATAACAATGAAGCCCTAACATTACACCTCGAGTAAACTAACTTTATATCGCAAATTCCAGCTTACGACCTTCCATTGTGCCCTAAGATCCTTCACAAAAGCCGTAATAAAAAAGAGACAGTGAGGCTGAGAGGTTTTAGTGGCAAGCGTCAAGGAGCGCGCGGCATCGGCGACATTGTGCGGCGACAATACCGCGGTAATGTAAGCCGCCTAATGTCGCCGCGACAATGCCGCGCCCGCGCCCGAGTTAGGACGTTCTTAGGATGAAACAGTCGTTAGGATTTATTTGCGAGTGTGATGGAGGCTTAATATACTTATAATAAAGATAGTCTGGCTTAGAGAAATAATCCCATTCAAAAGAATTTATATAGGATCAACATTTTGGGAAAAACTGTCCTGTCTTTTTCGTTATGTACTCATCACAAGCAGACAGGTTCATGATGATTTCAAACCTAATCAATTTTATACAACTTACTAAAAAGAATACATTTTCTGAACATCTTTAGAGTGAATACAGATTTTCTTTTTAGTACTTCGAGTGTGAAATCAAACGTGATCCTGAAGAGAATGACGAATTAGAATTCCTTTTAAATTTTACAATAAAACAAAGCAACAAGTCGTAAACTTTCAATAAATGTGACGAACAAGAGTGTTGACGAGGTGCGGTGCATTAATGGGAACATAAAATTACGTTTATTACATTGAGGCTTCGCATAGCGCAGGCGGCGCGGAGCGTGGAGCGTGACATGCGACGTACGGCGCACGGCTCGTTGACTACTGCTGCGGAACGAATTGCGGTTCTGTTGTGAGGTTCTTGAATATGGAGACAGACAGTTTTGAATATGGAAAAAAACGTGCTTAAAACGCAGTCAGACTCGCAGGCTGCTGGGACGCTGCTATGTTATGCGTATAGCATTTATATTTGCGGTTTATCAATCTTTTTTACGCTAAGTAATATAAGTATAGTTGTTTTTACCTTTTGGTAGGGATTTTGCATTTTACTGGAACCTGTGTCTCCGAACTGAGATGCTTAATCTCTACAAAATCTTCAACAATGTTCTCCGATTTCACGTAAAAGAGGTCTTATTTATCATTTTTCCATAGATTGTATATTTTCTGTCGAGTGGAGACCCATCCTTAAACTTACTTTGTACAAGTATCATCGGAAGAAATGGGGTAGTCCTTGATTCTACTACACTGGGAATTATTATAAATTGAAAGGTAAACTTAATGTAACTAGATAATGTTGAGATTTAATTTGTACACAAACATTTCCGTAAATAGTGAAAGCGTAATGACTAAGGCATCAGTCTTGCAATCGAGAAATTGAGGGTTCGAACCCCACCCACTACCCAGTATATTAAACCGACCAAATCCACCCGCTGGACGGGTTAACGAGGATACTAATAAAACGACCCAGTGTAATTATATAAATAGAATATAGTACCTATTAGGCACATGTATGTAAACTGTATTATTTGGGATACAGCGGGTTTAATGTAAAATGCAAGAATTCTTAATATTGACTCCTGTAAATCAAATAGAAAATATGTCACCAACTAATGTATGTCATGTATGTATTATCGTTAACAAGGTCCTTAATCACAGACTTCGCATTACAACCCAAACATTCGTAATAAAAAAAATTCATACCAATTAACACAACTCTGGCATCGAACATGAAATTCCATGCATAGCAGAAGCACTTATCACTGCGTCATGAAGTGTGAACATACCATTTAAATACTAACAATTCAATATCAAATTACGCACGTACTTACTATAAAGCTGTCTACAAACAGTACTTATGACGACTTTAGCCATTATTTGCGGCATCCCACGGCTGTGCACGGCTATGCAAGGCTACAACAATAAAGGGTTTTGCTCAAGCGCCATATAAAATGGTTTCGCAACGCTCCCTGTCAACACAGATTAAATTAAGTGTTAGTCTGTATCCAAAGGTCCATTTGCATGAAATAAGGTCTGGGATATTGCAACAAAGGGTGGACTGCAGATATGTAAATTCTCCGCGAGGACTTTCAAATGCTAGAATCTTAGACTTGTGATATAATGCAGTAGTTTCTAAAGGACTTAGTACACTGAGTGATCACAATGGCTAAAGGAAATAATTTAAATGAATCATTTTTGTCTCGAAATTCTACTGGTAAGTCCAACTAAGCTGAATTGTTTAGTCTAGGAGGGGCTCGCGTCAGCATTGTTATGCCCGGAATAAGAACCCACAGACTTTTAATCGCAAGTCGACGACTTAACTACTATCTAGTCCAACAAATAATATTTATATATATAATAAAGCCGGGGTGTGCGTGTTTGTTAGGGCGGATGTTTGTTGTCGCCGTTTGCGCTGCCTTGAGGACCCATCCTTTTCAACCCTATGGGTACACGTAGACCATGGCTCTACGAGTCAGATCTATGTGTGCCTCTACCGTTCCCATACAGGAGATGCTGAGACAACTCGACTCTTTGAATATCTGAGTCAGGCGGCAGATGATGCGCAGGAACGGTTTCCGAACGCCGAAGTGGTATTTTTGGGGGACTTTAACGCCCACCACGAAACCTGGTTGGGCTCCTCCAAAACAGACCATGCGGGAAGAGCCGCCCATGCATTTGCTCTGGCGCATGGCCTGACCCAATTGGTACACGAGGTCACTAGAATACCAAGAAGGTCGGGCCTAGCACCCTCTCTGCTAGACCTTCTGCTGACGAGTCACCCAGACCTGTACAGTGTTTCGGTACAAGCCGCTTTAGGCAATTCCGACCACTGTCTGGTCTGCTCCAAGGTGCCAATTATAGCGCCTTCAAGACCCGTGCAGGGGAAGCGGCGTCTCTGGCACTACTCGTCAGCAGATTGGGATGGGCTGCGCAACTATTTTGCGTCCATCCCGTGGGTTGAACGCTGCTTTGAAGGTAAGAAACCCTCGGATTGTGCTACTGCTGTTGCCGGTGAGATCGGTCTGGGTATGGAATACTATATTCCTTACACTGATGTCACCGGTGCCCGAGGAGTGCGCCCTTGGTTCGGGCGCGAGTGTGCGAGGGCTGTTGATCAAAAGCAGTCCGCGTATCGCGCTTGGGTAAGGGCGCGTGCCACGCACGATCCCAATGTGAGCCACTTCAAGGCGGCGTACAACAGAGCCACAAAGGTCTGCAAGAGGGCTTACGTCAAAGCGGATGCCCTGCGCATTGCGCGGCTTGGTCAAGAGCTAGTGGCACATCCCACGGGCAGCCGTGGATACTGGCGAATGGCCAAAGCCGTGCAGGCCAACTTCTGTCAGCCTTCGCTGCCACCGCTGCGCTACCCTGATGGATCCCTGGCCCATGGACCGCAAGAGAAAGCCAATATGCTAGTAAATCTCTTTGCGGCCAATTCCCGAGTCGATGATTGCGGTATACAGCCGCCGACACTACCCAATGGTGACCACGTAATGCCTGAAATACGTATCAGGCAATGCGATGTTCGTGCGGTGCTTCAATCACTCGATGTCCGGAAAGCCAGTGGCCCGGATGGTATTCCAGCGGTGGTCTTACAAAAATGTGCAGCGGAGTTGTCTCCGATGCTTACGCGGCTGTACCGACTGTCCTACAGCTCGGGTACAGTGCCTTCGGCTTGGAAAGAGGCGAATGTACAGCCGATCCCCAAGAAGGGGGATCGCTCAGAGCCAGCCAACTATCGACCCATAGCCGTCACCTCAGTGCTGTGCAAGGTCTTCGAGCACATCATTAACAAACAGCTCATGCGTCACCTAGAGGATCACTCCTTAATTAATGACTGGCAATATGGCTTCAGGCCGAAACGGTCAACGGGTGATCTTCTAGCATACGTTACCCATCTTTGGGGTGAGGCTATGGATAAGCACGGCGAGTCACTGGCAATTAGTCTTGATATCGCCAAAGCTTTCGATAGAGTCTGGCACAAATCGCTTCTCTCCAAGCTACCAGCCTTTGGTCTGCCTCCTAGACTGTGCAACTGGATTGCTAGTTTCCTGCAGGAGCGCCGTATCCGCGTCCTCTGTGATGGACGGGCTTCGGAGTTCTTGCAAATAAATGCTGGCGTACCGCAGGGGTCTGTATTATCTCCCACTCTCTTTCTTCTGCATATCAACGACATGCTGTCCACCGGCAGCATACATTGCTATGCAGACGATAGCACCTTACACGGGAGTTATCACGGACAACCTGCGGCCAAACAGTCTGATATCGTGGAAAAAAGACAGCTTCTTGTCACTGAACTGGACCGGATCTTGAATCACATTTCTCAATGGGGCTCCGAGAACATGGTCGAGTTCAATGCCAAGAAGACGCAGGCTTGTGCGTTCACAGCAAAGGTATCTTCTTTCCTTCCCCTTCCCACTCTTCAGAGCACGCCACTTCCACTGCAGGACAATCTCTATATCCTAGGCATGGATATTCGCTGCAAACTGAATAACAGAAATTACATCGAGAGCATCATCAAAACAGCCTCGCGGAAACTCGGACTCTTAAACAAAGTGAGACGTTTTTTCACGCCGGAGCAGCGGTGTCTTCTCTATAAGACACAAATTCGCTCCTGCGTGGAATACTGCTCGCATCTCTGGGATGGCTCCGCGAAATACCTACTAGATGCTCTCGACAGGTTGCAGCGACGCGCGGTCCGAATTATTGGGAACCCTGAGGTCACGAACACCCTCGAGCCTTTGCAGATGCGTAGAGATATTGCTTCCTTGGCTGTATTTTACCGTCTCTACCACGGTGAGTGTTCTGACGAGCTCTTCCAACTAATCCCACCATCTCCTTTCCTACATAGGACAACACGTGCAGGCCTTAGATGTCACCCTCACACTGTGCAGAATATACGAGCAAGAACCAAGCGGTTCGGAGACTCTTTTCTTTGCCGCACCACCAAGACCTGGAATTCATTACCAGCACACGTGTTTCCTTCTTCCTACAGTCCCGGGGCCTTTAAGCGGGGCGTGAAAAAGCATCTGATGAGGCCGCCAAGCTGAGTGCCACCATTGTAGCACTTAGTGTCTGTAATGGTGACCCTCTTTCCTGAGACTTTGCCTTTAGCTTACCATCAGGCGAGGTGAGGTCAAGTTGGCGTGTGCTATATAAAAAAAAAAAAAAAAAAAAAAAAAAATTGTGAAAGCGATTCACTTCCCTCGCCTTGCAAGTTACGGTCCCATGAATGTTATAACAGACAATTCCATTTATTTTAACGATTGAAATCCGATAGAAACTACAATATATTGATGACTTAGTTCAGACAGTAGCTTACGTTCTCTTATAACCTTTATAACTTTATTCTTAGACCAAGCAATATTTTTAAAAATTTCTGTTATAAGTATTGGCTTACTTATCGATGTTATAAAAAGATTTTAAAAAGTTTTACAGTCAACAGTTTATTTTATTTACTCGCGCAGTTTATATGTAACACAATACAATTAATAATAAAAAACTACGTTCAAAAAACCGACTTCAACAATTAAAAACTACATTCTATCATCGCACCTCTCGCCATAGGCAGGGAATTCATCCCCACACATTACGACCTGAGACGGTACGCACTGTGCGGTATGAAAGAAACTTCATCCCACGCACACTCAAGCTGACTGACCTCCCTGCTGCGGTTTTCCCAAGCGCCTATAATATGGGGTTCTTCAAGAGGGGCATCAGAAGGTTTCTTCATGGTCGGCAGCGCGAGTGTGACACCCCTGGTGTTGCATACGTCCTTAGGCCACGGTAACCGCTTCCCATCAGGTGGGCCGTGTGCTTGTCTGCCAACTAAGTGGTATATAAAAAAAAAAAAAAATAGATAAGAGAAAAATTACTGAATTTACAGATTTGTTGATCTATTCGAAACCAGCGCCTAACTCGAATGGCCATATTACTTCAATTGATGGCATCATAATAGTTCAGGCACAACAAACAAAGTAGGTAGGCACCGACTTCTAACCGATCAGTAAATATGTAAACTCAGTAACTTTTCTCTTATCTTTACTACTGGGTCAAAATTTATCAAATTTTTACAGTACTAAATGGCAACTATTCTGCATCGAACTAAAAAAGAATCACGTATATCGAATCATAAATCTCAAAGAAATCGGTGTACATACATAAAAAGCAATATTAAAAAAGAAGATACCGATCAAATTGAGAACAGCCTTCTTTTTGGAAGTCGGTTAAAAAGGAACGGTTCTGTTCATTACTTTCACAATAACACGAACCCACTAAAAGCTTACAAATATATTATTTAAACACAAATCACAAACGAGTAGCCCAATGAATGAATAACGAAATTCGAATACCAAAACAACAATTGTAGTGGAACATCAATGTGTACCTACACATACTGGACGTATTATTGTTACAAATGTGTGCAGCTCATGCACAAAAGATACACAAAATGTGTGCAACCCATTCGAATGTGTGCGGGTCATGTAATGAGTACGCAGCTGCGCGTGAGCACGCGCCGTGATGCATGATGCGATGAAGCGAGACCAAACGTACACCTTGTTTCCTACTTATTATCTGACACAGGTGCTGATAAATGAACCTATTGGGAATAGACAGACTGGTAGAAAATACGTTATTCATGAAACGTTCGAAGATATTGGCAAGTTTCACTTTGATGATTGCCGTCAAAACTATCTATGTTGTCAATTACTCTGTATCTTTTGTTATTCCATTACACAAAACTCTTTTTTTTTATGCCACTTAGGTAGCAGATAAGCACACGTCCCACCTGATGGAAAGTGGTTACCGTGGCCTGTAGACGTTTGTAACACCAGAGGAGTCATAGTCGCGCTGCCAACCCTGTAAGTACAGAGTTTCTGTGCCGTCAGTGTAGAAGACAAAGCAGGACAAGCCTTTAGTCTGCCCACTGACAGTACAAATTCTCCAGTGAGCTCTGGCTACCCTACTCACCGCCGGGAACACAATACGAAGTAATTATGGCCGAGGTATTCTGTAGGGCGGAGGTACTTCCCCAGTCGAACTGCTCAATTGGGCGGAAATACTGCCGTGTCCTACCTCCTATATTCTTACGAACTCATTTAAATTCACTGTTAGCAAGAGTGGGTTATGTTGATATCGCAAGGGTTGAAAAGAATAAATTCTTGGAGACTAAATCTGAAACCAAGTTAACCCGTAGGACCAACCTAATTGTAATTCGTTCTGTTCTATTAGTATGGTAAAACTTGGCGAGTCATTAAATCAAAAACAACAAATGAAAAATAAACAACTTCAATTCTCCAATGAACGTTAGGTTAACAAACAATGTTATTACCGTTATTGATACTCATCAACCCATGCAATTCAAAATACATACATTTAAAACACAAAACTATTGACACAAAGCACGATCAAAACAAAAACACCCTCAGTTGAAGGGTTAAAGTGTCCGGACGCACCCCTGCAGCCTTTTTTAAAAGGGCGTGATTCGAGGTCATTGTGCGCAGTGCACTGTGGAGCTGGGGTGCCGCAGGACGATAGCCAAACACTGGTAATCGCACAATGTGCGCAAACCAGTTTAGCATTCGGAATAAAAGGTGACCCACAGATGTGGTTTCATTTGTTTCATCAAAATTCAAATTGATGTTTGCGTGGTACAATTTACATATTCAAAATATAAGAAAGCATGGTTATCCAGCTGCTTGCGTAACCTTTGTGGATATTAATAATATAATTATTCACGTCCAAACCATCTGTTGCAACTTTTATATTAGCTAGAAGTATAATAGGTTATTTTTTCAGTACCCCTAGCACGGATAGCTAAATAATAGGTTCTAGTGACTAAATACTCCATCAAAAACGAATCTCGCCATTAGTGGTGGTACGACAGTATTATATCCGCAGTCGGTAACAACGGAATACAAGTCGCAAACATCCATCTTCATTATTCTGAGATTCGAACGATGAGATAGTTTTCTTCAGAATTGTTTGCGGTTAAAGTAACTTTACATTTACATACGTATGTTTATAAGTTGATATTATAATATATATTATAATATTATATTAAATGTGTTAACTTCACATTGAAAAAACTAACTAACTAACTGTCATAAACTAACATTCGTCTGGCAAAAAGTTACGTTTTCATAATTTTCTATTAAATTTGTAATGGAATATATTCAGAAATAGTTTAAAAACAAAACTCACATCTATCATTTACCAATAGCACTGAATTAAAATGTTTATCTCACCAAACTACAGTAGCAAGTACAGCGCTGCAACAACACACAATTAGTATGAAGTTTCGCTCCAACAGAATATAAATTACTCAGACGCTTTTGAGTTTTACAGCCATATTTTCAATTTAGAACGGGTCTCATTAAGATAGGCACATTTAGGCTCAAAAATATTACAAAAAAGTCACTTTAAGTCTGTGCAAACCTCAATAACTATGCCTAATATAAAGCTGGTTATAGCAGAAAAAAATTGAATTAGGTACCAAAATAGTCTCACAATACAATTACCTATAAAGTAATCTGTAACCATTGCGCAATTACATAGACGTCGTTAGCAGAATCGCTGTGCAAACAAGCAATCAGCGCGCAAAAATAAAACAAACACATGTGGTTGAACGTGTCGCGCCTATCAATGTTCCACTGGACAACTTTCATCAGGGTTGCTACTACGTGAAAAATAGTTAAGAAAATTCGCTGAAAAGTTTTAGGCCTAAACATGCACATAATAATATATTTACGTAATCATGTCTTTATCTCCGGAGGGTTTGGCATAGGTGAATTATCACCCGTATTTTACCAATCAATGAATTCGGTACCACGTAATTGAGGGTGAGCCTATTGCCATCTTCCGGCAATATTGTTGATTTGAGCCATGCATTTGAGCCTGAGTCTGAGCTGTATATATCTGTCAGATGCTAAACAGCCCTATCCCTTAGTCACCTTGTACGACACCGCATGGGAAGACATGGGATGGCCCAAATTTTACTCTGCTGGGAACCAGGTTTACATATTCTATCTTGTTTCTGTTTTGTTCTCTGAAATGTTGCGTGTCTAACAGTCCTTACTGACGGTTAGACATGGCAGAATACGTTATAATTGCAAGTGGTATAAGTGGCTCTTAAATATATTTTTCTTCAAATTACCAAGAAAATCTCTTTTGACAATATAATTTCCAAAAGAACTCTATTACCTTCTGACTTCAGATGATACTCAACATTTTTAAAGTTATTAAAATAATTTTGGACAACCCTGCGCCTGATAGCGTATGGTTTGTTTTGTTTTATGATCGTTTTACTGCGCTGGAAGGATTGGTGGTCCGTGATAAATGTACCATTGGGATTGAGTATCGTTTGGTTACTCGTAACACCGCTGTTACTCGCTCTGGTTACCCTGGAAGGGCCGAGACCGTGTCAAAGATAAGTGCTTATGACTTCTACATACTTAGCTTCATGTCAAAGAATAGTTTAATCAAATTTTGTTTTTACTAGACATTGGAATAGAACGATTAAAGTATTGAAGACACAAGTACTTAGACATGATACTAATAATAAATTAGTTTACCTTTTGTATGACATAGAACTTAGAGGTTGAAACCTTGAAAATTTATTTTTAAAATGGTATAAAACACATTATAACAACTTACAATACTTAAATAATATAGCTTATCTTAGCGGGTACAGATTATGGATACTAGTTTTTACAAATTTATATTTGTAATGTGTATTCCCGGCAGAGTAGAATTTGGGCCACCCCATCTCTTCCCATGCGGTGTCGTACAAGGCGAATATGGGATAGGGCTGTTTAACATCAGATAGATATATACAGCCCAGACTCAGCTTCAGATGCGGGGCTCGAGTCAACTATAGTGTCCGATATACGGCAATAGGCTCACTACCTATTACGTGGGACCGAATAGAGTTATTGGTGAAATGTGGGTATTGTTTCAGCTCAGCCTAACCCTACGGGGATAAAGGCGTGATTTTATGTATGTACGTATGTATATTTGTGAATAAATAAACGCGGAACTTTCATGTGTTACTACTTGTGATTATACCACAAGGTAAGCAGTTTCAACACTAGTTTGCACGTGGCGAACTGGTGATATCCGCACCACGTGCAGGCCGTTTAGACCACGAGATAGCTGCTAACACTATCATAAATTAATTAATTGAATCTAATAGAAGGTTATCAGCGCTAGATTTAGTGCTAGTAAAATTATATGGCTAAGCTATTAATTAGTTGTGTCCGAATGACAGGCTTGATTATCTGAGAAAATCTCCGCGCTCTAGCATAGTGGCTTGTGGTACCTTAGCCGCAGTGTCAAGACGCAGTCGCAGGTTTGATCTATATGTGTCTCCTACATGGGGATTGATGAAACAATTCAAAACTCATTTGTTATAGATATTATTGTTCTTCATCTGAATGATTGTCCCACATTATGATATAATAATTATATTCTCTAGTGTAGGAGTAAGCTCGAAGCAAATAATCTAGTTTGCAACTAACCCATGATGATATTTTTCTGCTGTTAAGTTGTGCAATATACTTTGAAGTTTAATCAAGTAACAATGAAATGTAATCAGTAAATGCTAACAAGTTTTTAACGCAATTACAGAAACAAACAATTGCAAATTGACTACAACCGCAAAAGTCGTGGGTACTTCATTTTAGTTAGTGTAAAGTGGTGAGCGCGCCCTTCATGACATTGTTATTTACTCGTTTTTTTATAATTCTTTTAAAAAATTTAATGTTTCATAGTAAATTTGAATTGAGTTTACATTGCTGGTTAACTTAAATACGTTATTCAAAACTAACGAAACCACCACAGTAACAAATAGCAAATTGTAATTCACAATTTGCTTGTGAAATGGTGATGTTAATTTCTAACTCCTCTGCCTACCACTTCGAGTATACAAGCGTTTATGTATGTAGTCATTGAGAAAATTGTACTGCACTATGAAGTATAGGATAGCCCCACCATAAACAACAAAAGATCCCAATTTTAAAAGGCTAGCTAGCCTATCTAGATGCATCAAATCTTTAGAAAGCTTACGAAATCAAACATCTATATGTACTGTCAAATATTGACGTGATATCTGTAACCTCAGTTATTTGCAATCTTGTGGTAAAGCACTGCGGATACCATAACGCAATTTGTATCGATGTGTTACATACGGCCATACTGCACTCCACGCCGATGTACGCCTACGTACGGAACTTAGTGCCTATACAATGATGATTTAGTCTTTATTACCCGCTGTGGTTTGTGGCTTTGGAAGGCATTTACAGTAGATCTAAGATACCTACGTTGTATTTAAAACTAAGTCAGCGAAGATAAATAAGACTATGTATAATAGTGATATTTCATGAAACAAAAACATTAGGGTTGCATGGACATCAGGTCTTAAGAAGCACTTCATAACATTACTACTTTATTATCTAAATCATATTATGTATACTATACCTAAGTTATAGCTGTGTGGCCTTCAGAAATGTATAGATGTAAGGATGTAAAAGAAAACGAATAAAATGGAACTTAAATAAAGTATTCATTAGAGTAAAATGAAAACGAAAATATATATCACAAAAATGTTAAATTTCTTTCAAAATCTCTATTCTAATTTGGAGCATGTTATGGAAACGATTCAGTTAATTATTATTTACTCAGCAAATATATGTTTCAATCAGTACAGGCCTCCACGTAAGTTGAATATTACTTTCAATTAACTCCTGGTGTTGGTAAACACACGCACTATTCCATAACAAGCATTAACAACTTTCCCTTAGAACCCATAACCACTAGCTTCTAATAACTTACACCAATATCTAAGGGGTTAATGTGTCTATCGATACCTGAGCCACCTAACGAGCGTTCCTTTCATTAGCATCAATTTGCTCTTCATATATATCCCTCAATGTATTGCATACATTGGTGGATCAACAACGTGATTACGATGTTTGCTCTCTTGTTTAGGTGCTCTCTAGAACGAAGCGAGGCTTTTGTTTGAAGGATGGAGGATATCCGTTCGTGTTGTTATTCTGTTGCTGAAAACCAATACCATGGTCGCAATTCTTTTCTCCGATGCCATTACTTTTTTATCACGCTTTTATTACTTTTACTGTTTATGTGACACATTTTAGAGTCGAATTTAACAACTTCTAAATTTTCGTAAATATTTGAAACGTCATAAAGCTAGCTAGTTCAATCAATTGGAAAAATATAAAGGTGGAAATGTAATGTTCCTTACATTTTAACAAAATGTTGTGCATGTGAAAGAAATAGATACAAGTTGTGGAAGAACTTGATTTCATATCAAGTACTACAGCTTATATCTATTTAGCACGATAGCAAATCAGCACAAAAACGAACACCAGCATGATTTTTGGGCTTTGTTGCAAAGTACAGAAGGAGTTAAAAGAGGAATGTGAGAAAAAATGCGAACATCTGGGCAAGTGGCAATTCGATGATGGCGTACTGTAGAATACAATTACAAATGTATGGAATTTGAAATACTCAACAGTCACTTAACGTCAACGCATATCATAAACGTCAAATCTCATATGCCAGCAATACGCCAGCCAACAAATTATCACATGTCTAGAGGGGCAGAAAGCAGTACCCCTTAAACCGTGAGAAAGACTGAGTGAAAGAACTGATCAAGAAAGCGATTGAACTGAGAAGCACTACTGTTGGGTTTTACTATATGGGCGCCTCAAACCCAAATATTGTTTTATTGACTAAAGTGCCCAATAACCAACGTTTACCGGTGACCAAAGAACTAAAATACTCCATTAAAACTGTTAAGCACATTATCATACGCATATAATTAAATAAGAAACCGAATAAAGAACAACACCGATGTTATAAAGTCAACAGAAGAGTTTAAGGTAAAGACATACCACGCATTAATTACAGACTCACGGAGTCACGAGCGAGCGCCCGCGTCGAGCTCTCAAACACCCGCCCAGCCACCGAAGTTGGGCTCAAGAAGTGATTGAATCAACAATAACTACATTTTCATAGCGGGGGAAACTCATTATGAGTTTAAGCGAACCTTTTATTGGTTTGCTAAGTAAGAAAGAGTATGTTAATAGAAATCAAAATAGAGAACGTTCGAATTTTAAACAAGGCGATAAAAAGGATTCGTGCCATTTTTGAGCGTTCTTTAAAGGACACGTCAATGTGACGTCACTTTAGCTGGTAAGCTGAAGGGTAAGTTTCAGGAAAGAGGGTTTCTTTTCTAATCACATCAGAGTTATGTTTTTATCCAGCCCGTAAATGTAATATTTTCGTAGTTCTTTTTTAAGAATACGAGTATAATCACGAATCGTTATCACCCTGGCTAAGTGGTTTACAAATAAATTGTATGCAATAGTCTCGTAACTTTTGAAATTAATGTAACAGTTAAGTATGTCTATAGTGTTAATGTCAAATCTATCGGTTTACAGCTGCATAATATACTGATATAGATAGAACACAGTTTTCTGAATTAAGTCCACGGCGGTTTCACAAGATGCAATGAGATAAAGCCGTACAGACTCCATTAGCGACAACCTCTCGACAGAATCAGTCCCGACATCGCCACAGCGCGCGGCCACGTCCAGCTAACATAGCTATATAAAATAATCAACAGCTTATTATCTCACGAGCTGCGATGAGGTAAGGTGTTCCAACTGTGACTCTCTCTTTCTCTATGTGTATGTATGTGCATGTGTTACAAAATTGTTTAAGGTGTACCCACACTTAACGTTTTATACTACTAGTTTGTGACAACGGTTCTGTAGTCAAGCTTCTAGTTAGGCGGCCTAATTGCCACAAGCGTAGTACTTGGACAAGAGTTAAAGGGTTTTGATTAACTTAAAATTTATAATTTCAATACAAGACAGTCTTTGAAATCGGACAACACATAATTTACATCATTCACATAAATTCGTTAGTACAAAAATTCATATATATGTACTTTTAAGTTCAATTATTAGTTCTTTTTAGGTTCTTTTATATGTACTTAGTTCATTTAATTAGATAGCTATATAAATATATGCATAGTCACGAGCAAACTGTGAAAATCTAAATAAATCATATTATGGAAAGGACCATTAGGTATTGGCGCTCGGAAGAAGAATATGTGCAAAGGCTATCGAGGTAATTTACAAACATAGTGCATGTTACGTGCTTCAAGCTAGTCTTAAATGAGGTAAGTGTGGGTACATCTTTAGCTCTAGAGCACGGTAAGGCACGGTGTGGCGGTGTGCCGCTGGCGGCGCGCGGACGAATCAATTAGTTCGACACCGCGGCACCATTAACATCGCCTGGAGACTCCTGGTGTGCGACGACCCAAGTCACAAGGAGTGAGCAATTTCATTAAAATACTTTTTTTATACAACTTAGGTAGGAGACAAGCGTACGGCTCACCTGATGGACAGTGGTTACCGTGACCAATGAACATGTGAACACCAGGGGAGTCACACCCGTGCTGCCGACCCTAAATGAACAGAGATTTTCTGTGCCATCAGTGCAGAACACAAAAATCAGGACAAGTCTTTGGTCTTCTCACTGACAGCACAAAACTTTCGAGTAAGCTCTGGTTACCCTACTCACCGCCGCGCCGGGAACACAACATGGGGTTATTATAGCCGTGTTATTCTGTAGGGTGAAGGTACTTCCCCAGTCGGACTGCTGCATGGAAATACCGTCGTGTCCTACCTCCTACAATTTCGATTTTTCCAAATATAATTTTAGTTGTAAAATGAAATACGTGTGGTTTTGTGTTTAAAAGAAACGAATGTGCAACTTTTAGATAGATAGATAAATATTTATTTAAACTATCATGGTCACTCACATCAGTATCACAATAAACGGGATATTTACCATGTTTCATTGTTTTGAGTTTCCGATATTTCGGCGCTGTTGCAAGCACCATGATCACGGAGGAACTGGAGTAGTGGCGGTGAACAGAGAAAAAGGTTTTTCCTAGGTGTAATTATATCGATCTACCCTCTTTCGAGTTCTTTTACTACACGTATCTGCACTACTATTGGGTTCACTCTCACTACAAACTCGAACCCGATCTCAATCACGTTCACGACTCACGATTTTCTCATTTTAGCCGATTTTTTTAATTGATTTCACTTTAGCCTTACAGTTTTACCACAATTATGTGGAAAGGCGTATTGTAAGGCGTATTGTGTACACTAGTACAATATCCTATTTCTTTTTTATTTTTACGTGAATATCCTATTACTTGAACAGTATGAAAATAGGATATCTTCAGCCAGTTTCACTTGCACCACCGCCATAAATGTACTATCAACCTCATCGTGAATAACTCAAGCCGCACAACTCCGCACAAGGCGTTCCGGCGGGAATCGCGGTTCGATTCCCACTCGCTACCAGTGCGAACCAAATTCGTTGCACGTGTAATCAACAGGCAGGACTTATTAATTAATGAACTACGTCCGCTGTACACGTAGGTACTGGTACAGTCGAGTGGTACGGTCGTACGGTGTCGTTCGCCGAGGGATTAGAGTACGTTAGAATTAAATTTAGAATTAGTTAAATCACGGTTTACACAAAAGATTTATAGAGATTAGAATTTGTTCGCTTGTTTAGACTTAACGATATTTATAACTTTGCAGCGTAATTAATTTAAATAATCCTGTTGTCTTTGTAACGATATCATTAACGAAGCTATTATTCAATTCAATTTAATTTTTTGTGTAAATCAGCTGTGTTTAGCAAAACTAACATTGAATTGAAACAATAATTTAAAGGTATCATTATAAAATTAATACATACTTGCCAATAATGTTTAATTACACAAAAGCGATCTGAACAACAATATTGAGTATACTTTCAACAATCAATATAACCAAAGTGCTGATTACGTAATACAACAAACGGTGATTTCAATAGCTTTTGTTGTGTGTTAGTTCAATAATATTTCTCAACATTCACCCTTATCTTTCTAAATATCTATCATGGCCGCGAGGGGACACGTATTATGTTCAGGTAAATGTTACAAACCGTTACGGCTGTTCTCCTATCATATTTTTCGGAAACATCGCTGTGGGAACCATTGTGTAGAAGAACAAGTATTCCAAAGAGCGGCATTCACATCCCCATACGCTCACTTATCAGAGGAAACTTTTATAATAAAACACACAAAAGCAGTCTGAAGCATCTCTCCTGCGTAGGTTAGGAACATTTCTGGTGTTTAAACTTCACGTTTGGTGTACCAAAATGGTAACCTCACCAAAATTTCGTAGCTAGTGTTACCAGCTCCGTGGGGCCATTTCCGTGCGGAAATAAATTTGAATTGGACTTTCGAATTTTAGTCTGCAACACGAGGTTGCCCCGGTACAATTTTGGTGTTCAAAATAAATAAATTTGGGGTGTTAGCTTTAAGGTGGTTGAAACTTGGACAATGCCTTCCTTAACACTGGTTAAATGCTTTTGGTAAGTGGAAACCGTAATTCATGAACACTTGCAATATTACAGATGTTGTTATATGCAGTTTACAGTGGCGAAATTCTCCAATAGAAAAGAAGAAAGGAAGAAAGCAAATCTTTCCCACACTAACACTAATCTTGTCAAATGCAAGAAACTGGTACCTGATACTAAAGGTCAATCAAGTGAGAGAGTTGTGGTACTCCTTTGTTAGTTCAGCGCATACTAAAACTAAGGCTCTACCAATTGTATTTATTATGTAAAAATATGTGTCTTAACACTACTTATTTTACTGTAGGCTTATCTAAAGATATCACAATCGTAATACTCTGGTAATATGATTTCTGACTGACTTTTAAGGAGATATAGAATATTAGGCTGTGCGTGTAGTTAATTGATGTACCCTATCATTAGAAGCGGGTGCTTTGCCACATATTGTCAGATTTCGATGTAGATAACTCGTGACGTTTTAATTAATAAGTAGAAAGACTCATTCGACAGAAAGTGAGGGGATTCATGGGAGCTCAAGTGGCGATAATTGTGTGGCATATATTTGTGCCCGTATTTGAACAATTCGTCTCGCTTCGTTGGCCGCACTCAGGCGGGTGATTAGAGGTTAACTAGCCACGTCTCTTTCATTGCTCAGAAAGCCTTCTAATCATAGGATTTATTACGTAAGTGTAACTGTCATACCATACTTGAAATTTGGCAATACCAGATGGAATGGACGCGCGTTTATTTTCTGAAATAGAATTCACTGTCTCACATCTGTAAGACTGCTTCATTGGTTTCGGAGGCTTAAGTGCTTATATTTATGTACGGTGGCAATATCCCGGCCAGCCTGAACGAACTTCATTAAAGTAAGGCCTCCTACTGCAGGTTTATTAAAAGTCCTTCCACAATTCTACTGTTCTTCATTCTACAATTCTACATCTGAACCAGCTAGTCAATTATTGATATAAATATTAAAAGATATAAAAGACAGATAGAAGCAGCTTCTGAGTAGTAACTAATACAATTTTACTGATCACCTAAACCTGTCGCATAATTATAAACTAAATAAGGAATATGTAATTAGCCTTATGCGGATTACAAAATATCAACCTACATAGTTTCCGGCAGAGTAGAATATGGGCCCATATCCCATCTCCTCCCATGCGATGTCGTACAAAGCGACTAAGGGATAGGGCTGTTAAATATCAGACAGATATATTCAGCTCAGACTCAGTTGCATGATTCCAGTCAATAATAGTGCCCGGAATACGGCCATAGGCTCACCCCCCTATTATGTGGGACCGAATACAATTATAAGTGAAATGTGGGTGTTAATTCATCTCTGCCCAATTCACCGGGGATAAAGGCGTGATCATATTTTCGTATGTACCCACATGTTACTTAATTATTTATATCGCTATTCATAGAAAAAATGCCTCTAGGTAGCTGGGAGCTAATTATACCAAATTATGACAAACACTGTCTCAACGCTAACAGGGATACATGTTCCTTATCCGACGACACGCACTCAATAAAGTACCACTGACATCCGACGTTTGCGAAAGTTTAATCATGTAATATTTACGCAGGAAATCAAATAGAAATCGAGTTGATTAGAGCTCAAACATTTCCTACACGTGAGGGTGTACCTGTAGGTGCTCGGGGTAATTTCCTTGATGTCAATTCGCGTGTAATGCTATCGTATGGCTGTGTAAATATTCAATTAGATGCGTCTGAACCGAATGGTGAGTGGCAGCAGGGGGCTGAATTGGTGACGTCATTATACATAAGTAGCTAGCTAGTTTGGTAATGATATTGGGTTCAAATTGTCGGTATTGACAATAATATATGCGATAGTAATAATGGACATGCAATCTCATGAAGGGCAAGGACTTCTAAAAGATTACCTGTTCGCAGGGATTACTTCATCTTCTAGAGATAATACTTTTGTGTTTTAATTATATTCTCTTTATACAATAATGTTAACGTGATCATAGTATAGGTACCTTTGGTTTGCCTGGCGTTTCGACCAAGTTACACCGACCGTGGTCAGAGGCTGACTGGCTCAGCGGTGCATGCCCGCCGTCTTCGAGTTCGTGATGTAGAAGATTCTTCCTTCACCCGCACATTCTCGATATTTTTTATTACAGCTTATTGTATATCATGGAACGTGATGGTTTAAAAGCTATTATATTCTCTTTATAGCAAAGGGAGAACTTGGCGTTAGAAAATCTGTGAGGGCTGTAAAATTTCGATTAAGTACTGTGCATGAATCTATAGTATCGTGATTTTTGTGTCAAAAATGTTCTAATATTAATCAACATTCATTACTCTAACATTTACAGTTATTTCTTGTACTAGCAGAAAATTATTATTGTCGATTTTA
Source organism: Eilema griseolum (assembly GCA_963662185.1). Classification (NCBI taxonomy): domain Eukaryota; kingdom Metazoa; phylum Arthropoda; class Insecta; order Lepidoptera; family Erebidae; genus Eilema; species Eilema griseolum. The sequence continues at coordinate 346,359 of OY759242.1, forward strand.
TGTTATTTCAACAAAATTAACACACAAAAAAAATATTTGTTTTTTCTTCAATCGTATTTTCATAAATGGTGAGGACGATTCCCAAAACCCTAAATTACTGGAAAACCGAGCGAGCTGAGAGTTTTTTTTCCACATTATAAAACGTTGGGATTCCGTGTGACCAAAACAAAATTTGAAGATATGTATTATTAAATATACATGTGAGTGGAACGTTTTGTATAGTTAATGATACACATGGTGCTAAGGGTGTTAAAAAATAAGTTGCGGGTAAAGAGGGCACGGTATTTATCTTTAATTATATGGTACATCAACGAAATAAACATGTTCGTTGGTTAAAAAACAGACATAGTGTATTCAAAAGTAACCGTAAGTAAAACAGAACAGACAGGTAAGAGTAGCAAAGCAGATTGCTGAAGCTTAGGACCTTGTTACCGGCACACTAATGAGACGACAGAAAATAAACGTGAGTGCTACTGAACTGCAGACATTGTTTATGTTAATAACTTGGTCAGATATAGAAATATGCTAAATTAGATAATCAATTGAAATAGTAGTAGTAGCTTTTAGACTGCTAAAGCATTAATGAAAATAAGGAATTAAACCTACATTTTTAGAAAGATTTTTGGTAATCTAGACTTCGAAAAAAAAATGAATTGAGAAAAGAAAGTCAAACCTATAACTATGCATGAGAGTAGACCAAATCTATGTCTACTAGAAGTACAGATTTCGTACTACTAATTAAGGAGATAGCTCCTTTTTGGTTTAAAAATACTAGTAGTTGTACATATATAGTACTAGTATATGGTTACAGTCCGATATGGTTACAGTCCGATATGGTTACTAGTACGATATGGTTAAAAGTCAGGCAGTGCAAATTTATAAAACCATTTATTATGTAACAGTTCCGGACTCATCGCGATTAAATGATGGAACTATAATTTTACCGACGTTTAGGACGCATTGCAGCACCAGTGGTCGCGACTTGACTGATTACGATATGAATTAACACCGCGATAGTTTAAAAATACAATACTATTATTCTGTTACTTCCCTTGAACATTATTGTATATCACGAAACGCGAAAGTTTAAAAGTTGGAATCAATTACAATGTTTGGCTAAACACTTTACTTTATCCAAACATTACTACTTCATATTCAAGAGTCCTTAGTCTCCGTCTCACGAAGTGTCGTTTCGAAGTCAATACCGCTCAATCTAAAGAGGCAAGTTTTAAATATCTCTTTTGTAAGAACCAAGTTCTGTGTATCCACGATCTAACATACAACGGTAACAATCAATTTATCGCAATGTCGGTTGAGGTAAATGAAAAGTGACACTATGGAAACGCCCCCTGTCTCGGTGGTCTGGCGGCTTGGGGCTTGCCGCTAAGGATTTAGTTATTTAATTTTGTAAGTCATGTCACGTCATGTATAAGAAATTCTTAGAGAACTTCTGTATGATTACTTTAAGTAGGGATTGAAATTGATAGATGACTTAAAAGTGTGATAAGCAAGATAACTTCGATTTCTCTTAGTGCAAAGGTATTTACTGCAATTACAGTAATATTCTATGACAATAGTAAGTGATGCATTGTTTTTAGATATCAGTCTGTAAAGTGTTTCATTCTATTCATGATATATGCTTAGTGAAATACACAGGCTATCTCATCTCTTCGATGGGTTTCATATAATGCTACTAAGGCATAAAGCTGTACTCTATCCGATAGCAACAAGTATTTAGTTTAAGGCTTTCCTCCTATTACGTGAATCGCAAAATATAGTAATCAAAATATGGGTATCTACCCTTTTGAAGATTTCAGATTGCATTTTTCGATTGAAATCTTTTCGGAGCTTACAATATCCGCAGGAAGTAATTGAGGAATTTCGCTTAAATTCGGGATCAAATAACATATTGCGTGCACAATAATAATAAATTATGCATTATGCGCGTATGCAGCTGCGAATTCTATATCGCAAAGATGATTAAATAATAAAAAGCCCGTAAGACCACCGGCTGCGAACTCCATTACCGTCTCCTCAACGAACTTTACGCGATAATCAATCATTATAATTTCTTCTTCAATAAATCGACAGGGAATCAGCTATTTGAGATCTTTATCTACGAGGTTAGTTAAGTTGCATGTATGTAAAGGGCTTGTAACCTCGTGATGGACGCTAAACTATCGACAAGTTGTTGCGACCGGTTGCTGGTTGCCACCACCGGGCGAGATGCGATAACGCAGTAATTGCACGATTATCGTTAATTTCAATTATCTAATAAGATTACTACTAATTTCTTGTTAGCAATTTTCTTCGGACGCGGCAAAGGCGCCACCAATAATAATTTTATTACATGTTATGGGTATTATTATCGAATGATTTAATAAAAAATGCTACGTTAAAAGCTTCATTATAATATTACGAATATTTTTATTGTGTTCCTATATCAGTTGATTATTATGTTCTTCGTTTAATATAAGAGCACGGATTTTTTTAATAATGATCCATCATTAAAGATAAGATTAGTTAAAATCATTGAAGAGGAACAATCATTCATCTGTCTGATTAAAATCAGTTTTATTGCGAATCAACCTGTGGTGGAAGGTCGTGGAAAGGTTCGGTACCCACCAACAGGATTAGTGACATTACTATTTATGGGCTGAAGATTTCGTAGACGTACGTTAACTGGCCAGTTTATTTAAAAGGTAGTAAAATCAGCTCGACCAGGGAAGTACCACCTCTCTTATTTAATATCAATTTTAAATGCAAGTTGAATGCTGTATTGAATGTGGAAGAAAATAGGCTCAAATCCTTTGTTGCCTCTCCCTTCCTTTGCGTTTACCTACTCTATTGAACGTGTAGTAAAAAAGGTGATTCTCGTACAATACGTGCCCACTGAGGACGGTTGTAGCTTACTATCAACTCATCTCATATGTTTGTATATATTAGTACTATTAAAACCACTCCTCGGGTATAAAATTGAGATAAGTACCGTTAAAACAATAAAGGAACCTTTATTTGAAAACATACCTACTATAAAAAGACTCTAGGTAGTAAGTACATAGAAGTCTACAGTGCTGTAAATAGGTACATAGCTCGCTCTAGAGGTGTCCTCACTCCCTCAGACAATGACAACGACCACGAGACTAACCGCTCGCTTATAGGAGCGTTCATTCCGAGTGCATTCAGCCTAACAACTTGGCACAATGGAGTCCCGACTTAAACGGATTAGTCGTGCGACTGCGACTGCGATAGCAACCGGCGCAAAAACTGCGTTAATTGCGCCAGCGACCGTTGCCAACCAGCCGCTGGCGGTATGCTAACTAGAAGCTAGTTTTTACTTCATCCTAGAGGATGTAGAGTTAACTAGTGGACATAATGATGCTGTTACGTACAGGTACAGTACAGAGCTTAAAGGGAAGGACATTTAGTTTGTAAAGTATTATATGCCCAATAGTGCGTATGTTGTAACTAAATTACACTAAGAAATGAGACACAGTTAACCTCACTTACGAGCTGGTTCACCTGCTGATTGAAAGACGAGGCTCTGGTGCAGGCTCTTGATCTTTGGGGTATAAGACTTGATTAGTACATGCAAAATTTCCATTAAGACAGGCAAAAGGAGCTGGAGGGACATTTGTAGATATCGATCAATCACATTAATAACCCACGTCTCATTTGTAATTTTATTAACCGAGTTATTGGGCCATTTCCGCACGTTTACTTTTCGCTCCGCTCAGCTCCGTTATAGATGCACCCTTAGCGTATATATTTTACGAGTGTATCACTTCCCCTCACATGTTCTTAGCAGTTCTATGCATAATCAGATGTTCTTTTTCGCAATCCTAAAGAATTTTTATTATATAATATAGTTATCAGTCATCTTTACTATAGGTACTTTAATTTATTACAAATTCTACTAATTACTAAATTCTCGAATAATATGATGTAGCGAGCATCCCTGTTGTTACCGCACTTCAAAACTCGTTAAAGCTAACCTTTCATAAATATTGTACTGCCAGACAATACCGCAATTCGCAACCTAAAGGTCCAATCCATAATAAATTTCGCCTAAAGCTCTCATTATTACGGTTAACTAGATATTTATGTGGCTTGTGTAAATCGCTGTGTGGATTAAACTTAACAACACAATGTTGACACGAGCTCCACTAAACGCCCCCGGTTTATTTAAGAGTTAGAGAACGCTATGCATCGAATCTATAATCTGCTCATTCGAGCTTTGTCATTGTTTCACACCATTGGAGATAGATGAAAACATCATATTATTAGACATGGAGATATTTGTTAATCCCTTTAAGGGCTTTCTAATCTGGTGTTATATAATTGTTGATATTTGCATACCATTTCTTTTGTTTGGATGCTATATAGCAGCTGGAATAATTTACATCAATTAAGAAATGTGATAAGAAGCTTCAGTGGTTGAATATGAATATTTTGATGACTGTGCACTGGAATTACACAATTTAATTCTTCTAAGTTATTCACTTCCAATCCTTCAGTTCCTTTAATTCTATATGGCAGGTATTCCCTTATACGTACAAAATGTTTTAGCAACACATTTACTGTGTGTGGTGCTGCTTTGCGTTTTGAAAAGATTGCTTCTAGATTAGCGTGTTCCACCGTAACTACACCATCAAGTACTATCAATTAACATGATTATTAATGTGTTTCTTTTACACTATTTGGCAAACAATCATACTGCAAAGAGTTCAGGTTTGCTCTATTGCCACCTTTTCACAAAAGCCTTTTCTCTTCCAAACCTAATATTTAACAATAATTTTAGCTCCTAATTATAAAATACAATCCCGAAATACAATCGTAAAACAATCACAGCCTTAACAATTATGAAGACCACATTCGATATTATTAAACAATAACTTGTTCAAACGCTAACCATACGTATACTGGGCTATGATGAGTTAATCAAATTCATCTTGTAGAAATTAATTATATGTGACGCATTTATGATTTATGCTACGAAACGCTATTGTCATGCAGCGTAGATTGACATCGAGTCGAAGTGTAATGAAGAGGAATGTCCAGCTGTGCTTGCTGTCCCGTGGTGAACCACTCATGTTCTTCTGTATTAGAGATATTTTGTTCCTGCAAGAAGATTTCTCCTTCATTCGAATTTAGACGTCTCGCCTTCTGTGGTGGTACGAGTAGAGAGTTCGGATGTATCAGTACTTGTGGGATCAATACCTGCTTAGTGCAAATATTTATTATATTTACTTAGTACGGGTGGTTCTATGACATTTGAGAGAAGCGCTACTTATTACATTGTTACTTTAGAATTATTTTGTCTACTGTTGACAAACATAATTAATGTTAGCTTACAGAGTATAGATGGGTATTTCTGTGGTAACTCCTTCAATTCGACTAAGTACTTTTTCTAAATATGAATATTATTACAGCAAGAGCTCACTGCAATCACCTGATCCCTAGTTGAAATCAGCAACTCTATTACTGTTTCTGAAAATAAGTTTTTAGCAATAAAAATATAATGATGTAAGAGTACTGTGTGAAAAATTACATAAATAGGTCCCAAAACCAAACATATAATGTGGCATGCATAATACAATGATACGCGTTAAAATACAGAGGTACACGTCACGGTGGATACACGAACGTAATATGGGTACCATGTTGGTTCAACTTAATCTATAAAATAAATACACACACTAGATTTTATTCTTAAATCGGTATTGATTTATATTTAAAGGACCTCGGTTCTAACATGATAGTATTAATTTCAGTAAATATAATTTTATTTTTTATACCATGAAATGTGAAAGTTTCAAGGTAAAACATAAATTATAATGCAAAAGAGTCTTCTTGATCCAAGCGCCAATCCCAGTTGTATCCAGAGCTTAACTTGAACTCGCCAACTCGAGAAGAAAGCCTGCTTCAAAGGCTTTGTCTATAGAGTGAATTTTGTTATCGACTGATTTCTTTGAGCATCTTTTCCCTAATGACTTATAAGCCTTTTCAGTTTCGTGAGTTGATAACAACCGTATTGTTTCTTTTATTCAGCAATATAAATACAGCTCTTGATCTGTGTGCCCTCTATATCTACTTTCAATAAGGAGTAAATATACCGCTAACAATATTCTCAATTTTCCAACCATTGCACAATATGTAAACGAGTCCAATCTAATCAATTACGTATACCAACTGGCGTACAACAAAGGCATGATCACAATACGAGTGCCGCTCAACAACAAGCGTCCTACGGTAGACCGGACCATTGGACCGTCAATGACCGTCCACTCGACACCACCCAATAATCCAAATAAACACGGAGTTAGCTGTCACAGGCACGCGACACTTTTATCGCTCTGCTCCACTCCGCTCCACCACCCCCGGCGATGTTTTATTGATTGGACCATCGGCTGTTGGGCCCCACATTACAGCGCTAACTCACCAAAATTACGGGTTCCAACGCGTAGGCACAAATATTGTTCATATGCCTCATTGCTCTCTATTATAAAGCAAAACCGTGTCCACACACAATCCCGCTTTATGTATATTTACTTAAATTTTATGATATATCACGTTCTTATTGAGATAAATATTTGCGGAAAAAAGGTAAATTTTCTCAGTGTAAATTGTAGGATATGAAAACAAATAACAAGATATTTGTAATCATCAAAACAAACTGTCCGCACGCTGCCAGAATGCTAACGACATAATTCAAATTCAACACCAATATCGGGCCAAACAACAACTTGTAATAAGAGCTCAACTCCTTTATTATCCGAGTTTTGGGAACCCCCGGCCTGAGCTGTCGCCCGGACACGCATTCGCACCATCCGGCGTTTATCATTTTTTACATCTCGAGTGCCGCAGATCTTGATAACCATGGGGTTAGTGACAGCTTTCAGCTCCGGATTAACTTCGTATTGCGGGAGAAAAAATTTAATAGCTTCGAGAAGATTGCCTCGTATCCCCCTTTATGAAGTGTTAGTTATTGCGAGCCCTACCCTACAGACCCTACAATTTAAAAACTATATGTATAATTGGTTGTCTGTATAACTAAATATGATTATCCACTTAACGTAATTCATTATTATTTTATATAATACCGGACCTTCTAATGATTTTGATCGCTTATGTTTAGTGAGATATAATTAAGTTTAGTTTGAGATGTAATTAAGCAGGTTAATTATTTTCAATCGAGTAGTTTTGCTGAACATAATAATTTGATGCTGTCATCAATATCGCAAACATATTCATCAAAAAGTCATCCAAGAGTTTACAATAATTGATCTAAGATGTTCTGCTTAAGATGAGTTAAAATTTGTGAAGTTGATCAGTTTTATGTTAACAGTAATAGAAATGACGTAAATAAAATAGGTGCTTGACAACAATCGAACTTGATACAAATGTATGATTAATATTGTAGCCCACATTGATGGGTAAGGTAACTGTATTACTTCATTCAGTTCGAGTTGATGAACGCCCACCGAGGTTAAGTTTTCATTTGGAAGCTTTTTAATGATATTTTTTTTTACCGCGGTATTTATTTTGCCTATTGAAATTATTTTTGTACAGGCTGTTACCGCTTTTATATCAAAGTAGTCGTTGAGAGCTTTTCGGTAATTAACATTTATTTTACCTATTTATCGTTTTGTTATTTTATCGATAACTTTCTAAGTGATGTGAAAATAAGAAATCAGTTCTAGGACCAGGCTAATACCGACATTGTTTCTATATTTGTTTAGAAACTTACCTACATTAGTTTTATGAGTTTTAAAAGTACGATATAAAATTGGTCTAGTGTTTATCGTGCATGAAATATCAACATTGTTGCTTTTTTCTCTAACTAATAAACTGACCTGGTGGACAGCCGCAGTCACCGTAATCCCTGATGCTCCTTCGTGGCCTCCAGTACATGGGCGGCCGGGCGAGCACCTCACGCCGCAGCCGTTCGATAAGTGGCTGCTGCGGTTCTAGCACCGCACTCCGCAGTGCCAGGTGCTGTTCCTCCAGCAGTGACAGCCGTTCCTGCAGGCCATGCTGCTTGTGCAAACTGTACCCGCTTGAAATCAGGCTCATGGCACACGCACACCATAACACTGCACAGTAAGCCCAAGGATCCGCAGGACATCTCTCGTCGCATTTATCTAATTTCTTTTTTAATTCCTTTTTCTCTTCTTTTCTATTCACTTGGTTTTGATTCTTCTCCATCTGGCCGCTCGGAGGCGACTTGCCTCCCATTTTCAAAAACATGTTTCTGTTCTTATGAATGGTATTAATCTAGCGAATGGAACGAGAGCGGCATCATCTTCGATCTAAACATCATTAATGTTCAACCCGATCTGCGTCAAAACGATACATTGTACTCACAATAGAGCGGCCTGTCCCAAGCTTTTCACGGTAACAGCCTTTTCTATTCTTATTAAAATAGCATCGAAAGTATCAGAAATATTAAAGAGGAACACAAATAAATAAAAACATAAGAACGCATTCAAAATAACACAAAAATTCTAAGATCGTAATGTGGCGGACGTAGTTGTCAACGTTGCGATCGTGTTTGAATTCGCATTCGGGCGCGCGCGGAGCGTAGTTACGTGCCGTCGCGTGGACAGGCGGACCGCCACTGACTAGTGACTACTGGCTCCGCCGACTGGCTGGTCGGAGGACCAAGTCGCTGCGGCTCCACGAGACAACGAGGCGTGCGCTGCGCCGCGTCCTGTGTCCCGTGTCCCCACATTACCGGCATTTGGGAATTCTCCCTCAATGTAGTGAAGATGTTAGTTCATAGCCGCTTATTATGTACGTATTTAGGACAATAACATCTTTTTACCACTTTTTAATCTGGATAAAAAACTTCAGGAAGGAAATAAGTTGTCTCCAAATATCGCCATCGGCGAAGTGGCCACAGTTAGTTTATTTTTGTTGTCTTATTAGTAATTTTTATGAAAGTCAAAGGTACCTATGACTTAATGTACGTCATGTACGTCATAATGAATACTTTTGGAAAACATTAGTAAACGACATCCGATGAAGATTAATTTTGTTTTTGGCATTCTTTTAAGGTAGGTACATTTATAATCTTCTGGAAACTAATAAAGCTTAATGGAGTGAACATTAACTTTTACAGTGCAAAATGTATACTGTAAATTAATTTAATTAACGGTACTGAAAGGACAACTGAACAGAAAGTTGTAGATCGTTAACCTTCCCATGGTTCGGAAACGATTGCGAGAGTCGAACCGGCGCTTTTATTGGCGAAGTTTTTTTCATTGCAATCAAGTTACACGGCATGCCGATGCTGGGCCATGTTTTATAGCTAGGAGTTCGACGGAAGGTCCATATTAAGGGGATGCGTGCAAAAACGAGCAGGGCCGAGCGAGCCGGAGAGCCGCCAAATTGGGCGCCAGCTCGCGCGGAAGAACCGTGGGGGGACGCCGATCCAGTTAGTCGCTCACCCCCGTCCTCAGATACTGAATCGTCGAGCAACACCGGTTTAACTTCAACTTACGCTGTCTCATCTTTTAATACGACAGAAGTTCAAGCTAACGATGAATTTACATTCCCAGTGCGGAGACAAAGTATTGTACTGCGTAATTCAAACTAAACAAATGTAAATTGATGCAAGAGAGCTTTCAATTTGTAGACGTGATACTGTTTGTTAATGTAATTTTGATAAAACGCTGAGCGTTGTTAATGTTGGGAGATGACTGTTTATCATTCTGTAACGATGTTATATTTTAAACGTTGCTGGAATTGCTGTCTGATATGAATTTAACGTTTTGAGTCTTACTGAGATAAATTGTATCTGTAAGTCTAATATATAGGTATGTACAGTAAGAAATTTGAAACCTGTTTAGCTTTTCTAATGCGTTATTAAGTTTATAAGACATGTTTATGTTACCGGTGTGTGTATACTTACAGTATATATATTCTCAATAAGATAAAGATACTACGATAAATTGTAATACAAAAAGAAGAGTCCAATTTCAACTATCATAATCCCAGCAGGTTTATCTTAATCCTTAGCAGAGATCTATATCGACATTAATTAAATTTGTAAAGAATGAAAAAAGCACGAATGTTTTTTAAGCGATAGACGCTATTAATCTTTTTAATAGAGTCATTAAAAGCGGAGTGGCGGCCGCAAGCGCCGACTGCCACAAAAAAACGCCACGCCACTTGAGCCCTGACATGCATTACGATCCTTTGTAATAAAGCACTCATAATAACATTAAAAGATAATCCAGATAACGACTCATCCGCGCATACCGATGACCGATCTAATAAGACACAGCGCCACTAACGTCCGGCCTTATCAATGCCTCAAACATCTAAATGGTCATTACAACATTTTTATTAATGTTATTTACGACACCATTACAGTTTGGTTTAAAGTTACGACTCCATAATTGTGTTTCATAAAATTTTAAACAATATTTACAGGATTGAAAAGGCGTTTTCAAATTTAATGACGGTATTATTTTTGATGCGCCGTTCGAGAGCGTTAAATGCTCAATCTCAAGACACCTTTGTGAATATTTAAGCATTTATTTCGGATGTGCAAGCTACGTGATGTCTTTATAAATTACAAGTTGTTGTCGTTCATTTCTTTTAAATGGTGAACCACTTTGATGAATTTTTCCTAAGTGTTTAAGTTTGTACATTAGGGACATACAAAATTGTTCCATCGACGACGCAATCTGCAACATTCAAGCGGAGACAAATAGCTGCAATTAAAACTAGATTGTCGTTATTTTGCAGGAACGCTACAGCGTCGCATCAGGCGGGTATGCCGTGGCACTGTGCCGAATGACGCGCGGCTATCCATCTCGCAGCTCTTGACATTACAAACTTAATTTAAACTTTTGTACTCCGTCAAAATGTTGAGTTTAATACACCCTCCGCACAGTTTATATTTTTTTAATTTAATCACGTATTCTTTTGAATAATTGAGTAACGCAATGGGAACTTTGCAGTGGAGAAAATGGTCTTGGCGAAGTTTCTCTAATCGTTACAGTCGACATGAGTCAAGGGAAATCTTTGGCGGTGAATTAAAATTGTGTTTGTTTCTAACTTGGTCCCGAATTGTCAGAGTTTAACTCTTCCGTAATATTTAATAGGAAAGTTATAAATAGGTAACGGTGCAGCTAAAGAACAACTTTAAGGGCTTACCCTAACCGAGTTTAGGTTAAGTTGCCAACTTGACTTCACTAACAACTGATTTTACACTTCTGCTGGGAACAAACTTCGTGAAGAAACTTTGCAGTTTGTTTTCGTGTTTTGTCATATTTCTTACAGTTTATGTGATATTATCTTGTTGAAGTAATTTGTTTCTGTTCAAATAAGTTGGCTTGAATTAACGATATTATAAAGTATATTAAATGGGTTATGTGGACCGAAAATAATTTCCATAATGTGGATAATAATTATAGTACAGTGTATGTCTGTATACACTTGGATATTGGAGATTGGAGTAGAGAATATGTAAAGCAAACTTTACCAAGTTTGGAAAATTCCTATGTATACATAGGAATTTTCCAAACTTAAAGTATTAGTATATAATTCTTGATTTATGCTTGAAAGATCAGCAAGCAATTCTCTACGTAAATTAAAGAGTTTATATCTTCAACTCTGATTTGAAAGACCCTAACTCAGAATTTATCGTTAATGGCTGACAGATTACGTAATCAATTGGAACCGATCAATCAGTGTAGCGGATACTCTCACAGGGCCTTATAATTGTTTGTAGGAACATTCAATTTACTCCAGCCAATCAGAAGCGCCGTGACCTTGTTAAATCCATTCCAATTTCGAACGAAGGCGTAAATATTACCAGTGGCGCGAAATGTAAATAGCTCAGTATCGCCGAAACGAAAGTGAAATATCCCTTCGCCCGTGCACCAAATTGAGGCAGCCACGTTATCGGATCGTTTGCTTTATTTACAGTTTGTGGTAGAATTGGGAAAAGTTGTGAAGGGGCGAGGTGCGAGGGCGCCAGGGGTGTGAAGCCAACCACTTCCTCCATTTTATGAATTGTCGAGCGGTCACCTACTTGTGAGTTGGCGACACCAATACCGAGTCCGGATGTTTCGCGCTCGTAAATATTGAACTTGGAAAAATCGCAGCCGCACTGCGGTCGCGGCTATTTACTGTTATTACTTCTTTGTTTGTGCTGCTGATTACAACTCTCATTTAAGTTTATATCGAACCGGTATACCCATTACGGGCTGTTTTATTACTTTATGGGTTGGTATTAGGAGTGAACTTAACCGCCAAAAGAGGAGATTAATATAGCTTGGCACCTACTATATTCTTGCACTGTATCAAGCCTCCGGCGTTTCATATGCAGGAATGGATATATCTAAAGCTTGAAAGTTTCGCACTAGCTGCATCTGGAACTATAGATATGAAAATGAAACTCACAAAGTCATTCCCACTTTCGTTATACATGAAATATATTTACGTGACACTATTCTACTTTGACTGCTAATATTAATAGTGCGAAAGATTTCTGGTTTGTTACTTACGTTATTTTACACTAAAATTTGGGTATAGGCAAACTGGGAGCAGGACAGGACAGGATAATTTTTATTTATATGTATTTTTATATGAGTAAGAAAAAAAAGATAAAGGGAGAAGGAAAAGTATTTTTATACTAGACAACAAATACAGAAACAAAAAAAACAGAGATATAGAACAATGTCTGCCTCTCAGAGTGATGTTATCCATGTAGTGGTGGAGGCAGACAGCGCTGATTTTCAGAGGCGGACACACAGGTCTAAAACTATAACTAAAATTTAAAATATTACATTCCAAAAAATTAAGGCGAACCATAGATTTTAATCATTGCAGGGAGTTTCGCAGCGCGTGCTGGCAATATTACACGCAATTCCCACCGCGTCTCCCTATTGACGCCAATCCCATTAACCTTCAAAGACAAAAATGCAAACACGAGTGTGATATTGTGTTTCGTGTTTGTTTGTTTGCGTAAACGTGAGAACAAGTTTCCACTACCTGTCATGTCGGCATAAAATTATCCTAATATTGCAGAAGTCTAAAATGAAGCACTATATGGTAGGAATGCTTATATAAATCTGTTTTAGAATAAAACTTAATATTGCCAGCGAATGTCGTCGACCTGGCAATGACAGTCGTAAAATGGGACTTCACGTATGCATTATGTGAGAGAAGATGACAATACTACAAATTCTATATAGAGCGGCCCACCGCAGTCACAGATTAGTATGCGAAGAGCTGAACCGAAAGCAATTAGACGTTTCGATTCCATCTGAATTCGAAATGGGTTTCGATTGGGACAAATAGTTTGGACCCTTCAAATTGGTGTCGAGGTGACGCGTGATGTTCTAATGTAATCACTCCGGTCAGAGGTTCCTTCCAATTTGCAGCTTACGACCAAACTTCGATCTGTGTGATTTTGTGAATCGTAATTGTAGAATATAAGGGGTCATCAACCCGTATTATGCAGGATTTTATTTGAGCATCGTAATCGTCCCAACGTTAATCCCGGTGGTATCAAAAGGTTGCAGTTTAGGAGCACGGCGTCTACTCTTCTACGTTTTCCCCTCCTTTTGTGGCTTATATTGGCTTCTAGATAAGCGACTGCAATCTCGAAAGGAAAACTTATGCCACAGTCTGTTAATAAGCAGGTGTATTTGCTTACAGAGACGTTGATTTTATTTTAGCATCACGTAAATTTGATTTTGTAATCATTGTCACACACATAACCAGTCTTGTTAAACAATAACCCTTAATTGGGATTTGCACGACCCAGGGAGAGTGAAAGTATATCACTTAATTGTTAACTAAGGTGTACCAAGCTGTGTCGCAGCGACCTGATTATCATACTTTATAACATTTGTAGTCACGAACAGTTGTGTCGTACCACGAGTATTGTTGAATTATTTCCTTCAACAAACTGATTTAGAAACAGCTGTGAAACTTTAAAAGCTGCCATAAAGTTGAGATTTATCAAGAAAACTTGATATTTATGAGAAAGATACGAAAGATGGAATACAATCTACGATAATTACAGTTTTAAAATGGAATAATAGTTTGGGAATAACCAAGCGGTATAGGGACGGGAAACATTTAGCTGTAAATTACACGCATCGCTGTGATATGCAAATTTAATATAAATAAGTAAGAAGATAACCATAGAAATTAGTATAGGGTTTTATCCTATATTGAGAGAGACGCCATACTTTTTGTAGAAATTAGAACTAACTTTTAAACATAGAGGAATAATCTGTTACTATTTCATTAATCTAGGTCTATTTCGTTAGTCTACCATTCTAACAGTACAAGAGGCTTACAAATTGCGAAAGTTTTTGCCTCTTACTTTGTCAATTAATTACGAAAAGGTCCTACTTTACATAAAGTTAAAGTTCTTGTCCGGCACACACTGAAAACTTTCCACACAACGTGTAAATTCACAACAGATTAACAACTACAGGCAAAATAAGCATCGGAACAACAAGTTATGTAATAAAATTATTCAGCTACCAGCACTAGTCCTATACTAGGGGATATAGACGAAGTAACTTCGGTTTCATGTCAATTCCCACGAAATAGTGCGGCGAGCGTAGTCCTTGCGGGCAGTGCACGGTTGTGTGCGTGCTGCACTGGACTGGTGCTCGAGTACGGTGCCACTCTGTTTATTACTATTTTGTTGATGCGCTGTTGATTTGACTTACGTGGTTTCACAACTAAATTATTTCTTTTAGATCACCTAGGTGGATGCAATGGTTTGTTTAGTAAAACTTCAATTCTTTACTAAATTCTTGTAGGAACAAAATATCTATTGTAACATTTCTACGCTTAATTTTGAAGCCTACAATCTTATTCTTGGTATATCTTTTGAGAAACGAAGTAGGTATACAGAAAATATCCCTTATACCTTTGTAATGATTTAAGTAGCCGTAACAGTTTCAATAACAATGGAAATCGTTGTAAACAATAACACGGAGCCGACCTTCCCCCGCTCGTCAACTACTAAACTCGGGCTGTGATATAAACTGATAAAGAAACTATGCAAGCGGAAACTTTAACGCCGCCGAAGTTTGGACAAATTATCTGTCCGCAGCGAGGGGTGTGTGTGTTTAGGACGAGGCGTGTGGCAACAACTGGGCTGTTAAGAAAATCTACCTCAACCAATCTGAAAGGACCCACAACCGTTCATTACGTACACTTACGTATAGGGACGTCGTTGAAAATATGAAGATGTGTGAGGGATCAAGCAAGAGCGGTCCTGTCAACACTTGCACGCGACATTTGCGAGGCGGCCTTTAATTTTCCTGAGTCGCTTGTTGTCGTTTGCGGAATTTATACACGCATATGTTTTGATGATTTTGTGTTTCACGATTGCGCTAACTTTGCTGTGGTAACGAATTTCAAAGTGGACCATATGCATCCCTTGTAATGGTGTCATTTGAAAACACACTTTGTCGGTAAATTAAGGTTTGGGGAAAATATCTACATATTTAGAAAATTCATGCAGCAAAATTTTATCTTTGTGGAGAGCATAATATTTTGCATACGATTGTAATTTACAACTGCTTATGCTCTATCATAACATTTTATATAACATTTGAGACAAATATTCCATCCAAGTTTCTTTATAATTTATGTTTTACAAATTTTACCAGTCCACAAATTTAAACAAAACAGAATTCGATTATATCTGGAGTATTTATAGATTTAACATCTATATCACTACAAATCTTATTTTGGAATTGAATTAGTTTATCAATGTTGTCAATCTTGTTTTAAGTTTGATTGAAAATTATGAAATTCTTGATCTTGAAAAGTGGCCACGCTTTGTTAGCTCATTTAGATAAATCTGTCATTAAGTCTGTTATTGTAGATTTGTAGCACCTCGCCTTCATAAACTGTCTCCTTTCTAAGACGTGATATAATTTGATTTAATATTATTTACTTTCATTGTTCTACAAATTTATAGCTTTCAGATGTAACAAGTGGTATTTGGTTGCATAAACAACATCACGACACGACTATTCAGACTGAGTATGATACTCTTAATTATTACATCACGGTTAAATATTAGTTTATGAGTATGAGACAAGGAATTGAGGTATGGTCCAGGACTGTCAAAAATTACACAAAATTAAATGTGAGGGTTCTTCGGTCAGTTCCGCAACATAATTATAATTTTGTTTATGTTATCACACGGTTTGTCCATGACTCTATTTATACTGTATATAATCCCGTGGTAAATAGTACAGAGTAGAGCAATAAATATTAGCAGAGAAAATGAATCAAGATAAGGAGGCAAAGGGGACGGACAGCGCACTGGATGGTGGCTGGCGGCTCGCGTCGCGCGGACCGGCCGGCCTCGCGCATATCACCGTACTTTGTTCGCGCTCATTGAGCTGTGTAAAAAGATACAAGCTCCCCTATTTCATTTATACTAGCATGTTTATGTAGCTAAATAAATTGCTTTCATTTCACTAGTAATCTTCTTTTCTGCTTTGATCTCAGTCTGTTCATTTATTTTTTAAATTTAATTTGTTTCTGTCGTTTTCCGTTCGTAACATTTGTGCTAAAACTCGTCTGACTGAATAATTTATAAAATTGGTATTTCCTAATTTTATTTTCTCTCGTAAAGCTAAGTAACGAATTTTGTAGATGGCGAAATGTTTAATTGGCTAGGTTAGTTATCTGGACAGCAATTATCTCATCAGCAATACAGTAGATACTACTGTCGCGATTACAACAATAAACTGTACAGCTTGTAATTACTTAATACATACATACATACATAAAATCACGCCTGTCTCCCATAGGGGTAGGCAGAGATCACGGATCTCCATTTGCTACGATCCTGACATATTACTCTCGCTTCATTCACTCTCATTACATTCTTCATGCATGCTCGTCGGTTTAGAGTACTCCTGACCTGCCCCTTTTCTAAAACTTCCCCGATTTGGTCCAGGTATAATAATATAATTACTTAATGCTATTAGATTTATTGAAATTAAATCTGTTTGACTTATTTCCTTTGTACTCACTCCTGTATATCAACACAAAAAACAGATAAACTTTCAGACTTTCAACGTTCACAAAAATATATTCCGGCAAAAATGTACTATAATAGTTTTTGCCAATAGACAATACATATTGTAACATTAATCCAACTAGCTTCATTTTGTCTTGGGCGAAACGAGTAGAGGAAAATTTCGAAGCTAGCAAAAAAAAATCTGATATAAAATACAGTGATAAAGCGTGGAAGCCGATACGTTCGTGGTGACAATGACAAATAAAGTAGCGAAGGCAGCGGTAACAAATGTCATCGTGGAGCGACAAATCCGCGGACCGATCGGATTTAGCGAACGATTCCTTGTTCCCACCGCCCGACCACATTTATTTCCCGCCGTTTGATCTCTACAGGTATTCCCTTTTATCAGGTAGACTCATTCACGATAGCGAAACCCCTCAAACCATTCTTTAAACGACCGATGTTGGATCAGCAATCGATACTTATAATAAAACTTTACGGGACATTTTCTCTGTGATTTCTTAGGGTTCGGAAATACGGCTGAATCTTCAACCGGCATTAAGCCTACTCTCTATCAAACCAAAATGTTCAGAACCATTAAACATGATTAATGCTTCTCGAAACGTATTTGGTGGACAAACTTCGTTACATAATTCTGTCAACGTTACATGGGCATATCCTAAATTACAGCTATCAACGGGTTCTATGACAAATTACGAGGGACAAACTAATAAACATGAGAACATCTAAATAGCATCTGGTGTTAAACCGGGACGTCTCAATAATTCAGCAAAAGCTGGGGTGTGTCGTGAAGGTACAGGCGGGTAATGTTTGGGCAAATGTTTGCATATGACCCATCCCGGCCCCTAATACAGGGGAAATTGTATGCGAATAGCGAGAAGCAGTCCGTTCACAATACTCGTCTATGAACTTTTCCGGTCACAGCATAAATCGAATCCAGTAGGTAAAATAAATATCGCAATTTCTTTTAGTCTATGACCAAATTTATTTCTAGTTGCCATATACATCTTGGTGTCAAAAACGGAGACTACTTTAAGCGGCAAATATAACTGTGGTCTTAACTTCTTTCAGCATATTTGTATCTTTTGATATTGATATTGCTCCGGCGTAGCTCTAAATTGTAGGCTCTGCGCATGTTCTTTGTAATTTGTGAAGTGTTTCTACTGAGTAGATGTTAGTATATTGAACTTTGAATACATACGTTTGGTTGATATCTCAATTATTATATATTTCTCTTACAGGCGTGAGCATATATATGTATGTAAAATAGTGTTAACGCACAACGTAATCGTTATTACAGATTACTGCTATAACAACTTTTATTATCTGTAACAACATGTCAAATGTTTGCATTAAAGCTTGCGAGCACAGATAACATAACGTCTTCGTACTAATAAAGAAAACTCTTAGAAAAAAGAAACTTGGTTTCACCTGTAACTAAATGGACATTGCTGACTTTGGATGAAAAAACTTATTCGTATTATATTTGTAAAACTTATTTGTATGTACATGAAAGTGATAAACTAAACTAACTCCCACAATGAGTAACGGAAAAGTGCTGAGCTTGTGATATGCCTCGTCTCTTGGCACCACGGGAACGGATGCTATTCTAGCAGGTATATGAAGCCACCACCAATTTTCTTACAGCTAACACAGTAGATTAAGCCATGTAAAATCACCTATATAAACTACGAAGGAAAGCGCGTTGTACTGCACGCCGCTCATGTCGGAGCCGCGTGAGCCAGCGGCGCGGGCGGGCGACGTCACACGACGTCGGCGCCCGCGGCACCGGAGCGCCGTGGCCTGTCGCCGTTGCCAGGGTTTGTCATCACCCCTGCCAGACCGCTACAGGCCACGAAATGGCGGGCACCCTGGCTCAGTCCCGCTGCAGCAACCGAATGCCAGCTATTTGTTAATTATAAGTAATTTCAAAAACAAAGAAAATCCTACTATTATTGACTGGATATTATGACTATCTATGCTGTACATTATAAAATCTGTCATTCGTTGAATGATCTAGTGATTGTCGAAAGTTGAAAACGTAGACAGGTGGATTGGACTTATCTTTTGGATTATCCCTTTGGCACAGGGGACACCCACGTTGCGTTGCAGGTAACAAATGAATTTATTCTATTTTTATTCGTCAGGATGATATGGAAAAGCAGGGATTTTAAATGTACTTCCAGACTTTTAATTTGACGAGAATCAGACTTATACAAAAAAAGTTAGGTATCAGTTAAATGTTATATTTGTTAATATCTAAAAATGGTATTTGTAAAAGCTCAAAAAGTTATGTATCGATTGAGCGTAAATTTTGATACATCATACAACCCGCTTTAAAGATGATTCTTAGCTTGTTTTCGTGCTGGTTGCTGGTGCTACAATCGCGCTGTACTATTTTTTTATTTCCAGAAAAACATAGTATCTGGCCCGTTTATTTCCTACAAATATCTTTGTCTAAGTGTACTTTACCCCGGTATGAGTAATAATAGTGCACTGTATAAATTTTAAAGTCAATTCGATATTGCTGTCCAATACTGGATTGGGGTCCAGCTCCTTTCGTGACTGCAATGCACACGCGACTTACAAGAAAATAAATCCTCGTGTCTGGTTCAAGGTAGATACGGATATAACCTTTTGTAAGTCAGATTGAGGCATTACAGATAAATGATATTTCTGCTTCTTTATGTGCATATTATTTAAAAAATAACATATTTATCATTTATTTCTATATTTATTCATTTATTTGCATAATACAGACATAATAAGTTGGTCGCTAAAAATAAACTAAGTATGTACAATGTATTATCACCAGTAATGGCATGCAAATATTACATTATTACATAACATAATCTTTACGCCTATATCCCCGAAGGGGTAGGCAGAGGTGCTAGCATCCATATTTCGCCAGTTTATGTTTAGGTCCAAATGTAATAGGTGGCGAGCCTATTGCCATTAACTGGGTACTTATAAACCTGCGATAAATACACACAACTTCGAAAAGCCTCGAAAAGTCATTGGTGTGTGCCATGGTAAAACCTGGGATCGAACCCAAGACTTCGTCTCAACAGTTCATTACCCACTAGGCTACCGCGACTTTTATTACAAGAAACAATAATTAAGTGGATACTATGGCTATTTATTTGGTGGGGCTATTTATACACACGCTGTCTGAGGGTCGTATTTGGTTGCCGAAGGTGAGGTTGACAGGCATATCCCTAAATCTGAAGTAAAAAGTTAACATGTCGTAGAATTCCTCCCTATCGATGACGATCGAGCGGGAAGCGCGTGACAATTTTTGAATCGATTCCTGTCATATAGGGCCGGAACTTTCGAACGCTTACTCAGCACCCACTGTTACGACTAGCTTGTCACGACATCGTTAGAAATACCGTGAATATAACATATTGTCTATTTTGAACTGTAGAATAAAAAGAGAGAGATAAATTTGAAAAAGAGAGACATTTCTTATCTTTAGTAAGAATTTTTCTTGCAGTGAAAAAGGCGCCATGTGAACATTTATTTATTTATTTTATTCTTTAAAAGAACTTACATCTATTACAAAGAAATTAAAACATAAAAAATAGGTACTTAATACAGATCTTGTACAAGATTACAAGGTGTAAATTAAATACGACAGACACAAATTACAGGCAGTACCCTACTCATTGAACCCTTTAAAGAAGGCATCGCTCATAATGCTTTTGAGTTTTGTTATGCTGGTGTTCAATAAGTCAACTTCGTTGTGTGACCGCGAGATTGCGTTGAAATCTCTGCTGGCTCGAATGATTTTGTCGATAGTTGATTTTTTTTTGCTAACATGCAGAAATTTTTCTTAAGGAGTAATGTACGCATAATCCAATTCTATTCAATAGCTCATGACAGGCAACTGAACCGTTTGCAAGGCCGAAAAGCAAAGATTGATCAGCCACGCGTCTACGTATGTACAGTGGTACCAAGTGAAATTTTCTGCATCGAGTCATATTATAGTATATTAGTATAACCTTTCTATCCTAATATATTTATGTGATATTTATATTCAGAACAAACACAACGTTTGTCAATTCATCTTTACGTATAAACAAAAGTTCCCCAAAATTGATGCATAGTTAACCGCTTCGAAACGGTCAACAAAAACAGTCCCAAGTTGTTGACTACCCAAACACAATACTGTTAACAACCGATGGGCACAGTGGGTACATCCCCGTCACACAACTGATCTTGAACAATGGCACAGAAACACAAACAACTGGATATTGAGACGTTTGTCTTCGAATCTACATTACTTACTACAAACACGATACAACCCCTCAAGTTAAATAGGGTGAGTTATAGTTTTCGTAAGGTTTCTGTTTACATGGCACGACGCGATGTTATTCTACGCGAGCGTTATACGATGGGAACACGACAGCGATACGACATTTATTATTGTGACTACCGCTTCAGTAGGTACGTAATTTTAAATAACAATATTATATTACATTAATGATTATAGTGTTAAAATTTTCTCATATACGAGTCTTGTCCAAACTAATTTTTATGTAGGTATCATTTAACATTATCTTCTTTTGGTTTGCTCAAATTTCGTATAAGATTTTTATTGTTATAGGTAAAGAAACAACTGCAGAAAACGCATAAAATGATGTTCTAATTATAAGAAAGCTCAATATTATAGTGTAATATGTAGTCAATTTATCGCAGGTTTATAAGTACCCGGTTAATGGCAATAGGCTCGCCACCTTTTACATTGGGACCTAAACATAAACTGGCGAAATGTGGGTGGTAGCACCTATGCCTACCCCTTCGAGGATATAGACGTGAGTTTATGTTATGTTATGTAGTTAATATAATATAAGCGATGTAGAATTGTATACAAATCGGGTCGTACAATATAAATAGTCTCTCTCCTATAGTTATTGGCAAAGGTTATCCCTTCATTTCCTTTTGCCCGTAGATAATATGTACGGCTCACGCACAGTTTGATTGATTTTCCCCCGATTAGCCTGCGTAGTTGTGTGCACTCAATTGAAAATCTTGAAACATTTTGAATGGCTTGCTACCAGGAACTTGCTTCAATCTTAGTGCTCTGAATAAATAAATACATTCGTATTATATGTAACTTTCCATTACCTTAAAATTGTTCTAAAGTAACGTCTCTCTGATGGGCAGATACATTAGCCTACTGACAGAATGTATTTCAATTGAGAAGTAGAGAAGTAAGGGACTGGTCGCGGGTTCGAGTCCTGTCTGAGTCGTTTCACTTTTTCCAATCTAAATCGATTTGAATTGTTAGCCTACTAATTGCTGTAAAATATTACTTTAGCGATAATTGATATCCTTCAAGTACTAGAATACTAAGAAAGAGACGAGAAAACAGACGTAAAATGCTGTACATTTCTTAAGTTTCCAGTATTAAAATAATTTCGTAAGTCTTATAAAGCTTAAAAATTAATTGTTTCCTAATATCGGGTCTGCTGAGAAAAACAATTAAATGATAAATGATATAATCGTTGTAAGCTTCTTTCGTCAAAAGTTTTTCCTTGTTAATTTTATTTTCATTCGGAGGTCACTCAGGTCGATCGGGAAAATCTTACCGAGAGCTAACCTTCAACAAATTTAAGAAAGCACTAACTACCTGGCTGATTGAGAAGTGTTATTATAGTGTCAAGGAGTTTCTTGAGGATAAATGATGATTGTTTGGGTACAAATCACATTTGAAGTGTCATTTTAATGTATTATGTGGGACTTATAAATGAGATGATTATTGTATGTGTAATTATTAGTAGGTAGGTATTGTGTATTCTTTTATATATAAAAAAAAAAATAGTAAATAAATTATACTTGCATGTATTCTTGACACTAAATATTGACATTATTGGACATTTTATATGTATTCTAATTTTAATTTTAATCTTATTACAATTGAATTACGTACATCATCATCAATCGAATATGTAACATTTTTAATGGATTTTGCATGCAGAGAAACTGCGAAGCATGTCGGACCTTATTTGTTTTTGTAACACCATTGTAACATACCGTGTTTCGAGCAATAAATGATTTACTTACTTACTTACTTTAATATTTTAAAATGACGGACTGAAAAATAACATAAAATTTAGGAGGAAATAATATTGATAATGTGTGAACCACGTTACTCTGTGTGTTAAATATGAATAAAGATCAAAATCAATTCCAATGCTTCATTAAGTCAATAAACCATACACGTTGACCCTATGAGATTATTTTGTCATAGGTTTGCCCAACACTGGATTTCATGATTGAAAATATGTTGATGAGCGTCCTATGAAATTTGTTGAGTAAAATGAGCTAGCTCTATTTAATTTTAAGGCATCTCGGAACCAACTGGGCGTGTTAATCTCCAGTCCCTTTCTATCCCTCCCTATGTCCTTTTGTCCCTCATTTCTGCTGCGCAATGCAGATACTCTCACTTCTAGTCATAGATATTTATTTTACTGTTATTTCGTACCATTGCCGCTGCTTCATTTGTTCCTATTTTAAACTGCTGCGTTAGAAAATTTACCCCTTTTGCAGCATTTTTAAAATCATACAAAATAGAAAATTCAAATCTTAAGACTAGCATTGCTTAAGACTTTTAAACTTATAGATTATTAACTCTATATTATTAAATACCCAGACGTTAGGCAACTCGCACTTTCTAAGAAGTTAATTTATCAGAGTAGATACATAGATATTCAACACAAAATTTCTGAAGTATATTTACTCCATTGTCTCAGCAGGAAGTTAGCCACAATGCGCGGTCCATGCTGTGCAAATGGCGTATTTATTATGCCGCACAAATGATCAACATTAATCTATCAAATCGTATCTAATAAATCTGCATTGTGTTGTACAATACCTTATCAATGTTTAGCATGTTATACATTTAACAGTACAAATCGTACTATTGAGGTACCAAAAACTAGGTGATGAACGAGCACAGTTTGCTTGACAATAGAGGTATTAGCATAATCCTCGAAAACGATTAGTTTTGGATGATGATGAGATCACTCTCGCATTCAAATACAATGTAAAATTTTTAATAAGTCAATACCGAATATCCGTTTCCAGTGTAGGACTTTTCTCGATTAAATAATTCTGCCGACGTTTCGGATGCGTTGCAGCTCCCGTGGTCCATACTTGACTAAGTAGTTTAACTGAAGTGTAGGCTTCTAGTAGATACAGTTCTCCGGAAAGAAAATTGTTATACATAAGTATTTACAACAAGTAATTTAGACGGATATCGACCAAAACATTTCTTTTACTCAGCTTAGGCCATCTGACAGGAGGTCATCACGAAATATAGAAGATTTCTTAGGGCTCTCGGACAACGCCTGACACGGTAGCTTTATTTGCAAGCTCCCGTCAATCGTTTATTACGTGATATCAAACTTTTAGAAGTAAAGTCTGACACACTCTGATCTTTCATGCCTCTGCCATTCATTGCCAATTAACCTTACTCGTCAGGTTAATTGGCAATTAATAACAGACTTCCCTAGGAGGCAGTGTACCATTCGCAATGCATGCTGTATCGTGAGCGTTATACACTCGAAAGGTAATAACAGACAGATCTTATTACTCCTACCTTACTAGTATGAAAATGTTTTAAATCTTAAACACTACCATTCAATCGATACGATCGGTGATCATCAAGAATTCAATGCCAAGCAGCAAATAATAAATGTAAAATATTTAAATAACGAAAATGATTACAAACAAACGAAACTTAATATGAAGTTAACGATATAACGTAGGCAAATATGTACATACATATAATGGAATTTGTCGAAGAGAGCAATCTTAGGCCCGGATCAGACGCGCGATCGTCGGCGGCGATAGGGCACGCATTGCGACTGTTCCCACCGCGAGTCGCCCGTCTGTTGTCGCACCGATCGAAGATAAATATTCGGTTTCTTGTTCCGTAGCGATTGTTAAAATTGTTACATAATTGTGCTCAAGATGCCTCGTAGACGAATATTTATTAACCCAAAGTGAATTACTGACAAGTCTTTGTTGTGAATCGCTGTGATTGCTTTATTTGTAGCTTGTAGCTATGCGAGGGCCAGAACGCGGACGACGTCACAATCTGATAAATTGATTCTGTATTTTGTCAAACTGCTTGCTGGCAAACAGGGTGACGATTGAATCAATCTTAGATCTAAGCTCATTTTGAAATAACATTGTCGAAAATTATTGTTGGGCACAATCTATCAGATGGTACAATATATAGCCAGATGGACATATATTACAAAAATTTGCTACATATAGAGAGAGATCCCAAAACATACTAATGGCGCTTTAATATTATTTAATTTGGTTTGGTCATGTTGAGAGAATGAATGAAAGAAGACTAACGAAACAGGTGTATGAGGCGAGTGTGGATGGTACCGTCGGAAGGGGAAGATCTAGGCGCACATACTTGGACCAAATCAGGGAAGTTTTAGAAAAGGGGCAGGTCAGGAGTACTCTAAACCGACGAGCATGCATGAAGAATGTAATGAGGGTGAATGAAGCGAGAGTAGTATGTCAGGATCGTAGCAAGTGGAGATCCGTGATCTCTGCCTACCCCTATGGGAAACAGGCGTAATTTTATGTATGTATGTATGTACCTAATAATTATATATGTAAGTCTTACATATATCTGTAGCAGTGTTAATCATTTAACACGTATCGTATCCTAGTAGCTTGTGTTAAATCGTATAATATTATCGGCTAATATATCTCTATTAAACAAGCAGTGTAAACTCCCCTTTATGATACAAGTAGGCGGTTTATACAATATTAAATAGATCAATCGTACATGGTATAATATCAGATATTATTTATTCCTCAAATCTACGTAAGTACACAAATATTATGAATGTAGCGTAATATAAAAATGGTAAAGAAACGCTAGAAATGTAGGCGATGAGGTAGAACGTAAATATTCCAGTCTCACCCGGGGTCTGTCCATTGAATGGTTTACTTTTTACCGTTTGATATACCACTGCGGTAAACAAGAAGCCTTTTCTTTGTCGAAGGTACATTTTCATATATGTATTTCAATGTTGTTTATTGTGCCAGCCTACTCAATCCGCTTAAGTACCCAATGTGTTTAGTGACAATACACATAAAACATAACTTAGGTACTATGTTTAAGCCGCCACTTTTTCCGCCTAAAATGGTTAGAGTCATTTACGCTACGACACATTAATAAACTATATGTAACACTAACTTAACTAACCGCTTATGTAATTATACTCCACACACATAAAAAGTAAAGACATGCAACATCTACAATATCTAATTAGATTCCGTTGATAGGTTCACCAAGTCCCACGTTCAACATGTAATTTGGTGAACCTACCCATCGCAACATGAATTGGGTAACAACATTACTAGTAGTGTAAAATTTCCTACCAAACCAGGCATCATCATGAGAAAAAGTAGGTATTCCTTTTAGTTTCGTAATAATGTAAAGCTGCTTACGGTAAAAGCTAATGGCGACAGTAAATTTATTAGACTAAAGCAAGCAGTAAAAAGTTACACGCATTCGTTTAATTCCGCGCGTAAATGTGCAGCCAACAGCCGAGGGAGATTTGCGCTAACAAATAAGTACGAGCGAAAAGGTCGTGAACTGAGCGTAAGCCGCCGCCAGCGGCTGTGGGCCGATTACATTACACCTAACATATTACACGTTCACCTGGATCGAGTACAAGACATATATTGACATAGTAATGAGTTATAACATCATTTCATACAACAGTGGCGACCCTATGACCCGATTTCTGCTAGCTACCCTTTGCAGAGATGGCTCTATCATTATAGAAATGTATACATTTGACTAGCTAGATCAAGGTATGATTTTTTTCCATCGGCTTCTCTTTTGATAATTTTTGACTTGTCATACATGTATCTACATATACGAGTTAGAGGTTCCCGGTTCGAGTAAAGTTTTCTTAAGGTGTTCTCTTGGGAAAGCTTCAGTAATACTACGTAGTTTGGCAACACTCCCTCATTGGCGTGATTACCGGTGAACTTTAATACAGAATACAGACTACTTCTTTTCCGCGAGCATCGCAACCAGGCTGTTATGCATTCTGCATTGTGAATACTGCTTATAAAATAGCAGTTGATGGTAATAGACACGACATCTAAAACGTCGATCAGAAAAAACCAAGGAAGAAATATTGGAATTAATACATATTAGACAATTTATCTTGTCTATCACGTTTGACAAATACCATAACATTATAGAACAGTGTACAACTGCCATTATTATCCCATGGCGCACAACATTGGTCCAATCAATTGTAAACCGCACGATTGTCAATCAATTAGTCGCGTTGTGAGGCCAATTAACTACCGACCGTGGCTATACTCTGTGGCTAGATGAAAAGATTAATGCAGCAGCCGCAGGACACAATTGTGGCCAAATTATTATCGACTATAAATTGTTATAACAAAATAAAGGGCCACAATTGAAGTGTCAACAGTAAGACAATATCTGTATTGTAAATTATTTTACTTTCGGTGGCCAATAATGCTAGCTAACTGAGCTTCTTGCAGCCGGATCCAAGGCCAACGCGGCATGGGAGATGGAGATGTTGTTTGACCTAGACTACTGCTGCACAGGTCATACAATTGTACATGGCGCGTTGTTCTTTAGATGTTAAAATAACTTGGTTTCGTGCTTACTGCAGTTCATTCTACGCGTGCAGCTTGTAGGCTCATTATACGGGGCGGGCTTACAGCGTCTTTCGCGTTCAATACAATAACGCGTTCCGGGTGTTGATGGGGCTGCCCCGATACTGTAGTGCATCAGGGATGTTTGCAAAAGCCAGGGTTGACTGTTTCTATGCAACAATCAGGAAAAGGTGCGCATCCTTGGTGCGCCGGATGCGGGCCAGCCCCAACAGTGTCCTGAGCATGATTGCAAGCAGGTTAGACTGCACATTTATAAATCGGTGTTGCAGGGTTTCCTCTTCAGTGATAACCTTGTAGCACTTTATGTTTATTGTTTATTGAAAATTTATTTTTATTTATCATTTAAATTTTTTGGTAATAACATAGCCATGTAAGAAATTGTTACTAACCCAATGAGCCAAAGACGCTTTAATAAAGAAACTTTATTATTATTATTATTATAAAATTTCCACCCAGTCTACATTGGGTGCTTAGAGCATTGGAATAAGAAAAACCTGGATATGGTAAACCTGGGTATCGATATCAAATTAAAAGGAGACAGTAAGATCACTACACTTCACTACAACTCACAACAGACGAGGTTCTGGAACTGTTCAAAAGAGGTTCCAACTAAGGTAATTGATATTATGTCATCATATTGTCACTAAAGCAATTAAATCCGAAATCTTTGTAAAGCAATTGATTACCATTAGCAAATTAACAAATCGTTAAATCATTAAAACCATAAGTACCATAAGACATCATCATCTTACAGCGTCAGTCCGAGGTCATAACTATACCCAAATACTAAATAAATGGCAAAGGAATAATGTACGTGTGGAAAGATTAAAAAAAGCGCAGGTGCAACTAATAAAAACAGAAGTTTACAGTCGATTATTATAATACATAGTTCCATCAACGTTATTCACAGGCACTTACACTTTAAATATGTAAAATTGAAACCTGTTTGCATAAGTGACGCTGCTAACACTTCCGAACTGCGCTGAGTTCCGAAGTGGCGCTGAGTGGTGGGAGCTTCACAAACTTTGTAATACAGCCAACTTTTAGATTATTTGATGCCTGTTGTTCACTTCCCGCGGATTTATACGTATCTACTTCAAACGACGCGAGACAGCAATACATGAAATACAACGATGTACTATTTCAACTGAAAATCAAACAATGGTCTTTTCACCGCGTTATAAATTTATTGCAACGTTGGCGGTCATTTTCAAAGACCAACTAGACTTGATATACTATCCATGACGTACACTGGTACTGTATATCGAATCGAAGAGTCGTAAATAAATTCGTGTGTAGATAAGTGCCGTGACACCCGCATCCAATCGAGATGTCGCACGATCGGTGATCGTTATCACTTGATTGTCACTCGAATAGATTATAATTTGAAATTTGGAATACAATAGAATCGATGTTTATGTTATAATGACTCGTTTTGTATCTCGAATACATAATTGGAAGTGATTGGTTGGATCGAAATTGTAGTCGATTTATTGTGTTTTTTCTTTTTGGAATTCTATTCATAAAAAGATGATTGATGTTATCCTTGTTTGAGAGTTGTCAGTAAATTATAGGGTAGGAAATGGATATATTACACTTAGCTTTCTAGTTTTTATGAACGACCAAAATAAATGGTCAAGTTAATTACAATATTCTCTTTATAAACGTTTTCGTCAATATACGTTTATAATTTTTTTAGAAAGGTAGTATAAATAATAAGTCATGGTTGTGTGGTTGTGGATGTCAGATGCCAGTCGCTTCACGAAAAATATCAAAGTTAAGCCTCATCACAGTTGAAATAGAAAGCCAACCTCAAGAGAGTTGGGAAAAGACTCAGAGAAATGATATTTACTTATTTCATTAAGTCAAAAAAACAATCAGGTACTAATATCAAAAACTTTATTGCTTATGAACATAGCATTTTACCATTCAGTTTATGAAAGCAGCCTCTTCATCATATCAGCGCATGAACTCTTCATAGCATAGTCTTCTGATCCAAACGTAAAAACTAATTCGAGCATCAACCTATAGATACATTAAGCACCTATAATCCTACACCCCCATTCCCTCCCAGACGCCGCCGCCAGCCTCCAGTCACAGCCGATAACCGAACGGTCGCGATAATTGCGTCCACATAAACAACCTGCCGTTAATGGGGTGTTATCCGCGCGATGCCGTACTGCAGCAGTGGACATGGCGACGTTTGGCACCGCGCCGACCATTACTGTTACCAATACCTACGACCACCGACACTACAAATGTGGATTGAAGGTGTTACAGACGAGCAACTTGCGCAGTCTTGTTGTTAGAGATAGGAAGCTAGTTAATTTCAATTTGATATGTTCTTCTGTAATTCAGCCGATGTCTATTTAGTATGATTTGAAATTGTCATGGTGCTTCACATTAATAGTGTAAAACTCACCGGGATATTTACCATGTTTATTATTTTTACTGAGTAACCGATATTTTGGCGCTGTTACAAGCGCCATGATCACAGTGTACTAGGCGATTAGGTTAGGTTACACAACAAAAATAATAAACACGGTAAATATCCCGGTGAGTTTTGCACTATTAATGTATCTAGTAATCTATAGATGATGGTTTTATTCATTTGCCACACTAGAACTCTTAATTTAATTAGGTAATGTTTAATGTAAGGAAATAAAAAAAAAGAAGGGAATATATTTTTAAGATAGGTACATATAATAAAAGGGAATGCCAAATTAATTGTAATTGTACTTACTTTCATAAGCACCCAAACCCTATTCAACTTTATTCAAACTCAAAACGTCTGAGCTGTCGTGTTCGTGTCCGATTTAATTTCAGTACTCATATGATATTAAAGGCAGTTGAATCGCTTTAAGAAGTTTCTTCTCAGTCCATAATCATTCAATTCCATTGCTTACCTACGAACGAGTCTTTTATTACAAAAAAATATTGTAATGAAAATACTTTAATTAATTGAAAACAGGCAACAAAATACTGATCAATTACTTGAAACAATATATCTGTCATGGACCAGCAGCAAATCGGACGAGTTTGTTTTTGCGATAAAACTGGTCACACAATTGCTGGCGCAACAAAAAGTTGTCAGTCTACAACAGGTAACCAGGGTTGGTCTTCATTTACGCAATAAAGCTAGGCTGCTTTATTGCACACTAACGTGGAGGCTGTATTTTTATCTGTGCTCTTGTTGCTAGCTTTTATGGAACAGAATGAAGAAGTTTGTGGCCAAGTTACTGACTCGAAAAATGAGGTGCTCTGAATAAACATGTATTAGGTTGTAAAAGGGGTATCTTAATAAGCTGATACTATATATTTTTCGTGGAACAAATAGGCGGTCTACAAACTTCCCTCTTGGCTCTTACAGTTTAAGCAGCACAGATTTAAGCAGTAGTTTCCTGAATTCCATATGATTTGATGGGGAGTAAATTTTCCTTCGCTTATTTTTCTTCCCAGGAGGACAGTGAGCATGCATGTGTCACCTCCGGTATTGCAAGCGTTGGTAGTCAACCATCAAGCGACTTATGTACTTTTTTGAAAGCGTAGAATTGAAAAATAAATGAAATTACCAAACCAAAATGTGTGTAAAAATATTACTGAAGCTGGCCGCAATGTGATAAAGCTAGACTAAGAGAGAAAATTGCAGTCCATGAATGATACGATGAAAGACACACATGTGAAATCAAATAATTATAATAAATCTTTAATCTTTTCTGACTGACTGACAGGTCTAACCGAAAAGTGACCCTTTAATTTGTTCTGACAGTTGATAAAGTGAAACTATTAGAAATAATGACTACGTTTATCAATTTTCTCTTCACATTACTGTAACTGCTCGCCATTCAACCAACGCGCGTCAAGCAAATCGCTGACGTCGACTGAAAAACGGGCGACTTCGACCCACTATCTAAATAGTCAATCTCATTTCCTCCATGTACCACTTTAAGCCAATATGGCATCTATTTCAAACAAACCGATCGCGCTACAAAGCCAGCCATTAACTTAATACTCATATAAATAGTGTGATTTCCGGCAAACTGTGTATCGTTCCTTAAACCCGGGATTGTCGGTGATGGGATCAATTTGTATAGCTTCGCGTGTAGCCGTCCAAGGGAACAATTTACGACCTTAATGTGTCTACTTAAGGGTAAATTTGGCTTAAAAAGTTACTGATAGCGGTCTCGAGTCACAATAAACTGGATGGAGTTTCAAAACGACTATTACAGTTTGATCCTTAATTCGTCTAGAGGAGCTCCGAACGGTCAGTTTTCATGTGTTCAAGGCGACAGAGTGGGGAGGTAAGTGAGGGAGGGGGTTGTAGTAGTTATTGCTGCGCAAGAGATTTACTGAGTCAAGGTATTTGTGAAATTTATTTATAATTAAAAATTTAATTTATTTATTTTTTAGTTTGGACAGGCTAATGGGTACCTACATTAAATGTCTTGCAGACGTTATGATGCTGTTTATTTTGGTACTATTTTAATAAGTACCGGTTGGCAAACAAATTGCAAAACCTTACGTGTTATTAGTCCTACCTATAGAGGTAGGAGTTATCAAGTATACGAAAGATGAAAAGGGTATTTCCTGATGTCATCAATAACATCCAGTTTAGGAAAATATAATTTTAGCCCAGAGTTACTTATGCTTTTAAGGATAATGGTAAAATAAAAGATGCGTTTCATTGAAAACCTCATTTTTCCATTTACTATTAAGATATTTTCAAAACTCAAATGTAATAAAATACAGCAGAGAAGATTTTGGAACACCCTATCTCTTCCCATGCGGTGTCTTACAAGGTGACTAAGGGATAGGGCTGTTTAACATCAGAGAGATACATACAACTCAGACTGAGCCTTAGATGCATGGCTTGAGTCAACAAAAGTGCCCGGAAGACGGCAATAATCTCACCCTCTATTACGTGGGTGGTGGTAAGTCAAACACCAGCTACTTGTAGCATTTCTATTTGCGAGTTTGAATATTTGCTGTAGCTATTTCACTCACGGAACCTAGGAATCTAACAAACTTCACAAGAGAAGTACATTTTCTATAACAGGTAAAATATTTTGTGCTACGTTCTAGCATCGCCTGTTGAGTTTGTAATATGCTCAAAACGTAATTAATAACAGTACCTTTTGAGCATATTGAGTAAGTGTACCAGCATATTTTAGTTACTCTTACGATACGCGTGGTTCCCGGCAGAGTAGAATTTGGACCACCCCATCTCTTCCCATGCGGTGTCGTACAAGGTGACTAAGGGATAGGCCTGTTTAACATCAGACAGATATATACTGCCCGGGCTCAGCCCAGTCTACAAATAGTGCCCGGAAGACGGCAATAGGCTCACCCTCTATTACGTGGGACCGAATTCAATGATTGGTGAAATGTGGGTGTTAATTCACCTCTGCCTAACCCTCCGGGGATAAAGGCGTGATTGTATGTATGTAACATTATAAAAAGCAACATATCTTTTTTATCAGCACAGAAAAACAAAAATTTGGAAGATCAGACATCAGATGCTTTCAGGTCATCATGCATCAGGTGTTTATTTACAGAACTTCAATATTGCCAATTGGTTGTGAAAGTTAGATAGCAATCCCTTCACAAAAAATACCGAAATTCAGCCGCATCACAGCTAAACTGGAAAGTCTACCCCAACAGCGTTTGGAAATATAAACTAGGGAAAATATCATTATAACTGTTAAATGCGAAAACTGGTAATTTACATTACCATTGTTTCTAATCTGTGTTTTAGCTGTAAGTTTTTCTACAACAATAAAATAAAAAACAGGCTCAGAGAAGGATGAGACCTCAGATTCGATTTTAATTGTGGCAGCAACTAAATTGTAAACGGTAATTAATAAAACATATGGTTTACCTTTTTGAACAATCATTAGGTGACTCATCGTATAGAGGACAGCACAAAAATCCTCCAGTGAGCTCTGGCTACCTTACTCACCGCCGGATTTAATGTTGTGTTCTTACCTGGAAAGAAAAGCATTGAATCAGTTAACCTCATACTGACATATTTAATTGTATCTCGGCAGAACTATGAAAGATTTTCAAGCTGACATTAGCAAAACGAACTATGTAACTTCATCCCGTTCGATACTGGTAAGTCTACAGACTAAATACCGGTATCACCAACAATACTATCACCAATAATGATTACCAATGTTAAAATGATTAAACCATCAGTTTGACGGTCTATGATTTTTCACGCTCCGCTTGAAGGGACCGGACCCTATTAGACTGTTTGCATCAGTCCCTTGTAATCCTCAATTTGAAATTGACGACACTCTAATAGGAACCAATTCATTTGGTACATTTTGCTTAGCGTTTAATGATTACATAATATGAGCGTAGTATCTCTAGTATCCCGGTGGTCCCCTGACCATGAGGTGGCTAGACGTGCTTTATCTAAGATTTAGATACTACATCCAATAGTGAAATTCTATGCAAAGTAACTTACTAAGAACTCCAATCATTATACTATTTAAAAACATTGCTAATGATCGAATCGATCACGGCGCGGTACTTAACCAAGTTCTATTCGAGGACTCAATAGACTATGAACTTTGCGACTTTTGCAAATAGCTCTCATTACGGCAACCTCGCTTATCAACCATCGCTGCATTCTTTAACAAGTTATGCCAATTCATTTTCTACTCTACTAAGCATGCGCCATGAAACTTTTGTAGGTTGTTGTGAGGTGATTACAATTTATTTTCGTTGATAATAATTGTTATTATAATGTTGTATACCATTGTGCCACACACAAGGAGTGTGAAAGTTTTAAAATTAGGTACAAACAAGAAAATGTTATCGCAATTAAAATTTTTTCTAACTAGTAAAGCAACATCACAGTCTGCTAAAGGATCTTTAGATGCGAGATCCTTGAAAACAATCTTTATAAAAATAAATTTCAAATAAAAATCATTTAAACAAAGCATTGAGGTCTCGGGTTCGATCCCAGGTTTCACCATGGCACACACCAATGACTTTTCGATGCTTTTCGAAGTTATGTGTGTATTTATCGCAGGTTTATAAGTGCCCGGTTAATGGCAATAGGCTCGCCACCTATTACATTGGGACCTAAACATAAACTGGCGAAATGTGGGTGCTAGCACCTCTGCCTACCCCTTCGGGGATATAGGCGTGAGTTTATGTGAGTTTATGTGTGTATGTAAACAAAGCATTGCAAAAATGGTTTAAAACATGGACAACCAAATCAATTTCAATTCATAGTCGTTGTAACAGTAAAAATAGAAAGGCTAGCAGCAGGTACAAAATAACGTTGAACGATAAACTTGACAGTCTAAATTATAATTAAGTTTATGTCATGACCATAACAGTAAATGTGCCATAGTTGAGGGCAGATGACACTTTTAGAACGAACAGTTTGAGTTTTTAGAAGTTAATTGCATCGGATGTTTACCTTTGCACGGTTACAGGTCGTGATTTTGAAGTTCAGTCATTACAGACCCACTCTCTAATTCGGAACTACGCCAAATGGATGAGGGCAAAGTTGGGCAGGGATTTTCACTATACGGCTTTAGAATAGTGGCGTATAAACCTTTATGGGTGCAGGCTACAACTATTTCACCGCAGGGAATGTCTGAATTAACTTATTTTTTATCACTGCAGGTCACATTACATTTAAATTTGTTTATTGCGGACTTCAAAACGTAGATGGTTCTCAATTCAACTGTATCTTTGTTTTGTTTGTTACTACAGCACTTGTTCTTTAAGACCTGCAAATTTTCATGATTCTAGCTCAACAGAGAAGATACAACTCTTATGATTCTCTTGACCTTAAAGTTTAAATATAACGGATCAATGTGACTTAGCATCCAACCACGCTTGTCTGTGTTGTGTCATTACAGTTGTTCTTACTAATAATAGTAGAATATTTGTCTAAGTAATGAATGTTTCTATTTCATTCCACACTCCTCGAGGCCAGCTACATACGCTAAGTGAATAACCGAACGCCCAGGTAGGAACATCACCACTACATTATTATTCAGAAGTATATTACTCTTAATGAGAAATTGTATCGCTTATTTTGACGTTAGCGGTTGATTTAATAAAAATGTTAATTAGAAAGGTTCAGAATCAAAAGCATCACTCACCGTCTTTAGTTTACCGGTAAGGATATTAATTATCACCAGACAAAAGTAGAAAGAATACAAGTATCACCACACCATCTCATCTGAAGGCGAGAGGCGAGAAACGGAAAAATACGCAGACAATATCACTGTGAGAGAAGGAAAACTTGAAATAAAACCCTGTACCAACCCGTCTGGCCAGCATGGAATCAGTAGGCCACAGCCTCCCGGCATTGGGAGAGGCCCTATCCAGCAGTGGACTGTGGACTGTGATGGGCTAGTTGAAGGGTATCAGCTATATCGATGGTATACCTGCTACATAATCATAACAAGAATAGAAAAAGTTATCTGTGCGAATAGCACGGTGTGGACATCAGAAAAGTAGTCACAGTGTTGAAGGTAGTTGGTAAAAGGTGAAATTCAGTACTATTAACTGATGATAACTAACGTATCGTAACCTCTCTATCTATTAACTGTAGTCAATTGTTACATCAGTTGCTCTTACCATATTCAAATAACTTCTACATAATAACGTCCTTTCATGCATTATCTAAATTCTATAAAATAAAGATATAAATATCTTACTCTAAGTTTCTAAATGAAAAATGATTTTCAAGTTATTTTATCTGAAATTGCGTTGTGATAAAGTAACTAGACTCTTTAAAATGAAAAGATTTCGTAAAACAATCTATTTCACTCTCATTGCGCAGATAGCGTAATCTTTATTTCGTAAAATTGAATCAACAATGCGTTTTCTATTCAAAAATACACTTCAATAGTCATAAAAAGGAATCTCATACATCTTATTACTCTTAATATGTGTACATTGTCATTCAACCCACCTCGCTGTGTAGTCCATTAAACTAGTTTATTAGCTATAAATTACATTTTATTTTAGTATCGCATCAAGTAGTCTGCGGGTTCAAAACAATACTCTGTTTGGTTTTATGTCTCTACCGTCATTATAGCAGAGAAGTATTCATAAGAGATGGCTCGTTACCTCCATAGTGACAGACTAATTGCATCCTGCATTTTAGTATGATGGGATGTTCCTTTTTCAAATTTTTGGTTTTAGTTTGGTTTTAGTGGTATCGTTGAGAATTACCGTGCCGCGCTTAAAATCTTTTGTACAAGATCTGTGCAGACTTATTTCGAGAGGCAAAACCGTTAATTTAAAGCAGTAGTATCGTATCTTTCTATTCTTTCCTGACAATGTCTCGGAATCGTTTGTACAATACAATGCATATACAGAATAGTTAATGCATACTTGTGCAAATAATCCTATATATATAAACATAAGATAACTTACCATAAGTAAATGAACTTATTCACTAGCACGGGTCTGTCCCTCCTATAAATAACACGAATTCAATAAAGAAAAAACATACATACATACATTAATCAAGCCTTTATTCCCGGAGGGTTAGGCAGAGGTGAATTAACACCCACATTTCACCAAGCATAGTATTTTGTCCCACGTAATAGGGGGTGAGCCTATTGCCGTATTCCGGGCACTATTGTTGATTCGAGCCATGCATTTGAGACTGAGTCTGGGCTGTATATTATCTGTCTGATGTTAAACAGCCCTATCCCTTAGTCACCTTGTACGACACCGCATGGGAAGAGATGGGATGGTCACGGCTCAATAATTTTTAAAGCTCAAAAATTTCAAATAATTTCCCAAGAAAAAACAAATTAGCAGATATACTAGATATTTTATTACTAATCTTCAATACATCATTTTTTAAGCTGCCTAGCATATAAATTGTCGACACACAACATTAACCATCATATAATAAGATAGTTTACACTCGTGTAAACGTCATATTTATTTCATATTTAACAGCTACTTCAAGTTAGTTGGTGTAGCAAGTTGTGTGCGGTGCATTTTATCGCTTTATTAATTTTTATATCTAGCCGTTAAGCACGGCTTAACTAGTTTTTAATTTGTGTTGAAGCGATAGCGCGTCGCTGTCAGTGGAGTCGCGCCCGTTACCGTAACTTTTACGTTTATGACGTCATCGGTGCCTACGCAGTCTTTTGTTTATTGCTAGAAAGTTCTTTTATTATCCAGTGGGAATTGCTTTGAACTCGGCTGTATGTGCTGTTATCAGGTTATTAAGGCAGAGCTTTAAATTTTTAGTCATTTGATGGTTATCAAATGTCTGAAAATTTATAGATGACTCGTTAGATTTATGGCGTGTGTTGCTGAAAATTTGCTGCGATGATAGCTAAAATGCTGAATAAAAATGGTTAGAATTATTAGAAAAGTGAACTCTAAGTCGTAGTAGTAAAGTGGGCTTTTCCGGTAACCTGGACAATAATAAGATTTAGAAAAATAGTTTTGAGTAACCTTTTTAAATATTTAACTTGATTATAATTCAATGTGTCATTTTTATCTCAGAATATTTCTAAAAAGTACCGGAATTGTAAATGTAAGTGTATGAAATAAATTTCAGAACAGATCACAATACCTTTCTGAATTTGATTAAGAAACAGCTATAAATCAGTAAATTGCATAAATTAAATACCTACATTATCATAACCGCATAATTTATCAATAAAGGCAGGGAGCCCTGACAAAATACAATACCATTGGAAATCACCTGATGAAGTTATATTCTCAACGTTCAATACAAGTAATCAGAAATAGTGATTTACAGCGACGGACGCTTTAAATCAACGCTTTAACATAATCCGAGTCGGTCTTGCCTTACTAATTGATAATTTCTACTATAAAACATTTACATAATAAAGACGTAATCTTATAATTTATAAAGGTATTCGTTCCCTCTAATTAATATTGAGGTAATTGTTATTTATTGCTCATACTTACTTAAATATTTCAAAGTATTGAAACGTATCGTTTAATTCTTCTATAACCATAAATATTAAGCCATTACCGAGTCACTTCTCTGCACGAGATTTCCGGAGAGAACTAGTACTCGTCATAGGAACTATAAGGAAAGTCGGCACCTTAGTGGTCAAAGAGTTGCCCTTACGATAGAAACGGCTCCTGAAGGTCCCTGGCCTGACCAACCCTGACCATTACACGACTGACGTGAACCTACTCCTCAGACAAGCAATTTAGCTTAGCTGGAGGGGTTAACGGGAGTATTAGTGATTTTCGTTACAAATTTTCTTGAAAAATCACGATCACTTTGCCTGGTTTACAGGAACACTCCACCCCGTTCCAAGACAAACCCATAGCAACTGATTTGCCTTTGACAGGTGATATTTACGTAATTTAAGGTAATTCGTAGCCATTGTTGAAATTACTATTGACATAATTTCCATTGTTGACATTGCCTATCGCTGTGGGCACTAAAACTAAAAACTAAACTAAAGTCCTATTCCTCTCTCGTACACACTATCTAAGTCGAAGGTGTGGACATGACGTAATCTCGCTCGATACAAAATCTTTCAAAAACGTAAGTGTTGCTATTTACGTCAACACCTGTCACTAAAAGAAAAATAAATACGAGGCACGTGTGCGAACATGAAAAGCGGTGAATTTTATTCACCGTCCAAGCGTTATTTCGACCTAGTAAACTATGACACCTCCGTTAGTTCCTTTTTATGTTTTTGTTTTTATTTGGATTTTGTCAGCTTTGATGTACGAGTTTGTTTTTCTTGCAATTCATTTAATGGATCGATTGAATGTATTTTATATTCCCGACGAGAGCGAGATTTTGTGATAGATAGGCGAACTAATCGCTCGAAAGCTGGTACAGTCAGCATCAGATCAATTTTGACTAGCAAAGTACTTAAAACGATTTTATTACCTCGGGGTTCCCCTCTCCTGTTGACTGATTGATCTGATATTTAGTACACACCTTTAACCATAGTTTTACTAAACCTCATAATTTAAATCCATAAAACTGTTTGACTTGATCTTAATATTTTTATACTTATTATTTTATTACTTAATATTTTTTTATCTCAATCGATTTGAATACTTAAGCATACTATCAATCAATCAAATTAGCCCATGGCAGTCCACTGCAGGACATAGGCATACTAAATGCTTTAAAATTTCGTTAAGTACCTAATTTCATACGTTTTAAGAATATTTTAATACTTTGCTGCTCAAGATAGATCCGATGCCGACTGTACCTACAGGTTTCGGAGTGAAGATGTGCGATGACGGAATATGTTGAGAAACTGGGAGTGCATGTTTCAAGTCAAACACCAGCTACTCGTAGCATTTCTATTTGCGAGTTTGAATATTTGCTGTAGCTATTTCACTTACGGAACCTAGATATCTAACAAACTTCACAAGAGAAGTACAATTTTTATTACAGGTAAAATATTTTGTGCTACGTTCTAGCATCGTCTGTTGAGTTTGTAATATGCTCAAAACGTAATTAATAACAGTACCTTTTGAGCATATTGTGTAAGTGTACCAGAATGTTTTAGTTACTCTTACGACACAAAGGAGGCAGGAGCAAAGCAAAAAGAGGAGAACACCTTCTGATTCTGCAAATCACAGTCATCACTTGCAATCATATTATGAGGCTTGTATTAATGAGACACCTA
This sequence comes from Eilema griseolum, assembly GCA_963662185.1. Taxonomy (NCBI): domain Eukaryota; kingdom Metazoa; phylum Arthropoda; class Insecta; order Lepidoptera; family Erebidae; genus Eilema; species Eilema griseolum. The sequence continues at coordinate 386,766 of OY759242.1, forward strand.
AAAATATAGCATGATTTTTATACAAGACAATATTATAACTAAGATAAATTAAGTTAATTGATATCACGAGGATTATTGTTCGCATACTTTAAATTCAACCATAATCACCATAATGTTGCATACGTCCATAGGCCACGGTAACCGCTTCCCATCAGGTGGGCCGTGTGCTTGTCTGCCAACTAAGTGGTATAAAAAAAAATTACAAAAGAACTTATTTGGAAAAGGATTAGTAAAGACACAATAAATTTTGTCAATTGATAATAAATAAAAATGTAAACGGTTCCATTGACAGAGAGGAAGAAAAACTTAACTGTTTATCTCCGCCTTTATATAGATATATCACTGCTAAACAAACAGAAGGCCTAAATTTTGGGGACCATCATACATCTATTACTCTGTGACCTAAATAAACATAAACATAAATTACAGTCCATCGAAGGAAATATTTGGAGCGAATCTTTTTATCCATCATAACTTTGCATCCAAAGCCTCAGACGCACCACATAATAGACACATGGGTGTTCTCAAAAGCCATTCTTTGTTGGACCCTTGGCTTCTATGGTTCTATGCCTCTATGGGTGTTGGTGCATTAATCATCTGAAGGCGGATCCGGATGCTGAGTTTTTATTACCACTGGAGGGCTCTGGGGATCAATGAACATGACACAGTACAGAGCAAGGGCAATAGTTCAAAAATATTATGAGACAGTACTACGAGGAAAGCAGTATTGATACGCACTAAAAGTATGAAACGATGATTATGGTGGTAGAGATTTGACGGCACAAATTTGTCACAAATTTCGACCGGGTTGGTACCACCGTGCAATATTGCGAAAAACCCTTCATAGTAATTCAATTTCGGTTGGATTGCGTTCAGGGATCAGCAAATGCATAGCCGGGTAGAGGTGATGGTGGTCGCAGCACTAGTGGGACCAGTGGGTCTTGGCGTAGTCTAGTGAGGATGGTGCGGGGCGACGCGCCGGTCAGGGAGACCCGTAGAAACGGTGGTGCCGCTGGCCGCCCGCGGTATAGTACAGAGGCCCAACTGGGACTAACCACTCTGGAAGGCTGCCTCATCAGACCGCGCATAATCCCGGTATGGCTCGTCGTGCCGGTTGGTGACCGGAAGTGTGGGCCCGGCGACCATATTCGGGGGGGTACGGGGGCCCTTCGGTACGGCGTGTCGGCTCACGCCATGCCTCATAATCATAGACAAAACCAATATCCCGCACTTTGTCACGCGGTGCTGCGACGACAATCACCTCTTTTTTTTCACGCCCTTTTCTCCTTTTCATCATGGCAGCGCATTTAAGAGTATTGGGCAACACAGCGGCTCATCAAACTCCCACAAGCTCGCTATTTGAGGTGGAGTCCACTAACATCTGTGGACTCCATGCGAACCTCAACGCCGTCCACCAACACCTTGAGACGGCGAAACCAGATATGCTCTTTCTCACGGAGACACAAATAGGCCGCCCTGATGACACGACCTACTTGCTTTACCCCGGCTATGTTATCGAGGAAAATTTCCGTACAAAAGCCGGGGTGTGCGTGTTTGTTAGGGCGGATGTTTGTTGTCGCCGTTTGCGCTGCCTTGAGGACCCATCCTTTTCAACCCTATGGGTACACGTAGACCATGGCTCTACGAGTCAGATCTATGTGTGCCTCTACCGTTCCCATACAGGAGATGCTGAGACAACTCGACTCTTTGAATATCTGAGTCAGGCGGCAGATGATGCGCAGGAACGGTTTCCGAACGCCGAAGTGGTATTTTTGGGGGACTTTAACGCCCACCACGAAACCTGGTTGGGCTCCGCCAAAACAGACCATGCGGGAAGAGCCGCCCATGCATTTGCTCTGGCGCATGGCCTGACCCAATTGGTACACGAGGTCACTAGAATACCAAGAAGGTCGGGCCTAGCACCCTCTCTGCTAGACCTTCTGCTGACGAGTCACCTGTGCAGTGTTTCGGTACAAGCCGCTTTAGGCAATTCCGACCACTGTCTGGTCTGCTCCAAGGTGCCAATTATAGCGCCCTCACGACCCGTGCAGGTGAAGCGGCGTCTCTGGCACTACTCGTCAGCAGATTGGGATGGGCTGCGCAACTATTTTGCGTCCATCCAGTGGGTTGAACGCTGCTTTGAAGGTAAGAAACCCTCAGATTGTGCTACTGCTGTTGCCGGTGAGATCGGTCTGGGTATGGAATACTATATCCCGTACACTGATGTCACCGGTGCCCGAGGAGTGCGCCCTTGGTTCGGGCGCGAGTGTGCGAAGGCTGTTGATCAAAAGCAGTCCGCGTATCGCGCTTGGGTAAGGGCGCGTGCCACGCACGATCCCAATGTGGGCCACTTCAAGGCGGCGTACAACAGAGCCACAAAGGTTTGCAAGAGGGCTTACGTCAGAGCGGATGCCCTGCGCATTGCACGGCTTGGTCAAGAGCTAGTGGCACATCCCACGGGCAGTCGTGGATACTGGCGACTGGCCAAAGCCGTGCAGGCCAACTTCTGTCAGCCTTCGCTGCCACCGCTGCGCTACCCTGATGGATCCCTGGCCCATGGACCGCAAGAGAAAGCCAATATGCTAGTAAATCTCTTTGCGGCCAATTCCCGAGTCGATGATTTCGGTATACAGCCGCCGACACTACCCAATGGTGAACACGTAATGCCTGAAATACGTATCAGGCAATGCGATGTCCGTGCGGTGCTTCAATCACTCGATGTCCGGAAAGCCAGTGGCCCGGATGGTATTCCAGCGGTGGTCTTACAAAAATGTGCAGCGGAGTTGTCTCCGATGCTTACGCGGCTGTACCGACTGTCCTACAGCTCAGGTACAGTGCCTTCGGCTTGGAAAGAGGCGAATGTACAGCCGATCCCCAAGAAGGGGGATCGCTCAGAGCCAGCCAACTATCGACCCATAGCCGTCACCTCAGTGCTGTGCAAGGTCTTCGAGCACATCATTAAAAAAAAGATCATGCGTCACCTAGAGGATCACTCCTTAATTAATGACCGGCAATATGGCTTCAGGCCGAAACGGTCAACGGGTGATCTTCTAGCATACGTTACCCATCTTTGGGGTGAGGCTATGGACAAGCACGGCGAGTCACTGGCAATTAGTCTTGATATCGCCAAAGCTTTCGAAAGAGTCTGGCACAAATCGCTTCTCTCCAAGCTACCAGCCTTTGGTCTGCCTCCTAGACTGTGCAACTGGATTGCTAGTTTCCTGCGGGAGCGCCGTATCCGCGTCCTCTGTGATGGACGGGCTTCGGAGTTCTTGCAAATAAATGCTGGCGTACCGCAGGGGTCTGTATTATCTCCCGCTCTCTTTCTTCTGCATATCAACGACATGCTGTCCACCGGCAGCATACATTGCTATGCAGACGATAGCACCTTACACGGGAGTTATCACGGACAACCTGCGGCCAAACAGTCTGATATCGTGGAAAAAAGACAGCTTCTTGTCACTGAACTGGACCGGATCTTAAATCACATTTCTCAATGGGGCTCTGAGAACATGGTCGAGTTCAATGCCAAGAAGACGCAGGCTTGTGCGTTCACAGCAAAGGTATCTTCTTTCCTTCCCCTTCCCACTCTTCAGAGCACGCCACTGCCACTGCAGGACAATCTCAATATCCTAGGCATGGATATTCGCTGCAAACTGAATAACAGAAATTACATCGAGAGCATCATCAAAACAGCCTCTCGGATACTCGGACTCCTAAACAAAGTGAGACGTTTTTTCACGCCGGAGCAGCGGTGTCTTCTCTATAAGACACAAATTCGCTCCTGCGTGGAATACTGCTCGCATCTCTGGGATGGCTCCGCGAAATACCTACTAGATGCTCTCGACAGGTTGCAGCGACGCGCGGTCCGAATTATTGGGAACCCTGAGGTCACGAACACCCTCGAGCCTTTGCAGATGCGTAGAGATATTGCTTCCTTGGCTGTATTTTACCGTCTCTACCACGGTGAGTGTTCTGACGAGCTCTTCCAACTAATCCCACCATCTCCTTTCCTACATAGGACAACACGTGCAGGCCTTAGATGTCACCCTCACACTGTGCAGAAAATACGAGCTAGAACCAAGCGGTTCGGAGACTCTTTTCTTTGCCGCACCACCAAGACCTGGAATTCATTACCAGCACACGTGTTTCCTTCTTTCTACAGTCCCGGGGCCTTTAAGCGGGGCGTGAAAAAGCATCTGATGAGGCCGCCAAGCTGAGTGCCACCATTGTAGCACTTAGTGTCTGTAATGGTGACCCTCTTTCCTGAGACTTTGCCTTTAGCTTGCCATCAGGCGAGGTGAGGTCAAGTTGGCGTGTCCTATATAAAAAAAAAAAAAAAAAGACAATTAAACTGAATTCCATTGCGCAAACTAAAAATGAAAATTCTACAACATTCTACATAACGCTATCTAGACCCATGGTAAGCATAGCTTAATTAGCTTGTGTTATGGAATCTAGAATGCGGATAAACATACTAAGATACTTTTTTTGTAAATACATACAACGTGTATACAAATATTTGCCATGAGCGGGAATCGAACCCACACCTCCTGCGTAGCAGTCGTGTTCACTACCGCTACGCCACAGAGGCTGTCAAATATAGGAATATATTGTGTAATTTTAGTATCGCCAATACAATAACCCCTATTTTATCAATTGATAAAAAAATTAAGTATGTGCAAGAGATCCATCTTTTACCCGTACTTTTTAAGAATGATTGCTGTGAGAATTTTCTTGATTTTTAGATTAGACGTCAAAAATATTTATTTGATTTAGTTACACTACAGTCTCTTATAAACCATTTTTTCAAGCAACAGTTAAATAGGTAAATGCCAGACTTGTTTTTCTGTACTGTGCCTATTTAGTGCCCGCAGCCAAGGGGTGTTATTCGGTCGAGTGAAGATAGCCTCCGGGCGCGGATGATTTAGTGTTCTCGTGACGTGTGATGAAACCACCATGATCTGCAGCCTACGCACAAAACATACAAAACCTCTGATAACAAGTATGAAAGACCCACGAGATTTCCTTTTAAATTCATTGTATTTGATTGATGGTCTTGAATTATACGTGTGTCTAGTACAGTGTGCACATTGAATGGAAACAAGATCACAGTTTATCATGGCGGTCTGGAGGTTTTAGCTACAGATAAAAAAGGGTAACATCTTTAAATATTTAGGTATCAGTTTAGTTTTTAAGATTTTATTCAGAAGGTCATCTAATGCGGCACATTTCGCGACAAGTCCTTACACAATAAATGGTTCTTACCTACTAGAAAGCGTATCGATCATGACTGGCACATTAAGCTGTTGACCGCAATTACTGCGTAAATGGATAATTGGTTAGATTAATTTAATATAGCTACCACTAATTGGGTACCTAATCCATATTATCTGTTGGATTGAGATGGCGTTTAACTTTGTTATTAATTATAAATAATACTCTCTAATCAAGCCTTTAGAATGAAAATTACGAGTCCAGTGTCTCTCAACATTACGTTCGTGTTCATAGAATTTTTCGCCAATAATAAATAACATCTAATCTAAATGTGGTAAAAAAACACAAAACATCACCACATTTATCATATTAGTGAGGATTGGCTGCAAACGATAGAAGGAACACGCAACGCGTATCTCGCAGTAGGTACATTTTATCCATTATAACTATAATAAAAAAATATTATGAAGCCACCCTCAAATCTCACGAAGGAATCTAACAGATCGAGTATATCCTCATTACGGAAAGTTTAACAAAAAAAACTTGTATTGAGATATTGTGGTGAGTTAATGTAATTTCAATATTTTATATTTGTTGTGCACAATGTATGAGTGATACCCTAAGGTTACGAGCTTCTACAGGTCCGCCATGTGTCGTACTGAATAAGTGAACTGCTGAAATTACTGAGTAAGTTATTGACTACCAACTGGAAGCTATACCAGGCCGCTAGTATGTTTGTTGTTTGAGGTGATTTTTTTTACGTGCGCTGGTGGGAGAGGTTATATCGGACCCGAATCAACCAAAACGCACGGCGACTGTGGGTCGTTTTTGGTTGCCGAAGGTGAGGTTAACAGGCATATCCTTGGCCCATCTAGGGTCATCTCTCTCGATCTGGCCCTCTCCTCGGGTGTGGGGAACATAGAGTTCCCAACTCATCCCCGGGAATGGGGAGGCGCGCAAGGCACTTCTGTCAGGGTGACAGGTGTTTCCACCTGACACCCCCTGGCCTGCGCTCATGGGGGGCGGAGGTTCATCCACCTCTGACGCCCGAGTTGGCTTGCGATCCTTCGTCGATTCCGTTGCCGCTCTCGCCCCGCCTCCTCCTTCACGAGTATTACTTGCTCGCAGAAGGAGGTGCCGGCCGCCCACACATGTTTGGGTGATATTCAAGTCCTTCCGGGTCCTTTAAGCGGGGCGTGAAAAAGCATATGATGAGGCCGTTAAGCTGTCACCATTGTCACACGGTATGTGTAAGTAATGGTGACCCTCTTTTCTGAGACTTTGCCTTCAGCTTACCAACAGGCAAGGCGAAGTCTAATTGACGTGTTCTATATTAAAAAAAAAATCCTTAAATCCCGGTAAACATAACATCAAGAAGAACTTAAGTTTATTACTTTAATTTGATTTGAAGATAAAGCACACGATTTCCAACCCGTCAGTATTGTCGAAATTTGTGAGATGTGACCACATCATAAACATGCTGTATAGACAGATGTCGCTAAATCTTCTTGCCGAATTGGTGTAAAGCTAACGCTCAAACTCAGATATATCATACGATACGAGCATATACCGACAATATATATCTAATATACATATATCGGCTGTAATATGCAGTATGTTGAACGTGACGTGAACCACTCTCGCCGCAAATCCGCTGACTGACTGAATTAATAGCATCAGCACATATCTAAAGCTCAAAGGGAAATGCTCAAAGCTAGAGGGATTTCACACACTGCTGTGATTCGATATGTAGTTAGTTATTAAATGCATGTTACTGCTAATCATTATGTTATTAACATTATTAACCAACTTCATAAAAGGTTCTCAATTCGATTGATATTTTTTGTTATGTAGGTACACCGATTACTGTGAGATTTATGACCCGATTTACGAGATTCTTCTTTAGATAAGATGCCTGATAGTTGCCATTAGATCCCATACAAATTTACATTGATTGGCTCAGTAGTTTTCATTTTATAATCTTTTTTTTGTATTATAAAGTTAAATATTATTCTAATACACTACTAATGCGACAAGCAAGCACAAGGCTCCTGGTCTCATGGTAAGAGATTATCGTGGCTTAAAGTAGTTTGCGATAACAGAGGCTTGAGTTGTCATTTTTGTGTATTACAATATTCAGAAGAAAAATGTCAATATCATCATGTTCTACGACTCATCGCATCGCGATGGGCTTTTTACCAAAACATAATAACTGCTTCTGTTGTACTTTCTTATATAATTTATACCTTAATCACTATTGCGATGGGCCATATATCATTAGCTTAAACTACAGAACTTACTAACATGTTACTTTTTTCTTATCACATAAATAAAAGCGGAATATATCATAATCCTAACAATCCAATCACTAGGCCAGTTTCCCGGACGCACTCGGTGGCCAGTGGTCGGGAAGGGCACGTCCCTTATCTCGACAGGCACAAGAGTAGCCGTTAACCCTTTCCTTGTACTTTTCCGTTGTACATTTTTCCTCTGTCTTGTTTTATCCTAAATTGACTTTGAACCTAAGCATACATGAGCTTACGAGAGTCTAAAGTACTTTACTTTTATAATAAGATTCCCTATTTTTACGAAGAATACATCTACGTACGAATATTCTTAGATACTTATCGAAGTATAATATCACCAAGTGTAACATGTTACCCAATGCATATAATTAGTTCGTCCTTTAAATTAACTATCTCAATATGACATTTTTATTCCGACCTCTTTTAACCGGCAATTTTTAACCGGTGTCCCTGTACGGTTCAATATTAACATGGTAGATATTGTTTTCAATAATAATTTGTAGTGATACTCATGTACTAATTATAAAAAATGTGTATAAATCAAAACTTTCCTTCACAACATTTTATGTAATGTAGTGGAGCAGCAGCTTGTAAATTAGTAAAAACGTGTTATATATTGTTAAACGTTGACGGTGTGATTTTTACACTTACGTCCCGTTTCGTGCGAAAGAGTAATCTAAATAAAACAAATAAACCCATATAAGCCAGATTTCCCGTACCACCAGCCGGGTCATATATCAGCTTGTATGAGTTGAGTCGATAAGAGAATCCTCAAGGGATGAGAGGGGAAATAAATCGCCCTTACCCCGCCCCTGTAACCCTCCGCTGTTGACCGCGTGGCATTTTTTGTGGGAAATCAGCGAAAAAGCCTAATGTTCATTTTTCTTCAGTAGTCGGCAAGAAATCGAGATAATTAGCGAGAGGAGCTCTGCAGATAATATCTTAATGTTATTCGAGAGATTGATAAGTGTTGGTGGTAGTTTGTTTTTTTAGTAAACGTCGATTAGCAAGATAACACTCGTTTTTGGATTGTGTTTTCGAGTTCGGTTTGTTTGTTGTTCCCGCAGAGTAGAATTTGGATTACTTCATCTTTTCCTATGCGGTGTCATACGCGACGACTTAGGGATAGGGCAGTTTAACATCAGACAGATATATACAGCCCAGACTAAGCCTCAGATGCATGACTTGATTCAACAATAATGCCCGGAAGACGGCAATAGGCTCACCCCCTATTACGTGAGATCGAATTCAATGATTTGTAAAATATGGGTGTTAATTTTCTCTGACTAACCCTCCGGGGATAGAGGCGTGATAATATGTATGTTTGTTAAATTGTATTTGATAGATTGAAGGAGTACATTTTATAAATCGGTATTTTATCAGAGATGGACGCAGACGTGTGCACGGCTGTATTTGTAGAGGTAGGCTTCATTTAGGTACCTACCTCGTCATAAGACATTTTTAAGCAAGGAAGGTTCTATTAGCTTCAGCAGGGTCTCCTAAAATGACATTGTTAATCTCAGGACTATTGCTATACGCAATCATTATTACATTAGCCTGATAGATACAACAAAATTTCTAAAGCAATCCCAAAGTTCTTTCCTAAAATTAACCTCTTACAAGAACCACAGTCTCTCCGACATCACACAGCAAGCTTCTTTGAGCAAGAAAAAACTTTAATGAAAGTAGTAACAAGAGTAGATAAGAAAGGCTAACGGGTATTATAGACAAGAGAACATATTACGCCGAGCTCGGAAGCTTGTTGGATAAACTTTTTGCTACCCGGAATATAGATGGTGCTGCCGTCGCTGTAGTGGTTTCGCGAGTTAACTGTTACAGTTTTCCTGTGATACAAAAAGCGATGTTATTAGATAAAAGCTTCGTCTGTTTGTGAGTTGAAGAGGCTTTATTTAGTTCCGTTGGTATTGTTTTAATACCAATACCAACAGAACTAAATATAAAGCCTGTAACTGTTTATCGCTAAATGATTTATTTGTTACTCTTGCTAACTAAAAATAATTAAATAGGAATATATACTTTTACGTAAAAACATCTGAGATTTTAGTGCGACAACAAAAATATCGATAAAATATCACTAAACATCAGTCAATGATTTGTATTTTTTTTTATATTTGACACATAGATTTAATTTTACCTCACCTGATGGCAAACTGAAGACAATGTTTCAGGAAAGAGGGTCTCCATTACAGGTTACGTTGCAGGTTACGTTGTAGGGTAAGCATAAATGAGGAAACAAGACAAAACATATTTGATTCATATCGGGGCCTAACACTGATCTTCAGAGGCAAAGGGAGATTAAAGTCAGACATACTGAACAAATTAAACCAAAGTACAGGTATTCGAGTACTCAAAACTGTAGAGCTTCTTAATAATGCATTTTATTTTGAAACTGTTGGGAATAAAATCAGAGTATGCAAGACTTAATGAAATTTATTGTTAGACTTGTTCTAAGCTGTTTTCAAGTATTTTATGTAAAAGATTAAGCCGTTCTTTTTAAGTAATGAGAAAAACTATTACCTAATTTTTATTTTTTATTGGTTTCTCATATTTTTGGTTCCCTTAATAATTCTCGTACAGTTTCTTGAATCTGTAAAATTTATTTGTGTAACTGTTCACGAGTGATTTATGTTATTATCACTAATTTAAAACAGTTTTGTTCGAAAATTGTTTTATATAATTTTTAATTTAATACAGGGTAAACTCAAACTGATTTAATAAAACTGTTTGAAATCTAAATGTGGTATATTGTTTATACAAAATTACCAACCATTAAAGTGCAACAAAAATAGAGGTTTTCTATATTAATGATTGTTTTTTAGCTGAATTTAAATACGGTCACATTTTACGACCGTATTACAAGTCGAAATAAACTTGAGTCTGAGAACTTCCCTTACAAAAAAAACAGCAGTACGTTTTTTTCGTCTCCTGAAAAAATAACTTTATTGAGTGGTCTCAGTTTAGATCTAGGTATGCGTTTCTCAGAATATGGTTTTAACAGGTATTTTAAAATTAAACGTTTTACATATTCTACCTTAATACGGTGTAGAAATACTTACAAACTAACATGCTTTTACAGTACTATTATATTTACTAACTATAATTAAACAATCAGTATTCCACTTCTATCAGGAAGTAGATACGTACTTCAATTTTTCCCTTTCGCTCTCCAATCAACTTAGCTTAAAATAATTAAGGCGCATCTATAGAGCAGCAGTTTCATAAATATACGGTGTTTTTCCACGGGACTGCTTCGCAAACGGCGTGCTAAGAGTTTTCGCTTAAGCCAAATTGCGCGGCCTACGACACGCCTCCATTTGCAAATTAGACATTTGTGAAACTCCAAAATGCACTCTCCCACCACAAATTCAACCTTAACATAAACAGAGTAAGGAAGGAATTAGTTTTGAAGTATACTCTGAACAATTCGGCGTGTTGGCAAATGATATTAACGGACACTTAAGTTTTTATTTGAAGGCTAAAGGAGTTATGAGTTTTAGTAATTCAATTATTGAGACGAGAATCTCTGTGCAATGTCAGGCGAAGATCATTCTTTTTGATTTCTTGTTTTATACAAGTTAGCATACATAAAGAAAAAAGACAAAGTAAATGCCACTTACTACATTAGTAACGATTAGTATTATCTCCACTACAAATCAAGGTTGATAACTTTTTATTTAATTTTACGCAAATATTCCGTACTTTGGCGCACGTTTGTAGGAAGTGTCGCTATTAATATCTACTAGGCACGTTTCTAGACACCGAACTGCTGAAAACCTACTAACAACTAAACTATCAAGAAGGCTGATAATAAATGCCTGACATGGAAAATAAATAAAGAAATAAATTATTTACTCATACATAAACCTATAACGAGATACACATAATAGAATTATAAATTAAAATACATTAACCTAATCTTCGTTACAATAGTTTGAGACCATGTTTACGTACCTAAAGTCAGATTATAAACCAGTCAACAGTTTGTTAACCACTGCAAGCTATTAAATGCTGTCCGGAAAGTATTTAAATATGAATCAAAATTTACAAGGAAGTTAAACCTCATTAACTGAGGAAATTCGTAATTTAAAACGTTACCAAAAGCAACAGTGTTCGTGAAAGAAAGTCAGCAGACATCTAAGTTTAAACTGATGCCAAATATTTACTTAGCCAATGCAAATGCTGGGAGGTTGCAGCTAGCCTTCGAGGCAATAAATTCTAAAGACAAGATTAAACTTGTCATGGGACCCCATTTACTTAACGCAAATTTATGCAAATACCGACTCGTCTTGTTAAGACCTCTGCAAATCGCCAAGATGTTTTTGTTTCGGCGCGATAAGGGCCCCTGAATAGTTCGGTAAATAGTTGATATATTCTATCATCGATCACTGTAGTGGCTCGCTTTGTCGATTCGCTTGTCGCGAGAGTAATTTACTGTCGTATTTGTGGTGCTCATTGTGCTCACTCACAGTCATTTCACTACGCACCACATTACGCTTCGGTATCAATGGAACGCGGCTAAGGTTTAGTAAACAAATCCTACAATATATGGAGGCGTTTGTTTATATGGCGTGTAACGAGTTCTTGATGTTGTGTGCTCAGATTCGCATCCAAGATATCCTCGAGAGCAAATAAAATATTTGAATTACGACATAAACATTACTTGTACAGAGAGAGCAGTATACTCTAAGATCCCTTGTAGAATTGGAATTTTTATAAAACTGCAAAATACTAAAAAAAAATCTAATTTAAATTGTAGTGATAACATGCTTAAATGTTCAAAGTTTTGTACTGAAGCTTAACTAGCCCGAAATAAGTTCAACTTCTGAATACCTACAAAAACCTTACAGACATGTTGTAGGATAAAACTGTAGACAAAATTTAAACAGAAAGAGGAAAATAATTTGACTAAAGTCTGGATACCACCGATTATTTTTCCCATAAAACACAAAGGACCAGCACTGGCTTACGGTGAGGAAACATTTGTTTCTAATGAGCATTACTTCTTTTAACTGAAGGCTTTATTTCACATTTGTTTTATCGTTAAGTATTTGTTTGTTTTGTATTATCCACATATAATTACAGTATCATCGGTCTTCTCCAAGGAGAGTATTTTTTCTCAAAAAAGAAGTCTTTTTCAGCGTTATTTCAACTAATTCATCAATGTTCCGATTAAACACCTCTTGATGTATACTGAGATCTATTTCATTAATCACGTCACTATGAACTCCAAATGTTTATTTGTCTTCTACTCCAAATTACTCTTTAATTGTTCGTTCATAGAGTTTATTATCATCTGGTACCAAAAGATTAGGTTATACGTTATAGTACGAGGTATTTAGAGGATCAAGTTGATTGATTGGCAGCGGTCAGGTCAGAGAGCATTGTGCCCTACACTAATACGTTTGTTTCGATTATAATGATTGATGGTAAAATGACTATTTTTATCATTTACTGTCTGTTAGACTGTTTTATTAAATCTTGTTGCTTCACTGATTTAGACTATTTGTATAAATAAACTTCTAATAAGATAGCATCCATGTTGTTCAAGCTAACTAAACTAAACACGTGAAGTTCAAATTAGCTGAAACTTGCTGCAAATTCCTAGGTCTTAATGGAATTTACTGTAAGTAGGAAGTCTTTAAAATCTACTGACCGCTAAGCTAAGAATGTTGAACAATCCTAAGTCATAAGCAATCGTCCGTTTCATTCCGCTCGTTTGAGAATCTCTTCATTTTTATTTACACATGTGCTTTAGAACTAAATATCCGTCACTCTTTTTGTTAAACTGATGGAGAATAATGATTGAATGACATTTTAAAGCATTTAGTATGCCGATTTTTTTTATATACATAGGACACGTCAATTAGACTTCACCTTGCCTGATGGTAAGCTGAAGGCAAAGTCTCAGAAAAGAGGGCCACCATTACTTACATACATTGTGACAATGGTGACACTCAGCTTGACGGCCTCATCATATGCTTTTTCACGCCCCACTTTAAGGACCCGGGTCTGTAGGAAGAAGGAAACACGTGAGCTGGTAATGAATTACAGGCCTTAATGGTTTGACAAAGGAAAGAGTCACCGAAACGCTTGGTTCTTCTTCCATTCAAATATTAATAGTTAGCATACTACTACCACCATCGCCGTGAGACGGATATAATGTAGGCTAGCTAGTTTCAGGCGAGGTTCTGTGGCTCAGTGGTCAGAGCATACTCCTGTAAGGGAAAGATCGCGGGTTCGAATCCCGCCTGAATAGATTTAAAACTTTCCGTATCTCAATTGATTGGTAGAATAACTTTATAAGATTCTGTAAATAATTATTATGGAACTTGAGGCGAGCAGTGCAACTCGCATTATGCAAAAGAACGAGCATTTTGCTTTTCCCTCTTTTTTGATCTTCAAGTTTATTATTTGATTATTAACCATTAGGTACATGATGTAGGTACCTTCTTTTAGTATGGAACATGGTACCGGTAATGTTATCTTAAATATATACTAAAATATATAAAATAAACCATAACATTTGCAACCGAGTTACATAACGTACTACTACGTACTACGTACCATAATATGTGACTCAAATAAAATATTCAAAAAGAAACTAAGTATATGTTTCAAACTCCAACATTTGTAGCAGAGTGTGTACCATATGTGACCCAAATAAATAAAATATCCCTTTTTGGCTTGCACCATCCATCTCCAGTACAATCTCAATTGTATCCGAGCTCAACCCCGCGATCTCTAAACTGAAAACTAACAATGTCTAGCGAACTCCAGCAGTGGTCGTATCTTTGAAATGTGAAAAGTTCAAACCACCCATTTATTTTCTGTAGACAATTGCTTAAACGTTTGTAGAGAGGAATTTAAAGGATAACCTTGTGGATTTGTGGTTAAAATGTATGTGGTGGCAATTCTTGCGTTGTTGTCGCGTACGAAACTTGCATGGGTGCACTTGATTGCGAGCTGTCAACATATAACTTGGTAGTATTTAATTTTAAACGTTATATATTTAAAATTAGTAGCAATATTTATGTTTATTGGTCCGAGATTCTATAAGGAGCGAGAGAAGAGTCAACCGGATACTTTCACAATTATATACTCTGTGTTAAATCTTGGATATCTTATATCATGTTTTGGCAAGAACTACAGAAAGAGCTAGGAACGTTAACGTAAGAAATAAGTCTTGTACTCCCTAAAATATACATATTTATTGTATTTTCCTAAAAATATACCTACTTATATATGCTCACGCCATTTCCCCGCTGAAGTAGGCAGAGACAACCATCTTCCATATGCTTCTGTCCTCACACACTTTACGTGCTTCTTCTACTATCATTAAACCTTTCTTTGAAATATCTTCACTCTAAGTACAAACACAATCTTCCCACTTATATAATCTATTGGTAAGTGCACCTATAAGTTCTGTATAAAGGTCAGAGCTGTGTGGACAGATGTATTCATCGTGTGAAATGCGTGAGAGGCCGGCTCTCCCAGGTCAATCAGCTGCTAAGTGGCTAACGAAATAAACTGTCACTTCCATATTCATTCACGTTTCGTTAGGGTTGCCAGTTTATAGGCATTGAGCTTGAGCCCTTTTAGTTTAAGGACAGACGAATTACGAACTCTTCCAAAGTAGATCATTCAAACTTGTACAAGGATCCTGCGATCGTTGCAATAACTATAAATATTTCAGCAGAATAACTTCTCTTAACAAAACTAGGCAAATATGAGTGATATTACTGAAGGAATGGAATACTTTTCTATGAAAAGCAATATGTGTAAACTTGTATCAATATATGAAACTGATTTCTTTACTGAGAATGTCTCAATACTTTCAGTTTCTTTGCTTATATCGTTTATTGTTGGCTGAAATTAAATGGCGAACGAAAGATACTCGAGAATAAATTGTTTATTTTTATTGTAAACACGGTAAGAGAGAAATATGAGTGCTTGTTCATAAAATGATAAAATCTAATTTATGGCCAGTTTCAGACGAAGGTAAGTATCCTAGGGATTAAAATAAGTTGGAGATTTCGTGTTTTATAATGACATAGAAGTTTTATCCTGACTTTTTATCTAGATCTGGAAGACTTCATAATGGTATCTCATCCGGTCTTCTCGAAGTGTCATAACGAGCTTTACACAAAAAAGCTAAGTTTTTACACGCATTTAGCGTAATGAAAGAAAAATAGTAGTTCCAATTGGTACGTCTTAAGTGTTTTAGCTTGCCCGTGAGGGACTTTGTCATCGACTGATAGAATACGTTCATTTTCAATTTTAATGTGATAGTGAAGGATAGAATACGGGACGAGGTTTATTTATTTATTTCTATTAGATTTATTTATTATAGAGGTTATCCGGAACCGATGGCCGTTGGAGACTACGAGAAGGTAAACGAAAGGTAGGATCCCTAGCCAGATGGACGGACGACCTGAAAAAGGTGGCTGAGACAGACTGGCTGCGGAAGGCAGGGGATTGGAAAAAATGACTGCGGTGGACTAATTGATGAGGAATAGGAGGCATTAGAAGATTTCTTCAGGGTCAGCAACACGTCTATAGACCACGGTAACAACTTCCCATTGGTCATGTGCTCGTCTGCCACCTAAGTGGTATAAAAAAATAGGGAATCCAGAACTATACTCTCTTCTACCTACAATCAAGTGTCACTTTAATATAAAATAATTTTGAATTTGAACTCAGAGCTTTTACAATAAAATACCCAATTTACCTTATAATTAAAAATTATGTGTAAAAATTATGATTCCTAAATTATTTAGGAACATCTCTGAATTAAGCCGTAAGATAGTGAACAATTTATGACTGAGTTACCATTCGTAGGCAAGTTTACTCCTTATAATTTTAACTAAAAATTCCAATGAAACAGTTTTATTACTGTGTACTGTCACATCAGGATACAGTGTAGGTACAGCACAGGCACGGATAAGATCATCGCGTCAGCCCGCGGCAACGAGGGAACCAGAGGGGGTTGGACCCCGAACCCCGCGGAGACGGGAGACACGGCCCCGACGCGTTACGAACGAATTAATATTATTTAAATGCCACTTCCTCTCTCATAATTTATTCTTATCTCAGAAAGTTAAAAAAAGAAGTGTTTTCCATGAATTTTCAAGGCGTATTTAGCTAAAAAAAATTATGTACGTTTGAATAAAGTAGTACATCGCATGCGATTTATTGGCGTATAAATTCTTCTTATAGCGTAAAAAGGTTTTATCTGCGGGAAATAAATCTCCGCGTTGTTAATAAGATTCAAGAAATATTATCTCCTTAGATCATAAAGTTGCTATCTCGCGCAGTACTCTTTATTATCTGCTCGGGAAAGGATCGCGGTTACAGTTGATCCAGGAGACAAAGAGCAAGGCGTCTGCCCTCTACGAACTTCGTTTGATCTAAATGGATTGTGTGAATAGTTTGTTCTGTCATTTTGATTAAGCTTTAAAGCTACTGTAACCTCATTATTCATTATCGTCTCTGCATTGTTTTCGATTACATCCGAGCCAGAGCCTTAGAGCCAGAATTCTGCTCACTTCTTCTCTTCCTTTTGGTCTCAATATTCGTCTTTTATCAGAGCGAGTACTTTCCGACACTAACCAATGTTGGTAAGTCATGTCGTACCTAAGACATAAGTATTCGCGTGATTGTTTTTTAAATAAACCTAAATTAAATTAAAATTAACCTAAATTAAAAAACCAACCGTAGTTAGGAACTCCATCATGTCTAATGTGTCAAAAATATAAAATTGTAAACTAGCTTTATATGTGTTACTGTTAGAAACTCCTTCATCTTAACTCATTTGTACACGCGTTCTTGTGGAAAGTCTCTCCCTTCTAAAACTCTAATCCTATTGCTTTGTATTATTATTGTATTTCTTATTGGTTGTAATCTGTTACGTGTGATAAAATAAATAAATAAATAAAGGCTAGCTAAAATTCACTCGTATCTAGGTTAGACTGACCGTGGTCATAGGCTGACCTCTTTAGAACAAAGAGAATACAATACTACGTAAGAACACACGTGCTTTAGAACACAATACATGTCTTGGTATATGGGACTATATGGTAATAACACTAAGATTCGAGTTATAAATATTTAATTCGCTATTCATACTTATTTTTTATACCACTTAGGTAGCAGACAAATACAGGGCCCACCTAATGGGAAGTGGTTACCGTGGCCTATGGCCGTATGCAACATCAGGGACGTTACACTTGTACTGTTGACCCTGAAGTCTAAAGCCCTTCTTGAAGAACCCCATTTTGTAGTCGCTTGGGAAAATTTGGAAAACGTGACATAAAATTGGGCAACCCTAACCAAAGTACTTAGAAGATGTTTCCTATGCCAAAACATTTCCTATTCCGGAGGTGGAGTGAGGTACGGGCACGGCAGTCACTTCCCGGATTAAAATTTCCAATATAACCTGACCTACCCAGCGTGGAATTTTCACAGCAATGAAGAACATCGCAGGGGTAATGGTGCATCTAAATATACTGGTAATTATATGAAGTAGGAAAAAATGTATGTGTTTATTTTACATGTGTGGGATCATAGAATGGTACAGTAGTCTCTAGGAACAAAAGTTAATGATTGATGAAATGTGGGTGTTAATTCACCTCTGCCTAACCCTCTGGAGATGAAGGCATAATTGTTTGTAATCTATGTATTAGTATCTTATGTTATGAATACGCTAATGAATGTTAGCGTGATCGTTATGTTTTGGATTCGATTCCTAGGTCGAGTGTTGCAAGAAGGCAGGAAAACACCCGTAGACCAGTGTCGGGCAACGATAGCTCTATATTCATTTTGAAAAACCCTAATTACATTGTTACTAAAATTACGTACGAACCGCGGTAGCCTGGTGGTATGGGTTATGGACTGCTGAGACGAAGTCTCTGGTTCGATCTCAGGTTTTACCATGGCACACACCAATGACTTTTCGATGCTTTTCGAAGTTATGTGTGTATTTATCGTGAGTTTATGTTATGATGTTATGTTAAAATTACGTCGGCAAAGACGGTACCACAACTCAACATCATCACTTTCCAAGAACTCATCCCGGGTGCATCTAAAGCGTGCACGCGGGTCCTCTAAAGTTAGTACAACATGCAATAATTATAACTAAATGCAAATAAAAGTGAGCGTCTTTGATGAATCAGTGAGTAAATAAAACGGTAATGCTATTATTTTGGTAGCGCCATGTTGCGTGGAGTGGCGCTGCCAGTGACGCTCGCGGCATGAGGCGCGACCGCGGGGCTTCATTAGCGACCGCTTTGATCCCACTACCACTTTAATGCACTACTTGTGTTTTCTTTAATGTGCTTACATAAGCACACACTTGTATGCTTCTTTATGTACTGGATGGGTACAGAAGATGTATGGACCATTTTTTTTTCATAATTTTTTTGAAATGATTTATTATTTTATTCGTAGGAGACATGGTGAAGATAAAATGCTACATTTTTAGTTTTAGAAATAGTGTACATCTCGCCTTCATTAGGCATACGAATCTTTTAGATAAATTATATGATCGTTTAACCACTTACTATACCTACATGTTTAAGATTAAATTGATATTGTTAATTGCAATTGTAAATAAATGCCCATGTCAATAAATAAGAATTTTCACAAATTAAAATTATCATTATGTCCAACTACAATTCAACATGCTATTAGATTCTATTATGTCATAAATTTCAATAAATATGCATTTAAAACAGATATTAACAATTTTCAATTCGTGCAAATTATAAGAGTACCTAATAGAATTTTATTATAACTAATTATTAACATGCATAGTCACTTACAATCGAAAAATTTCTGCAGATTATGAAAACATTTAGATATTAGCCATTACCATAATTAAGACCTAAATTGAGTTTTAGGCAGTTCCCTGATCACCTTTGGAATGTCATTGTAAATCTTGATTGTCATCATTACGTAGTTCCTCTGGTGAAAGCTAGTTCTGCACATCTCAAATTATTTTAATTTAGTGAGGTCTCGTGATCCAAACCTACATGTTTCACTTGCTTTGACAAATAAGTGATTGTTTTTTAGTTCAACCAAAAAAATATTTTTTCCTCAATTTGAATTATTTTGATTACTTTTAAATACCATGAAAACAAAAAAAAGTATAATTAATATTTGAATAGTGACTTGTCTATACTAGCGTGTGTGGAGATAGGGATATACATGGCATGCTAGTCTGGGCCTGAAAGGTTGAAACGTGGTGTTCAACCACTCCACACTGATACGCCACAACCCAACGAACATTTTTAATTTCATTTTTATTTCTACAGACTTCTTGTGTCCATGTTTTAACTCTCCGCTTTGTTTGCACACACATATTAAGTACATACACACATTCTAATGTGCGCTCAATTCCACAGAATGTGTGCAACAATTTAATGCAATTGTGTGTGCATTATTGCAGTTTATGAGATGTGTATGGTAATGCGAGACCAACGAATTAGGTTATGAGGTGGTTTGTAACTTTTTGCTTGTTGTCTGTGTTCGTGTTTGTAAGTACAATATTATTGTTTGGACAATGGCTTAGCTTTGTACCAGCATAGTTTATTGTTAATTTTATTACCGGTCTGACAATTGTCACAGTCTCGTAGGCTGTGGGTTTGACCTGCTTCTGAGAGATTTGTGTTAGTTTTCAGTCTATCTGTATATCTGTGCGTATCCTTTTAGCCAAAAAAACGATTTTTTGAAGAGAGTAAAAAATGTTTTAAATTTAGTTTAGTTTATGAGGGTATTATATTTCTTCGTGTCTATTGCAACATTATATACAAATATAATTGGATGCATCCAGCCCGACGGCATTGACGACCTAATTTCTTTTTCTTTCCTTTAGCCTATTTTCATGTAAATCTTGTGCTCATTAATTTTAACACTTATTTTTATACTAAATAAGTTGCTATACAGAAAATGTTTTAAAATTTTTGACTCTATTTAAATAGAGACAAAATGAAATACAGCTGAGTACTGTGAATATCCTTTTTTGTCGTCTAGTTTAAATTTCGTTCATAAAATACTTCGGGCAAGTAATAACAAATACCCGGTTTGTTCTTTAAGATATTTTTTTAAATTGCCTTTGATTTTGGGTCATTTTTTAGGACCGTGAGTAGAATACAGTGTCAATTCATTATTACCGAACGAAGTACTGACTGACTGACTATCTACAGGGTGTTGTTGGGGATTTTCGTTGAGTCACGGATTGACTGCTTTTATGTGACGATGCGGAAACGGTGCACAACCTAGGAGCACAGGGTACGCGAAAGCTCCAGCACTATCCTGAGGATGATTGCTGAGAGGTTCAACTGTCACTACATTAACCATTGCTGTATGTGTGTGACAGTGACAATAAAATACATAGAGAATGGTCATATTTGAATTGTAACGTAACTGATACTAACAATACTAATGTTAAGCACATCGTTACTAACATATTAACACTATGGTCTGAAATAAATGATTATTTAATTTAATTTAAAAACAATCATAGTGAGTTTGCAATGTTGTCGTTTCTAGACTTTGCGTTTTGCGACTTTGTTGACGAGTCAATCAAAATTTGATCAGTACAGGGAGCAATAAAGGAATGAAAAAAAGAGGTTGAATCAAAAGTCAGCTTAATGCGATAGTCGTGATGTTTTGGCGGGCAGTGCAAAGTCGAATTGATCGTCCCCGGCGCGGTAATGTCACGGCAAATATTTGCGGCACCCGCCGTCCGCCGGCACCGTCCGCGCGGCGAACACAATCTGAAGTAAAAGCAGTAAGATAACTGTGTTTTGTCACTTTGAAGAATTCAGCTAAGAAGAATGTCTTTTACGAATTTACGTAGGCACGTTTACTATTATTATGAATATCAATGTGACGTTGACAAACATTTTTAAATCTACATTTTTTTTTTTCACAACGAAGGTCCGGTTCGATCAAGAAAACACATTACTTACTTAATATAGAATTTAGGCATCATTATGTTGCATTTTATATTTATAGTGTCCCAAAGTAACCTTACTTACCAACCCGCTGAAACTTTGCTAATTTGGTAAAAATGACGGCTGAGGTTGAGAAGTTTTTCTACAACATTACACACAACGCTGGTATGGTAAGGTATGGTAAGCGTAGCTTAACTAGCTTGTTATGGAGTCTAGAATACGGATAAACATACTTCAGTACTTTTTTTTGTAAATACATACATATTATATATGGAAACATTCAGACCAATGCTAGTATACATATTCATGCATTCAAATATTTGTACTGAGCGGAAATCGAACCCGCGCCACCTGCGTAGCAGTCGAATGTTCTACCGCTGCGCCACAGAGGCCGTTATATTTATTTTATATAGATCATATCGATGATCATATCAATTATATCGATGTCTAGAATACATTATGTCTCAGTGGTTCTACTGGTGGCTAATTTAGTAGCAACACTGGCTAGCAGACAGGTCGCGGTTAGCCAACTGCGTCTGTTTAGCCAATGCACCCACTACCACTATACCGCAAAATAAATAGATGTAACACATAACGCCGGCTTGGAGCAAAAAATACGCATAGCTTGACAAATAAATGTGTACAATTTCCTAAGCATTTAACTCATTTCAATTACCTTGCCAAGTTGTGAGTTTCACTTTGATGAAATCAATCAATGAAATTGACTATATATAAAATATTGTAATGGGTAATTTAAAAATACATTTTATAATAAACTCATTTTAAAATGTATTTTTAAATTACCCATTACAATATTTTCATAATATGTCAAGTGATTTAAAAAAAAATCCGGGTATCGACACTAGGACCTCACGTTTATCTGTAAATAACATAGGTAACGCAATGAGATAAATTCAAATGTAAGTAGAACAAATTTCAACTATCAAGATTTGTTCCACAAATCAAAGCAAACTTCTACATTCAAATTGCATCCTATCGAACTCAAACGCAAATATTTCCCCAGCACAGCTCACTGAACACCAAATTAGCTGAATACCGGCATCGGCAAAGTTTTCTCACATGCAGAACATGTCAATTGAACTAGTACAAACAGTCTTGATCCACCGAGCGAGCATTCCGCAAACTCATGTGCCCCCATAAATTGCACCACCCCCTAATTAAAGCATCCCGCTCATAGTACCCCCTCTATAGGTCATTAACGATCGCGTGTATTTACACAATGTGGAACATGCTGTACACCTATCACAGCTACTACAGAACTAAAACAGCGCATATGACATTAATTACATTGCAAAAAGACCTTTATGCTTATGGTAATCGTGAATAATGAAAACAAAATAATGTCATTTTTAGAATTACAGGAGCTCTATTCACAACATTGTTTACCAAGTACTTTTGTAAACTTCGTTCATGCTAATATTATAAATACGAAGACAACTCTGTCTGTCTATCTTTTTGTCTGTCTGTCTGTCTGTTTGTCTGCCTGTCTGTCTATCTGCTAAGGTTTTCACGCCTAAATCACTGAACCAATTTAGCTTAAATTTCGGTACAGAGACAGTTTAGAGCTTGATAACCGTCATACACGCAGACTATTAGTTACGAGTACTAGATGTCTACCCTCTCATAAACATGTGATGTTTTTATGATTAAGATTAAGACGTGTATCTTCCTGATGGAGCGCTCCTCTGACGTATTTGAAAGTGGTCGTGAGCCCTCTATTTCTGTCCCTGTCGTTATTTACACGGACAGATTAACGAGATTGATGGAATAGTTTAAAGAAACGTTTAATCTTTGGCTTTTTTACGGAATTACCGGGGATTTTCGGCTTCGGTTGCCACTTTGATTTAGTTTCAAAGGAACGCCCCGAAATAGTAACGTTTGAGTGGTGAAAGGTTTTTAAGTACTATTTAATGCATTTCTTAATGCGATAACTTAAAAAGACTTCTAATAGCATCCTTGAAGATTTGAAAATCATTGCTGGCGAATATTTTTATTAATGAAACTACTTTGGATTACTATATTCTCATTCACAGTGGGACATGGTTCAAAAGTGTTTTTTGAATACGATTGTTGTATTGCATTGTATCTAATATGTTTATTCATTTAAAACACTTTGTATGTTTCTCTGCGTTGTACACATTTGTCTGGTTTGTATTATGCTCAATTATTTAATATCAATTAATTAATCGATCACTTATAAATCAAACGTCTAAATTCTCGAACTTAATAACCAAAAAATCAATATATCGTACAGTCAAGATATAGAGTAACCAGAATATTGATTGCTTTTGGTGTCTCTACTTACCCCGGAGGCGTGACTGTATTTTTTTTTGTAATCCAGCTTTTAAAACAACACATATCAATTCTATCGCAGGTTTATATGTACCCGATTAATGGCAATAGGCTCGCCACCTATTACATTGGGACCTAAACATAAACTGGCGAAATGTAGGTGCTAGCTAGCTATATAGGCGAGAGTTTATGAGTTTATGTATATTCATTCAATCTAATAATTAAAATGATCTATTGATTGGTAATAATAGTTTTTCGTTATTATACTTTAGCCTCAGAGCGTTTCCGGCTGCAGAATTTAAGGGCAAGAAACTGTTAATTGTACGGCAAAGTAATACAAATGTAAGAAATAACTGGAATAGAAATAAACAAAAAGTTTTAACCAGTTGATCGTGGGCGACCAATTAGATCGGGAGGTTTCTGAGTAGGAAGTTACAGCTTGACTTCGAACAAATTGAAACCGAAAGTAAGATAACCGTATTTCCACACCGCCTCGTCGCCATCGGTGTCGAAGTTCATTCTCGTAACGATATTATATTTATCGATAATGTACCGACAGTAATGATCACGCAATGTAAATTGTGTATACGCTACAAAATATATTACATCTAAATTATATATGGATTTTGTCGTGCAATCTGCAAACTTAACTTGACTCACTGTTACAAGATATATTCAGCATCATTAACATCATCACTGGGTTAATCCAGATTGCATCTAAAGTTTGCTCTTTGGTGCCAAGAGTCAATTCTCGTACTCTTTCTCTTGATTAGTCTTATTTTTGACTCTTACGGGAGCGATAGCCGTTTGCTCCCTTATGCCGAGAGGAATGCCTGTGTCAGAGCTTCGTCTGATGGTAATCAGCAGAGGGTAGCAATTCGGTAGGCTTGCAGGTGTGTTTGGCTTGAGCCCTGAAGATCGTTGTGGTAATCCTAACAGGATGAAGGGAAAGCTCTTTAGTTAACCGGATAAAATAAAACTGATTGAACTGTTGGTTGATAGCAAACTCATTGCGTCGAACTTTCGGCTAGTATTCAGTAATTAGGTACCTTACTGTTTGCTCGTGTTTAAATATTCATGGCAAATACGCATGCCATGGCATAATATTCCAGCAAACGTAATATGGCATAGTTTAATTGGAATTTAAATATGTATGTATGATCGAAAATTAACTTTTCTTTTATTTGTATATTCAGTTTACCATGGTTGACAGGCAGTCATTTACTATTTAAATTATATTATCATTACAATTACAAAGAGTTCACTATATCGACACACATTTTTCTGTTATTGAAATAAATCCATTTTTAATGGAATTTATCGTGATTTAATTCGTATTCTTTGTTACATACTTACACTGTGAACTGATAACAAAGAAATAACTTAATATCTTCTTCAATTTGTAATGGCGACCTTACAATTGTATTTTAATTAATTAATTCGTATTACTAGTGTTACTATCTATGCAGAATATTGAACTTTGACTTTACAATTTTTTTAACAATATTACAATTTAACAATGAATTTGAAACTAATTTGGGTTATGCACTAGATACGTACACTAAGTACACAAAACCTGTTATTTAAGTTTGAAATGTAATATACAAAATGTTGCCTAATAAATAAAATAAAATAAAATAAATTCATAAACTAATGATATAATTTTATGACATTTTAATTGTTCTTAG
Source organism: Eilema griseolum (assembly GCA_963662185.1). Lineage (NCBI taxonomy): Eukaryota > Metazoa > Arthropoda > Insecta > Lepidoptera > Erebidae > Eilema > Eilema griseolum. The sequence goes on from OY759242.1 coordinate 412,266, forward strand.
CTACACATCAACAAAGTCTAGGGAACAAGGACATTTCTAGTTTTTATTTAAAAACCCTTTCTTGTAATAGTGAGTGTTTTATATCAATAGAAGGGTATTTTTATACCGTTTTTAATTTTAATTTTAATAAAAACATTTTAATACCAATTTTTTTTTTTTAACAAATAATTGAATAGTTCCAATATTGAGTATTACAACCTTCTATGATTAGGCACAAAAATAACGAGGTAGTTAGAAATACAGTAATTAACCGTACTTTAAACGTTTTTAATAATCTGTAGGACCTCCTAAAGCATTAGCAACAGCTCGACAACGGCGTGGCATACTTAGTATGAGATTGTCAATCATCGTCTGTGGAATATGGCTCCATACACTGCGAAGGTGTAAAAAAAGTTGTTCTTCAGTGTTCAGATTTTCCAAAGAATCACTGAAAGCTCTTCTCCCAAGCAAATCCCAGGCATGCTCTATGGGATTGAGGTTGGCAGACTGAGCAGGCCATTCCAACGTCGTCATATTGTGCTCGCTTATCGCATTGACCACTACCCTCGCGGTGTGTGACCGTTCATTATCTTGTATGAACATAAAATCTTGACCGAACTGCTGTCGATGAGGGATTACCACCTCCTGAATGTATTGGTTTGCAATCAAATTGCCCCGTATCCAAACGAGGTCGGTCCTTCCACCAAGGCGAATTCCAGCCCATACCATGATTGTTCCACCTTGGTAAGGATGAACTTCTTGCGGATTCTGGAGACGACTCCGACGTCCAGGAACTCGCCATATACGCACTCTTTTCGAATCAGGATGAAAACCGAAGCAAGATTCGTCGGAAAACAGAACCCGTGCCCATTGATGGTCGGTCCACTGTAAATGTGCGTTAGCCCACAATAAGCGACGACCTCGATTTCCACGTCGAAGAGCTGGAACCCTAAGCGGTCTGCAAGCATAAAGATTAGCTTCGTTTAGTCTTCTTCTGACAGTTTGATCGCTAATAACCACTTGATGCTGAGACTGGAGGCCTGCGACCAACTGACGAGCAGTAATCGTGGGTTGCCGCCTTGCGGAATTTTGCAAGAAACGATCTTGTCGCGGGGTAGTAACCCTATTTCGTCCCCTGTGACGTTCGGCAACATCCCCTGTAGACCTGTAGCGTGCCCATAATCTGCAAATTACGCTTGGTTGGGTGTTGACAGCATCCGCTACGTCGCGTTGAATTCGTCCAGCTTGCAGCATACCAACAGCCCTTAACATCTCTTCGCGACTTAAATGACGACGTGACATGATGACTACAGTCACAAAAATGCACAAACCATACGTAAAAGACGTATTATTGATAATAAACGTTATTTACAATCAAAAAAAATAATTTTTGTTTTGCCTCAGAGAAACTGCACAATCAAACACTTTTAAAAGTTTTACCTCCATATTCGAAAATCATTACTTATTTAAATTTATTTTTAAATTTCGAACTACTCTGTAATCTACTTTATTCTATTTTTATTTATTTGCTGCCAGTTATTTGCAAAACAAGATTTACACGAATAAAAATAATTGGGGTCATCTTGTTCCCTAGACTTTGTTGAGGTGTTTATTTAATATTTATAAATTATTTATGTATAGATTACTTAGAATGAGAATAATTTAATTAAAATTTTTATGACTGATGTACATTTTTGACATTGTAACATTTTGTGATAATGACAAAATAATGCATATATTACTATGAATGTAAAGTTAAGTGACAAACAAGCAGTGAATGATACCTATGCCATGTAATGTTATCTTTATGAATAAGTTAGTTATGTTATGCTATTTAATAGTGATTATAATTAAATTAGTGATATTTGTGTACACTTCCGACAAATTCATATTTCTGTTACTTTAACTTTATTTCTTGAAATTTAGTAAAAGAACCGAAGTATTTTCGCATGATAATTATGTTGTTTTATAAAGAAAACGCAGTCTCTATACAGTTTCAATAAAATCACTATTGCATTTCTAATAATTAAACTTATTGTACTATTAGATAATTATGAATTAATCAGCTAAACGACCAAAAAGCAAATATTACAAAACGGGAAACATCCACCACAATTCCAAAATGTACAAAACGAAAATAAAGTAATGATAATTACCACGAAAATAAATTTAATGGGAATGCCAGAAATAAAGTTGTAGTTTAATTCAGCCCAGTTCCGGGCCACTGGGCGCGGGACAATGAGCGACGGTGTACGTTACACCATTCCAATGATTCGTGTGTGCCATTAACAGCGTACTGCCGGCCTGTGCGGAACTTCCTGCCCGGAGGACCACGTCCGTACAGCGGCAGTGCTCTGAGCAACCACCGCTGTAGGAATACTAGATCAGCTAAATTTCGCATGTCGCAAACAGAGGTTTGTTAGGGTTTCTAGGGTGCCGAACCTCAAAAGTGAATACGAAACTCTTATAAGATCGCATGGTTGTCAATCTGTCTGTCTGTCAAGACATAAACACGTAGAGATATTAAGCAAAATGAATATCGCATTCAGTGTGCAACCTAGTAGAGATGTCGAAGATGTATATTCGGCATATTTAACCAATTGTAAGGCTGTCAACTTATAATATACTTCCCATTGACTTAGAATCATGGATTTATTTCAATCAATTACATAATTTTCGTACCTACTTCGTCCTACTGCAGACTACTACTAAATACAATCCTGCGCCATAATGAGCAAACACTACCAATACAGTATTATTGGCATGTGATGTGCAGCATTTATTCTGAGATGTCGACCCATTTAAGACTCGCAATGCAATTTCACATTCTTCATGCTACCATGAAAAATGTGAAATTGCTGTACGAGGTTCCATCTATTATTTTAGTTATCATTTATATTATGTGTAATGTGCATGTCCTAAATAAATGTATCTGCTTTCTTTATTTCAATGAATTATTGCCATTTAACGCAAAGAGTAGTATAACTCTATCTATAAATAATTCTCAGATCTCATAATTGTATTTGCTCAGGCTGCGACCACAGACTAGGAGTAGAAAATCGAAGTTATAGACATTAAGCATTATCGGGCGTTCGCCGCCTGAGTATCTATCTATATTGCCACATGATATTGTTTTCTTTTTGTATTTTTTGCTATTTTTAGTAAACATCAGACTAATCAGTATTGCAAAATTTTGATGATTTATATCTTTTTTATTCAATTTTATATGTGTGTGAAAGATGTGTTGTTAAAACAAGTTTTTTTCTATAACTCATACTGATCAGCTTTGTTGTATTTAAAAATAAATCAGATTATTCTAGGTGCTACATCGTACTCCGGCTATTTATGGATCAATCATTGTGACAGTAAATGTGCTGGTACTGTAATAAACTAGTAGTTCAGGACATTTCTACATTTCCACAATCTTTGACTTACGACGGCGTACCCGAGAATATCTGACAAAAGGGCACGAATTACCGGAGGATTAAATTATCACGAAAGGGTGCTGAGTTATGGCCGGCTCGACGGAAACTCGCCTAAAGGGCGCAACACTGGATGCGATATTTGTTCTACACTGTATTATTTTCATAACATAAAAGTTATTATTTGGAATATAAAGCAAATGAGACAAAGAATACTATTATTACTGATGAGCGATTATTAAAATATTACTGATGGCAAGGTTGCCTGGAAGAAATCGCTTCAGCGATAAGGCCGCCCATTGTACATTGAACTGTATATATGCTACCTACTTGTCCTACTGTAAATCTGTTGGTGTACAATAAAGAATTATCTATCTATCTGTCTATCTATTATTATTATTATTGTATAGACCAATCAGGAGATGAGATGAAAAGAACACATATTGATAACTCACTTGTACTTTTCCACATTACTTTATTGCTTATTACACCTGACCGGTTTCGCCTTAAGGCATCCTCAAAACCTTTGTAACAACAAATTCCACCAAGTGCCATCAATCTACAGTATAAATAGATGAAAAGAACATTACATATGTGAAAAAAATAACTCAAGGAAGTAGGACACGACAGTATTTCCATCCAATTGAGCAGTCCGACTGGGAAGTACCTCCGCCCTACATAATACCACAGCAATAATAACCTTGTGTTGTGTTTCCGACGCGGTGATGAGTAGGGTAAATAAATAAGAATTTAAATTATAAAGTACTAATAACTAGTAAATAAATACAGTCGATTCCACCTATAAAACCAATTCCTAATTGTGATTTAGATTACATAACATCATCTAAAAGATAAATTAAAATGTTTACCCAATTTAATTAAAAATTATCTTCAAGAGTAGTAAAGTTATTAGTGAGAAAGAGACACCACTTCTTTGAAATATCTACCGCATTGAATTTTACAAAAGCATATTTCGCCGAATCTCATAATAGCTTATTATCAACTTATTTTAATATTATATTACTCATAGTAAGTTTTCCTTTTGAGATTGCCTTTTTGATAACTTCTTGTGCATTATAAATGTCGTGAAAATTGCTTCTCTTACGTTATTTGATGATCGTTTCATTTCATAGAAATCTCACAATCTTGTATTTTCACTTAATTATTATAAATCATGGTAGAAGAAAATACCACTGTTTTGTCTGTACGAATATTTATTTATTTATTTATTTATTTATTTTATCACACGTAACAGATTACAACCAATAAGAGATACAATAACAATAAAAGCAATAGGATTAGAGTCCAGGTTGCATTCCACAAGAACGCGTGTACAAATGAGTTAAGATGAAGGAGTTTCTAACAGGAACACACATAAAGCTAGTTTACAATTTTATATTTTTGACACATTAGACATGATGGAGTTATAACTTATAAAAAATTTATTACAATTTTAAACGGAGAAAAAATGGTAATGATGTTTACTCCGAACGACGGTATTATTATCTAACTACATTAGTATTTATATTGTAACTTGGAAACGAGGTCAGTAATAAACTGTTCCTTTGTTCAGTAGACTATGCAAAACATTTATAACGTACTATACGTTGTAACAGAGAGCAGTCACAGTAGTTATTCTTTCTATACATTCCTAAATGTCTCAGTTTCCGTTCTTTCGCAACTTCACGTCTTCTGTAGTGCAACAATATCACAAGAGTTGATTAGTTAACAATTTTTTGATGCAAGAAGATAGCAATCGGTTTTAGAGACAGTGAAAGACTTTATTCAAGCCCTACCTCTTTCATAGCTAACTACTAACAAAAACATATTTTGCTAAAATAAAAGTATAACATAATTTTGAATGAACACTTTACTAGAGCTACGTAATTTTCTACAACACTACGTCTAACAAGACAATTCATTGTACCTCATTCCTAGATAAACCATGCGGAAACTGACGTAATTTCAAATTACAGTTACCCACTCACAAGCTAATTTTACTCTATACGTGAACTATAAGCTGATGACATAGTTTGCCCAATTGCGCTCGGTATTAAGCCAGTGTAGCAGCCGCACGCAATGGTGAACTTCCTCTCAGGATTAATCCCGGAAACCCGGGACAGTTTACTCCACTATTTTTGTAATGGACTCTGTCCATTAGCAATAAATCGTCGGTGACGCGAGTGTGGGTGCGTCTAGACGTATGAGCACCATCCTTTGTTTGGTACTTACTGTCTTTTGCCTCGCAAATTCTCACTCTGTAGTACCATGTGTTTTCCTTATTCTATATGATTATTTTTTGTTGTTATAGCTAAATGCATTCGGACAACATTTGCGGAGTCTCGCAAATGTATTATTATCAAGATCTTAAATACGAATAACTTTCTATCTTTCTTACCTATATAAATATTTGACGTACTTTGGTGATTTTTTGGTTTGCTGTTTCTAGTATCTTCATATTGTTTGAAGCTTGTGAACACCGTTCGATGTGCAATTGCCCTACAAATTCGCATTTCTGCTGCACAATAAGAATCCGTAAACATTCGATAACTCATAGTAGTGGTGAAAACTCCAAGCAGAGAGAAGGTAAACAATTCGTCGATGCAAATATATGGTCGTGTCGAGTTGTGCCCCCTTGTAGTTTAGTTTTTGCGGCTAAATGAACATCGAATAGGCGTTCTTTATCTCTCAATTGATATATTGATGTCAACAATTCTTTGGGGAAAGCTATAGTGATGCTTCGATGTTCAAAAATTGTTTCACTAAAAGTTAGCTCAGACGAACAATTCTCATTAAATTAATAGCGTTAACAACATCCGGAGCAAGCAAAATGTTCAACATCATGAAAAACAAAAATGTATAGTTTGAAAAATAAAAATTCAGTGAAGTAAAGATAACAAATATGATCTGAATTATAGGCATCATAGGCATTTAGAAGAGTATTCTGACGTATCTATATAATCAATCAATTCTTTTGTACTACGTGGTACATTATCAGACTCATCTATAACATCACCTACCTGTCCTATTGATATGTGGTCTATCATTATCGTTAGCAGTTTCATCAAGATCATCATTTGGTTCTGACGATGTGTTATATCAATCATTAGGATCTGATAATTATCATTAATACATGTTTATTATTGTTTTCTATTTAAGAGAGTCTAGCTGTCTGATTTTGTTTGTCTAATGTATTGGTTCACCTATGTTCTATGTCTTGTCTATAATTTATGTACTAAAATGAAAAACTAGTGTACAATGAAGGTGGTCTCTCAATTATAGATATCGCATTCAACGATCAATTTATTTCTTTTTTTTATTACACAATATTAAGTGTTATTATTTAATCGCCGGATAACCACAAAGATTGCCACCCACATCGGAAGAATGCAGAAGTAATGAGGGGCTATTATTTCAGCACGTACCTTCGGCTAACATCGGGTTTCGTCGTGACCTGTCGGCTTTCGACGCACACGATCGACAGTCGACACGAATGGAATATTAGCAGTTTCTTGTTTTTAATTATATTATTGGTTCGGTGGTGTTAAATCGTGATGCGTTGAGATACTAACTACAAATTAATATTGAATTGAGACATTTTACCTTTTGTTTGCTCTCTACTATCACATCATAAACATATTATGATTATATAAATATATTTCAAATTATCCCACATCCCCGCTCCTAAATCCCACAGTATGAAAGGTATCGTGTGAAAGTGCGAGAGGTATACATGCGAGAACTGGTATGATAAAGAGGCTCAGAATGAATGCGTGATCTAATTTAATTAAAATATACATGAACCCTGAGAGGGTTGCACATATAGGTTCGCCTAGCAAAACCGACACGAGCAGAATAGGCTTCGACGGAGTCGAAGGCGCTAGTAAAAAAAAAAAAAAAAAAAAAGGGGGTAGGTAGAAGAGAGTAATCCACGCCTTACTCTACGTTTTGTCCAATCTATATTCAACCCACCCCGAGTGAGTTATACCTTTAAGATATGATTATACATTCATTACTTGTTAAACTTAATTTAAAAAAAAGAATTAAAACCATTAAGAAGTTTATCATATCAAGTCTATTTCAGTTCACTCATGTTGCTCCGCGTCTGCAGGTGTCGTTTGCAGTCGCCTTCGGAATCATACATTAACGGCTTATCGATACTGTAGAACTGAAAATTGTATCAGCACTGTGTGTATGTGTGCTAACTGTTCTATATTGTTAAAAGATTGATATTGTTAAATATATTAAGAAATCACAATAAATGAAAAATATACGAGTACTTCGAGATAATAGCAATAGAAAAATGTGGTCTCTGTTTTTTATAGAACTAGTACCGAACTAAATTTACTAAAATACTCTGCAATATAAACTTGTTGCTGTTATGCCATTTGCGTAGTGCACAGCTTTCCCACGGTATTTGAAAAGCTAAGCCATCTATGGCCAGCAGCGACGCAGGTATTACCTGCACTGGCAACAACTCCGATACCATCGGTCGGCTTGCAAACAATCGGACGTGAACAAAGGCCGGCTACACACGACGCTACGACGTACTCGCTGCGGTGGAGCATTGTACTTATCTGTATCGAGTACTCGTATGCGGGGGATGCGAGGTGATACATACGTCACTTTGATTGGCTGAAATATCGATAGAATCCTTTAAATACTATTTTGCGTTATTAATTTTTTTTAATTCTTGTTAAAATAATTAACTTCTTCTTCACCCTAGCATCAATCCCAGCCGCATTCAATTTCGATAATTTCAACTCAGAGTCTGGGGTCTGACTTTTGACTAAACTTCGTTATTTTCAGCGAAGGCTACCATCTGACCTCCACAAACCAAAGGCGATATCGAACCAATGTAGTGAGACCAGTTGTTGGACTTTTAGGGCTCCAAGTACCCGTAACGACTCCCATAGATATTGATATGGCAACCAGGACTGACGGCTTAACATGCTCTCCGAGGAGCGACCAGACCAATGCAAATGCTTATACTTATGCATACAAATATTTGCAAATATTGCATTTGGCCTTCTATTCACTACCGCCACGCCACTAACTTCTATCTATGTATATTTTTCTATTGGAATTTTCTTTAATAGCAAACCATTTTATCCAATAAATAATAGGCAATTTTACTCACTAAGCTCTTTTAAAGATTTAACGAGAAACTCAATATTTTACCACAACGTTAACCTGTTAAATCCTCGGTGATATAGCGCTGCGAACTATTTAACCCATTACCACTCTCATCCAACACCAAATTAAGACTTAAGCGAAATGAATAGTGTACGTTGTCCGAGCAATTTGTCCGTGATAGCAATCGGTGTCCACCGCCAGTGTACATGGACACTTCGGTGTACAATGTACAACGGTGTTCGGTGTACACTCAATAATGCGTTACAACGGACAGTGCGATTCGACGGTTCAATACGATACTTGGCAGTTAATACTCGCTTTATTACATTTGGGATGGTGTCAGTCATAAGATGTGCGATTTTAGAGTGCCTTTAAGTATTGTAATCTAGTTATAGAATCTAGAATCCTTCGCTCTAGGCTTCGATAGCTTAGTAGTTAAGGAGTCATCCATACCATCGAAAGTAATGTAATAACTAGGTTCGAATGTTCTATTGGCGTGAACCCACTTCCAACCCAATCATATCCTCCGTGTCCCTCAAGCATTGTGAAAGGGTTTAGACGGAATATTAGTAACTTCAGTTCCCAATATTCTTTAAAAAATCTAATCCTTGATCTGTCCTCTTCTCCAATAGATAGATATTGCACTCTAATTTGTCAGTACTACTATCCATCCTAAAAGACTACACAAAAGTTACAAATATACCGTATATGATTATATCGTAACAGTAATAAAATAAAGCTCAGTATTTTTTACAAAAAGTTAAAAAAAATACATTGTTGGATTTATAAACATATACTTCATATTTTTATGAATACATCCAACATATTTTCCCTAGTGGCCTATGAATTCGCTATCGCTAATGCCTTCGACCATACGTGTAATTTAAGTCGGAACTAAGTTATCAAATATCGGAGTGCATTAAGTTTTAGTGGCTGTTCCTGAATGGGTCACCACTCGTTAACTCAGCCACTATTATAGATTGCCTTGTACCGGCTAGTGTTAACGTGTTTATGAAGCGTAATTAGTACAGTCAGCAAAGTAGATTCGGTTGCATTTTTTCATTTAAGTTGTTTTTAAAGTTGTAACCGTATCTCATGTCGACTGTACATAATTATGAAATTACAAGTATCTTTATTGAAATGATGAAAGCTGATTATCAAATTATAATCATTTTATTTAAGTATTCTTAAAGGTGGTCGGTGCCTCCTTCTGCGAGCAGGTGAATCTTGTGAGATTTCTCGCACATAAAAAAGTGCTCTTACCAGGCATATTATTATTGAGAAAGATATGGAAAGAGAGATCGCAATTACTTACAAAAGATATACAAAACTATACAATATATACAAAAATGAAATAAAATGCGAATCTGCAACTTTTGGCATCGAAAAATTCCTTCCCATAAATCTCTACTGGTACCGTGTCCAAAAGGCTGGCGGTATTACCACGCTGAATGACGATGCCAATTCTTTGAGTAAAGTAAAGGCCAGCCCTATGATCGCAAGAAGCATCGATTAGAGACCACGGACCCAACGTTTCGACAATTATACCCACACGTATACTAATTTGGATGTATGTACTTGCAAACAAACATAAGACCATATTAAAAGCTATACTTAAGTTAAGGTATTTGCGTTGTGATAATAGAGTCCTACAATATTATTTTTTATGAATTCTCACTTTAGCTCTTTGAACCACTCAACCTTTTGCCGTATCCTAATATTCTAGAAGTTTTAGATTTAGAATTTTGATGACAAAATGTACGTTTAAAATCTTGTCTATTCGTACGATGACACCAGCCGGGGCCGGGAGCGATAATATAGAGACACAAATTATGGTCTACCAATGAATCAGATGAAATTGCCTTATGAAGTGTCCCATTCAATGAGTCCCCAAGGGCACTGTAAAAACGAGCTGGAGGAGGACAGGGGTAAGATATATAACAGCATAATTATATTCCGCATTGTCCTCCGCAATGTGGGTAGACAGCAGCTCTCAGCTGCAGAAGGTTCTGCTTGTGTATTGTGATGTTATAATGTAACCTCTTCCTTATTTGTAACGAACCATATGTATGAAACTAAGAAAATTTATGAACATAATTAACAGATGACCGACACAAAATTCGTTACATTTTTAATTATTTTAAATCATAAAAATAATCCTAATTGACGAATCTTTGCAATGCTCTGTACATTGTACTTATCCCGATAATACCTCTTTGTCAGTATCCGCAATGATTCTGTATTTCTTTCTCTGATCCTGTAATTTGTTTTCTGACCAAAAATGGTTTTAACATGTTTTTGTCACATATCTTGCACAGTAAGTGAATAATTTAAATGTTCTTCTGACGACTTATTTTCCAATTCTTAATATTGTCTATAAAAAGAACAGAAAGAATAAAATTATGTGTGTTAAGTAGTCAATCTACGTCATCTCGCAAAGCAAAAATATTATAAAAAGTGTCTTCAATACACCAACGTAAGCTACCTACGTCATACGTAGGCGAGCGACGACGCGACGCTCAGAAACGAGCTTAATAATGTATATTTAGAATTTCATGAGCTAATATGTATGTATACCTTAATATACATAGGCAGGTGCTTACTTCTTACGCCCAAATTTCTTTTTTTTTTTCATTATGCTGACATATTTTAGTGAGGTTACTTATAGAACACCGTAGCGGTACAAGATATGAACATTTATATTGTATTATACAAAGTTAGTACGAAAATTATAGTTGATGAACACGGCTCCGCAAGAAATTTTGATCCTATTCCCGCTGGGAACGTATTCCCGCTATATATGTATGTTATTCTAGACTATAGTCTATCCCTGTACGACATTTTAGCCAATTCTGTTCAGCCGTTGGAGCGTGATTGAGTAACAAATATACAAACGCACACTCTATCATGTTAATAATATTGAGGATAGGATGAAGTTTGAGCTTTAATATCCTAATATTATAAATGCGAAAATAATTCTGTCTGTCGGTCTGTATGTATCGCTTTCACGGTTAAACTACTGAACCGATTTTGATGCAACTTGGTATATGGGGAAATTAGACCTTGAGAAAAGACATAGAATATAGCTCACTGGAGAGTTTTTGTGCTGTTAGTGGGAAGACCGAAGGCTTGTCCTGATTTTGTGTTCTGCACTGACGTCACAGAAACTCTCTGTTCTTACGGGGTCGGCAGCACGAATGTGACTCCTCTAGTGTACACGATCATAGTTCAAGGTAACTACTGTCCATTAAGTTGGCCGTGTTCTTGTCTGCCATCTAAGTTGTATATAAAAAAATGTTTTGTCGCGATAATATATAATTTAAGAATCGAATCTAGACCCTTATATAACTTACTTTGGCATGGTGTTTGTTGGCGTTAATATTCAATGTTGCATACCTGCAAAAGAGAGAAATATATTTAAGTAAATATCGGTAGTGTTGCCAACAATGCAAATATGAAGTAACTGGTTCATATACAATCTGTGGGGCAGGCCATTGTGGTGCGGGGCGGACTGTGCTATCTCCTTCTATATAGAAATAGAGAAATATTCTGCTTTTGTAGAACCTTCAGCAGTTACGAGAAATGTTAAAATGACAATTGAAGTATCGGTCTCGCAATTCGTGTATCGTGGATTCGAATTTGAGGAAGTAATGTAATATTTTGGCACATCTAGATAGGAAAATAGAAGCATGAATAATAAAAGCATTTTCTTTTAATTTTAATGTATTGTTTCTTTTTTTAGAAAGAATATTAATGACCGAAATTACTAACATCCTCCCTAACCCCCTAACCCCCAGCTTTGAAGGGAACCTCTACCAAATGAAGCACCCTTATAGTAGTTAATAATGAGCACTTAAATGGTAGATCATTCTTCCTTTTCTACTTTGTAATGGTTCCTCATAGATCCTATTACAGAATATTTGAATATAATAGCGTGGTTTCCGGCAGAGTAGAGTTTGGACCACCTGATCTCTTCCCATGCGGTGTCGTACATGGCGACTAAGGGAAAGGGCTGTTTAACATCAGACATATATATACAGCCCAGACTCAGCCTCAAATGCATGACTCGAGTCAACAATAGTGCCCGGAAAACGGCAATAGGCTCGCCCCCTATTACGTGGGACCGAATACAATGATTGGTGAAATGTGGGTGTTAATTCACCTCTATCTAACCCTCCGGGGATAAAGGTGTGATTATATGAATGTATATATGAAATGTACATACCAACAACGGATGAAACATTCCTATAAATTACAAGAATCTGCTCCCAACTCAGTTAAAATTCCACATTCATAATAATTGTCACTTGTCTTTTTTATCTCTGTTGCCTTCATTGCGATTACGTTTCATCGACCTGGTAGGTGACATTCAGTTAATATGGTCACTATGTTACGTATTAAATTATTGTGTGCCTACCACATTTACAAATATAGTCTGGTAAAATTTAAATGCACCACTCAGGAAAATTAAACCAGCTCAAATCAATACAACAGAAGCGACAAACATGTTAAATTATTCAACGAAAAAAAAACCAAGATCAACCATTTGCATACGAATACGAACACTTCATAAACTGTTCTGCCCACGTGTTGCAACTAAAAAGAGTATTATGCTAATACTAACAAGAATTATAATCCTTTGACGGGCAACTAAAGCAAACTTGTGAAAGAGGAACTCAAAATACAAAATTACGAGTAACATTTTGAAATTATCAGTTCGTCAAAATTGAGCTCTATTTCGTTGAGTTAAGAAACAATGACTTTCATATTTTTGTTTTCCAGTGGTAGATAGATGTTGGTAATTTTGTATGAGTGAAATAGTTAGTGTAGCCGAGTGCAGTGTAAATTTGGCGATCTCCTTGTGTGGCTGGCTCGTTTATTTTGTATGGAGGCTTTGTGATTTGTTTTATTGATATTGCTTTATATTTTAGAAGGTTTGTTGGAGGAAGGCTTCATTGTTGGCCTGTTTTGTCATCTTTTATTTTCAAGAGAAATGTGTTACAGTGTTTCGATGGCTCTTGCTGTCGGAATCGTTGAATAACCCTTCAACTGTAACTCATTTTGGGAATTCCACGACAATCTACCGAGCGCTATCTAAACCATAAATAAGCATAGCGAAACAAGTTTGTGTTATGGGTTTTAGAATACTAATAGACATACTTACTAAGATATATTGTTTTTTGTTGTTACAAATATTATACACAGTAACACTCAGACCAATGCAAATATACATAATATAATATTTATAATGAATATATAATAAATTATGTGTGTAATGATCTGACTTAGCTTGTCAAACGCTCAACTGCTACAACACATAGGTTGCCAAAACGAAACCTGACCAGTTGCGGCTCACAGAAATTTCCAGTGCCATCAGTGAACTGTATGAATAATCCAAATGGAAACCATCAATGGTCAAATCAGAATATAGTGTAATCGTGAGAACAAATCTTTAAATTTCAGACAAGAAACCACCATTTGTACCGATAATATCGCAGCTGTTCATTATACATTTAAGACCCACTCAAATTATAAATAACGTAATTTTCAAAGATTTCTAAGAAAAGCCTTGTCATTTATTTCGATGTTAAAAATATACTCTGCGAATAAATTAATTTTCCTCACCGCCCTTAATTGACTTCTCTCTCTTGTCTAAGTATGACATCTCCCGTCGAGGAGCTCTTTTAATTAGAATTTAGGATTCCTACGCACATGTCAGGTATGAGTTGCTTCTGATGTTTTAGGTTGAAACCCCTGCTGTCTGGATATAATGTAATGTTACGAATTAGTCTCATTACTGTAAGTCTGTGCTGACATTGAAGAAAAAGCTTAATAGAATTATTATTTCAGGCATTGACTTTGAAATGCGGTTGGTACATTTATAACAGCAAACCAAATCGTAAAGCTATGATCATGAGACCGACCGCAGACAGCAGCAGTGAAGGCGTATAGTGTTAGATAAATGAGCGGATTGTGGGACTGATTTTTTTAAATTTCTATGTACTGTTTATGTATGGTGTATGCCAAAAAGCAAACATTACTGGTTAAACTTCGATACGGTATAAAGAGTTCCATTGAGAAACCGCAATGAATTAATAATAATACAAAAACAAAATTATCATATTCAAATCTATTTCATGGTACGCTCTGCGTCTGCCGCTACTGTCTGTGTTTGGCTTCGGAATCATACCTTTATGCAGTGTCAGTCTTAAAAAAATCATTATCTATCTTTGACTTATAAAAAAGATATTACCGAAAGACGTTTGAAAGTAAATCAAGCGTAAAAAATGTAATATTACTCAATTTTCCCTCCCTCCAACGAAGTTTCACTAGCTCTGCATATAAATAAAGAGACTTGGTTTATTACATAATAAAGGTTACCCCAAAAAAAGTCTCGACTCCCCAAAACTTGCCAAATTACTTTCCGTTAACAGCTCACCGACAAAGCAGTTTTAAGAACAAACTCCGTTACCAATATCAGTGGGAACAAGTTACAAACTGCTAACGTAATTGTTTCCAACCTTGGGACTCGGGGCCGAGACCACACCACGTCGTAGACACGTACGGGATCCTAAACCATACTTACTTATTTGTGACGAATATTTAAGTGATTTTGGAAAGTTTTAAAACCTACAAATAAGCTGGAATAATAAGCGTTGGTACTTCAGTAGTTAAGGAGGCAACCTAAGGATCGAGCGGTCCTCGATTTGAATTGTGACCGTGATACTAACGACGTGAATTCACTCCTAACACAAGCAACTTGCTTAGCTGGAGAGGTCAGCAGAAATCGTAGAAATGTTGGTTATTAGTACTCTTTTAAAAAAAATCTGTTTATATGTGACTCAGTGTATACAAGCCTCAATTTTCTAACCTTTGAACTAATTTAGTATACAAATTGTAAATAAATTCCTTTTTGAGAACAAATAAAATTTTCCAAGCTAATGTTAGTTTTGCTCCGTTGTACATAAAAGGATAACAAAATGAACGTTTGTAGAATTCATCTAATATTTGTACAGCTTGATAGCTTCTGAAATAATAATTTTGTCTTAAAATTGCATCTGAATTATTGAACGAATATAAGAGCCTTAAGACAATTGTATTGGTTCTGAGAAGAATCCTATAAAGTCAATATTGGCATGGCATCTATGAGTCAGAAAATAATGATAGTAGTGATGCAATATTAAATGTACCCTGTAGCGATCGGTTGTACTACGATGTGATACAGAAACTCAACATTATTCGAAACACGATCCAACAGATATTTACCTACATCATGTCACTATTCTGTGTCAGGTCATAATATGTGAGGGTTATAAGTTTGACGACACTTGTTTCCAAATTAACGAGGTGTAAATTCCAAATTCGCCCGACTATATTAAGTTATGTTTATTATAATTCACTGGAATATAATTTTTATTTTATATTGCATTTCAGTTGCTTTTCAACAGCCATGGTCACGAGGAAACCGATATATCGAGGAAACACAAGAAAAGAGATGGTTGAAGAAGAACAAGGGATACTGTTTATTTTGGTGAATATTTTTTTTCTTTTGATATTTCAAATAACTTCTAATATACGCGGTATAATCAGATCTATATACCTATTTAGGTTTGTGGTTCTTGTTAGCTTATTCAATGTGAGATAGGTAGGTAAGTGTGTACACCATAATGACCACTTTCGACGAGGAATGGTAAGAATAATTTATATTTGAGAAAATATACAGTGAAAGGTCGAGAATTCAAGATACACATTGAGTATCTGACAAATTTCGGAAACCTATTTTAAAAGATGGAGAAATTTATTTTATACCTGTTGCAATTCACCATTTTCCCGTAAAACCTTATTAATTAGAAAAAAACTACAATTTCACTCGGTCGGTCACGTGACATTTTGCGCGTGACGTCATGAAGTAACATCTACGAAGAGACCAACCAAACGAAAGTTTCCGTTACTCTAAGTAAAATTTTTATTTATTTATTTCAATCAATTTTCTAAGCTACATTTTACACATATATACAAATATAATTACAATCTTATACAATATTTGAGACTACATCTGTGTCTGAACTAGATAAATTAATATGTATTTCAGACAACAGCCCTAATTATAATAGATCATTTCAAGATTATGTCAAGATAGAAATATAATCAGTATGTATAACATTAGATAACAATATTATTATACAATAAATAAATAAATAGAGTAAGCACAATATTTCTAACAATTATTAACCAAATCATAGTTTAGTTCTCTAATTATAAAGTGATTTCATTTATTTGCTTAAAAGTATAGAAATATTGTAATTCATGTCAATAAATTAACGATCTGATTAATCAACACATTATATCATCAATAACATTACAATCGTTACAACAGAGGTTGTTTAAAATATAAACTTGTAATGTGAGCCTCATTTTTTTTACGTGCGCAAAGTCCCCACGGATACCTCCCTACCGGAGCCGGTGGGAGAGGTTATGTCGGACTCGAACCGACTAATACGCACGCCGCCTGTGGGTCGTATTGGTTGCCAAAGGTGAGGTTGACAGGCATATCTCTCGCACCCGGGCCGACCCAAGGCCATCTCTCACGATCTCACGCCCTCTCCTCGGGTGTGTGGGGACTACAGAGTCCCCAACTTGTCCCCGGAAAACGGAGAGGCGCGCCAGGCGCGCCGCCGCCGCGGCCTGCTTCTGCCAGGGTGATGGCGGCTTCACCAGTCACCCCCAGGCCTGCGCTCATGGGGAGCGGAGGTCGTTTATCGACCTCCGACGCCCGAGTTGCCTTCGTACGCAAGTAGCTTGGCTTGCGATCCTTCGTCGCTCCCGCTGCCGCTCTTAATTCACGAGCATTACTTGCTCGCAGAAGGAGGCGCCGGTCGCCCACGGTGAGCCTCCTTGCGTGTGTGTGTGTGTGTGTAGGAGGTTGAGTGAGTTTATTTTGGTATATCCAATAATTGTTCAGTTTCTTCATAACTGAGTTTACTTATATATTCAAATATTTTAGCCCTACATTCTGTAACATTTTGACTTTGAATGTCAACGATTTTACTAATCTTATTATATGGACCTGAAAGGGGAATTATTTATTTACAAGCTGGAGCTTAAAAGCTAGCCTATTTGTGAAGAGTATATATTTACGTCGCTTAGCGTTCCTGGCAGATTTATTAAAGGTGAAGGTTGAGTGTTATTTTATTAAAGTAAGTAGTATAAAAATAACTACCGAACTGAAAGGATCCCACAAGACTGGTACAAATCATAGGCAGGCAACAGATAAGGTCGAAATGTGTTCACTTTTAGAATAGCTCTTTGAGCTACTTTAAGACGTTTATTGTTAGTCATTTGTGGTCCTCCCCAGACAGTAATTTCAACAGATTTTTAACGTTTTGCTAAATATATTTTGTATATTATTACTGTCAGAGTAGAATATAGGCCACCCCATCTTTTCCAAGCGGTGTCGTACAAAACGACTGAGGGATATGGCTGTTTAATATAAAGCAGATGTATATAACCCAGACTCCACCCTAGATGCATAGCTCGAGTCAACAATAGTGCCCAGATAACGGCAATAGGCTCACCCCCTATTACGTGGGACCGAATTCAATGATTGGTGAAATGTCGGTATTAAATTACCTCTGCCTAACGCTACGGGGTTAAAAGTCTGATTGTATGTATTATTAACGTATAAGCTATAATATCCAATACATCTGAGTAATGAGGGAGAACGAATACAAGTATCACCACCCCATCTCATCTGAAGGGTGTCGTAAGAGGTGACTAACGGAAAAATACATAGACGATATCATTACGAAAGATGGACACCTTGAAATAAAACCCTGTAACAACCCGTTTGGCTAGTGTGAAAACAGTAGGCCAAAGCCTCCCAACATTGAGAGAGGCCTAGTCCAGCAGTTGACTACAAAGGGCTAATTGATTGATTGATCCAATACATTTCATACTTTTTTGTAATAGTTATCAAATACTCTGTTACAATATTGTTTTATGACAAATATAAATTACGTAGCCAATATTCTCATTACCCCACTTTATGTCTTGTCTATAAGTAGTAGACTTTATATGTCATATTATAAGTAATATGACATATAAAGTACCATGATACAAAGCAAGGCAGGTATGATTAAAATTTTATATCAAGGGGTTGTTTGTCATACATACGTCAGTTGTTCAGAATGTAGAAATCGATTCTGAAAACAAAACAAGCTTCAAGTGGTATTTGCTCCGCAGCTGTTTAGTTTCCATGCGTCTAGGAATTATAAGGAGGGTATTACTGCCTCGACAGAAGCTAGACAAGAACGTGACTAAGCTTATAGACGTCACAAATATGTATTACTATTATTTCAACAGTTATACTGGTATTGATTATTTGGAAGGATTCGTTGGAAGGCATATTGTAGAATGGTCACAGAAGAAGAATCACAGTCTATAGGATTTCATATAGAATGATGAACGTCGCGTACATTGACGACTGTAATAATCATCAAAATAGATGTCAATCCCGTACGTCGTACATTGACGACTGTCATAAACGTCAAAATACGTATCAGTACCTAACGTTGACATTATCTCATACGTCGTACATTGACGACTGTCATAAACATCATAATATGTGTCAATCCCAAAAGTTGTCTTTATCCCATACGTCATACATTGACGACTGTTATAAACTTCAAAATACTTGTCAATACCATACATGTCCTTATCCCATACGTCGTACATTGGCGACTAAACGTCAAAATACTAATCAATCCCATACTTTCATTATTCTATTGTACAATACGCCAGCTAACGAATTGCCACTTGTCTAGGTAATACATTTCTAAATTATAACATGAACAATGAAACATATCAAATTTAATGCAATAATATAATATCAATTGATAATAATTTCCTGATTTGATTTTAAACTGTTGACATTTTGTATGCTAAATTGCTAACCATAGATGTAAGACAAACATTGTTACTAACAAATTGGGCCCTGTTGCCATCAATAAAATGATACTATTATTATTATTATATACCTATAACAAATTAACTCGACATCTTGTATGTGGCGTAACACCAAAATTCTTTACAAAGCGGTACAAATCATGTCATGCGAGAGCCCATTGTCCGCCGCGGTGCGTGGGCGCAGCGCGTGTCAAGTCCGTCACCGCCCCAACATGCCTTTACTAATGACACCGGGACGTTTGTATAAGACAGCGGGCGGCAGCAGTGATAGTACTCGTATTGTTTTAGCATTGTGGGAAATGAACTAGTAATTCTGAAACTAAAATAGTATTTGAGAAACGACTGTGCTTGAATTTCGTTCCCTTCATCTTATTTCGGGAAAGGGAAAGTCATAGAACATAGCTGCTAATTGGTTCTTAGTAGTATTATCTTTAACAATTCTATCCGAGGTGGAGAAGAGTCGCGAACAACTTGTGTCTGAAATTGAGACTACTCTCTCTGGAGTATCCGATTAGGGACGACTAAACCTAGTTCAATTCAACCCCACTAAGACACAAGTATGTGTATTCACCGCTAAGAAAACCCCATTCATTGTAGCGCCGCAATTCCTGGGCACACCGCTTACCATCTCCTCGAGTATCGGGATCCTTGGTGTCGATATCTCCAGTGACGTCCAATACCGAAGTCATTTGCAGGACAAGGTTAAGTTGGCATCAAGAAAACTCGGAGTGCTCAACAGGGCGAAGCAGTACTTCACTGCGGGGCAGCAACTCCTTTATAAAGCACAGGTCCGGCCTCACATAGAGTACTGCTGTCACCTTTTTGCTGGAGCACCTGTATACCAGCTTGACCCCTTCGACTCAGTGCAAAGACGGGCATTGAGACTGGTTGATAATCCCATACTCACAGGTAGTGTGGAACCTCTTAGCCTTAGGAGGGATTTTGCCTCACTGTGTGTGTTCTACCGCCTCTACAATGGTTTGTGCTCAGATGAATTGTTTGACATGATGCCCGTAGCTACATTCTATCATCGCACCTCTCGCTATAGGCCATAGGAATTCATCCTCACACATTGCGACCTGAGACGTTGCGCACTGTGCGGTATGAAAGAAACATCATCCCACGCACACTCAAGCTGTGGAATGACCTCCCTGCTGTGGTTTTCTCAAGCGCCTGCAATATGGGGTTCTTCAAGAGGGGCATCAGAAGGTTTCTTCATGGTCGGCAGCGCGAGTGTGACACCCCTGGTGTTGCATACGTCCATAGGCCACGGTAACCGCTTCCCATCAGGTGGGCCGTGTGCTGGTCTGCCAACTAAGTGGTATAAAAAAAAAAATCTAATTGATGCATACAAATATTTTGTACTGAACGTGCATCGAACCTGTGACCTCTGACGTAATAGTGAAATGAAACGCAAACGGAAATAGTATGGTAGTCAAATTGTTAATGAGGATCACTAGATTTGTTACGAATGTTAATTTTCGATCCAGCTGGCAGTAAACTGTAAGTGAAGTCAGAACTGTCTGTACAGAATTGGGGACACCACCCCACAACTAAATATGCCACTATACCATTTATCATAATATAAAAGGTCGTATATCTATTTGTTACCTTAGTAGTATAAAAATATATCTTTTTCTGTGGTCAATTTCATATACCTACATCGGAGGTGTACCAGAATATATTTGTACAGTTCGTATGTATGAATACAAATGTATCTCCCAAGTCATTAATACAACACCTCGGGGCGGCGGTGTGCTTGACACGTGTAGCGCCTACGCGGACAAGACGCGCATGCTCTCTGAACATGTCGCTCAAAATATTTGCGTCAAAGTCAAGTCAAAGTCATTTATTTTTAATATAGAACAATAAAATTGTTTCTTATTGACGTCAGTCATAATTCTAAGTAAGCTATATTTACCGTGTGTAATTGCTTTCACTCTTTGTAATACTAAGTTTTTATTTAGTTCAAATATGTGTACAAGTTCTGGACATAATCTTTATTGTACACCAATACATTACATGTACGGACAACATTATTAAAAATGTACAAAAGGCTTTATCGCTACAAGCGATCTCTTCCAAGCAACCTTTGGATGGAAATCTTAAAACACTTCCGTCCAATTCTTTCACTTTTAGATATTATTTCTTCCTATTTTTTGAGATAATACTCGTTTACCTAAAACCACATCCATAGAGGATTCCAATAAAAAAAAACAACATTTTTTTTCTTTTTACTGTTGATTGATGGCATTTGGTGTGGACACAATACTGTGGAAAAGTACAAGTGAGTGAGTACCCGGTGAAGAAAATCAATCCAGTCTGTTCTTAATCAGTCAATCACGTCTCGACATGTTGCCAACTGTCTTGTTGGTTTTTGAACCTGATTATTATTTCTATTTGTTTATCCAGTGGCAGTGGTGAGATTCATAGTCTTCTCTTATCAGTGTAGGCAGAGACAGCTTCTTTACTTCCATACCGTTTTTATAGGAGGTAGGACACGACGGTATTCCCTGTCCAAATTGTGCAGTCCGACTAGGGAAGTACCTCCAACCTACAGAATACCACGGCTATAATAACCTCGTGTTGTTTTCCCAGTTATGAGTAGGGTAGCCAGAGCTCACTGGAGAGTTTTTGTACTGTCAGTGGGAAGACCAAAGGCGTGTCCTGATTTTGTGTTCTGCACTGGAGGCACAAAATCTCTGTTCCTACAGGGTCGGCAACACGTACGTGACTCCACTGGTGTTACACACGTTCATAGGTCATGGTAACGACTTTCCTTCAGGTGGGCCGTGTGCTTGTCTGCCACCTAAGTTAAAAAAAAACCTTTACTCAATTTTAGGTGCACTTAAATCAATGTCTTCAATATTATTTAATTGCTTATTTTACTACTAACATCATGGTTACAGGGAACCAAGTCCAATAAAGCACCTTTAAGGAGCATTGTTAAATATTGTAGGATATCTTTGTAGGCTTAAAGCATTGAGAGTCTGATAATGCAATAGAAACTAAATGGAAGTTAATATTATGAAGCTATTATGAATACCGCGGCCCTTGGTTTAAACCTTAAATCACTTTAATATTCGCTGACCTATGACAACAAGGAAAGTAAATTTCAACAAAAATCCAAGAAAGGAAATATCTTTTATGCTTACAATTTTGAGAAGGAAGCGAAATCTTTAGAAAATTTTGTAAGAATTTCCACTTCTAAAGGGATTATTCCTGTCGCGACATCTTTACCAACATACCCCTATTTTATATCCCGACAGTGTTGGCAGGGATCTTAGGGGTCCAGCTAACCAGTTAAGCAGAACTAAATTAACTTCACCTGCAGGTTGATACACTTGCGAATTATCAAACGAGGCTATGCCATGCTATCTACTCGGGGTTGAAAGGTTAAACGGTAGTCTCCCATAAAAGCCTTACAAGTGAAAACAAAAGGAGGAGTATGTGTAAGGGTCGAGCTTCGAGATGAAATACCATCTGAAATACCGTCAATGATAATCCTAAGGTTATGATAATGTTTCAGAAGGGTAGGCAGGAGGTTTATTTTTACAATTTACCAACTGTGATTTTCGGTACCAAGTAATAGAGACTGACCAACAAATATATTTTCATATGGCTGTGCCTATAATCTTCTGTTGAATGGAGAACAGCCCTACTCTTCTTAGTTCTTTAATACATTGAGCAATTACCTAAATGGACAAAAATTTCAATCAGTTTGGTCACGAGCGGTCGATCAATCAAGCCACCAATCAGTAAGTACTTTACTGAAAGTCCAGACTTTGAGGGAAACTTTCCAGACAGCTCACTTGTATTTTAAATCAAAAGAAAACATTTTAAAATAGTTATTGCAGGGGTGGTGGGTGATGAAAATAAACTTCCCTAGATATACGAGTAATGTTTGCTCACTTCCATCGCATGGAGAATTGATCAAGTTTGAGTCCGGTTCATATATATGAGGTTACGTACAGTAAACAATAGTGGGGGTATTAGACTTAGAATACACTAAGAATTTCTTCAACACTATTTCTTTCATATTTACCCTCCGTGCTACGGTCGATAGCTAGCTTTATCAGTAATTAAATTTTTAAAGACTTAATAACTATTGTTACTTGTTTGTTATACGAATTCTGAAAAAATAGAACCTTTCAGACACAAAATGAATTCTGTGTATAAAAACATTGTAAATAGTTAAAACTTTACATTACAGTATGCAGTATGGTAATCACGTCATCTCACTAGAAGAGTGAAATGGTCCTACCAATGTTGCTAAATGGTCGTGAGATGCATTCAGTTTCAAAGAGCTCATGTAGACGATCGAACTCATAAAAGCGTCTGCAGAGAATTATGCGATCGAACGAGGAGTGATTGAGGAGAATCCATAAAAAGGAAAGAAAATCTATATAGCAAGCAACTAACGGTACAATGCATAATCAGCTCTGTTAGATTTTGAACACAATACTCTATGAGTAGTACCTATTTCTTGTCAGCAAATTCAAGTTTTTCCTTCTTCCTACAGCCCCGGGTCCTTTAAGCGGGGCGTGAAAAAGCATCTGATGAGGCCGCCAAGCTGACTGACACCATTGTAACATTACTTAGTGTTTATAATGGTGACTCTCTTTACTGAGACTTTGCCTTTAGCTTACCATCAGGCGAGGTGAAGTCAAGTTGGCGTGTCCTAGATAAAACAAAAGTACGAAGATTATTAAGATTTTTATTTTTAACTGGAAGTACAAGAAATATACTCTTCATATTTCACAAGTCTTTAAAGATTTTCATCGAAGCAATATTCTCAGCGCACTGCTTTCAATCCCAACAGACAACAATTGCCACACTACGCCTGCAGCAATACATCACCGCGTTCGTAAACCAAAGCACAGCCAAACTATTATTGAGACTAACTGCTGACTTATATAAGCATATACAATATTTTATAATGACACAGAATATAGAGACTGTACTGTGCACTGTGGAAATATTCACTGTCTTTTTCTGAATCGGGTGATGGTAAAATCACTTGCACTAAGTATGTGTAAGAATTGTGAAAATAAACATGTGAGAGAAGTCACCATTGTCACATGGTATGTGTAAGTAATGGTGACCCTCTTTTCTGGGACTTTGCCTTCAGCTTACCATCAGGCAAGGCGAAGTCCATTTGACGTGTCCTATATTAAAAAAATAAAAAAAATAAGTTCTTTTCTATTGAACCAGAAGAGTTAAGAGTGTTTACTGCCAATATCTTCTTCTGTTACGCGAATACATTATTCTTGGCAACACATTTTGAACTAGTTTTAAAGTTTATAACTAAAATTGGTAGCCTAGCGAATCTAATCCTCCTCCGACAATCATTATGCAAATTAAAGTCTCGTGAGTAGCTGCTTTTGTTTATAAAACACATGTATCGGAAACTCAAAACAATGAAACATGGTAAATGTCCCGTTTATTTTGATACTGACATGAATCATTATTTAGTTCAAGACTAAAAGCATAAAAATGACTGTATCATTTTTATGCTTCTAGTCTTGAACTAAATAATCCACCAAAACCCACACAAAACTCTGCTACTTCTGTTTCCGGAACGGAACAATATTAAAAAAGTAATTTTAACATTTAAAAAAGAACTCTTTGGCCTAAGAATACAATTTGTTTCATGTAGCTGCCATTTTTTTATCTTTTGTAGTGTCATTATGAAAATTGTGTACATAGCACGAAGTTGTGAAAAAAATCGTTTTATTACGATTTTTGGTGAGGGCTTACTCAACAGTGCATCGAACAACACACTTTGACTATCAAGCACCATCGACAACTACTGTATATAACTGGATTAGTGAGTTTAATCGTGGGCTGTCTGTGCTCACGGACGAATTTAATGAAGGTCGCCCTGTTGTACTTCAAAATATTAGGGCTGTGCGAAAAACTAATAATGTAAGATCGTTATGTTACATATCGCGAGATAGAGGCGTCTATGGGTATAAGTATAACGAGTATATTTATAATATTACACAAACAATTAGCTGTAAAAAAATGTTCACGTTGGATGCCGCACAACTTGAGACACTGCTCGTAATTATGACATCATAAGTTTGTTTTTGAAGTATTGACCAAAATTATATTCTAACTCTGACAGTACTCTCAGTTTTGTGTTATTTGTTTCGAAGATTCAGTTTTATTTTATTTGGCATTCGAATGTATTTTAGTGGCGAAAATAGTTCATGTCTAAAAATAACTAAATAAACTTATTTTTTTCAAATATTCTGTTTCTTTCGATATATTCTACTTTATTCCATACTGACCTATAACTTCTATTCACTGACAATGCTACAAGCGGCAGTTACTGTATTCTGCAATGACCTTTCCTCGAGTTTACGAAGAGTGAATTTAACATTAAATGTAAATAACCACCACAAATGCGCCACAGTGGCAAGCGATACATCACCCTCCCCCCTCCCGATTCCTACTGCGCTTTAATTACTAGCTATGTACTAGCACTACTAGCGCAGGCACATCACACCCAATGATAATAAACCTTAGTCTACTCTAAACAATCAATATTTGACTATAACTCGCAAACGTTTGCTAGACGTTAGAATCAAATTGCTATCTTATACGAGAAATGTATAATCAAACCTCATATACATACGTAGTTATTATATAAATAGAAGACTAGCCTATATTTTGTAGTCATAAACATTCCTAATGGGGTGAGCAGAGACCATATGTGCCTGATGACCTGTAATTCAGATTTTTATTACCTACCACAGGCACCAGTGATCCACAACCCAATGTGCATACAGTAATCATTTTATGTCATATTTTGAATTTATTGGTTTGTGGTGAGAAATAAACAATTTTTATTTATTATTTATTTATTATATGTTCCACTTGCCATGATCCTGGCACGCCCCTTTACCCTTCTTCTACTTTTATAATTCTTTTCATACATGCTGGCCGGTTGCAAAGGCATAGTAAGCATAGCTTAACTAGCTTGTGTTATGGAATCTAGAATGCGGATAAACATACTTAGATATCTTTTTTTGTAAATACATACATATTATACATAGAAATATCCAGACCAATGCAAATATACATATTCGTGCATACAAATATTTGCACTGAACGTACCTAAATAAACAAAAAAAATACGTCATAATTTTATTTAATCGCATTTGTATTCAAGAAAACAAATCAACATTCAGTTTTATACAATTAGTATAATCCCAGTTGAGCAGAGCCTTTCATTTTTCTTCCGTTGCTTGCTTATGTTCTGTGCCAAACAGTAAACATCACCGGGTGTCTGTTTTCCTTCAATTTTCCTATTATGCCTGCCATGGTCTATATTATCGTAACAAAATAAAGGAAAAACCACTATGTTATGTTATGTTAAGGTTACTTTGGAGATACCTCACTGCGATTGGAAAAAGTGCTACGAAAATGGGTTCCAACGTTTACAAAAGTGCATCGATCTTACTAATCAGTTACTTACTCTAACTACTGAAATTCCTAAATATATTAAAAGATTTTAAACTTGTCATTTTCTGGAGTTTATTCATTAGAAAGTATCACAAAAACATTAGGTCTGTATGTACTGTATTCAATTTCTTCTAAAACGAAAATAAAAAGCTAAATACTATCCAAAATCAAATGTCTAATATTGAAAACTGATTTGGACACTTTTTATTTCAGGCTACCTAAATTGATGATAATTTACGAAGTTGTTGTTTTTTATGGAGCTGTTGTACGCGAAAGTTCAGCTTGATGGTGTATGTGTATTCTGTTTTCGTATTCATAATTCAAAGGCGCAAGAACCACTCAATGAAGAACAAACTTTTTATTGTATTCATGAATGATCTTGTACAATATTATATGTGAACGGGTATTTAGGTGTTTCTTACTATGATTTGCTATTCTGTACCTCGTGGCCACGACGCGGCTTCAGTTCGAAATGCCCAAAGAAACTTTTTGCAATGAGTGACCACTGTGGTATGAATCGTTTAATTGGCCCTTAGATCTTTACATTCAATTCCAATCCTCGTAATATTAATTTAACAAGAAAGCATTCAAGTAATCAGTTAGAGAGTAGTTCCACTGAAACTAATAGTAGACGGAAGGCAAACAATAGACGGAGTTCTTCAAACGTTCAAACTGCTTTAGCTTCATTGCAGCAGGCTGATGGAGTCAGCTATTTACTTCAATCTTACAGCTGAATAGTAATTTGAGAAACTAAATTAATTGTTTTAGAGTGACAGTCTATCTTGCTACTAAGAAATTAAACATTGATGAAGATCACAGAAAAAAAGCATCATAAGGGCGAAACAAAGAAAAATCACGTCTACGCAGAGATTTACACAGGGTATACACAAGGATTGCTCGTATGAATACCTATTGATATTTGACAATTAATTATTGCTGTTACCCAATCTAGGTTGTCGCCTGTATCTTGGAGAGATATTGGTTGTTATTGAAAGCCTCTGTCTCGGGTTGTTAGTGACCGCGGCTGGTACGCAGGAGGTGCGCGTTCGATCCCCACTCGGTGCAAATAATTGTAAACATGAAATTACATGAACACAAATATTTCCATTTGTCTGACTGTGTCTTGGGAGCTGTCGTTCTCGATTGCCATACGGATATATATGGTAGTCGTTACGGGTAGTTGGAGTTTTAAAAATTCAACTACAGGTCTAATTACAATGTTTCGATATCACCTTTGGGTTGTGGAGGTCAAATGCAGTTGCTTCACGGAAAATATAATATATAATATAAAGTTCAGCCAAATGTGCAGTTAGCCTTGTAACGCGGACCCCACGATGAAGATGAAGAAGAGATTGGGAAACTATATTTTTTGTACTTTCAACAACATCTCAATCATGTTGTTTATCCACTGGCGTCTGGTTTTTGATCTATTTCAACTTATAGAGTCTAGCAAATTACAATTTCATATTTGACCTCTAGCTGTTAATTGGCAAATGTTTATTATGTTAGGTACGGCTCATATTTTTGAAGTAACTCACTTCTGTGATAGAAATCTTGCAATAATAATTTTGGTGTATTTAACACTTTATTTTTATCACCATGTTAACCCACCACAGTCCGTCATCATCATAAATCCCTATCAGACATTTGCGTTGATAGTCGCTGTAAACTCTGAAGTAATTAATATTATTTAAATTGTGGTACGGTCGAATCTCTCAGTAAAATGCAGGGGAAATATAATATTAATTCGTAATCTACATATAAATATCACACAAATTAAGAAGGTTTAAATTCGTTCGTGATAATATGCTACAAAAAACAATGGCTTGTTATCCAACATTCTCCGGTTCTTGAAGTGACAAGACGACTCGAGAAGCACTTGTGAAATGTGATGGGCCGTGAGAAATGCGATTCTAAAATATGATTTTAATTTAAGTATGAGAGAATTTAGATTTGCATTTAAAATCTTAATGCAGAACTAAATTCTCTAAAGATAAATTGTTATTTCATGTGAATAGTGAATAGTTTGTAACTAGAATTAAACTGTCTAAAATTATCTATGGATTTACAGCAAAATGTTTTAGTGTTTAGGCTATATCAATAAATGGAAATTTAAGCGATGATCTTTTTTATAGTACACAAAATCCGCACAGATACACTTCGCCCTTCTCCTCCGTCGGAGTGAGATTGGGTGAAACTTATATCTCGCACCCCGGCCGAATTTAGCGATGACTTTAGTTATTATATACTAACTACAGATTAAGAAAACTGATTACGGTACAATACATATATTTATTAATCAGTTGGGCAACCGATATAAAAATTATAATCTATCTTCTTTCTCTTAGGGTTAATCCCAGTCCCATCCAAAGCATTCACTTCGGAGCCTGGGGTCCGCTTTACCAGTCTAACTGCGGATTTGACTATATAAGTATATGATTACCCTTGGTGGCGCGTGGCCACGTGCGGTAGTGGACTGTATTGCGGGGATGTAGCTAACTGTTCCATTGACGCTTTACACACAAAAGACAGGTGATCGGGTTGCCGCGGGCGTGATCCAAGCAATGAATGCAACCCGAGAAATTAGGAGAGGATGCACTAACCTTCACGACACACGTGTTTTCATCGCAGCCGGTACACGGATCTTCTCTTCCTTGCTCAGGAGCTGCCGTCAGCATCACTAGATCACTTGAGGAACACACGAGAGGCACAATCCGATCGGTATAAGTCTATGAAGCGGTAAAAATGTAACAAATATTAATCATTTTTGAGAGACCTTTATATGCTCGCGAACAAAACTTTCTAAGTCTTCGAACTTAGGAATTTTATTGCCGCGATGATCCGACTCAAACAAACGAATGGTTTCGGAATCTAATTTCCTTAAACCCATATACAAAAATACGAAGACGCAGAGGTCATCGATCTTTAGGTTCTTTACGGCGCGAACAGCTGACGCGAAAGTATCTAGAAATTTCTCTAAGTTTTGATCGTTACATGCCGTAATAGATTTCAAATCAAACATCTGATCTAAATAGGCGTTAGCTACCGATCTTTTATCCTCATACCTAGCTTTCAAAGTATTTAAAATTAAATTATAATTCTCGGCACTAAACGTAATTCCAGCGCAAACGGTTATAGCTTTACCAGTCAATTTTTCAACGAGATAATGCAATTTTTCGTGATCTGTCAACGAATCGTTCTTATCTATTGTATTCTCAAAACTATCTATAAATAGACACCAATTGCGAATGTTACCATCAAATTCGGGTATTTGAATTGGTGGCAACTTAGGTCGGTCGCGAGTGGGGTTGGGTAGGTCAGCCGGTTTCTCCAAACTCCTAGCGACGCGTTTGATACGACAATACAAATCGTCAAACGACGACAAGGCTTGATAACTCACTGAGTAATCGGGATTCAAATTCAACTCTAAAACGTTGATGTCATGTACTAAGGTTTCGAAATCCGCGCGTAGACTATCTAAGTTTTCTATAGAACACAAGAACGAATCTCTGATGACCAAATCAGAGGTTTTAAGTGCATTATCATAAATCGATTGTACGCGAGAGTAAATCATTTCTTTTTTAGCGTATAAAAGTTTCAATTGAACCTTACCGGTCTTATCAACCTTTGGGGACATGTTTACAATTAAATCTCAAACTAAAGTGCGGCAAACAACAAATATGAAATGACTTAATCTTAGCGGTACAGAGCAGCGAGGCGGCGCGAGCGATACTCGGCAGGTAGGTATTTACAACTGTGAATGCACGCTTGAACAAAACGCTCCCGGCAACAGCCAGATCGTACTTACGCAAGCCAGACCGCTGTCTAGGTTCAACTATTATTTCAGAGATTAAGTATTGCGTAATATCTATTCAAATTAAAATACTTTCGTATGAATTGGAATGAGGTACAACCACGTGTCTACCCACGCAGGTACCAGGCAAATACGACGCGAGCCAGCGGCGAGCGAGCAACGTAATTGAAAAAATAAAACAAAGCCAAATGCGTTAGGTATTACACTGTGCCTATGCACTAGGGTGTCTAGTATACCTAAGATCTAAGCCTAAATGCCTAGATGCGGGGTTTTCTACTAAAATAACTATATTTAGGCGCGGTGCGAAAATTGCGAAATACGACTAAGTGTTGATACGCTACCTAACCTATTTATGTATTAGGTAGGTACAATGCGAGCCAGCGGCGAACGGACAACAAATTCTAAGCCTAAATGTCTGGATGCGGGGTTTTCTACTAAAATAACCAGGCACTTAGGTGCGGTGCGCTTATTCCCATTAGAATAATAACAAAATACGAACTACGGCTAAGAATCCGGTTCGATCCGGACCAAAAATGGTGGCGCGTGGCCACGTGCGGTAGTGGACTGTATTGCGGGGATGTAGCTAACTGTTCCATTGACGCTTTACACACAAAAGACAGGTTTTTTTTTTTTTTTTTTTTTTTTTTTATATAGGACACGTCAATTGGACCTCGCCTTGCCTGATGGTAAGCTGAAGGCAAAATCCCAGAAAAGAGGGTCACCATTACTTACACATACCGTGTGACAATGGTGACACTCAGCTTGACGGCCTTATCATATGCTTTTTCACGCCCCGCTTAAAGGACCCGGGACTGTAGGAAGAAGGAAACACGTGAGCTGGTAATGAATTCCAGGCCTTAATGGTGCGACAGAGGAAAGAGTCTCCGAACCGCTTGGTTCTTGATCGGATGTTTTGCACCGTGTGCGGATGACATCTAAGACCTGCACGCGTTGTCCTGTGTAGGAAAGGGGAGGGTGGGACTAATTGGAAGAGCTCATCAGAACACTCCCCATGGTACAGACGGTAAAATACAGCCATGGACGCAACATCTCTACGCAGCTGTAAAGGTTCTAGGGTGTTCGTGATCTCGGGATTCCCAATGATGCGGATCGCACGTCGCTGCAACCTGTCGAGAGCATCTAGTAAGTACTTTGCTGAACCGTCCCAGAGATGCGAGCAGTACTCCACACAGGAGCGAATTTGTGTCTTGTATAGAAGACACCGCTGCTCCGGCGTGAAAAATCGTCTCACTCTGTTCAGGACTCCGAGTTTTCGTGAGGCTGTTTTGATGATGCTTTCGATGTAGTTTTTGTTATTCAGGTTGCAGCGAACATCCATACCTAGGATATTGAGATTGTCCTGCAGCGGCAGTGGCGTGCTCTGAAGAGTGGGGAGGGGAAGGAAAGAAGATACTTTTGCTGTAAACGCACATGCCTGCGTCTTCTTGGCATTGAACTCAACCAGGTTCTCAGAGCCCCATTGAGAAATGTGATTCAGGACCCCGTCAAGCTCAGTGACAAGAATCCGCCTTTTCTCCGCGATATCTGACTGCTTGGCCGCTGGATGTCCATGATAACTCCCATGTAAAGTGCTATCGTCTGCATAACAATGAACATTGCCGGTAGACAGCATGTCGTTGATATGCAGAAGAAAGAGAGTGGGTGATAAGACGGACCCCTGGGGCACGCCAGCATTAACCTGCAGAAACTCCGAAGCTCGTCCGTCACAAAGGACGCGAATACGGCGCCCCTGCAGGAAGCTAGCAACCCAGTTGCACAGCCTAGAAGGCAGACCAAAGGCAGGTAGCTTAGAAAGAAGCGATTTGTGCCAGACTCTATCGAAAGCTTTGGCGATGTCAAGACTAATTGCCAGTGACTCGCCGTGCTTGTCCATAGCCTCACCCCAAAGATGGGTAACGTATGCTAGAAGATCACCCGTTGACCGTTTCGGTCTGAAGCCATATTGCCGGTCATTAATTAAGGAGTGATCCTCTAGGTGCCGCATGAGCTGTTTGTTAATTATGTGCTCGAACACTTTGCACAGCACTGAGGTGACGGCTATGGGTCGATAGTTGGCTGGCTCCGAGCGATCCCCCTTCTTGGGAATCGGCTGAACATTCGCCTCTTTCCAAGGCAAAGGCACTGTACCCGAACTGTAGGATAGCCGGTACAGGCGCGTAAGCATTGGAGACAACTCCGCTGCACATTTTTTCAAAACTACCGCTGGAATACCATCCGGACCACTGGCTTTCCGGACATCGAGTGATTGCAGCACTGCACGGACATCGCTTTGCCTGATATGGATATCAGGCATCGCGTGGTCACTGTCGGGTAGTGTTGGTGGCTGGGTACCACAATCATCGATTCGGGAGTTGGCCGCAAAGAGATTAGCCAGCAGATTTGCCTTCTCTTGCGGCTCATGGGCCAGGGATCCATCAGGGTTACGCAGCGGAGGCAGCGAAGGCTGACAGAAGTTGGCTTGCACGGCTTTAGCCAGTCGCCAGTAGCCACGGCTTCCCGTGGGATGCATCACTAGCTCTTGACCAAGCCGCGCTATGCGCAGGGCATCCGCTCTGACATAGGCCCTTCTACAGACCTTTGTGGCTCTGTTGTACGCCGCCTTGAAGTGGCCCAGATTGGGATGGCGCGTGGCGCGCGCCCTTACCCAAGCGCGGTACGCAGACTGTTTTTGTTCAACAGCTTCCGCGCACTCGCGCCCGAACCAAGGGCGCACCCCGCGGTCACCGGTGACATCGGTGTATGAGATATAGTATTCCATACCCAGACCGATCTCACCGGCGACAGCAGTAGCACAATCCGATGGGTTCTTACCTTCAAAGCAGCGCTCAACCCACGGGATGGACGCAAAATAGTCACGAAGTCCATCCCAGTCCGCTGACGAGTAGTGCCAGAGACGCCGCTTCCCCCGCACTGGTCGTGGAGGCGCCATAATAGGCACCGTGGAACAGACCAGGCAGTGGTCAGAGTTGCCTAACGCGGCTCGCACCGATACACTGTACCGGTCCGGATCACTCGTCAGCAGAAGGTCTAGCAGAGAAGGTGCTTGGCCCGACCTTCTTGGTATCCTAGTGACCTCGTGCACCAATTGGGTCAGGCCGTGCGCCAGAGCAAATGCGTGGGCGGCTCTTCCCGCATGGTCTGTTTTGGAGGAGCCCAACCAGATCTCGTGGTGGGCGTTAAAATCCCCCAAAAATACCATTTCGGCATTCGGAAATCGCTCCTGCGCATCATCTGCCGCCTGACTCAG
Organism: Eilema griseolum; assembly: GCA_963662185.1. Taxonomy (NCBI): domain Eukaryota; kingdom Metazoa; phylum Arthropoda; class Insecta; order Lepidoptera; family Erebidae; genus Eilema; species Eilema griseolum. Next base: position 446,323 of record OY759242.1, read on the forward strand.
ATATTCAAAGAGTCGAGTTGTCTCAGCATCTCCTGTATGGGAACGGTAGAGGCACACATAGATCTGACTCGTAGGGCCATGGTCTACGTGTACCCAAAGGACGGAGAAGGATGGGTCCTCTAGGCAGCGCAAACGGCGACAGCAAACATCCGCCCTAACAAACACGCACACCCCGGCTTTTGCACGAAAACTTTCCTCAAGAACATAGCCAGGGTAGAGCAAGTAGGTCGTGTCGTCAGGGCGGTGTATTTGCGTCTCCGTTAGAAAAAACATGGCAGGTTTCGCCGTCTCTAGGTGTTGGTGGACGGCGTTGAGGTTTGCATGGAGCCCACAGATGTTTGTGGACTCCACCTCAAATAGCAAGCTTTTGGGAGTGTGACGAGCCGCTGTGTTGCCTTTTTCTGTGAATTGCGCTGCCATGAGTTTGGGTGGGAGAAGGCGTGAAAAAAGAAGTGATTGCCGCCGCAGCACCGTGTGACAAAGCGCGGGATATTGGTTTTATCTATGAATGTGAGGCATGGCGAGAGCCGACGCGCCGAACGGAAGGGCCCCCGTACCCCCCCGAGTATGGTCGCCGGGCTCCCAAATCCGGTCACCAACCGGCACGACGAACCATATCGGGATTATGCGCGGCCTGGTGAGGCAGCCTCCCAAGGTGGTTAACCCCAGTTGGGCCCCTGTACTATACCGCGGGCGGCCAGCGGCACCACCGTTTCTACAGGTCTCCCTGTTCGGCGCATCGCCCCGCGCCATCCCCACTAGACTACGCCAAGACCCACTGGTCCCACTAGTGCTGCGACAACCACCACCTCTGCCCGGCTATGCACATGCTGACCCCTGAACACAATCCAACCGAGATTGAATTGCTATGGAGGGTTTTTCGCAATAGTGCACGGTGGTACCTACCCGGTCGAAACTTGAGACAAATTTGTGCCACCAAGTTTCTACCACCAGTAATAGTGATCGGGTTGCCGCGGGCGTGATCCAAGCAATGAATGCAACCCGAGAAATTAGGAGAGGATGCACTAACCTTCACGACACACGTGTTTTCATAGCAGCCGGTACACGGATCTTCTCTTCCTTGCTCAGGAGCTGCCGTCAGCATCACTAGATCACTTGAGGAACACACGAGAGGCACAATCCGATCGGTATAAGTCTATGAAGCGGTAAAAATGTAACAAATATTAATCATTTTTGAGAGACGCGAGCGCGGTCCGCCTTTACGCTGGCTAGTTCAAAGCGAGACTGAGTGTCTATATATCACAAATGGCGGACGGAAACTATCTCTAGTGGTTAGTGCGGGAGGGGAGCTGGGTATAAAAGGAGTGTGTTTCCGCGTCAAGAAATACAGCTTCTACATCGGCGCAACCAACCCTTAATAGTTAAATATATTTGTTATTTGCCTTTTTACATTTATTTTTTTTAAATATTTAATTTATTTTAGCTCCTTAGTATTTAGGGTAACACCCAATTTAAATATGTAATTCGAAATTTCCTCAGAAAACGAACAAAGCTATTTTATTCTCTAATCAATACACAAGGAAAACATTCTCACATTAAGATGCCGGACGTAAACGGTAAACTGATTACTTGTTTTCGTAAATTATTAAAGTATTCAATTGAATTTTTTACCGAAAATTTTTGCTGAAATTTAGAAATAATAAATACACCAGCGTACCCATAAAACAAAGTAAAACAAAAATTACTTTTAAAGTGTTCAAGTTATGTTTAATTTTCGTTTTCATTCAAAATATTCAAAAGATAAATGAAATATTACTTCTAACAGAACACGAGAATGAATGAGCTTCTTTGGTACTTATTGAACTCGAATTGTGTCTAGATATTAATGTGATGATTGAAGACTTGCTCGTATTATTCAATATTATCACAAGTATGAAAAGTGAATTAGTACTAAATTACACAGTAGGTAATTCGCTTGCCTGAAGAAGTCGGCCTTATGATCGAATATTCTCGAATTCGATCTTAATAATTGCATTTATAGCAAATGCAATTTAGCTTTAGAGGGATAATTCTATAATTGTCCCTATGTAGTAGTATTTATATACTGAGTTCAGTAAATTTTGGTAGATAAATTTTAACAGAAGTTAGTTTTACAAAATATTACGTTATTACATTATATTTAGTAAACTTGGGATTTTAGTAAAGATTCTACATAATATAAAATATCGCGATAGCAATGCTAAAGCGTCAATGACACAAGAACTAGAATTTTGTCACCCGATGGAATTTAAAACTACAGCAGCAACATCTTAAATCATAATAGTAGCCCAGAATGTGAAGTGCCCATGACAGCGTATCGATATCTTTATAATTCCTTTTTGTGTCCGCGTATTGCGTGGCCTCTCGCACAGCAGGCTTGCTTCTCGCGGTAAGCAAATATTTAGTTCGCACATAACGATTGGAAATAAACTGTGTGGCAGGTTCTGTTAACTAGAGCCCCCCGTTTCTCGTATTGATCCATGACACCATCGTGAGGGAGACACAAGTTTAGTTGAAGGTAATTCAGGTGAATATTAAAAACTTAAAGGATTTCTATGTGGATAGTATTCCACTATCATTCCTACTACTGTAACTCTTGTTAGTGGTTCATGGACGGTGATTAATGACTTTCAGAAAATGAAAAGTTAAAACTACTGGTACCTTTTTTTAAATTTGCGAAAGTCTTAACGGATTCCCCCCGCTTAAGACAGTGGATGTGGTAATGTCAGACTCGAACCGACTACAACCCACACGCCGTCTTGAGAGGAGGGGATTGCTTCACTCTTTAACAACCTTATTCTTAACCATTAGCTTATAAATGTAACCTAATTGCCAAAATTAATATTTATCTTCTCTTGATGATACAGGTGGACAAAATTGATTACCTGTTTAATTCACTTATTTACAAACCCTTTAGGTAGGCTTTCCCCCTTCACCAATAATATATCCGTTGTCTGCAATGCGGGTAGAGTCGGAAAGTACAGCGCAATTATTTTAGGGTTAAGCCTGTAGTCTCTTAGTGCGGCAATTAACGCACTGTGGCAGATGTCAACTGCCTAAACAGGCACTTGAAAATGTATTATAATGGCCGCTATAAGGATCCTGGAATATTTATTACTCAAAGGCTCTTATACTAACATGTTACAGACTGGCTTCTAAAAATTAATACAATAATTCACCAAACAACATACATAACCTATGACAATAACTTACTCAGTATGATTAAAAAAGAGGAATGGCTATAACTTTCCGTTGGAAGTAAAAATAATAATAAAAGGAGCCCAAAGCCATTAAATATTTTTGTGGATCATCCCAAGGAAAATGTTCCTGAATAGAAGTATAATGCCGCTAGACGTAACGATACCAACACACTGTCACAAGATTATCATATTGGTTGTACCCGCAGGACAACTAAAGCGCTCCTTGCACCGTCTCGGCTACAACAACTACTTCTGTTTGTCTATTTTTTATCATCATCAGACGCTTCTGAATCTATTTTATTAAGAATATTACTTAAGTACTAGGATTCAAATATTCAACCACTTGCTTGCTTTAAGTATGCTGGTTAATAATTTATTTTAATTATTCTTTACTGGTGCACTGCAACACTGCGTTATAGTTATCACAACCCTTCTTCATATTGTTTTATAGGTTCACTTCTGGTAAGCATCTCATTTTTAAATATACAAATTGATAGCCAATTACATTTCACATCACATTATGATTTAAATCACGGCTTAATACATCAATACTCACAACATAGACCACTATCCCTTACATGTACGGAAGATCAACTCCTTAGAGACCACTAACTGTTATATCAATCAGAATGTCAATCATTCGGCGAGTGATGTTTTCTCCCCCACAATATATGACACTGAAAGATCTCCTACCAATTATGGACATTTTGCATTAGATAAATAATGTAAGTTACCGTATTCTATATACAGTGACTTCAGTTTTTACCTTTAAGTCATAATAAGACTGAAAAAATATTGAATTGCCATGTCTAAAGTTTTTCTGTTCCTTCTAGAAGATGGCTCTGACTCTAACATAATCAAATAGGTAGTTTTGCACGAGTTGTGTATCTATCTAATTTGTTGGGAACTAAATGGTATTTTCATTAGAGAAGATATGTTTTAATTCTTCTTCTGTCTTCTTTTTATAGGAGGTAGGACACGGCGGTGTTTCCGCCCAATTGTGCAGTCCTACTGGGGAAGTACCTCCGCCCTACAGAATACCGCGGTTTTAATAACTTCATGTTGTGTTCCCAGCGGTGAGTAGGGTAACCACAGCTCACTGGAGAATTTGTACTGTCAGTGGGATGACTAAAGGTTTGTCCTGCTTTGTCCTCTGCACTGACGACACAGAGACTCTGTTCTTACAGGGTCGGCAGCGCGAGTGTGGCTTCTCTGGTTTAAAACACGTCCATAGGCCACGGTAACCACTTTCCATCAGGTGGGTCGTGGGCTTATCTGCCACCTAAGTGGTATAAAAAAAATCGTCTTGAATTTTGAAAAAAAAATATTTTGGTAATCGAAGACTTGCTTGCTTTCTTATGACTACAGATATTTGTAGATAGATAGATAGATAATTCTTTTTTGTACACCAATAGATTCAGTACAGCTTGTAGGTAGCAAGCATACAGTATTACCCTTTCACGAGTATGTATATCTATAATAAATTTTGTATCTTGAACTATAAAGTCCCAAAGATATAACCCTCCAATAACTCAAAAATCAGGAGCCAATAAGTCTTGTCGTGGGTGGCTAGAACAAAGCTTGGATAACTAGCAATGCCCCCGGGTGCCGCTCATAAATCGGTTATAGCTCGCCGTCGGCTACGATTTCACCGAGATGGCTTCGACACGCCTCTCGCCCCGAAACTCGACGTTAGGGTCAATTCTCACTGGAAGAGCAACTTTCGACAGCAGTTTTATGAGTCAATATCTTACAAACAATAAAATTATTTAAATCTTATCTACGGAAAAAAAGTTCATAAGTCCTTTGAAGCCAGCATCCAGCGCTACGCCACGAGACGTTACACGGCTGCTCGAGCCTTCTCGCTACTATTTCTGATAACAAATTCCGGTCGCCTTCGGCCACTACTCTTTGAGTGAGAATTGACCCTTACATAGGATATGCCATAGACTATATAGTTAGAACCTTTGCGGTTTTGAAAGAGCTGAATTGACTGGACTAAATTGTGACGATTGAACGAGCTTATTATGAGAACTTTTCGGCCATTCCCGTTAAAGTTTATGTATTTAAGGTTAGCCTTTATTGTAAGGGTATTTTACTGATTTTCTTTAGTAGTGCATACAAGATAAGATTGGGGAGTATTAAATAAAAGTTTGAACAGAATCTGACGAATTCTAGCAATCGAAGGGTCTGTTCAACAAAGATAAATATCAGCTGAAGTTTATTGCAGCATCCTACTGAGTACTGTGACTTCTGATCAATCTACGCATTTAATAGAGATTTCTAGTGTAGCATACCTTCACTCTACCATTGGCGTTAAATCTATCAATAATAACGCCCTCACAATCAGAAAGATTCTTCATATTTTCAACCATATTCCCCTTCTCCAAAAAGCATTTTATTAATTTTCTATATGCAATCTATTTGGATCATTTAACTTTATAAAATGTAAAACCCGTAATGAAAAATTCTTATACTTTCATTCTCATGCTCCTTGCGTTACTATGCAACAAATAACTTTCAAATGAATCCCTTTGATTAAAGCATCTATACAAGTTACCCACAATTCGCAGTGGCCGAGAAATCGATGCTTCATAGAGGGCGCGGAAGCGATATCACGCGTCATAAATCTACGCCGCGCCAGCGTCGGACTGGCCAATGAATAAATTGTACAGCGCTTCAGCGCATTGTAAACTCACTTGAGTGCGTCCGAATGAAGAATGGTTTGTTAATATGCCGCTATTGCTTTAAGTCTCAATTTTCATGCAAAAACGAAAATGAAATTAATCTTATAAAGTGTCAAGGATGAAAACGATGCAAAGGCAAATCACACTCGACTGGTTAAGTGATATTTTCATATTGATATCGTTGGTGAAACTACCGAAAGCATTTCTTCTTCCTTTCTCCTTCAATACTTTTCCACCTCGTTTTCCGACCCGAGACGGCGTTCGGTATTAGTCGGTGACGTCACACCTGTCTTTGGGGAAACCTCTGGCCGGTGTGTTGTTGCCTGAGGTCCATTTACTTTTTCACCACTGTCTTATGAGTTAATGTGATTTCAGTGGATCTTTAATTAAGAGCAATATTTCATTTCCAACAATGGAACGCCTATAACTCTAATAAAATAAATGTGTAAAGTGTAAAAAATTATATTTTCTCTTCAAGAACATAGCATTTCCTTAGTATCATGTCTAGTAGACCAAAAGATTCATTCAGAAAAATAGATTGTAGCTCTCAAACACTTTCTAGATCTTACATTTTCACTGATACATCTCCTTTACGTGTCATATTACCATTACCTCGAATCAATATTGAAGGCGAATCTTTCTCAGCGCTCTAACCGTTTTCTTTCATCAGACCATCTCCTCGAATCTAAAAAGAGTAACATATGCATATGAAAGCGCTGATGCATTTCAGTTGGTGCACATTTCGGTGCAGGGCGCACATTTCAACCGGTGCATATTTGATCTACTCCGCCTCTACATGTTTGAGAAGCAAATGGAGAGCGCTTAGGTAGAAATACATTGTTTGTTAGTTATTACTTTGAGTGAGATAAAACTACTTTTGAAGTATATTTGCGTGGATCCGAAAATATAAAATGTTTGAGCTACCTACCTGTAATGTTTTAGCTAGATTTGGGTACTGTTAATAGTATTATGGTATATCTTTTCTTCTGTATTATTGATAGTAATGGAACATGGATAATTTACATAACTTTTTAACCCTCAGTTGAGATTTAATATTAAGTTGTAATTTCTAATGAATAATAATTTTTATTCTGAGTAATCTATACAGAAATAATTTATAAATATTAAATACAAATTGATTGTACTGTAGGTCACGGTGTTTGTACTTGTTATCTTTACCCATCATAAATCGTTCTATGGGAGTACTTCTAACATAGGTTTATCAGTGTTGTATATTATAATGAAAATTTAAATAATTAATATTTTTTATTATTGTACGCCATGTCCCGCCGTGTTAGAATTTGATCAAAACATCCAAATACAATGCAAGGCAACGTTGAGGTGTTAAATGAGTATATGATAATCTGATTGAAAAATATGAAGAGTTTTAAACGTAACCTAACCTAAATTTCTAACTCAGGAGTGATGGATATATTATTTCACACAAATTTTTTAGACTAATCAAATTAGAATATTGGACCCCAGTGATGTCTCGCTCGCCCTCAATAAATCGCTTCAATGCTTGATAATTAATAGTCATAGCAGATCAATAAACTTCAAAGCATTCGTTCACAATCAGAGCTAACTCAAAATTGATTACTTTAAAACTGTAATCAACTGGCATTTTGCAGAAGAGCCCGTTAATTAAAAATTGTATTTCTCTGAGGGCTGGCACCCCTGTCCCCTGCTGCAAGGATCTGAATTAATGTAATTGTACTAAAGTTCGAAATTTCTAAATAATTAATGCTCATCGACTTTTCATTTTCAATGTAACTCTCTTTTTAACTTTAACTATTTAACTGAAAAAATATCTTTACCCTACCATGAAGACACGTCATCATATTCCATCTATAGTGCAAATATGTATATAGAACATGATGCCCACAGCAACATTCTATCATCGCACCGCTCGCCGTAGGCAGGGAGTTCATCCCCACATATTGCAACCTGAGACGATACGCACTGTGCGGTATGAAAGAAACTTCATCCCACGCACACTCAAGTTGTGGAATGAACTCCCTGCTGCGGTCTTCCCATGCGCCTACAATAAGGGGTTCTTCAAAAGGGGCATTAGGAGGTTTTTTCAGGGTCGACAGCGCGAGTGTGACGCTCCTGGTGTTGCACGAGTCCATAGGCCACGGTAACCACTTCCCATCAGGTGGGCCGTGTGCTTGTCAGCCACCTAAGTGATATAAAAAAAAATACAAATACTTGTATTCATGAATATGGGTATTCGCATTAGTCTGAGTGTTTCTATGTACAATATGTATTTACAAAAAATGTACTTAAGTATATTTATCCGTATTCTAGATTCCATAACACAAGCGAGTTGTTAAGCTATGTCTACCATTGGCTAGATAGCGTTGTGTGGAATGTTATAGAATATTTTAAATGTATTATTATTATTGTAATAGGTGGGATGAAGCTATATATATGTATATATATTGTCCAAAAGAGTAAAGATTACATAAACGCTCCACACTTACTTTCATAATAAATCATAGTAAATATTCCATAAAGATGATTACCTACTTTCCTTGTACCCAGGGGTAAGCCCTGTCGCACTTCGTCTTCTCTTTTACTTCGAACTCCCTCGCATAGTTCGACTTGCTACGACAATTCCTTCACAGTTTCTGCAGTACGACTGTGGAATTCTCTTCCTCACTCCATACGCGATAGTCCTTCTCTGAATATTTTTAAAAGACGTATAAGAGATTACTTTCTCTCTCAACAATAGCAGACATACATTATATGTATTTGTATGTATGTATGTATGTTTATTTATGTATTTATGTATGTATGTAGGTATGTATGTATGTATGTATGTATGTATGTATGTATGTACGTGAGTATGTGTGTGTGTGTATATGTGTATGTGTATATTTGTGCCTATTGTCGGGGGTATACACATTTTATACCTTCTTATATTAATTTTACACCTGTGCACTAGACTTAGCCTCTCGTATTGCAATTCCTCTGTACACTCCCGGGTTTGCTGGGAGAGAACTCAACTTTGAGTTAAGCTCGCCTTTGTACATTACATCTCATCTTGTTATATTAATGTAATATGTGTGTACAATAAAGTATAAATAAATAAATAAATAAATACTTATAACCATTTCGCATAAGTAATTATTTATCGTTCATCACGAACTGAAATTGTTTATGTTTACCTGCGATCTAATGAAGATTTGGTAAAGGGAAAACTCTTCAGTCATCAAACTAAAAGTCCGAATTATTTTGTAATTTTTAGTGCGTGCTAAAAGCGTGTTTTTTGGTATTTAAACTATTATGGTCACTCACATCAGTATCAAAATAAACGAACGTCTGGCATCCAGTGGTCCGTCTTTGCAAAAACAACCGGAAACAATCCAAAACAAAATCGCGAGTGCATACAGTAAGCATCGTATCTCGTGAACGTGATCGAGATCGGGTTCGAGTTTGTAGTGAGCTTGAAACCAGTGGTAGTGCAGATACGCGTAGTATAAGAACTCGAAAGTAGGTAGATCGATATAATTACTCCTAGAAAAACCTTTTCCTCTGTTCACCGCCACTACTCCAGTCCCTCCGTGATCATGGTTCTTGCGACGAAATATCGAAAACTCAAAACCATGAAACATGGTAAATATCCCGTTATTTTGATACTGATATATTGTTTTTTACGAATTTTGTAAAAAGATATCTTTATATCATTTCATTCCAATTCCAATTCTATTTAACCTTCGATCTATACAACAAAACGTATTTATAACGGACATGAATCGAGTCAGTAAATCACCATGGGCATTCATTGAAGCTTTTATATGTAGACTCAGTATATCGTACAATGGGTAACGGGCAGTGGATTCGTGGACCCCGAGTACTAGCGTCATGATTTATGATCGCAGGCGAGCTTCGATACAGGCTTATCCTCTAATGGACCGTAGGAAGTGCAGATATTACTTGAACTATGATATTGAGTTCAATATTTATTTTGATCAAATAAAATGCTGAAAATTTTGACTTATGTACGGTTCTGAGCCTTGAATGTCATGACTACATTTTTAACAATTACTACTAGACAAGTTGCAAATTCTTAAACTGTAGAAAGTAACAGTAGTATGCCTAGGTTGACCATGGGTCCAAGAAGTAACCGTGGAACACCAGGTACGAAAATGTTCTATTAGGTATTTCACGGGTAAGCCCCGTAAAAATACTTTATCTAACCAAATACTTAACTAAGGAGGAAGAAAAGAGTATAAGAAAAAAATCTGTGCTAGTAATACAAAATAATTCAGAATACCATAGAATGTGTTTATATTCCCAAAAGGCAATAACCTAGCACAACATAGCCGAAACAAAACATTGACAAAATAGCGGCAGTAAGAAATCCGGAAGCGTAATATTCGAGGCAATACACTCAACATTCAAATATGAGATCAACATAACTCCATATAAAATTGTGTCTGAGTAAATTGAGTAGAGAAATGAACGAGTTGGTTTGTGATACAAGTTTCTGTAGCATTGATAGCTTTTTTGAAGATGTTATTCAGTAAGGTTGTATGGAGTCCTGTACTTACTGTAAGCATTCGATAAAATTGTGATTGATGTTCGATGATGGTTGAACAATCGAAACAAAAGGAATCAACTTTCATTTGCTTTTACTTGACATGGCGAGAAAAGGTGTGATTGCAGAAATAACGTTCAACAGGCAAGTATTAAAGAGAATGACATATGCGCCGGTCCTAAGTAATCGGGATAAAATAAGGAAAATTTTCTGAAGTACCAATGAAAATAGTAGCTGTAACTTGTAAATATATATATACCAACTAAGAATATAATTAATTATTATCGCCCAAATATTATACAAACATTCACAGCCAGTAGCCTTGTTTCATAAACACCAATTGTTCCATTTCTGCGATCTGTTTACGTTCTGCCCTGAGGGATGTTATGGCAGGAACCATTGACTCGCGCACAAAGTACCGGATATTGCCAACTTCGCAGCGACACGGGTCGGCTAAATTAAAAAATATATTAATATAATCTTGAAAATATGGGCTATGATCGGATTTTTTATATTTACTGTTTTTATTGACAGTAACAAATTAAATGAAGCTGTAAAAACCTGTCTATTTTGTGCAAGTTAATGGCATCTGTCATCTTTTGTACATCTGGCTAGTTCCCTACATTCTTCTTCAATACCATTATGAACTAGCCAGAAGGATCCAACTGGGTTGGGCCACATTTCGCAAAATACGTCGGGTCTTCTCTTCACTCCTATCGAAATGCCTGAAAACAAAGGCCTTTAAACCAGTGCACCCTACCTGTTATGACTCACGGTGCCGAAACGTGCACACTTACGGTTGGGATAGCTAATAACCTAAAAGTCACGCAGCGGGCTATTGAGTGAGCTAAGCCTAGAGTTTATCTGTGAACGATAGAGTTCGAAACGAGATTATCCAACAAAGAATTAAAATTATCGACATGTATATCAGAATAAGCAAGCTAAATTGGCAGTAGGCTGGACACGTCTGTCAAAGAACTAATGACTGTTGGAGCAAAAGCTAAAAGCTAACACTCCTAGCCAGATGGACCGACGACCTGAAGAGGGTGGCTGGGACGGACTGGATGAAGAAGGCGGAGAACCGGACGAGATGGCGCACATTGGGAGAGACCTATGTCCAGCAGTGGACTGCTGCAGTATTGACAATGTGACTAGAATGTTCTGCAAACCGTTTGTGTGAACTATTCTTAAAGAAAATAACTGTTATATTTATGTATTTTAATAATAATTCTGTATATCTATAGTGTTACTGGAATGTGCAATATCTTAAAAACAACAATAGTTAGCGGCACCTGCTTCTAAAAATTTCGAATTTTCTACAATACTTAAAGCCAGTGAAAAATGAAACTTCATTAATGACTAGTTAGGCTTTGTATAAAAGTTTTCACCTTGTGTGACGTATTCAGTCACGTATTATTGTTTGGTAACTAAACTGAAAATAAAAATGATACACATAACCAACTATTACATAAAATCCAAAATATATAATATATAGTTGCCGAAGTATGCTTGTTAAAACTCTTTTGCCTCACCTTCAGTGACATTCAGACGAGAAAGTATTATAAATATTGTCGCGATGTTATATCATCTTTTAAAATAACGCAAACACAGGTAAGACGAACAAGATAACTTACGAAGAATATTTTATTTTATTTTAAGACCTTTTCGCAAAAAATATCTCATCTTATTTCGAAGTTAAATTGATCGCACTTTATGTAAATGACTTTCGAATGCCGTTTGAACTTTTCCGTTGACAATTTTTCATCGTTTCGAGATATATTTTTAATCACTTCTTTATTCGTCTTAAAATTAGAAAAAAGCTGCATTTACCTTTTAATAAGAGAGCATAGAATACCGAAAATCATAAATTCGGAGACGAAACCATAGCGGTGAACTTTCCAGATGTCGGGAATTGTGAAAAATGTGATTTGAATTTCAAATTTTATGAATGTCAAAATATATTATGTAGATTTCTATAATGATAATGAAGTCACCATTTAATAATTTATTTTATTAATAAAACATATTCAGATGAAAAGATATCAGCAGATTTTTAGCTTTAGACAGACTACTTTGACAGTTTTAACTCTTAAGCATTAGTTTCCATGACCCACCGAATAATAAAGACAAAATAGACACGGAGTCATCACTGCTAATCTTCTACTAATGTCTTTTGTTCTGTAATACATGTACTTGAAATAATACTAGGCACAAAATACTATTAAAATACTTTTAACTGAATTACTTTTAAGATCAGGATCTCCTGGCATATTAATATTGTAGATTATAATCTAGATTAATATTGCTAGTCTGCCAATTTACTTGATATGCCTGTATCAAAATATTTTGGATATAAAACACATTATGATATAATAATGTCAGGCCATAAGCTAAGCATTTATTTACTCTCCGTGATGTCCGGGTTGACTGCTCGTCAGAATATTAATACCATTCATGTGTGACGTCAGCTGGAGCCAGCATCAGCCATTTATCATAACGCAACCCTCTTATTATTCCGATGAAAAAAAGGAACCCAACACCGTAGAGGTATGAACATCGTATTTTATTTAACCAACCTCCTAAAATGAGGAGTTACTATTTACCTACTAGGCTATTTATATATTTGTAACGGTAATTCTACACATGTCACACTTAAAATTTTTGCTTGTTTTGTTTAATAGCCATTCCACCCACCTGAGTGATGTGGTAGTAAAGCGTCCTTTGCTAATGATTTGGGCTTTACGAAAATATTTGTATACATGAGTGGATTTTTAAGGAATGATTTTGGTGTATCCATAAAACAAGAAACTGATAATGCAACAGTGAATCCGCCACGTCTATTCAACCCTTTAGTTTTATTACATAAATGAGGATAATATTTACCCTCCTAGGAAAGAGGGAAAGTGAAGCATATGCAGCTAATAGGATTTCACTTATGAGAGAACATTGTTCACAATTGCCGCGTGGATTTGTGACGCTGTGAACATAATTGGACAACGAATGTTGGGCAACATATTTTAATATTCCTACTACTAAAGAAGTCACTATTACCAGGATCTTTTTTTTAATAGGCTCTATATATTGCCTTGCGGATATAGTAGTATGTTTTAATGTAGAAGCGTTACTTTTGAACGTTCATAAGTGTTACATTCTTTGTGACCTATATTTTATTTTATAAAACTTAGTTGGCAGACAAGCACGCGGCCCACCTCATGGAAAGTGGTTACCGTGACCTATGCGGGCGAAGAGTTTCTGTGCTGTCAGTGCAAAAGACACAATCAGGACAAGCCTTTGGTCTTCCCACTGACAACACAAAAACTCTCCAGTAAGCTCTGGTGACCCTACTCACCGTCGGGAACACAACACAAGGTTATGATAGCCGTGGTGTTCTGTAGGGTGGAGGTACTTCCCCAGTCGGACTGCTCAATTGAGAAGGGAATACCGTCGTGTCCTACCTTCTTCCTAGAATAAAGATCATTTCATTTGGACTTATCCCTTTACTTGTTTACATGTGATACATTTCTAATATGTAATTTATTTGTATCACTTCAATTGTATTTGTCTGATACACATAACAAAATATTATATGAAGTCACAGAAACCACGGCACATAGTTTCATTTAATAACTAAGCGCATCAAAGAATGATGAAAATAAGGAGGTAAGCTTGTCTTATGCCCATAGCAATTACACAACTTACTACCGGCTATGTCTATGAATGACTAAAGAAATACGAGGATATATCATTAATATTTATTATGTTTTATTAGACGACTGTAGGCTATTACATGAGGCTGGAAGACAAATTGCCGTTATTAGTAGATGGCTAATCTTGAAGGATTGCTGAGTTACTGCCGATCTTGATATCGCTAATCCCGTGTGAGATAGACAGATCCTCTACCAATCGTTTGAATGTAAATCTGAACATTGTGAACTTATCACCGTTTCAAATATGAATATACGAAGAATATTTATGGGTTATTAAAAAAAAAATTCTTTATTTTTTTATTCTACTTGGGAGCAGACAAGCACACGGCCCTCCTAATGGGAATTGGTTACCGTGGCCCATGGACGTGTGCAACACCAGAGGAGTTATAATCGTGCTACCGACTCTGAAAAAGCCGTCTAATTTCCTTCTTGAAGGACCCCATATTGTAGTCGCTTGAGAAAACCACTAAAAAAGGCAGGCATTATGTGGTCTTTAGTAGATAAAGAGTGTCAAGAACTCAGCATTGCAATATAAATATTATTAGGATATAAACAACACAACAAGTAAATATTGAACGAAGTTAACTTGCATTAAAATGATCCTTAGTACACAACAAATCGCTTGCGAACGAAAGGAAAACATCAATATCTAAAATAAAGTCAATTCGGGAAGGCACATCTGAAGCCCCCTCAAGCTACAGAAATATATCCATATAAAACACCGGTGAATTGGTTCACGAACAATTTGAGTCGCTTTTGAGGCGAGTCGACGACGCGCGACCTGCGACGCGGGACCGATGGAGCGGCAAATAACATAAATATTGTGTTTAAGATAACCACAGGCTTGGATTAAACACGCAAATTGACAAAATATTCAATATTTTAGAAAAAATTAAGGTATGCCATACAGTTTTGTTAACTGTCTCCGCCTTCTATTGCGGAGCAAGGGGCAAGACCTCTGTCTGTTCCTGAATTAAACAAGCTTTATTGAACTTTCTTTTAGTAAGTTGTAAGCAGCATGAGTCTTCTCTTTAGGGTCTTAAATAAAACTTCGTGTAACCCTAGTACTGTGTTTTAAGGTTACTAAGTAATAATCAATAGCTCATATTACATCTAAAGTTATAGATAATCTCATATTATTTGAAAACAATGTAAATAAAGGAGTAGGAGGTTCATAATGAAATATACCTAGCGTTTAAAATCTAGAGCGTTACTAAAACACAGAACACTAACGACACAAGTTGCTAAAATGTACAGCACAGTTGATATGCGAACGATTTATCACAAACAAATATCTGAACTAATAGTTATTTACATTCCCGTGTAGTCAGGTCGGTACGATTGCGTCAGTCATATCTGACCAATTTTTCAGAGAGTAATTATTATTTCTATTTTATATAGCACTATATTTTATGATATACAAACTGCTTTTTACTGTATTTTTATACAAATACGTGCGATATTTCAGTGAGAGCTATAAACATGTCAAACATCCCGATCCGCTGAAAAACGTGGCTGGAAATTTACATTTGAACGATCGCCGGTCCTCAGTTTCACAGCTCATATAAGCGAGGGATTTGTGCTGAAGTTACCTGTGTGTTATTTGGTGTCTGATCTTTTTGAATATATACACAATTGAGTATGAAGTACTATTATATTTTCCTTTACATTTTGGTATCTTCGTAGGTAGTATTGAATTATTAAATTCAATCGTATATATTGTCAAGCCGATGGGATCAACCATATTCTCTTCATGATGAAGCCTTTAATTTTTTTCTTAATGTGGAGAAGATATTTGCTAAACTAGTAAAATCTATGGGATTGATTAAGACTAAAATAGACTAAAGAAGATGAGAACAATTAAATTTAGATATATACAAAAACGAATAGCTAAAATACAAAAACAAAAACTACTGATACCCATACAATCTATGTCACACATTTTATTTATAAAATCAGAAATATCTATATTTTCATGTTCAATCCGATAAGCCCGAAAGCGACGCCACCGAGTGCAAGCGTGCTCTCGTATCGGAAATGGCCATCGGAACGTGTCCGAACAATATAACAATTCGTTTGTGAAGTGATGCTTTGTTTCGACGCAACACTTGCTAATAGAAGAACTGAACTGGGAGACAACAGTGGGGGGGGGGGGGGGGGAGTCAGCGGTAATATTGGCTATAATGAACAGAACAAACAAATAACAAAATATATATAAACCCAAATTACACTGCAAATAGCTATTACCTACCTCGACAGTTTACCAGTTGTACCAAGTACCTATATCAATCAACTAGTCCATCGTAGTCCACTGCTGGACTAGGCCTCTCCCAATGTTGGGAGGCTTTGGCCTACTGTTTCCACGCTGGCCAGACGGGTTGGTACAGGGTTTTATTTCGAGTTTTCCTTCTCTTGCAGTGATATGGTTTGCGTATGTTTCCATTAGTCGCCTGTTACGACACCCTTCGGATACCTATATATATATATATATATATACCTATATAAGATACCTATATATTTTAAACTTTGATTTACTTGATGTTTCAAATTGGTATTTATTTGCCATTCTTTAGTTAGATCCTTGCTGATATATTACCGAGCACTTTTGCTCGGCGTGATTCTTCAAAGAAAGTTTGTGTGGAAATTCATATTGTAGTGTTGCTTTCTTGTTACTCTGGGCTAATGCAAAATTTCAGAAAACGACCAACTTGCGCGATAAACTCAACTAAGAGGTCAAATGTATATAAACTCACGAGTTGCCTTTTAGCGTAACTAGCAGGCTATTATTTTGTAGCTCGAAATGAGCACGCTTTATCGAATACCTAGTTAATAAGTGTTTCAATACTGTAGTAACCAAGGCTTGGCATCTATTTTTAATAATACGTAGGTTGTTCCATAAAAGTTTATTTCCCTCTAAACTAAATACACTATGTGTATTTTGGTGAAATAAAGCCTAACACTTATTTTACTTTCCTACAAAATGTCCCTAAGTTGACCATCACAATGCTATAAATAAACATTTTTTCTTATAGAATCAACACCAACACCAAATCTGTGATCCCCTTACCGCTGTCTGAATGAACGTCCGTCCAATTTTGGCCCAACTTGTAAGTTAGCGACGTGTTCAGGAGCGTGAAAACTCTGCTATTAATATTTATATATTTTGTCGAGCTCAAGACGGAATATACGATATCGGTATTTCTATTTTGATGACGTTATATTCTGCATTATAGTATAACCTATGTGGTAAACTAACTATATCTACAAAGTGTTATAAGAAAATACTAATTTACTTGGCACAACTAGTTGTGCAAACCAGTTGGTCTATGAGGAAACCCAGGTTTTTTTAATATTATACTGAAGGACTTTATCTTAAGTTAAAAATATGAAGTTTCGCTGACTGCCTGCGGCTGTATTTTGTATTTCTACTTTTATCTTGTTCAGAAATATTTTTTCTGAAACTGATGTTCCTAGTTATAAGATTTATTAAACAAGAAAATGCATAGCGTAATATTAAAGAAGGAATTAAGATACAAAAGTACTCTTCTTGAATATACCTAATCATGACAGTATGTGAACCATACTTTTTGCAAAATATGCACCAGTTTGCTCTCTACTTCATTTAATAGTACCATACGCTGAATGAACATTTTCCGTAATGAGTTTCACACAGTTTCTAAACATTTCAGCTCAGCATTCAGTATTTTAGTATTTTTCTTTCACATGTGACCTCTATTTACTTCTATTGCATCTGGTGCACACACTCATTATATGAAACTAACTTTTAAAATAAAATTTATTTATACTATAAAGAGTTGTTCTGTATGTAGTCTGTATAGTACTAGGATATCTATCAAAAACAAATTAATCAACCTCGTTCAGTATTAGTTTGAGTTTCATTCATTACTGATTCATAGAAAAGAGGAAAAGAATTAATTTTGCGTCTTAGATTTGGAAAAAAATCTTCAGATAATTTGGCAGTTTTAGATTTTGTACACTAATTGAAGAAACGAGACTCAGGTTTTTAGAACGTTATCGATTGATCAAAACAGGGACATAATGGCAAAGACGACAATTTTTTACGTAGTCCATAATTCAATTATCAACACTTACATTATACACAAGTTTACAAATTCTATCTGTTCTTCAAAGAGCATAAGTCTGTAAGAATTTTAGATTGGATGCAAAATAAATACAGCAAAGACGGATGACTTGGGTCAGGTTACGGTACTAATGCTTTGTGGACTCAAGTCGCCTTGTAGTCTTGAGATAGCATTATCGAACGAGAATGCATCAATCATTACGTCATTGGACTTTGACTTAGCGTGCCTCGAGGGGTGATAATTCATGGAGGGTCGTTATTTTTTCGCAGTAAAGACTTTCCTATCGTTGAGCCTCGTTATCCAAGGGACTGAAAGAATTTATCGTAATTTTCGTATTTACTCTATAAGGTATTAATATATTATGGACACACACTCGAGGAGAGGGCCAGATCGAGAGATGGCCCTGGGTCGGCCGGGGTCCGAGGGATATGCCTGGTAACCTCACCTTCGGCAACCAAAAACGA
This sequence comes from Eilema griseolum, assembly GCA_963662185.1. Taxonomy (NCBI): domain Eukaryota; kingdom Metazoa; phylum Arthropoda; class Insecta; order Lepidoptera; family Erebidae; genus Eilema; species Eilema griseolum. The sequence continues at coordinate 465,030 of OY759242.1, forward strand.
CCCACAGGTGGCGTGCGATTTGGTCAGTTCGAGTCCGACATAACCCAGCCCCGGTGGGGGGGTATCAGTGGGGATTTTGCGCACGTAAAAAAATTTATAAATATATATATATATATATTATGAACTTACTATTTATTGTTATTAGTTTCTATCAGCCCTTGATTCCTCGTGAGATGAGATCCTAATAGATAAAGGAATAAAAACAACAATATTCCAACTTTACAGCGTTTTCATGTACATATTTTATTACATATATAAACTACACCACAAAAGTTACTAAAAGAAATCAATATGAAAAATCTACTATATCCTAATCAAAAACATTTTGTTAAAAGGTTCCAGTTGTGCCAACTTAACATTTTTCAGGACAATTAAAGGTTTGGCTGGTTACTATCCTCCTATTTACCTTATACCCTAGAAAATTAACCTTGAAAACACATGGCCTGAAACACAGGTTTGCATAAGCCTAGATCAGGCAGGTCGTAAGAAATATGTAAAGTATATATATTTTTAAAATTTTTCTTGTACCTGTTAACATTATTTTATTGCAACTATAAACCTACCTAGTGAGTATGGTATTAATATAGGTAGCACCATAGTAAGCTTATGGCCATAAATATAAGACAATTGTTAATATATACTGTAAAGCCTTTTTTGAAAAATAAATAAATAATTATATTATATTATTATTATTTACTGTTTTAGCTTTTTTGTTTCCTGAACCTACATCTCAAAATTATTCTGCAGAACGCAATATGCCAATTTTGACCAAACAAAAGTTAAATTCAATCTCAATATTTTTTTCACACAAAACTAAAAGTAGGGTATCTTATTACAGAGTATTAATTCTTCCCATTTCGGTAATACGATCGCGATTGCGGCTCAGGCCCAAATTGGCTGTAAGCAGCTTAGTGCAACTAATTCTGACGCGATCTGCCTCGCCCCAATTATTAGTAACGAGATTATCAGTTTAATGTCACTCTACGATGCGCTTGCCAACTTGTTAATCGACAAGATGACATTGACATTGGAGAAGTTAAGGTGTAATAGATCGGTTCAATTTTAAGGTACTTAATTTTTGCATCAGATGTCTCTTTTAATTTTGTCTTGTATTATATTAGACAGAGATTTGTATATTTTATGCTCACCAAGATCCCTACTAACTTATAGTTAGAAGCAGGAGGGAGATATAGTATTCCATGAATTATATTTCTCATACTTAATCCTTAACGTGTCGCATTGCAGATGCACAGATCATTTCGACATTAAATCGCATGTATTGGATACTATAAATTCAATTCATGCGTATTGGGGCTTCCACAAAAACAATTGGGGACAGTTCAAATTTATAAAGTCCTATCTGTTCCCGGAATTTAAATTTATTTAATTTTGGCGACAACTTGGTTTTGATTAAACAGATATTTTGTGACAATAGACACAAATGAGCTGCATTTGAAAAATATATTTATTTAATCAATACAATTCAATTGAAAATTAAAACTAAAACTATTATTAGATAGCTACTTAAATACACTAAAATAAAATAAACATAAAAATTACATACATTATGCGTCATGAAATTCCTCCGCATCATCACCAACCGGTAACGTACCCAGAAGACTGGCAGCATTGCCACGTTTAATGGCAATGCTTATCCTCTGTGCAAGATAATAACCAGCCTTCCGGTCACGCGTAGCTTTGATCAGCTGCTTTGCCAAGTCTTTATATGGAGACCAAGCACTTGGACCCCACGTCCCTAACGTTTCATCCCCAAACGGCTCAAAAACATAATCACCTGCCAAGTTACAGTATTTGCGCTGTTTGAGGTTTTCCGCAGATGCAACAGCAGCACCGACACACCCTGCTGTGCTTGAAAGATGTGAAGGCGTGTCGACTCACGTAGCGTCCCACACCAAAGGTCTACCATCTTCCAAGGTAGCAACGACATACCATCCGGTCTCTTGCCATCGCTACGCACCAGCCCTTTAGGTTCACGAATGGCTGGCACGCCAGCGGTAGCTAGAGCACGGCGGATAATGTCGTTGATGCAGGCGTGTCGCGGTATACGCCCAGCGCTTCTGCTGCATGAAAGGCCACGGTGCCCAAGACTGTCGACAGCTTCACCGCAGTGGCAATAATGCGGAGAAATGCACGGCGCTCCTAAGCGAAGGCAAGTGGCAAGGCGGAAAGTAGTATCGTCCAACATGGTACCTATGTTGGGCGATGGAAGTGCCTGAATCCAGAGGCCTGACTCCCATTCCCCCACAGCCAGAAGGCGCGCACGCTCTGTAACATGGGAAGATGTGTGTATTAAGCTATCTCTTACCAGCCTGCAGAGCGGCGCATCCCATTGTCTCTGGGAGAAAGGGTTACCAGGCAACTCAGTGTTGGGACAAGCAGCCTTCCAAGCATTAATAGCATCGGACTTACATGACACCTCAGAGTTAACCTGTGTGTTTATGAGAATTTTCCTGGTTAACTCCTCAGTGCTGTGCACCGACGACAGAAATGCTGGAAGGCTAACGTCTGAAATTTTGCGAACGCCAAGGCCTCCCAAACGAACTGGTAAGGACTCTTGGAGCCAGGCTCGGTCATTCAAAGCCACATTTAAAATTGTGCTGAGTGTGTTTTGCAGAATGTTGTCAATTTTTGTCAAAAGTGTCAAATGTTGCCAGAACTGGGATGCCCGAAGTGCATGAGTAAATTTAGGGACATTATTTAATTATGTTCAAATCAAAGAGGTTGTGCAATCAGCGTCAGAACGATATTAACTATGAAGTCTATAAATTCTCATTTAATGAATAAAAAAGATAAAACTATTTTATTCATTTAAATTGTAATATTATCCGAACTAAAGGTGTGTACCAAATATCAACAGGATGGGGGGGAAACCAAGGTGTTAAGATAATTGTGAGTACTTTGCTCGTCAAGATCGATCTGATGCTGACTGTACTTGTTGAAAACGTTTCCGTTGTTATTATATAGAATTTATGAGGCTTCTGGGGGACGCTTGTAATCTTGGTTTTCTGTTATGTAAATTAAAATGGGTACGTGTTGTGATGATAAAATGGGGTTCAGGTCATTATGGGGAATAAGTGAGTCTGAATGTGAAGGCTCGAGGACATTATAAAGGACGTGTTCAGCATACTGAATTATACGATAGAATAAAATGTTTAGAGAAACACAAATCTAAAATAATTCTCAAATTGAAAACGTCATCTTAAACAAGTTTTAAGGTTTAATCTATCGTATTTATTTTATATGTCTACTGTAATAATTAAGTAATACAGGCTTTTCGCGAAGTTTAATTTACATCATACTATAATAATCAAACAAAGATTGAAGGGTCGAGTAATAACATATCCTTCACTTTTCTGGGTATACAATCTACCGAAAACCCATCCTAAGTATCACTCACACCGTATCATTACTTGACGCCAACATCTTGCCGAATATAGCGTCTAACAACACGTTGTGTCGTTTACTGTGGTTCTTTAATATAAATGGAAAGATTTTTTCTCCTGCGACATGCAGTACTCGTCAAATATTTAGCATGAAAACGGATAAAATATTCACGTGGAGAGGGGACGGTAACGAAGTCAGTGAGTGACAAGGGGACAGATATCCTCTATTTCTCGGAGCTGTTTACTCTTTGTACGATGTGCGTTTTGAGGTCAGTAGGAATATTGGTTTATTTTTATCAATAAGCGGTAACCGGCACCTATGGAAATTCGCAAACTAGGGTACAATGTGAAGAGACCTGAAAACGCTTCGTAAGAAGTTAGTAAAACCGTGCGTGGAGCACATGTTTATGCTACTAGTTAAGTAGATTTAAACATAAGTGTTTACCTGAATACAAAATTTTTATTTTAAAGTTTCTTAAACGTATTATAGTTAATAGTAGTAGTAACACTTAAAGATGTGAACATAAATACGTTACTAATTTTTAGAATACAAAAGTTACTTTTAATTTCCTACATACTAAAATTATTAAAACAGTTATAAACTGAAGGCATGCAAAACCATAATCCTTCAAAATAAATGTCTAACAATAGGAAGACCAGACGTCCCGTCCTCGCCGGCCCAGTCACGTTGTTCTTAACAACATTTACCGATTTTCACCCAAAAGTCTAACAAATATTTCACGCATGTTTGCAACAATGCGTGTTCGTCAGTAGCCTCACGTTATCATTTCCCTTTACAAGAGCATCCCGGGAAATTTAATAAAAATCCTAGGGACCTAACGGAGCAAGAAAATTTTCGCTGAATCGCAGCCCTTTAAGACGAAATCGAGGTATTTGTCGGATCGGCGGGTCTAAGCCAACGGGGGCGCGGGGCGACGGATATTCGTCGCGAAACGAATTCAATTTGGATCATTCTTCTATACTATTATCCCGATTGAAGGTCTTTCCTCGCTGTCCCCCGCTCGAAATTGGATCGTCTTTTGCATAAAATGAAAATCGAATCGGAACTAACGAAATATCCACAGAAAGGTTTCGTCGCCCTGCGTTTTGATGGACGAGGCCTTTTATAGAATTATGAACCAGTGCTACAGAGTCGGGTCCGAGCAGTCTAATCGACACAACATTTATTTTGGTACGAGCTGAGCGGGGGTGCAGCTGGAAGCGGGTAGATAGAGCCACTGTCATTATTCACGTACTGGGACAAATTTTATTGTCAACAACATTTAGACTGGTGCTCTGGTAGATCTGGTGCTTAATTAAATAGTTACCTAGCTTTTATGTAATTGATATGAGATAAAACGTTCATTAATATTTCTATGACAATGAAAAAATACAATAAATTATAAAACAATAATATCAGTTCAAATAACAGTAGTACCTTTAGGTTTTTTTTCGTAAATTATCTGTAACAAAATACTGAGGGGGACGTTCAATGTGGATCGCATTATGCCATAAATTTTGCTCGAACTTGGTCTACAATAATACATTTTGCCTTCAAAGTTATTATTGAAGCATATATTATTCCGAGAGATTGGTTCGAGTTGGTTGTATCAAGTTTTCACTCAATAAATTAATCCATACATAGAACCTTTCTGATTCGATGAGCAATAAACAGCCTTTATACGTATTCGGTTAAAGATCGTAAAGTGTACGACGTTTTCGTAGAGCGATATAATAATATAAGGGTTCGTTTGCAACAAGCTCCACATCAGTAGCTAACTACATTGTCACAATGTTTGCAATGCGCGCCCTAATGTAAAATTCAACTTTAATCAAGGTTTCTTTTACCGAACATATGCAAAAAGGATTCCTGTATGAAGTTTCACGATTTATAATAATATGCCTATACCGATATATATATATACGATTTATAATAATGTTTATAACTCTGCAGAATATTTAGCGTACTGATCCAAACTATAATAATGGCGCAGACTGATTATGAGTTACATTTCAAGTTACAGGTTGTAATATAGATTTTTTACGTATTTTATTCAACCAGCATATTTACCATATTATGCCTAGTACGTAATTGACCTAAAGTTTGGTTCAGATGAAGCAACAGTTCGTATGTAAAGCTCCATTGAGGCGGGGAGCGGATAACACGCGTTGTTTGTTCCACAAACACGAGCGTGGATCGCATAATATCTGACAAAATACGCGACCCGAGGCTGCTTAGCAATCGCTTCGATAACAAAATTCAATGCAAATTGATTTTCCGGAAAATATTGACATTTTGTTTGTGTAAAACGGAAGCAGCATAACTTGATGCTATCTTTGGGTACCGTATAGATAATGAAGTCCAATGTTCGCGAAACTAATTTGCCAGGTTTAAATTATATTTACACTGTTTGGAGTAATGGAAATGTTTCAAAGCAATGCAGATACAAAGACCTAGAAGAATATTACTTTCTTAGATTTAACTTTAGCTATGGGTCCAAATCCTTAAGCTATTTTGGACGACATTTATTTTAAAGAGTCGATTATTTTTATTTCCAAACAGGAAATAGGTATTGAATAGGCAGTATAAAAATAACAGTTTAAGATTTTATAGAATTACAGTACAATATTGTATAAAGTAGTAGGTAGAGGTACTAAGTTAGGTTGGGCTGGTTTATTCCTAGCCCAAAGGATTGGTATTGCCTGGCAACCCTCCCCGTTGACATCGATGGGGGGAATCCTTTGATGCCTGAACCTGCAGGATTGTTTAGAAATATTCTGTATTGTTTTTATATTTTAATTTAGATAACTTCCATGTCAATGTACATTATGTAAATATAAATAAACATTATTATATTTCCAAATAAAGTTATTTGGCTTATTTATGCAATCTCCTTTCTTGTTAACGTTTTCGATTTGTATAATTGTATATTTGGACGCAGAAAGCATCGAGTTGTTGGAATTGAGCGAATGTATTCGTATTTAATTTGATTTCGTGGAATGTATTGCAAATGATACAGTTCTCGTTTTGCTTTCATGTGCACATTTGTAGATTAAAGCAATATTTAAATTGGACGCCTAGCTACTTTATTTCATATGCACAGTATTATTGTAACCAACATACTAGTAATCGAGTGATAAGTGGACTCTCGTCTGTACTTCAGCAATAGTGAGTAAAACCTGTTACTTCTCGATCACCAGTCCAAAACCTTTACCACTAAACGAGACCTCATAATTACGTTTGCGGCGAACACCAAGAATCAACCCTCTTCAAACAACAATAAAACAAAACCATATCAATCCCTCAGCGACACTTAATTAGGTCATTTTATTTCTACGATTGCTTCCCTTCCGCAACATAAAACAAGAATAAAAGAACAAAATAAAATTATTTATTGCATTGTGTTTAATTTACGGCCCTTTATAACGACATAAGAGAAGTATTCTGTTCTAATTTCCTCTGTAACCGCCTCGAGCGAGAAATGAAGCTGGGTGTTAGTAGATCGTGCTGATACCAGTGACAAGTAATATTAGATATTATACTAGTGACAAATAACAGTGACTTTTGTATCGTTAATCATTGCTGATATTAGTAAAACAGTTTTTTTTATTTATGAAATTTAGATAAAAATCGAGTAATTTGAACTTTGTACCGCTGGAAACAAATTTGTTGAGTGAAGGCTTATAAGAGAAAACGTTCATGCTTTTAGAGTGGATTGCAAAAATGTGATCCGTCTTTGAGAAAATTTGACAGAAAACTGCCTTGAGATGCTTTGGAAATGCTTCCGAAGTACGCGATACTAGACTATTTAAGAGGCTTAATATTTGTAAAGCTGCTGGAGTTAAAAATGGAGTTATCTGTGTAAAATTATGATAGTTCGCATACCGAAATTACATGTTTGATCTGGAGTGTCTGAATTTCAGATTTTGTCAAGCCCATATAAAACCTTTTAAGTTCAACATAACGATGAAATACATGAAATAACAAATCACAGTAATAACATAACATATCGTTTGCCCCTCCCTACCCGCGATCATCCAAAACGCAATTCCGTACAACAAAACGCGTAATTACGGTGTGTTGTGTGTTTTCCTCATTCACTTCATTCGTTCACTCGTGCCGCACATCCCAACTCCCCGCGGTTTGATTCGATCACAAAACATGCGCTCGTCATTTAGGAAACTTCTGGAAAATTCTTTTTATGAGTCTATTTAGGCGATGAGTGAGGATGCGTGCTCGATTATGTACTTTTAGCGAGGTTTATTCTTTGTGTTTCAACTGTTTAGAATTAGGGAACTTGGTAAAATAACAGGGTTGCTACGCAGATATAAAAAGTTAAATTAGAAATCAATAACATAATTTACAAATGGTGTAAGAAAATTTAATAAATTGAAAGGAGTAAATTAGGATAAAAATCAAGAAACTGAATTTGAGATATATTGACATGCACATAGTTAGAAGAAAAATAGAGTACTGCATTCGATCACCTGCTGCAATACATTTTTTTAAAGGATATTTGTAACATTTAAGTGATCAGACCGCAATATCAATTCTTGCATGAGCCAAATAATGTCCAACAACTCAGTTTACTTGGATTAACGCGATTGACTAACAAACTGCGCAACAAGCAACTAATTTAATCATTAATAGGATTTAACACTTCAGTTATATCGCAATGAGATCTGCTTCACATATTTTTAATAAACGACCATTAGCTGATAAATTATGTATCATGAGAGCCGGGAGCGATCATTACAGGCCATTAACGGGTCCCATGGGATCAGTATCGGCGAATCTGATATAAACTACCATAATAAAAAGTACTTAATAAGCAATAAATGTAATGGTAACAATATTTTTTTGCATTTAATGGATACGCGGACTTAAAAAGAACTCTTATCGTAAGCTCTTTATGTGGGAACCAAATTAATTGCATCCCTTTTTAGGTATTAAATGATTCATTTCAAACGAATGAATTAATGAAAACACCTGTTTCATCGTGTACTGTCGTTCGTTCAAAAACACTACCGATTTCAGCATTAATTTACACACTATCGAACAATTTTGAAACGTTCATTTCGGTAATGGTAATATACGTGTCATTTATAAAACAATTTATTTAATTTAGGAGCTGTTAACAAGTGAAGATCATGAATAATAAAAATTTAAAAACACACACGTTAGTCTCCTCCACCAGTTGTGTCTTTAGTCTACCATATCCAGTCCAGTACCAGTCTACCCAAGTACCAAAGAACACAATTACTTGAATTTCTACTATAATAATAGAAGATATTCAAGCATTTTCTTATATTGTCTTATTTAGTAGTAAACCTGCGTATCATCAAGTTGTTTAACTCCGGTTGGCTTTTGATAACTGAACATTTGGCCAAATAAGATTTCAAATACTTCAACAAGAGATTGTCAAGCTTATGAAAAAGTATTCGTCACGAAGGTCTTCCACTTCAGCGTACCTTTCCCACGTGTGACTCTGTGCCGACTTAATGTTGTATAAACTTTGGCAGATAGCCTGGGCTGAGTGACAAGTGGCTAATGATGCGTGAACGCTGCGATACTGGCCCATACAATTTTGCTACCGTCTCTAGGTGTGCGCTCAAGATTTATTTTACATTTAGTGAAAAACATTTTTACTGCGTTTTATGAATTAAACGAAAAATATAATGTAACATGACTCATACAGCACTAATGCGTTAACCTCTGTCAGTTGAGGTAAATGCTTCCATTTTCATTTATATCGTAATATCATCATCATTCTCACGTCTAATATGTGACTAAACTTCGATATTTTCCGTGAAGCGACTGCCATATGACCTCTACAACTAATTGGCGATATTGAAGTTCTGTAGTTAGACTAGTTGGACTATTGAGAGCTTCAACTACCGACGACGACTGCTTTAAATGCCCGTAGGGCAACCGGGCCCGACGGCTTAACGTGGTATCCGAGGCATGATCAGACCAACGCAAATACAAAATTCATGCAAGCAAAACATTTGCACTGACCGGGGATCGAACCCGCGACTAGTAGCGTAGCGCAGTGGTCGCGTTTACTACCGGCACGCCACAGAGTCTGTGTATATCCTAATAATATTATAGGTAAATCTCGGTCACACGGCTTAGGATAAACCTCGATATGGCAAGTCCGACTATCTGATGTCAAAGAATATTGATGATAGTGCGTATGTAACGGTCTACTCAATTAATGTTACTAGACAAGACGTGAGAGCTCAATTACGTTTAATTTGATCGCAGTTATTTTTACTGTTGAAATTCAACTAGTCAATACGTTACCACTGCTATTGTATTTTGATATCAAGTAAACACCCATGTAGCATCACTTGACAGTATCGCAACAGCATCGCATCGTGAAAACTTCTATTTTGCCAAACTTCTCCTTAGATAAACCACAATATTTTCTCACAGTCTGTTTCCTCCTCATAAACTCAAATCATAAAATAGTAGAACACCTGATAACTAAACTTTCTTGATAAAGCAGACTTCATAATACAGCTATACAGGTCAAGTGACCGACTCTGCATAGCTTACTAACGATGCTATCTTATAAGAACCATCTTTATTTTACCACCCTGTCATGCAATTATCACCCTTGTGACTGAAGCAACAAATTTAAAATTAAATGTAAAAGATACCGCTGTGGAATGCACAGCTTATCTGGTTTAGGGTTCAAGCGTTCTCGCTAATTATCGAGTAGAAACACTTGGGGATCCAATGATTATGCGACAGAGAGTTAAATAGGTATTTTGTCAAATGATACTGATGGCATAGCCAGTAACTCCTAAAACATACTTAGGAGCATTGTGCCTGCTTCAGTTTGTATATTATCTATTAATAAAATAATATTGTAGGAAGTAAGATTCGCAGTGAATTCCTTTCTTCCTATTTTCACATTAACTCCCTGCAAAATTAATTATACACATCCCAGAAGTGAGAAAAGTTTTAAAGTCTCTAGTTTGTGTAGCCATTCGCCATAAAATGTTATTTATAAAGTTTAAAAAATCTATAAACATAATAATTTTTCTTGGGATTTACTTTTTGATATTTTTACCATGCAATCCTGTGGTTTTCAAATGCTTGTACGAATATTTTAATTTCAGTAGGTACAGGAGGCTCATGAAGTGTGTAAGAATGAAAATGATAGCGGGTTGTTATCTCTATGTTTCCTAAAGGGGAAAAGGTTTGAGATTGTATGTATGTTTATGGCAAATCTGCATAAAAAAGGCCTACTTTCTGCCTACTATTTACATTTTAGTAATCTAAGGCCCGTATTCTAGACTGGTACTCAGTCCTGAATCATAGTTTATCTAATCAATCTAAGGCCCGTGCCTTAGATTGCTAAAATGTAAACAGTAGGCAGGAAGTAGGTATATTTTCGCATGTCTTCTTTATTCGCTGTCTACTCTTTGGCGGGTGTAATGCAATCTTTGTCGTTATTCGTACTAACGAAGCGACACAGGCGGCGGCGGGGCGAGGTGGCTATCTCCAGCGTGAGGGACGGCAGCAGCAGAGGAGGAGGATCGTGGAACACAGGTAATTAAAGGCGTTTATCTGCTTCAGGTGGAGCTAATTCGCGCACAGATATGAAGCTGAATGTAAAAGCAATTTTACTTCCGCTTTATTTTTACTTTAGATAATGTTTTGTTGGAATTTTTAGTAGGTACAGCTATGACCATCTTCTTGGTCGGATTTTCGATAGTATAGTATAAAGAAAGTAAAATTAACCGCGGTAGCCTAGTGGTATGGGTAATGGACTGCTGAGGCGAGGTCTCGGGTTCGATTCCAGGTTTTACCATGGCACACACCAATGACTTTTCGATGCTTTTCTAAGTTATGTGTGTATTTATCGCAGGTTTGTAAGTGCCTGGTTAATAGCAATAGGCTCGCCACCTATTACATTGGGACCTAAACAAGAACTGGCGAAATGTGGGTGCTATATCACCTCTGACTACCGCTTCGGGGATATAGGCGTGAGTTTATGTTATGCTATGTAGTATAAAGTGTGTCGTGGAAGAAAATCTGTTTGTGTTAGTTTCTAACCACTAAGCTTTAAAATAAAATATTTTAGAATGTTGGATACTAAAAATCAAAGTACTTCTACACTACTAACTATTACAGATAATGCACTGTCGCTGGTTTGGTAAAGATAACACAATTGTCAGTAAAAATATCAAACATTAACTCTCGTAATCTGTGCTTTTTAATGCGTTTCTACGGGAGAAAACGTGATTTTTGCCAGGTCATAATCTCCCTCCAACTATTCTTTTAGTTGATGAGCCTCTCTATAATTAGATCATATAACATGTCCTGCGTCGCAAAATTGTATTTGGCATTGGTTTCCCTTTGATGCTGCACTGGGGCTTGCACCCTTGCTTACAAATGCCACGCCGTAACGATCAATACTTATGCTCAAAGCTACTATTAATTCTATCTCCACACAAGTGATGCCACAGCTAGTACTAATATTACTAGATTAACCAACACCTAACCTTATTGATTAAGAATGGAAAACCCTATGGTCGCGTCATTCAAATCCCATCTGTCCAAATTATTAGCATACAAATTGCTTTAAAATTCGTTTAAACCTTAGCCTAAGTTACATTAATTATCTGCAATTTAAATTACAGCTAAGATTTCGAGGTAAGCCCAACTATTTTTAAGAAAAGTCTTATTCTAAGCCTACTTATCTGAAAAACCTTTCGAGTTACCAGGCTCGCAGCAGTTGCAAGGAGGTAACAAATGTAATTAACGGCATTTATCTAGTAGCGCGTCTGCGGGCCAGGTGTTGAACTAATTCTATGGCACTGTTCCAGCAAGGGGAAAATATTGTCTACAACACGTTTAAAATTAAAACTAGATACTTTGCAATGCATTTTTCGTTTAGTAAGAATTATGGAGCTCATTTAAAATGCGTACCGAGGATAAAATAATTGTTGAATTTATTTTGAAGAAAATTGGCTTATTTCAATTTCAGTTTTTTCATTTAAGTCTGTTTTTTTGACTAACGATGTCTTTGGAGATTATCAGTAACTTTGAAGATTAAAATAGATGAAAAAGTTTTACTATTATAAGTAGATGCTACAGGCATGCTTGGTGAGTGCCACTGTCTTAATGTATTTCGTTGTGAGAGTACAAGAGGTATTACCGTCTACCGACCCTAATCGTATATTGATTTGATCATATCAATTGCCTTTTCTGTATCTTCTCCAGCTCCTAGTATATCTTTACCTTTCCTTTTATCTTCGCTTTCCTGTTTGGAGTTGTTTTAATATATATTCCCTTCTCCCATACCGGCCGTATCAGCTTTCACGTAGTCCAACCATCTTCTCTTTGATATCCCTCTCCTCTTGTATCTATCAAATTACGTAACTTAATATCTCCTACATTTATTTTCAATCCAAGGTATCTAAACTACTTTGACTGTGTATACCTCTGTGGCGAAGCGGTAGAACGTTCGACCGCTACGCAGGAGGCGCGGGTTTCATTCCCGTTCAGTGCAAATATGTGTATGCATGAATATTTAGATTTGCATTGGTCTGGGTGATTCTATGTATGATGTGTATATATTTACAAAAAAAATAGTATCTAAATATGTTTAACCGAATTCTAGATTTCATAACACAAGCTACGCTTGTGTAGAATGTTGTGGAATATTTATTTATTAAACATAACATAAACTCACGCCTATATCCTCAAAGGGGTAGATAGAGGTGATAGCATCCACATTTCACCAGTTTATATTGATGTCCCAATGTAATAGATAGATAGATAAATAATTCTTTATTGCACACCAATATTATAAAAGATTTACATACATAATTAAAGTTACAGTTAAATGCATAATGGACGGCCTTATCACTAAACGTGATTTCTTCCAGGCAACCTTAGGATTAGGATTAATAGGTGGCGAGGCTATTGCCATTAACTTATAAACCTGCCATCAATACACACATAAATTCGAAAAGCATTGAAAATGTATTTATTATTTTATTGTTACTTTAGTAAGCTAAAGTCTACTATTAATTAATCTGGCTGGCGCTTTTTTTTATACCTGCCCAAAAGGCAGTTACTGCTGAGATCAAATAAATTAACCATCAAATAAATTAAACATATCAGTACCAATCCAGTCAGTAATTCCCTTAAACTCAATAATAATATAATATCATGGAACGCTAAATTCTAACGGTTATTATTAAAAAGGAAGGTGTTAATGTGTAGCAATACATTTTAATATTCCGACATTCACCTTAACGTAATTTCGGGAAATGATAGCTACGCAGATAATAAACTTCTAGACTTAATATAAGAACCGTAATTCTTCCGAAAGGTTCCCCGGGTCCCCTACCTCCGTAGGTATACACGATTAAGCTCGCCTAGATCGGCTCGTTTGTTTTTACGTGAGAGGCTCTCAGTTATTAAAATTAGTTTTAGGCTGAGCCTGTAGCCTAAAGGTTAATTTATTTGATCTAAGCAACAGCTGCCTTTTGGACAGGTACAAAAAAACGCCAGCCAGATTAAATAAATACTAGAGTTTAGCTTTGAACTTTTTTTTTGTATTCATTTTAAATTACTTCAATTATACCTTTTTTATATTGTTGAAACTTTTTTCTGAATTTGTTTTAGTAGAAGCAGAAACCATTGTATCGGTTAATTTACAAGAATCATGTAATTTATTCCCTATTCTTAAATAATATTGTTTAATCGGAGATACTTTGTCTACCTACTTCTGTGATTTTTAGGTTCAATTTCCGTCAATTTTAACATTACAGAAAAATAAAAGAGAAATATAAAAATATAAAAATATCTTCCTAACCAAAACTAAATCGTATTGACATAACAGTAGGCATAATTTAGCTCAAATCCTAAGACTTTGAGAATCGTTTTCAGGTGGATCAGTCTTAAAAATGAATGTAGTGTTAATTCAGAGCCGGAGTAACTTTACACTGTACAGCCATGAGCATTTTCCACACGTCGCGGCGGCCATTTTGACACGCCGGCACGTACATTACGAGCAGTTATCTATCGCTCCAGAAGAAACGAAAAATCATTTTCAGCTTACGTGATACATAAACCTAATTTTATGGTAATTACTGTCATCAAAAAGCGATATCTGTGTGTCGTGTGCGGCATGGAGAAGTCGAATATGTTATTATTTGAATACAAATGACGTTCGCGCCGAATAGGTTGTCCATGTAAACAGAAAAATCTGGAAAAATCTCAGGTATTTTTTGCTAACTGCTAATTTTTATAACTGAAAAGTTAACAAAATATACGTATGTCATCTACCATGGTGACTAAATTACTATATCTGTTCTTTTGAGTGTCCAATATCGGCACTTTTGCAAACCAAGATCACGGTCACTTAAATTTCTGTTGGATGAAGTTTTATGCTTTCATTGTGTGTTCAAAATATGCTGAGTGTTAAAAAAATATATAATGTATTTGTCTATTAATACCACACTGGTAGTATATAAGAACACCGTTCAATCAGCAGCCGTCAAGGTCATGAAACACTCAGAATGTCAGAGGTGTTACAGGCACCCATATGTATTCAAACTTATTTCTGCTATTGACAAATTTCGAACCTAATAGCTCACATGCAATAAAAATACAGTCTTAAGTTTTGTCCTAAGATTACCAGGCGTCTGGTCACAGTAAGCACGTGAAGAGTTTAGTATTCAGTGTAAGCCCGGGCCTCGAAGTGAAAGGGATTGGGATCATATTCTCAACGTGCTCTCATCTCTGTTCCGCATTATAACTGTTTTATTAGTCATATTAATCACCCCTATATTGACGTCTTGCGGATATGCATACAGATAATTATTATTTAAATTGATTATTAAGTAATGATCTTTGTGATTAGTAAGCGTACATTAAACACATTTTTTTGCGACAATTACTCTCTCTACTAGATATAAAAATAAATAACGTTGAAGTCAAAGTCAAAAAACGTTTATTCTGTATAAATAGACCATTAAAACGGTACTTACAAAACGTCAAGATTAAAAATATATTATTTTTTTTGTAAATGGATCGCTGTTTCCAAACGCGGCCCCGACCTGAGAAAACTTTGGCAAGAAACTCATTAGGCATTTTTTTGGTCTATTTACAAACATTTACCTAGTCTACTTTTTCTACATACAATAGATTTTTTATACCACTTAGGTTACCGTAGCCTATCATATAATTTAATATTTACAATATAATAAAATTTTATAAAATCCTGTTTGGAACTGATTATTCTAAACTACATTTTTAAATTTATTCACAAGTAAATCGCAAATTTAATTAGGGAGCTTGTTGAAAATTCGTAAACTGTTGACCTGGATAAAATTACAAATTTTTTGGAGTCTAATTTTCTGGAGACAGCGTACAAGATTATTTTTGTGTATGGTATTTATATTAAACCTGTCACAGACTCTTGAACCTTTTGAATGATTTTTCCTTACATACATTAGATTCTCGAAAATCCATTGTGACACAACGGTTAGGTTATGTCTATTTCTTTTAACGTTTCTCGGAGGGAGACTTCTAGGCCCAAATTATAAATAGCTTGCACAGTCCGCTTTTGTAGTACATGACTGGAACCCAAATTACAAGCTATTCTTGGTTTGTATCTAGTTGACGTTAATGTATTCTAAAATATTTATTTACTTTAATCTAACTTCAGTAAACCCTCGTGCACATGTTATTCACAAACGATGCTACCCTTCGGATAACTCATAACAACCATTACACCCTACCTCGGCGGACGCAGTAGAACCTCTCAAGAAATTCCTCAAACTGAATTAAGTGATCCATCAACCATAATGTAACCTAAAGCTATGTCGCAATATAAACTACTTTAATATTAAAGGATATAAATTAACCTATTCCATACGAATACTGGGCCATTATACGTCTTACCCAACAGTAACGTGTACGTATTAGCTGACATATTTAAGTTGGTTCAGTTTTACGCCTGTTCTATCTTTTATGTTAACCAATTGAAATCTACAGTCTACTCACGTTACGACTGCGTTTGAAACGCATTGTCAAGTGGAATAATGTCTCTGTAAGCGTCGCCATTTAGCTCCAGATGAATAAACTATGAGCTGTGGGACCGGCGATGTGCGGTTGTAATTTGAGCTTTGATTGGTTGATGGTTTTAATTAAATTTAATGTTGTGTACATTACAAATGACATATTTGTATTTTACAAATAATGTAACTTTGTGTCTTTTGTCTTCCACTTAGGTGCTGAGGGCAAAAGTAGATTTATCGCGTTCCAATTTTCTCTGCTTTCGGTTCGATGCTTTACGAAGTTATGTGTCTATTTATCGCAGGTTTATAAGTGTCTGGTTAATGTTAATAGGCTCGCCGCCAATTACATTGGGACCTAAACATAAACTAGCGAAATGTGGGTGCTAGCACCTCTACCTACCCCTTCGTGGATATAGGCGTGAGTTTATGTTATGTTATGTCAATTTTCTCTGAACAATTAAAATAATTAATTTCGGATTACAAATAGTTTAAAGTTTGAAGGAACTTCCTGACTGCTGGTGTACATAGGTGTATAAAGTACATAGACGTGGCAATTGGGATGAACCCATTTTACCTTTAAATATCATTCTTGAATTAAATTTAAAAACATGGTTTAGACTTTTTTTAATGTGTGCAAATGCTCGGGGATATACCGGAGCCGGTGGGGGTGGTTCTGTCGAACTCAAACCGACTAAAACGCACACCTTCACTGGGTCATAGGTTGCTGTAGGGGTGATTCAGCCTCTTTCCTTTGCTTCACTCAGTTGCTTTTACTTACGTGACTGACATCTGACCTTCGACCCCGTAAAAAGATCAGATAAAGGCTCCAAACTTACGAGTTATGTACACAACATATTAATTAGTATTTATTATACCACTTAAGTGGCAGACAAAGACACGGACTAGCTGTGGCATCCTAATCTTGCTGCCGACCTTGTAAGAACCTAATGCCTTAATTAATCAACTAATTTAACCTTAACTCAATAATAAATTTATTTTCAGTAAGTACACGACATGTTCGACACACCAACAGCTACCTTTCCATTCCTAATGAAATATAACGTTTGTTCAGTACTATTTAGAATAAGTTTCACTCAACGCTCGATAGATGGCGTTGACATCTAATTAGATCACGCTATGGTTTCGTTCACACTCATGGTATTTAATGATCAACGACCAATGTATTATGGAACAATATTATTACACTAATTCAGGTGAAGTTTGTGGTTTTATTGCACCCGACCTTCATCACAACCGGACAAGTAGTGTTGTTCCACCGCAAATATCGGCATAAGGCTGATAATTATACATGGTCCTATCGAGTCGGATCGGATACTCCAGACACCTTTCGTACACCTCGTACTAGCAGTGGATCGCTGTGCAACGGTACGAGTAAACGCGCAAGGAAGTGCCGCGTTTTTGGAAGCTGTCTGAAGAACAGTTCCGGTCCCGGCAGCAGTTTAAGAAACAACCACAGAGGGCGCCACCTACACATCAGTTCGAATAGTGAGTGAAGTGCAACTGTGAGTACATTTTATTTGTTTATGTTACGAGGCAAAAGACCTTTCAACCAAAGCAGTTAGAAGTTGACATCTGTTAAGATTGTCACTTTGTGAAGTTTACGAAGTTCGTTTAAATCAAGCAACTTTATTTGAAATTTAAATGTTTGTCAAGATTGTTCAAGTGGAAAATTCATTGCAGTTTAGACTTAGAAAAATTAAGAGTAGTTTGTAGTTAACTTTAGTATATTAGTATTAGTGCATGGTAGTTTAGACTTAGAATAATTTATAGAAAACGGGGGAACGGGGAGACTATGCCCGTTTGCCACCGACAGTAAAACTAAATTCAAAGACTTGTAAAATTTTATAGAATTTTTTGAGACTTTGAAAAATCGCTTTTGAATTGTGTAGTAGTGTGCTTTTTTATGTTTGTTTTTGCCATATTTTGCAGTTACAAAATTTTATGAAATCTATGTCGTAGTTTGATAGACTTTTTGTTGAATCGCTTAGCACTTAAAATAGTCGCTTATCGCTGGACTTAATTTTTATTTAAGGACTCTTTAATAGTTTTCATTTGCAACAATCTATAGCATTGGTGAATTAAAATAGTAGAAGTTATTTGAGCTTTTTTGCTGACCGTAGTAGTCTAATTAATCTAAATTCACAGAGTTATTTTGTTTACTTACGTAACATGGCGGAGTTAGCCAAGGTTGTGATTCATTTACGCACTACCATAGAAAAAGGATACACAAATTTTAGAAAGAGTCCGAAGGATAGAATAACTTTAGAATATGTACAAACTAGACAAGAACTCCTTGAAAGTAATTGGACTAAATTTCAGACTAATTACCATAAACTTATTGAGCAAGCTGATAAGGTGGAACTGTCGGCGCCTACGCCTTATAAGACTTTTATTTTAAGTAGTAATATGTATAACAATTATTACGGATAGTGTTTTAGTTTATTCTACATAGTTTAGCGGCGCCTTTGCCGTATATATTTATTTTTGTTAAATAGAAATTAGCGGTCCCCGCGCCTTACAAACTATTTATTTTGATTTGTATAAATCATGTGGATTCGCGGCGCCCGCGTCATTAAAAACTATTTTGTATGTCATAGTTCTTAGGATTCATTGTTGTTTGTGTAAACTTAGTTTGCCATTTCCAGCGGGTCGCGCGCGCCTTCGCTTCGTAATGTAGGTACCAACTCACTTTGCCGCTAGCCACCTTCCTGGGCACTTGTTTCCATATAATATAAATAATCTTAAGAAATATTGTACCAACAGTTATTCTGGAAATAAGTAGACCTCAAACCAATTATCTGCTTTTATTTCCCCCTTGTTCACGTGGTGAACAAATTGGCGACCGTGACAGGACCTGCCTGATTAAACGCGAATTCGAAGTTACGTTGCAGGTAGAATATTCTCGAACAAGGTGAACGAAGGTCGACCGCCACGCGTGCCACGTTGCTTCGCAGTTCCTGTTTGTAAGGACTATCCAGCTTCGTGTGTGAAGTGCGTGCAGTCTGAACCCGTTCTCGCCTAGGAAGAATTTGGCTTATTCAACGGGAGGCATCCAGCTCCCTCGGCATCGTCATCAAGCGGATCGTGAGCTCCGAGAGGGCGGACCTACCTACGCATCGTCTGCCTAATCATAAAGTGAGCCCGTTCCTTTTCTATTCCTTTGTGTTCCTATTGATTTGTGATTTCAGGGGACTGGTTCCTTAATATTTAGTGCCTACTCGTGTTATACTGTCATATGTTAGCCTATTGCTCCCGCTTTAATAAGCTGCGAGCTTTATTTGCACATAGTTGTACTCCATAGCACGCTTGTCTGCCTAAATAATACCTACCTATTTAGTTTTTATTTAACATTTAGTGCCTACTCGTGCTATACTGTCATATGTTAGCCTATTGCTCCCGCTTCAATAAGCTGCGAGCTTAATTTGCACATATTTGTACCCCATAGCACGCTTGTCTGCCTAAATAATACCTATTTAGTTTTTTTTTAACATTTAGTGCCTACTCGTGCTACCGTCATATTATTATGTTAGCCTATTGCTCCCGCTTTGATAAGCTGCGAGTACAATTTTGCACATATTTATTTGTAGGTACCCCATGCACGCTTGTCTGCCTAAATTATATTTAATATCATTTGATCTTTATTATCCCCCTAGTTTTGCATAGACTATTCCATTTAAATGCATCTAAACTCAGTGTTTATTATCAATATCAATGCTTCTTTGAATTCAATTCATTAAGGTGCCTATTCTTTCACTGCATAGCGTAAACAACCTAAGTATATCAGTTGCCCATAACTAGCTATAAACGTTTGCATCTTCCATTGAATTGTTGTACCTACGCGCTCGCAACAATCTATTCCAGCGTTCAAGCGCTGCGTTGACTGCGCGCTATCGCTAAACGCAGGCTGCGCGCAGCGCTGCATCTCTGCATTTGCATCGCGCATCAGCTGTTTTGTACCTGCCTACACCGGTGCGAGTCATCGCATCGAGCGCCGAGTGCTGTCTACAAAGCGAGGAGCGTATGCGTTTTACTTTCTTACTTTTGTTTTGCTAATTTAATTTGATTTATTTGTTTGAAATGACTGACGCTGAAGCTTCGAAGACCGATAGGGCTATTAAGGATTTAACTGTTAAACGTAGCTCAATTAAAGGTCGCCTTACAAGGTTTAAAAATGAACTAGGAACTTTACAACCACTTGAAGTTATTTCTCCTTTGGATATTATTAAACTTAGAACCAAAATGAATAAATTTGAGGAATTATTCACTGAATTCAGTCAAGTACAAGAGGAAATAGAAGTGATCAATGCGCCCACTTTGGAAGTTGAACTCTGTGTTAGGGATTGCTTGGAACAGGATTTTTACCACTGTATAGCTTTGTCTCAGCAACTTATTGAGAGAAATGCCTCTAATCGTGACAACAACGGTGAGTCGCATTCTTCTAGTTCTCGTTGTAATCACGACGATGACTGTGGGCCTCTCGGGTTCAAGCTACCCACTATGAGGATCCCTAATTTTGACGGAACGTACTTTAAGTGGCTTGAGTTTAGGGACACGTTCTCTTCCTTGATTCACAAAAATCCTAAAATTAAAGATATTCACAAATTTTACTATTTGAATTCTTACTTGGAAGGCGAAGCAGCGCGAGTTATTTGCAATTTGGAGGTTACAGAGCAGAATTATAGCGAAGCTTGGCAACTTTTACGTGATCGCTATGACAACAAACGTCAGTTAATGAATAATCATTTAAGATCCTTGCTTAGTTTTGAATCAGTGCGGGAAACTGAAAGGTCTTTGCGGTTTATTATAGACCACGTGACCAAGAACTTACGGGCTCTTAGGTCTTTGGGTTTGCCCACCGATGGTTGGGATATGATTATAATTTATTTAGTTGTAGAAAAATTGGATTCAAAAACGCAGTTTAAATGGGAAGAGCATAAGAATTCTTTAGGTGAGATTGTAACACTTGAGGAGTTTTTCAATTTTTTGAAAAGTCGCGCTAACGTAATCGAGACTATGAGTCGTAATAAGGCTACGTCTAATCACACCCCACAAGCAGAGCAGTCTAATACACGTCATAAAACACAAACGAAGGTTATGACAGTCTCTTCTAATTCCTCTAAGGAACCATCTGCTCCGTCTTCTCCGCTTTGTCTATGCTGTAAGGGTGCTCACCGCATTTATGATTGCTCTGTGTTCATGGCTAAATCATCTAGTGATCGAATGATTCTTGTAAACACTCGGAAGTTGTGCCACAATTGCCTCAGGACCGGCCATCCTTCTCGCCGCTGTAGGCTCCCTCGTGTGTGTAAGGAGTGTAAACAGCGTCACAACTATTTGCTTCATGAAGCTTTGTTTAAAGCTGGCACTGATAGTGAAGGCCCTCAGGGTGAGGCCGTCATTTTGTCTGCTTTGTCGTCTTCAGAGGTACTGTTGTGTACGGCTGAAATATACTTAATAAATCCCACTAATAATGTAAACATGACAGTGAGAGCGCTGCTGGACAGCGGGAGTCAGTCGTCTTTCGTCACAGAGCGCGTGAGGCAAACCCTGCATCTGATTCCTCAGCCTTCCAGTACTAGGGTTGTCGGGATCGGCGTAGCTCCACTGAAGATTATTCCTGAACGGTGTGTCGTTCATCTTCAGTCGAAGGTTAGCTCATTCAACGCTACTTTATCGTGCCTAATTCTGCCGGCAATTTCCGGTAAGATGCCTAAGGCCTCTTTTAGCATAAGGCACTTGAACTTACAAGCGTTCAGGTTGGCGGATCCTAACTTTAATAAGTCTTCTGTCGTTGACATGCTCATCGGTGCCGATCTATTCTGGGATCTGGTAGGTTCCGAACAACATTCACTAGGAGAGAATAGTCCGGTATTAAGAAGTTCTAAGTTAGGATGGCTGGTAGCGGGTTCCATGTTTCCCAGGAAACAGCCATCTAAAATGGAGGTGCACTGTCATTTGTCGCAAAATGATGGCATGTGTAATCTTGGGGATGAATTGACAAGGTTTTGGGAGTTAGAAAACGTCCCACACAAGGCGTTCTTGACTGAGGAAGAAAGTCTTTGCGAACAGCACTTTCTCAGTAATACAGTTCGTGAAGGTGACGGCCGCTTTGAAGGTGGAGGCGGTTATCAATCCGTTCGACCTCTCTCGGATTTCTAAGTTATCGATAGCTCAGCGCGCGTATGCTCGCATTCTAATATTATTTCATAATGCCAAAAAGGCAAACCAAAACGACAAATTAGTTGGCTGTATACAGGCTTCAGAATTGGAAAGGTCTATGAATGTTTTGATTAAACTATCACAGCAGCATTCATTCCAGACAGATTTAAATGTGTTGTCTCAGAACAAGCCACTTAAACCTAAATCAAATATTGCATCTCTCAATCCCTTCATTGATTCAGAGGGACTACTTCGTGTGGGTGGACGCATTGCCACATCTACTTACGATTTTGACAAACGACACCCTATGCTTCTACATGCACACAGTCGTTTTGCTTCCCTGCTCTTTCAGCGGGAACATGAGCGTTTAATGCACGCCGGTCCACAGCTGCTTCTTGCGTCTATACGAGATCGATTTTGGCCTATAGGCGGGAGAAGTCTAGCCAGACGCATTGCTCGAGGGTGCCTCGTATGTTGTCGTTTTAGGGGCAAGCCAATGAACAATCTTATGGGCAATTTGCCACCGGAGAGAGTCATGCCCAATTTTCCCTTTATTAACGTTGGCACTGATTTCGCCGGGCCATTCCTTATAACCGATCGAAGGGGCAGGGGATGTAAAATAACTAAATGTTACTTGTGCATTTTTATATGTTTTAACTATAAATGCATTCATTTGGAAGCAGTCAGTGAGCTTTCAGGGGAAGCCTTTTTGTTAACGCTCAAGCGCTTTATCGCACGCAGGGGTTTGCCAAAGAAAATATTCTGTGATAATGGCACAAATTTTATTGCCGCAGCTCGCGAAATAAAAAAGTTTTTTTGATTCTAAGGATAATCGCAGTACTATGTTGGACTTCGCAGCTCAGCAAGGCATTGAGTTTATATTTACCCCCGCGTACGCTCCTCACTTTGGTGGGTATCATGAGGCAGGTATAAAATCTGCAAAATTTCACTTACGTAGAGTCATGGGGCAGGCACATTTAACATTTGAGGAACTATGTTCTCTGTTTTCGCAAATCGAGGCCATCCTCAACAGCCGTCCCTTATGTCCTCTCAGTCCTTCTCCCGATGACCTACAGCCGCTTACCCCGGGACACTTTTTGATTGGCAGGCCACTTACTGCATTGCCTGCGCCCGCTTTCGAGGATAGCAACTCCAACCAGTGGGACCGACACCAGAAGCTCGAGCAGGTGCGCCAGCACTTTTGGCAGCGCTGGTCCAAAGAGTACGTCGGAGAGCTTCAACAGCGAACCAAATGGCGCACAGGGCAGGAAGACTTGAAGCTGGACGACATGGTGTTGCTGAAGGACGACAGCGCACCTCCACTCTGCTGGCGTCTAGGCCGAGTCAGCAAGCTGTTCCCTGGTTCCGACGGTGTACCGCGTGTGGCCGACATTTCCACGGCGCGCGGGATAGTACGGCGAGCTCTCAACCGCATTTGTCTTCTGCCCCCTGCGGACTTCAGGGAAGCTTGAAAGCTATTGCGGAGCTTTCAACCGGCGGGAGGATGTCGGCGCCTACGCCTTATAAGACTTTTATTTTAAGTAGTAATATGTATAACAATTATTACGGATAGTGTTTTAGTTTATTCTACATAGTTTAGCGGCGCCTTTGCCGTATATATTTATTTTTGTTAAATAGAAATTAGCGGTCCCCGCGCCTTACAAACTATTTATTTTGATTTGTATAAATCATGTGGATTCGCGGCGCCCGCGTCATTAAAAACTATTTTGTATGTCATAGTTCTTAGGATTCATTGTTGTTTGTGTAAACTTAGTTTGCCATTTCCAGCGGGTCGCGCGCGCCTTCGCTTCGTAATGTAGGTACCAACTCACTTTGCCGCTAGCCACCTTCCTGGGCACTTGTTTCCATATAATATAAATAATCTTAAGAAATATTGTACCAACAGTTATTCTGGAAATAAGTAGACCTCAAACCAATTATCTGCTTTTATTTCCCCCTTGTTCACGTGGTGAACAGGAACCAACTGTGTTGGACTGTTATGATTCCACCGAAGAGGTTTATCTTAATTTCAAAACACTTTTAATGTCGATTTTTAATAAATTGTCACCGTCTAAACAGGCAAAATCAAGTAATGGCCAGTCATCAAAATTTGTAAAGCTAGATAAAATAAGTATCCCGACATTTTCTGGCGAATACAGTGAGTGGACAACATTCAGTGACTTATTCAAATCTTTAGTTCACAAAAATGAATCTCTCGATAATTGCCAAAAATTGCACTATTTAAAAAGTCATCTGACCGGAGAAGCTGCACGAATAATAAGGCACACCCCGGTAAGCGATGCCAATTATGCTCAATGTTGGGCAGCATTAGAGAATCGGTACAATAATAAAAAGCACCTAGCTCATTGCATTTTAAAACGGCTATTTAGCCAAAAACGTTTACATGTCGAGTCAGGGTCTGGTCTCAAGGAGCTTTTTGATACCACCAATGACTGCTTGCATGCGCTCGAGAATTTAAACATTGATGTGTCTACATGGGATGTCATCATTATTGAGATAGTAGCATTCAAACTAGATTTTGAGACTCGCAAACAATGGGAGCTATGTAGTAACCCTTCTGGCGTAAATGAATTGCCTACTCTTGAACAGTTTCAGTCATTCATTGAAACCCGTTTTCGCGCGTTAGAAGCAATAGAGCCTCCTAAGTCATCGGCTCGCCAGAACAAATCACAAGCTCATAATCCAAAGGCAATGTTGGTCGCAAATTCATCGTCGTTGAACTGTGACTTTTGTCATGAATCGCATAAGCTCTGTTACTGTAAACAGTTTGCTAAACAACCCATTAAAAGGAGACGCGACTTTGCATCTAAAAATATGGTTTGTTTTAATTGCTTGGGCAACAATCACTCTGCTTCCGAATGCAAAAAATCAACATCGTGCAAAATCTGTCACAAACGTCACCACTCATTGTTGCACTATAGTGAAGATAACAATGTTAAGGGTGACGGCAATTCTGAACAAACCTCCGCTGATCAATCAAGCTGCTCAACTAGTCAAGCATCCGTCGTTTCATGTCTCTCTACAGGCACAGTCCCTAAACCGCGAAAGGTGTTGTTGGCAACAGCTCTGGTAACAGCTGAGTCCAACTTTGGGCAACATTTAACCATCCGAGCGTTACTCGATCAAGGCTCTCAGGCGTGCTTCATCACAGAAGCTGCAGCACAATTACTTAGGCTGAAACGAATTCCGATCCAAGGTATCATCACTGGTTTGGGTAACGATAGGTCAACCATTGCACGGCATATGGTTCATTTGTCAATCCAGTCACGAACGGATCCAAATTTCAAGCTTAGATTAAATGCATATGTTTTAACAAATATAACATCTTACTTACCCGATTGCAATATAAATATTAGTAATTTTGATTGGCTGAACACTAAAGGCTTATATCTAGCTGACCCAAACTTTAACACACCCAACAAGATAGACATTTTGTTGGGCGCTGACGTTTACAGTCGTATTATACAGGAAGGTATGATGAAGAGCCCGTCAGGTACTCTCATCGCTCAATGCACCACTTTAGGGTGGATCCTGTCAGGTGCGGTTAGTTCTGTAAGCAATCACAAATTAAAATCAAGAAACATTAATGTCATGCATGCACAAATTAAGGAAGATGATATGCTTAAAATGTTTTGGGAAATAGAAGAACAAACAAATAATAAGAAAATACTTACCGCCGAAGAAGAGAAATGTGAAGAGCATTACAAGCGGACTACTAAACGAGATGAAGACGGTAGATATGTAGTCAAGTTACCGTTTCGTGAAGATGATCCTACTTGTAAATACGGCAATTCGCGAGACATAGCTGAAACCCGATTAAAATCATTGGAAAAAAGATTAACAAAGAACACACAATTAAAAGAAGAATATAGTAAGGTAATAAATGAATACTTACAACTAGGACATATGAAACCTGTAAACAAAAATGATGCAAAAAGAGAAGAAGCAGTCTATCTCCCACATCACGCTGTGATTCGAGAAGACAAGGCTACTACCAAAGTAAGGGTGGTCTTTAACGCTTCAGAAAGGAACAATAAAGGTATCTCGCTGAATGACACTCTAATGGTCGGACCGACACTTCAATCCGATCTTCGGCATACGATCCTCAAATGGCGTCGTCATCCTATCGGCCTCGTGGCAGACGTCATTAAAATGTATCGACAGGTGAAAGTAGCAGATGAGGATAGCAAATATCAGCGCATACTCTGGCGAGACAGTCCAGAAATGCCAATACAAGACTACGAACTGCTAACTGTCACGTTTGGTACCGCATCGGCACCATATCAAGCTGTTAGGACCTTACATCAAATTGCATATGATGAAGGACAAAACTTTCCTTTGGCATCAGATAGGGTGTTAAATTCATTTTATGTCGATGATATGATGACAGGTTGTGACAGCGTTGAGGAAGGCACTGAAATTTATATACAAATGACGAAATTACTAGGAAAGGGTGGTTTCGCATTACAAAAATGGAATAGTAATAATCAAGATATGTTAGATGCAATACATAAATTCGAAATAAATAATGTACAATCAAATAATAGAAGCAAAGAAGTAAAGCGACAGAACACAGACATAAAAATAGTAGAGGACAATAGAAAAGAATTCAAGGATGAAAAGAAAATGGAAATAAAAACTGATAATACTCTAAAAATCTTAGGACTTACCTGGAACCGTCACGAAGATGCATTTCAGTATGGTGTGAGTCTTCCTCTGACATCTGCAGTTCCTATTACCAAACGAGCTGTTATTTCTGAAATCGCAAGATTGTTTGACCCATTAGGATGGTTAGCTCCATGCGTAATCGTGGCAAAGGTCTTCATTCAAAAATTGTGGTTAGCCGGTATACAGTGGGACGAAGAAGTCCCTTCCAAATTATGGGAGGAATGGGATACTTACCGAAAGGAACTGCCAATAATCACGCACGTACGGATTCCGCGTTGGGTGGGAATCAAATCGAGAGACCGTGTTGAGTTGCATGGCTTTAGTGACGCCTCCAAGGATGCCTATTCGGCTGTTATTTATCTGCGGAGAATAGACGTCAAAGGCCACGTTCTTGTATCTCTATTGGTTGCTAAAACAAAAGTTGCCCCCATCAAACAAGTCAGCATCCCGCGTTTGGAGTTGTGTGGAGCAGTGCTGTTGGCTAAATTATTGATAGAAACTGCAGAGGTGTTAAACGTAGCAAAAGACAACTTGACTGCTTGGACTGACTCCACAGTCGTCTTAGCTTGGCTAAACAGTCACCCAAGCAGGTGGAAGACGTTTGTCGCCAATAGGACCTCGGAAATATTAACCACCATGACTTCAGCTCAATGGTTTCACGTTTCTACTAAGGATAACCCAGCAGACTGCGCATCACGAGGATTACTACCAAGCTCGTTCGTAAAAAACGAATTGTGGTTTGCAGGACCGCCATTTCTAAAAAACAAACAAATTAACTATAAAAGGCCAAAGGACTTACCACTTCATTTAGAAGAATCTATTAAAACACACGTAGGTGTAGTTCCCAATAGCTCTATCTTGGAAAAATATTCCACTTTACAAAGGCTGCTAAGAGTCGTAGCTTATTGTCGTAGGTTTTTAAATAAAGGTAAAAATGTTCAACCTTATTTACTCAAAAGAGAGTTAGATCAGGCTTTAGAAGTATGTGTTAAAAAAACACAAAGAGAAGCATTTCCAGTAGAGTATGCCCAACTACAAGATAAGGGTGATCTTCAGTCTAAGACAAGCAAGTTGAAATCATTGTGCCCATATCTCGATGCACAAGGGCTAATGAGAGTTAGGGGCAGACTTGAAAGTTCCCAGTTGGATGAGCAAACTAAACATCCAATTGTTCTTCCGACCGCTGCGGCCTTGACTAAGCTGATTGTTGCTGAAGCTCACGACAAAACTTTACATGGAGGCCCACAGCTAATGCTAAATTATTTACGCACAGCCTACTGGATAATTGGTGCCAGGAATGTCGTTAAGCATCATATCCAGAGGTGTGTGACATGCGTCAGACAGAGAGCTGAAATTCAAAATCAGTTTATGGGATCTTTGCCCGCCGTAAGATGCACACCCGCAAGACCGTTTCTGCACAGTGGTGTCGATTACGCTGGTCCTGTAAATATCAGAACAACCAAGGGACGCGGACATCATGCTTACAAGGGATATATCTGTCTCTTCGTGTGTATGTGTACTCGCGCCATTCACCTAGAAGTGGTCAGTGACATGAGCTCGCAAGCATTCCTGGCCGCCTTCCGACGATTCGTATCTCGGCGGGGTCACTGTGCCCAAATTGTGGAGTGACAATGGGACTACGTTTGTAGGAGCATCAAAAGAGTTGCAACAACTGACCTACTTTCAGTCCACTATAGGTGAACAATTGGAAGCCCACGGTACAGAGTGGCACTTTATTCCCCCACATGGACCTAATTTTGGTGGTCTATGGGAAGCGGGTGTAAAATCCACCAAATTTCACCTCAAACGTGTCGTTGGTGAATCAACGTTGACTTATGAGGAACTGAGTACTTTTTTAAACCAAGTCGAAGCATGTTTGAATTCGCGACCAATAAGTATATTAAATAGTACAGAGCCTGGCGAACCGACACCGTTAACTCCGGGACACTTTTTAATTGGAGAACCAATCGTAAGTGTACCTGATTACACGTACGAAGGGTCTAACGTGAACTGTTTAACTCGGTGGCAATTCATTCAACGAATGCTCCAGTCATTTTGGAAAAGATGGTCTACCGAATACTTATCAAACCTAATGAATCGGTATAAGTGGTCTAATCGAGTTCCCGAACCTAAAGTTGGAGACATTGTTCTCATAAAGGAAGACGACTTGCCGCCAAGTCGTTGGTTATTAGGTCGAGTAGAGTTGAAACATCCCGGTAAGGATGACATCACCCGTGTGGTTACAATTCGTACCAAAACATCACTGTTGAAAAGGCCCACGTCCAAACTCTGTATTTTGCTAGTTGCTGATTAATTAATTTATAATTCTTACAAACTTGTTAAATTGCCTAGTTAAAATCAAATTATATACTTGTTGGTTCATATTTTATATATTTACACTGTTAAGTTTGATGAATCATGTCTGGTATTTATGTTTTAAGAGTTTGTTATTGATTTGTCACACAGTTACGAGCTCTTAATAATTGTAACATTATCTTTACTGTATGCAGTGGTATTTGAAATTTGATTTGTATTCTGTTGTAATCTAGTTTTATGAAGGACATTTCTGCACAAAATGTCCTTGGTGGGCGGTATGTTCAGTACTATTTAGAATAAGTTTCACTCAACGCTCGATAGATGGCGTTGACATCTAATTAGATCACGCTATGGTTTCGTTCACACTCATGGTATTTAATGATCAACGACCAATGTATTATGGAACAATATTATTACACTAATTCAGGTGAAGTTTGTGGTTTTATTGCACCCGACCTTCATCACAACCGGACAAGTAGTGTTGTTCCACCGCAAATATCGGCATAAGGCTGATAATTATAAACCGAGGGGCGCCGAGGCCGGACTGTCGCGGTTATGCATATCTAACGAGCAGATATTTGTCATCGCGATATCTTTCAGATTTCTCAATCACATCTGGTGTAGGGTTTCCATATACAAGCAGACGAAAACCAAGAATATTGGGATAAGTTAATTGTAATAGTTTTGGTGTTTATTTTGTGATTACAACTGGTAATGCAACTTTCAGTTTTCTAAACTCGGGAGCAGTCGTAATACGTAGATCCCAGTGACGTTACGAAATGTCAGTTTTTGGGTGTCTTTTGAGATAGGACCTATC
The DNA here is from genome assembly GCA_963662185.1 of Eilema griseolum. NCBI lineage: Eukaryota > Metazoa > Arthropoda > Insecta > Lepidoptera > Erebidae > Eilema > Eilema griseolum. The sequence goes on from OY759242.1 coordinate 495,489, forward strand.
ATAGATTATACATAGGTTACACTAAAAATTTCCGGAACTGGCCACTTACATAAACAATATTTAAAAATTTATTACAACATTTGAAAATAGAACTCTTTGGCTGTAGAATACAGTTTGTTTCATCTGACTGTCTTTTGTTTTTACCTTGTGGCGCCATTTAAAAAATTGTGTGTCTGCATCAACATGGATTTAACTCGGGAAAATTTTCGTAGTATGATTTTCTACGATTTTAAGTGTAATTTGACGGCTCAACAGAGCATCGCTCGGCTTGAAACAGCTTTTGGCGATGAAGCTCCATGCAAGACGACTGTTTATAGCTGGTTTGCAGAATTCAAGCGTGGTCGTATCAATCTCAGTGACGAATCTCGCGATGGTCGGCCGTCCACCGCTGTGACCAACAAAAACATTGATGCTGTGCGCCGTATGATTGAAACAGACAGGCATGTGACTTACCATGAAATTCGCGCATCCTTAGAAATAGGCATGAGTCAAATACAATCAATCCTACACAAACATTTGGGTGTGAGAAAGCTGTGCTCGCGGTGGATCCCACATAACTTGACCGAGGATCAAAAAACGGACCGCGTCACTTGGTGCAGTGCCATGCTTACCAGATTCAACGAAGGTGCGTCAAATTTGGTGTGAGACATAGTAACAGGTGACGAAACATGGATTTATTGCTACGATCCCAAAACAAAGCAGCAATCGAGCGTATGGGTCTTTCAAGATGAGCCGAAACCAACCAAAGTGGCGCGCGTGAAAAGTGCATCTAAGCGGATGATTGCTTCTTTTTTTAATAAAACTGGACACGTGGCTACTGTTGCTTTAGAAAATCGTCGTACTGTGAATAGTGACTGGTACACGACCATTTGTTTGCCAGAAGTTATTGACGAACTCCGTAAAAATAACCGTAAACGCCGTATCATCCTGCACCACGACAATGCTAGTTCTCACACGGCCAGACAGACAAACGACTTTTTGAAGGCGAAAAATGTAGAACTCATGAGTCATCCTGCATACAGTCCCGACCTGGCACCTTGTGACTTTTATCTGTTCCCAAAAATTAAGAACCAATTACGCGGCCAACGATTTTCATCACCAGAAGAGGCTGTCGAGGAGTATGAAAAACACGTTTCAGAGGTCACCACAGAGGAGTGGCACAAAAGTTTTCAAAACTGGTTTGATCGAATGAAAAAGTGCATAGACGCCAAGGGAGATTATTTTGAAAAACAATAAATTAATTTTGTACCTTTAATAGTATTTTTTCATATTCATTCCGGAAACTTATAGTGCGCCACGTATCAGACAAATCGTCTCGCATCAGGGCTTCGTTCTTTGCGATTTTGGGTGCCGGAAACTATATACGCATACGCTTTATAACCATACCCCAAGAGTGCATTACACTTATATTAGTTTATGATGAGCTACATCTCCCATACAGCAATTCCTGTAGTGGATACATTAGGAATACCAAAATGCACAAAAAAACGAGCGTATGAACGTTTTAATATTATGATGGAAAATTGAAGTGACAATATTACTTAAAAAAAAATGTGAAATGTCCCCGGAAAGTCGTAATATTTGGAGGTACTATTTATAAAATATGAATGATTTATTTTCACATAGAACTACACGTCTTGTTTATGGCAATGTTGTTCACAACAGTTATGTGTTTCTGTACGAATGGAATAGCATTTCGATCACAGGCCGAGAATACCAGATTATTATACACTCATTATCTAACTTTTGATATTACAATATCGATTCCACTAATGTCTCATGATTTTTAATGTAAGTACCTACCTATCGATTGAAAGGTCATTTAACTTTTCCTTGAAGTTACTTATACACGACAGTTTTAAGTCCAAGTGAGTTAAGGAATATTTTGTCCTTCCAAACCATTCTCTTCAACACAAAAGTGGCTTCAACGGTATCGAATCGGCTAATAGAATATTTTGTCATTGATTTTCAATCCAAAGAGGGACGCCTGTGCCTTCTACTAATTAGTATAAAACGCTATATTTGTTCCTTTGCTTGTGTGGTAATTTACATTTTGGTATGTCTAATTTAGTTGAACAAACGAAGTGCCTTTCAAGACTAATACGTTAGTTTAAATGACTTACTAATTCATTCCATTAACAGGGTTCCACGCAAAATTATCTTCCCACATAAATACAGAACTTGGTTGGTTCCATCTTCGTTTAATCCCTGCTTACTGTCAGAACCATGAAGCTCGCTGTGATCCTGATAAACTCAAGATTAACCGAACTTTCGTATAAGTTCACTTAATCTTACTGTTGTATGTTTTGCAGACTAGCTTCTTAAAGATAATTATTTTAAAGCCAGCTATAATCATTGCGCTTTTGGTGGACCCTGAAAATGTATGAGCCCTTGGGAAGGGATTTGGCGATGAGGCACGTAGCGAGTTACAGCGAAATCTACGAAACTAAATATGAAGAATACAATTTTCTGAACAGATCTTCCTTGCGTTATTTTCGGTCGTATTCGAAGCTTTAGCTCGGAATACGGTGGACCCCGTATTTCACAGTCTAAGTGCGTAGTTTGACTGACTCCAACTACCCGCAACGATTGCCACAGATGTTCGTATGACAACAGGGATCGACAGCGACGAAAATTTGGTCATGTAGAATCTTTGGATGATACTACATTGATTGAAGATTTTCTTTTCTTGAGAAAATAATAGAATATCTGTACACTAGACGCTTTAGAAGAAGTTTACACACCAAATACGGGGTGTGTATTCATGTTCACATTTTAGTCCATCAATGGATATTATTATAGGCTAGGTTAAGTAAGTATTATATTAAGTAAGTTTCAAAAATATTTCTCACAAAGTGTGAGATGACAAAGTCACCACGTAATCTAAAGTATCTTTCCACTATAGTATTTTTCCACGTTTCACCTCCAAAGAGAAGAGGGTTGAAAATAAAATATCGCATATTGGTGTTTAAGTTAATAACCAGTAAGCAGATAGTCCTTTATCTGGGACGGTAAACTACGCATACTAGACAAAACAAGGTAGTACTGTCCATCGCTGTCACTACCGACCCACGACAAATCAACCGGCGGAACCGCGGTGGTCATTAGGGCCAATCAAATAAAGTGGTCGACGTCCCCCGGGCCGCCCTGCGGTGTTCGGTGCCCCCGGAAACTTATTGTTGCTTACATGTCGCAAGTATATCGGTCGGAAGTAACTTACCCCAAGTACATTAAAGTTGAACTCAAAAAATATTAGTGAAAGTAATTTTTTGAAAGTTTACGCTAATATTTACATACCTAGTATGCACTAGATATGAACTAATACTAGTTGAACGTAAATGTTCTACTCATGCTACGTAGGTTTTGAATCTCGACTTGAAATATTTAACTTTAATAATATTCAGTATTCCGTAACACAGAATACTGAGTATCTCACGTTTCGTTACCTAATTATCTTTACAGTGTTACATTTAATGTTAATTATACGTTAACAGTATTACTCTGCGCTTTGTTTAGTTAAAAGTTGCGTGTTTTTTCTTTCTGTTCTTTCCTTGTTCGCCAATTATGTTTGAAAAATTCATGTCATGCGTTGAGCATTTTATATAGCTAACGGTGTCATGATTCTGTAATTTTTATAATTATACAAAGGTTTTAATTTTACGTACGCTTGTGAGAGGGATACACGTCGTCATTAAAAAAATCGCTCTGTGAGGTAGACTGGGTGAAATTGTGTCATCGATCCTCGTATGACATGTTCATTACGTTACCTAAGTTGTTTGTGGAGTAAATAATATATGTCACATATATTGTCAAACTTGCGATGCAAAGATTTGAGAGGAGTGGAATCTATAGTCTGGTCAGAGCCTGTTTCTTACCAGCATCGAGGACTATTATAGGCTGCGCTTCGGCTTCTTCAGCCATCTTTGAATTCATATTCAAAGATGATTAGCTGGCTCGATTATAGAAGTACTTTGGTAGTAGTCACTTCATATCGACATTAGTAACCAAATTTTAGAAAGATAAAGCAGGAGGGCTGACTCTGAGTTTTAAAGTGCAGTCTTTGGATGCTTGGATGAAGAAGACTACATCTCTTCTTAAACCCATTTAGAAAAAAAGCGTATTTCTCTAAATCATCTTTGCCCGTACACAAGCAGCATAATAAATACCTTTCATCTAAATTATTAAAGTCACAAAGTAAAACGAAACTTGTATGTACCACGTACTCTCAAATCTTGAAGTTAGTTTCAATTAGCATTAAACTAATCAAACAGAAAGTTCACTTACCCCGCCGTTAGGGGAGGGGTAACCACCAAACGAATACGAATTTCACTTACGCTAAAAATATTTTATGAAAATGAAGATTGCGCTCCCACGGGAAGCTTCCCGGTTAATTTGATGTCACAAATTGGGTTTCCCGTTACGATCAAGCTGAAGGATTTATATAAACCGCACGCGATATTTTTACGAGGACTGACGAGCCATGAGATTTGGTACCTACCTATATTTATAAGTACTGCAGGTGCCCGATTTGTGCTATTGGCACTTCGGGAAGAAGATTAAGAATGTACCTACCTGTTCAGGTACGTACGCTTATTATCTTTTTTATTTTAATAATTTGTTTCTTTTTCTTTCTTTGTTTATCTTTTTTTTTATAATGTACACTTCACATCCCCTTCCTTACTATATGCTTCTCTGCTACTCAAAGGTTTGCTGGGGGTGAACTCATTTTGGGTTAAGCTCGCTTTTGTACATTTTCTTTGAAATGTTTTTATTTATGATCTCTGCACTGTGTGTGTGTGCATAAAGAATTAAATAAGTAAATAAATAAGAATCCGTTTAAGAGTTTTGTCTACCATTTAGGTGACAGACAAGCACACAGCCCACCTGATGGGAAGTGATTACCGTGGCCTATGGACGTATGCAACACCAGGGGTGTTACACTCGCGCTGCCGACCATGAACAAACCTTCTGATTCTCTTGAAGAACCCCATATTGTAGGGTTTGTTTCGGTTTTTAAAGCGTGCTCTCAGAAATGTCTGCAGCTTAATATTTTCTTGGAGTAGTTAGAACCGTAGGTATTATTTAAATATTTTATAAACCGTAACGGTTTTAACTACTCCAAGAAGATATAAAACTGCCAGTCCGACGTACGTTAGACTGGCAGCTGGTTAGAGAGCACTCCACAAAACTGAAGAAAGCCGATTTTAGTCAGAATATTTTATTTCTTCAGTAAAAGCGAGAGCTTTCACTAGAAAAAAGTACATAAAGTATTATTTTTGTGCTTCTAAAATAATCTGATTTTCAAAAGAAACTTAAACTTACATAAGCACAGTTTTAGCGCTGTGAGTGATCGCTGTCAGACAGCCTTGAGATGGAAATTACAACAAGATTTAACACACTGCGTAGTAACTAGATGGAGTATTATACTTCGTTATAATTTACAAATAAATATTAACGGTGGTAGTTATTATATTATTAAATTAGTAGGAGCATACGGTCCCCTTCACATATTGTACTGGATTCGTTCTCATATTGATATTTAATTATCACTCAAAAACTACTCGACATTTATTTTTCTTTTTTTTCCTCTTGTCTGAAATGACAAGTTAAATTTTATTTGCACTTCCCATGTCATTCTTTCTCTCTCTTCTGTAAAATCATTCTCATTTGCAATCACACTAATTAACATGTAGATAGTAGCAGTAGCTAGTATTAGTAGGTACGTATTTTCTAAATATTCTCACACAAATCGTTAGGTTTCATCAATAACTCAAGAACCCCGCGACATGCTGAGTGACCTGTGCCCGTGTTCCACTTGCCCACGATTTCTAACTTAAGAAGGTGTACATAACACTTTGGCGTCAGGTTACATGACTCAGGATTTATTACCTGCTGCTGCTGCTAGCTTAAGAACTCTTAAATTACAGTACATCACACAGCATAATGTGATGTAGTATTTCACATACATTATACAAAGAAGCGTCGGTAGCTTAGTGGTTATGGAGGAAGACTTACGATCGGAAGGTACCGGGTTAGAATCCTGGCCATTACACTATTGAGGTGAACCTACTCTAATCACAAACAATTTAGCTTGGCTGGAGGAGTTAGTGGGCATATTAGTGATTTCGGTTCTAATATTAAAAAAAAACCACTGTTGCAGTATGTTTTTTATACCACTTAGGTGGCAGACAAGCATACGGCCCACCTGATGGGAAATGGTTACCGTGACCTATGGACGTGTTCGACACCAGGGCCGTTACACTCGCGCTGCCAACCCTGAAGAAACCTTCTGAAGAAATCTTTTATTTAAGTAGTTTGACTGTGACTTTAAGTAGGCAAGAAGTGTGCTGCTCATTCTTCTTATCTACTGGTATCTGTAGACGTTTTGTAGGCATGCGGTAAGTTTGGCCGTGGCATGGTTACATTACATACCCTAATAATATTATAAAAAATGTTTAGGTGTTTGTTACTATGTGTTCTAACGGTTGAGCGTATGTAGCTGAAATTTGGCAAGTGCTTGGATAAATAATAGTTTGTTATAATAACACATACTGCACGATACCCGCGTAGAGTCTCCTGCAGGAGTCCTCCGGGTCCTCAAGTTGGGCAGCAGTCACGCCAGAGCGTTAGCCTTAACTAACGCCCACCAATTTGGGGTCCAGAATTCGGAAATGCACTTAAATGTAATAAGTAATCATAACACCGTATCATATCACCTTAATATCAATAAAACGTAGTCCCGAATCCTTTCCACACATTACCCCGTTTTATAAATCAACATGTTTCACATTCGCGTCCAGCCCACGCGTTATTTATCGCGACAAATATTGTTCGTTAATGCCCAATTAATTGCGATACCCGACTCAAAATATTACACGCACGCGACCAATGTGCGCAAAAATATTACGTGGAGGCTCTGGGAATTGGAATGCAAAGCGTATTTTGTTATGATTCATAATTATTGTACTTTACAGCTGTTCCGTTTCGCTTTTATTGGGAAAATGGCAGTTAATATTGTTTTATGGAATTGTTAACATGCCTAAATTACTGATTGGGCGTGATTACAAATTAAAATATAAATTAAATGTTTTACGGTTACATATTGCCGTAGTTTTCCTGCTAGTAGCAAATGCATAATGCGTCCAGCGATTAAAGAGTTTATAAAAGAACATTACTGAAATTACTTGTATTCCCTTTGACCCCTTCAGATAACCTGAATTGCTTGTATTAGGTGTGGGTTTACGGCTAGGGTTCAAATTCAGGACCTCTCAATCGTAAGACAGACTCTTTAAACAATAAACTACCGACACTTTCCTTCTTGTCAGCTTTGTAAAAATAGTACAGATGAAAATATTAGAAATCTTGAATTCCAGACATTTATAGAGCATAATGAATGCTTACTTTAAGTTCACAGGTATTCTGCTTAGCTTTATTAGTATCTACTACTGGAAAAATACTTTGTGCTGTCAGTGGGAAGACCAAAGCTTTGCCCTGCTTTGTTTTCTGCACTGACGGCACTGAAACTCTATGTTCTTACAGGGTCGGCAACACGAGTGTGATTCCCCCGAAGTTGTACATATCATAATGCCAATGCTACGGTAACCACTTTCCATCAGGTGGACGTGTGCTTGTCTGCCACCTTAGAGGTATAAAAAAATACAAATCATTCAGTTTACCCAGAAAACACATTTCTGCAAAGACTTTACCAGACTTTCTCGGAAGTTTCATTAACAAGAAATCTTTTTCCACAAAGTCCTCGTAAAAGAGTTAACCGTTTCTTTACAACTTAGTACAACACCAAATTGCTGTTTCTTTTGCAGAAATGAAAAACTAAACTCGATTAACAGAAACTCATAGACAAGAAATAAATAAAACACCAGTCCAGTTGTACTTAGACACACGTACTGTGGTTACCGTACACCACTAGGTTAACTCAACCATTTAGGTAATCTGCTGGTGGGTACTAATATGTAGGTAGTAAAACTAGAGATACTAAACTGCTATTCATCTGCTGGGTAGAAACAGCGAACCGGTAAACGAATGTTGGAGCCCATTTTGCTCCACTGCTATACAAAGACATAATCTATTAATTACAGTAAGTACCTACTTAATTAAAATGCAGAAGTAAGAGAACAATTACCTCTCTTCTAATGAAGAGAGGTGATTGTTCTGTATTGTTCTGTGTGATCTGTAGCGAGATTTTTCGTACGTGATAATCCACGTACGAACAATCTCAATACAGACAAAAGACGATCGCATGTCCCACATGTGATCATCTCTCATCACTGTTTGATTTGATGTTCTTACTCTTCCTAGATATTCAATGATTCATCAATCGCATGTACATCGAGCCCTATACCGTATTGAATATTCTACCACATTTCCAAGGCATGTATAAAATATGAGCAAGGAATTTCCTATCACGATTTTCATATACTGACTTTTCAAACGACTCCATCAAATCACAACGCATGAATATATCTTTATTGCAGAAGCAGTTTTTCTTTCCTTATATTCGAAGATTTGTCCGAATCAATGATTCGGTGGACGGACTCCATACAAGCGATATCGCCCGGCGCACACCACAACTCGTATAATCCGCACTATTTACTTGCGAATCGAGAAAAGGCGGGCCAGAAACAAATTTCCGCGGAGTCCTAACGACCCCCGACCGTCATTTAATCAGACTCAAGTGTTGATGCGATAGCCACAACCGACGTTTTTCGACGTATCGGAATCTATCATGAAATAACTATTAGCTGTCTCTCTCTAACGCTTGAGGGATTGTATTCGGAGTGTGATGGCATGATAGGGTCGGCCATCTTAATCTAAAGACAGGAAATAACCAGTTCCGAGCGGCTTGCTCCGGATGGATCTGGATTTTTCCGGATTGAGCCGGTTTAGTGAGCTCCACTTAATTGTAAAGTGGGGCGGATGGGATGCTCTACGCCGAGAACCAGGCTGTAGTGTTATTTAAACTTGGGTGGTGGAAAAGTCCTTAATTGTGATGGTGTGCCGGACTTTTCGCCTTGTTCGTTAACTACGTAGTCACGTTCACTAATTGTTATATGAACTTTGATTGTGCGTTTGTAACTACTATTATAGACCAAAATAACCCTTGGCAATATAGTTTGATGTAATTACGACAAATAAGTGCATATACTCACCCCACTTTTTTTTTACAAGTGAACAATAAAATCTCCAAGTAGTATGTAGTACTTTTAAAACAAAGAACACTATATGAATCCTAAATACATAGAATAGGTTTAGTTTATTTCTATAGCGCGATTGTACTCAAAAAATTGATAACTGGCGATTTGATAGGCTTTTGAAAAATAATGCAATATGAACGCTATAACTAGTGACATCATGTGTCTTATGTACACTGCTCGTCACTGAAGTGAGTCAGAAGAGTGAAGTGATTTTAAGGGGCATCGCAGAAGAAGTTAATTCACTGGCCACTAGTAATTAAATATTTAAATGAGCGTCAAATGAGTTTTAATTAGAGGCTACTGCACTGGAAATTAGGACCGGGACACAACAAGAACTTATATATGATATTCGATTCTAACTGTAATATTACATTATTTTTAAAAATTGGAAATTATGTCTTGTAGCTTAATTAACTACTTTTTTAAATAAATTCATACAAATATTATACATGGTCGTGTGTTTGTCTTTTTGAATATAAAAAAAATGCGAAAGTAAAGTTTGATGTCCTATAGCATACTACTTTGGGGCAATGCAGCAGATTTAGAAACTATAATTTTTATTGCAAAAGAGGGCAGTTCGTGTCATTTATTGTTTAGGCTCATTGTTACCAAATTTATCTTTCGATTAACTATTATAAGGTATTTGTTTTTATTTTTATTTTACACCACTTCACATACGATAGACGTGACAATTGCGCTGCCGACCCTGAAGAAATCTTCTAATACCCCTTTTGAACAACCCCATATTATAGGCGCATGGGAAAGTCGCAGCAGCGAGTTCACTCCACAGCTTCAGTGTTCGTGGTATGAAATTTCGTTCATAACGCACAGTGCGCACCGTCACAGGTTGCAATGTGTGGGGATGAATTCCCTGTCTTTGACGAGCGGTGCGTTAATAGAAAGTTGCTGTGGGCATCATGTCAAACAATTCATCAGAGCACAGACCGTTGTATATGCGGTAGAATACACACAGCGAAGCAAAGTCCCTCCTAAGACGGACCTATTGTTTATTATAACACTACACAAAATGTAATTTGACGTCTTGAGAAATGCCTAAGTGGATTTTGTTGCGCTGATTTTTCTCCATTAGCGCCTAGGAAGCGGCGGTAAACTTCCTTAAGTAGAGTTATTATTGACGTCAATAAGAAATAATTTTATTGTTCAATATCGAAAATAAATGAGTTTGAATATGATGTTGAAGAATGAAGATGTCGAAAATAAATGAGTTGAGATGTAGATTGTAGATGACTGAGAGAAATTTGGTACAGATGTACATTAAACCTTGAGAAAAGACATAGGCTATGTTTGGTTACGATAACCGACATCCGAATGCGTTGGGGTTGCGATGCGGTACAGAGAATGTCCCATAGCTGGCTATAAGGTCGACATCACGAGTTTTGCAAGATTGAAGTTTAAGCGTGTGTAGAGGGAACCACTTACTATATGCGAGACGTTAATTTGTTTGCAATCAGAGATAATGTAAAACGTTATATATTTTATTTGGATGGATTGGAATTCGACCTTCACCGCAATCAAGAGAAAGGACACTTTGATTTATAACTTTTTAATACAGTTAGATACAATTACCATGAAGTTAATGAACTGTGATAATCTCGTTTAGGTAATTAGAAAGATTAATGTGAATTATAGTAGTTACCATTCAAAGATAATTATTTCGAGACTTTTCGGTTTGAATTTGCGTGAAAGTTGGAAAAAATTAACAATTGCATTTCTCAATTGACGGTAAATGTTTACGACAAAACCAGAGATACATTCCGTATGTTACTGTATGGAAAAAGAAGCAGAGAGAGGAGGAATTTCAAAAGAATGGAGAAAATATGAATATAATAATAATAATAATATAATAATAATAATGAATGGAGGACTTCTGGTGTACTCTCATGTCGTACAATATAATTTCGTCTTGTATCACTTGTTTTGTAATTGATATAACCCATTATTGAAGTTGTCAGGTCTCTATTAAAAACTCTAAATAAATCTATTCAAAAACTGAAAATTCCTTATTTAGAAACCTTTGTTAATATTATCAAGAAATGAAACAATAGTATGCCATTATTTATCATAACGACCAAAACTTAATGCTTACTATTACTCACACCAATGTCTTCAACTGAGTTGATAAAAAGGACGATTACGGATTATTAATGCTCGTAATTTTGCTAAAGAATAGACCTTTTAATAATACTCTTTTTAGTAGTAATATTTAACTAAAATTAAAAGGTTTTATTCTCATAACCGCTGTAAATTTGCTCAGCAATACTGTATTAAAGCTGTAATTCACAAGCAATCTATTCGATCGAGCATGTTACCTCTAACAGACTACTAAGAATACAGTTACGATTTTAATTTGAACCACATTTACTTCATTACATTATTGCACTTATATGTTACCAAGAGAAAAGTAAACATTCAAGTTGATTACCAAACGCAAGCTGTTCAGATTTTTCATATATTTTTGTTCGATTTCTCATCAAAATAAACATATTTTACAGATTGACTTCAATATTTTTAATTTTAGGATAATGTACGAGGGTTAAAGACATCATTAACTTTGAATAATCAACGAACTAATTCAAAAACATTTCCTAAGATTCCAAAGCTATTCCATAACCATGCATTCAAGTCGCTCTCCGTGTGCCCCGCATTTGCTCGTTAGGCCGTATGCAGCGGTCACTAGATTAATCACTGCACTCCATGTTTTTGCACCACTCGCTAGAACTTCAGGCCGCTGGCACACAATCCCTTTTGGTGGAATATTTTATAAGACAATGTGTACTGGACATTTCTTCAATGCACAGGAAATTTATAAGAATGCTTTGATACTGCTTTTAGCAAAAAAGATATTTAAAATGTTACTAGAAAGCTATGGAAACAACATTATGACTCTTTTAAAGAGTTTAAGACAAAAACCAACAACTCCTACGCTCGATGGATAAATGTTTATTCGAAATATTAATTACTAAAATGATGTCAAATTCCTAATCTATATTATATTATGCATCAAAACCAATTTGAGCTTTTATATTTAACGAAAAAGCAAATTATTTCCTTAAACGTTCATATGAGGTCCCTTTGTTTTAAAGGGATTATTTCGTATTTAAAAGCTGCTAAATAGGATTACTGCTCGTCTACACCTGTCCATTGGGTCGGGCCATTAAAAGGGCGAAATACTAATCAATTGTCACCGTGGTTTTTCATTACAATAATAGTTTAAATACATCCGTTTGATATAGTTGCCATGACCTATGAACGCGTGTACTAAATATTAATATTTTTCCTAATTGATGTCGTGCTGGAAAATGATTTCATATATTAGTGAAGCACATCAATTAATGAGTACGTTTTACAGACCCGAATTCGATTTTAGGTCATGCAAAGTATTACTGAGTAATCAGTTAAACATTGTCAGTAGTATCAGGTATCTGAAACTTTTTTGGTGAACGGTATTAGCAATAACTAATGTGAGTATTGAGTATACTATTTTTGTTTACTGCACAGCTGTAAATATTATGAATATAGAAAATATAAAACCTATAACCTAAAGAGGTTATAGGTCAACATAGCCAAGTATATGAGAAAATTGACTAAAAACTCATTTAAGTTTTCTCGCTGTCTTCATGGCCCAACCATAATGCTATATCGAAAAATAATCTGCTTTTATCAAATAAAGCACCAAGTAATCCTTTGTATCCTCTCCGTGTGTAATAAAATAAATTACAGATTATCGTGAAGCGAAACCGGTCTCTACTATAGCTTGTGTTTTAGTTTTAAATAAGATTGGGATTTAGTTATGGGCCCTTTTTGTTAAATTCAGTTATACAAAGCTCGAAAACTGTCGCATCCTTTTAGTGGCATATATTAGATTTGTTGATTCAGACAAAATCCTATCTGTATGTGTACATGTTGGGTGTAGTATGTATATGATGTCTCTAGATCATATAAAGCTTATGTACCCACATAACAAAATATATCTTCTCATGTGTTTGAATAGCGTCATGTATAGTATAGTTTGTAATCTATTATACGAACAATGATAAAATTGTGAATAGTTTGTAGAATTGCCGGTAAAATAATATTTCAACTCACTAAAATCTCTACAATAGCCGTGTTTTCCCTGTACAAAAATAAAATAACCACGAGCAACCCCGAGCTTCCATCTAAATATTGTAGTTCCCTTGCGGGCTGCAAAGCTGGCTCGACTCAATCAAACCAAACGTTGACTATTAACAGCTGATGACAAACAGATCGACTGCACGTTTGCAGCACATAAATTAGTCGCATTCGCCCCGTGCGATGGAGGGGTGTTTATTGTTTTTATTGGAACGAGTGGCTTCATAACTCCAATACGAATGAATTAATGTGTAAGAATATGTCTACTCAATTTGGTCATCATAATTCTATATGAAACCCCGGTCGAACACTAAGAACGATCAAATAGATTTTCGATTATTTGGAATTCCATACGGCGTAGGTAGTAAGTATCATCATTCAACCATCACCCTTGGACCACAACCTGACTAACCGTCTAATAGTGGTTACAAAATAATGATCATATTGCAATGGAGTAATTTTCATAGTTCCTTCCGTGTTTAGAGCATGCAGGAAGTAGGACAAGGCGGTATTTCGGCCGAATTGAGCAGTCCGACTGGGGAAGTACCTCCGCCCTACCGAATACCGCGGTTATAATAACTTCGTGTTGTGTTCCCAGCGGTGAGTAGGGTAGCCAGTGCTCACTGAAGAATTAGTGCTGTCAGTGGGATGACTAAAGGCTTGTCCTGCTTTGTCTTCTACACTGAGGGCACAGAGGCTCTGTGATTACAGCGTCGGCAGCGCGATTGTGGCTTCTCTGGTGTTACTCACGTCCATAGGCAACAGTAACCACTTTCCATCAGGTGGGCCGTGTGCTTGTCTGCCACCTAAGTGGTATGTTTAAATGCAGTTTATAAGTTATACGTTTTGGAGTTCAAATTCAACAAATTTCAAGAATTCACTGAAACTGCCCCCACTCCAATCGCGGTAGACGCATTCACCACCATTATTATTTTACACAACTGTTCAGAAATCCATCAAAGTGTCATCAGCGAACTTGTCGCCAACACGTGTACACAGTGGTATATTGAGAAAAAAAGTTTTAAATAGGTGCCGAGAAAGTTCGACCAAGTTCGTTCAGAGTTTGTATGAAGTTTGGAATTGTTTGCCGTTGGCATCGCGAATAGACGAGGCTATAAATCGATTAAAGATTTCATTACGAAACTTGCTTGATGTCTGTGCGAACATAGAGTTGGGTTATCGTTCTAACTTGTAACGACCGATTCACTTTCTACAGCTAACAAAGACTTATCGATAATTTCATAACTCAAGAGAAAGTTATTCAGTTAGCTAGTTTAACCTAATTATATTAGGATTATCGTAGATATACAATCCTCTTAAACTTTCAACTCTATTATGTCTTAACTAGACAAATCTGCCTGGAGTTTTTTTTATGATTGTGATCTTTTTTTAATTTCGACACAATATCGGCTATCAGGTTCGTCCTACCCATAACGCTGGCCGCATTGCCTCTTTGGATGACCATGACCAGCCATTGCACCAGGTAGGAACCGGCGCAGATTTTTATTTAGCTATATTTAGGTTTACTTCTTGTTAAATTGTTATTAACATGTATTTTTATGTATCGTCATATAATATAAACTTACAATGTTAAAAGAAATCTTAAAAAATATCTGAAATAATATTTATTACGCTAAATGACATTATAATCTCCCACAGAATCCCTAACAGTCTGGAAAGTTGCATACAAAACTCATTCTTTCTTAAAATATACTCTCAAAAACATCCTCGTTAATATATTTTAAAATGTGCACCAGCCAAGCGCAAAGAAATCACGTTTAGACGTTTTAACTTAGCAAGTACGCCGTGACTTCAAGACGTTGTCGCCATATTCATAAAGGTAGTGAGGGGAAAAAATGGTGGTCTCGTCCCGTCCATAAAGTGCACGTGCGGCCGCATCGTCGCCTCGGCGCAACTTTCATATCACGCTAGTTTTTCCTTGAACATTTGAAACCTTCGCAGATACGCTACGTTGCGGCAGACGATTTGAGTACTGTTGCAACCAGATTATTTGTATTAGTATTCGTCTATTGGTCAGACTTAGTATCCATTATTGAAAATGGTTGATGACTTCAAATATAGTCAAAAGCGAAACGAAAGAAAATGAAATTGTTTCACAAAAATAATATAAAATTGGAATAAGTTTCCAAAATTTCGTATAGCGTATTTTGTATTCATTAAAGTAGTCCACTGAAATAGTTTATTTTACACCGCTGAATAGAAGTTAGATTGCTTATTCTATTTCGCTTGTTACAAAAGTAATTATGCCTAATAATATTATCGCCAGTAGGGCTTACTCCAGAAGCTCAATAAATTTTGTTGAATCCTTTTTTTGAGTAAGAGAGATCTAAGAATATTGTATCATTCTATATTTCACTAAACTATAACCTGCCAACATGTTATATATTTCCATTTACCTTCATAAAACAGCTCAAAATCTTGAGAGAAATCGGAAAAATGCTCCTAGGTGGCGTACAAACATAACGTCCTTACCGCGAGTACGGCTCGTAACTTAGCCGCACATGTTGTGACAATTTGTATCCACTACAACACAGGAGGCATTAGCCAACGAAATGTGTTACTGCGCTGATGTATAATATCAGCCTTGTTTTCTTGCCGCTGTGTAATAGAATCACAACTAACAAACCTTATTTTCTTTAAGAATACATGACACGTTACATATTTACACATTACTCTCGTATAAAGTAGTTTAATAGGTTTTTATATTCTAAATGTTAAGTAATCGTAACTCTTCTTCGAAAATTCTGGAGCCCTGGTTCACTTTCCTAATCCATTACAGGCCATTGATTCTTCAACTCCTAAAGGTAAGCCCTTATGATGCTGTATCAATATTTGCAATACCGCCATGATTTCATACCATGTGTATACTGCTAAGAATTTCCTAACAGAAAGCTCTAATAGGAAGGATAGAGATAGAATAGATAAGGAATTCTATACTTAGGCTTCAAGCACAGAATAAGCGCTGTAATAGAGTTTGGCGCTTTAATAGAGTTTGGCGCTTTAATAGAGTTTGGCGCTTGTAACGGCGCTGAAATATCGGTTACTCAGGTAAAAAAATAAACATGGTAAATATACCGGCGAGTTTTACACAACCTAATGTGAATGACCATGTCAATTTCTAATAATTCAGGATAAGCGCTTGCTACCAAGAAGAATAAAACAGTCTTTTCAAAAAAGGAAGGAGGTTCTCAATTCTTCTAAAGTAAATTTTCCCTGACAATATTTATACTAACATCATTATATTCAAGGTTCCGTGGAAGCTGATAATATTTTAGACTTATCCAAAATTCATGTTGCCGAGGCTTTGCTAGGTGAACGGGGCAAAATCGGTTATGTTACATCGCGGTGAAATAAATGACATTCGTTATGATTACTCATAGCTTCTAGGCTTAGATGCTGTTGGAACTTTACGCGAATATTGCCAACGTATTCTAAAAAAACATAATTTTATTAAGTTATATCGTGACTTATTATAACAAAAAGGAATCCTTTAATTTGTTTTTTTTTTACGTGTGCAAAATCCCCACGGATACCTCCCCACCGGAGCCGGTGGGAGAGGTTATGACGGACTCGAACCGACTAAAACGCACGCCGCCTGTGGGTTGTTTTGGTTGCCGAAGGTGAGGTTGACAGGCGTATCCCTCGCACCCCGGCCGACCCAGGGCCATCTCTCAAGATCTGGCCCTCTCCTCGGGTGTGTGGGGACTACAGAGTCCCCAACTCGTTCCCGGAAAACGGGGAGGCGCGCCAGGCGCGCCGCCGCCGCGGCCTGCTTCTGCCAGGGTGACAGGCGGCTCCACCTGTCATCACCAGGCCGGCGCTCATGGGGGGCGGAGGTCGTTCATCGACCTCGGACGCCCGAGTTGCCTTCGTACGCGGGCAGCTTGGCTTCCAATCCTTCGTTGCTCCCGCTGCCGCTCCCGCCCCGCCTTCGTTTATTTGTTTGCAAAATAACACAAAGTAAACGCTCTCTTCCATTCGTTATATTAACATAAGAATAAAGTACCTAATTGATTGAAAATCTAAAGCATTTAGTATGCTTACTCTTACACTCTTACACTCATGCTTATATTCGATTAAGATAGGAAAAAATGTAATCCGTTCAGGCGAGATCCGTACTCGCGACCTTACCCTTACAGGGAATGCTCTCGCCAATGAGCCACCGAGCCTTGCCTGAAATCATCCCAATCTTCCTATATATAAATCCGTCTTTTAAATTTATTTTTCCTATCTTAATCGATAAGAATGAAGTTGATGTCCTTATCTCACAACAAAAACCTAGACGTAATGCTTAACTAATTTTTATAAAATTATTATTGTTACTAATTTTAGGTTTTAAGAATTTAAGGAAAAATATCTTTATTTTGTGTTGCAGAACCTAATGAAGAAAAAAAATATATTTTAATGAACGGAACTTTCTGTTTGTCGTCAATAAAAACCTTCTTTTAGTAAAATATACTTCGTTTACCCAACACCTTATCTCACGGTAGTAGGCACACGGCACAGCAAACTTACTAAATTTGTTCCAGCTCTCAATTCCTTACCTGCAAAAGAAAAGAAAAAGAATTTGAATTTAGAACAATAAAAGTAACAGAGTAACAGAGTAAACAACTTCATTCAACAGTTTATACGAAACATTTTAAGAACACGAAGGAAAAAGTTAAAACACCTGCCTAAATATTCATTTCTCAAAAGTACTAAAACAACACAAAATTATGAAAAAATAACGAAGGGCTTACACCACTTTAAATAAACAGAGGTCTTTTTAAAAAAAGTCCTTAAATACCCTAAGTAACCCTGCGTCCGCTTGCGATAAAAAGTATAACAGAGCAGACTGGGGCCCCGCTACTCAGTCTATTCAGAATAGAAACAGCGAAATGGTGCAGATTCAACCCTTCTTACAGCTAAAAAGATTGGATTGTATTTCCCAGACGCTAACATTTATGTCTGGGATAGTGCTCTTTGTGTCCGACTTATAAACGAGATAGTCTACTTATTTAAGAATTATGTAAATTGTTGTGATTGTGTTTATTTTAGCTTTCCTTTGTTGTTTTGAAAAATGTATCTATGCTAAATATTGGAGTACATATATAGTCTTGGACTTGGTTTAGTGTATCAATATATAAATAGTTTATGATTTCGCTACAACAAAATAAATTAATCGTAAAAATATAATAATTTTTGGTTTTATTGAATCCGGTTAACCCATCAGTCGTAACCTAAGTTATGAGAAACTTAGATCACGTAAACAACTAAATACATTCAAATCCATTAGGAGATAGAAAAGATTGGATTGGTTCAAACGGGATTCGAATCCGCATCTTTCCCTTACAGGGGGAACGCTCTGACATCTAAGCCACAGAACCTTCGCCCGAAACCTTCCAAATTCTTCTCTACATATATCCGTCTTATAATCGATTTGAATACTTAGCAGACAAAATGCATGCTATTTTCTTTATCCCAATTGGAACGTATTGGTAAGTAATAATGATAGACCAAATAGAAGATAGCAAAAGTAATAATTGATTGACTGTCTATTTAATTACTTTTCTTATTTTTGTATCTCAGAATCAGATAATTTTATGATGTGATAACGAACGAGTATCAACGATTCTTGCCATGTTTGATTTTGTTCACTCTTATTGCTCTTCTAATCAAGTATTCAATATTTTTCTTAGCGACTAACTAGTTGAAAATAATAAATCTTGCATCAAAACTTCCAACTGATATGCCTCAACACACAATACCACGTAATACATTTTTAAACTTGAATTTAATCAACAATGAGATCGTGGCATTAACAGTATATAATTTGGAGTAAAGCCGACAGCGTGTCTAATACGTGACAGTATCGGGGAGATCGGAGACACAGTAACGCCCAAACCGTGTCGGGATGAACCGGGGAGTCTCGCGGGCCCCGGGTGGCCGTCCGGTCGCGGCGGGGGGTTACACAAATTAAATTAGGAAAAACGGTCGAATCAATGTCTGCCGTTTATGTTGGGCACCGACACACTGACGAATGCGGAATGTGTAAGGAATTAAATTGTTGCGATTCCCGTTGTTTTTAACGTGGATATTATTCGCTCTGTGAATTTTTCGGCTCAAAATTTGTAACAGTATTCGAGATTTGTTATTTATTCTGTACGAATTTAATTCAAAAGTTAACTGTATACTGTATGGTTGAGTGATATGCCAATATTACGTTCCTCTTATCTCAACACTACGAACTACCTAATAATTTAAACCTACTCTATTAGGTTCTTATATTTGAGTATATTTAATGCGTATCTACTTTATTCGAATTTCTGCTATTTTAAACATCGCAAAACATCAAATAAAATCTGTCCGGGGGACAGAAACTTTCAAACTAAATGACAATTAAAATCACTGACACCATAAGCCCCATAACGCTGTTTCACAAAAGAAAAACAAATGAATCGTATCTCAACACTTCCCTAACTAGTTAATGACACAATCATAAACATGATCACAAGGAAATAACCCATCGCTTTGCCGTATGCGAAATTTCCACTCCAGAAGCGCGGGGCCCCATCCAATCTTACAAGGTTGTATAAAATATGGGGTGCAAGCGCCCGGGGCCGCGGTATAAAATAATATCGGATATGAAGGGAAAATGGCTGATAAAGCTGCGATCGGCTGATGGTATCGGGACTGACGGTGTAGGCCGAGAGTGCGGAACTTTAAATTGCATCTGTTTTTCTAGAGTTTGTATTGTGTTATTGTTGTCTAATCAATCAACTAAATGATATAACTGTATAAGCCACGTGGTTCCTGGTAGAGTAGAATTTGGACCATCCCATCTCTTCCCGTGCGGTGTCCTAAAAGGCGACCAAGGGATAGGGCTGTTTAACATCAATCTGATATACAGCCCAGACTCAGCTTCAGATTCACGGCTTGAGTCAACAATAGTATCCGGAAAATGACAATAGGCTGACCCCTTATTACGTTGGACCGAATTCAATGATAGATAGATAGATAGATAATTCTTTGTTGTACACCAACAGATGATGATGATTGGTGAAATATGGGTGTTAACGAGTTAACACCGGAGGGTTAGGCATAGGTGAGCAGGTCTGACCTTCCGGGGATAAAGGCGTGATTATATGTATGTAGGTCTGATAACACTAAGAATTGTCACCCATCCTAAGACTGTTCTGGGTAACCGAGAGGCAAGTTAGGCTAACTTGCCTCTCGGTTACCTACTTAATTGCCTCTTAGCCACGAGCCTCTCTTTTCTGCTAATATTTAGAATATATTTAAAAAGTGATATCCATTTGGAATACAGAATAAATATTTGAGTAAAGAACAAAATAACAATGGTGTTAGAAATGTGGTATCCGATTAAATTTAATTTAATTATGTAACTTTTTTGTTCTATAAGTGTATTAAATCGACTACTCTCAAACTATAAGAATCAACAGTAAGCACAGAACAGTTTCTAAACTAGCAGCGTACTTCTCAAACAAGAGTACGTGTTATATTTCAGCGTCAAGTTTTAACCGCGTGTCGAAAACTTTTATAATACATTTTAAAGTTGCCGAATAAATAACAGTTTTCTTTTAAAATCCAGAAACTTAAAACCAGTACACAAGTAAAAAATAATTTTCAAGAAAACAAATTTGCAGTAGATAAAATTTAAAATGGTGATTTGGCTCCCGGCCTAAAGTAGTGTTACGTGTGAGTAAGTTTTGTTCACAACAAGGGGCGTCGCGCGGCGAGCTATATCGCGACGGGCACATTCACTATATGCCCCATTTATTTCGTTAAGATACAATAATTCTGCTTTCCTTTCTTATCTTTTGTCTGGAGAAATACTTGCGTTATGTCAGTACTTTGCTGTGCAATAAAAACGAACTACCAGTATTAGTCGAGTGGAAGTGTGTTGGTCTGAGACGTTTTATAACTATTCGAGGAGTCATATTCTTAATATTATGTTTTATATTTGCTACAGTTAATGCTTAAGTGGGCAGCTTTTATGGTGTAGCGGTACTGAGTTGGTCAAACTGTTATTGGTTCTTTCTGTTAGAAATATTTAGTTGGTATATAGAGTTTAAAAAATGTACGTTTTTAATGGACATGCTGCCGATTTGTTATCATAATAATAACATAAATGTTATGGCAGTGTTATGACAAAGGTCAGTATTGCATCGATCCCAATATTTTCCATTCCATGGGGTTTGAAGTTCTATAAAGAAAACATACATTCTATGTTAGTCTTTAGAATTAAAAATAAACGTAAGTACTCAATGTATTTTCATAAGAAATAGTAGCTGATACCTATAATATCCAACGATGGTCAGATCACAATATATATTCATAGTACATTTATTATGCAATTTACTACAATGTTATGCAATAATTGGTACACAACAGGAATATATATATTATTTTGTCCTTGATAATACCTTTTGAATTTCGAATATAAACTACGTTATTATTCGAACCCTGAAATCACGGCGCGAATTATAAATGAAATAAGTTCCATATTTAAATTTCAAATCTAGTTATTCAGGTAATAAAACCCGAATATATTTTTATTATACCATAAAATGCATTCGTTTCTCTCGTACTATAATTGTGACGTCATTCTTGGGGAATGGCATATTTTTATTATTGCAAAAATGTTGTCATAAAGACGCAACTATCTGTGGTTTTGTATTTCTTGAGACGTACAAATATTTTTTTCAAATGTCTCTGTGATGACATTGATGACTTACTTAATAAAAAAATGGAGTATCATTTTGTTAAAACTTAGTGTAGGTATTGCCCTAGGGTGATTGTACTGCAAATCTAATATTACTAAATATTAGTTTACATTTTCACTGCACTGAGCATTCTGATATATATTGGACTTACTGTTTATGAAATGTAAAATAAATCTTTATCAGATAAGTCAAATAAAATCAAGTCAAATACCTTTATATATTTATGTCAAAAACTGCTTCTACATATATATTTATAGTCAGTTCAATGGTCACGACAAAATAATCTGACAAGAAAAATGTCACCTCAATTGCGAGTAAGGCAAGTACGATGTTCCGCCAATCATAAAGGAATGACGTCATGATGAAAAATAAATGGACGATATTATTAGGTACAATATTGTGTTTGAAGCTTTTACTGAGAAATGTTTACTGTTAAAATAAGCCTTGCTCTACTTAATTAAGACCAATGAAATTAATTACTTCGACCACCGGATGGAAAATAATTGGCTGATATTATTTTCAACAGTGGTGAAATAATAAATATTGTTTTCTCTTAAAATAGCATTCTGTACAATGTTACGGACGGGAAAATGGAAGAATTATGTACAATTTTTTATTTTGTTTTTAATTTTCCGCTTTGCTAGTATAAAGGTATAATCATGTCAATCTCTTCAATAATTTGAGAAGATTTTCCATCCAGTTAGTATTCGCATAAATAACCAAAAAACATTTCATATTACGGAGCTATTAACGGTTGCTAGGGTGAAATCCTGAACATTTTCCGGCGATCCCCCACGCAATTTGGCGTGAAGTTGGCTATGGTGGCTCCTGGACATTTATGGCCCGCCCTGCTTTATTGGACCATATATCGTGCCCCAGCCCCTCAATTTTACACCATATATAAAAAACATGTGTGATATTGGTTTAGTGCCGTTTACCGGCCAACGATGTTTTTAATATATTTTTGTGCTTAGGAAAGGAAATATTTTGATGTTTATTATATCATATTTTTGGCCCGTTACGACTATGTTGTAGACGTAAGTACTGTGAGTAATGTGTTTATTTACATATCGATGTTATATAGTATGATTTTACCATTTTGCGTAATGGTAAAATCATCAACTACTACCTCTGAAGTCGTTTGATTTGATTCACGCTCAGTGTAAATATTTGATGTTTTTTTTACATTATTTTACGTATTTCTCTGCATATTATTTATTTAAGTATTGGACTTGCCCATAAGAACACTTAAATATGTATCATCTTTCAAAGCGATCATCCAAACAGTTATCCGTGTAGTGGAAAAAGAAAATGAGTATCATCACCAAATCTCGTCCGATTGGTGTCGTAAGAGGCATGTGACGGAAAAATCGTAGACGACATCACTGCGAGAGAAGACAAACTCGAAATAAAACCGTAGGCCAAGGCCTCTCGACATTGGGAGAGGCCTATGTCCAGCTGTGAACTGCGAAAGGCTAATTGAATGATTGAACTAAACAGTGATAAGGTTCATCGATTATTTGTTATACATATGCATATTAAACATATTATATCAACATTAATTATTCTACTTACACTTTACCCTTTGATTTTACATTTTCTCTCAGTAAACAATAATGTACTATCGATTAAGATATAGAAAAAAATGAATTGGTTCAGGCAGGATTCGAACCCGCGTTCTTTTCCTTACAGGTCCGAGGGAAATGAAAGATCTCACTGTAAGGGAACGATAGCCGCGGGTTCGATTAAATTTTTTCTATATCTTAATCGATTTGAATAGTTAGCATACTATGCTTTAAATGTACTTTCATTTAATAATGTACTATTCCCATTATAATCATCACAAGTAGGCACTAACTTCTAAGCACCGACTTGTGCAGCTATACATATAATAACTTGTGAACTTTTTGTACCTACTTTCCGTCGACATAACAAGAGTACCTAGTTATTTGTTTCAATGTACATAAAAGCTGAACGTGAGTACTTCTTGTACACAATAGTACGTTAAATCTGGCAATTGAACTGTATTCTGATATAAAAATAAACGAGGAAAAGTATTACTGCCTCGCTGGCGTACGTACTGGCAACATGCAATGTAGAAAATTCTCAGTAGCGTACGATTACCTCTGCATTCCCCTTCAGTGTTATACAGGTAAGTGTTATATAGATGATAAAATAAATAGGAGAGAAGCAAATATATTATTGTTCTTATAAATTTTGTTTCTTAATCTTCTTGCATAGGTATTTATTAAATACCTTATGAATATTTCGATATTTCTAAATAGCATAACTAATAACATAACATAACTAAATTAGGAGGTAGGACACGACGGTATTTCCGTCCAATTAAGCAGTCCGACTGGGGAAATACCTCCGCCCTACAGAATACCCCGGCCATAATAACCTCGTGGTGAATAGGGTAGCCAGAGCTCACTGGAGAGTTTATGTGATGTCAGTGGGAGGATCAAAAGCTTGTCCTTTTTTTATACAACTAAGGTGGCAGACAAGCACACGGCCCACTTGATGGAAAGTGGTTACCGTGACCTATGAGCGTGTGTGACAACAGTGGAGTCACATCCGTGCTGCCGACCCTGTAAGAACAGAGATTTTATATGCCCTCAGTGCAGAACACAAAATCAGGACAAGCATTTTGTCTTCCTACTGACAGCATAAAAACTCTCTAGTGAGCTCTGGCTACCCTACTCACCGCCGGGAACACAACACGAGTTTATTATAGCCGTGGTATTTTATAGGGTGGAGGTACTTCCCCAGTCGGACTGCTCAATTCGGACGGGAATACCGTCGTGTCCTACCTCCCAATCTAGTTATGTTGTGTTATTAGTTATGCTATGTCCTGCTTGGTCTCTTACACTGACGGCAACTTTCGGTGCATACAGGGTTGACAGCGCGAGTGTGACTCCCTTGGTGTTGCACACGTCCATAGGCCACGGTAACCACTTTCCATCAGGTGAGCCGTGTGCTTGCCTGCTACCCAAGTGGAATAAAAAAATGAGTTTTGAATGTTATTATAACGTGCAAAATAAGTTGTTCACTATAAAGCTGGAGCAATGTACATCACCCATCATGATCAAAAACTAAATTATTAACACATCCCAAAAATGTTTGTGAAAATAGTGTTGGGCCGAGCAGGCGATAGAAATAGGCTATTTTGAGGATGGATGTTTATAGCCAATATTATGTGATTTATAGAGGAGAGGCCGGAGTAAATTCAACCGTAAACGATGTTCTCCTGTGCGTGTACTTCAGTTCAGATTGCTTAGATCTTTTTAGAACATTTTCTTTTTTTTATAGACACTGTACGAGATTATTTCCTTCCACTACCCAGGATTTATTAGGAAAAATGTGAAAAATGTGTCCTACCTCCTAATTTAGTTATGTTATGTTATTAGTTATGCTATTTAGAAATATCGAAATATTCATAAGGTATTTAATAATTACCTATGCAAGAAGATTAAGAAACAAAATTTATAAGAACAATAATAAATTTGCTTCTCTCCTATTTATTTTATCATCTATATAACACTTACCTGTTTAACACTGAAGGGGAATGCAGAGGTAATCGTACGCTACTGAGAATTTTCTACATTGCATGTTGCCAGTACGTACTCCAGCGAGGCAGTAATACTTTTCCTCGTTTATTTTTATATCAGAATACAGTTCAATTGCCAGATTTAACGTACTATTGTGTACAAGAAGTACTCACGTTCAGCTTTTATGTACATTGACACAAATAACTAGGTACTCTTGTTATGTCGACGGAAAGTAGGTACAAAAAGTTCACAAGTTACTATATGTATAGCTGCACAAATCGGTACTTATAAGTTAGTGCCTACTTGTGATGATTATAATGGGAATAGTACATTATTAAATGAAAGTACATTTAAAGCATAGTATGCTAACTATTCAAATCGATTAAGATATAGAAAAAATTTAATCGAACCCGCTATCGTTCCCTTACAGTGAGATCTTTCATTTCCCTCGGACCTGTAAGGAAAAGAACGCGGGTTCGAATCTCGCCTGAACCGATTCAATTTTTTCTATATCTTAATCGATAGTACATTATTGTTTACTGAGAGAAATTGTAAAATCAAAGGGTAAAGTGTAAGTAGAATAATTTATGTTGATATAATATGTTTAATATGCATATTTATAATAAACAATCGATGAACCTTATCATTGTTTAGTTCAATCATTCAATTAGACTTCTTTTTTTACGTGCGCGAAATCCCCACGGATACCTCCCCACCGGAGCCAGTGGAGGAGGTTATGTCGGACTCGAACCGACTAAAACGCACGCCGCCTGTGGGTCGTTTTGGTTGCCGAAGGTGAGGTTGACAGGCATATCCCTCGCACCCCAGCCGACCCAGGGCCATCTCTCACGATCTGGCCCTCGTCTCGGGTGTGGGGACTAAAGAGTCCCCAACTCGACCCCGGAAACGGGGAGGCGCGCTGGGCGCGCTACCGCCGCCATCATTCAATTAGCCTTTCGCAGTCCACAGCTGGACATAGGCCTCTCCCAATGTCGAGAGGCCTTGGCCTACGGTTTTATTTCGAGTTTGTCTTCTCTCGCAGTGATGTCGTCTACATTTTTTCCGTCACATGCCTCTTACGACACCAATCGGACGAGATTTGGTGATGATACTCATTTTCTTTTTCCGCTACACGGATAACTGTTTGGATGATCGCTTCGAAAGATGATACATCTTTAAGTGTTCTTATGGGCAAGTCCAATACTTAAATAAATAATATGCAGAGAAATACGTAAAATAATGTAAAAAAAAACATCAAATATTTACACTGAGCGTGAATGAAATCAAACGACTTCAGAGGTAGTAGTTGATGATTTTACCATTACGCAAAATGGTAAAATCATACTATATAACATCGATATGTAAATAAACACATTACTCACAGTACTTACGTCTACAACATAGTCGTAACGGGCCAAAAATATGATATAATAAACATCAAAATATTTCCTTTCCTAAGCACAAAAATATATTAAAAACATCGTTGGCCGGTAAACGGCACTAAACCAATATCACACATGTTTTTTATATATGGTGTAAAATCGAGGGGCTGGGGCCACGATATATGGTCCAATAAAGCAGGGCGGGCCATAAATGTCCAGGAGCCACCATAGCCAACTTCACGCCAAATTGCGTGGGGGATCGCCGGAAAATGTTCAGGATTTCACCCTAGCAACCGTTAATAGCTCCGTAATATGAAATGTTTTTTGGTTATTTATGCGAATACTATATGGTGATGATGGTGGACCGTGTGCATGTCTGCCACCTAAGTTGTATAAAAAAAGATTTAGTTGCACACCGCAAGGTTAAATATAGTGTTACCTAAATGTACGAACAGAACATTACATATACCTTACTTGATTTTAGCAATGCCTTTAATACCGTAGATTTCGACATTCTGCTCGGTATACTCTGCTCTGTTAACATA
Organism: Eilema griseolum; assembly: GCA_963662185.1. Lineage (NCBI taxonomy): Eukaryota > Metazoa > Arthropoda > Insecta > Lepidoptera > Erebidae > Eilema > Eilema griseolum. Next base: position 523,057 of record OY759242.1, read on the forward strand.
TCTCCAACGGCTATTGAGTGGTTTCGTAGTTACCTGTCTGGTCGCCAGCAGCGTATTCGCGTCGAAGAATTAAGCTCTTCCTGGTGTGATGTGACCACTGGTGTACCACAGGGTGGCGTTTTATCTCCGTTACTTTTCGCCATCTTTATAAATACAATCTCCGAAAAACTACTTTCATCCTACCACCTTTATGCTGATGACCTACAAATTTACACCCAAGCTTCTCCAAATGACTTATGCGATGCTTTTGCTGTACTCAACAACGACTTGGAGCGGATTTGCGAATGGAGCAAAAACCATGGACTCACCCTAAATTCGTCCAAAACACAGGTAATTGTTATTGGTAGTCCAAGGTTGAGTTCTAAAATAGATTGGAACCAGCTTCCTCAGGTTACTATGGGTGGAGTAGTAGTGCCAGTTGGTGACAGTGTCAAAAACTTGGGTATCTTCATGGATAAATCATTTTCTTGGAATATCCAGTTACAGGAAACTAGTCGAAAACTTTTCGCGTCAGCGGGTGCCTTACGAAGGCTCCGAAACTTTCTCCCAATTGCCACTAAAACTGCGCTCGCACAATCGATTCTTCTTCTTGTCCTCGATTACGCCGATGTCAGCTATCCTAATCTAACAGAGGAGCAACTAGATAAACTTGAGCGACTTCAAAATTTTTGCATAAGATTCATATTTGGTCTACGCAAGTATGATCACGTGTCTGATTTCCGAAAACAACTCAAGTGGCTCCCAATTCGACTTCGCAGGAATGCCCATATTCTAACATTGTTATATAATGTATTGTTTAATCCCAACACTCCCTCTTATCTCAAAGAACGATTCCAGTTCCTCTATGACACACATACAAAATGCCTGAGGTCGTCCGAGAATTTGAGGCTGAGTATGCCAATACATTCTACTGACTTTGCTGACAAGTCTTTCACTGTCAAGGCGGTGCGCTTATGGAACGCGTTGCCACTGAACATCAGACGGGCAAAGTCAGTGAATGTATTTAAATTAATGGTCAAGAACCACTACCTATCATGTTGTGCACAGTAGGTAATAGCTCACAATTATGTGCTCACTCACTATTTTCCCTTCGTATTAGTATGAACTATCTACTTTATGTATATATTTATTTAATACATGTATTTGTATGTCAGTATTTATGTTGATATTTCTTGTGTAAAGCCGTATATTAATTTTATTTTACTTACTTTTCTCTCTTTCTTTTGTTTTAATACACTATCTATTTAAGTTTAGTCGGTAACGTTTAACGGAAAAAGTAAAAGTTTAACGGAGATAGATGGCGCTCGCTGTCGTGTTAACATCGGCTCTGTGCTTAAAAAAGTTTTAAAAATAATTAATGTGAACTTTCATGCAATTGATTACCGTAAAACTACCGTAAAGCATTTTTAATAACAATAAACCGGTCATATCGTTTTCTCAGAAATACATTCAGTGAATAAAAAAAAAAAAGTCAAGTGATAAAGAATTTCAAGTTAACACAGTGAACAAACGAAGACGTTAACTATACATAGTGAAGAAATACGATAAAGCAATAGCTACATAATAGAACTTTAAAAATATAGTGCAATATCAGTGATACAGTTCAAAATAATAACTAAACTAAACAAAAAATTCAATAATGTAATACTACAAACCGTTAATTTTATTCAAAAGTTATTGACGTTATTTGCAAAAAGAAATTGGACTTTGAACCTAGCCTATCAGTAGAACAGTAGGTATAATTAGTATAATACGATCATTACACACTTCTTGGACGATACCAGTCACCAATTTTCAACGGTGTTATTACATGTGAGATTGGTCTAGTGGTTTACGCTACTTACACTTCGACGTACATGCAGTGGATGTTGGAATGACCTGCGTTCATTCCCGACTTGCCGAGAAGTTTTGTTTTTCCAATTTGTTCCACTAAATTGGAAAGAATATTGAAGCTAATAAGTTCAAGAATATTAAACTGTAAAATAAAATTATAAAATGTTGTAAAAATTTAATGTATTCATATTAATTCCAAAAAGAGATATCAGAGCCATCTAGCGGAGAATAATATTACTTATAACACGAGCCAAATACAAGACGCTCCGTAATCTGTGTTTACTCACTGCCTGCAAACAATATTTAAAAATGGATACCATGGACCAGGATCAGAATGTAACGTTTAGACCCATTAGATCTCAGCAAACTAATTCTCTTAGCGATGACTCCAGATCAATTTCTTCACTGTTTGAAACCACTGTAATGAGTTTACCGACCACACCTCAAAAAACGAAAGCATCGATATTAGAACTGAACGACATCGTTATAGATCTCACTAACCAGCTGGCGAGTGCGCACACGGAAATCGAAACCCTCAACAGTGAGAACTGTCAGCTCAAATTAGAGCTTGAAAAAACAAAAAAACTAGCAAGTACATACAAACGGATAACTCTTTTAGATGGCTCATATACCTCACCGACGACGGTGTCTCGCTGTAAGAACCGTAAAAGAGACTCCTCTACTCCACTGAGCTTTCAGGCGACTCCTCCGAAACCAAAATCTAAAAGTAAAGTTAGTTCTCAATCAATTACTGGCAGCGAAAACAAGAAAGAAATATCTTCATTTCAGCTCCAAAGACAGGGCTCCCTTGTACGCACACAATCCACTTTATGTGTCCATTACACCTCTGAAAGACCTAAAAATATTACACCAACAACACTGATGCAACACAAACAGCGTTCCAACGAAGAAAAACTCATGGAACACAAACATAAAATAGTGGTAATTGCGGACAACCAGGGACGACATATCCAGCGTACGCTACAACACCTCATTGGTGATCGCTTTCTGGTGAGCTGCTTCTGGAAGCCTGGAGCTACACTGCAGGACGTGCTGGTGTCAGAACACACAGAAATAAAATCTCTCAGTAATAAGGACTATGTGATAGTTTTAGGTGGTACTAACGATAGATCTCCTAGTATTCTTAATATTTGTATAAGCAATTTTTTGTGTCTAACAAGAAATACCAATGTTCTATTTTGTGAAATTCCCTTTAACAAATTTTTAAGAGAAAAAAGCTAAACTATGAAATTAAGTTATTGTGTTCTAAATTTAATAATGTCGCTCATGTAGATATGGGTTTCAGTTCTAGACTGCCTCATAGTGATATATTTGCTCGGCATACTTGTCAAATATTGTTAAAGGAGATATTACGTATCAATTATCACCTCCAATATAAAAACTTTTACTCAATCCTCAGTAAAAACAAATTACTGGTGGATAAATCTACCCAGACAGCGGATCAAAATTCATCTGAAATAAAACACCCTAATGATAAAAATCTTGACGTGTCAGCGACTACCCCAGTCATTAACGAGACATTTTTTCGCCAAAAAATATATAAATATTATACACCAAAACATTAATGGGCTCCTTAGTAAGTTAAATCTGCTAATCACACATCTTGATAATTTGTCAAAATAAAAATCATCATCCAAAAATCAAGCTTGTTGCGTCCAAAGAAAAAAAAAACTAGCCGTGAGTCAGGACACTCACTTATTATACCTTTAAAAAAAATACCGTTTAGAAATATGAGAAAGATACATATTTGTATTTCCCTAAAATACCACTTTATGGTACGAATGGTGTGGCCGAGATTTGAATCCAGTTCCTCTCGATATTAAGACTAACTCTAAAACCTAGGTTTCCGACGATGGTGAATACAACATTCTGTAATATGCCTCGTTGGTGTACAAGTAGCAACCTTGTTATTTGTATGCTAAAATAGACAACTGTTCCCACTGCACATTTCCAAGGACCTTTTAAATTTCTTTCCGTAATGTATTTGATTCCCAAGCGTATCGTACGTACTTACTTTACTTGTAGCGCTTTGCCGTTTTATAAAATTTGTGAAGCATTGTAATTAATGGCGCTCGAAAAACATTTACTGTGACTTTTATAATGTGCTCCTTATTGACTCTTCCTATTAACTTTTGTTCATATTTAGGGTAGCCAAAGCTCACTGGAGAATTTTTGCTGTCAGTGGGAAGACAAGGCTTATCCTGCTTTGTCTTCTACAGACGGCACAGAAACTCTGTACTTACAGGGTAGGCAGCGCGACTGTGACTCCTCTGGTGTTACAAACGTCCATAAGCCACGGTATCCACTTTCCATCAGGTCGGCCGTGTGCTTGTCTGCCAACTAAGTGGCATAAAAAATATATATCATCGTCATCTTAGCTCTTTTCTGGGTTATATCCAAGACCTTCACCTCGGACCCCAGGGTCCGCTTACTCCTTTTCCTCTTGGTCTGACTCATCTGCTTTTATGGGAGCTTCTAACATCTACATCAACAGACACCAGGGGATGAATTATCTTTTATTTTTATTTTGCATGTAATAATAATCTAGAATGTGGATAAACATACTAAGATACTTTTTTGTAAATACATACATATCATACATAGAAACACCCAGACCAATGCAAATATGCATATTCATGCATACAAATATTTGCATTGAACGGGAATCGAACCCGCACCTCCTGCGTAACTGTCGAACGTTCTGCCGCTTCGCCACAGAGGCCGTTATATTGTTGTACCTATAGAATGTTACCCCTTTTTATTTCCATATTTCCCGTATACATATACAAATATGATTTTATTATTATCGATTTCGGAGAACCGACTCCCGCAATCCTCGATTTACAACTGTATACGAAAGTACACCCTTAAAGCGTCAGGCCTTCGGAATAAGGCTAAATAAACATCTACAAAGAGGTTGTAAAAATCGTAAGGGTAGGTATAAAAATTCAGAAAGGGTTCCATAGAGGTATCGACCCGCGACACGTGCCACCAGCGTGACGGAAATTTAAACTGCTGTATTGTACCACAGGAGAGGTACAGCAGTACGGGTTTCGGTTTTAGAGAGGGTTTTATCGCAAGGTTCTGTGGTTTATACAGGTCAAAACACTTTTTGCACTGAATCAGTTGTAGGTTTGATAAATGTGTATTTGTTTATGAATCAATCTTCAAAGTAGATGCGCTCGAAGAAGAGAATAAAACTTTTTTTTTATACCACTTAGTTGGCAGACAAGCACACGGCCCACCTGATGGAAAGTGGTTACCGTGACCTAAGGACGTCTGTAACACCAGAGGAGTCACAGTCGCGCTGCCAACCCTGTAAGTACAAAGTTTCTGTGCCGTCAGTAGAAGACAAAGTAGGATTCTTCTTCATAATGTCTTCTTAATAATGTCAATAATAATTCTACTTATTTTAAGTATAGCACCGCTTCCAAAACGCTGTTGGAGAAGAAATGGCGCAACAAACTCCACAGTGTTATGTTGGTTGCGTTCCCTTATAAAATATATTTATTATTCATTTATTTTTAATCTTTATGCACAGTGATTTGACTTCCGCGTGGTTCCCGGCAGAGTAGAATTTGGACCAACCCATCTCTTCCCATGCGGTATAGTACAAGGCGACTAAGGGATAGGGCTGTGTAACATCTGACAGATATATAGGTATACAGCCCAGACTCAGCCACAGATACATGGATTGAGTCGACAATAGTGACCGGAAGACGGCAATAGACTCACCCCCTATTACGTGGGACCGAATTCAATGTTTGGTAAAATGTGGGTGTTAATTCACTTCTGCCTAACCCTCTGAGGATAAAGGCGTGATTATATGTATGTATGACTTTTTACCTTTCTACTTTTATTATTCAACCCTTTACTCCGTTAATTTTTCCCATATAGTGTTGTGTGAATCAGACCTACTGTTTCCTGCACGTTGTGGCCCCACCTGCCATAACCGTAAATGTTGCAGTAGCAGTGCACGGGACACCCGACACCCGAGGTACTGCCAGAGGGAACTTTTTAATTACTTTATTCATTTCTAACTGCCGTTACGTCTATCGTTTGTACCAGAACATCTTCCTTATCTTCTGCCAGATGAAGATTCGTTTGAAGTTGAACAGGAATTGATAAATATTCTTTTCAGTTTAAAGTGAGCTTTCTAAAGAAATTTCATGGGACCATTAAAATTGAATACTTCCTGTCTTTTGAAGTCATTATCTAAAATTTAGTTATTCAACACGAATTATATTAGTATACCCTTAAAATGATCTAAAATCTTGTAAACTTTATAAACCAGTAAACGTGATCTCATGTCTCCCACTTTCCATTCTTTTTCTTCATCTCAGAATCTCTTCTTGAGATGGTACAGAAATAAATAGGCAGAGCTTCTGTAAGTACTATTGTCGTTGCTAGGATATAAATATTTACACTTCAATGAATAAAAGTATAAGCAGTCACTCATGAAATTATTACTATGTTACAGTCAAATCACGTTTGGGTTTTCATTGGGTGATATTATTTTTACGAGGAGATATAATTCCAGTAATAAGATACGAACTGGATCATACGTCGTTGGTGAAGAGTGTGCCAACTACAAAGTAATGTCGGTTTTCTCGCTATAAACCCTTGAAAATTGTGCTTTTTGAATAAAGCAAGCGCAAGAGTTACAGACGCTGTCTTTCTGTGGAGCTAGTGAGCTAGTAATTTGATAGTAATTTATCTTAAAGGCCTAAACTTTAAGAAGTTTCCATTCCTCAAAAAATCTCCAAAACCCCTTCAAACATTGTAAATGGTGTTCTTTATCAAGCATAGTCTACGATTCTTGAAGAATTTTTTACTGAAAATCAATTTTGATAAACTAAACCTAAAAAGAAATAAGTTTTCTTCCTTGCAATTTTGAAAACATATGAAAATGCCACAATATTTTTGTCCAAGCACATAAAACCATGCTATAAAAGGGCAAAGACCGTTTGTCATTTCGGAGACAATTTACGATAAACTGAAATACTTTCAGTAAAATATTGGGTCGAAACAAAACCAGGCTTATCTAATTTCAAATTCATGACCAAAGTTTCCGTAATCAACAAATATTTATCGCACAATAAGTTAAAGTTATAAACCCTAATCTACTAAACTGAGGGACCGATTTTAATAAAGTTACTGAGCCACCTGTTCCATATTATAACAGTGGAACAATGAATGTCAAGTGACCGCAAACCACTCAGTTAGACCCTGGATTAGGTGTTGCTATGCCTTAATTGACTACTACTATTTCTGGTTAGTGTAATCGTTGACATTCTAGGCATGTGTAGCCAAGGGTTTGAACTATAAACTCTATTCAGTCTCTCAGTTTAACGGTAGTAGAAGCTCACAAGTGTCACTGAAGCAAACAGCGAGCTATTGTTTCTGTTTATATAATATGTAATGTGTACACATTTTATCTTTTATCATAATTACCAATGTTTAATTGTGATTCACTATTGCTTTTCTCTCCCTACAATAATAATATTACAGTAATAATTATGTCTGCCATTTACAATTTAGTATGAACAGACAATTCATATCTTGTTTCTGTCTATCTCGGTTTTATTTAATTAATACTGTCTCATGCAAATAAGTGATATTAATTTATATTAAACATCGACTTTCAGTTTTGTTCGTGAGCAGCCCGACCGAGTTAATTCTCTGCCTTTCAGCAGATTAATAATTTATGGATTCTGTGGCTTCGGCTCAGTTATTTAGACGAGCTGAATTTATGTTTGTTTGTTGGTGTCAAAGGGACTTAGGCAGTCTGACTGATTATTTTCTAAACCTTTTCACTATGTTAATCAAGTTCAATAAAGAACACAGTTGAGCAAATGCTTAAGTCTATTACAATTTATCGTTAATCTGTAGGTATATTACATGTACTAGCCTCGGTATTCACGAAGTATCAGATTTAAATCTGGATGGGCAATATTATTTTCTCTCTTCTGTTAGGTATTCCAATTAGACTAAAGATGAAATATTTCTGATACACAACGATAGACGTATTTTCTATTACGTATATAATAAAAATGTTTCAGTATAATACAATCGACAATATCACCTTGTGTAATATAGTTTCTAAGTATTAGATACAATACCTAGAAAATGTATGGATCTATCAACAATAATAATTAAATATCAAGCAATTCATCACTACTTGTCATAAATATCATGACGTAAGAATGGCAATGTGCCAGCTTAGCACAACACTGTGCTCCTAGAACTCGGCCTAGGACATCCATTACTGTTAAGACAGTGCCTAATGGTATTACTAACTGTCAACTATGATAAGTTGATGCTGTAGAAGGCCGTTGATTGATGTCTTCTATTGAAAATTAGAGTGCTCATTGCGAATGTGCCACCAATACGATCACGAGTGAGTAGACTGTGATTTATATGGGATTGGATTAACGCGATCTGCAGGGAAATTTGGAATATATTTTTTTAGCATTTATTCTGGTAACGAGACGGCAATATTATATGAATATTTTTGTAGAATTGTATTCAGCATTCTGGGTAATTTACTGTATAGGAATTTAATGATTTTTCATCTAAATTTATTTCAATCTAAATTGATGGGATAAGGGAATCAGGCATAATTACGTGTAGGTATCACCGTCAAAGATATCATTACTTATTTTATTTTATCTAAATTATTTTAATATTATAATAAGTATAATCAAATCAAAATAGTATTTACATTAAATATCGAATTGGTTACTGAGCAAGGTATACTAAAATTCTAATGAAAATTATGTTTAACTAACTGAAAATCAAAAAACTAATCAAAAATATCTAATATAATAAGTGGAATTGTCATAACTGTTCTTAAGTTGTAAGTTCTTTATTTCCTTTCGAAAACCTAAAATATACAATTTATATAAAGGTGAAATTGAAAAAATATTTAAAAGTAAAAAAGAGTACCTACTTGTAGCCATAATTTGATTTGTCATCCCTCCGGATCCTTTCCAATTTAAAAGGCTTTAGATCTTTTTAGTACCACAAATGCGAAAATTTGTTAAAGGTATGTAGGATTTGTCTTATTTCATGCGACAACAGAGCTGAAGGTTTGTAGAACCTTGTGAACTTCAGACAAACGTTGTTAGACCTACTACTACTACTACTCTAGACCTGCTTTCATAGGTAGGACATCTATAATACCACTATGTAATTACGAGTGAGAAAGTTTAAGAGACAGTGCTAGGATGATCTAATAATGCAATCGATCCACGGATAAAGAACCAATGGATTATGTGTTACTCTTTAACACCAAAACGACTCAACAGACCTGAATGATTTTAAGCATACAGATAGAGTAGAATTTGGAATATCCCATCTCTTCTCATACGGTTTTTTTTTTTTATATAGGACACGTCAATTGCACTTCGCCTTGCCTGATGGTAAGCTGAAGGCAAAGTCCCAGAAAAGAGGGTCACCATTACTTACACTTACCGTGTGACAATGGTGACACTCAGCTTGACGGCCTCATCATATGCTTTTTCACGCCCCGCTTAAAGGACCCGGGACTGTAGGAAGAAGGAAACACGTGAGCTGGTAATGAATTCCAGGCCCTAATGGTGCGACAGAGGAAAGAGTCTCCGAACCGCTTGGTTCTTGATCGAATGTTTTGCACCGTGTGCGGATGACATCTAAGACCTGCACGCGTTGTCCTGTGTAGGAAAGGGGAGGGTGGGACTAATTGGAAGAGCTCATCAGAACACTCCCCATGGTACAAACGGTAAAATACAGCCATGGACGCTACATCTCTACGCAGCTGTAAAGGTTCTAGGGTGTTCGTGATCTCGGGATTCCCAATGATGCGGACCGCACGTCACTGCAACCTGTCGAGAGCATCTAGTAAGTACTTTGCTGAACCATCCCAGTGATGCGAGCAGTACTCCACACAGGAGCGAATTTGTGTCTTGTATAGAAGACACCGCTGCTCCGGCGTGAAAAATCGTCTCACTCTGTTCAGGACTCCGAGTTTTCGTGAGGCTGTTTTGATGATACTTTCGATGTAGTTTTTGTTATTCAGGTTGCAGCGAACATCCATACCTAGGATATTGAGATTGTCCTGCAGTGGCAGTGGCGTGCTCTGAAGAGTGGGGAGGGGAAGGAAAGAAGATACTTTTGCTGTAAACGGTGTCGTACAAGGCAACTAAGGAGTTGGGCTGTTTAACATCAGACAGATATATATATGATATATACATGGCTGGAGTCAACAGTAGTGCGCGGAAGACGGCAATAGACTCACGTGGATTACGTGGGTCCGATAACAATGATTTGTGAAATGGTAGTTTTAATTCACCTCTGTCTAACGCGCCAGGGATAAAGGCGTGATTATAATGTATGTATGTAATCTGGAAAAGCAAATGGGTTTATTGTCTGCGTATTTTTACCCGACTGCGTCAGCGAGGGTTACACGCGTATGTATATATGTAGGTAGTTTTCTTTGTTCCCGTCTACAGGCTTAACGGCTGGACGGATTTCAATGAATGACGTCTTAAATGAATGGTATTCATCTCCCGAGTGTCATAGGGTACACAATATGGTAACAAAAATTATACGTCAGTATCAAAATAAACGGGATATTTACAATGTTTCATTGTTTTGAGTTTCCGATATTTCGGCGCTGTTGCAAACACCATGATCACTGAAACATGGTAAATATCCCGTTTATTTTGATACTGATGTGAGTGACCATGATAGTTTAAATAAAAAATATACAGTGAATTATTACAGCTAAATTGCGGGTTATCAAAAAAAAATCATTCAAATTTATCGACAGATTTGTAAGAGTTTACAAAAATATACACATATCATATCGTAATTAAAAAGTTTAACATAAGATTAAGTATTGGAAGTTTATTTCAATTGTACGACACATTTCAGTTGTATTGATATTTGATGTTTCTAGAATAATTGGTGAAAATGACTGCAGTTAAAAAGCATAGAATATGTAATATATTCTAACAATAAACTCAGGTAGCACCACCATTAGTCAGCAACAGAAGCAAGATTACGTTTATTTCTAACGATTGTATATACGTGTACATAAATATGTTTGTTTGCCTAATGAGGGCATTCTGTTGTAACAATATAACACTAGGATTAGGGTTTCCAGCTTGCCACACAACCTGAATTTATATAACGTTAACTATTTCTGTAATAATGTTGGGTTCTAACTTGAGATATTTCTAATTTACAATTACACGTTCTTGAAATTATCATTAAGGCTATTAGGAGTCAAAATAATGTAGGTATCTACAATGCACCGGTGCTTTTTCACCTAGATGCAGTTGCTCTTACTTATAGCTTGCGTGTTAAGAGCGATGCGCATGTAGACTTTAAAAAGAAGGTAATTTTTCATTTAATTTAAAAAGAATATTCTTTTTAAATTAAATAGCTCTGCAGCAGAGTAGAATGTTATACAATATTTGTCGTTATTTCATTTCCTTGCCATATGGGGCACAGAGCAAATAATAACCACCTAGTGTTTATTTTATTCGCTCTGCGGAGCTACAGAGAATAAAATTGTCATTGTTTTTTTAAAGTATATTAGAACCGATATTACTAATATTCCCTCTAACGCCTCCAATTACGCTAAATTGCTTGTGTTAGAAATGGATTCACGTCGGTAGTGTAATGGCCAGTATTCGAACATGGGACCTTTCGATCGTAAGGCTGACCCCTTAACCACTAAGCTACTGACGCTTATGAATATACTAATCTGTTGGCTAACTAATTATAACATTATAATTTGATATTTTTTTTATACCACTAAGTTGGCAGACAAGCACACGGCCCACCTGATGGGAAGCGGTTACCGTGGCCTATGGACGTATGCAACACCAGGGGTGTCACACTCGTGCTGCCGACCATGAAGAAACCTTCTGATGCCCCTCTTGAAGAACCCCATATTGTAGGCGCTTGGGAAAACCTGATATTTTATTATTCTTGGTGAAGAATTGAAGTTGCACAATAGTGCATTGTGCAAATTTTAAACAACATAAACATGTAGTCGAATTGAAAACCAACTCCATTTTTGAAGTCGGTTAAAGTTTGTTCTTTGACATTTTTTTTATATAGGACACGTCAGTTAGACTTCGCCTTGCCTGATGGTAAGCTGAAGGCAAAGTCCCAGAAAAGAGGGTCACCATTACTTACACATACCGTGTGACAATGGTGACACTCAGCTTGACGGCCTCATCATATGGTTTTTCACGCCCCGCTTAAAGGACCCGGGACTGTAGGAAGAAGGAAACACGTGATCTGGTAATGAATTCCAGACCTTAACCCTAGAACCGTACCCATCTTGGACATACATTAACGGTACCATGGGGTACTGGGTTACCCCAATAATAATAACAGTTTTTTATAAGAATAATAAACTTTTATTATAAAATCAACTTACATAAGGGTTAATACAACAATTTCAGACTTATTAATCATAATCATATCACATTATTAGGAAACTACAAACAATTTTGGCATATTTTGTTTTGATGTTCAACACACATATTTAGGTTTTGCATTTCACACATTGTGTGCGTGATTTGCGGTCTTTGGACCTCGGACAAAAAAAACACCTACCAGTTTTCAGACTAGTAGGGTTTACCGCTGGTACCTCTCGTTTTTTATTCAATATATCCCCAATACTTATTTGAAGAGGGGTTGGAAAAGTTCGGTATTGAAACCGGTCTTCTAGGTGGGGCTTTATGAGATCAAATGCTAGAGTCTTCAGATAAATGCGTCTATTTTTGAACACTTGCTTGTTTAATGCATTTGACGAATTGAGCAATATCATAGAATTGATCCCCACAATATTTAGTATTCCATAAAACACACAAAGGCTCCAGCGGCGAGTTTTGCGAGACACACTGTACGTATGACAAAGCTGGTCGAAAGTATCAACTCCGCCCTTTGTCTGGTTATAAAAACTGATAATTTCCGGCAAATTAACAGATTTATCTTGATCTGGTTTGTAGTGCATAGTGGAAAGCATCATGACGTTTTTCTTTTTACTTTTGCTAAGCTTTGGTGGTACATATGAAAGCAAGGTTAGTTCATCATGAAATGCAAACATTGATGTATTGAGGTCACGGTGTTAAATTCCTTAGGCAGTTCTGTTTTGTTTTTTCTTAGTGTCCCAACAGTGGTAACTTTTTTGGACAGCAGTTTCTGGGCAGTAGGTATAGAGGTAAACCAATTGTCGTATGTTATGTTTCTGTTAGTATTGTGAATCGTACTTGATAGTTCCAGCGCATAATACTCGGCAACCGGTGTTCCTGCTGGCGTAGAATCTTTTCCTGTATATATAGAGCTATTTATCATATAGTATGTTTTAGCGTCACAAAACATAAGAAGTTTGATACCATATTTGTCTGGTTTCGAAGGGATGTACATATGAAATGGACACCTTCCTCTGGAAGCTAGCAACTGTTCGTCTATTGTAGTGCAGTCAGATGGTGTATACAGATTCTTTGACGTTTCGACTACATGATCAAAGAGCTCTTTTATAGGTGCTAATCTAGTTACTTGTCTTCTTTCACTTCTTGTTTAACGATCATCAAACCGGAGGCAATTTGTAAGAAATTCGAATCTTTTCTCACTCATAGTTGATCGAAAGTAACTGATCCCTGTATTTTTATCAAATATTTCTTTGACAGTTAGATGATTCACTTTCAATACACCGGCCAAATAGTACAGGCCAAACAGAGCTTTCAATTCATTTATGGCCGTATCTCGAACAAAGGAAGGTCTCGTGCTGGACGGGACAAAGTCATCTTCTTCAGATAGCGTTGGACGATCTGATTTATATTTTTTACGCTGCTCAGAAATCTCTTGGTTAGTATACGATATTATTTTCGCAAACACCTCATCAGTAAAAAATAATTGCCAACTATCTAACGGAGAAACTACGAATTTAGCTGGGCCTCTGTTACCGGAAGGATGGAAGATGATATTCCTTTGTGGTGTGCGAGATGAACGTGGATGAGAACCATACCATACGAACTTTTCACAATTTTTCTGTTTTTTTTGTGCCTTTACCTCGTAAAACATCTGGAACACTCAGGACAGTGACTGGTGATGCGTTGGAGCTTATTTGCGAAGATAGTTCTTGGTCTTCTTCTTCATCATCTGAATCTTGAGATGACTGCATTTCCAAGGGATCAATGCTATCATTTGGTCTTATTTCTTCCTCTAATCGAAAATCTTGTATGATTTCATCCAGTTCTTCATCTGAAGCCTCCCCCAAAACCAGATCTTCATCATCAGTCTCCAAAAGTATATTTTGAATATCATTTTCATTCAAATTGGATCCTGACGCCATCTAAAACAAATACTTAGGTCATGCACAAGTACAAAGAATACATCAGTATAATATACCTAATGAAACTTTACAAATTAAGAATATTAAAATAATCTACCAAGAAAAGACATACGTATATTTAATTTTAAATCAGTAAATATATAACAAAACGTGAAAAAATCGAAAAAGAAACACAATCATAACAGTTAAAATACTTACGTTAATCGTACCCAGGGGTACTGGTGTACCCCACAAGCAGCGTGCCGCGTCCACTCGCCAGCAAGACCGCCGTCCGACTAAGGTATCGATGCGTCCCCCCACCTCACGCAAATACACGGACGCGCAAAACAAACCGTATAATAATAAAAAAGTTATAAACTATTTTCGATTTTTTTTTACGATTGTACCCCAGGGTACGGTTCTAGGGTTAATGGTGCGACAGAGGAAAGAGTCTTCGAACCGCTTGATTCTTAATCGGATATTTTGCACCGTGTGCGGATGACATCTAAGACCTGCACGTGTTGTCCTGTGTAGGAAAGGGGAGGGTGGGAGTAATTGGATTATTGATATCTACTATTAAGTAGCTTTGTGGTTAAAGACCGAATCCTTTTATCAAAAGGTTCTGGGTTGAAATTCAAGTCATTAAGTAATCTAAGTTGTTTGTGTCTAAATTGGTTTATATTGATTGTGCAATGGCAGAGATGCAAGCCCGCGACCACTATATAACCATTCAATGATAAATCTTTTGCATAATTTAGTTAAATACAGAAGAAAATTTAACAGCTATATTTTAGACCTATGTACAATATACATAGCATAATATATGTTTATATATCTTATCTGCATACTCTCAACGGAATTAACTAGCAACTAAAAACAAAATAACTTGGCTTAATTAGTATGCACTGCGAGAGCGTATCTCGAACAATGCTCTTATACTAGTTAATATTATACTAGATACTAATACTTGGTTTTCCTTTGCTTTAGTTTGAAAGCAAACTTTAGTTATATTAATATATTATTCTGTTTCGCACCAGCTGTGTAGCATTGTATGGCACATTGTGGGCCACTTCAGATATTGTTATAGAGATATCTTTCGAGCTAGGAGTGAGGGTTATTATTCAACCTTTTATATGTTTTATAATACAATAGCGTCTAGGAATAAATTCTTAAAAAGTGCAATCTACCGACGCAAAAAGTTAGTTCTAGCAACTCTAGAACTATCTCTGAAACTGGTTGTAAGTCGTATCTAAATTGGAACCTAATCGATACAGAACTTTAATTTTTTTCAGTATTCGAAGCATATACAAAGTAACCTGATGTCAATAATTGATACATTATCATGAGTATAAGACGTGCTATCATATTACTTTAAATAAAATACAATACTATTGTTATTGTTTTCGACTACGTAACGTAGGTAGATAATAACTTTTGATGGGGAAATAGCAAGGGAAGCTAGTGTACACACATTTCTACTCACATTGAAATCAGTAGACCTATCTTATTTCGAGATTTATGTATATATATTTTGCTTATAGATGATGCCTATATTAATTTCATTGTGTCTTAGAGCTTCTGTCACAAATTGTTGGTCCAACATCAAAAGTAACTAGTCAATTGTACGAGTCACTTCCTTAATCAAGCTCAAACTTAAAATTATTCAGATTTCTACGCTTTACCAAAACACACCAGCTCAAAACTAAGCAGTTTAGAAACATCACGTATGAAACCTAATTTGGTAGCAAATAAGGTATAAATTCGCACATTTTCTTGGAATTTAATTTAAAACTGCGGTGTGCACTTATATCTCAGGGGATTTAGCGTCAAATTGGATTGCTTTTCTACAAGTTGTGCATTTGCATAAGGACAAAAGATGTTACCGACTCGCTGTGTACGTGCGGTGCAGTGAACCGAGTGTATGGAGACTGTAGAGGCAATACCCGATAAATGTCATGTGTTAGATCAGTACTGTACTTTGACTTTTCGACTCTCGTTTCATGATATACAATAATGTTACCTGAAATTGACGCGATCATGATATAGGTACATAGGCACCGATTAGCCTGACGTTTCGACCATTCTGCTAATTATGTCATAGCAAAACCACTGCAAAATTGACTTTCAGTTTTAGACTTTATTTTTATAGATTTAATATCCAAAATTCAATATAAAACAGTTCATTACATCTTTCATTCACTCTACAAGTTGGCATTTAATTTTAGATTCCAACTGCATAACAATAAAGTTTAAAATCAAATGGCATTGTTTGTAGTGTCTGTGGTATGTGTATATTTTTATTATGATATAGGTTACACTGGCCGTGGTCACAGGTGGACTCACTAAGTGGTGCACCCCCGCCATCTTAGAGTCTGTGAGGTAGAAGGTCCTTCATCTACACGCACATTCTCGATATACACTTCTCATCAGAGGAATTGAAACACCTTGCTAGTTTATGTTTTCTAAAGATTATCAGAATAATTTGAATATTGAAGAATATAATATGATGTCAAATAGTGAATAATAAGACGTTTATAAAATCCTAATGTTAATATTCTAAGGACAGATATCATAAAAACTAAAGTGTTTCCATTTTTCTGTGTATTTTTTCATGTTATTGTTTCATGTGTATTTTATATTTTCTTTCGCCATGTACCGTCACATACCACATTCACATTGTCCCTATTCTCTAAGAAAACTATCCAGTGTCCGGTGAGGCTGGTATGTAACAGGGCAGAGTTTAAGTGACGGCGGGACAAACCTTGGTATTTCAATTAATTGTGCGTTATTATTTCTTCTGTGGTTAAGTTTTCAATAACCCGACCAAAAATCTTGCATTCTTCCCCCACCGGTATGCTTCAATAGTCAACTTTATCTTCAAATAGGTACTATAGCTCAATTCCTCAATTAAAACACTATTCACGAATAGCTGAGTATATTCTTCTTCTACTGGTGGTAGAGATATGACGGCACAAATTTGTCACAAATTTCGACCGGGTTGGTACCACCGTGGAATATTGCGAAAAACCCTTCATAGTAATTCAATTTCGGTTGGATTGCGTTCAGGGATCAGCAAATGCATAGCCGGGTAGGGGTGATGGTGGTCGCAGCACTAGTGGGACCAGTGGGTCTTGGCGTAGTCTAGTGAGGATGGTGCGGGGCGACGCGCCGGTCAGGGAGACCCGTAGAAACGGTGGTGCCGCTGGCCGCCCGCGGTATAGTACAGAGGCCCAACTGGGACTAACCACCCTGGTAGGCTGCCTCACCAGACCGCGCATAATCCCGGTATGGCTCGTCGTGCCGGTTGGTGACCGGAAGTGGGGGCCAGGCGACCATATTCGGGGGGGTACGGGGGCCCTTCCGTACGGCGTGTCGGCTCACGCCATGCCTCATAATCATAGACAAAACCAATATCCCGCACTTTGTCACGCGGTGCTGCGACGACAATCACCTCTTTTTTTTTTCACGCCCTTTTCTCCTTTTCATCATGGCAACGCATTTAAGAGTATTGGGCAACACAGCGGCTCTACAGACTCCCACAAGCTCGCTATTTGAGGTGGAGTCCACTAACATCTGTGGACTCCATGCGAACCTCAACGCCGTCTACCAACACCTTGAGACGGCGAAACCAGATATGCTCTTTCTCACGGAGACACAAATAGGCCGCCCTGATGACACGACCTACTTGCTTTACCCCGGCTATGTTATCGAGGAAAATTTCCGTGCAAAAGCCGGGGTGTGCGTGTTTGTTAGGGCGGATATTTGTTGTCGCCGTTTGCGCTGCCCTGAGGACCCATCCTTTTCAACCCTATGGGTACACGTAGACCATGGGTCTACGAGTCAGATCTATGTGTGCCTCTACCGTTCCCATACAGGAGATGCTGAGACAACTCGACTCTTTGAATATCTGAGTCAGGTGGCAGATGATGCGCAGGAACGGTTTCCGAACGCCGAAGTTGTATTTTTGGGGGACTTTAACGCCCACCACGAAACCTGGTTGGGCTCCTCCAAAACAGACCATGCGGGAAGAGCCGCCCATGCATTTGCTCTGGCGCATGGCCTGACCCAATTGGTACACGAGGTCACTAGAATACCAAGAAGGTCGGGCCTAGCACCCTCTCTGCTAGACCTTCTGCTGACGAGTCACCCAGACCTGTACAGTGTTTCGGTACAAGCCGCTTTAGGCAATTCCGACCACTGTCTGGTCTGCTCCAAGGTGCCAATTATAGCGCCTTCACGACCCGTGCAGGGGAAGCGGCGTCTCTGGCACTACTCGTCAGCAGATTGGGATGGGCTGCGCAACTATTTTGCGTCCATCCCGTGGGTTGAACGCTGCTTTGAAGGTAAGAAACCCTCGGATTGTGCTACTGCTGTTGCCGGTGAGATCGGTCTGGGTATGGAATACTATATTCCGTACACTGATGTCACCGGTGCCCGAGGAGTGCGCCCTTGGTTCGGGCGCGAGTGTGCGAGGGCTGTTGATCAAAAGCAGTCCGCGTATCGCGCTTGGGTAAAGGCGCGTGCCACGCACGATCCCAATGTGAGCCACTTCAAGGCGGCGTACAACAGAGCCACAAAGGTCTGCAAGAGGGCTTACGTCAAAGCGGATGCCCTGCGCATTGCGCGGCTTGGTCAAGAGCTAGTGGCACATCCCACGGGCAGCCGTGGATACTGGCGACTGGCCAAAGCCGTGCAGGCCAACTTCTGTCAGCCTTCGCTGCCACCGCTGCGCTACCCTGATGGATCCCTGGCCCATGGACCGCAAGAGAAAGCCAATATGCTAGTAAATCTCTTTGCGGCCAATTCCCGCGTCGATGATTGCGGTATACAGCCGCCGACACTACCCAATGGTGACCACGTAATGCCTGAAATACGTATCAGGCAATGCGATGTTCGTGCGGTGCTTCAATCACTCGATGTCCGGAAAGCCAGTGGCCCGGATGGTATTCCAGCGGTGGTCTTACAAAAATGTGCAGCGGAGTTGTCTCCGATGCTTACGCGGCTGTACCGACTGTCCTACAGCTCGGGTACAGTGCCTTCGGCTTGGAAAGAGGCGAATGTACAGCCGATCCCCAAGAAGGGGGATCGCTCAGAGCCAGCCAACTATCGACCCATAGCCGTCACCTCAGTGCTGTGCAAGGTCTTCGAGCACATCATTAACAAACCGCTCATGCGTCACCTAGAGGATCACTCCTTAATTAATGACCGGCAATATGGCTTCAGGCCGAAACGGTCAACGGGTGATCTTCTAGCATACGTTACCCATCTTTGGGGTGAGGCTATGGACAAGCACGGCGAGTCACTGGCAATTAGTCTTGATATCGCCAAAGCTTTCGATAGAGTCTGGCACAAATCGCTTCTCTCCAAGCTACCAGCCTTTGGTCTGCCTCCTAGACTGTGCAACTGGATTGCTAGTTTCCTGCAGGAGCGCCGTATCCGCGTCCTCTGTGATGGATGGGCTTCGGAGTTCTTGCAAATAAATGCTGGCGTACCGCAGGGGTCTGTATTATCTCCCACTCTCTTTCTTCTGCATATCAACGACATGCTGTCCACCGGCAGCATACATTGCTATGCAGACGATAGCACCTTACACGGGAGTTATCACGGACAACCTGCGGCCAAACAGTCTGATATCGTGGAAAAAAGACAGCTTCTTGTCACTGAACTGGACCGGATCTAGAATCACATTTCTCGATGGGGCTCCGAGAACATGGTCGAGTTCAATGCCAAGAAGACGCAGGCTTGTGCGTTCACAGCAAAGGTATCTTCTTTCCTTCCCCTTCCCACTCTTCAGAGCACGCCACTTCCACTGCAGGACAATCTCTATATCCTAGGCATGGATATTCGCTGCAAACTGAATAACAGAAATTACATCGAGAGCATCATCAAAACAGCCTCGCGGAAACTCGGACTCCTAAACAAAGTGAGACGTTTTTTCACGCCGGAGCAGCGGTGTCTTCTCTATAAGACACAAATTCGCTCCTGCGTGGAATACTGCTCGCATCTCTGGGATGGCTCCGCGAAATACCTACTAGATGCTCTCGACAGGTTGCAGCGACGCGCGGTCCGAATTATTGGGAACCCTGAGGTCACGAACACCCTCGAGCCTTTGCAGATGCGTAGAGATATTGCTTCCTTGGCTGTATTTTACCGTCTCTACCACGGTGAGTGTTCTGACGAGCTCTTCCAACTAATGCCACCATCTCCTTTCCTACATAGGACAACACGTGCAGGCCTTAGATGTCACCCTCACACTGTGCAGAATATACGAGCAAGAACCAAGCGGTTCGGAGACTCTTTTCTTTGCCGCACCACCAAGACCTGGAATTCATTACCAGCACACGTGTTTCCTTCTTCCTACAGTCCCGGGGCCTTTAAGCGGGGCGTGAAAAAGCATCTGATGAGGCCGCCAAGCTGAGTGCCACCATTGTAGCACTTAGTGTCTGTAATGGTGACCCTCTTTCCTGAGACTTTGCCTTTAGCTTACCATCAGGCGAGGTGAGGTCAAGTTGGCGTGACCTTTATAAAATAAAATAAAAATTCTATAGGATATACGTTTCATTAGTAAATACTGTGCACAAATAGAAATATTTAAACCAAGTCCATGCATAATGCACAGAATGAAGCGTTGAAATATGTTCAAAACTGGATCAGCATAGTTGTAAATTTCAACCTTAGGTAAAAGTGTTAAAGATCATTTTTGCTTGGTTGATTTTTGAAGTATGTTTAGAACGTGTTTCTGTCACTGGCTGTGACACTTGTTCTGATGTTATTCAGTCTTCGTTGTAAGGAAATATTCACATATGATGGGAGCTTCCTCTGCTGTCTTGTATTGGTATCAAGAAATTATTTATGAACTAATTTACCAATCTTGAAAAACAAACAGAAAATGCAATAAATGAAAAGACGTTTAAAATATGTAGCTACGTAGAATATAATTGCAAAACATACATATATGCTTAGTGAAATACTAGGCAATGGATACTCCTGTTTGATAGCAGAAACATCTTCATATTTATCTTAATCATCCACATATACCTTAATAAATTCTTGCTTTCAGGTATAAGCATAGCTAAACGTAACTAAGTGTAATCCATTAGCCTATCGTATAGCTGAACATAAGCCTCTCACAATATTGGGAGACCTTGGCCTACTGTTTCCACACTGGCCAAACGGGTTGGTACAGGGCTTTATTTCGAGTTACTAAGTGTAAAATCGCTCTTAGATTGTAAAATAATACTTATTCCCGAGCATACGTCTGAAACTGTATACAAATTGCTCGCACATCGTGATTTGTGAACTACGCATCGTACATCGTGCATTTTATTGAGATATGATTATACATAGTGTTATTAATACTGACACATAGTGTGAAGTAGTCATTAATTTGATTAGTTACTTAGAATAGTTCATATATTCTTAAGTTTCACAGAACTAAGACATTGAGATGCTCTATGATAGATTAGTACTCTTTGTAAATATACATACATACATATAATCACGCCTTTTTCCCTGAAGGGTTAGGCAAAGGTGAGGTTTTTCTGGTGTTATTGTTGACTAGAGCCATGCATCTAAGGCGGAGTCTGAGCTGTACATATATGTCTGATGTTAAACAGCCCTATCTCTTAGTCGCCTTGTACGACACCGCATGGGAAGAGATGTGGTGGTCTAAATTCTACTCTGCCGGAAACCACGCGACTTTGTAAATACAATTCTGTAATCTACAATATTCATTCAACACAACGCTATCTAGACCCATGCTTTTTTTTACGTGTGCAAAATCCCCACGGATACCTCCCCACCGGAGCCGGAGGAGGAGGTTATGTCGGACTCGAACCGACTAAAACGCACGCCGCCTTAGGGTCGTTTTGGTTGCCGAAGGTGAGGTTGACAGGCATATCCCTTGCACCCCGGCCGACCCAGGGTCATCTCTCACGATCTGGCCCTCTCCTCGGGTGTGTGGGGACTACAGAGTCCCCAACTCGTCCCCGGAAAACGGGGAGGCGTGCTTCTGGGTGACAGGCGGCTCCACCAGTCACCCCCAGGCCTGCGCTCATGGGGGGGCGGAGGTCGTTCATCGACCTCTGACGTCCGAGTTGCCTTCGTTCGCGAACAGCTTGGCTTGCGATCCTTGCTCCCGCTGTATCTTGACCCATGGTAAGCGAGCTTAACTCGCTTGTGTTATAGAATATAGAATGCGAATAAACATACCCACTTAGATACTTTTTTGTAAATACTTACATATTATATATAAAACACTATTAATAACTCATACGTGTATTTTGGCAAATATTAAGGCTTACATGGTACAATTACATTTGTGACAAATAAAGCATCCACTAGGCAATAATAAAGACGGGTAACATCTTGCTCACATGATATTTGATTTGTTTATTTCAGACATTTCATATTATATTTCAGTTTTCCTTCCCCTCCCCACAAAAAAACATCTGAATCAATAGATGTATTAATCTGTTAAAACTTTGCCTAAACAACGACGCATTATAAAGTAAATTATTTTTTTATGTAGGACACGTCAATCAGACTTCACCTTGCCTGATGGTAAGCTGAAGGCAAAGTCTCAGAAAAGAGGGTCACCATTACTTATATATACTATGTGACAATGGTGACACTCAGCAGGACTATCCTTAATTGCACATTTTCCTCATTCCAAACAAGCTTTTATTAAACAAAAATCAACAGCCATTACCGTACGAACAAGGCACTTAGCTCCCCTAACTATTACGACATTCCCGAGTTCATGAATATTTAATTAAAATAACATTATAAAGTTCACATGCACTAACTTTAACGAGCCGCAGTTCATCACGGATTATAACTTCAATACAAGTGCACCCTCACCCTTGTAAATTATTACTTGAAAATTCTAATCAAATAACATTCCTAGACTATAAATCTAAACATTTTGCACAACTTTTGAGCGCAAAAATTCCAGGCGAAGTTTTCAAAAGCGTCTTTTCAAACTCGGGTGAAGTAAACGGAGTCAATTTATTTCAGAAATAAAACTTTCTACACGTGAGGGTGTTGCAGATCTCGAGTTGCGTTTCCCTGACTTAGATACATATGAATAGATACGTGACCATGAGTTATGATTTATTTGGACACAAGAAGACTCGGCTAAAACATGACAAGGAACATGTATTTTGTCGTCCTCACAAGTAAATATAATTCAATAGAAACAGAACAGAAAGATCTCCGATAGTATAACTTAGTGATATATGATAATGATATCAGGCAATTTATAGTTTTGCACCGTTTATGATTCAATGATAACAATTGATTTTGATTGATAAGGTCATTATTAAATCATTAGTTTATTGTTCGTATACATAATACTGTAATTGAATCTTGCACCCAACTTACGTAATCGTTAAACTATTACGTAACTTGAGATATTTTTGTACAACGTATAAATAATCTTATTTGTTTATGTACGCGATTCACATTCGACAGGATAGTCTTCGTATTTGAACTTGCTGAGGAATATGTTTGATATTCTGGTAATAAGCTGAAACTTTGTGAAGGAACATTTTCATAAAGCAAAGGGAAAGTTTTCTCCTAAACTTTCTCAGTTCAAAAAAGAAATTGTAAGTGTAATATTTGCATCGATGTTATAGAGCTAAGCTTTTTACAACATAAATGGATGTGTTTGATATTTGTTACTCCATCACCTAAATGAATTTTGACAATGAAACGGGCTATTATTTGGAATAGTTTAATCTGGGGAATGGTTCCTCCTGTAAATCGCTGATCAGTATACATGGGTAACAGTATTTACAGGTTTCCGTGCGTCAAAAAATGAAAAATGGTACCCTTATGGGATCACTTCGTTGTCTGTCTGTTCGTCTATCTGTCAAGCCTTTTTCTCAGCATGGGGTATCAAGTTGAAATTCATACCACATACTCAGGTCTTGAAACAGTGCAAAAATCAAACTTGTAAGTCAACACATTCAAAATACATTATACGGTTTATGTAGCTTCAGTTAAAGAACCCGCAATGCGCGAATCCGACTCGCACTTGACAATATTGTTAATATGTACTCATATTAACCATAAAATTAACTATATAAGTACTGTGTAATGCTTCTAATCAAACTGAGTCAAATCAAAGGAAAGTAATAAAAAGGCTGCTTGTCAGCGACACGTAGTAACACCCTCTGCGTCCGTAATAAAACTAAAATCAGGTAGTAAAGACCAGACCAATCCGCCACTATATTGTGCCACTCCATAAAGTACAGCTATTTGAGATATTTCTCTATGGCTTTTGAACCGTTTCAATTGCCTGACAAATGACTCGGGCGGGACTTGAAGCCGCTACAAGTCCCCCACAAGTGGAATGCCCTGTCCACTGAGCTAGGTCTTACTGGTACTTGATGTAAGGGACTCGCCTGAGCAATTCACTTTTTCTAAGTTTAATACACGTGGGATCCACAATAATAGATAATTTATAAAAAACTTAATGCATATAAAGAACTTATAAATACTTCAAGCTTTTGTATAGTAGTTAACTTCAATATTTTGTTATTAGTAGGTTCATTTATTTAAATATCACACAGCTACTAAAAAAACGTACACAAACTAAGCATCAAAAGCATCTAAAATCCGACTGATATTATCATTTTGCACAATACATAATTATACCAAGTATCGGGACTTCTCGCGAATTATATTTTTTTTGGAACTTACTATTTCTGCCGACGTTTCGGATGCGTTGCAGCACCCGTGGTCACGACTTGACTAGTCTTCGAGCGTCGAGATGTATGCGGGGAACATTTTTTGAGCGCCTACCCACCATTACACTTATTATGAATGGTTAGGCTGGCGACACACCACACTCACTATGTCAGTTTTTAACGGCACTGTGTTTTTTGGTTTTAGTATCTTAATCACTGGATTCCACGTTCCGGATAGCTTGAATCCATCTTCCCTATTGAAATTTTTATATTTTTTGATTTCAATGGCTTCACGCACAATCCGTGAATAGTAGTGGCGATCAGTGGAGAGGACTTTGGGTTGATGAAGCTCAATCCAGTGATTGGTACCCGACTCAAGATGTTCTGCTACTGCCGATTTGTTGAACTGACGGTTTTTCACAGCTGCGATATGTTCTCTGACTCTCTCTGCAATGGTTCGCTTGGTCTGGCCTATGTAGGAACTACCGCAGCTGCAATCCACTTTATAAACACCCGGTGTTTGTAGAGGTATGACGTCCTTCGATGTTCGCACATATTTCGCTACTTTGGCGAACGGTTTAAAAATCGTCTTGATGGAAAACTTCCGTAAGCAAGATCCGATTTTGTCCGTTACACCTTTCACATACGGCATGTATGCCGGTTGGCGGTCAACACCCAGCAACATCTTCCTCGGTGCACGTCGCGGCTTTCTAGCACTCGTACCATACCCGTTCACCTCAAGAACCTCCTGAACATGATCTAACTCCTGCTGTAGGTGCTCAGGGTCACACAGGTCATTAGCTCGCTTGATGAGCGTCGAACTTACGGATTTTAAGTGAAGTGGGTGATGATGCGAGGAGGCGTGCAGGTATCTATCTGTGTGAGTGGGTTTTCGATACACAGTGTGGGCCAAGGAGCCATCAGTTCTCACCATCAACTTTATGTCTAAAAAAGATAATGTTCTTTTGTTCTCAATCTCATACGTAAACTGTGTCTTCACATGTAATGAGTTGAGATACTCAGTAAAGCGAACCACCTGCTCCCTGTTGCCCTTGAATATACAAAATATATCATCTACGTACCTTTTCCATAGCCTAATTTGGGCGTGGGCGTTCTGAAACACCATTTCCTCAATATGTTCCATCCAGATATTAGCCACGACTGGTGCCAAAGGGCTGCCCATGGCGACGCCGTTTATCTGGAGGTAATTTTGACTATGGTAAAGGAAGTAGTTCCCTTCGAGGCAACTCTGCAGCAGTGTCGCATAACTATCCGGTAGACCATTATCCTTTAATTTAGTTCCAATAATCTGCAGACAGTCTTGTAATGGAACATTGGTAAATAACGACTCAACGTCAAAACTTACCAGAAGCTCATCTGGTTCCAATCTAACGTCTTTGATTATGTCCACAAAATGGCGAGAATCTTTCACAAAAGATGGTGTTTTTCCCACTAATGGCTGCAGTGCTTTAGCAATGTGTTTCGCTAGGTCGTAGGTTGGCGAGTCAATTTGACTTACGATTGGTCGCAGTGGCACATTGGGTTTATGCACTTTGGGCAAGCCGTACAATTTTGGTGGTTGTGTGATCTTAGGTCGGTGTAATTTTTCGAACTCATCCTTTGTGAAGTCCTCTTCGTGCTCCTTGATCAAATTACGTATTTTACGTGTTACTCTTGAAGTGGGATCATATTTAACACTCTTATACGTCTGTGTGTCTTCAAGTAGGTCTTGTATTTTTGCTTCGTAATCAGTTGTTTCCATTACTACGGTGGCATTCCACTTGTCAGCTTTAAGTACCAGTACATCTTCATTATTCCGCAACGCAACCAAAGCCTCTCGCTCTTCGACGGTAACATTGCTTTTCGGAAGGCGAGCCTTCCGTAAGACATGGGCGACATCTTGTCGTAAGGTGTCCGCGTCACAAACTGGTATCCTGTTACGAGCGATTGCCTCCTCTACGCTACAGATAATGTTTTCATAAGGCACTTTTTTCGGGGTAAGAGCGTAATTCAATCCCTTTTGTAGTATACTTAAGGTTGGCTGGTCTAAGTCTATCTTTGACAAATTGATCACCGTATTGTTCAGTGTGTCACCGGCCTTATTTTGAGCATGATGTGTACTCTTGTGTAGGCGAGCTGTTAATTTGGCAAATTTCCTATCATGCGTGGTGCTGCATAGTTCATAGGTTCTCTCTGCTTGTTGGTATGAAATGCGATCCACCAATTCAAAGTCACTCCCGGTCAACCTTTTACTGCACTCCAAATGTAACACATATAACACTCTGTGCACTCTACTTAACTCCGCATAGTTGTTGTTGATTAATTGTCGTAGTAAACGACCACTCGCATGTCTTAGAATTTTATCGGAATACGCAATATCACTCCGCGGTTTGATACGTACACACGTAGGAATAATGTCCCAATCACGGCATTTCGTGAGAAAAACAAGTGAGGTACCTAGATATACGCGCACACTTCTTCCGATAATATTCAAGGTCTTTCACTTTTTGTGCAATTTCCGGCCCGTATCGGTTTGCTAATGTTATTTTTAAACTTTCGCGGTGTGAATTCATAATTATACCAAGTATCGGGACTTCTCGCGAATTATATTTTTTTTTTGGAACTTACTATTTCTGCCGACGCTTTACTGAGTATCTCAACTCATTACATGTGAAGACACAGTTTACGTATGAGATTGAGAACAAAAGAACATTATCTTTTTTAGACATAAAGTTGATGGTGAGAACTGATGGCTCCTTGGCCCACACTGTGTATCGAAAACCCACTCACACAGATAAATACCTGCACGCCTCCTCGCATCATCACCCACTTCACTTAAAATCCGTAAGTTCGACGCTCATCAAGCGAGCTAATGACCTGTGTGACCCTGAGCACCTACAGCAGGAGTTAGATCATGTTCAGGAGGTTCTTGAGGTGAACGGGTATGGTACGAGTGCTAGAAAGCCGCGACGTGCACCGAGGAAGATGTTGCTGGGTGTTGACCGCCAACCGGCATACATGCCGTATGTGAAAGGTGTAACGGACAAAATCGGATCTTGCTTACGGAAGTTTTCCATCAAGACGATTTTTAAACCGTTCGCCAAAGTAGCGAAATATGTGCGAACATCGAAGGACGTCATACCTCTACAAACACCGGGTGTTTATAAAGTGGATTGCAGCTGCGGTAGTTCCTACATAGGCCAGACCAAGCGAACCATTGCAGAGAGAGTCAGAGAACATATCGCAACTGTGAAAAACCGTCAGTTCAACAAATCGGCAGTAGCAGAACATCTTGAGTCGGGTACCAATCACTGGATTGAGCTTCATCAACCCAAAGTCCTCTCCACTGATCGCCACTACTATTCACGGATTGTGCGTGAAGCCATTGAAATCAAAAAATATAAAAATTTCAATAGGGAAGATGGATTCAAGCTATCCGGAACGTGGAATCCAGTGATTAAGATACTAAAACCAAAAAACACAGTGCCGTTAAAAACTGACATAGTGAGTGTGGTGTGTCGCCAGCCTAACCATTCATAATAAGTGTAATGGTGGGTAGGCGCTCAAAAAATGTTCCCCGCATACATCTCGACGCTCGAAGACTAGTCAAGTCGTGACCACGGGTGCTGCAACGCATCCGAAACGTCGGCAGAAATAGTAAGTTCCAAAAAAAAAAATATAATTCGCGAGAAGTCCCGATACTTGGTATAATTATGAATTCACACCGCGAAAGTTTAAAAATAACATTGCACAATACAGTTGATACTCCAACAAAAAGAACACTTTGTATAAATTTACAAAACTGACTCAACAATAATCCCGAACAACAAAACACACTCACAGGATTGAGCCGTAAAAAGACTTGCCCTAATGATTGCCCGCCGATTCATTACTCCAGCTGACAGATGAATTTATAAGAGCGTGCACAGCGCATCTCATTTGTCACAGAGGCTGTAAATCTGTCCACGTGCAGTGGGGGGCTGCGACAGTGTCAACCTTGCCAACTAATATTCTTTATTGCACAGTACAATCTGGAAGGACTTGTTTGTAATCTGCTCCTGTCAATTTTGTACTGTCGTACTGTTGGCAGATGATTTAGAACAACATTTAGCGCGGGGCTTTTAGTATTCATCATCGATTTTGTTATAAAATTCTCACATTAAATTCACCATCTTTGAATGATTGAAGCGTTGAAATCATAGTGGTTAACGAGTCGACCCTTCGATCGAGAGGTAACGTGTTCTAATCCTAGCCTTTACATTATCGATGGAAGCCTATTCCTAACACAAGCAATTTAGCTTAGCTAGGAGGGTAAGCGGGCATTCTAGCAATTTTGGTTGCAAGTTCACTTTAAAAAAAAATTGCAGATAGAGAAATAATATACCCCATTTTCTTCATAGCAACAAAAAGCCACCGCTAGCAGTTGTCGGTCAATATAACGAATTGGTCTGTGAAAAATCAGGTCACGAATTTTCAGAACCAGCATAAAATAAAAATATGTTGTCAACGTTCCAAGTAATAAAGAACTGTCAACTTCAAAAAGGCTCCTTTTCCATATAATAACGCATAAAAAATACATACTGAAAGGAAGTTGTTTGATATTTCCCACAAAACCCGGGTTTAATATAAAAACAAGTTGGCATTTGAATCTTACGTAGGTAGGCACCATCCACAAACAGTAATTAACATACTTTCCAACGAAATCAAACGTCAAGTTTAAATAAATTACACGCTCGTTTACTTCACAATTTTCATCTGCACAAATAACCCGGATATCCGGGAACATACCCGGGTATAACCGACCCATTCACACGCGGGTAAAAACAGACCTTTGACCGGGAATTTATTGAGCGAATAATTTTATGTAACTGTGGTTTTCTACATAAAAAAGCGATGAATAAATTGTAATTGAAACACAATTGCCAGCCAAGTGCAAGTCTAACCCCGATACGGCACGATGACTGAAAAGAATAGAAATAAGAATGTTACTGTTTGAATAACACAGAATATTAATTATTCTCTGATTGCCTTAACATATAACACGGGTTAAATTTTGATTCACCTCTAAAACATACGTTATAGAAAATTGATCCTCTGTGGAATGGGTCTGATTCTAAATTGACCTTTACTGTGTTCACCACTGTGATTCTATTGTATTTTTTCATACCACTTAGGTGGCCAATGAGTACTTTAGGTCGGTTCTTTAACCAATAACTAGACTCCTTATTGAATAACTCCGATTAACTATAACGCTTAGTTTCCGTTAAGCAAGAATGTGCTTGCACTACATAGCATTCAAAGAATCAATCATAGAATTAATTTCATTTTATCAGTTTAGGCATATAAAGAGCACATATGAACGTCAAAATTTCTGTCTAATCAAATTACATACCTACCGCCTCAAATAGTAGATAAAATAATATACTCTTTATCAAATAAAAGCTATCGATTTCTTCAAGTGACAATTCAGACAAACAATATAACAAGCAAAACTACGAGCTTAAAACTAGTGTATAGTAAAATAATAAAACAGATAATATCTAGGTCAAGAAAATTTATATTACTCAACAATTTAACATACAATGTGCGAGTACGCTACTCCAAGAATCGTTCATCAGAATCTGAAACCTACAGGGAAAATGTTGTTGGAAAAGAAAATGTATATTTTTTTCTATTCTATTTCAAGTTTTTCTGTGTATGTTCTTTGTGATGTCGACGTGGCCGATATATTAAAGCTATAATTTTATTTAATATGACCTTCATATATATTACGATACATTTTTGTTTTGCGCTTTAATAAAAGTTTGCTTCAATATTATGCTTAAAAATATCCAAACAACACTTTAGTGTGAAAATTTTAAACATTTAGAAACAAAACCGTCCCTAATCGACAATAGAAGAAAACTCCAGCAAATATCGAATAAACTGAACAAATACGAAAATACCAATAATGTTCTACAAAGTTTTGGAGATTGAGGCGAAAGAACAAACACTTAACTAATATTACGAAAGTAAAGCAATAAAGGGGCGCATAACGCTTCATGTACCAATTATGTATATCCCGGTGGAGTTGTATCGGAGGGAGTAACAGTTAGAGTTGGACCGTGAGGCACTGAGGCCAAGTGCTCCTTCGAGTGTGCTTTGGTAAGACGGGTTCACATTGACAGAAGGCCGCGAGTTATATAGTCATATTCTACTTATTTACTCATTTACAGCACCCGAAATAAACCCCTAAGTGTACCAAGGACTATTTTGTTTTGTTATGGTAATAGTTTTTATTATTGTTGTCATAATAACACTTAACCTCGATTCAGTGAATAGTTGGATCGTTATTTCTTTTTCGTCAACTGGAATTTGATGAAAGGTACTCAAGATAATTAATCACAGTAGTTTCGGTTTACCAAGCTTTATAAATAAACCCAAAGGTTTGCATCCTTGTAGTTATGAAAGCGTAAACAAGACGGTCGTATCCGTAGTGGCTCACGGTTCTGGCAATTAAAAAAAGGTTCCTGATCAAGCTGAAATCTTATCTAGTAATCAAGTCTGAAGCTTTGAGGACAGACTGTATGATAATATCGTAACCAAACGATACTACGCGATGGGAAAACGGCGTGAAGTCCTTAAATGAGATGTCACCCGTAATGATGACCAAGGCATATTATAGAAAACGTTCCACACCGTTCCTCCTGGGAAATAGTACCTCCACATGAAAAAAAATCTAATGATATCATCATCTAATCGAGAAACACAATCAGTATTTTGGTGGTTTGATACCTACTTGACTTATATTGGGAGCAGTGTAAGAAAATATTACACGTATTACCAAATGTCACCTTCCTATAATAAAAGAGTCCATATACCTAAAGTGTCTTATGATGATGTAAGTTTGAGTATTGCACGCCCAGGGCGTTAACATTCGGTACGCGAGGTATATCTGAATTTGAAGTAACTATGAAATAATCCTGATAACTATGTAGATTGAATATTAACTAATGTTGTCTCTGTGACTTGTCGAGGTTTCGTATATAATGTTGTGGAAAAGTTGCGTCAAGTATTTCTTTGAGTTACTGAATAAACTGGAAGAAGGACGGGACTTACATAAAACCTGTGAATCTGACACAACCAAGCAATTCTTTCTCTTTAACTTTCGAGTATATGTAAATAATGAATCGAAAAGATTAGTAGGTATTTACTTTAATTGTGAAAAATACTCCCCTACAGTAAGTAGTTTCATTAATTATCCGTCTTTTAAATGTTAACCAAAATCATAGTTTATAGGTGTAAAAATTAATAGCTAAAATTAGTATACAATAATATTATTAATTAAACTATTACAACATATTCGTATATAACCCACTTGTAATATTTTAAAACTCTAAAATTCACTTAGTCTCGACAACTCCATATCGCTCCACTGCACTTTTCAAGTTATATTCTCCGTGGGGAGTTCCCTCGCGAGTACTTTTTCAATGCCGTCCATGTTGCCTCAGATAACAAGCGAATCTTAGTAACTTTCCGATGCGAGAACTTCAAACAATTAAGCCTTTCTTTCGCGCTCCCAACAAGAGAAGTAATTAGCGGAGTGCTTGACGTTTCCAGAATTTTTCCAAATGAACTTTTCGAAAATCTCTTCCTCGATCTATTGTTCGTAAATTCTCATCAAACTCATAACGTCTTGAGGAATCTTATTAACGGCGCTCCAATGTTTTATTGAATCTATTGAATTTATTTTCATTCTGAAGGCTCGACGGAAACTACCAATATGCCGTAGATAACAAATCTTTGAAGCAATTTAAAGGGCCATTTTTAATATCCGCTCGAGGTCAACATCCTTCCCTTCGCACGGCCTTTCCCCGCAGCTCTATGTATCATATTAAATTGAATAAAGGTTGATTTGTAGGCCTGAAAGAACGTTTTCAATACTCCTTATTGAACCATTATGTCTAATGGCTGTGACAATAGAGCATTACAAATTTGTCTCGTCGAGTTTCACTCTAGTATTGTACTAGCATAAGAAGAAGATTTATGAGACAAGACAATGTGGATCTTATCGCTATTGTGAGAAGGTTGTTTTTCGAATGGACTTGTGAGATGGTCCAATTGAGTTTATCACCGGATATTGTAAAATGGTCGTAGTTACTCGGCACAATGTGTCGGTAGGCATTGACGGCTCTGCGGCACGCTTGCGGGCTCTGATTGTGTTCGGGACTGTACCGAAATTAATTTGATGGGTATACGCTACAGCTTATGGTATTATGTTTAAAGCGATTGAGGCATAATTAAATTTCCTCAAAATGAAGCAACCACGACAGCCCAACATGAAAGTTAACTAAAAACAGACGCTCTGAGACGAATTTTGTTTGTGTAATAACGGGAAATTTTGACGCAGCTGCTGTAATTAGTTTGCACGCAGGGACTTTATATAAAACGTTTACTTTTGTTTAGTATATACACTAACGAAACAATACAATTACAATTAAAATGCAAACAAAAGTACAAAAGCTGTAATTCTACTTACCTGGTGGACATATACAATCTCCTACATCCCGCTCCTTCCGGGTCAGCTGCGGTCCCTGTAAGCCAAGCGCCGGCTCTTCACTCTGCATTCCCCTCCTCAACTCCTGGAACTGCTGCTCCAACACTATCACCCTTTGCTCCAAACAATGTTGACGGTACAAACCGTAACCACAAATGATAAAAAAAAATCCACAGCAACACCATAGCACTATTGTATTCAGGATATTTTTGTCACTATTCGGTCTGAAATTTGGGTTCGCCATTTTTGTTTCCACTATTGAGATCTCATTGTCAAGATCAGTGTTGGCGGTAAGGTTGTTCTAGAAAGAACAAGTGGTAGCACGGTGCGGTCTGGCTGATCGGCAGACGGGCACTGGGGCCTGGTCGGGCTCAGCGCTCCCTCGGGAAAGGAAGCGGCTTGTCCACAGTTAACTGCCCTTCTAGTTGTGTCGATTACCGCTTGAGTACCCTACCAAACTTTGATGGACGTGGTACATTGTTATAGCGTGTTCCGGATGCTATCGGTTTGAGATTGTTGGCTACATCTCTTGTACCTATCGTTTATGGAGAGCGCTGAATGAATGAAACGTTTGCATGATGCTTTGGTTGCATTTGCATGTGTATGTGTACAACTGTGATACCTAATGTAAATGTGGAATAATAGAAATGTGTGACCTAACATTAAATACGTCATCATTATTGATTTCACACTTGTGTACCTACGTCATCCGATTTAGATTACTATTGAAATAATTGTAAATTTTTTTTATTTTTATTTTTAACCTAGAGGTAATTTGTCATGCGATGAAGGTTTGATATTCAATTTATGACAAGTATAGTTAAGTTATAATTATTAATATCTAGTTGATACCAGTTATGTAGGTGGCAAAATCTGTCTAACGTTAGAATGGTGTCTTGTCGCAAATTTATGCAGTTACCAAATTGAAATTCACATAAATAATAATACTTAATCGTATTTGTTGGTAATAAATGTGAAGTGACTGTTCCCAGACCCCAGGAGTCCAACGTTAGGTGTGACTTGTCTGAATTAATGAACGATATTTTGTTATTGTTCCATAGTATCTTATTTTTATATGATTACACACGTTGAATTTACGTATATATGTCTTTATATGGATGGGCAGATGTGATCTTCGGGTTCATCCGCTTTCATAACTTGTATTTTATAACCAGTTACGAACGTGGAGATTCTTTGATGCTTTCATGACCAGTTACGAAAGAAAAAATTAAATTGTCTCAAAGTTGTAGCAAAAAATCAGAACATGGTGAGAATTATAGGATTTATGTCTACTATAAACAGTTCCAAACTATCTTGCTAGTGAATAAGGAGATAAATTGCATACTGGTTTATCTAAAATGTAAAGTAACATAAGTATGATAATATTAAAAGCAGACAGCTAGGAACAAAGACATATTCCAGAATGAAAAACACGAAAATGTTAACATAGTCCAAAAGATTTCAGTTTTCGTCCTTGTTCAGGTTTATGGTCATCGTAGTAGGTTTGATTTGTGTTCTGGGTGTTGACCTAAAAAGCGACATACTAAGTACTTTACAATTTATTCCTATCTCCATGACAATAAAATTTGCATTTAAATTGGTCTCTACTAGCAATTAGGGACATTTTTACGGTTGTTTTACACTAAGATTGATGTTGGGGGGTAGATCAGATAAAAATGTAAATTTTAAGTTAACCTACGGCGCGTATTAGTCGCACCAACTGTCAGGGGACATGGAAGGTTTCATCCCCCTCACTAGGAAAAGAATAAATCTCTGGGATCAAGGTGGCTAGGGTAGTTTTACTTTGCCAATAGTTTGCGACTGATTATCAGCGAGAGCAACATTCTCTTAGCGTTATCAAGTGATATGTGTGTGGTTTGAATAGATAAAATTGCGAACATTTATATGAATTCCGTAAATATATTTTATTGCTTTTAGTCTTAAATATATTGTGAAATAACTACGTACTAATTTATAAAATCATAAATATTCACTGGTTAGTCGCTTCGAACACAATTTGTCTATGTGAAATATAGTCTAATTATTTTATACTCCTTTTATTATTTACCTTAGAATGAAGTTTATACTATACCGTTAATATATGTACATATATATAACCGTCATAGCAACATACGGGTGAAAAAGGCGTCTATCTTCAAGGCCAGTAACAAACCTTTTCTAATTTGAATAAAAACTGACATAAGGGCTTAAAAATAAGATCGTAATAATTTGAAAACATATAAAAAAAATCTTATTTTAAAAATGTTCGCGTATACTGGTCCAAGATTCTCCCTAAAAATTCATGTCAGCCAACCAACAAACTATTTGCCTGGTACACCCGTGACCTTCGGAGTACCTTTCCACCCCGATAGTGTTTGGAATAGGCAAGTGATAAATGGCTCAGCGACAGGTGAATCTCTGTGCGTTTACGACGGCCCAATCTTGGATCGCGGATTTAGATGTAAAATATGGAAGTCCACATGATAAAACGGTCTTGCAAATGAAGGTTTGCATTTCTGGGATTCCGGTTTTACTTTTGTACCTGCCACTTGCTCGACGCAAATGAGTAAGTAAAGTATACACACACACAGCAAATGTTGACAAAAGTTGATTGTCATTTTCAGAAGAATAAATAAAATAATAAATAAAAGTAAATATAAACGAGTACGTTACGAACAATAATAATTATATCCAGTTAAGTATCCTAGAGAACATCGTTGCCAAATAACTTTGAGTACATCCCTGCTGTACCTAATTAGGGTTTCCTGAGCTAATTAAGGAACTATTTTACTTTATAAATAGTGTAAATCTTATACCCTTTTGGGGTTCTTAAGGGTGAGTGACAAGAATAGGTATCTGCAGATAAAAAGGATCAGAGACGTTTAGTTATTATTAACATTGGGTCAAATATTTAGTCGGTAGAAGAATGTATTAATGTATTGATAGGTTCTGCTACATGCGGGACGATTGTGGAGTGTAGGTAGATCAACCCTTTCTCCTTCAATCGATTAGCCTATCGTAGTCAACTGCTGGACGAAAGCCTCTCCCAATGTTAAGAGGACTTGGTCTACCGTTCCCACCCTGCCAGACGGGTTGGTATATAATTTTATTTCGAGTATTTTCATTTATAACCTCCTTCACTGTAAAATAATCCAATAACATGAAACACACATAACAACATATATTTTATCTTCTCTGTGGTAAATATACGTCTGATATGTCACTGGCTAAATTTATTTTTCCACATTATATAGAGCGAATATGTTGTAGTCTACTTATTTATTTTTTGTCTATTTATTTTCAACCCGTAATTAATTAAACCTAGCTCGACTCGAAAATACTCTAATACTGCTGCAAAATTTTCTACTTTTAAAAACACGTCACAGTAAATAGCAGTTTCATTCGTAATTTAATTCTGCACTATTTACAAAGACCGAGCCCGAGCGTGCTCCACATTCCTCTGTCACTACCACCTATTAATGAAAAACGCATAAAGAACTACAGTTGGGCAAAACAAAGTGTAAGAATTCCCCGGATTCCTTAGGACAAACTGCCGACAATCCGGACATTATGGCGGCACATTATACCGGTATATACCGGTAACTCGACGTATAGGGTGTCACCAAACATGTCCCTAACAAGGGTAAATTAAAATTCCTTCCCCGTTTTATACGCAGTGGGGTCACCCTTGTTTTGAGACAAATGCCTGCACTGAAAATTCTACTATTACTTCTCCATTGTCCTAATAAACGTACATTGCTGGTTTTCTTAATAAATTAATATAAGTCATGAGTAGAATGTTATCAATGTATGAGGAACAATTCTATGTGGTGTTTCAAAAGTTGGTCTTGTTGACAAAGCGTGAGGTGTACATGTAATTTATCGGTCACCTGGGACGGTCGGGAACAAGATTTTATTACACACTTGTTTAATTTCCTAAACATCTCAGAAGGTTTATGTTTATAATTAAGTGTGATGTAGGGCAAAACACCTTAGAGCAACTTGGGGATGCCGCAAGCCTTGATTGTTCCGTTTTTACTACCCCTTGGAGATAATTTTGTTAGACAATTTTAACCTGAAATGTGTCTGTATTGTTATAAAATTTACTGAAATTACTTTACTGTAAAACTACTAGTTTTGCGCAAATGAGAAAACATTAAAACAATTAATAAGTAAAAAATAAATGATGATTCGTTTCTTACTTAATCATTACATTAAAGTTTTCTCATCACCCACCTGCAGAATAAAGAAAGGTAAGTACGCTATATTACATCACTTACGTAGAAATAAATACTTTATATACGATATTTTATAAGTTACTACCTGATCTGTCTCCGCTTTGCAAGAATTTTTTTTGTAACTTACTGCCCGGCTTCGCTTGGTATATTTTCATAAAAATTTCCATCCAATTGCAGCACCACCCATCCAAACTATGCATATAAACTAGCTGACAAAACTTGGGTTATTCCCAAAACTTCACTGCAATCAGATGATTGGTACAGCAAAGTAGACACAAAAAAATAAACGAACAAACTTTGATGATTGAATTGAAGTGTTATGAAAACCATCCTAGTAGGTAATACTTACCAGTTATTTAAAAAATAAAAAATAATTCGACTTCACAAAAAGCGAAAGCAAAACGTAATAAAACCCAGTCGCTTGTTTAAAAATTCAATTACTGACTTTTAGTCCGAGGTTGAAGGGAGACGAGGGATAATGAGTAACAAACACCCAAGAGCAGAGCTCAAACCGATCCGATTAAAAAAGAGAGTGAATAAATGAGAAAAACCGGGTAAAAAAGTCCCGGCTAATCGGCATTAGCCGGTCTGGTGGACACTGCCAGACACCTGTAGTGGTTGTACTTGCCTATAGCGGTAGATTTAGGTATATGTATGTCAAAGTGCCATTCGCTTTGACGGCGATAAAATTGAAAGAGTACAGATTTGGGCATGATGGAATTTGGTGGCGCTGAGTCGAGCAAAAGCGAGCAAACCAAAGCCGGCAATACTATCCCTTTTTTTGGAATTGTCTGTACATTATTAAGATATAATAAGAATTAATAATAAAAAGAGGATGTTGAGTTGAATATTCTAACTTAAGCTAGCTATGAAATATAAAATATGTAGTAATTTTCCAACTTCTGCATTCCATTACATACAGTAATGCTACACTACATAAAATTGGCAATTCACAGAATATATCAAACCAGCTAGCCTCACTTATGTGGTTGTATTTGTAATCGTGAAGATATTTGAAGAGAAAAATATATTAAATGAAGAAAAAAATGAATTAAAATAAAACAAATAATTTGCAACAATGCAATAATATGTAAACCATAAATAATAATCTCATAACATGAAACATGCTGTCTAAAGTAAATTACTTACTTCTAGTTGTCGCAAGTAGGTAGTAATAAAACGGTAATAAATCAAGCAACAAAATAAGATATGACTTATCAACGATCTACAAATTACAGC
This sequence comes from Eilema griseolum, assembly GCA_963662185.1. Lineage (NCBI taxonomy): Eukaryota > Metazoa > Arthropoda > Insecta > Lepidoptera > Erebidae > Eilema > Eilema griseolum. The sequence goes on from OY759242.1 coordinate 561,955, forward strand.
AGCCATAACTCAGTAACAAATCGGAACTAAATTATTTATCACCTGTATTTGCATCACTTAATCTCCTACGCAGAGGTTGCAAAACTATTCGCTGTACACAAGACAAAAACGATAGCCTGTCTAGTGATATAAGTATTATACATATCTTTATATTGATTTTGGCAAGCAGAAAAGGTCACCAGTATGTTCTACATATATGTGTGTGTAACAATAATTCGTTTCCTCATTCACACACACTTACACACTTGCAAATTACAATTGATTCAAAACCATTCGTATTTATTTATCATCCATCAGTTAAACTTTCTTTAGTAATAAGAATAACTCATAAAATTCTTATTACTAGGATATGAACGTAATATTTGATAGAATCTTAGTAAGTCTCCGTGACCTCGGGGTTTACAGTTTCGTTTTAAAAGATTTAAAATATCGCAAAGTTTTGAGTTCGATTCACGGTCAAATTTCACTTTTTGAACTTTTAAATATTTGTATATCTTCATGTTAATTACTTACCTATTAAGGGAATGTTGAGGTAACATCACAAAAGTATCTTGATATTTTAGTTATAATTTTATAGCAACTTAAATCAGTGGTATTTTTATTATTACTGAGCGAGTATTGTTGCACACACATTGCATGAATGTTTCTCGTATTGGAATTTATGCTACCCTCATTCTCATGATTAAAATAACATGATAATTTTATTTTCATCTGTCAACAATTGGATGCGTTGTGCTTTCCACACGGTTAATTAACAACTTTTTTATTTATTGTTTTTATTTATAAAAATGAGTCAACAACTTACAACTATTATGAGAGCGCATATTATTACTTTGCATGAGCAAAATCTTTGAATACATGAAATACCTCGAAAATTGAACATATCGGTAAGTAGTGTTTTCTGCAATTTATTATTATGAAAGTTATTTGATCTTATAATCATCATCATCCTGGAGAATCTATCTATATATCTCCCAATACTAATAATAAACAAAAATATATAAGTAGGCATATAAATTTTACAGAATTTTAACAAGGAATTTTATTACTTTTTTTCCATTACAGAGCAGCGGTGGGTGCGCCGATATGGCGATTCAGGCACCAGAGACCGTCTTCGGCCTGGCCCCAAAGCCTTTGCCTACATCGATGCGTGATCTTTGCATAAAGAGGTGGTTGAAACACATATTCAAAACCCCTTCCACCCGTGTTATGGCCACCAAACACCATGTTACATTGCAAACAGTAAGGAACCATCTTCGGGCAGCTGGGATCAGATGTCGCAGACCGGCAAGAAAAATTTTGACGTGGGATCTTCATCGTCGAAGTAGGTTTAGGTTTGCCAGGGGATATTTAAATTTTGACTGGTGCAACAATATAGTAATATTTAGTGATGAAAAATATTTTAAATCAGACAGGGATGGACGCAAAATTTTATGGAGAAAAACAGGTGAGCGATATTGCCAAAAAAAATATTCTACCGTGCAGGTCTAGTGGTCATATTACTTGAATTATTTCTGTTTAATTATATTGCAAATCTGAATTTTAGTGGTTTCAATTATACTTGGTATATATACTTCGGTATAGGTAACTTGGAATAATTAAAACCACTATATACTATCTAATATATAGGCAAATTTAAGCAAATAAATGACTATTATTATCTATAAGTATTATTTTATAATTCATATTTAAGTATAATAAAAGTAGGAATTTGTTGCGCCATTTCTTCTCCACTAGTGCTTAGGAACTAAAAGATGTAGGTAATTATGTGGCATCATTTTGAGAAATAAAGAAATTGAACTGAAAATAAGTGAGTGATGTTATTGTTAACGAAATGAGAAGTTATTATATTTGCATATAGTATAATTTCTAAACGTTAACATGGTGATTCACTACACTTTAGTTACTGAAAGTTAATTAGTTTACCTGCGTCCATGCTTGTCTGATTTAAACATCCAGAGGGATAATATTGAATAACCTATTTATTATATAAAGAATGTGTAATGTATAAACCTAAACTTGTTGCACTCGGCTACGACCACATGGATTTCAATTATCCCGAACAATAGTATATGACTATTCTTAGGTCTACTAAATACTATTTAGCAAAAATGTTTATCAAAATCTGTCTAACTGTTTAGAAGGAGTTTAGTTACAAACATTGTGACATAAATATATATGTATTGTAGTTCTACGACACAACACAATTAAATTATTTATTTACTGAACAATCTTACTTTATTATTATATCGTTGAAATAATGATGTTGTTTTATTTTCCATATTATTTTTGAGACTACGGAACACTAAGTATAAAAGACAACTGTATGGTTCCTTAATATAACAAACAAAATAAAGAACAAAAACAAAACTATTTATTAAATCAAAACTACTATATCAATACAGTTGCGGTTCGAACTCGCTACCTTTATAATGCCATTACGCCTATAATACCACTCAACTGCGTGAGCCTGTGCTAGTTTAATGAAATTTACCTTCTCATTCGATGGCAGGCAAATCACTCACAAACACATATTCAATCGTTCACGATTCATGATCGTGCACACTGGCACACATAAACATAATACACTAATACGCCTGTAACGATGACGCACACATGTAACTTCAAAGCAATGGAGTTATTGTTTTTGACTGTTCACACACATATGTAAAACATACGGGTGTTTCCACTTGACCCAGATGATAAATATATTTTATTAGATAGATAGGCTAACGTTTTTGTCTTGTGTACGTACAGACGTCTTTCAAGGTGGTAGTCATATTCCTCCCAGCCCCTTAACCCCCCCAGGTTAGCCATCTCACTAAATATTGATGTGATTTAAGACATCACAGACAAAGCCAACCTCAACTAGAAGCTGGAACAGCTGCTTATTGACGGAAGAAGTATTAAATTTCCTTTTAGGGTTGAGAGGTGAGACTCTCTTCTATAAAAATCGTATAAACCGAACCAAAAGGAGAGAAAGGAGTAACCGGATTTCCGAATTCCGAGATTAAACCTCCAATGCAACGAGGAACGTGGTAACAGTGTCACCTGTATCTTAGACATACATTGACAGCCTCTATGGCGTGGCGGTAGTGAACGCAACCGCTACGCAGTAGGCGCGGGTTCGATCCCCGCTCCGTGCAAATATTTTAATGCATAAATATGGGTATTTGCGTTGGTCTGGGAATTTCTATGTATAATATGTATTGTATTTATTAAAAAAAAAAATTAAGTTTGTTTATTAGCATTCTAGATTCCATAACACAAGCTGATTAATTAGCTATGCTTACTATGGGTATAGATAGCGTCGTGTAGAATGTTGTAGAAAATTTTATTAGAAAGGACAAGCAAGAGACGTATACAATAAGTTCATATATCGCCAGCTATATTGTCCATCAAGAAATATGCAAAATTGGAAAGTAGATGAAAAGGAAAATGTAGGAATGAAATCCACTGAGTCGAGCCAAAGAAAATAAACAAAAGCCAGCCGTACCATCCTTTTTCGAAGCCACTCAGAGCACCATCGAGCCCTAGTAATTATATGGAGTAAGCTGGAAGAGTGAATTTTCAGTGACGAAGAGCGCATAACGTTAATTTTCATTATCGTCTTTAGATGAAAAATGATGATAAACATGCCTTTATATTAAAAATGTCTTTTTTCCGTCATAAACAGATAAAAGACATTCTGTAGCTGTAATTTTGTATTTTGTCAATAGTATTTTAATTATTTAATCTAACTTCAAAAATACTAACAATATTGTCACAGCCACCTAATGTACTACAGGTATAAAACACAAAATCCCGAGGATATCTGCAAATGATTCATTCAATTCATTTGATATTGATTAATGCTTGATTACTTCTGTTTTAACCAAAATAATTGAAAATAACTCATGTATCAATCTACGAAGGGGTACTTAACGTAGCTGGTGTTAGTCCAAATCGTAACGTAGATTTAATAAAGATTTATAGCGTGCTAAAAGGGAGTGTAACGTGTAAATAGGCTGAGTGCCTGTGCCTAGTGCTGGGCATGGACTCGGTACAATTGTGAGTTATTAGTCGGGCTCGTTTACACCACGTTGGGCACTATTTCCCAATTTGAATAACTAGCTCAAATGTGCATTTCTAATTTGCATGTTAACTGTATCCACTATTAGTAAAACATCCTATTGTAATCACTAGTTAATGTGCATTAGCATCTTAAATTTCAAATGTATTTTACCTATAAATGGGGAAAGTAGTTGGTAAACATTAGAAAATAGGGAGTAGGGAAGCCAGAGCTCACTGGAGAATTTGTGTTGTCAGTGGGATGACTAAAGGCTTGTCCTCTACACTGACGGCACATAAACTCTGTGCTTACATGGTCGGCAGCGCGACTGTAGCTTCTCTGGTGTTACATACGTTCACAGGAAACGGTAACCACTTTCCATCAAGTGGTCCGTGCGCTTGTCTGCCACCTAAGTAGTATAAGAAACTAAAAAAAAAAATTCTTTGATATTCACAGTTATAACTCTCCTCAAATCACTATATAAACACCTCAACAAAGTCTAGGGAACAAGATGACCCCAATTATTTTTTTTCGTGTAAATCTTGTTTTGCAAATAACTGGCAGCAAATAAATAAAAATAGAATAAAGTAGATTACAGAGTTGTTCGAAACTTAAAAATAAAAAAATTTAAAAATAAATTTAAATAAGTAATGATTTTCGAATATGAAGGGAAAACTTTTAAAAGTGTTTGATTGTGCAGTTTCTCTGAGGCAAAATAAAAATTATTTTTTTTGATTGTAAATAACGTTTATTATCAATAATACGTCTTTTACGTATGGTTTGTGCATTTTTGTGACTGTAGTCATCATGTCACGTCGTCATTTAAGTCGCGAAGAGATGTTAAGGGCTGTTGGTATGCTGCAAGCTGGACGAACTCAACGCGACGTAGCGGATGCTGTCAACACCCAACCAAGCGTAATTTGCAGATTATGGGCACGCTACAGGTCTACAGGGGATGTTGCCGAACGTCACAGGGGACGAAATAGGGTTACTACCCCGCGACAAGATCGTTTCTTGCAAAATTCCGCAAGGCGGCAACCCACGATTACTGCTCGTCAGTTGGTCGCAGGCCTCCAGTCTCAGCATCAAGTGGTTATTAGCGATCAAACTGTCAGGAGAAGACTACACGAAGCCAATCTTCATGCTCGCAGACCGCTTACGGTTCCAGCTCTTCGACGTGGAAATCGAGGTCGTCGCTTATTGTGGGCTAACGCACATTTACAGTGGACCGACCATCGATGGGCACGTATTCTGTTTTCCGACGAATCTCGCTTCGGTTTTCATCCTGATTCGAGAAGAGTGCGTGTATGGCGAGTTCCTGGACGTCGGAGTCGTCTCCAAAATCCGCAAGAAGTTCATCCTTACCAAGGTGGAACAATCATGGTATGGGCTGGAATTCGCCTTGGTGGAAGGACCGACCTCGTTTGGATACGGGGCAATTTGAATGCAAACCAATACATTCAGGAGGTTAAACACCCCATGGTAATCCCTCATCGACAGCAGTTCGGTCAAGATTTTATGTTCATGCAAGATAATGCACGGTCACACACCGCGAGGGTAGTGGTCAATGCGTTAAGCGAGCACAATATGACGACGTTGGAATGGCCTGCTCAGTCTGCCGACCTCAATCCCATAGAGCATGTCTGGGATTTGCTTGGGAGAAGAGCTTTCAGTGATTCTTTGGAAAATCTGAACACTGAAGAACAACTTTTTTTACACCTTCGCAGTGTATGGAGCCATATTCCACAGACGATGATTGACAATCTCATACTAAGTATGCCACGCCGTTGTCGAGCTGTTGCTAATGCTTTAGGAGGTCCTACAGATTATTAAAAACGTTTAAAGTACGGTTAATTACTGTATTTCTTACTACCTCGTTATTTTTGTGCCTAATCATAGAAGGTTGTAATACTCAATATTGGCACTATTCAATACTTTCTTAAAAAAAAAAAAATTTTGGTATGAAAATGTTTTTATTAAAATTAAAATTAAAAACGGTATAAAAATACCCTTCTATTGATATAAAACACTCACTATTACAAGAAAGGGTTTTTAAATAAAAACTAGAAATGTCCTTGTTCCCTAGACTTTGTTGATGTGTGTATATTATATTAAAGACACTTTCGCAGTGAGAGAAGAACTAAATATGTACATATTTATAGAGGACAATATCAAATTGTGCTTAGAAACTTGAGAGAGCATTTTACGTATGTACCTAGTCCACCCAAGTAGCTACATAAATGCGTAGTCTACCCATGTGAACCACGGGAAGTAAAAAATTCCCACCATCCACTCCTTTGACATTGCAACCTGAGACGGTACGCACTGTGCGGTACGAAAGAAACCTCATCCCACGCACACTCAAACTGTGGAATGAACTCCCTACTGCGGTCTTCCCATGCGCCTACAATATGGGGTTCTTCAAAAAGGGCATTAGGAGGTTTCTTCAGAGTCGGCAGCGCGAGTGTGACGCCCCTGGTGTTGCATAAGTCCATAGACCACGGTAACCACTTCCCATCAGGTGGGTCGTGTGCTTGTCTGCCACCTAAGCGGTATAAAAAACCACGGGCAATAAAGGTAATAACGAAACCACTATGTCACTTCTCATAAACACAGTCTGAAATGTATCGTGAATAGGTACTCTTTACATAAATATCTTCAGTCTATCTGAGCTCTCGACCTTATATCTTCGCACCATCTTTGTCACCTCAGTATAATCCGGAGCACTCTACAAAATGGATCTTATTACGAAGAGCCCGTTACTGCCTAATATCCGTCGCCTACTCAATTAATAGCCTAATTAGGCGATTGAGAGGAACAGCCACGGTAATGGCATTTCGCTCTAAGATTACATTATCTTAACACACTTATGCTGTGCTTCTACTTTGATAAGCCAATAAATTTGTTAAGAGGAGATTGGGGCTTAAATTTCTGCCATAAAATATCAATGGTTTAGAACTGGAGAAACATTAATTTACTAGTAGGTATCGAACGTAAAATAAAAAAATATCATATTGAAAGACATTTTAAAGACGGCTTCTGTGGCGTAGCGGTAGAAAGTTCGACTGCTACGCAGGAGGCGCATGGTCGATTCCCGCTCAGTGCAAAAATTTGTAAGCATGAATATGTAATATTTGCATTGGTCTGGGTGTTTCTATGTAAAATATGTATGTATTTTACAAAAAAAAGTATTTTGTAAAATACATACATATAATTCTTCTATACATATTTCAAGTTCTCTTCGTTGAGAGCCATCTACCGACATTCGTACAAATCATCGGAACCAATGAATGATGTTGCAATCATTTTCAAATATTAATGAAATTTTTGAAAATGAATTCAATAGTAGTAGATGGGTCTCAACCATCGCCACAAGACGGATATAAGTATAGAAAGTGGCTCAGTGGTCAGAGCGTTCCCCTGTAAAGGATAGATCACGGGTTCAAATCCCGCCTGAACTGATTCAACTTTTTCTACCTCAATCGATTTGAAATATATATTACAATTGAGATATTTACCAAGTTCATAGTTTTGGTTTAGTCATTTGTTAGAATCTCTGCAAGCTTCTAAGAAATAATTAAACTATCGTAGTATAATCCGATAAAACAATTTACTTACAAAATTACAAGTACATGAAGTTACCGAACAATCAACATTGTACCTGACAAAGACAACTAAGCCAGTCCTCACTATAACAATAATCGCGAGTTCATTTTCCGTTCATTTGCTTACTTTATTACCGCCAGCGCTGGAGCTGAAGTGACATCCATTTGTTAGAGTGCTCTGGATTATGCACAAGTACCACTCTGCGGTTCTTAGGACGCACAGGGAAAGTACGTTTATTTTATATCGTAGGTAGAAGCTAAATCTATTAACGAACTTTTTCGTACCAAATACATTTGAATTTTTGAATTTCAATGAGAATGCGTTATCCTGATTAATTTTCTAAATGTGAAAGTGAGTTTCTTTGTTTGTGCCAAACTCACTGAATCGGTTTGGTCGTTGAAAGAGAAAATAATAGCAAACAGGCAATTTTTATTCTAAGAACAAGTTCTTGAACGAACGGTATCAGTATTCCACACGGGTAAGGACGAGTCTATTTACAGATAAACTTTCAATGTCTTCTGAAAGGAAATGGTAGAATTAATTGAAAAACTCATCCGAACATTCGCCACGGTAGATACGGTAAAATGTACATAAAATAGCAACGGCTCTACTGTAAAGGCCTCAATTCTCCCCCTACTGTAAAGGTCTATAACCTATACTTAAATTTCATCCAGATCCGGTCAGCTTTTAAAGCGTAATTTTGAGTGTAACAAACACCCAAATATCTTCAAAAACTTTCACATTTAAAATATTATAATATAGTACGATTCATATTTATAACTAAATATACATAACTTAACGAAACAGCTCATAACAATGATTAAAATGAAGAAGCCGAAGAGTTTCAAAATTATGTACAACAAAATATTTACGAGGAGAAAAAAACTAAATAAGAAAGTATTAGCGTTAAATTTGAATTTTATGAGAGAACTTATCCGACCCTCTCGGAGGTCCGGAGGCCCTCTCTAAAGAATAAACCTGGCTAATGAGTAATGATATAAAAAATCTTAATCAAAAATCCCCATTGAATATTTATAGGGTAAATGTTAAAGACAGGCTTTTAAATGTAAACGCAAATAGCTACAACAGATTACGAGTTGTTGGAAGGAATGGGCGCTTTGAATAAAATAATCATGTTTCTGTTTTTTAAAGAAATATTGTGTCCTTTTGCTGTTCGAAATTAAGTGGAATCTTTGAGTTCATGAACAATTTTTCAGTGGCATTTATAAAGTCGAAAATTTTGGATACTCTTAAAATATACATGGATGATATAGTTATTTCTTTAGTTTCAACACTTTTGAAGCATATTTGAACAAGAAACTATTTTCAACATTATCCACGCTTAAGTGGATGTATTTTTCATGTCGGGATGTACCATATCTGAAGGCCCATATATGATTTTTTTATTCAAATAAGATTTCATTCGGGATGGAGACTTGATAAACGCATTCTTCAAATAATGTAAATCATATTGAAAACTTGATATTATTTTAATTTCAACATATCATACAATACATCTACTTTTCAAATTCCATCTACACAATGTCCCCAGTCCCCAAGGGCGAATGGACAGGCGTACGGATGAAGTTATAAGGGTTTCATTCCTACGTAATTTCCGTTTTTACTACAGTACCCGAAACAACACAAAAAGCTATACCGACTCAAACTACACTTTCCGGCACGTGTTGTGTCTCTAACACAGTTTATGTTACATTTCGTGTTACGTATGTTATGTTATATAGGAAAACTCTAGTGCTTACATAACTTAACATGTTTATGATGTAGGTTTATATTTGAGACAAAAATTCTAAAAAAATGTCATGCTGTATATTTAAATTTTTATTTTATTAGATATTATTTTAATTTATCAGAATACATGAGGTAGTAGTATTAACGCCTTATTGATGTAACTAACTGGTTAATTATAGTGATATATTTCATTTCTGGTTATTTACCCTTCTTCTCTCTATAAATTTGAATAAGCTATTCTAAGTTTAACCTAATCTATTTATTATACCAAATCTAGATGTCTGGAATGACTAAAATTATTAGAATAGAGTAAGGCTTTTATGAATTTTTATTATTGATAGATTGATTATCTGTACTAACAGATTTATCACGACCAAAACTAAGTTATTTTTATGTGTTTCAAACTAAAGTTTTTTAACAATATTTAGGAACTTTATCCCTGACTAAAAACAAACTATAAAAAACACCAAACAAAAGCACGGGCCTAGTCAAATAGTCCTTTAGAGGTTGAATATATTTAAGCGAGTAGGTATTCGGTGCACGTCGCTAACATTTGCAAAGTCCCGCCATTTGTCAAACGTAATGTAAGGCATTTGTATGATGTATCATCTTACAACGACTGTATGATGTGATGTCGGCATGTTGCATTCACGTCGGATAATTTAACTAACTTTAAAGATAGGTAGGTAAGTAAAATACGCCCTAAAATCTATTTATAAAAATAATAAAATGTTAGGTATTTAAACTATCATGGTCGGTCACATCAGTATTAAAATAATCGGGATATTATCATGTTGCATTGTTTCGAGTTTCCGATATTTCGGAGCTGTTACAAGTACCATGATCAAGGAGCAAGTGCACACAAACTCGAAACAATGCAACATGGTAAATATTCCGATTATTTTGATCCTAATAAAGTGTTCGTTTCTACAAGTCTTCAGTTTAGACGAATATCACTAGTTCGTTAAATAATACCACTATTTAACTGATTCCATCGCGATTTTGTTTTCATGACATTTTGTCATGTTTATATTATTTACTTTGGTTTGATTGTTTGTACGTACTCGAATCCATGTTGTTTCTTCGTACGCGTGGACCCGCTTTACCCCCTTAGGCTGTTTACACATTATCTGGTCCGATATCGGTTTTGGAGACGACAGCCTATATCCGATAGCCAACAACATGTGCTGTTTTCACATATATCCGATATAATCGAACCGATACGTCAAGGATACTTCCCTTTGCTCAATAGCACAGACTCAAACATTTTAACCATCAACTTAGCCACGGAGTCCTTAGAAATATCTAAGTACCTTTGAACATGACATGACATTTTTTTTTTAATCATTTTGTTGTTGTGGTGACTGATTGTCATTTAGATTATATATACTGGTGGTAGAAACTTGGTGGCACAAATTTGTCTCAAGTTTCGACCGGGTAGGTACCACCGTGCACTATTGCGAAAAACCCTCCATAGCAATTCAATCTCGGTTGGATTGTGTTCAGGGGTCAGCATGTGCATAGCCGGGCAGAGGTGGTGGTTGTCGCAGCACTAGTGGGACCAGTGGGTCTTGGCGTAGTCTAGTGGGGATGGCGCGGGGCGATGCGCCGAACAGGGAGACCTGTAGAAACGGTGGTGCCGCTGGCCGCCCGCGGTATAGTACAGGGGCCCAACTGGGGTTAACCACCTTGGGAGGCTGCCTCACCAGGCCGCGCATAATCCCGATATGGTTCGTCGTGCCGGTTGGTGACCGGATTTGGGAGCCCGGCGACCATACTCGGGGGGGTACGGGGGCCCTTCCGTTCGGCGCGTCGGCTCTCGCCATGCCTCACATTCATAGATAAAACCAATATCCCGCGCTTTGTCACACGGTGCTGCGGCGGCAATCACTTCTTTTTTCACGCCTTCTCCCACCCAAACTCATGGCAGCGCAATTCACAGAAAAAGGCAACACAGCGGCTCGTCACACTCCCAAAAGCTTGCTATTTGAGGTGGAGTCCACAAACATCTGTGGGCTCCATGCAAACCTCAACGCCGTCCACCAACACCTAGAGACGGCGAAACCTGCCATGTTTTTTCTAACGGAGACGCAAATACACCGCCCTGACGACACGACCTACTTGCTCTACCCTGGCTATGTTCTTGAGGAAAGTTTTCGTGCAAAAGCCGGGGTGTGCGTGTTTGTTAGGGCGGATGTTTGCTGTCGCCGTTTGCGCTGCCTAGAGGACCCATCCTTCTCCGTCCTTTGGGTACACGTAGACCATGGCCCTACGAGTCAGATCTATGTGTGCCTCTACCGTTCCCATACAGGAGATGCTGAGACAACTCGACTCTTTGAATATCTGAGTCAGGCGGCAGATGATGCGCAGGAGCGATTTCCGAATGCCGAAATGGTATTTTTGGGGGATTTTAACGCCCACCACGAGATCTGGTTGGGCTCCTCCAAAACAGACCATGCGGGAAGAGCCGCCCACGCATTTGCTCTGGCGCACGGCCTGACCCAATTGGTGCACGAGGTCACTAGGATACCAAGAAGGTCGGGCCAAGCACCTTCTCTGCTAGACCTTCTGCTGACGAGTGATCCGGACCGGTACAGTGTATCGGTGCGAGCCGCGTTAGGCAACTCTGACCACTGCCTGGTCTGTTCCACGGTGCCTATTATGGCGCCTCCACGACCAGTGCGGGGGAAGCGGCGTCTCTGGCACTACTCGTCAGCGGACTGGGATGGACTTCGTGACTATTTTGCGTCCATCCCGTGGGTTGAGCGCTGCTTTGAAGGTAAGAACCCATCGGATTGTGCTACTGCTGTCGCCGGTGAGATCGGTCTGGGTATGGAATACTATATCTCATACACCGATGTCACCGGTGACCGCGGGGTGCGCCCTTGGTTCGGGCGCGAGTGCGCGGAAGCTGTTGAACAAAAACAGTCTGCGTACCGCGCTTGGGTAAGGGCGCGCGCCACGCGCCATCCCAATCTGGGCCACTTCAAGGCGGCGTACAACAGAGCCACAAAGGTCTGTAGAAGGGCCTATGTCAGAGCGGATGCCCTGCGCATAGCGCGGCTTGGTCAAGAGCTAGTGATGCATCCCACGGGAAGCCGTGGCTACTGGCGACTGGCTAAAGCCGTGCAAGCCAACTTCTGTCAGCCTTCGCTGCCTCCGCTGCGTAACCCTGATGGATCCCTGGCCCATGAGCCGCAAGAGAAGGCAAATCTGCTGGCTAATCTCTTTGCGGCCAACTCCCGAATCGATGATTGTGGTACCCAGCCACCAACACTACCCGACAGTGACCACGCGATGCCTGATATCCATATCAGGCAAAGCGATGTCCGTGCAGTGCTGCAATCACTCGATGTCCGGAAAGCCAGTGGTCCGGATGGTATTCCAGCGGTAGTTTTGAAAAAATGTGCAGCGGAGTTGTCTCCAATGCTTACGCGCCTGTACCGGCTATCCTACAGTTCGGGTACAGTGCCTTTGCCTTGGAAAGAGGCGAATGTTCAGCCGATTCCCAAGAAGGGGGATCGCTCGGAGCCAGCCAACTATCGACCCATAGCCGTCACCTCAGTGCTGTGCAAAGTGTTCGAGCACATAATTAACAAACAGCTCATGCGGCACCTAGAGGATCACTCCTTAATTAATGACCGGCAATATGGCTTCAGACCGAAACGGTCAACGGGTGATCTTCTAGCATACGTTACCCATCTTTGGGGTGAGGCTATGGACAAGCACGGCGAGTCACTGGCAATTAGTCTTGACATCGCCAAAGCTTTCGATAGAGTCTGGCACAAATCGCTTCTTTCTAAGCTACCTGCCTTTGGTCTGCCTTCTAGGCTGTGCAACTGGGTTGCTAGCTTCCTGCAGGGGCGCCGTATTCGCGTCCTTTGTGACGGACGAGCTTCGGAGTTTCTGCATGTTAATGCTGGCGTGCCCCAGGGGTCCGTCTTATCACCCACTCTCTTTCTTCTGCATATCAACGACATGCTGTCTACCGGCAATGTTCATTGTTATGCAGACGATAGCACTTTACATGGGAGTTATCATGGACATCCAGCGGCCAAGCAGTCAGATATCGCGGAGAAAAGGCAGATTCTTGTCACTGAGCTTGACGGGGTCCTGAATCACATTTCTCAATGGGGCTCTGAGAACCTGGTTGAGTTCAATGCCAAGAAGACGCAGGCATGTGCGTTTACAGCAAAAGTATCTTCTTTCCTTCCCCTCCCCACTCTTCAGAGCACGCCACTGCCGCTGCAGGACAATCTCAATATCCTAGGTATGGATGTTCGCTGCAACCTGAATAACAAAAACTACATCGAAAGCATCATCAAAACAGCCTCACGAAAACTCGGAGTCCTGAACAGAGTGAGACGATTTTTCACGCCGGAGCAGCGGTGTCTTCTATACAAGACACAAATTCGCTCCTGTGTGGAGTACTGCTCGCATCTCTGGGACGGTTCAGCAAAGTACTTACTAGATGCTCTCGACAGGTTGCAGCGACGTGCGATCCGCATCATTGGGAATCCCGAGATCACGAACACCCTAGAACCTTTACAGCTGCGTAGAGATGTTGCGTCCATGGCTGTATTTTACCGTCTGTACCATGGGGAGTGTTCTGATGAGCTCTTCCAATTAGTCCCACCCTCCCCTTTCCTACACAGGACAACGCGTGCAGGTCTTAGATGTCATCCGCACACGGTGCAAAACATCCGATCAAGAACCAAGCGGTTCGGAGACTCTTTCCTCTGTCGCACCATTAAGGCCTGGAATTCATTACCAGCTCACGTGTTTCCTTCTTCCTACAGTCCCGGGTCCTTTAAGCGGGGCGTGAAAAAGCATATGATAAGGCCGTCAAGCTGAGTGTCACCATTGTCACACGGTATGTGTAAGTAATGGTGACCCTCTTTTCTGGGATTTTGCCTTCAGCTTACCATCAGGCAAGGCGAGGTCCAATTGACGTGTCCTATATAAAAAAAAAAAAAAAAAAAAAAATATACGATATCGGGTGAATACAGCGATGTCAGCTCCGACTGTCCGGGCCGATTCATAAATTTTTCTTTCTGTCGGCTATCGGATCTTGGATACTGGAACCTACACTGATATCGTATCGGGTAATGGGGTAAACCCTCTTAGGGGTGAAGTTTCGAGAAATCCGTTTATAGCGGATGTCTACACCCTAAAGGAACCTACTTGCAAAATTTCGAGTTTATAGGTGTTAAAGTTTCTGAGATTAATCAGTGAGGTATTTAGCTTTTATATATACACATTAAGTAGCGCACATAAATTAGAATTATGGTTAGTATGGCTCTAGCTAGTTCTGTTATAAATAGGAAAAAATTAAGCTTGTCTATTAAATGCCAAGTATTATTAGTTATTACATTTCAAATATTCGTACTTAGAGCAAAGCTGCAGAAAAGTTACCAGTTAGTAAGTGTAAGTATTGATTCCGTCACGTACTTAGCGTTATTAAGTATGAACGATTCATCAGCCTCATTAAAGTCCACAAACCAAGTTCGCCAGCAAAATAAAAAGGAGCAAATCCAAAGTTTTCACATTGAGAAAAGCAATAAGTTTGAGATTGTGGTCCAAGATATTAGAGGAAGCGATGGTGACGAAGATCATTGGATATTATTGGCTCACAGAATACTGTAACATTTTAGAAATAATTTTTCATCCCAAAGTCGTTATTATTAACTATGCTATCCCTATGTATTATAAAAATACTATTTTGGTTAAATAAAACATACGGAGTGATCATCATTTACCATTGCACATATTATTATCTACGACAGCAAGCAAAAAATACGCATACGAAGGAATGTAAAGTTTATAACATACATTGTAATAACGAAGAATACAAGATACTTTCTACTTCCAATAATAATATTTCCTAGATTAGTCTAGGCATTCATATTTTGGATGGACCCTTGTCCATCCAAAATATGAATGCCTAGACTGAATTAGAATGAATTCAAAGCTGAATTCGGACAACTAAGCACACACTATTATTGAGCACCCATTTTTTTAAAGAATATTAGAACCGAAATTACTAATATTCCCTCTAACCTCTCCAGCTAAGCTAAATTACTTGTGTTAGGAGTGAGTTCACGTTCAAATCAAATCAAATCAAATTCATTTATTGTTTATCACAGGTATTAGTAGATGTTATCATTTACATAGTTTAAGTAGGTATCACTGCAAATGCCTGGTAAGGCGTACGATTACGGCGTAAGATTATACAATCAATCACAGACCTAAAATTAAATTGCGAACTAAATTAAATTTAATAAAATTATTGAAACAAGTCATTATTTAAGCTATTTTATAATAATTCTCATTAAAATAATTAAAGAATACAATTATAGATATATGAAATTAAAGTTATGAATGAATGTCAAAATTGTTTCAAATCATTTACATAGTCGTCAAGTAAAAAATAAATAAATGTCAAAATAAATGTAAATTAAAAAATTAAATATGTATGTATTATATCAATTCATAATGTTTTTATCATTTATAAATTCACTGATTGAGTAGTATACTTTAGTGACTAGGAACTCTCGAAGCCTTTTTTTAAAAACATTGATAGACTCAGAATTTTTAATAGTATCCGGCAGTTTATTATACATTACGATACGACACTATTTCGATATTTTGAAGTCCTACATTTTTTAATACAGAGAGTGGTCTTATGTCTTGCACTTTTAAGTGTTGTATAATTTTTTATGTCTTTCCTGACTAAAATTGCGGTTTCGTAGATAAATAGTGCAGGCAAGGTGAGAATCCCTAGTCTAGCGAACGATGGTTTGCAAGATTCAATTTTTTTTAGTCCGCATATACTTCTGATGCATTTTTTTAGGGCTCTAAAAGCATCTTCCTTGTGGACAGAGTTTCCCCAAAATAGTATACCATAAGTGAGGATAGAACCAACATTAGCATGGTACACTGTTAGTAATGTATCCTCACTCGCTACTTTCTTAAGCATATAAAGGGCATACGAGAAAGAATTCAGCCTATTACAGAGTCGATTGACCTGGGTTTTCCAACTTAAATCGGAGTCAATGTATATGCCTAAGAATTTTGTAGACTGAACTTCTTTAATTAATTCACCATAATATTCTAGTGACACAGTTTGCTGATTAGAATTATTTTTTAAATACCATAATAATTAGTTTTGTCTAGGTTCATTTTTAGATTATTTTGTTTCTTCCAGTCAATTATGCTGGTAGTGTAATGGCCAGGATTCGAAGCCAAAACCTTCAGATCGTAAGGCCGACTCCTTAACCACTCATCAGTTGCATTAATCAATTACCTCATTGTATTCCACCGCTTAATATAGTCTTCTCCCAATAATGCTTTCATCATATAAGTAGATTTTATCTAGTAGTTTTCGTACCAAAAAAAATTTCATTCATTCGTTTCAAAGAAGTCAAAATCTTACTCCCTGCACCACACAATACGTCCACAGAACAAAGTGTGTCCGCCACCGCTCGAGTTTTATCAACAGTTTATTGAGAATGGGCGCGTTTCCAGCGCGATAAATAAACCACAACGTATTGTAGAATACGAAACACAACCCACCTATGACTTCCCCTTACCTACTTACTTGATTAGTTTATAATATTGCTAAGTCTGTAATGAGTTTGTAGTAAGTAACTTTAGTGATGTGATGTAGTAATTGAAACTGAAATGTAACTACGACTAGTTGCTTAGTAAGGATTCTCTCTTAAGGGGATAATCCTCATATTAACAGAATTCATGAACTAAAGTTTACTGACTGTAGTTAGTCCCGAAAAGGAACGGAAACTATAATTCAAAACTTTGTAAGTCCGCTGTTGCATAACTTTGTATGCACATTAATAAAATTCACAAGGAACTGCATCGTCTGCTAAAATTACATTAGTATTTATAGAGCTTCAAGGAGCTTCTCGCAACCTTGCACGGAAAAATGGCATGGTGTAAGTATGTAGTTTGATTTCACCTCTCGGGTTTAGGAGGTTAGACGCCAATCACTCGTGAAAATTCAACATACCAACCAAAAACAATAGGTGAACCTCGAGCTCCGAAATGCAAACTTTGAAAGCAATCGCCATGCGGATGATTCTTCATGATATTATGTATACCCAAAGCCTTAGAACACTTTACTATGTAATAGCATATTATTTCAACTATACATTTATGTAATTACTGAAGGTAATAAGACAAAGTTGAAAGAAAGTTTCATTTAATTTAAACAGTAACAAATACACGATGCAGACAAATCAAAATCTTCTCCTGCTTATCATATTTCAGTCGTTGCCAATATCCAAACGAACAATACCGTTCATGTCAGGAGCATAACTCTTGGAATACTCGAATATTGCAGTACATCCAGTTAGCAAACAGAGTTTGGATGCACTCCAAAGCTATAAAGTATGGCGAACAAGATTTGTGCGAAAACAATGCAAAGGAGTACAGGATACAAAGGATTTGGAAGAATTAGTTTAGACTGTGCGAATTATATGCTATGGTTACTTTTTAGTTCTTGAATCTCCAAGACAGAGGTGTGACCTTCAAGGGGCCGAGCCAATTGCCGTCAAGCGGGCTCTTTGTCATGATCTGTATGTTTATTAACGGATGGAGAACAACCCAGAACTAATATGGCAATTGGATCAGCAGCACGAGTGCAACGCCCCTGGTCTTTCATACGTACAAAGGCCACGATAACCACTTCCCATGAGCGGTACGGCTTAGAATATGAACAATTTGGCCATCGACATCTTTTTATGAACATACTTGATATAACTAATACGCCGGATATCTTAAGTAAACTAATACTGCTAATCTTATATGTGCTTCACGTAGAAATATATCAGAAGTATTTACGATTTATATGAGAATCTCCACGCAAAGCTGCGAGGTGTGAAACATGTTTAACTGAGTGTATGAGCCCTGATTGCGATCGAAGCGCTGATGAGCACTTGTTCCGTTTTCCTTATAAGTATGCTACATTTATTTATGTTAAATCTACTAGAAAAAATTTAAGTATTATAAGTATTTCTAGGGCGACTTTTGTAGTTCCATAAATTACTTAGGTATGCAATTGAAGTATTTATAAGAAATAAGCGAACTATATCTCAATAATATCTGTCATGCGAATAGTATTGCTGGGGACATATAGATATATAGGACCTAAAATGTGCTTAAAAGGTGCTCTATAAGCGCAGAATACGTTTCTTGGGTATCTTTTGAGGATAACACGGTGTGCTACTGCAGTGAACGAGGTCAAATTTACCGAACAATGATTATTACAAAATCATCCACGCGCACCAGCGCACATTGTTTGTCTCGCGATATAGATCCAAGCTACTGATATCCAGATGTTTAATATAGTATGATCAATAAGTAAAGTAGGTTGCACAAATATATAGTGCCGATATTAGTGCATTAGTTTTTTGTAGAAACACAGCAGTATATATATTAGCAAATAAACTAAAAGAAAATGTCTGTGAAACCAGGAATAAATTGAAACAATGAGGTAATTGCAAAAAGTTTTTGGTTTATTGCTTTTTTGCGGACTTGCTCCCAAAATTTCTGAAAGTGTATTTCAAATATTTTTTCCCCCTTACTTTCGTACTAGCATTGTAAACATTAGCAATGCTGTATATTGTAAATCTAGTGGAAGGTCTCCTACTAGATTTACAATATTATTAGAAACAATTTAATTGGATAAAACAAGTCTCCTTCATTCAAAATTGAATATTTATGAACAATATATCGGTTGATTTTGCCACCATACTATAAAAGTCGTAGCACAGAATATGAAATAGTACTGACGTGTAGTAGTCTGCATTGTTAAAAACAGCAATTATTTAGTGACCACAAATGTGCTAAGTTTTACGTAACCTAATATGTCTTACGTATGCACGCAACAAAAATAAAAATACAAAATTAACAAGAATTCAAGTTTTTAGAAACAAAATCCGGTTGTATTTAAAGAGAAAAAACTGATCAAAAGAGTTCGAAAAACGACACAAACTGGATCTCGTACAAAGGCAACTTTTCACTCCTAGCTATGAAACTGTCACGGTTGTGGCCGTTGGAATAGCTCCAAGCCATGCCTCAGCTCCTATCCACCACCACACAAACGAATCACACATTTACCATCTTCAAAATAAGGTGTATTTTTTGATAGAAAGGATACAGTTGTAGATGTAGCTGATGCGGCTATAACATTTCGTTTAAAAAGACTGTCCTGTTGCCAATTTTTGTTAATTTTAATTAGTAGGTATTAGTGCTTAAAAGTAGACTTACTTAACGTGAATTATTATAAGAAACATTATTCTGCAATACGTTTTATTGATATAATAATTTCTGTTAAATATATATATATATATAATAATCTGTTTCCTATGAAAGTATAGAAGTCAAACCAAATTATTATATCAATACCGCAAATATACAGTTAACAAACCAATAGTTTACAAACAACTTGAATCGGAACTAATATAATATTACAATCAATAGGTCAAGATACTTTCACCTAAATATTATTATAGCATATTTGTACAAGAACAAAATCGCGGAACTTGCTGAAAATTAACAAACTCTGAAATTAATTTCAGCAATAATAGAACTAAACCGAAACATAACAAACTAATTCCATGAATCAGTGTCGGAGAATATTTTATACAAACCAAACGGTCTGTTATTGTGAATATTGTTAGACGCAAGATAACCATATAAATTATTATAATTAGATTTCATCCCATATAAATTTGGGAAGTAGAATCCATAGTTCGACAGAAAAACAGCGAGCAATGGATCTACAGGCAAATGATTTAAGCTGTTGTATCTATAGGGATGTAAAATTCTTGAAAAGTTTGGTACACCTGGCTTAGTTTTGATTTGCCGAGATAAATCATAATTTTTAAGATTATCGTTAGTTTTGATATTATATTTAGATAAAATGTTTATTAATGCAGAACTAAAGCTTTGGTTGTGTGGAGCAGGTGGTGTATAATCATATCCAATAACTTCTTTGAAATTATTATCTTCCACTTCCCGTGAATCAATGGCTTCTTCTACTTCATAATTATTTGACCGTTGCCAATGTATTTTATTATCATGATCTTTAAACACATCCTTGTTTTTCGTAATATTTTCACTATCATTGACTTCGTAATTTTTTTCAGTAACGATTTCCACTATTTGTTTTGCTTTCCTTAGGAATTTAGAAGCATTATCTGTAAGTTTATTATTGTCATAAACATTTTGATCATTTATTTTGGCTCGATTGTCATGAGAAAAAATTGAGTTCCCCGCGATATCAACATCTTTATGCGTGTTACTGTCCTTTTCTTGATTAGCTAGAGTTTTGCTGATATTGACTCTATAGCTGGAGATAACATGAGATTTCAAAGGCAAATTAACATCATTTACTGTCCACTCTTTTATTGTTGGATTGTATATCTGATCACTTGTTATCGGTACCCAGCCATTTGAAGAAATAGTATATTCTGTAGCAATATACTTAATGAAAATCTGAAAAATATATTTTAAATTAGTATGACAAATTACAAAAGTTCTGTTATGCAAAACTAATCCTTCTTCTTTCTTTCGAATCAATCATTCTCCTGTCTCCTATCCTTCTCATACCTACTACCCCAATCCTAAACATTAAGTAATAAATTTCAATGAATTTATATTTGTAATATCCATCATTGACTAACACAAAAATAATAAAGAAGTACATAAAAGTGACTGATGAAACGTAATTTCCTAACTACGCCATCAAATCTAAAAACCGAAGGAATAATTAAAACGGCCTAAAATATAAATACACAGTCCACTGAGTCCTCGCTCTGATAGCTTGGAGGTTCCTGTTTTTATTGTAGTCTCGTTTATACAATTTACGCAAGCACCACATGTACAGTAACAACCACATGAACATATTAAAACTGTAGTCAGTTGCAAACTTAAAATTATTGTTAAGCTCCAATTTATATATTTAAATAAGATTGTTCCCTTGTAGATTGGAAATTAAGACTAGGATAATACATTCTCGTACCTTATAGAGAGTGTGGGAATCAATCAAGACCATGGGCCAAACTAACTGCAAGGTGGTACCTGTTGATTGGCGGGCGAGGCTCTGGTGTACGTTTTCCTCTTGGATTGGAGGTCAGACGGTAGTCGCTCCCTTAAAGGTTTTATAAGCCAAATCAAAAAGATAAGGAGTAAGCGGATCCAAAGTGAAAGCCTTGAATGCAACCGGGAACAACACAAAGGTAATAAATGAATGATTCTGCAACTAATAGATCTCGGTGTCTCATAAGGTTGAGATCATATATGTGTCACATTAAAATAAAATACAAACTATTTACTACCTATGTCCCCTTTAGTAATTTATAGTCACTTATTTTAAATCTTAATTGACGCCTCGAGGATTTAAGTTAAGCACCTTCAAGTCAAAAAGCTAATAAAACAACTTTGATTGAAAAGCGTAACATAAAATCCTTCTAAATAGTCCAAAGGTACTTACAGCAAGTAGGACGAGGCTCCTAGTATCTAGCATGTCACCACTTAAGACGAGTGCTCACGAGCGACTCCTGTTCAGGTGTGATGCCTTACATGCATTCAGAGCGTGCTGTGTAAGGGCGAAGGTACACGAGAAAGTGCAGGATGTTATTAGCCATTGTTGAGTTTTGGTTTAAGCTAAGGCCTGGTTTCCATGGCGTGTATTGAAATATAATAATATGAAATCGTTGGTTTCTTTGTACGAGTATATAATTTATCATTTAAGCTATTTTCACGTGATTGACTTACAGACCATCTATCCAACCATAGAAACTTTTACATTTATTTTAAGGTAAGAAGTACCCAAGCTTATGATTTTTGAATTTGCAAACCTTCAAAACGTCCACATGGTAAGGGGTTACCTGCCATAACTAAAACACGCTGACAACATCGAAGATGTATATGGCTATCACAGACGCCCACTTTTATATTCCAACTGCTTCTTATCAAGTAGACTCTCTTCTTAGCTGGTTGACCGGGGTGCTAGGGGTACGCCTGCCAACCTCACCTCTGGCAACTCTGACGACCCTCACCCACAGATCTCGTGTGTTTTAGTCGGTTCGAGGCCGACATAACCCCTCTCACCGGCTCTGGGGGGGAGGGAAGATGGGTGGGGGGTTGATATGTGGAACTTCTTACACGTAAAAAAATCCTACTTGTTAGCTACCTACTGCAACCCTACTGCATTGTGAAAAATTACATCACCATTTTGATATACCCTTATCACATACACAAAATTGGTCGTCACAACTACTCATAATCACCGTTTTCAAAATGTACATCATTGGAACTTCTCGGTATTATAATGTAAATCTTCTGACCAAACTTTTGCCTTCATTAGATATCCAAATTCATATAATATCAAGTACTTACCACATCAACCCTGTGTCGCCACGTGAACGCCGCTCAACTCGTCCACAAACGCTCTCGGTGTACAAGCATTTTCTCATCTTAATTGCTTCTTTGCACCACTCAGCGGGACAAGGAATTGCTTTCAACCGCTTGCCACAATCGCATCTACGTTTACATTCTCGCTTTGTTTGCTTTTGTACTATTACGTTTAGTACTTTTTTGCATTCTTAATGATAAAATTCTTAATGTATTCGAATGCAGATTTGAGACTAAACTTTTATATAATGAAAAGAAAAAAACTGAATGTGTAAGTTAAGCTGTATTACAAAATAGATGATAGGCTATTATGTCAATAATATAATATTACCTTTGACTAATGAATCATGTATCAGTTTCACAAGACGTGAGCCCACGCCTGTTGAGTCAGCTTAGATTATCATGGAGTACTATTTGTACCATAACCTCTCCATTATTGACAACATTTACCACTTCACTATTTTACTTATTAGCTTCATCACACATTCTAGAAATTCTTAAACTTACATAAAAGTCGGTAAAAGTGTTGTCGAATGCGGCCTCAGTGTTCGTGCCTTTGCACAAATTTACCTAATGAAGCACCGTTAAAACTGTGCCGACATCAATTATATCCACGTTCAACAGATTTGAGCAAAATCTCTTAATTTGCACAAGTTATTAGTACCTGTTTTAAGTGGAGGAGGCTTTGGGAGTTGCTTGTCGTGTGTCTTGTTAGGGTGAGATATTATTTTTGTGACTTTTTTGAAAAAATTGTGTAAGCTTCGTTACAATTTTATTCGCTTGCAGATTTTTTGTTAATGATACTGACAATATTTTGTTACTATTCGTTTTCTTTTTAATTATTAACTTCGGTTTTATTTCGGCGAATACTAATTTTTGGAGTATAAATGTAACAATTATAATTTACTGACCTGGTAACATGTGTTACGTAGGAAGGCGAAATACCACGATTCACTGTCGTGCCCACTTGCCGCGGGCAGGGGTTGCAACCTGAAGGAATGAGAAAAGAGAGGTACATGAAGCCATCGACATTCTTATGAGCTTTTTTTTTATTTAGCTCGTCAAATTTAATAGCACACCTTATGATAAGCTGGGATGCGGTCCAAAGAATAGTAGCCGCCATTATAGACTGTCTGTGGTTATGTGTAGAGTGGTGGACCCACTTTGAAGGTCTTGTGAAATGTAGTAGGTACCTTTTCCAGCTATAACAACCTCCAGCCGCTGACGCCTCTCACTAACGTTGAAGACGCAGTATATTTAATCACAAATATTTGCCATTCTAAGATCACGTTATTAAAAAGTATGATATTTAAGTAGGCGTATACATATATCCCAATAATAAAACGAACCCTGCGCGTTCCCGAACATGACACCTGGATATCTTGATGTCTCATAATCGCCCCTCATTTCGTCACCTCGCGCGTCACCGTCACCGCCATCAATCATGCCCGACAATGATTAATGACGCCAATAATATTCACTTTTCATAATATTTTTCACTTTACCTACTTGAAGTTTTGACGACAAGAAAACCAAAGTTTTATGGTAGTACCGCAGGTAGGTAAATATCATGATCTACATAAACATGAGGACTATTAAAACAAGTGTAACCATATCATTCTCATAGCAATTGCCTAGTTGAGTCCAAAGTTTGCACTTATAAGTCCAGGGTCGTAATTGGGCATAAAAATAATAAATATAGGTCCTACCTAATTCTAGTCTGGAATACCGCATCCTTTTTTTCTGTGACAGATTCTTAAAGGGTTGTGGGAATAGGTTAGTACTGTATTTCACGTAGGTGGACCCGCGGGCAATAACTACCTCACAATCAAATTAAAGTTCTGTAACCAATGATTTTACTAAGGAAATTTTATGTCCTTCAGATCTTACTGGTAAAAAATCGTACTAATTAATAAGACAGAAGGTAGTAAAAATATTTAACTTACTGTATTTCATCTACTACCTACTTAAATAAGTTCTTTAATAAAGAACAATATATTTTTAGATTCACGCCATCTATTAGCTTTTAGTAGAACTAATGCGACCATCTACTTTCTAACCTACCAGTTTGTTTAGTGACTCTCTGAATATGAATATAGGTGTCAGCACCATCTGATTTTAAACTGGTGTGATATAGTTCTTATAGATGGCAGCACAATATTAACTGTACCTCTGTACCGATAACGGTGAAGACCTTGTAAAAGAAATCGGAAACAAGCTCATAGAAACAACTGGTGACTCCCGTTCCGGAGCATCCCTGGTGCAAGTGCTGGCCATCGCAATCCGTGGAAATGCGGCGAGGGTAATGGTTATTATTTGATTAATTTATTGTCTAAATTGCCCTCTGTGGCGTACCGGTAGAACGTTCGACTGCTACGCTGGAGGCGCGGGTTCGATTCTCGCTCAGTGCAAATATTTGTATGCACGAATATGTATATTTGCATTGGTCTGGATGTTTCTATGTATAATATATATATGTACTTACAAAAAAAAAGTAACTAAGTGTGTTTATCCGCATTCTAGTCTCCATAACACAAGCTAGTTAAGCTGTGCTTACCATAAATCTAGATAGCGTTGTGAAGAATGTTGTAGAATATTTTAGAATATGATGACTGAATGTATACCTTTATATTAGTTCTTCAGTGGTGTTGCATACGTCCATAGGCCCCGGTAACCTAATGGTTACTGGGCACAAGCACACGGCCCTGATGGGATAGTTCCCATCAGGACCGAGTGCTTGTCTGCCACCTAAGTAGTATAAAAAATAGTATTAAAATTGTATTTACGAATACAATTACGTAATATTATCCTGCGAAGAAATAATTTGCTGAGCTACTTCCAATATTTTGATTTATATTTTATGAAATTGTTCACAGATTTTCATTTTTACGTATTGTTTGGGCATTGAAAATGATTTTTTGTCCGGTTTTTATAACAACTCGTCCTGTTGAGTTGCGAGCAAGGCTTCAGATAGGTACATTACCTACATAGGTACACCCACCAATAATGTATAAATTATGTATACCAATAATGTAGTACCAATAATGTATAAATAGTTTACTTTTTAGTTTGTATGCGCTAATCTCCGGAACTAGAGATGCTCTTGAAGAAGGTTACAGGCACAAAAACAAATAATTTACTAATTACTTACACACAATTTTATTTATACAGTTAAATGGTTTCTTCACAGCTATTTTATAGTGTGCTTAACACTTTCCTATAATGTGCCTAAATTGACCTCTTGGCCCTAAGAAGTAATTTTATTAAGTTAAGTGGTTGTAATAGGACGATAATGATTGCAGCCAAGATAATCACCGGGCACAGGTAGAACACAGACATAGAGTGATCTAGATACCGCAAGTGCATTCAATAGGATGGTGAATGTCTCCATATCACCATCGCCAATGATATCACATAGGCATTTAATTAATATCCTAATTAGTGATGTTAAGAACTCGAGTCTTTGAGTCCTAATTCAATAGACTCGACTCAATTTTACAAGACTCAGTGAACTAACTGAACTCTGAGTCTTGAGTCGAGCGTAGCTTCAGTCTTTTCATAAAGACTAGAGCGCTAAAATAGAACTCGAGCTTTAAAAAGAGCTCGAGTCTTGAATAGAGCTTGAGTCTTAAATAGAGCTGGAGTCTTAAAAAAGCTTGAGTCTTAAAAGAGCTCGAGTCTTATGTCTACAACGTATTAAGGTTTAATAATGTTAACAGTGGCAGGGTAATCCAAAGGTTTAATAAATAGATTTACGAGTACGTCAGATTTTTTCAAGATAACCAGATTATTCTGGCCTTTATACATACTTATAATATGTGCGACATCGGGTCAATTTTGATTGCTTGTGATTTTATTTAACTTATGTATTTTCTTCTGCCGCTTGCCTGTTATTAAAATAATAATAATAGAAACAATACTTCACTTAGGCCCGTGTATATTAATAAATAATATTGAAATTATCTCTTAGTGTGTAATACTTTATTTTCTTATTTCCTTATTCTACAATTAAGTTTTAGATATCAAGTAAAATATAATAAGTAAAATATATAGGTATAGTTTCCTAATTTTCGAAGACTTATTCTGGTACATATCTATTCAGAATCGGAAAAACTAGGTAAACTAGTATCTCTTAAACTATCTTCCTCTCGTACTTTCCGTATAAAAATGCTAATATCCTGGAGTAAGTCATAGTGCGTTTTATTTCGGGTACTCGATCCATCTCAAATGCTATCAGTTTAGCAAATTCTTGATTCCTTGGATCACTCGGTTGTTCTGAACCAAAATCAATATCTTTTAGTAAATTTGTACGAGCTCGTACCTCACACGAGTCCCAGCGATTTCTTTGATACACATTGGAATCTATGATATCTTCTTGTTTAACCTGCGTTTGTTTATCTACTTTTACTGAAGTTGTTGATCCTGATAATTTTCTCTTTTTTTCCTGATACAGTCCTGTCAAAATACTAGGAGAAGTAGATCGTTCACTATCAGCACTGGACATTTTGGTAAAAATATTAACGCACCACGTTTGAAAGTAGTCACTTTTAATAATATAAGTATAAGTATAAATTAATAAGACTGTGTCTTATAATTTTTTGAAGATTACAATTATTTTTCATGATTAAAATTATTTTTCCTAATCAATAACGCTTTTATTTTTCAAAATACACTTTACCAATATATCCCACAAAAGTAATATTTTAATGCCAGATTTAAAAAGGAACTCCAAACGGAATAGAACTCGAGCGCGACTCGCCCGTAAAAAGGACTCGAGCACTAAAGGAGACTGGAGTCTCAATTTGCGCTCAAGAGCTCATATGGACTCGAGTTCTCTAGTCTTGGGAGTTTTATTGTAATGAGTCGAGTCCTGTAATTTGTCAGTTGAGCTCAAAATTTAGGACTCAAAGACTCGAGTTCTTAACATCACTAATCCTAATACTCTCTAAAAATTAAAATAGTTTAGATAACCCCCGTCACAAAAAGTTAAAAATAAATTACGTTAGTTAACTTTTTAACACTGAAGTAGTCATGGGATTTTAATTTTTTTATTTAATTTAGATTTTACCCTTTTTAAATTAAATCTACTACAAACCCTTTCATTTGATACCCATATTAACAGAGTTGTGAAAAAATAATGTACTCCGATATTTTGAGGCCGCGGCGACCATGTTAGCCCGTTTTTGTTTTCATACATATCTAAGAACACTCCCGACTCCCTTTCAAACAAAAAAAAAACTATAACCAAATCGGGTCATCCGTACAGGAACTACGATGCCACAGACAGACACACATATACACACACACATACACGTCAAACTTCCCCCGTCCCCAATACTTTTTGCGTTTTTGCATCGGGGTTTAAAAACAGGAGTATATCAGGCCAAACCGATGTGGAATTTTGAACCAGTGTAAGATCACTTCAAGTGATACTATAAACGGACAAGGTTCTGGCGCAGAATTTTCTTAGAGATAGGAAAGTCTGATGGGTATATTGACCTGGCGAAGTGACCCCAGTGACACCCTCGGGTCTATACCAAGCCAGTAAACCTGCTGAGTAACGAACGAATTCCTGTCGTAGGCGTTATTCGAGGTTGAGAAGTGACAGTCGCACCCGTCAATGCCAGTCAACAACAAGAAGTAAATTTCAGGTTCCCAAGTGCAAAAGTAGGCAACTGGGCGATGATCATAAGGATGTTGATGGTTGATTGACTAGCAAAATTGAACGTAGGCTAAGGTAGTAAGTTTAGTGACACGGTGGTAGTTTGGCTTGGCTTGCGGTATCTAGAGTGCTCTAAGTCTGTGGCCGCAACTATGCTAAAGAGAATTAAGTGTATAATTGACGTAGAGTTAATTTCACTATTACCTACAGTAGGCTTTTCTCTTTCTTGCCATTAACCTTCCTACGCACCTACAATAGCGTAATAAGCATAGGTACCTACTTAACCTTTGCGTGGTAATTGAAACCGGAAGAGCTGATGATGGAGACGGTCATCCATTCGATGTGCGTCAACGATATGACGTCACAAGACAAGGTATTCAAAAGTAGTAATAGCATAGTCGAGAGGTCACGAGAGCCACCCTTACGATCGACAGGTCGGGGTTTGAAATCTGATCATTACCGTACGGTACAGAGGGCGGGCTCTTAACCCGGGGGTTGTCTGGCCATTTTTTTTATACCACTTGGCAGACGAGCACACGGTCCACCTCATGGAAAGTGGTTACCGTGGCCTATGGACGTGTACACCGATTTACGTGACCGTTACTTACGTGATCCCACTTCTAACACAAGCAATTTAACTTATTTGTAGCATTAATAATCTCGGTTATTAGTGCTCTTTAAAAAAATGATACAATTTCATGTTCATATTTCTAACAAAAAAAATACGTCAGCACTGGTGTGGCGACACTAGGGTATCTCCTATCCGCAATATGTACTAGTATTGCACACGTCGATAGGTGGCCTATGGACTTGTGTAATACTAGTAAATACATCCCAGCAGGTGAGCCGTGTACTTGTTTGGTTACAAAAATACAAATTAAAAAAAAAAAAGAAAATTAGAAAGGACCTCCTCCTTTTTAATTCAGTTATCATTTTAAACTTTACTAAGCGGCATCCGAGTTTCGTGGTGAAAGCCTCAGATGCAATAACGCTTGGATGAGGAGAGGGTTTTAGAACATGGCTCCTAACACCTCTAACCTCCACCTACCGATTTCATATTTATCAATATATTAAAAATAATAACTGGTAATAAATAGCCTCATCCACAGTTATTCTCACTTCGTTGCCAGTGAAAGTAAAGGCGTTTACTCGCCTAGACTGTTCGGCAAGTGAACTACCAACCGGTCGAGTGTACACGATACCTTATGTTTATTACCTAACCTATTACTATAACTGTTGTAATTAGAAAAATTAAAGGAACTTCTTCCCACGCACGCTCAAGCTGTGGAATGAATTCCCTGCTACGGTTTTCCCAAGCAATGGGGTTTTTCAAGAAGGACATCAGAATGTTCTGACAGAGTCGGCAGTAAGAGTGTGACGCCCCTGTCGTTGCTTACGACTAAAGGTTACGGTAATCACTTTCCATCATGACCGTGTATTTGTCTACCATACCATAAAAAAGTTCGTGACTAGGTAATTAATTAAGAAAAAGTGGAAATATGAGTAATTTATTCAGTAAAACTTTTTTTATCATTGGTTGGCTCACGTATGACCCATATCTCACGTGATGGTAAATAATGATGGTCTAAATTATGAAACATATTTGCCTAGGTGAAACATATTTTCCTGAAATTTGAAACAGCTTACAGCTTTCCTGAAACACAGACTCAGGCAGAATTTTTTTTTATACAACTTAGGTGGCAGACTAATACACGGCTCACCTGATGGATAGTGATTGCTGCGACCTATATAAACGTGTGCAGCACCAGAGGAGTGACACCCGTGCTACCGACCCTGTAAGAACGTCAATTTATTTACATATGAAGTCTAGCATCAAATTTACTAACCGCTCCAGTGTTCTCGCTAACCGCTCCAGTTAGCCCTATGTCTTAGTTACTAGACAAATAAGACTTCCTCTCTATTAGACAGAATGTCTGCCTGTTTATAATATTATTCTTCATTGGTTGTTCGCGCCTCGGTCCGCGTCGATATTGGTGAACATAACCTATGTCTTCTCCAAAGCTCTAGTCTATTTCTGTACTAAAATTTCAAAAAAATCGGTTTCGTTGTTTAGGCATCCAAGCGTATCACAGAGACAGACAGAGTTACTTTGACATTTTTATAGTAAATCTAAATGTGTCTGATACGATTTTACTTAAGTGTTCAACTATAACTTGTTCAAAGTTCGCATTTTGTACACATAATTATACATGAACTGTATAATCTATTATATATCCAAACGCCTACTATCACAGCTCCTCTGTACAGTTAATCCAAAGACAGTGACAATTAAAAATTTCGCCATTAGTCACCTTTATAAAATCACTTTCACTGTTTGTTACACAGAATCCGTCTGATTAATATCTCACGACTAGTATCACAGCCAGTATGTTAATAGGAATTTCTAAAATAAGAAGTTCCTTGACCCGCCTTCCGTTTGTGAGTCCTTGAGAATCATAAAGTAAATTGTGTATGGTTATACTCTTCTCTTGTTAAATTCATAAAACAAGCATTTGTATACGTTTAACAAAATCTATATTATAAATATAAAAAACTTATAAATATAGAACACTACCATAAAAATCTATTTTTTCTTCTTTAATCTATAAGATATTCCACGTAAACACAGTTCTAAAAAACGATAATATCGTTAACTACCGCGATTTGAGTTTCTAATATAATATGAAGCTTTCGAGATCAAATTTTTAATAAAATTGACCTTCTTAGGGGATCCCTTAGAAAGGTGAATTAGGAAATATTATCTAACCTACCTACCTATGTTTGTATCTAATATACCTTTCTAAGCGTCCAAGGCAATTCTGATTATTAATCTCAGGATTTTTGCCTCTAAATAACAGTCATATAAAAGAATCAAATTATAAGTCAGGCAATAGATTGCAACGTTGGCAGTGGTTGGCAAGAATTGGAAAGGGAATCTGTCAAATTATGAGTGCGTTTGTATATTGAGGTCAAGTGGACAAGTCATCTAACTTAACTGTCTGTCTATTGTAAACCTCTTCACATGTAAACTGTAATAAGTATGAAATACTTATCGGTTGATTGGATAAATAGTAAGAATCTTGAGACTATGTTGACATTTTCGCAATTAGCTACAACATAAATTTTTACAAGTAACATACAAGTAAACATTAACGCGATTTACGATAATGCAATAATAATCGAGTGTGTTACTCTCAAATTCAAATTCTTTATTTCTTAAAATAGTGCAACGTAATTACATTTTTTTGACGTCAGATTCTGCTTAAAACTAAGTTTACCACTGCTGGCTAGGCGCTAGTAGAGAAGAAACGGCCCAACAAACTCCACTGCGGCATTTTCGAGACGTCAGCTTATATAAATGAAGATACATAGCTAGTGATTTCATAAGACTAATTTATTTTTGTCTCGTGTCAAGATAATTAAAAGCACGAGCATATAATAAAATAATTAACCTAAGTTAAAAATAAAACAACATACATAACATAAACACACGCCTAGATCCCCGAAGGGTAGGCAGAGGTGCTAGCACCCACATTTCGCCAATTTACTTTTACGTCCCAATGTCCCAATAGGTGGCGAGCCTATCGCCATTAACCGGGCACTTATAAATCTGCGATAAATACACACAACTTCGAAAAGCATCGCAAAGTCATTGGTGTGCGCCATGGTAAAACCTGGGATCGAACCCAAGATCTCGTCTCAGCAGTCCATTAACCATACCACTAGGCTACCGCGGTTATAAAAATAAAAATAATTGTACATATAAAGCTAAAATATGGAAAAAAAGTTCGCGTGCATAGCATTTAAGGAGAGACCTGCGCCATGTTCAAGGCACTATTTAAGTAATGTCAATATTTTGTATTTTATATTTAAAATAATATAAACATCCGAATCGAGAACCTCCTTCTTTCTAGAACTCGGTTAGTAAACAAGATCTTCGTCGTGTTGACCTAGAACTCTAAAGATCATGAGAAATCTTATTTTGTCTAGATTTGGCCCAGAAATTAAATCAGATTATTACTAAATATATATTTGTATATTTATGTTTAGTATTATTCAAAGTCACTTTGGCCACTTAGGTGGTAGACAAGCACACGGCCCAAGTGATGGAAAGATGTGTGCAACACTGGGGGCATTACACTCGTGCTGCGAGTAGTAGCAGATTTTGGGTTTATTTTATTTGTAGTAATAATATTATGTGGCGCCGCGTGGTTCCCGGTAGAGTAGGATTTGGACCACCCGATCTCTTCCCATGCGGTGTCATGCAAGGCGACTAAGGGATAGGGCTGTTTTACATCAGACAGATATATGTATGTATACAGCTCAGACTCAGCCTCAGATACTGGACTTGAGTCAACAATAGCGCTCGGAAGACGGCAATAGGCTTATTACGTTAGACCGAATTCAATGATTGGTGAAATTTGGTTGTCAATTCACCTCTGCATAACTCTCCGGGGATAAAGGGCATAAAGGCGTAATTATATGTATGTATGTATGTAATATTATGTACCTAATCATTCATGTAAGCAAAAGGGCCTTGTTTCATAATTCTATGAATTAATTTTGAAACTATTTCCTCTCACTAGTACGCAACTGGTTTAATAATATGTTAGTACAGAATCAAAACCATATAATTCAATTTGATATTAGGTATTCAATGACTGTAGATAAAACTTTACCTGTTCCAAAAGCAACTACGAGTAGTAATTATTAGTACGTCACAGTTGACTAGAGCGCCATTATAAACCAACTTGATAATTGAACCAATTATTCAATTGGTATGTAACACGATTACTAACTACTTAATAACACGAGTAAAAAGTTTACAGTAAAACGAAAATGACAGTAATAGTTTACTATAGTGTTTGAAAAAATTATCAATCATTTGAAAACAGCATTTGTAAGCAACTACCAGAGTTTCAAAAGCTTGAGCATGGTGCAGGCCCCTCCTAAAATGCTAGATCTGCAGCATAATATTGTAGAAAGCACGCGTCCTTTTTTACTTAGGTTAACTTTTTATGGTAACGTGTATGATATTTTGTATACCATTACCTATACCACGTAAATGGTAAATATATACCTTTAATTATCTTGACACGATCCAAAAATGTACATTTGTTCATATTTAGTCTTGAGAAAGCATTATTTATAATCTGACGTCTCGAAAATGCCGCAAGGGAGGTGGTTATGCCGTTTCTTCTCCACTAGAGCGCCTAAGAAGCGGTGATAAACTTAGTTTTAAGCAGATTTGACGTCAAAAAGATGTAGGTAATTACGTTGCACTATTTAGAGAAATAAAGAATTGGAAATTTTATAAAAATATGTGTAACTGAAAGGTAACAAAAATATCATGTGTCTCATTTACTATTTCTGATATATTAACAATACCTACATAACAGTATTCAACAGTAGCTACTCTTTTGTACGCAATACATCATCCTTATTAATTTATTATATGCTACTATTTACCAACTTCACATAAAATATCTTTAATGTTTTATTAGTAGCCTAGAGGTATGGGTAATGGACTGTTGAGACGAGGACTCGGGTTCGATCCCAGGTTTTACCATGGCACACACCAATGACTTTTCGATGCTTTTCGAAGTTATGTGTGTAATTATCGCAGGTTCATAAGTTCCCGGTTAATGGCAATAGGCTCGCCACCTATTACATTGGGACGTAAACATAAACTGGCGAAACGTGGGTGCTAGCACCTCTGCCTACCCCTTTGGGAATTTAGGTGTGAGTTTATGTTATTATGTTATGTTATATATTATTTCAATATGAAAATCCTTTGCCAATTTTCAATCATTTATAATTTACTTTGACTATAAACAAGTAACTTCCTTTGTTGTCAATCTTATAGGTGATATTGGTGTATAATAAACTATTTTATTAGTCCCTGTAGGTCCATAAATAATGTAAGTGTTCCTGTAATATTTGCATTGCGGTCCAAACGATCTCGGGAAGTGAACGCCAGTTGCAAAGTATGGAAATGGATATGTCGGCATATCCGGGAAAGCGCGATTATACTCCGGAACGGTCAAGTAACTCGCCTAGTATTATATTAGACTGAGAACTAAATCTAATTCTAGATAACTTGGGACACGGAAGTTATAGCCGGCTCCGAGAGTGGAAGTAATTGCTCTTGGTGAAGTAAATAAGCAACGTGACCGTAGAATACGACTGGTTATATCGGATACGATATGTACTTAATTTAATCTGATCGCAGATATGTATATTGGCAGTATTTAAAGGCTGTCCACAGAACAAATTATAAATTCAGTTTTCGGTTGGATTGAACAGAGTTAATCGGGTTCTTCAGGACCTTATGCACTTTTTGGTACCTTTTGAATGAAATTTTAAAGCATTTAATATGCTAACTATTCAAATCAATTAACATAGAAAAATAAATAATATTAAATAATTAATATTATAAATATTAATTGATTGTAAGTACTTTGATGACCCAATGGCTTGGTTATAGATTACAGGGACGGACAATTGGGGTTTTATTTTAAGAAATTCTTACTAGGAGTTACGCTTTCATGTAATATTGTCACTACATACCTACACATATCCACGCCTGTAAATCTCTGAAGGAGTAGGCAGAAGTGTATTATGTCTCATATGACTGACGACCTGAATAAGTTGGTACAGAATGGATGCGGAAGGCAGAGGATTGGATGAAATGGCGCACATTGGGAGACACCTATATCCATTGTCCAGCATTGGTTTGCAGTGGGCTAAATGATTGACTGGATCATTATATTTCTATGTCTTCGCCAATTTTATAATTCTCACCCTCTCTTCTCAATCACCTATCAGCAAGTTGCAAAATTTGCTACAAGTAATACAAAATACTCTTTTTTTTTTTTTTTTTTTTTTACGTGCGCAAAATCCCCACGGATACCTCCCCACCGGAGCCGGTGGAGGAGGTTATGTCGGACTCGAACCGACTAAAACGCACGCCGCCTGTGGGTCGTTTCGGTTGCCGAAGGTGAGGTTGACAGGCATATCCCTCGCACCCCGGCCGACCCAGGGCCATCTCTCACGATCTAGCCCTCTTCTCGGGTGTGGGGACCACAGAGTCCCCAACTCGTCCCCGGAAACGGGGAGGCGCGCCACGCGCGCCGCCGCCGCGGCCTGCTTCTGCCAGGGTGACAGGCGGCTTCACCTGTCACCCCCAGGCCGGCGCTCATGGGGGGCGGAGGTCGTTCATCGACCTCCGACGCCCGAGTTGCCTTCGTGCGCGGGCAGCTTGTCTAGCGATCCTACGTCGCTCCCGCTGCCGCTCCCACCCCGCCTCCTCCTTCACGAGCATTACTTGCTCGCAGAAGGAGGCGCCGGCCGCCCACGCATCCGCGCAGCGAACCATCGCCGCGAGCAAGGTGGAGAGCGTGAGAACCCTCATACAAAATACTCTATTGCATATTCCAATAATTTAAAAAGTATAATTAAACATCCGATCTTTCTTGACGGTTCTGCAAGTGATCTACTATTGATAATAGAAGATTGTTCAATAGCAGCAAATATAACGACTATTGTCATGA
Source organism: Eilema griseolum (assembly GCA_963662185.1). Classification (NCBI taxonomy): domain Eukaryota; kingdom Metazoa; phylum Arthropoda; class Insecta; order Lepidoptera; family Erebidae; genus Eilema; species Eilema griseolum. Next base: position 598,013 of record OY759242.1, read on the forward strand.
TTATGTAACTTCAAACATTCACGGCGATAACTCGAAAATGTTGTAATATACCGAATATAATTACAATATTGGTAAAGGCTTGACAGGCGCTGGGCTGAGGACCGTGGAAATTGCTCTGTGATGGCATAGTGAAGCGTCGCTGTAGTCAGCCTTACGATCGAGTGATACCGGGCTCGAATGCAAGCCGTAATATAATCAATATAAACCCACTCCTAACACAAACAATTTAGCTAAGCTAGAGCGGTTAGCGGAAAAATTACCAATTCAATGAATAAATTAATTTATCGCAGAACACTGCGAGACATAGGCCTCTTCTAATGTTGGGCGGTGTGGTTCTGGTCTACTGTGTACACGTTCACCAGACGGTTTGGTACAGGGTTTTTCTTTGAGTTTTCCTTCTCTCGCAGTGATATTGTCTGCGTAATTCAGTCCTTTTACGACACCCTTCGGATGAGATAGGATGGTGATACTTATGTTCTTTCTCCATCCGTGTGATAAGTACTTACCGTTCCTAATTATTTTTTGAATACTATAAAAGGACCAATGACTCGAGCCTGTACTCCCTTGATTTGTTTAAAATGGTAAACTATGATTGGATGATTAGTGTACCTCCGCTTAGAATACAATTTGAATTGATATCGCAGCTTCCAAATCTATCGTATTCTCTACAGTAGGTCCGGAACAGAGGGTGCTAGAAAGCATCGCAAATCGTTACGCAACAGCCCATGGTGTGCAAGATTGTCTCGTTAATGATATTGTTATGGTGAATTTTGCCATAGCAATCACTGTGATTAGATTTTAGGCACTTGCCTGTCCTAGAGATGCAGCGGATATTTGATTTATTTTAGTAAAAGTAGTACTTTTACTTCTTTATTGCGAATGTTACTCCACCAGGTATCTCTGCAACACAGGCCTGATATCCCTGTCGGAGTAATATTCGCTAATCGTTTTCATAATGATATTATTGTCAGATGAAAAAGCACTTAACCTCGAGACACATATCTTGAACCTACACGTGCATCCATGCTTGATGAATTAGAGCTCGGCCACCGCCGTAGCACGCCGTGCTATCCTAAAAAGACACTTAAGAAACGTATACCGAGTATATTCACTTTTGGACCCTTCGCTTACCATACTCATAACCTACTGCTGTTAGTCTGTGAACCTGCTAAAGCGATCCTTTGGCGCTATAGTGCAACTTGGAAATCGCTAAGACGATAAGGTATATTAGGAAAAACTTCGATGATCTGAGGACATCCTAATTTTTATAAAGTTGCTTAAACATTTTAGTATTGCTCGAATATTACAGATTTTTATCATAATACATTTGATTACCATGGTCGGACTAGAGGCATCCGCTGCGAAATAGAGCATGACAAACCCAACAAAGAATCATTTCCCGCAAAAGAGTACAGCCATTCAGGTTAACAAACGGGACCACTTAAATGTAAACTATGGAACAACCGATTGACAGCCTCTGTGGCGTAGCGGTAGTGAACGCAGCCGCTACGCAGGAGGGTTCGATCCCCGCTCAGTGCAAATATTTGTATGCATGAATATGAGTATTTGCATTGGTCTGGTCGTGCCTCAGAGAGCACGTTAAGCCGTCGGTCCCGGTTACCATACGAACTTCTATGGCAGTCGTTACGGGTAGTGGGATCCTAAAAGTCCAAAATCTAGCTGTAATGCTCCGAAATAGCTTTTGAGTTGTGGAGGTCATATAGCAGTCACTTCACGAAAAATCTCCGGTTATAAAGCGGACCCCAGACTCTGAGGTGAAAGCTTCGAATGCGACTGCGAGTAACGCTAGAATGAAGATGAAGAAGAAGCAGATTCTCATGACCGGCGCACATTATTTTAATATAGTTGTTGAAAGTATAAGCATTTGCGAGCAAATTTGAAGTTTGATATCTACATTCGACTTTATCGATTCGCACAGGTATTCTAAAATTTGACAGGTGGAGCCGCCTATCACCTTAGCAGAAGCAGGTGATGCGCGCCTCCCCATACCCGGGGAGCAGATGGGGACTCCGTGTTCTTCACACCCAAAGAAGGCCAGCTTAAAAGAAATGGCATGGGGTCGACTGGAGTGTGAGGTATATGCCTCCTGCAACTACTGCTCTGGCAACCCTCCCTCGGACCAACAAAAAGGTATTCTAAGGTTTTAAATTCAGTTTGTAAAATGTTTTGAAAAGAGAATATTTTTGATGATTTCCTGTAGATTCATTGAAATTCGGCAATAATTCCTCACTTTCATCTTAAAACACGTTTCAACTGATAATCTATAGAGTATTTTTCATATAAATCCACGATTTAAAAACAATTTAGATAGGATCTGAATAAATAGTAAACTTGAGTAGTGAAATAATTGAATCATATTCAGGAAACTAATACAGGTTTGGCTATAGAAACAAATTAATTTTAAACTTACATACTTTCATATAAATCTCTCATCATCATCCTCCTGCCCTTATCCCAAGATTATTTGGGGTCGGCGTGTGTTCCTTTTCCATTCATCTCTAGTTGCAGTCATTTCAACATTCACTCCCTTCTTAACCATGTCATCTTTCACACAATCCATCCACCGCATTTTGGGCCTCCCTCTCCCCTTGTAGCCATCCACTTCCATAGTTAGTACCTTCCTTACGACATTACTTTTATCCCTACGCATTACATGCCCGAACCAGGACAAACGATTTCCTCGTAGCTTTTCTATGATTGGTGCTACTCTCAAACTTCCTCTAATATATTCATTCCTAATCTTATCCATTCTTGTCACACCACACATCCATCTTAACATTCGCATCTCGGCTACATGCAACCGTCTTTCATCCGTCACCTTTACTGGCCAACTCTCCGATCCATACAGGACGGCAGGCCGGATCATGCTTTTATAAATTTTGCCCTTCAATCGAAGGGGCATTCGAGAGTCACATGTAGTTGCTGTAACCTGCCGCTATTTCATCCAACCAACGTTAATCCGGTGCTTTACGGCTCGATCTAATTCTCCATCGTTTTGCAGTAGTGAACCGAGGTACCTAAAATCGGAGCAGATTGGTATAGGAGCACCATCAAGCGCTATGACTGTGGGACTAGAGAGACCGCCGAAATCGCAGAACATGTATTCTGTTTTGGTTCTGCTAATTTTCAGGTCAACATTCTCTAGCCTTTGTTGCCACTTCACCAATCTACTCTGGACATCGGTTCCATCCTCACCAACAAGGACAATGTCGTCGGCAAAAAGCATACACCAGGGTGCCTCATCCTGTATATCCCCGATGTCAGAACATCCATTACTAACAGGAAGAGGTACGGGCTTAAAGCCGACCCTTGGTGTAAGCCAACAGCCACACTAAACTCATCGGTGTTACCCGCGGCCGACCGGACATGCGTATGAGATTGCCGGTACATAGCACGGATTAACTCTACATACTTCACTGGCACACCTTTCGCCTTCAGGGCCCACCACAAGACCTTTCGTGGTACTTTATCGTACGCCTTTTCGAGGTCCACAAACACCATGTGCAGGTTTTTATGGGCACGTCTATATTTTTCACATAGTTGGCGTAATGCGAATACGGCATTTCATATAAATCTCTACTGATACTAAAATTTCTCTTCAGGTATACTAATAATGTAGAAAAATAAATATCTTAACATATGCTTCTCGAAGTTTTGTATGTGATAATAAAAACAAAACAAAACACTGTGGGAAAATAAAACTAATATAATATTGTATAGTACATGCTACCGTGGGTATTGGGTATGGAGGTCAGAAGGATTCCAAGTAAAATCCCGTCAATTAACCTAGACGAGGATAAAATATGAACTTGACACATTAACAAAATTTACGATACGACGAACAAACATTCACGGGTTTTTTATGCCACTTAGGTGGCAGACCTGATGGGAAGTGGTTACCGTGGCCTATGGACGTATGCAATGCGCGCACCAGGCGTGTTATCATGAAGTGCGATCATGAAGAAACCTTCTGATGCCCCTCTTGAAGAACTCCATATTGTAGGTGCTTGGAAAAACCGCTGCAGGGAGGTCATTCCACAGCTTAAGTGTGCGTGGGATGAAGTTTCTTTCATACCGCATAGTGCGCACCGTCTCAGGTCGCAATGTGTGGGAATGAATTCCCTGCCTATGGCGAGAGGTGCGATGATAGAATTTAGCTGTGTGTTTGTCGCCATGGAGGTGAACTGAGATGTATCAAAACACATAATTTGCCAACTATGAATTTAGGTCCCTATTAAACAGAAGTGGGCATCTAATTATGTCAATGATGCACTTTTTATACTGTCTGAGAGAGAGCCCGTTATGATCGCCGGAGCTCAAGTCAACATCACCTGCAGGCTGCAACCAGCACACCAGCTGATCGACTTTCTTCAAAGCTGATTAGGAAATCATCCGAAGTGAGTGCTCAAATGAAGAAGATAAAGATACAGCGTCTACTACATGCATCTATGTCATCATCCCGTCATTATGCATGACGGACTTATTATAATAAATAATTATTAGTAATAATTCAGTATACTCTTATAAATGCTTGTCTAAATGATTATATAACCGTTCTTATTATAATATATCAATGATATTTTGCACCCACTCATCGATAACATCAGATTTTAGTGTTAGGTAAAAATAAGGTGTTGTATCAAGATGAACTCTGTCAAAACTAAGCAGTAAATATAACACATTATGTGGGTCTGTAATATTTTAGTATCAAACTTGTAAAATTTTGCATAGAAAGTGTACAAATATATACAAATTCTGTTAATATTTAAATGCGACTGCATCTCACTATATTGATGTGTATTACCTGCTCGTTATTAACATACTTATATGTGTTCAGCTCAATTGATTTAGGCCAACGATAGTCGAAAAATGGCTAGCACTGTGCTTGATAAATTTAAATTTCTCTTTGAATCTATTTCCAAAAATTTTACTATTTAACTGGTTAAAATCCAAATTTGTAGTTTATCGGAATAATTAAATTTAAATCATTTTCGTTACAGATTATCTTTATTACATTATAATTAAATTTAATACAATTAGTAAAAATAAATAATGTATTTACTTATAAAATGTATACATAACTATGCTAACTATACAATATATACAAAAATGAAATGGAGAAAAAGAGGGAGACTGCAACAGAAGATTATCTTAGATGAGGATGAGTGGTTAACAAAGATGCAATGAATCCCTTCACATGGACCTTTTTAGACTCTTCGGTCATTTTCTTTTTCATTTATTTCAAGTTGCCAATTAAAGGTGCATGATATAACAAGAAGATTCCCTTGGCAATAAATAAAAAGTTAATTTCAATATCATACGTAAGCCGCTCCGTGGCTTAGTGGTTTAAGGTGCGGGCTGGCGAAAAATAATGTTTGGGTGATGCTTCTTTCCAAATTTTTTTTTTTTTAACAAAACGTATATAACATAGGGTAAGTAACTAACTACTTTTGATAATATTTACATTAATAAAACCAATAATGAAATCAAATAAAATTCGTGTCGCGTCGTGGAATTCCTCCGTATCGCTTGCCTCTAGTGGTAGCATTCTCAAAAGTTAAGTGAAGATGTACTCATAACCTAACTGCAGATTGATAGTATTGTTATCACTATACAATGATGAGAATACTTCAAATAATGAAGGAAAATATGAATTAATTTCTTCAGTTATTTAACAATAAAAATAGAGAAATCCTCGACTTCCTTATTTCGCAAAACGCTAAAGTACAAGTTATTTCATGTTACGAAAGCGACATTGAGGATTAAATATCAATATTTGATCACTCTTCAGATAGGTATGTATTGCACATGTCGTGGCAAGGTGTGGTTTCACATGCAATGGAATAGACTAGTAAATCAAAATGCGTGATTATATGGACAGTCGAGCGATATTTTAGCTCTTACAGCGTGTAAACTAGATTACAAAACGTTACACATTTATTATAATAGTTGCAAAAGATGCGATCCAATTTGATGCGTTATATTTTGAAATTCGATTATTTTTTTGAGAATTGGCAAATGCAACATCGATGTGTGGGTATTAGAAACAAATGTTGTAAGTATAAACCTGATTATGACTACAAAGTTGTTGACATTTCACCGATGAGCCCGTTCACATTCCGGGTCCTCTTGCGACTTACTTTCTGTTTCCTTACTTACCTTCCTTATCTTCTTACCTTTGATTTGGTGATTCCTAAAGGTTTTTCTTGTTGAGAGGTGTTTCTGTGCGGTTGACGAATTTGTGAAATGACATAGGTATTATCTGTTTAACTTAATTGTAATTTTGACATCTTTTGAGAATTTTTCTTTGGACATGCAATTTTGATACTTTAATTATATTATTTAATCTTTGTCGGTCTCTTTGTATATATATTTACATATTGTTTGGAAGATTTTGTATTGTTATCAGATTTGTTGTTATTAGATTAAGATTTTTAATATAATGTGATTTTGTTCGAGAAATAAATGAATATGAATGTGAATATTGTCTGACCTCCTGAACCCCGGGAAGAACGCCTGCACCAGAGCATATACTGTCAATACATATGTGCACCGGTTTGCAAGAAGTGTTGTTGGCCTAGCCTCGATGGGGCCATGATGGGGTCTTAAACACCAATAACTACAAAGTCGCAAGTCATAAATCAAACTACCTTTCTTTTATCTTAAATGCCTTGTTTATCGCGGCTGATGATTTACGTAGTGTGTATCTTTAACAATGAAACAACATCGTGCTACTTGTGACAAAGTAAACTATTTAATTTATTAGTTTGTCACATAACTTCGTGTTTTGTTCCCAGCGGTGAGTAGGGTAGCCAGAGCTCACTGGAGAATTTGTGCTGTCAGTGGGAAGACTAAAGGCTTGTCCTGCTTTGTCTTCTACACTGACGGCACAAAAACTCTGTACTTACAGGGTTGGCAGTGCGACTGTGACTCCTCTGGTGTTACAAACGTCCATAGGCTACGGTAACCACTTTCCATCAGGTGGGCCGTGTGCTTGTCTGCCACCTAAATGGTATAAAAAAAAACTGTACACGTGACCCCTAAAAAAATTACATACATACACACAGTCACACCTTTTTCCCAGTGGGGTAGGCACAGACTACTGTTTTCCAATTGCCGCGATCCTTGCATAGCTCTTTCGCTTCTTCTACTTTCACAACTGTTTTTATACATGCTAACCAGTTTCGGGTAGTCCTGACAAATACAATTAGAAAATAGATTTTTAAACACCGTGGTGCTAATGATGAATCATGGTTTAAAATTAATATAAAACACATTTCAATCAGTTTTACGGATTAAGAAATATATTTGGAGTGATCTTTGACTTACAAGATGCATATTGTATAATGGATAAAATATTCGAAATTTCTCCGTTCACTACTTGGATGTCACTTTGTTTCTTCGGAGTACAATTTCTTTATCAGGGAGGATGCTCTTCTAAATACCGTTGCCAATGGCCAAAAATATCTTGAAATAGTAGTACTCAAGCCGTAGTTGTCTATGACCTCTTTTTATTTTGTTTTTATTTTGAGTCCATCAATTGAATGTACCCCATCGTGATGGTAGCCTAGATAAAATAATTATCTTTCAACAATATACCCAATGTTAACTCATACGGAACATATTATATGAATAGATCCTCCATGTTTAAAGAAACAGTAGTGTAAGGCAATAGAAAAATCGTCATGTTATTTTTTTCATTCGATTTACAGATCACAATTTTTGATAAGCTTCATAATTTATAGTTCCGAAAATCTCCGACAGTGCGCTCAAAATATTATTGATTGTTTAAATATTCTGTTTATTACCATAATTATCACAAGCTGTCATTTTAATTATAAAGTTTAAAATTTATTAAAGTAATTTGTTCTTTTTGAATAATATATTACTAGGGGTTCATTACACGATAGTTAGTTGGGCTCACCTCCGGCTTCTAATAGCTGCGTTAATTAATCTGCCGGATGAAGAGGTACCGAATTGTATAAATGAAAGTGTTTTGCAATTATTGTGAAAGTTAATTAGCGATGAGCGATTGTTTGTTGTATAATTTGATAAGAAACCAATGATTTGGAGAACTTTTACTGACGATCAAGTTGCGTTATCAGAATGAATATGTTCTGTGAAACGATACTTAACTCGGGGGCATCATATAGTTGAAGGCCTACAGGTAGGATTAAGATGTGAATTATACAGAAAAGGCAAACAGAAAAAGGGATGCATGAGGTGAGCTTAAAGCATAAATCAAGGAGACGGTGTGAATAGTGCAATCAGGAGAATCAGGAGACCAAGCGGCATGCCACCGTCACGCAAATTCTGTGTGAGCGTCGTTTTCGTACGTTTTGTATGAAAACGTTTAGACATGCAGTTTGATGCTTAGTCTAATATTGTGCATCCTGCCTTTACTGTATAATTGTATCGAAGTGTCTTGATATATTTCTAATTCGAATACCTGTGTTAGAAATAATCAAATAAATTGATTTTACAGGGTTACAAAAGTGTTTCAAACGTAACCGTTACATTTATAAATTACGCAAAATACCCTATGCAAACCACTTATTTATTTCTTTCTATTTCTTTATTAGCGTGATGAAACCACTCATACAAATTAAGAGCCGCAGCCACCCAAAGAGCAGTAATAACTATCGGATAGCTCTCAGATATCAACTAAAGCAACCAGCTATGAACATGTAAGGCCCGGTATCCACTAGGCAATTTTTGCCGCGCGACTTGTTGCACGACATTTTAGTTGCGGCAGCACGGCACTTTGTTTAACACTCGCGTCACATTGCGCGATACCTGGCAAGATCGCGCGATATTGTACAACGTCGCTCATCTTGTTTAGCATCGCGTGTTGTGCATCTATTGCTGTCCAGTGGATACTAAGCGTAAAGCATTTCATGTTGAAATTTCATCTTTGATAAATGAATGTTTAGAAGTTCACAATTTTGCGGTAGAAATGCGTAACTAACCAATTAACACAGATTTAGGACACTGATAGATGGAGATAATTGCATTCGTTATTCAAACCTTTAAACGAAGTGTTGCGGAATGATCCATATGTACCGCTCTATAACAACGTAAGTCTGTATTTTCTAAAGAGTTTGGTAATAGGTATAATTGGCTGGACCACGGAGTATCAAATCTAGATGAATAACTTGCAGCTATCGCTTTTGTACCACAATGTTGTAAAGATATTTAATAATTCGCAACGCTATTGGCACCTGTGATATTGGGTCTAGGTTTGTACTTTGTTGAAATCACCAATCATATTGTTTTAAAATTGGTCAGTGGTTAGTATGTGAGAGTGTTTCTACAAAGAGTTTAAGATTTGATTTTGGCTGGATCTATGATAACAAGTAAGTCAATGACCAAAAGTTATTGGACGCCTTCTGTCCAAAAATTTAATACAAATACATAAATAGGTATTATTTTGTGCAAAATTCATATTTTTTTTCAGTTTTGGAAGGTGACACAGATTGACAAATTATCTGTAATAGAGTTAAAACACCACAAACACATAATGGATCCAAAGAGTGTAATTGTAATACGTAATTCCAAAAATACTGTATGGCTAAAACGCCGTCGCCGCGTGGTTCCCGGCAGAGTAGAATTTGGACCACCCCATCTCTTCCCATGCGGTGCTGTACAAGGTGACTAAGGGATAGGGTTGTTTAACATCTGACAGATTAGTCCAGACTCAACTTCAGATGCATGGCTTGAGTCAACAATAGTGCCCAGAAAAAGCTCAGCCCTTATTACGTGAGACCGAATTCAATTATTGGTGAAATGTGGGTGTTAATCCACCTTTGCCTAACCCTCCGGGAATAAAGACGTGGTTTTGTGTAAGTATGTATGTATGGCTGAATTTGTCATACTTTTGTCCACACCATCAATGTAAACAAAGCCAGTATACCACGAAGTACCATTCCCGTTAGTCCCTCTAGCACTGGCGGGCTGTCTCACGTAGTGCTGTAATCACAAAGCCTCCGTCGCCTGCGGTCGCGGTTTGCCACTGTACTGATCCAACGGAGGTTTTAACGGGGATCTTATCGATTTATATCGATTACTTGGTGAAGGGTAAGTGTTGGGACGGATGAGCACTAGATAAGTGCTAGATTGAGATTATCTTTTTAGAGTTCCGTATCTGAAGGATGAATGACACTCTCTTACTAAGAATCTACTGTAGGCATGTCCATCTATCAGTGGGCTGTATTATCCGACTATTCAACTAATATCCTACTAATTTTATAAACACGCCTTCGCCACATTTCACCAATCATTGAATTCAGTCCCACGTAATAGTGGGTGAGCCTATTGTCGTCCTCCGGACATTATTGTTGACTCGAGCATTGCATCTAAAGCTGATTCTGGACTGTATATATGTCTGGTGTTAAACAGCCCTATCCCTTAGTCGCCCTGTACGACCCCGCGTTTGGGAAGTGATGAGGTGGCCCAAATTCTACTCTGCCGGGAACCACGCGGCGTTTTATATTTCATAAATATGAAAGTTTATAAGTTTGTTATTCAATTACGCTCTAAATGCTGAGCGGATTTGAAATGAAGTTTAGTATACAGATAGATTTATTTCTGGAATAAGAAATACAGACTTATATACATATAATAACGTCTTTATCCCCGGAGGGTTAGGCAGAGGTGAATTAACACGCACATTTCACCAATCATAAAAAAATAATAAATTCGGTCCCACGTAGTTGTGGTGTGAGCCCATTGCCGTCTTCCGGGCACTATTGTTGACTCAAGTCATGCATCTGAGGCTGAGTCTGGGCTGTATATATCTGTCTGATGTTACACAGCCCTATCCCTTAATCCTAAGACATAGGCATAAGAAAATTGCAAATAAGCATATATAATATAATAAATATATAATATTGCATATGTAAACTCTTATGGGTTACGAGAACTGAATCAAAATATTACATGAAACCCGAAATAGTTGGTCTACTTAATAACAGAGTGCGTATTACTTACTGTTGTTGCTATAAAAGTCCCTATTACTTAGCAAAACTGCAAACTAACTTTCCAAAAGTTCGAAAATAGACATAATATTTATACTATAAAAGTCCCAACAACAACTTTCCCAAGTCCAGTAATCGAACTAGGTTGAGCGATTTTAGTCATCATACTTACAAACGATCAGTATGAAAAATGGCTCGTCTTGTACAAACACAAACGAGCTTCACGTACGTAATACTATTGATTCAGCGCAATGCGTGTTACGCGTGTACTGCCGACTTGTCATAATATCTGCATAGAGGTGTTAGCGCGCGTCCGCAAATATTTGTGTGTAAATACTCAGTGTAGATCTTGAAGAGAGCGCACACTTTGTTATGAATGAGATGAATAGCTGTTTTTTTTAGCTAGGATCGATTATCCAACTGAGTGCTGCTACTGTAGTTATTGGTTTAATCAACCAATAAATTACAGCTACGGTGTGCTTAGGGTTATGTTCGGTTTTCGGATCATGGAAAGTGTTTTGTTGTTTTCCACCTAGGAAAAGGGGTGTATGTTTGGACGTTAATAAAATTCTCAGTAGCGGAGGGTAGAGATTCTAGGAGAAGATTCCAGTTGCAAGTAGGTAATCTGTCATGTTTGTACATTTTATTTGGGTCTGCAAACAAAAATAAAATTATTATGTATGTAGGTCTCCACGGTTTACAACTCTATATAAATCCTAAGTTGGCAATATGCACAATGAAGTCATATCGTTAAAGAATAATGTTGTAAGATAGTATTAGCATGAGGGATGTCACTGGCGCATGAAATTGTCCATCACACACGACTTCCTACATGCGTCGCACGGACCGCACCAGAAACTTACTTACATAAAGTAAGCAAATCGACAAGAATATTATCACATTATGTAAGAGACCTCAAGTACTTCGTGGATTTTAGTACATTTAATTATTTTGGGATACGTTACTGGCATTTGATATACAAACGTACCAAGAAGTTTTAGAGATTACCATTACGAAATTCTATGTAATGGTCGATACAATACGAGTGAACATGTTTTGCTGACTCAGCAATACTAGCATGGTCGCATGTAAGTACTACCGACGTAATGGCATCAGTGCTTGGTGATGGGTGAAGCCGTCTGTCACTCTAGCAAAAATAGGCCGCGGCGGCGACTTGCGATGCGCTCCTCACCTACCGGAGGTAAGATGGGGGTTTCTAGGTGCCCACACCCGAAGAGGACCAGATCAGGAGAGATGGCTCTGGGTCGGCTGGGGTGTAAGGGATAGGCCTAAGACAAGACCAAGACCCGACCCACAGACGGCGTGCGTTTCAGCCAGTTCAAGTCCGACATAACGTCTCCCATCGGCTCCGGTTGGAGACCCCCTCCAACCATGAGACGACGAGATCGGGAGACGAGTACACAGTGCGCTGGTCGTAATAATTCTTTTTATACAGGAGACGTCAAATAGCCTTCGCCACACCTGATGGTAAGCTGATAAAAAAAATGAAGAACAGTGATAAATTACAAAAAAAACTTTAAAACTAAATCATTCAACATACATAAACATAAACTCACGCCTATATAGCCGAAGGGGTAGGCAGAGGTGCTAGCACCCACATATTAAATATAAACAACTTTGGCATAATACTGTCTGAAGTTCACGCTAACATCACTCATTGAAAAAAACTGTTTTTAACGGATTCTGTCGCGATTTATTTGGAATTATTTACATATTTATTTATTACGTCGTGAACTGCGTTCACTGCGTGAACTACATAGGAGGCACGGGTTCGATCCCCGCTCAGTACAAATATTTATTTGTATTTGCATTGGTCTACTCGTGCCTCGGAAAGCACATTAATAAAGCTGTCGGTCCCGGATGCCGTGGGAACATCTATGGTAGTCCTAACGGGTAGTTAGAGCCCTATAAAGTCTAATAACTAGTCTAGATCTAGATTTGACATCGAATTTGGGTTGTGGAGGTCAGTTGGCAGTCGCTTCACGGGAAATATCGAAGTTCAGCCAATTTCGCAGTTAGTGTGGTAAAACGAACCCAGACTGATGCGACTGGGCTTAATATCAAATTACAATAGATACAAGGCGGCAGACAGGACAGTTAATGTAAACCAGCACAGAATTCTAGGTCTATATATATAGTCTCGTCTTAAATTTAATCTATCTGAGTGATGGATGGGTGTTCGATCCTCAATCAGGCCAGGATCTACATAAAAGTGCAACAGATATAGACAAACACACACACACACACACGGTATCGAATCAGTATTTAGCGGCTAAGGCAGCAGATAAGACCGTGGGCAACAGTAAGTAGCTTCATAATAATATCAATAGAAAAATAGTGATTGATAATAAACTTGATTATACACATAATAAAATAGAATACTACATTGACTTGTTTGTGAGAAGTAAACAAAATAATAAAATTACTGTTATACACATACATACATAACATATAATCACGCATTTATCCCCGTAGGGTTAGGCAGAGGTGAATTAACACCCACATTTCACCAATAATTGAATTCGGTCCCATGTAATAGGGGGTGACCCTATTGCCGTATTCCGGGCACTATTGTTGACTCGAGCCATGCGTCTGAGGTTGAGTCTGGGCTGTATATATCTGTCGGATGTTAAACAGCCCTATCCCTTAGACGCCTTGTACGACACCACATGGGAAGAGATGGGGTGGCACAAATTCTACTCTGCGGGGAACCAAAAAATTGGGCTCCAGACATTTATCACATAAATAACTAAGTGTTCATATAAATGCTACAATTAAGAAAAAACCTAAAGTTTAACCAGTATTACAATAATTTATTTTAGGCTTTTTTGAACTTTTTCCTATTTAAATCTATAGCATAACATCAATACTTATTTGCTGTCTCACAAGTAGAAAACGACATGGTTCCTCGTGACAGATATTAAATCGTGTCTTCTCTCCAAACACGTCAAACAGAAGATAGCCATCTCAAGTTAAATGAACAAATTATACAACAGTAGGTACCTATTGAGGTACTGTGAGGAGTGCCCAAGAACGAGTTCCATAAAGTTATAAATTATATTATATTATTTAACTTTCGTTTTAAGATCAATAGTAAGAACTAAAAAAACAAACGGACAATCTTTGAGGACTGCTGATAGATGTGAAAACTAGTAACTTGTGACGCGTCCGGTGATAGCCGAAGCATTCAGTGATAGCCCAAGCATATGGTGATAGCCCAAGCATTCTGTGATAAAGACGCGAGTATATGATTTTTGTTCACCCGAAAAGTGCTTAAGGCAGCTAAAGAAAGGTTGCAGCGACGCGCGGTCCGAATTATTGGGAACCCTGAGGTCACGAACACCCTCGAGCCTTTGCAGATGCGTAGAGATATTGCTTCCTTGGCTGTATTTTACCGTCTCTACCACGGTGAGTGTTCTGACGAGCTCTTCCAACTAATCCCACCATCTCCTTTCCTACATAGGACAACACGTGCAGGCCTTAGATGTCACCCTCACACTGTGCAGAATATACGAGCAAGAACCAAGCGGTTCGGAGACTCTTTTCTTTGCCGCACCACCAAGACCTGGAATTCATTACCAGCACACGTGTTTCCCTCTTCCTACAGTCCCGGGGCCTTTAAGCGGGGCGTGAAAAAGCATCTGATGAGGCCGCCAAGCTGAGTGCCACCATTGTAGCACTTAGTGTCTGTAATGGTGACCCTCTTTCCTGAGACTTTGCCTTTAGCTTACCATCAGGCGAGGTGAGGTCAAGTTGGCGTGTCCTATATAAAAAAAAAAAAAAAAAAAAAAAAAAAAAAAAGAAGTATTCACTTCTATAAGTAAATATCGATGACGGGATTTATCTACACTGAAACAAAAACTACCTATTTAATTTGCAATTCTTATCAATTGATTAATACACATAGTTCTTGCACGTTAAAATTGCAACACGCTAATGTCTAAGTGTATAATAAGTGAGTTTGTTGCGTGTTCGTCTGGCAGATACCCGTGAATTAATAACTTGTGCGATGATTTATAGCTCATTTCACTGTCTAGAAAACAAGGTTGCGATTAAAAATTAGTATGCCAGTTCTCACATAAACATCTTGCGATCAAGTTTGTAAAGTTGGGCGAATCGCGAGATCTGTAGCCATGGGTGTGTTGGGTGGAAAGCTGATGGTAGAAAAAGTCACGATTATGTGATGTGAATTGAATTTTAAAGCATTTAGTATGCTAACAATTCAAATCGATTAAAAAAAAAAATTAATCGGTTCAGACGGGATTCTAAACACTGAGCCATCGAACCTGTAAGGGTGAGATCGCGGATTCGAATTCCGCCTACACCGATTTAATTTCTTGGCTTGGACGGAATCCGGCCAGGGCACCTTAAAGAGTTGACGTCTGTGTCTGCGGGAGAGAATGGTGGTCGTCTTTTGGTATGTTTGACCAGGTTGGTAAATTTTTTACTTAGTGGTCAGGTGAACCCTCTGGTGTGCCCATACCTATACGGGGCCTCCCTTTTTGCTTTGGCCAAAAAGGATGGTGGCTTAAGGCCAATAGCGGTCGGCAGCGTTTTTCGCCGGTTGACTGCCAAATTGGCGTGCCGCGCTGTCAAAGAAGAAATGGCCGAATACCTACAACCACACCAATTGGGTTTCGGGACACGCTTGGGATGTGAGACCGCTATTCACGCTGCGCGGACGTTCGTAATGGGCCCGAGGAACGAGGGTTCGGTATTGCTGAAGCTCGATATTCGCAACGCGTTCAACACCTTGGAGAGAGACGTTTTGTTGAGTGAGGTCAGGGAAAAAATCCCTTCAGTCTACCCTTTTCTTCATCAAGCATACAAGCTTCCTTCCAACCTTTTCTTCGACAGTAACCTTATTCTTTCTAAAGTGGGAGCCCAACAGGGAGATCCACTCGGTCCACTTGTGTTTAGCCTAGCCATTCATAAGGCGATCCGAGGTCTCAAATCCAGCCTTAACGTATGGTACCTGGACGATGGCACAATCGGGGGCAAACCAGTAGACGTGCTGCAGGATCTGAAGACCTTAGTTCCTAGTCTTAAAGACCTAGGTCTGGAGGTGAACCCCTCGAAGTGCGAGTTTTTCCCCTGCGGCTCGGAGGCTCGATCACACTTTGTTCAATTTAATTCGTTTTTCCCTGGCCTAAAGGAACTTTCTTCGGCTGACTTCCACCTTTTAGGATCCCCAATTTTTCTCTCAGCCGTTCCTGAGGCCATCACTGCTAGAAAGCAGCTTCTCCTTGTCGCTCACGAACGTTAGAAAGGCCTTTCCGCGCACGTTGCGATTATCTTACTGCGCATGTGCTTCGCTCTCCCGAAGATTACATACTTGCTGCGGACCACCCCCACTTGGCTCTGTCCCGAGGAAGTTTCGTCTTTCGACGATGCCTTGAAATCGGTGGTGGAGTCAGTATTGAACGTTTCCCTAGATGGTACTCAGTGGAGTCAGGCGGCTCAACCAATCCGATGTGGTGGTCTTGGGGTGCGTTGCGCGCAGGATGTCGGTCTGCCAGCTTTTCTGGCGTCGGCACATGGGGTTGGTAGCCTCGTTACTAATTTATTGAATCCTAATGGTGACGGGGTGATCATACCTTTTGTGTCGGATGCTGTGTTAGCTTGGTCGGCCCTCAATGCGGACGCGTCTATCCCTGAACCAATGAATCTTCAGCGAGCGTGGGATGATGTGGGGGTGAAGCGACTCCAAGTTCAATTATTAGAGGGGGTGACAGGGGCAGATAAGGCTAGACTGCGGGCTGTGTCACAGCCTGAATCTGGAGCGTGGTTACAGGCATTGCCGTCCCCTCACCTAGGCACCCTGCTTGACGACGACTCTCTGCGTGTGGCGGTGGCTTTCCGCCTGGGCTGTAAGGTGTGTGAACCCCACATATGCACCTGCGGTTCCACGGTGGAAGCAAATGGCCATCACGCTATGAGTTGCCGACGGTGCACTGGGAGGTTTCCGCGACACCACGCTCTTAACGATATCGTCCGCAGGGCCCTTGTATCCGCAAACGTCCCCTGTGTGCTTTTTTTTTTTTTTTTTTTTTTTACGTGCGCAAAATCCCCACGGATACCTCCCCACCGAAGCCGGTGGAGGAGGTTATGTCGGACTCGAACCGACTAAAACGCACGCCGCCTGTGGGTCGTTTCGGTTGCCGAAGGTGAGGTTGACAGGCATATCCCTCGCACCCCGGCCGACCCAGGGCCATCTCTCACGATCTGGCCCTCTTCTCGGGTGTGGGGACCACAGAGTCCCCAACTCGTCCCCGGAAACGGGGAGGCGCGCCACGCGCGCCGCCGCCGCGGCCTGCTTCTGCAAGGGTGACAGGCGGCTTCACCTGTCACCCCCAGGCCGGCGCTCATGGAGGGCGGAGGTCGTTCATCGACCTCCGACGCCCGAGTTGCCTTCGTGCGCGGGCAGCTTGTCTAGCGATCCTTCGTCGCTCCCGCTGCCGCTCCCGCCCCGCCTCCTCCTTCACGAGCATTACTTGCTCGCAGAAGGAGGCGCCGGCCGCCCACGCATCCGCGCAGCGAACCATCGCCGCGAGCAAGGTGGAGAGCGTGAGAACCCTCACTCCCAGGGCCGCCACAAGCTCCCGCCTGGGCGTCTCCCACGCCGGACACTCGGTGAGCGTGTGCGGACCTGAGTCCTCGCTCGCGTCGCAGTGATGGCACTCGGACGTTGGCTCTTTCTGCATCCGACGCAGATACTTTCCGAAGCATCCGTGCTCGGTGATCATCTGCGTCAGACGGTACGAGAGGCTGCCGTGTGGCCTCTCTAGCCACTCCCCCATGATGGGTCTTACCGCCGTTACTACGGCGTGCCCTGCGCTTGGTTGCCCAAGTCGTCTCTCCCATTCTGCCACCATTTCCCTGTGGAGCCGGGATCTCACGGCCCGAATTTCTTCGGGCTCGGGATCGTGACCCCGCTCCCGCGCCGCCCTTCGGAACCTGTATAGCGCCGAAAGGCATCTCGCTTCCAGGATCCATGGTGGCGATCCGGCGAGGAGACTCGCCGCGTTGAATGATATCGTGCGGTACCCCCTTATGATGCGGCACGCCAACTTCCGCTGCGGACGCTGCAGCAGAAGCATGTGCCGATCACTCAGGGTGTCCGCCCACACGGGACACCCGTACAGGGCCATGGACCGCACGACACCCGCGTAGAGTCTCCTGCAGGAGTCATCCGGGCCCCTCAGGTTGGGCAGTAGCCGCGCCAGAGCGTTGGCTGTGCCCGCCAATTTGGGGCCCAGACTTCGGAAGTGCTTCCCGAAGTCCCACCGGCCGTCGAGCACGAGCCCCAGATATTTCATCTGGGGCTTGATGCCGATGAGAGTGCCTCCCACTGTCAGACTGGAACCAGGTGGTGGCGTGCGCCGAGGTCCATGAAAGAACATGGCCTCGGATTTATGCAAAGCCACCTCAAGGCCCAGCCGCCGGATCCGTTCCACGACTTGAGCAACCGCGGTCGTGGCCCTCAGGATCGCTTCGCGGTGTGTAGCTCCGCTCGCCGTCACTAGCGTGTCGTCCGCATAGCACGTGACGGCGGCGCCGTCCGCAAGCTCACCGCGAAGCACCCAGTCGTATCCAATGTTCCACAGTAGCGGCCCGAGAACCGATCCCTGTGGAACACCGCACGACATCTCACGCCGACCGACGCCGGTCGCACTTGGGTAGATGACGGCTCTCTCCGTCAGGTACGCCCCGACTATGCGGCGGAGGTAGAGAGGCACACTGTGGTACACGAGTGCCTCCCTGATGCAACTCCAGGGCAAGGTGTTGAACGCGTTGGAGATGTCCAAGGACACCGCCAACGTCACCTCACCCCGGGCAACTGCCTCCTCCGCCAAAGTCCTCACGCGCATGATGGCATCCACGGTGGACCGCCACCGGCGGAAGCCATATTGGGCATCCGCCAGGTCCGGCCCCCTACCAGAGAGGTGCTCGACGAGGCGCTTCGCAATAACTCTTTCAAAGAGCTTGCCCACCTCGTCGAGCAACACAATGGGCCGGTAGCCGGACGGTTCGTCCGCCGGGCGACCCTCCTTTCGGATGAGGACCAGTTTCCCCGTCTTCCACATCTTCGGAAACTGGCCCCGCTCCAAGCATGCGCTGAGGAACCCTCTCAGCCGGGGTTCGAGACCGTCTTCTCCCAGAGCTAGGACCCACGCGCGGCCTGGAATGCCGTCGGGTCCCGGGGCGGTGCTCTTCTTGGCTCTAAGCCTTCGCACCGCCAGCTCCAGTTCTACCCAAGTGACCTCGGGGACTTCGTCGTCAACTACCACACTGGGCGCCACAGGCGACCGAGGTGGCGGAGTCATCTGCGGCGGAACGTGTTCCGCTCGCGCCGGGAACAGGGACTCGACCACTCCACCGAGCAGAGCTGGCTGGAGAACCCGGGTCAACGGCGGGGCCCGGGGGCGCAGCTTTCCTCTTACCATAAGGTAAGGCCGCCCCCATGGGTCCCGCTCCAGCGTCTCCATGAGCTCCTTATAAGCCGCGGCTTTCGCCCGCTTAATCTCCGCTCGGAGGGCATCTCTGGCCTCCCTGTATCCCACATGAAGCTCCGCCACTCGGGGCTCCGTATCTGCGGTTCGGCTACGCCTCCTACGGAGTCTGGTCCACCGGCGGTGCGCGATCACGCAGGCTTGCCGTAGCCCCGCGATCTCCGCAGACCACCAGTAGACCCGACGCCTCGGACTATAGGGTGGTGCCCTAGGCATACCCGCATCGCAGACACGAGTCATGGCCTCCCGGAACCACACCGCCTCATCGTCGATATCGACAGGCCTGTCCGGCGCAATGGCCCAGGCCTGTACGATGGCGGCCTCCAGGAGGACCTCCCGATTCAGTCTCCCAAGCACCCAGCGTGGCTCGCGTGGGGCCGGTATGACCGGCGCATCACCCGCGGAGGGGGAGACATCAAACCGAACGTATCGGTGATCCGCCAGTGTCTCCACCCCCACCTCAACACGCCAGTCCCGCACACGGTGCGACAGCGAAGCGCCTGCGAACGATAGGTCGATAATCGAACTGCGCTCCGCGGCCACGAACGTGGCTTCGGCCCCGCGATTCTGGAGAACTAGACCGTGATTAGCGGCCCAGCTCTCCAGAGCCCTACCTCGTGGGTTCGTGTGCCGGGACCCCCAGGTCACTGACCAGGCGTTGAAGTCCCCGAGCACAAGAACCGGATGAGGGTGGCAGGCGTTGACGACGTCGGTCAGTCGCTCCAGCGACTGCCGGTACTCCCCTATGCGTCGGTGTAGGCTCGGCGTGAGATAGACGGCCACGACCGCAATCTCCCCCACACGCGCCGCTACGATGCCATGCTCCCTTGCCACGACAACAAGGGGGGGGGCACCCATAGCGGCGTTATAAACCAGTGCCGCCGACCCGTCCAGGTCGACCACCCAGGCAGGCCCAAGGGGCCGGTGAGTGTACGGATCGGCGACAGCGGCGACGTGTATGGACCACTGTGCCATGCTCTGGAGCAGAAGACCCTGAGCATCGGCACCGTGGCCCACGTTCGCCTGCAGGATGCGGAGCTGGGGATCCATTATGGAACCATCTCCGCATCCCGCCGCGAACTTTGGGTGGAGCCCCCGCCTTGCGGCTTCGGCTCCCCCCCGGTGCAGGCCTTGCTGCCAACCCTATGGTCGGCCGGTTTGCCCCCCGCTGCACACCTGAAACAGTGCAGCGGAGCTTCGCATCCACCGGCCGTATGGCCGGGTTGGCCACAGCGGAAGCAGCGGTCACCGACCGTCACCGCCGCCGTGCACTGCACCCCCACGTGGCCGACCGACAGGCACCTAAAGCACCTGGTCGGTCGAGCCTGCAGGAGCCGGACCTGCACCCGCACCACGCCTCCAACGGCGAGGAACCCCCGGTCGGCAGCCTTTTTGGCTGCTGCGATGGGGCAGCCGACAACTGCCGCCCCCAGTCCACGGCGGCCGAAGCGGATTGCTCCGACCTTCACCGCCTCTAGGGGGCAGCCCCCGGCCTCCGCCACGGTGAGGCGGATTTGCTCCGCCGTGATGGAGTCGTCCAGGTCCGAAATGCGCATTTCTGCGCATTTGTTGGGCCTAGACACCCGGACGTCGGCTGCGTCTAGCGTGTCTCGAAGCCTAGCCGCTAGGGCATCGGCCTGGGGACCGCTTGATGCGCCGGGGATCTCGAGTAACCGAGCACCCGTCCGAGTGGGTTTCACCCGGATGGGGCCCGGCATGTCGAGAGCCCTCATATCGACACAGGCTCTCGCCTGCGTGACAATCTGGGCGTACTGCACGCCCCGCTCCGCCGCCTCCGCCGTCATCGTTAGCACGACGGCGGTTGAGCGGGGGACGCGCAGCCTCCCCGGCACTCCCCTCGCAGCAGCCTCAGCCTTCTTGGCATTTTTGGCTGCCTTCCTCTTGGCCTTGCGCCGTTTCTTGGAGGCTCCGGCCACCTCCCAGCCTCCCTCCGGCGGGGAACTTGTGGAGGCAATCCCCACCGGGGTCCGGGCCGGCACTGGGGCTGAGGCTAGGGCTGGGGACTTCTTCCCCTTGCCCTTCCCCTTCCCCTTGCCCTTGGCCCGGGCACCCTGGGAGCTCCCAGCTCCCACTTCGAGAGCGACAGCGGCTCGAGCGACCGGAGCGACAGGAGTGGCAGGCGCAGCGGATGGGCTGCAGGCCGACTCCCGCGGGGCCACCACCGCCGGACTGGTGGGACCGCTTCTCACCGCTCCGGCGTACCCCGTCGGCGGCGCCAAGGGCGGGCGGCGGCTGGAGTCCATGACCGCCTCCATGAACCTCCGGGTGCGCTCCTCCTGCGTCACCTGCCACTTCCGCTGCTCAGCCAGCGCCGCCTCCTGCCGCTTTTCCATGGCGGCCATTGCCGCCATGCATGCCGCCAGTGGGTCCACAGGCCTAGCCGGCTGCAGCACCGGCGACTCCAGCCGAGCGGGCTGCGCCAGTGACACCGGCCGAACCGGTGTCTCCGGCCGCACCGGTGTCTCCGGCCGCACCGGTGTCTCCGGCCGCACCGGTCGCACCGGCGGCCTTGACCGCACCGGTGTCTCCGGCCGTACCGGTGCCTCCGACCGCACCGGTGACCTCGACCGCACCGGTGACAGCTGCGGCGCCGACGGCACCGGCCGCTCCGGCTGCACCGCTAGTCGCCGCCGCGCCGACCGCGTCACGCGCTCCGCGGGCAGCCCGGCGACGACCTGACGGAGATTCGCCACTTCGGCCGCCATCCTCTCCATCTTCTTGCGGTGCTCAGCCGCTGTACGCTCCACGCTGTTGAGGAGCTCAACTTGCCTCCTGCCAAGTTGAGCTCGCTCGTTCCGGGACTCGGCCAGCTCCGCCTTGAGCAGCTCAAACTGCTCAACGAGGCGCGTCGCAGCCAGCCGGACCCGGTCCTCCTCCGGCGTTAGAGCTCCAGAGCGGGCCCCGGCCAGTCTCTCCAGGGCCTCCATCACGTCCCTGGACGTGGAGCCGTCGGTACGAAGCGCGGGCGCCGCCGAGACGGAGGGACTCGGCGGCGCTCTCACATCTTCCCCGGCTGAGGCCCGTGAGGGGGCGGCTTTGGTGCCCCCACCCTGCACCTTGCGGCGGCTAACCGCAAGCTGCTTGGGTGGGGGGGGACGCATCATCTCGTCCCCACCAGAACTACTGGAAGACGAGTCGGTCAATGTCAGATCGAGATCCGAATCGGTCTTCTCTGGGGGGATGACTTTTTTCCGGCGGTTGCGCTTCCGCCGTGCAGATTTGCGGGTCTGCAGACCCACCGGGCTGTTCGCCCTGCTCCTCTCTGTGGCGGTGTCGAAGTCTTCCGACACCGTCCCGGCTTGGGACGCGACCTCCGCGTCGTGGTGCTGCGCGACCTCCGCGCAGACTGTTTCATTCGGTTTGGGATTGGGTTTTTTATATGAATTGTCCATGTAGTTCCCACGATTATGACGCGATATAAACTACACTTCCTGGGTGACGCTCATTCCAGGAAGCGGGGTACATACTGTGGAGTTCCCCAGGTATCCACAGGTTTTAAGCGACTTCGCTGTCGGGTTTTCAAGACTTTTCCTTGTCGCGGGCCGGCCAATTAAGGCAAGCCCCGCGGCCTTCAGGATACCGGCTTCCCAAGTGTGGCTAGCACTCAGGTCGTTGTCGATATCCTGGAGGTTACGCGACGCGGGAGAGCAGCCAACTCTCCCAACACCGACGGTGGCACGAATGCCTGCCAGCCTCTGCGCGAGCAGTAGGCCGGCCCGTCCCTGGATCCCATGGATCCTTGTGTCGCCCCCATGTCCCCTCTGAAAGCAGAGGGATACCGGGAGCGACAGGCTAGCCCTAAAAAGGGCTGTTTGGGATGGAAGGGATTCTACGAATCCCTTCCCGCGGGCCTTGCAGGTCCGCCATACCACGACCCCCTCAGGGTCAGCTAGCCCTAAATAGGGCTTGTCGGGTTATTTGTCGACGGCTAGCAGAGCTCCTTCTCCTTGGAGTCAGAGTCTACTAACCGTCGTCCAGGGTGCACCAGCCTCCCCGCTTCCGTTCCCCAGGACCGCGGTCCAGAGGGAAAAGAAACAGGTAAGCCAACGTGGAGGTTACCCAACCCGCACCCCTCCCCTGTGTGCTTGAGCCTCCGGGTCTGAGCAGGTCGGATGGTAAGAGGCCGGACGGACTGACTTTGGTGCCCTGGAAGAACGGCAAATGTCTACTTTGGGACGTAACGTGTGTCAGCACGGTAGCCGCCAGCCACCTTAGTCGCACCATTCACTCCGCGTCGGCCGCTGCGGAAGACGCCGGCTCAAGGAAGAGGCTTAAGTACGCCGACTTGGAACCGCTGTACCAGTTCGTGCCAATAGCGGTGGAGACTCTGGGGAGTTGGGGCAAGGAAGCTAAAAGCCTTATTAAAGAAATCGGACAGAGGCTCATCGAGGCGACCGGTGACACTCGTTCCGGGTCGTTCCTGGTCCAAAGGCTGTCCATTGCCATCCAACGTGGCAACGCAGCAAGTGTTATGGGCACTTTTGCACCGGGAGCGATCAGGGGCGGGTTATTTGATTAGTAGTTTTGACATATTGTATTGTAATAAATGTATTCGATGTAAAATAAATAAATTATCTTTATATATAAATAAAAAAAAAAAAATATTTAAAATTAAATTATTTCTATCTTAATCAATTATGTGATATGTTTATAAGGATGCCGCGTGGCTTCCGGCAGAGTAGAATTCGGACCACCCCATCTCTTCCCATGCGGTGTCCTACAAGGCGACTAAGGGAAAGGGCTCTTTAACATCAGACAGATATATTCAGCCCAGACTCAACCTCAAATGCGTGACATGATAAAAACGGCAATAGGCCGCCCGATTGAGCAGTCCGACTGGGGAAGTACGCCGTCCTACAGAATACCGTGGTTATAATAACTTCGTGTTGTGTTCCTAGCGGTGAGTAGGGTAGCCAGAGCTCACGGGAGAATTTGTGCTGTCAGTGGGAAGACACACGGAAGAAAGGCTTGTCCTGATTTGTCTTTTACTGACGGCACAGAAACTCGTACTTACAGTGTTGGCAGCGCGACTGTGACTCTCTGGTGTTACAGACGTCCATAGGCCACGGTAACTACTTTCCATCAGGTGGGCCGTGTGCTTGTCTGCCAACTAAGTGGTATAAAAAAAAAATAGGCTCAAATACAATGATTGGTGAAATGTGGGTGGTAATTAACCTCTGACTAACTGTAAGTATACATACTTACATGTTTACAAAACAAAAGATTGATAAGCCATATTAAGAAGGAGTTGGAGTTAGTAGTAGTAGGCTCCGGGCTCCGAGGGCTTCGAAAGCTTCGAATAGTTCTGGGAACTAAACTGAAATTATGATAATATCAGTAATGCCTATTAGAATGGGTTATGATTTTCCTTTTGTCATAGAGAGTATCCTCCAAGGAACTGACTTTACCAACCCTCGCTGGTTAACATGGTATAGGAAAAATTGGCGACAAAGTGGTTCACACTTACAAAACCATTTTGTACCTCTTACTATAACATACCATAACATAACATAACATAACATAACATAACATAACATAACATAACATAACATAACATAACATAACATAACATAACATAACATAACATAACATAACATAACATAACATAACATAACATAACATAACATAACATAACATAACATAACATAACATAACATAACATAACATAACATAACATAACATAACATAACATAACATAACATAACATAACATAACATAACATAACATAACATAACATAACATAACATAACATAACATAACATAACATAACATAACATAACATAACATAACATAACATAACATAACATAACATAACATAACATAACATAACATAACATAACATAACATAACATAACATAACATAACATAACATAACATAACATAACATAACATAACATAACATAACATAACATAACATAACATAACATAACATAACATAACATAACATAACATAACATAACATAACATAACATAACATAACATAACATAACATAACATAACATAACATAACATAACATAACATAACATAACATAACATAACATAACATAACATAACATAACATAACATAACATAACATAACATAACATAACATAACATAACATAACATAACATAACATAACATAACATAACATAACATAACATAACATAACATAACATAACATAACATAACATAACATAACATAACATAAACTCACGCCTACATCCCCGAAGGGGTAGGCAGAGGTGCTAGCACCCACATTTCGCCAGTTTATGTTTAGGTCCCAATGTAATAGGTGGCGGGCCTATTGCCATTAACCGGGCACTTATAAACCTGCGATAAATACACACATAACTTCGAAAAGCATCGAAAAGTCATTGGTGTGTGCCATGGTAAAACCTGGGATCGAACCCGAGACCTCGTCTCAGCAGTCCATTACCCATACCACTAGGCTACCGCTCTTACTATATAACTCTTACTATATACACAGTATACCTATAATATGGCCCACTTTTTATACCAATTAGGTGGTAGATGTACAATATAGGAGCGTTTTGATACTCTCTTTGAATACCCCCATTATATCCCATATTGTATTCGCTTGGAAAAAATATACCATTAAGTTTATCATCTCCTTCAGCGTGGGTCCACTATTTATTAACATACATTTTTATATCATAGTTAACAGTTGTATAATTTTATTTCTCCTAGTGATCATTACGCATAATATTCACTCAGCATAAATTTGAGGGCATAATTTTGTTTGCCATAACTGTTAGCATAACGATTAAGTAGCATAATATTATGCTTAAGCGTAATATTATAAACGCATAATGATGTTAGCAGAATGAGCAGCAGCAAAAAAAACTGACTAGTAACAATTTGATGATTGATATGAGGTCTGAGTGAGGTGTCAGAAGGCACATGTTTCAGAATTTGTCTAAAAAACAGGTGAATTGAAGTAAAGACCTTATTAAAGTCGGTTAAAAATTTAATCTAAATGATAATTTTCATATCATACTTAAATTATAAAAACTTTTCAAATCAAATTCAAGTATGATTAGGTGCTATTTTTTGCCAAGCTGCCCGTGTACTGAGGCAACTCGAGCATCGAAGGTCGATTAATGACCTTCGCCACCCATGAGCCTGGGGGTGACGGGTGGAATTTTTAGCCTGTCACTCTGGCAGAAGCAGGCCGCGGCGACGATGCACCTTGCGCGCCTCCCAGTTTCCGGGGACGAGTTGGGGACTCTGTGGTTCCCACACCCGAGGAGAGGGCCATATCGAGAAAAATGGCTCTGGGTCGGCCGGGGTGCGAGGGATATGCCTGTTAACCTCACCTTCGGCAATCAAAAACAACCCACAGGCGTCGTGCAATTTAGTCGGTTCGAGTCCGATATAACTCTTCCCCCCGGCTCCGGTGGTGGGGGTATCCATGGGGATTTTCAGCACGTAAAAAGGTACTATTTTTAGAAATGTAAGAGTTATAGATAAACTTTTGTACCTACTCAACATACGTTAACGAAAATCTTGGGGAACACATATTCGAAGTATGAAGTATTTACTGTCTGTGACTTACGGTCGTAACACTTAGGTGAAATTACTTCATGAGGTATTTAGTATTCAAATTAAATATTATACTTGGGAGTTCCAGTTACATAAGATTATCTTGGACTGCGGGCTCGGAGAGATATACACCAAGAGATACAGTATCTACACAACAATAATTCAAATTTGAGGCGGTACTCAAATGTTTGGTTCTGTTCTACTGTTTGGGTGGTGCAGCTTATTCAGCAAAGGGATTGGAGCTCGATTCCAGTGTCTTACAAAATGTTATTGGCATTTAATACTGATTTTATTTTTTCCCGAAGCACAGGATTTATGATAGTGCTTTATTTGCCATAAGAACAAAAAATTAAAATTAAAATTACGTTCCAACTGCTGAAGGGCAATTTTAATATGGGAGATTGCAAACTAGACCCAATGCCCATGCTGAGTTAAGAATATCGCAAAAACAACAAAATAGTGAGTAGTATTTCTATATCATAAGTAAGATCATACATTCATCTGAAATAGCTATAAATAATTCAATCAATAACAATATTACACACAAAGTAAAATCTTTTAATTAACTACCACAATTGTAATAACAAATCCTCAAACAAAAAACCATGTTGAAGTTATTACATTACAAATACTGTGGCGTATTATTCACATTGGACAATCAACAATACCTATTCAAATTATTACTAAAATTACACCATTATTTAATTTAGCTCATTACATAACGTAGCATACTCGAATTATTAAAATAAAAATCTATTTGAATCAGGTAGCATTGTTGTTTTATGAATAGAAGACTAGAGTTATTAAATCTTATGTAGGTACCCGAATTGCCATAGGCGTTTGTACAAATCCGATTTAAACTGTATCAATCAGTGGTCACTATTATTTTAGAATATTTCTTCCTCATTTCATGACATACTTTCAATCTGCTGTGGTTTAGTTGTTCTTGTACTTCCAGGTTTAGAAAGTCAATATTGACTTAAAGCTGGTAGATGTACCTATATTTCAAAATGTAAAAGAAGTATCGTAAATGTTAAAGCATTATAGTTTATCTGATATGCACTTCTAATAAGAAAAATAACGAAGAAGAAATAGGGCAATTCATTTGTGATTTCTTAATCATTTCAAATAGAAGAATTAATTATTTTAGTGTATATTAGTACCTAATAATAGATTTTAGTTTTAAATTTCAATTAAGTACTAATATTTACGTATTATACAAATCGTATAAATCTAGATATTTCAGATAAATATAGAATCCATTAGAAAGTTTTGTCTTTGGATTATAATCCCATCGATTGCTGGAAAGGGTAGACGCGGGCAATTGATTCCAATTTTAAAGAAAAATAATAGAAATAAAATTAGTTTTATACACTACACAAATTTTACTATAAATATAAATGCATTTTTTTTTACATAGAACACGTCAATTAGACTTCGTCTTGCCTGATGGTAAGCTGAAGGTAAAGTCTCAGAAAAGTCGGTCACCATTACTTATACATACCGTGTAAGTAATGGCTCATCATATGCATTTTCACGCCCCGCTTAAAGGACCCGGGACTGTAGGAACTAGGAAACACGTGAACTGGTAATGAATTCCAGGTCTTAATGGTGCGACAGAGGAAAGAGTCACCGAACCGCTTGGTTCTTGATCGGATGTTCTGCACCGTGTGCGGGTGACATCTAAGTCCTGTACGTGTTGTCCTGTGTAGGAAAGTGGAGGGTGGGACTAATTTGAAGAGGTTATCAGAACACTTACCATGGTACAGACGGTAAAATACAGCCATTGACGCAACATCTCTACCCATCTGTAAAGGTTCTAGGGTGTTCGTGATCTCAGGATTCCCAATGATGCGGACCGCACGTCGCTGCAACCTGTCGAGAGCATCTAGTAAGTACTTTGCTGAACCATCCCAGAGATGCGAGCAGTATTCCACCCAGGAGCGAATTTGTGTCTTGTATAGACACCGCTAACTGCTCCGGCGTAAAAAATCGTCTCACTCTGCTCAGGACTCCGAGTTTTCGTGAGGCTGTTTTGATGATACTTTCGATGTAATTTTTGTTATTCAGGTTGCAGCGAACATCCATACCTAGGATATTGAGATTGTCCTGCAGTGGCAGTGGCGTGCTTTGAAGAGTGGGGAGGGGAAGTGGAAGGAAAGAAGACACTTTTGCTGTTGCATTTGTTTTGATGTTGAGTTTTAAATGTGTATTCAACCGTTCGCCATGTGTCGTAAAACTCATGTGGCCGTTTTTTTACAGCGAATGCTCAGTTAACATTGCCTTAAACTGTATTAACTAATTTCTAACTTTGGGCAAAGTATGGCATCTGCTTATCTTATCTTATAACTACTATAGTAGCGGCAAGTTCAAGAAAAACATTTTTTAACATAACATTCCCAAACTGGACTCAAAAAGTGAAACTTCCATCCACAGAACTGCTTGAGTGAGTTTCGCACGGGCATTCAATCGTAATAAAAATGATATTCGTGAGTCGTGGGGCACTAAACCCAAATAAATGGCATATTGAGTACAACAATACGTTTGATGTTTTTTTTTTGTATACATTTTTGAAGTGCAAATAACAGTTCAAAAAAATTAAGTAGGGTATTACTACTCTCTTAGTGTATGTCTCGTTTTGTGCTAATTTGTCCATAATGCCTTATTTAGAGTAGTAGGTTACATATTTTGTACTAGTGCTCAACTAGGTTACAAAGCTTTCCGTTTCCATCCGATGTCAAGTCGCATTCAGACGAGTCGACTTGCTCCAGGTATGTTTAGGGAGTTCACCATTGGCGCCATCAGCGTTTTAATTACTGCCCAGTTATGAGCAACTGGACCATTAGTCTTCTGTGAATACACGTAGTTACAAGACAGAAAACTTCTATGAATAAATAACCTAAAGCACGCGCGTTGCGTTTTAAGTTTTGTATACAATGTTTTTTTTTTCATTATCAATAAAAATTTTAATCAATCAATCAAGCCTATAGCAGGCCACTTCTGGACATAGACTTCTCTCAATGTTGGGAGACTTTGGCCTATTACTTCCACGTTGGCCAGACGGGTTGGTACAGGGTTTTATTTCGAGTCTTCCTTCTCTCGCGGTGATATCGTCTGCATATTTTCCCGTTAGTCGCCTCTTACGACACCCTGCGGATGAGATAAAGTGATGATACTTGTATTCTTTCTCCTTGAATTAAAAAAATATTATCTTTTTAGATAATATTTTTTTACGTAAAGTATCCCATGGTATCATACGCAACGAAAAAGAAACGTTTTAGTTTACAACTCTTAACACGTCAAACATTTTATTACGTTTATTATTTATTAGTACTTTTACGGTTTTGATAAATAATATATAGTTTACGATGGCCACATCCCGTTTAGACTACTTTGCGTTTCGTAACAATCATAAAATACCTAAACAAAAATGACGTTTCACTTTCGGTTATTAACTCGTAAAATTTATGAGGGGTTACAAAAGTTGTAGTTCATTCCATGATGCAACTAGCATGATGCACGGTCAGCGTCAGAATGATCTAGACTACAAAGTATCAAAATAATCTCAACACCAAAGAATTAAAGAGCAATTATACTGTTTTATCGATTTATATTGTATTATTGTCCAAACCAAAGGTATGTACTAAATATCAGAACAATCAGTCAACAGGAAGGGGGAAAACCGCGTTCGTCAAGTTCGATCTGATGCTGACAGGGATATGCCAGAGTCTACCACAGTCTTGGCAACTGATGCTCCGAAACGGCCGTGCGGTTTTGGTCGGCTTGAGTCCAAATTAACCGTCCCCGCCGGTGCGGGGGAGGGGGTTCTGTAGGAACTTCTGCACGTTAAAAAGCATCTATTTACTATTCCTGAGTTGAAACTAGATAGCAAAAAGGTTGTCGTAAATATACTCTTTGAATACGAATATTTACCATGTTTATTTATCGGTTGTTCAACATAAATTATTTAGCATGTTGTACCTATGCCGTAAGCCGCGTGGTTCCCGGCAGAGTAGAATTTGGACCACCCCATCTCTTCCCATACGGTGTCGTATAGGCGACTAAGGGATCGGGCTGTTTAACATCAGACAGATATACACAGCCCAGACTCAGCCTCAGACGCATGGTTCAAGTCAACAATAGTGCCCGGAATACGGCAATAGGCTCACCCCCTATTACGTGGGACCGAATTTAATGATTGGTGAAATGTGAGTGTTAATTCATCTCTGCGTATACCTCCGGGGATAAAGGCGTGATTGTATGTATGTACGTATGTATGTTGAAAGTTAATTAAAATAGTTATATGCTAATTTTAATTATTTGCATATACTTTTTGATAATAATCAATAGTAATTTCTTCAACAATTATATATTTTGAGATTAGATGTAAATAGAAGATTTAAAAACATAAATAAAATATCAAACAAATAGTTTTACGAAAATCTTTAATGACAACGAAATGATATAAACCATAAATAAAAATTCACAAAATGCGTTTAGTGCCGCATAAATCAAAACATCAAAAATGTTTGTAGTCACAAAAGCGAAAATTAGAAATTCATATTTCACTTCGTAACCAATACATCTGAATAACTTAACAACTTTAATAATAACTTTCTAACTATTTTTATTTCGTAATATTTTTGAAAACTTATCTGTAGATTTTGTACCTACTCATTTGTTAAAGTCTAGTAATAGAAACTTAGTGCACTTGGATTAGTACAAATAGAATTATATACGAAACGTCGAGCGTTTCAATTAATTATGTCCGTTAGCGGTTGAACTGTTACGGTGAACAATAGTCGAGAGTTAATTGATGTGGACATTGTACTGTAAAGTTCATTCTGATCAATTTTATTTAATGAAATAAAAAATATATATTTTTATATATTGCAATTTTATTTTGTACTATTTAAAGTAAATTAATAAATGCCGTTAAGTTGAAAATTATTAATATCTTCGGGAATATACAGAAGTATTCATTAATTGGCGTCGATATTTAAA
This sequence comes from Eilema griseolum, assembly GCA_963662185.1. Lineage (NCBI taxonomy): Eukaryota > Metazoa > Arthropoda > Insecta > Lepidoptera > Erebidae > Eilema > Eilema griseolum. Next base: position 630,113 of record OY759242.1, read on the forward strand.
ATATTTCAGTAAAATCCTTGTGCAAAATTCTTAGACTACAATCCTTACGTAAAATTATTAGACTTAATTGTTTGCTTTTCGAAATAAAATCTTACAAATAAATATTAATTATAAGTATGTATTTTTTTATGAAAAATCCTTACGTAAAAATACATGAACCAAAAATTAAATTCAAAAATCCTTTCATAAAATGCCTTTGACTGAATTTGTAATTCAGAATTCCTTACGTAAAGTGCGTTGACTAAAACTCAAATGTTTTAATCCTATATATCACCTTTCATTGTTACATAAAAATCGCTAATATGTTATATGTAATATGACATTCAAGAGTTACATCAGACGTATTGGTTTTGCTGCAGCGGTCAGCAACCCAGTCGCGTTCCGTCCCACGCCGAGGCATGTCGTGTTTGTGAAGTTCGCTATCAAACAGATTTGACGCTTTCTGTTCGCGGAAATTTTATGTCAAATTTTTGAGAGTGTAACGTGTTGTGTTTACGCATTTCTTATTATTGGATGTGCTTTAACATTGAGGTGAGATATTTTGTTCAACTTTTTAATGTTTTATTCATTAGTATACGTTCCCGCTTAATGTTTATATTTTACTAGCTTCAAAAATACAACTTTTTATGAATGAAAATAAAGACAAAAATAAATTGACTTGACGAAAAGCTTATATTTATTAACTTCTGCTTCATTAAGAAAGTACAATAGTGTTTATATTCAGAGATATTTCAATGTAGGTAATATAATTATTCCACTTTTAAAATTTCAATTTATATACAGTTAAATAATATTTAAATTTAAATAATTTCTTATTATCACACTAATTTTCCTTTGCATATTTTTGCGAAGCAATAGACAGAGCATTATTAAACTCGTATGTTTACATTTCTCATGCAAAATTTCATTTCAAAGTACAGGACATAACATGAGCCTATTGCCGTCAATCGGTTTTGTATTTACGGGCTATCCTAGCCAACAACACTTTTGTTTAAGATGTTCGCATTCTAGAAGTCGATCTTTCGATTCCCGCCTTTGTTGGTCGAAGTGGATTAGATTGGGACTCCTTTATACGCACTTTAATTCCCTTTTTGGGCCATCGTGGGACGTGTCTTGTAAATGGCAACAGGCCCTAATATTAGAACCAAGAAATATACGACCAAATATTGATACAGTGCAATTATAATATCTTTCCGTTCTCCCGAAAAGAGTACATAGATAGCCCACTCTTTTAAGGAGGTAGGCAAAATAAATATTTTAATAACTGTTGTTCGTGGGTCCATTCATGCTGATTTCATGCTAAAGATACACTAGAATACTAGAACCTATTACTGGAAAAAAATAGCCTAAATGATATTCCAGGCTCGGTCTATTATGTGTGTTATCATCTAAAACTATTTAGCCGATTTGGTATGTATGAGTAACATATAATATCCATTCATTCCTCAAAATTCTTGCATTTACAATATTAGCAGTGCCAAGATTTATTGTACATAAATTTCACACTCAATAACAAAAAAGAGAAAATAAATTATAATATCCTATCCTCTTTTGTGTACTAGAGTATCTAAAAGTAAAGCACCTGTCCAGATATTCTTTCTTAAAAACTTACGATGTTACAAAGTAGTTACGATACGAGACGTGCACCTCCATGTACCGGCGCCGGCGCAGACATCGGTAACGCGCGCGCGGTAACTGTACCGATGATATCTGCAATTAAAATGTACATCTCGGCACGTGGCTCAATACGTCTGCATCATAACAAATATTACTACTATTTATTAATTGCTCTCATTAACTATTAGTGAGTGCGGTCTGGCCATAGAGCAGTCGACTGCTCTGTTGCTGGCGGGTTTGATGCCCGCTTAGTGTGGCCTATTTGCAAACAAAATATCGAATAGCATTTTAGACCATTAGTACAAGGTGTGTCTAGATGGTTCTGTGTAATATGTATATGTTCCAAAATATTTATTCATTTAATTTATAGGCGTTATCACATTATTTATACTATAAACGCTTATATAGAACTGATAAATGAATACGAGGTAAAAAAAAATCGAATTTGCAAGAATTTTGGGCAAATACATGAAAATGCAAAAGTAATAGAGAGACTATGGGTGGGCAAGCATATCACATTCCCGAGGAGGGCGGGCATTCCAGGGTGCGAGGGATATGCCTGTCAACCAAAAATGACCCACAGGCGCCATGCGTTTTAGCCGGTTCGAATAACCGCTCCCACCGGGTCCTATGGGTGAGGTATACGAGGGAATCTTTCGCACGTAAAAAAATGCATATTACATTATTCCCAAATATTCTACAACATTCTCCACATCGCTGTCTAGACTGATGGTAAGAATATTTTAACTAGCTTGTGTTATGGAATCTAGAATGCGGATAAACATACTTAGATACGTTTTTTTTGTAAATATATACATATTATACATAATCACCCAGACTAAAGCAAATATCCATATTCATGCTTTAAAATATTTGCATTGAGCGGGAATTGAACCCGCGCCCCCTGCGTAGCAGTCGATCGTTCTACCGCTACACCACAGAGGCTGCCAGCAGATTTTGATATCGTACTGCGATATACTTTCTGTCCTCTCTCGGAAATGGTTGCCGATTGAAAGCAACATTGTCGGTTTGGCTACTTCTCAGCAACCAAAGTATGTCATAAATCACCATAGATAAGTTAAAAGAACTTATAATTGCACTTCACGTAATTTTTCTACAAGATCGTGTAGGATAAATACATTTTGCTTGATTTTGTTAATACCAAGAGTTAGTTAGTACTCATAGAATCATAAATCCATACACGCACCGGCGAACAATGCATCACATGACAATACCTCCTTTCTAATTTTGTCTTGTTATTGTCAAGTGTTTACAAGAAATCAATTTCAATACACACACGATCACACACATGCCTCACGCCTCCCTTAAACAATGAGTTTACCCAAACTTCGTTTATTTATCTACTGATGTTAATTAATTGTTTGATGTCATCTTTTGACTATTGTTTCTTTCACTGTGTAGGTATTTAGTTGCATAATATTCCAATGTTTACTTCAAGGCCTGTATCGAAAAAATATGTTCACTTATGACTTGACAGTGTCGATGTTTCAATTTGGTAAGCGGCTATCTGTAACATACATTGTTATAGACACATTAGAATATAGTTTGTTTGTTGTTGTTTGAAAATTTGAATCATGTTTACATGAATATCGCTCATTGAAATAAAACTACTGTTTAACAGATTTTATCGAGATTTATTCGGTCACCCCGCGTCCATGGCTGCTGAAAAGTAGCTGAAACGTCGGGCTAAATATAAATAATACCAAAGAAATCGCGATAGAAATATTCAAACAATGGATTTATTTCAATTGGATCAAGTGATTCTTTTATGTACGTATTTTATAGCTTATCTTTTTTATGGTTTGGTCAAGTGACCTTTTCCCCCGAACTGAAATATTCTACTAGGACACAATTTTGTTTTTAGATTTCTTTTTTTAATAATATGATATGTAATATCAGTCATTGTGTAAAAGATTAGATGTGGATAGCATGAATATAAATTTATTTTACATCATTTTGTATCATAACAATAAACGTATGACAGAGGTGAAATGTCAAAATTTACTAACATTTTTAAAAAGAAATATTTAGAAATCAAAACGCAACAATAATCTCATTTAATGTTTGAGAAAAAGTCACGTACAGAAATCTATATCTACATTAGCTTCTGTGTGATAAGTTTTGAAACTAGAAATTGATAAACGCTTATCGATTTAAATTGAAACTCATTACGTTACAAATAAATACTATCATAACCTTATGATTAGTTAGAATGGACATAACTGACAAGGGTTAAAGATGCCTGAACTTTGTCCGCCAAGTATAATCTGCACACTTTTACTCCCTGTAAACCAAGCCATATTTTTCCAATAGTAGGTTGATTTGTCCATTTGACTACAATTGCTTATACCCCGTCTTCAATAAATGTCAACTTGAAAATGCTAGACCCCAGTTTGATGGCCTCGATAGATACTTATTCACTCCTCGTTTAATGAATCCACAATCGTAAGAAGAAAGACAAACAAAAAAGGACCTTTTGATTAGTCATTAAATATTCCCATCAAAATCCTACAATAACTATATTTATGGCCAGCAAGTTAATCGCAGGCTCAATCTAAAACTCATTATGTAATATGTTCGCCCTATCACTGCTCAGTAGCAGGGTGGTCTTCGCGAAGTAACAGAATATATTCACTGTCGCGGTGTGCAGTCAGGGCCTCACTAATGAACTGGTTGTTTGCAATCATTGTAATATATACGCATGTAAGTACTTACGTTTATTCGGATGTAATCGAAAACACCGCGTGCGGATAACAATATTATAGCAAACTACGTTTTAAAATTTCGCGTTCTACGATATACAATAATGTATACGGGAATTAACGCGATCATGGTATAGGTATGCCTTTTATATGCTTGATGTTTCGACCAGGTTACACCGGCCGTGGTCACAGGCTGACGCTCATCGTCTTCGAGTCCGTGAGTTCTAGATCCTACTATAGGTTCTTCATCTACCCGAACATTCTCGATATTTTTAATATTTTCTTTTCGCCATGTACCGTCTCATACCACACTTACAGAGTCCCTATTCTGTAAGCAAACTGTCTGGTGTTTATCTGACTGTGCAGGAAAGTCAGGTGTCAGGTGGCATGTTTTGAATCACGTATGTGAACTTAGCATCTCACTTGCTGGCATCTCACAAAAAAACGATAGTTCTATTGGCATCCCACATAGTTCTATAGTTCTCAATAAGTTTTAACAATAGTTCCATTGATTTAATTACCAAAATCGTACTTTAAAAAAATGAGATGCTAACTTCACAAAAAATTTCCAGCATCTCATCAAAAAACCTCAAAAATAGTGGTAATTAACATAGTTACACAGTTCTAGATAAGTTTCAACAATAGTTCTATAGATTTTTGTATCGAAATCGCATTTTTAAAAATTGAGATTTTAACTTCACAAAATATATTACGGCATTTCATCGAATTTCGCTTCATTGACCATGCAGACGTGGATAACTAAGAAGTTTTGCATTATAAACTTATTCTGTTGATTGTTCTACTGCTTGACTTTAATAAGAATCGAAGAAACACTATATAGGACAGAGATACTGAGGTTTATATATACTGGGTATAGAGAGATCACACACGAAAAGACGAATATGTTCTACACAACACTTAAAAAATGGTGATATGCTGTCACCTAACTTAGAGTTCTGTGCATTATTATACTTTTGTATCATAGATACAGTCTGCTACGTAAGAAATAACAGAGTTCTGAACATATTGAGTTGAAGTAAGGTGAGATGATATGGTTTAACTGAGAGTTATGTGCCAAAAAAACTTACCGTTTTGACCAATACGCTTAAACAAGGGTGAGATGCTGATACACTTCTAAGAGTTCTGTACTCCAAAATACTTTTAAATGGTAGGTAGAGGTCTGCCACATATAAAAAGAGAGTGTTCTGGACACATAGATATGGGAAAGGGTGAGATGCTGATGTTCAACCGAAAGTTATGAGCAAAAAAGTGTGTTGAGCAATAGGCTTAGAGAAAGGTGAGATGCTGATACATTACTAAGAGTTCTGTACTTCAGAAAGCTGTCAATTAATAGATAAAGGTCTGCTATACATAAAACAAGAGAGTTCTGGCCATGTAGAGTTGAAAAAGGGTGAGATGCTGAGGTCCAACCGAGAGTCATATGTCAAAAAAATGAATTGAGCAATGGACTTAGAGAAGGGTGAGATGCTGATACATTACTAAGAGTTCTGTACTCCGCAAAGCTTTCAAATAGTAGGTGAAGGTCTGCCACATATAAAACGACAGAGTTCTGTACACAAAGAGATGAGAAAAGGTAAGATGCTAAGGTTCAAACGAGAGTTATGAGTCAAAAAAAGTGTGTTGAGCAACAGGCTTAGAGAAAGGTGAGATGCTGATACATTACTAAGAGTTCTGTACTTCAAAAAGCTGTTAATTATTAGATAAAGGTCTGTCACACATAAAACAAGAGAGTTCTGGCCATGTAGAGTTGAAAAAAGGTGAGATTCTGAGGTCCAACCGAGAGTCATATGCAAAAAAAAGAGTTTTGAGTAATAAGCTTAAACAAGGGTGAGATGCTGAGACATTACTAAGAGTTCTGTACTCCGAAAAGCTTTCAAATAGTCTGCCACATATAAAACACAAGAGTTCTGGACACTAAAAGATGAGAAAGGGTGAGATGCTGATGTTCAACCGAAAGTTATGAGCAAAAAAGTGTGTTGAGCAATAGGCTTAGAGAAAGGTTAGATGCTGATACATTACTAAGAGTTCTGTACTCCGCAAAGCTTTCAAATAGTAGGTGAAGGTCTGCCACATATAAAACGACAGAGATCTGGACACATAGATATGGGAAAGGGTAAGATGCTGATGTTCAACCGAAAGTTATGAGCAAAAAAGTGTGTTGAGCAATAGGCTTAGAGAAAGGTGAGATGCTGATACATTACTAAGAGTTCTGTACTTCAGAAAGCTGTCAATTATTAGATAAAGGTCAGCTACACATAAAACAAGAGAGTTCTGGCCATGTAGAGTTGAAAAAGGGTGAGATGCTGAGGTCCAACCGAGAGTCATATGTCAAAAAAATGAATTGAGCAATGGACTTAGAGAAGGGTGAGATGCTGATACATTACTAAGAGTTCTGTACTTCAAAAAGCTGTTAATTATTAGATAAAGGTCTGTCACACATAAAACAAGAGAGTTCTGGCCATGTAGAGTTGAAAAAAGGTGAGATTCTGAGGTCCAACCGAGAGTCATATGCAAAAAAAAGAGTTTTGAGTAATAAGCTTAAACAAGGGTGAGATGCTGATACATTACTAAGAGTTCTGTACTCCGAAAAGCTTTCAAATAGTAGGTGAAAGTCTGCCACATATAAAACAAAAGAGTTCTGGACACAAAAAGATGAGAAAGGGTGAGATGCTAAGGTTCAAACGATAGTTATGAGCAAAAAAATGAATTGAGCAATGGACTAAGAGAAGGGTGAGATGCTGATACATTACTAAGAGTTCTGTACTCCGCAAAGCTTCCAAATAGTAGGTGAAGGTCTGCCACATATAAAACGACAGAGTTCTGTTCACAAAGAGATGAGAGAGGGTGAGATGCTAATGTTCAAACGAGAGTTATGAGGCAAAAAAAGTGTGTTGAGCAATAGGCTTAGAGAAAGGTTAGATGCTGATACATTACTAAGAGTTCTGTACTTCAAAAAGGTGTCAATTATTAGATAAAGGTCTGCCACATATAAAACGACAGAGTTCTGGACACATAGATATGGGAAAGGGTGAGATGCTGATGTTCAACCGAAACTTATGAGCAAAAAAGTGTGTTGAGCAATAGGCTTAGAGAAAGGTGAGATGCTGATACATTACTAAGAGTTCTGTACTTCAGAAAGCTGTCAATTAATAGATAAAGGTCTGCTACACATAAAACAAGAGAGTTCTGGCCATGTAGAGTTGAAAAAGGGTGAGATGCTGAGGTCCAACCGAGAGTCATATGTCAAAAAAATGAATTGAGCAATGGACTTAGAGAAGGGTGAGATGCTGATACATTACTAAGAGTTCTGTACTTCAAAAAGCTGTTAATTATTAGATAAAGGTCTGTCACACATAAAACAAGAGAGTTCTGGCCATGTAGAGTTGAAAAAAGGTGAGATTCTGAGGTCCAACCGAGAGTCATATGCAAAAAAAAGAGTTTTGAGTAATAAGCTTAAACAAGGGTGAGATGCTGATACATTACTAAGAGTTCTGTATTCCGAAAAGCTTTCAAATAGTAGGTGAAAGTCTGCCACATATAAAACAAAAGAGTTCTGGACACATAGATATGGGAAAGGGTGAGATGCTGATGTTCAACCGAAAGTTATGAGCAAAAAAGTGTGTTGAGCAATAGGCTTAGAGAAAGGTGAGATGCTGATACATTACTAAGAGTTCTGTACTTCAGAAAGCTGTCAATTAATAGATAAAGGTCTGCTACACATAAAACAAGGGAGTTCTGGCCATGTAGAGTTGAAAAAGGGTGAGATGCTGAGGTCCAACCGAGAGTCATATGTCAAAAAAATGAATTGAGCAATGGACTTAGAGAAGGGTGAGATGCTGATACATTACTAAGAGTTCTGTACTTCAGAAAGCTGTCAATTAATAGATAAAGGTCTGCTACACATAAAACAAGAGAGTTCTGGCCATGTAGAGTTGAAAAAGGGTGAGATGCTGAGGTCCAACCGAGAGTCATATGTCAAAAAAATGAATTGAGCAATGGACTTAGAGAAGGGTGAGATGCTGATACATTACTAAGAGTTCTGTACTCCGCAAAGCTTTCAAATAGTAGGTGAAGGTCTGCCACATATAAAACGACAGACTTCTGTACACAAAGAGATGAGAAAAGGTAAGATGCTAAGGTTCAAACGAGAGTTATGAGTCAAAAAAAGTGTGTTGAGCAACAGGCTTAGAGAAAGGTGAGATGCTGATACATTACTAAGAGTTCTGTACTTCAAAAAGCTGTTAATTATTAGATAAAGGTCTGTCACACATAAAACAAGAGAGTTCTGGCCATGTAGAGTTGAAAAAAGGTGAGATTCTGAGGTCCAACCGAGAGTCATATGCAAAAAAAAGAGTTTTGAGTAATAAGCTTAAACAAGGGTGAGATGCTGAGACATTACTAAGAGTTCTGTACTCCGAAAAGCTTTCAAATAGTCTGCCACATATAAAACACAAGAGTTCTGGACACTAAAAGATGAGAAAGGGTGAGATGCTGATGTTCAACCGAAAGTTATGAGCAAAAAAGTGTGTTGAGCAATAGGCTTAGAGAAAGGTTAGATGCTGATACATTACTAAGAGTTCTGTACTCCGCAAAGCTTTCAAATAGTAGGTGAAGGTCTGCCACATATAAAACGACAGAGATCTGGACACATAGATATGGGAAAGGGTAAGATGCTGATGTTCAACCGAAAGTTATGAGCAAAAAAGTGTGTTGAGCAATAGGCTTAGAGAAAGGTGAGATGCTGATACATTACTAAGAGTTCTGTACTTCAGAAAGCTGTCAATTATTAGATAAAGGTCAGCTACACATAAAACAAGAGAGTTCTGGCCATGTAGAGTTGAAAAAGGGTGAGATGCTGAGGTCCAACCGAGAGTCATATGTCAAAAAAATGAATTGAGCAATGGACTTAGAGAAGGGTGAGATGCTGATACATTACTAGGAGTTCTGTACTTCAAAAAGCTGTTAATTATTAGATAAAGGTCTGTCACACATAAAACAAGAGAGTTCTGGCCATGTAGAGTTGAAAAAAGGTGAGATTCTGAGGTCCAACCGAGAGTCATATGCAAAAAAAAGAGTTTTGAGTAATAAGCTTAAACAAGGGTGAGATGCTGATACATTACTAAGAGTTCTGTACTCCGAAAAGCTTTCAAATAGTAGGTGAAAGTCTGCCACATATAAAACAAAAGAGTTCTGGACACAAAAAGATGAGAAAGGGTGAGATGCTAAGGTTCAAACGATAGTTATGAGCAAAAAAATGAATTGAGCAATGGACTAAGAGAAGGGTGAGATGCTGATACATTACTAAGAGTACTGTACTCCGCAAAGCTTCCAAATAGTAGGTGAAGGTCTGCCACATATAAAACGACAGAGTTCTGTTCACAAAGAGATGAGAGAGGGTGAGATGCTAATGTTCAAACGAGAGTTATGAGGCAAAAAAAGTGTGTTGAGCAATAGGCTTAGAGAAAGGTTAGATTCTGATACATTACTAAGAGTTCTGTACTTCAAAAAGGTGTCAATTATTAGATAAAGGTCTGCCACATATAAAACGACAGAGTTCTGGACACATAGATATGGGAAAGGGTGAGATGCTGATGTTCAACCGAAAGTTATGAGCAAAAAAGTGTGTTGAGCAATAGGCTTAGAGAAAGGTGAGATGCTGATACATTACTAAGAGTTCTGTACTTCAGAAAGCTGTCAATTAATAGATAAAGGTCTGCTACACATAAAACAAGAGAGTTCTGGCCATGTAGAGTTGAAAAAGGGTGAGATGCTGAGGTCCAACCGAGAGTCATATGTCAAAAAAATGAATTGAGCAATGGACTTAGAGAAGGGTGAGATGCTGATACATTACTAAGAGTTCTGTACTTCAAAAAGCTGTTAATTATTAGATAAAGGTCTGTCACACATAAAACAAGAGAGTTCTGGCCATGTAGAGTTGAAAAAAGGTGAGATTCTGAGGTCCAACCGAGAGTCATATGCAAAAAAAAGAGTTTTGAGTAATAAGCTTAAACAAGGGTGAGATGCTGATACATTACTAAGAGTTCTGTACTCCGAAAAGCTTTCAAATAGTAGGTGAAAGTCTGCCACATATAAAACAAAAGAGTTCTGGACACATAGATATGGGAAAGGGTGAGATGCTGATGTTCAACCGAAAGTTATGAGCAAAAAAGTGTGTTGAGCAATAGGCTTAGAGAAAGGTGAGATGCTGATACATTACTAAGAGTTCTGTACTTCAGAAAGCTGTCAATTAATAGATAAAGGTCTGCTACACATAAAACAAGGGAGTACTTGCCATGTAGAGTTGAAAAAGGGTGAGATGCTTAGGTCCAAACGATAGGTATGAGCAAAAAAAAGTGTGTTGAGCAATAGGCTTAGAGAAAGGTTAGATGCTGATACATTACTAAGAGTTCTGTACTCCGCAAAGCTTTCAAATAGTAGGTGAAGGTTTGCCACATATAAAACGACAGAGTTCTGGACACATAGATATGGGAAAGGGTGAGATGCTGATGTTCAACCGAAAGTTATGAGCAAAAAAGTGTGTTGAGCAATAGGCTTAGAGAAAGGTGAGATGCTGATACATTACTAAGAGTTCTGTACTTCTGAAAGCTGTCAATTAATAGATAAAGGTCTGCTACACATAAAACAAGGGAGTTCTGGCCATGTAGAGTTGAAAAAGGGTGAGATGCTGAGGTCCAACCGATAGTTATGAGCAAAAAAAAGTGTGTTGAGCAATAGGCTTAGAGAAAGGTTAGATGCTGATACATTACTAAGAGTTCTGTACTCCGCAAAGCTTTCAAATAGTAGGTGAAGGTTTGCCACATATAAAACGACAGAGTTCTGGACACATAGATATGGGAAAGGGTGAGATGCTGATGTTCAACCGAAAGTTATGAGCAAAAAAGTGTGTTGAGCAATAGGCTTAGAGAAAGGTGAGATGCTGATACATTACTAAGAGTTCTGTACTTCAGAAAGCTGTCAATTATTAGATAAAGGTCAGCTACACATAAAACAAGAGAGTTCTGGCCATGTAGAGTTGAAAAAGGGTGAGATGCTGAGGTCCAACCGAGAGTCATATGTCAAAAAAATGAATTGAGCAATGGACTTAGAGAAGGGTGAGATGCTGATACATTACTAGGAGTTCTGTACTTCAAAAAGCTGTTAATTATTAGATAAAGGTCTGTCACACATAAAACAAGAGAGTTCTGGCCATGTAGAGTTGAAAAAAGGTGAGATTCTGAGGTCCAACCGAGAGTCATATGCAAAAAAAAGAGTTTTGAGTAATAAGCTTAAACAAGGGTGAGATGCTGATACATTACTAAGAGTTCTGTACTCCGAAAAGCTTTCAAATAGTAGGTGAAAGTCTGCCACATATAAAACAAAAGAGTTCTGGACACAAAAAGATGAGAAAGGGTGAGATGCTAAGGTTCAAACGATAGTTATGAGCAAAAAAATGAATTGAGCAATGGACTAAGAGAAGGGTGAGATGCTGATACATTACTAAGAGTACTGTACTCCGCAAAGCTTCCAAATAGTAGGTGAAGGTCTGCCACATATAAAACGACAGAGTTCTGTTCACAAAGAGATGAGAGAGGGTGAGATGCTAATGTTCAAACGAGAGTTATGAGGCAAAAAAAGTGTGTTGAGCAATAGGCTTAGAGAAAGGTTAGATTCTGATACATTACTAAGAGTTCTGTACTTCAAAAAGGTGTCAATTATTAGATAAAGGTCTGCCACATATAAAACGACAGAGTTCTGGACACATAGATATGGGAAAGGGTGAGATGCTGATGTTCAACCGAAAGTTATGAGCAAAAAAGTGTGTTGAGCAATAGGCTTAGAGAAAGGTGAGATGCTGATACATTACTAAGAGTTCTGTACTTCAGAAAGCTGTCAATTAATAGATAAAGGTCTGCTACACATAAAACAAGAGAGTTCTGGCCATGTAGAGTTGAAAAAGGGTGAGATGCTGAGGTCCAACCGAGAGTCATATGTCAAAAAAATGAATTGAGCAATGGACTTAGAGAAGGGTGAGATGCTGATACATTACTAAGAGTTCTGTACTTCAAAAAGGTGTTAATTATTAGATAAAGGTCTGTCACACATAAAACAAGAGAGTTCTGGCCATGTAGAGTTGAAAAAAGGTGAGATTCTGAGGTCCAACCGAGAGTCATATGCAAAAAAAAGAGTTTTGAGTAATAAGCTTAAACAAGGGTGAGATGCTGATACATTACTAAGAGTTCTGTACTCCGAAAAGCTTTCAAATAGTAGGTGAAAGTCTGCCACATATAAAACAAAAGAGTTCTGGACACATAGATATGGGAAAGGGTGAGATGCTGATGTTCAACCGAAAGTTATGAGCAAAAAAGTGTGTTGAGCAATAGGCTTAGAGAAAGGTGAGATGCTGATACATTACTAAGAGTTCTGTACTTCAGAAAGCTGTCAATTAATAGATAAAGGTCTGCTACACATAAAACAAGGGAGTTCTGGCCATGTAGAGTTGAAAAAGGGTGAGATGCTTAGGTCCAAACGATAGGTATGAGCAAAAAAAAGTGTGTTGAGCAATAGGCTTAGAGAAAGGTTAGATGCTGATACATTACTAAGAGTTCTGTACTCCGCAAAGCTTTCAAATAGTAGGTGAAGGTTTGCCACATATAAAACGACAGAGTTCTGGACACATAGATATGGGAAAGGGTGAGATGCTGATGTTCAACCGAAAGTTATGAGCAAAAAAGTGTGTTGAGCAATAGGCTTAGAGAAAGGTGAGATGCTGATACATTACTAAGAGTTCTGTACTTCTGAAAGCTGTCAATTAATAGATAAAGGTCTGCTACACATAAAACAAGGGAGTTCTGGCCATGTAGAGTTGAAAAAGGGTGAGATGCTGAGGTCCAACCGATAGTTATGAGCAAAAAAAAGTGTGTTGAGCAATAGGCTTAGAGAAAGGTTAGATGCTGATACATTACTAAGAGTTCTGTACTCCGCAAAGCTTTCAAATAGTAGGTGAAGGTTTGCCACATATAAAACGACAGAGTTCTGGACACATAGATATGGGAAAGGGTGAGATGCTGATGTTCAACCGAAAGTTATGAGCAAAAAAGTGTGTTGAGCAATAGGCTTAGAGAAAGGTGAGATGCTGATACACAACTAAGAGTTCTGTACTTCAGAAAACTGTCAGTTAATAGATAAAGGTCTACTACACATAAAACAAGAGAGTTCTGGCCATGTAGAGTTGAAAAAGGGTGAGATGCTGAGGTCCAACCGAGAGTCACATGTCAAAAAAATGAATTGAGCAATGGACTTAGAGAAGGGTGAGATGCTGATACATTACTAAGAGTTCTGTACTATGACAAGCTTTCCAATAGTAGATGAAGGTATGCCACATATAAAACGACAGAGTTCTGTTCACAAAGCGATGAGAGAGGGTGAGATGCTAATGTTCAAACGAGAGTTATGAGCCAAAAAAAGTGTGTTGAGCAACAGGCTTAGAGAAAGGTGAGATGCTGATACATTACTAAGAGTTCTGTACTCCGCAAAGCTTTCAAATAGTAGGTGAAGGTTTGCCACATATAAAACGACAGAGTTCTGGACACATAGATATGGGAAAGGGTGAGATGCTGATGTTCAACCGAAAGTTATGAGCAAAAAAGTGTGTTGAGCAATAGGCTTAGAGAAAGGTGAGATGCTGACACATTACTAAGAGTTCTGTACTTCAGAAAGCTGTCAATTAATAGATAAAGGTCTGCTACACATAAAACAAGGGAGTTCTGGCCATGTAGAGTTGAAAAAGGGTGAGATGCTGAGGTCCAACCGATAGTTATGATCAAAAAAAAGTGTGTTGAGCAATAGGCTTAGAGAAAGGTTAGATGCTGATACATTACTAAGAGTTCTGTACTCCGCAAAGCTTTCAAATAGTAGGTGAAGGTTTGCCACATATAAAACGACAGAGTTCTGGACACATAGATATGGGAAAGGGTGAGATGCTGATGATCAACCGAAAGTTATGAGCAAAAAAGTGTGTTGAGCAATAGGCTTAGAGAAAGGTGAGATGCTGATACATAACTAAGAGTTCTGTACTTCAGAAAACTGTCAGTTAATAGATAAAGGTCTACTACACATAAAACAAGTGAGTTCTGGCCATGTAGAGTTGAAAAAGGGTGAGATGCTGAGGTCCAACCAAGAGTCACATGTCAAAAAAATGAATTGAGCAATGGACTTAGAGAAGGGTGAGATGCTGATACATTACTAAGAGTTCTGTACTATGACAAGCTTTCCAATAGTAGATGAAGGTATGCGACATATAAAACGACAGAGTTCTGTTCACAAAGAGATGAGAGAGGGTGAAATGCTAATGTTCAAACGAGAGTTATGAGCCAAAAAAAGTGTGTTGAGCAACAGGCTTAGAGAAAGGTGAGATGCTGATACATTACTAAGAGTTCTGTACTTCAAAAAGCTGTCAATTATTAGATAAAGGTCTGTCACACATAAAACAAGAGAGTTCTGGCCATGTAGATTTGAAAAAAGGTGAGATTCTGAGGTCCAACCGAGAGTGATATGCAAAAAAAATGAATTGAGCAATGGACTTAGAGAAGGGTGAGATGCTGATACATTACTAAGAGTTCTGTACTCCGCAAAGCTTTCAAATAGTAGGTGAAGGTCTACCACATATAAAACGACAGAGTTCTGTACACAAAGAGATGAGAGAGGGTGAGATGCTAATGTTCAAACGAGAGTTATGAGCCAAAAAAAGTGTGTTGAGCAACAGGCTTAGAGAAAGGTGAGATGCTGATACATTACTAAGGGTTCTGTACTTCAAAAAGCTGTCAATTATTAGATAAAGGTCTGTCACACATGAAACAAGAGATTTCTGGCCATGTAGAGTTGAAAAAAGGTGAGATTCTGAGGTCCAACCGAGAGTCATATGCAAAAAAAAGAGTTTTGAGTAATAAGCTTAAACAAGGGTGAGATGCTGATACATTACTAAGAGTTCTGTACTCCGAAAAGCTTTCAAATAGTAGGTGAAAGTCTGCCACATATAAAACAAAAGAGTTCTGGACACTAAAAGATGAAAAAGGGTGAGATGCTAAGGTTCAAACGATAGGTATGAGCAAAAAAAAGTGTGTTGAGCAATAGGCTTAGAGAAAGGTTAGATGCTGATACATTACTAAGAGTTCTGTACTCCGCAAAGCTTTCAAATAGTAGGTGAAGGTTTGCCACATATAAAACGACAGAGTTCTGGACACATAGATATGGGAAAGGGTGAGATGCTTATGTTCAACCGAAAGTTATGAGCAAAAAAGTGTGTTGAGCAATAGGCTTAGAGAAAGGTGAGATGCTGATACATTACTAAGAGTTCTGTACTTCAGAAAGCTGTCAATTAATAGATAAAGGTCTGCTACACATAAAACAAGGGAGTTCTGGCCATGTAGAGTTGAAAAAGGGTGAGATGCTGAGGTCCAACCGACAGTTATGAGCAAAAAAAAGTGTGTTGAGCAATAGGCTTAGAGAAAGGTTAGATGCTGATACATTACTAAGAGTTCTGTACTCCGCAAAGCTTTCAAATAGTAGGTAAAGGTTTGCCACATATAAAACGACAGAGTTCTGGACACATAGATATGGGAAAGGGTGAGATGCTGATGTTCAACCGAAAGTTATGAGCAAAAAAGTGTGTTGAGCAATAGGCTTAGAGAAAGGTGAGATGCTGATACATTACTAAGAGTTCTGTACTTCAGAAAGCTGTCAATTAATAGATAAAGGTCTGCTACACATAAAACAAGGGAGTTCTGGCCATGTAGAGTTGAAAAAGGGTGAGATGCTGAGGTCCAACCGACAGTTATGAGCAAAAAAAAGTGTGTTGAGCAATAGGCTTAGAGAAAGGTTAGATGCTGATACATTACTAAGAGTTCTGTACTCCGCAAAGCTTTCAAATAGTAGGTGAAGGTTTGCCACATATAAAACGACAGAGTTCTGGACACATAGATATGGGAAAGGGTGAGATGCTGATGTTCAACCGAAAGTTATTAGCAAAAAAGTGTGTTGAGCAATAGGCTTAGAGAAAGGTGAGATGCTGATACATTACTAAGAGTTCTGTACTTCAGAAAACTGTCAGTTAATAGATAAAGGTCTACTACACATAAAACAAGAGAGTTCTGGCCATGTAGAGTTGAAAAAGGGTGAGATGCTGAGGTCCAACCGAGAGTCACATGTCAAAAAAATGAATTGAGCAATGGACTTAGAGAAGGGTGAGATGCTGATACATTACTAAGAGTTCTGTACTATGACAAGCTTTCAAATAGTAGATAAAGGTCTGCTACATATAAAACGACAGAGTTCTATACACAAAAAGATGAGGAAGAGTGAGATGCTAAGGTTCAAACGAGAGTTATGAGCCAAAAAAAGTGTGTTGAGCAATAGGCTTAGAGAAAGGTGAGATGCTGATACATTACTAAGAGGTCTGTACTTCAGAAAGCTGTCAAATAATAGATGAATGTCTGCCACACATAAAAAAAGAGAGTTCTGGCCATGTAGAGTTGAAAAAAGGTGAGATGCTGAGGTCCAACCGAGAGTCATATGTCAAAAAAAATGAATTGAGCAATGGACTTAGAGAAGGGTGAGATGCTGATACATTACTAAGAGTTCTGTACTATGACAAGCTTTCCAATAGTAGATGAAGGTATGCCACATATAAAACGACAGAGTTCTGTTCACAAAGCGATGAGAGAGGGTGAGATGCTAATGTTCAAACGAGAGTTATGAGCCAAAAAAAGTGTGTTGAGCAACAGGCTTAGAGAAAGGTGAGATGCTGATACATTACTAAGAGTTCTGTACTTCAAAAAGCTGTCAATTATTAGATAAAGGTCTGTCACACATAAAACAAGAGAGTTCTGGCCATGTAGAGTTGAAAAAAGGTGAGATTCTGAGGTCCAACCGAGAGTGATTTGCAAAAAAAAGAGTTTTGAGTAATAAGCTTAAACAAGGGTGAGATGCTGATACATTACTAAGAGT
This sequence comes from Eilema griseolum, assembly GCA_963662185.1. NCBI lineage: Eukaryota > Metazoa > Arthropoda > Insecta > Lepidoptera > Erebidae > Eilema > Eilema griseolum. The sequence goes on from OY759242.1 coordinate 647,476, forward strand.
TCTGTACTCCGAAAAGCTTTCAAATAGTAGGTGAAGGTCTACCACATATAAAACGACAGAGTTCTGTACACAAAGAGATGAGAGAGGGTGAGATGCTAATGTTCAAACGATAGTTATGAGCCAAAAAAAGTGTGTTGAGCAACAGGCTTAGAGAAAGGTGAGATGCTGATACATTACTAAGGGTTCTGTACTTCAAAAAGCTGTCAATTATTAGATAAAGGTCTGTCACACATGAAACAAGAGATTTCTGGCCATGTAGAGTTGAAAAAAGGTGAGATTCTGAGGTCCAACCGAGAGTCATATGCAAAAAAAAGAGTTTTGAGTAATAAGCTTAAACAAGGGTGAGATGCTGATACATTACTAAGAGTTCTGTACTCCGAAAAGCTTTCAAATAGTAGGTGAAAGTCTGCCACATATAAAACAAAAGAGTTCTGGACACTAAAAGATGAAAAAGGGTGAGATGCTAAGGTTCAAACGATAGGTATGAGCAAAAAAAAGTGTGTTGAGCAATAGGCTTAGAGAAAGGTTAGATGCTGATACATTACTAAGAGTTCTGTACTCCGCAAAGCTTTCAAATAGTAGGTGAAGGTTTGCCACATATAAAACGACAGAGTTCTGGACACATAGATATGGGAAAGGGTGAGATGCTTATGTTCAACCGAAAGTTATGAGCAAAAAAGTGTGTTGAGCAATAGGCTTAGAGAAAGGTGAGATGCTGATACATTACTAAGAGTTCTGTACTTCAGAAAGCTGTCAATTAATAGATAAAGGTCTGCTACACATAAAACAAGGGAGTTCTGGCCATGTAGAGTTGAAAAAGGGTGAGATGCTGAGGTCCAACCGACAGTTATGAGCAAAAAAAAGTGTGTTGAGCAATAGGCTTAGAGAAAGGTTAGATGCTGATACATTACTAAGAGTTCTGTACTCCGCAAAGCTTTCAAATAGTAGGTGAAGGTTTGCCACATATAAAACGACAGAGTTCTGGACACATAGATATGGGAAAGGGTGAGATGCTGATGTTCAACCGAAAGTTATGAGCAAAAAAGTGTGTTGAGCAATAGGCTTAGAGAAAGGTGAGATGCTGATACATTACTAAGAGTTCTGTACTTCAGAAAGCTGTCAATTAATAGATAAAGGTCTGCTACACATAAAACAAGAGAGTTCTGGCCATGTAGAGTTGAAAAAGGGTGAGATGCTGAGGTCCAACCGACAGTTATGAGCAAAAAAAAGTGTGTTGAGCAATAGGCTTAGAGAAAGGTTAGATGCTGATACATTACTAAGAGTTCTGTACTCCGCAAAGCTTTCAAATAGTAGGTGAAGGTTTGCCACATATAAAACGACAGAGTTCTGGACACATAGATATGGGAAAGGGTGAGATGCTGATGTTCAACCGAAAGTTATTAGCAAAAAAGTGTGTTGAGCAATAGGCTTAGAGAAAGGTGAGATGCTGATACATTACTAAGAGTTCTGTACTTCAGAAAGCTGTCAAATAATAGATGAATGTCTGCCACACATAAAAAAAGAGAGTTCTGGCCATGTAGAGTTGAAAAAAGGTGAGATGCTGAGGTCCAACCGAGAGTCATATGTCAAAAAAAATGAATTGAGCAATGGACTTAGAGAAGGGTGAGATGCTGATACATTACTAAGAGTTCTGTACTATGACAAGCTTTCCAATAGTAGATGAAGGTATGCCACATATAAAACGACAGAGTTCTGTTCACAAAGCGATGAGAGAGGGTGAGATGCTAATGTTCAAACGAGAGTTATGAGCCAAAAAAAGTGTGTTGAGCAACAGGCTTAGAGAAAGGTGAGATGCTGATACATTACTAAGAGGTCTGTACTTCAGAAAGCTGTCAAATAATAGATGAATGTCTGCCACACATAAAAAAAGAGAGTTCTGGCCATGTAGAGTTGAAAAAAGGTGAGATGCTGAGGTCCAACCGAGAGTCATATGTCAAAAAAAATGAATTGAGCAATGGACTTAGAGAAGGGTGAGATGCTGATACATTACTAAGAGTTCTGTACTATGACAAGCTTTCCAATAGTAGATGAAGGTATGCCACATATAAAACGACAGAGTTCTGTTCACAAAGCGATGAGAGAGGGTGAGATGCTAATGTTCAAACGAGAGTTATGAGCCAAAAAAAGTGTGTTGAGCAACAGGCTTAGAGAAAGGTGAGATGCTGATACATTACTAAGAGTTCTGTACTTCAAAAAGCTGTCAATTATTAGATAAAGGTCTGTCACACATAAAACAAGAGAGTTCTGGCCATGTAGAGTTGAAAAAAGGTGAGATTCTGAGGTCCAACCGAGAGTGATTTGCAAAAAAAAGAGTTTTGAGTAATAAGCTTAAACAAGGGTGAGATGCTGATACATTACTAAGAGTTCTGTACTCCGAAAAGCTTTCAAATAGTAGGTGAAAGTACGCCACATATAAAACACAAGAGTTCTGGACACAAAAAGATGAGAAAGGGTGAGATGCTAAGGTTCAAACGATAGTTATGAGCAAAAAAAAGTGTGTTGAGCAATAGGCTTAGAGAAAGGTTAGATGCTGATACATTACTAAGAGTTCTGTACTCCGCAAAGCTTTCAAATAGTAGGTGAAGGTTTGCCACATATAAAACGACAGAGTTCTGGACACATAGATATGGGAAAGGGTGAGATGCTGATGTTCAACCGAAAGTTATGAGCAAAAAAGTGTGTTGAGCAATAGGCTTAGAGAAAGGTGAGATGCTGACACATTACTAAGAGTTCTGTACTTCAGAAAGCTGTCAATTAATAGATAAAGGTCTGCTACACATAAAACAAGGGAGTTCTGGCCATGTAGAGTTGAAAAAGGGTGAGATGCTGAGGTCCAACCGATAGTTATGAGCAAAAAAAAGTGTGTTGAGCAATAGGCTTAGAGAAAGGTTAGATGCTGATACATTACTAAGAGTTCTGTACTCCGCAAAGCTTTCAAATAGTAGGTGAAGGTTTGCCACATATAAAACGACAGAGTTCTGGACACATAGATATGGGAAAGGGTGAGATGCTGATGATCAACCGAAAGTTATGAGCAAAAAAGTGTATTGAGCAATAGGCTTAGAGAAAGGTGAGATGCTGATACATAACTAAGAGTTCTGTACTTCAGAAAACTGTCAGTTAATAGATAAAGGTCTACTACACATAAAACAAGTGAGTTCTGGCCATGTAGAGTTGAAAAAGGGTGAGATGCTGAGGTCCAACCAAGAGTCACATGTCAAAAAAATGAATTGAGCAATGGACTTAGAGAAGGGTGAGATGCTGATACATTACTAAGAGTTCTGTACTATGACAAGCTTTCCAATAGTAGATGAAGGTATGCGACATATAAAACGACAGAGTTCTGTTCACAAAGAGATGAGAGAGGGTGAGATGCTAATGTTCAAACGAGAGTTATGAGCCAAAAAAAGTGTGTTGAGCAACAGGCTTAGAGAAAGGTGAGATGCTGATACATTACTAAGAGTTCTGTACTTCAAAAAGCTGTCAATTATTAGATAAAGGTCTGTCACACATAAAACAAGAGAGTTCTGGCCATGTAGATTTGAAAAAAGGTGAGATTCTGAGGTCCAACCGAGAGTGATATGCAAAAAAAATGAATTGAGCAATGGACTTAGAGAAGGGTGAGATGCTGATACATTACTAAGAGTTCTGTACTCCGCAAAGCTTTCAAATAGTAGGTGAAGGTCTACCACATATAAAACGACAGAGTTCTGTACACAAAGAGATGAGAGAGGGTGAGATGCTAATGTTCAAACGAGAGTTATGAGCCAAAAAAAGTGTGTTGAGCAACAGGCTTAGAGAAAGGTGAGATGCTGATACATTACTAAGGGTTCTGTACTTCAAAAAGCTGTCAATTATTAGATAAAGGTCTGTCACACATGAAACAAGAGATTTCTGGCCATGTAGAGTTGAAAAAAGGTGAGATTCTGAGGTCCAACCGAGAGTCATATGCAAAAAAAAGAGTTTTGAGTAATAAGCTTAAACAAGGGTGAGATGCTGATACATTACTAAGAGTTCTGTACTCCGAAAAGCTTTCAAATAGTAGGTGAAAGTCTGCCACATATAAAACAAAAGAGTTCTGGACACTAAAAGATGAAAAAGGGTGAGATGCTAAGGTTCAAACGATAGGTATGAGCAAAAAAAAGTGTGTTGAGCAATAGGCTTAGAGAAAGGTTAGATGCTGATACATTACTAAGAGTTCTGTACTCCGCAAAGCTTTCAAATAGTAGGTGAAGGTTTGCCACATATAAAACGACAGAGTTCTGGACACATAGATATGGGAAAGGGTGAGATGCTTATGTTCAACCGAAAGTTATGAGCAAAAAAGTGTGTTGAGCAATAGGCTTAGAGAAAGGTGAGATGCTGATACATTACTAAGAGTTCTGTACTTCAGAAAGCTGTCAATTAATAGATAAAGGTCTGCTACACATAAAACAAGGGAGTTCTGGCCATGTAGAGTTGAAAAAGGGTGAGATGCTGAGGTCCAACCGACAGTTATGAGCAAAAAAAAGTGTGTTGAGCAATAGGCTTAGAGAAAGGTTAGATGCTGATACATTACTAAGAGTTCTGTACTCCGCAAAGCTTTCAAATAGTAGGTGAAGGTTTGCCACATATAAAACGACAGAGTTCTGGACACATAGATATGGGAAAGGGTGAGATGCTGATGTTCAACCGAAAGTTATTAGCAAAAAAGTGTGTTGAGCAATAGGCTTAGAGAAAGGTGAGATGCTGATACATTACTAAGAGTTCTGTACTTCAGAAAACTGTCAGTTAATAGATAAAGGTCTACTACACATAAAACAAGAGAGTTCTGGCCATGTAGAGTTGAAAAAGGGTGAGATGCTGAGGTCCAACCGAGAGTCACATGTCAAAAAAATGAATTGAGCAATGGACTTAGAGAAGGGTGAGATGCTGATACATTACTAAGAGTTCTGTACTATGACAAGCTTTCAAATAGTAGATAAAGGTCTGCTACATATAAAACGACAGAGTTCTATACACAAAAAGATGAGGAAGAGTGAGATGCTAAGGTTCAAACGAGAGTTATGAGCCAAAAAAAGTGTGTTGAGCAATAGGCTTAGAGAAAGGTGAGATGCTGATACATTACTAAGAGGTCTGTACTTCAGAAAGCTGTCAAATAATAGATGAATGTCTGCCACACATAAAAAAAGAGAGTTCTGGCCATGTAGAGTTGAAAAAAGGTGAGATGCTGAGGTCCAACCGAGAGTCATATGTCAAAAAAAATGAATTGAGCAATGGACTTAGAGAAGGGTGAGATGCTGATACATTACTAAGAGTTCTGTACTCCGCAAAGCTTTCAAATAGTAGGTGAAGGTCTACCACATATAAAACGACAGAGTTCTGTACACAACGAGATGAGAGAGGGTGAGATGCTAATGTTCAAACGAGAGTTATGAGCCAAAAAAAGTGTGTTGAGCAACAGGCTTAGAGAAAGGTGAGATGCTGATACATTACTAAGGGTTCTGTACTTCAAAAAGCTGTCAATTATTAGATAAAGGTCTGTCACACATGAAACAAGAGATTTCTGGCCATGTAGAGTTGAAAAAAGGTGAGATTCTGAGGTCCAACCGAGAGTCATATGCAAAAAAAAGAGTTTTGAGTAATAAGCTTAAACAAGGGTGAGATGCTGATACATTACTAAGAGTTCTGTACTCCGAAAAGCTTTCAAATAGTAGGTGAAAGTCTGCCACATATAAAACAAAAGAGTTCTGGACACTAAAAGATGAAAAAGGGTGAGATGCTAAGGTTCAAACGATAGGTATGAGCAAAAAAAAGTGTGTTGAGCAATAGGCTTAGAGAAAGGTTAGATGCTGATACATTACTAAGAGTTCTGTACTCCGCAAAGCTTTCAAATAGTAGGTGAAGGTTTGCCACATATAAAACGACAGAGTTCTGGACACATAGATATGGGAAAGGGTGAGATGCTTATGTTCAACCGAAAGTTATGAGCAAAAAAGTGTGTTGAGCAATAGGCTTAGAGAAAGGTGAGATGCTGATACATTACTAAGAGTTCTGTACTTCAGAAAGCTGTCAATTAATAGATAAAGGTCTGCTACACATAAAACAAGGGAGTTCTGGCCATGTAGAGTTGAAAAAGGGTGAGATGCTGAGGTCCAACCGACAGTTATGAGCAAAAAAAAGTGTGTTGAGCAATAGGCTTAGAGAAAGGTTAGATGCTGATACATTACTAAGAGTTCTGTACTCCGCAAAGCTTTCAAATAGTAGGTGAAGGTTTGCCACATATAAAACGACAGAGTTCTGGACACATAGATATGGGAAAGGGTGAGATGCTGATGTTCAACCGAAAGTTATTAGCAAAAAAGTGTGTTGAGCAATAGGCTTAGAGAAAGGTGAGATGCTGATACATTACTAAGAGTTCTGTACTTCAGAAAACTGTCAGTTAATAGATAAAGGTCTACTACACATAAAACAAGAGAGTTCTGGCCATGTAGAGTTGAAAAAGGGTGAGATGCTGAGGTCCAACCGAGAGTCACATGTCAAAAAAATGAATTGAGCAATGGACTTAGAGAAGGGTGAGATGCTGATACATTACTAAGAGTTCTGTACTATGACAAGCTTTCAAATAGTAGATAAAGGTCTGCTACATATAAAACGACAGAGTTCTATACACAAAAAGATGAGGAAGAGTGAGATGCTAAGGTTCAAACGAGAGTTATGAGCCAAAAAAAGTGTGTTGAGCAATAGGCTTAGAGAAAGGTGAGATGCTGATACATTACTAAGAGGTCTGTACTTCAGAAAGCTGTCAAATAATAGATGAATGTCTGCCACACATAAAAAAAGGGAGTTCTGGCCATGTAGAGTTGAAAAAAGGTGAGATGCTGAGGTCCAACCGAGAGTCATATGTCAAAAAAAATGAATTGAGCAATGGACTTAGAGAAGGGTGAGATGCTGATACATTACTAAGAGTTCTGTACTCCGCAAAGCTTTCAAATAGTAGGTGAAGGTCTACCACATATAAAACGACAGAGCTCTGTACACAAAGAGATGAGAAAAGGTAAGATGCTAAGGTTCAAACGAGAGTTATGAGTCAAAAAAAGTGTGTTGAGCAATAGGCTTAGAGACAGGTGAGATGCTGATACATTACTAAGAGTTCTGCACTTCAAAAAGCTGTCAATTGTTAGATAAATGTCTGCCACTTATAAAAAAAGAGAGTTCTGGCCACGTAAAGTTGAAAAAGGGTGAGATGCTGAGGTCCAACCGAGGGTCATATGTCAAAAAATAAGAGTTGAGCAATAGGGTTAAACAAAGGTGAGATTGCTGATACATTACTAAGAGTTCTGTACTTCAGAAAGATGTCAAATAATAGATGAATGTCTGCCACATATAAAAAAAGAGAGTTCTGGCCATGTAGAGTTGAAAAAAGGTGAGATGATTAGGTCCAACCGAGAGTCATATGTCAAAAAAATGAATTGAGCAATGGACTTAGAGAAGGGTGAGATGCTGATACATTACTAAGAGTTCTGTACTCCGAAAAGCTTTCAAATAGTAGATGAAAGTCTGCCACATATAAAACGAATGAGTTCTGGCCATGTAGAGTTGACAAAAGGGTGAGATGCTGAGGTCCAACCGAGAGTCATATGCGAAAAAAAGAGTTTTGAGTAATAAGCTAAAACAAGGGTGAGATGTTGATACATTACTAAGAGTTCTGTACTCCAAAAAGCTTTCAAATAGTAGTTGGAGGTCTGCTACTTATAAAACAAAAGAGTTCTGGACACAAAAAGATGAGAATGGGTGAGATGCTAAGGTTCAAACGAGAGTTGTGAGCCAAAAAAAGTGTGTTGAGTAATAGGCTTAGAGAAAGGTGAGATACTGATACATCACTAAGAGTTCTGCACTTCAAAAAGCTGTAAGTTATTAGATAAATGTCTGCCGCCCATAAAAAAAGAGAGTTCTGGTCACGTAGAGTTGAAAAAGGGTGAGATGCTGAGGTCCAACCGAGGGTAATATGTCAAAAAATAAGAGTTGAGCAATAGGGTTAAACAAAGGTGAGATGCTGATACATTACTAAGAGTTCTGCTCTTCTAAAAGCAGTCAATTATTAGATATATGTCTGCCGCACATAAAAAAAGAGAGTTCTGGCCAAGTAGAGTTGAAAAAGGGTGAGATGCTGAGGTCTAACCGAGGGTCATATGTCAAAAAATAAGATTTGAGCAATAGGGTTAAACAAAGGTGTGATGCTGATACATTACTAAGAGTTCTGCACTTCTAAAAGCAGTCAATTATTAGATATATGTCTGCCGCACATAAAAACAGTGAATTCTGGCCATGTAGAGTTGAAAAAAGGTGAGATGCTGAGGTCCAACCGAGAGTCATATGTCAAAAAAATGAATTGAGCAATGGACTTAGAGAAGGGTGAGATGCTGATACATTACTAAGAGTTCTGTACTCCAAAAAGCTTTCAAATAGTAGTTAGAGGTCTGTTACACATAAAACGAAAGAGTTCTGGACACAAACTGGACACTTCCTCATCTCTTTGTGTATAGAACTCTGTCGTTTTATATGTAGAAGACCTTCACCAACTATTTGAAAGCTTTTCGAAGTACAGAACTCTTAGTAATGTATCAGCATCTCACCCTTCTCTAAGTCCATTGCTCAATTCATTTTTTTGACATATGACTCTCGGTTGGACCTCAGCATCTCACCTTTTTTCAACTCTACATGGCCAGAACTCTCTTTTTTATGTGTGGCAGACATTCATCTATTATTTGACAGCTTTCTGAAGTACAGAACTCTTAGTAATGTATCAGCATCTCACCTTTGTTTAACCCTATTGCTCAACTCACTTTTTTTGGCTCATAACTCTCGTTTGAACCTTAGCATCTCACTCTTTCTCATCTCTTTGTGCATAGAACTCTGTAGTTTTATATGTAGCAGATTTTCACCCACTATTTGAAAACTTTTCGGAGTACAGAACACTTAGTAATGTATCAGCATCTCACCCTTCTCTAAGTCCATTGCTCAATTCATTTTTTTGACATATGACTCTCGGTTGGACCTCAGCATCTTACCTTTTTTCAACTCTACATGGCCAGAACTCTCTATTTTTATGTGTGGCAGACATTCATCTATTATTTGACAGCTTTCTGAAGTACAGAACTCTTAGAAATGTATCAGCATCTCACCTTTGTTTAACCCTATTGCTCAATTCCTATTTTTTGACATATGACCCTCTGTTGGACCTTAGCATCTCACCCTTTTTCAACTCTACGTGGCCAGAACTCTCATTTTTTATGTGTGGCAGACATTTATCTAAAATATAAGAGTTGAGCAATAGGGTTAAACAAAGGTGAGATGCTGATACATTACTAAGAGTTCTGTACTTCAGAAAGCTGTCAGATAATGGATGAATGTCTGCCACACATAAGAAAAGAGAGCTCTGGCCATGTAGAGTTGAGAAAAGGTGAGATGCTGAGGTCCAACCGAGAGTCATATGTCAAAAAAATTAATTGAGCAATGGACTTAGAGAAGGGTGAGATGCTGATACATTACCAAGAGTTCTGTACTCCGAAAAGCTTTCAAATAGTAGGTGAAGGTCTGGTACATATAAAACTAAAGAGTTCTGGACACAAACTGGACACTTCCTCATCTCTTTGTGTATAGAACTCTGTCGTTTTATATGTAGAAGACCTTCACCAACTATTTGAAAGCTTTTCGGAGTACAGAACTCTTAGTAATGTATCAGCATCTCACCCTTCTCTAAGTCAATTGCTCAATTAATTTATTTGACATATGACTCTCGGTTGGACCTCGGCATCTCACCTTTTTTCAACTCTACATGGCCAAAACTCTCTTTTTTATGTGTGGCAGACATTTATCTATTATTTGACAGCTTTCTGAAGTACAGAACTCTTAGTAATGTATCAGCATCTCACCTTTCTCTAAGCCTATTGCTCAACACACTTTTTTTGGCTCATAACTCTCGTTTGAACCTTAGCATCTCACTCTTCCTCAACTCTTTGTGTACAGAACTCTGTCGTTTTATATGAAGCAGACCTTCACTTACTATTTGAAAGCTTTTCGGAGTACAGAACTCTTAGTAATGTATCAGCATCTCACCCTTCTCTAAGTCCATTGTTCAATTATTTTTTTTTGACATATGACTCTCGGTCGGTAGCATCTCACTCTTTCTCATCTCTTTGTGTATAGAACTCTGTCGTTTTATATGTAGCAGACCTTCACCTCCTATTTGAAAGCTTTTCGGAGTACAGAACTCTTAGTAATGTATCAGCATCTCACCCTTCTCTAAGTCCATTGCTCAATTCATTTTTTTGACATATGACTCTCGGTTGGACCTCAGCATCTCACCTTTTTTCAACTCTACATGGCCAGAACTCTCTTTTTTTATTTGTGGGAGACATTCATCTATTATTTGACAGCTTTCTGAAGTACAGAACTCTTAGTAATGTATCAGCATCTCACCTTTGTTTAACTCTATTGCTCAACTCTTATTTTTTGACATATGACCCTCGGTTGGACCTCAGCATCTCACCCTTTTTCAACTCTACGTGGCCAGAACTCTCTTTTTTTATGTGCGGCAGACATTTATCTAATAATTTACAGCTTTTTGAAGAGCAGAACTCTTAGTGATGTATCAGTATCTCACCTTTCTCTAAGCCTATTACTCAACACACTTTTTTTGGCTCACAACTCTCGTTTGAACCTTAGCATCTCACGCTTTCTCATCTTTTTGTGTCCAGAACTCTTTTGTTTTATATGTGACAGACTTTCACCTACTATTTGAAAGCTTTTCGGAGTACAGAACTCTTAGTAGTGTATCAACATCTCACCCTTGTTTTAGCTTATTACTCAAAACTCTTTTTTTCGCATATGACTCTCGGTTGGACCTCAGAATCTCACCCTTTTGTCAACTCTACATGGCCAGAACTCTTTTGTTTTATATGTAACAGACTTTCATCTATTATTTGACAGCTTTCTGAAGTACAGAACTCTTAGTAATGTATCAGCATCTCACCTTTCTCTAAGCCTATTGCTCAACACACTTTTTTTGGCTCATAACTCTCGTTTGAACCTTAGCATCTCACTCTTCCTCAACTCTTTGTGTACAGAACTCTGTCGTTTTATATGAAGCAGACCTTCACTTACTATTTGAAAGCTTTTCGGAGTACAGAACTCTTAGTAATGTATCAGCATCTCACCTTTCTCTAAGCCTATTGCTCAACACACTTTTTTTGGCTTATAACTCTCGTTTGAACCTTAGCATCTCACCCTTTCTCATCTTTTTGTGTCCAGAACTCTTTCGTTTTATATGTGGCAGACTTTTACCTACTATTTGAAAGCTTTTCGGAGTACAGAACTCTTAGTACTGTATCAGCATCTCACCCTTGTTTAAGCTTATTACTCAAAACACTTTTTTTCGCATATGACTCTCGGTTGGACCTCAGCATCTCACCCTTTTTCAACTTTGCATGACCATATCTCTCTTGTTTTATGGGTGGCAGACTTTTATCTATTAATTGACAGCTTTCTGAAGTACAGAACTCTTAGTAATGTATCAGCATCTAACCTTTCTCTAAGCCTATTGCTCAACACACTTTTTTTGGCTTATAACTCTCGTTTGAACCTTAGCATCTCACCCTTTCTCATCTTTTTGTGTCCAGTACTCTTTCGTTTTATATGTGGCAGACTTTTACCTACTATTTGAAAGCTTTTCGGAGTACAGAACTCTTAGTAATGTATCAGCATCTCACCTTTCTCTAAGCCTATTGCTCAACACACTTTTTTTGGCTTATAACTCTCGTTTGAACCTTAGCATCTCACCCTTTCTCATCTTTTTGTGTCCAGAACTCTTTCGTTTTATATGTGGCAGACTTTTACCTACTATTTGAAAGCTTTTCGGAGTACAGAACTCTTAGTAATGTATCAGCATCTCACCCTTGTTTAAGCTTATTACTCAAAACACTTTTTTTCGCATATGACTCTCGGTTGGACCTCAGCATCTCACCCTTTTTCAACTTTGCATGACCATATCTCTCTTGTTTTATGGGTGGCAGACTTTTATCTATTAATTGACAGCTTTCTGAAGTACAGAACTCTTAGTAATGTATCAGCATCTAACCTTTCTCTAAGCCTATTGCTCAACACACTTTTTTTGGCTTATAACTCTCGTTTGAACCTTAGCATCTCACCCTTTCTCATCTTTTTGTGTCCAGTACTCTTTCGTTTTATATGTGGCAGACTTTTACCTACTATTTGAAAGCTTTTCGGAGTACAGAACTCTTAGTAATGTATCAGCATCTCACCCTTGTTTAAGCTTATTACTCAAAACACTTTTTTTCGCATATGACTCTCGGTTGGACCTCAGCATCTCACCCTTTTTCAACTTTGCATGACCATATCTCTCTTGTTTTATGGGTGGCAGACTTTTATCTATTAATTGACAGCTTTCTGAAGTACAGAACTCTTAGTAATGTATCAGCATCTAACCTTTCTCTAAGCCTATTGCTCAACACACTTTTTTTGGCTTATAACTCTCGTTTGAACCTTAGCATCTCACCCTTTCTCATCTTTTTGTGTCCAGTACTCTTTCGTTTTATATGTGGCAGACTTTTACCTACTATTTGAAAGCTTTTCGGAGTACAGAACTCTTAGTAATGTATCAGCATCTCACCTTTCTCTAAGCCTATTGCTCAACACACTTTTTTTGGCTTATAACTCTCGTTTGAACCTTAGCATCTCACCCTTTCTCATCTTTTTGTGTCCAGAACTCTTTCGTTTTATATGTGGCAGACTTTTACCTACTATTTGAAAGCTTTTCGGAGTACAGAACTCTTAGTAATGTATCAGCATCTCACCCTTGTTTAAGCTTATTACTCAAAACACTTTTTTTCGCATATGACTCTCGGTTGGACCTCAGCATCTCACCCTTTTTCAACTTTGCATGACCATATCTCTCTTGTTTTATGGGTGGCAGACTTTTATCTATTAATTGACAGCTTTCTGAAGTACAGAACTCTTAGTAATGTATCAGCATCTAACCTTTCTCTAAGCCTATTGCTCAACACACTTTTTTTGGCTTATAACTCTCGTTTGAACCTTAGCATCTCACCCTTTCTCATCTTTTTGTGTCCAGTACTCTTTCGTTTTATATGTGGCAGACTTTTACCTACTATTTGAAAGCTTTTCGGAGTACAGAACTCTTAGTAATGTATCAGCATCTCACCCTTGTTTAAGCTTATTACTCAAAACACTTTTTTTCGCATATGACTCTCGGTTGGACCTCAGCATCTCACCCTTTTTCAACTTTGCATGACCATATCTCTCTTGTTTTATGGGTGGCAGACTTTTATCTATTAATTGACAGCTTTCTGAAGTACAGAACTCTTAGTAATGTATCAGCATCTAACCTTTCTCTAAGCCTATTGCTCAACACACTTTTTTTGGCTCATAACTATCGTTTGAACCTTAGCATCTCACCCTTTCTCATCTTTTTGTGTCCAGAACTCTTTCGTTTTATATGTGACAGACTTTCACCTACTATTTGAAAGCTTTTCGGAGTACAGAACTCTTAGTAATGTATCAGCATCTCACCCTTGTTTAAGCTTATTAGTCAAAACTCTTTTTTTTTGCATATGACTCTCGGTTGGACCTCAGAATCTCTTTTTCAACTCTACATGGCCAGAACTCTCTTGTTTTATGTGTGGCAGACCTTTATCTAATAATTGACAGCTTTTTGAAGTACAGAACTCTTAGTAATGTATCAGCATCTCACCTTTCTCTAAGCCTGTTGCTCAACACACTTTTTTTGGCTCATAACTCTCGTTTGAACATTAGCATCTCACCCTCTCTCATCTCTTTGTGAACAGAACTCTGTCGTTTTATATGTGGCAGACCTTCATCTACTATTTGAAAGCTTTTCGGAGTACAGAACTCTTAGTAATGTATCAGCATCTCACCCTTTTCTAAGTCCATTGCTCAATTCATTTTTTTGAAATATGACTCTCGGTTGGACCTCAGCATCTCACCCTTTTTCAACTCTACATGGCCAGAACTCTCTTGTTTTATGTGTAGCAGACCTTTATCTATTAATTGACAGCTTTCAGAAGTACAGAACTCTTAGTAATGTATCAGCATCTCACCTTTCTCTAAGCCTATTGCTCAACACACTTTTTTGCTCATAACTTTCGGTTGAACATCAGCATCTCACCCTTTCCCATAACTATGTGTCCAGAACACTCTCGTTTTATATGTGGCAGACCTCTACCTACCATTTAAAAGTATTTTGGAGTACAGAACTCTTAGAAGTGTATCAGCATCTCACCCTTGTTTAAGCGTATTGGTCAAAACGGTAAGTTTTTTTGGCACATAACTCTCAGTTAAACCATATCATCTCACCTTACTTCAACTCAATATGTTTAGAACTCTGTTATTTCTTATGTAGCAGACTGTATCTATGATACAAAAGTATAATAATGCACAGAACTCTAAGTTAGGTAAGTTAGGTTAGCATATCACCATTTTTTAAGTGTTGTGTAGAACATATTCGTCTTTTCGTGTGTGATCTCTCTATACTCAGTATATATAAACCTCAGTATCTCTGTCCTATATAGTGTTTCTTCGATTCTTATTAAAGTCAAGCAGTAGAACAATCAACAGAATAAGTTTATAATGCAAAACTTCTTAGTTATCCACGTCTGCATGGTCAATGAAGCGAAATTCGATGAAATGCCGTAATATATTTTGTGAAGTTAAAATCTCAATTTTTAAAAATGCGATTTCGATACAAAAATCTATAGAACTATTGTTGAAACTTATCTAGAACTGTGTAACTATGTTAATTACCACTATTTTTGAGGTTTTTTGATGAGATGCTGGAAATTTTTTGTGAAGTTAGCATCTCATTTTTTTAAAGTTCGATTTTGGTACTTAAATCAATGGAACTATTGTTAAAACTTATTGAGAACTATAGAACTATGTGGGATGCCAATAGAACTATCGTTTTTTTGTGAGATGCCAGCAAGTGAGATGCTAAGTTCACATACGTTTTTGAATCACTGGATTCCAGTTTAAGGAGGATAGGAATAAGTTAGACCCATTTTTCCGACTGAAATTTTTGTATTTTTTGATTTCAATCGCTACACGTTAACGAGATGCACCACAACCGATACACAACGAGATACACCGGTAACCTGGTCGAACGTCAGGCAACCAAAAGATATGTATTACCAATTATATGTATATATATATTATTGAATATTGTAGCAAGTTGTAAGATGAGTAGTAGAATATTCAGAGTTTATTTATTTCTCAGATACTATTCTACTTTTGCTGCTATAATATTTCAGTCACCGATTCAGAGAGGACTAATATCTATCATGGCGAAATTTTTACCGTGTCTACCATGGTGAATGTATCAATGAACTCTTCCAATTCCAGCCCCACTAAGAAAGGTGAACTTTCTCAAATAGCACAACACGTACAAGACTTATCACCCGCATACGGTGCAGAATATTCCATCAATAATCAAGGGGTTCGGTAACTACCCGCGTGTATGTTACATACTCGGTAGACTAGTGGCCTTGCCTCGCCAGCAAGGCTCAAATTGTCGCAGTCGCGAGCGCCGCAGTCCATACATAATTAATGAAACAGTTGTTCGAGTGAAAGTCTCTTAAAAGTATATCGTATAAACAATAAACCTTAAGACATGAGTTTTTCGATACTTGTTTTAAAGTCAAACTTCATGTTAAGTTAAAGTTAAATAGGATACGATCTTCTTCATTCACTCATCTATATATATATATATATATATATATATATATATGTGTATTACTATATTATAGTTATATGCGCATGCTTATATTAGTGTCTACTGTGATGTAGATATGATTTACAGCTATTTTTAAAATAGGCGTCAGACAAGCACTTGGCCCACGTGATGGAAAGTGGTTACCGTGACCTCTGTACGTGTGCTACCGGCCCTTTTAGCCCTTGGCCCGGACAAGCTTTTAGTCTTCCCACTGACAGCACGAAAATTCTCCAGTGAGCTCTGGCTACCCTACTCACCGCCGGGAACATAACGCGAGGTTATTATGGCCGTAGTATTCTGTAGGGTGGAGATACTTCCCCAGTCGGACTGCTCAATTGGGACGGGAATACCGTCGTGTCCTACCTCATTCATGATGTAGTTATTATAGTGATCACCTAGTTACCTTTCCTAATGCTCCTACTTTGTTATTCTCTGCACCACCTATAAGATTGACTGCTAGAGAATGCCTATAGCATTAAGTCCACCTGCGTACATGTTAAATAAATAAATATATCAAGGTCGTACTTTGGAATCTGGGTTCCGCTCACCTGTACCATCATGTACCATCTATCAGTTTATTTTAGATTCTATGGGAATTATTGCCGTTTGAGTTCTCAATCCAAGAGGAAAATCTGCACCTCTTTGATCAATTAGCAGGTATACCTACTTGCAAGCGAGGTTATATTTTGGGTCACAATATCTTGTCCCTCATATTTTTCATTCTCAATGAAAGGAGTAAAAAGCAACGCAACGTTGCATTGCTTTTTATGGATGGATATGTACCTAAATGGCTCAAAATGTACATGTAAATATGTCTGCCTACCCCTATAGAAATGAAGCGTGCAATAAAGGATAAATGATATAATCATGCATTGCATTAATTTTGTCTAGAAACGTTATTTTTTTTTAAATCGGCGCTAAGTACTATTTATTGCGGATATATATATTAGATTTAAAATAAAAAGAACGAAAATACTCAAAGAGATAACTTATGTTTATTTTTTAATATTTAAGTGCTTCATTATAAACTTTCAATGAGATTTATGTATTGATATATATTTTTTGTAAATCTTCAGCTATGCTAATATTTTAATTACATTTTTATAAATTAATATGTAAATAAGTATCAAAAATGAAAGTTCATTCTAACTTAAAAAAGCTTATCTTACTTATCAAAAGTCTAAATAAATAAATTTGATTTTTGGAAAGGCAGAATAAGATCTTTATCACAAGTCTAAAATAAACAAGTCTGCTTACAGCACAGAATGGCTACATCTAACTTTCTAAGGAAATGTAATTTTGTTTCATCGACACACAAAGAAGATAAGCATACGTGTTTAAATACGTCTTTATAAGTAAAGGTGTATACTTATTTCTTTGGCATGTGCGTGTAACTACATTAAAGTTGTAAGCAAATGAAAAAATTAAACAGTCACCGTAAAACCTAAGAAAGTTATCTGTTCAATGGTTTTGCGTAATTATGATAATTGAGAACAAATAAACTACTGATAAAGTAATTCCATCGGGGAAAGTCACTGCCAAGATAAGTGCAGCGCAAAAACTATAAAACTTAAAGCTACACAAATTGGTAAAAGCTATAATGAAATTACTTTGAAAAGGTTTTTTTCAGTACTGTTGTACTGGTCATTCGAATAAGAATTCTTATATTTTTACAAACATACATACATACGTATAATCACGCCTTCATCCCAGGGTTAAGCAGAGGTGAATTAACACCCACATTTCACCAATAATTGTAATCGGTCCCACGTAATAGGGGGTGAGTCTATTGCTGTATTCCGGACACTATTGTTGACTCGAGCCATACATCTGAGGCTAAGTCTGGGCTGTATATATCTGTCTGATGTTAAACAGTCCTATCCCTTAATCGCCTTGTACGTCACCGCATGGGAAGAGATGGGGTGGTCCGAATTCGACTCTGTCGGAAACCACGCAGCGTATATTTTTAACATTTCATATAGATATATGACACTGACTGATGAATTTATAAGTTGTAGGTATATTAAACTTCATATCTCTGAAGATACATTACTTTAAAGATTATTAGACTAAATTAAAGATTATTATTAGTTTAGCTCTCCAGCTAAGCTAAATTACTTGTGCTAAGAGTGCGTTCAGTCGGCCAGGATTCGAACTCAGAACGTAATGATTGTAAGTCTGACTTATTAACCACAAGGCTAACAACGCTTAAGTCCTAGGTTCAGTTCCCAAATTGAGCAAAATAATATATAAAATAAAATATAAAATTGAATAATTCGTCGTTGACAGTCATACAAGTTAGACGTGTGCCGGTGTTTTTCTAAAATACGCCAATTGAATATAAGCTGTATCTCACTATAAATAGAGTTCAAAGTGTGAAAGTTACTGTTTTGTAATTACAACATTACGTTACAAGTGTACTGCAACTAAGCACGGGCAGACCGCGCGAAGCGACGCCCTTCCCACCTTCACTTCACCTCCGCGTGAGTAGTACCACAACACGGTTACCCTGCCTGACTCGCTCGCACAGTGACTCCGTGTTTCGCCGACATCCTCGCTGCTTGGACAATTGCGCTCTTATTACGAACTATTTAGTGCCTTTCAATAGCATTCACTTGCCCTGACCACAATATGTCCGTACAGAGATCGCCACCACGACACTTGAGCGACAGCACTGCAAGCACGACCGGTGGTTCGCATCCTGATTTATCGAAATTAAGTGCGCTTAATGTTGATCCCCAAATAACTTTTCGAAAGAGAAACCAACCCGAACAGGATTGTGAATGCTCCAATGATATCAAAGATATTAGATCGGAATTGGCGAATATCAGTTCATTGCTAGAGAAGTACGTTGTATCGAACGAGCAAATTATGAACAAGGTGCAGGAAAATTTGTCTGAGCTTAAATCTCAAATTACTGAACTGAAGTCTTTTAATGAACAAACTGCACACTTGATCCGTGAGAATGCTACGCAGATTACTGACATTAAATCATCTATGTCCAGCATGGCAAACGAACAAAAAGACTTACGAACACATATGTCGCAATTGCAAACGCAAATTTCACTGGACAGTAATAAAATAAAATCTCTCGAATCGAGTATCCAAGCACTTGAGTTGCCTGCTGACACCTCCACAGCTAATAACAATCAGCATTGCCTGAATGAAAACATAGTCAAAGAAGTAATAGATCGCAATAATAGAGAGAAAAATGTTATTGTTGTAGGATTACCTGAACAATCTTCTATAGGTGCGGCAGAAAGAGCCATAAAAGACGAATCCGATTTTCTAAAATTATCTAGATCGGCTGGTCTTGATCTTCCAAAACCAACTAAAATTTTTAGACTAGGGAAATATGTGCCTGGCAAAACCCGCAGAGTAAAGGTTTGCTTCGAGACTTCAGTACCAGCTAAATATTTTCTCCGTAATAAGGAAAAACTGCCTGAAAGCTTAAAAATATTCTCAGACCAGACTCCAGCTCAACAAAAATACCTTAAAAATCTGAAGGAGGAACTAGCACGTCGCCAAAATGAAGGAGAAAGTGATCTCACAATAAAATATACAAAAGGCATCCCTATTATAACAAAACATTTGGCAAAAAACTAACAACACCAATAACCAAAACTGTGGATTTGTTTAGTAATACCTATCAAGTAATTACCAACTACCATGACGTTAGAACCAGCAAATCTCGTCTCAGATTTCTATACCTCAATGCTCGGAGCTTATGCAAAAAAGGAAAGCTTGATGAGCTCAAATGCATTCTTCAATCTTTGCCCACCACAATACATCTTATTCTAATTACAGAGTCATGGGTTAGGACTGAATCTCAAGCCATGCAACTTCATATAAACAACTACACCCACTACTACAACTATAGGACAGACTCGAGAGGTGGAGGAGTCTCTGCATTTGTCCATAACGATCTGAGACATAGCTTATCAATTACCAAGTATGAAGGAGGAAATAATTACTTATGGATTCGCTTAGAGAGATACGCTCTTGAGGTGGGTGTAGTATACAACCCTGGCAATACTAATTTCAAAGACTTTTTACAAGTCTATGAAGATCAACTACAACAAATGAAACGTGCTATCATTTTTGGTGACCTCAACATTGATCTACTAACTAAAGACAAAACAACAAAACAATACACACAACTCTTAAAAGAAAACGGACATAAGCTTTTAAACAAATTTAACAAGAAATTTTGTACAAGAGAGTCAAAATCTAGAAAATCTATACTCGACCATGTCAGCACTAATCTGAAAAATGATTATTTCCATATGGCAATTATCAATTCATCCATGTCCGATCACAAACAGATATTTGTAGAAATCAAAAAGGCTAAATCCCCACCAAAAACTAGAACCCAATATGAAGCGATAGACTACAATAAACTACAGAACCTATTAGAGACGTCAAATGTTGAAAGCCTAAGTGATGACTATAGCCTACTCGAAAAGGAAATCAAACAATTGATACACAAGAGCAAAACGGTCAAGACGAAAATTCTAAATACTCCACAAAGTGACTGGATAAACAAAGACATAATAAATAACATCAACCAAAGAAACGTACTGTGGACAGCATTGAAAGATAACCCACACAACAATAGCCTTGAAGAAGAATTTATTACAAAAAAACAACAAGTATCTACACTAATTCAGCAAACAAAGAACTCCTACTTTTATAAGAAATTTGGTAACTGTGCTAATAAGCCCAAGCCAATGTGGAACCTAGTGAATGAGTTATCCATTAATAAGATTAAACAAAGTAGGGCTCCTTCAAAACTATTAGTAAGTTCAAAATACGTCACTGACGAAAACGATATGTGTAAAACTTTTAATAATTATTTTGCTACTATTGGCCCACTATTGGCAAACGATATACCCAAACACTTCCATGACAACTTTGCCTGTGCTCTTTCTAATAATCTCCACAGTGACATTCCAGTTTTGTCCCAACTATATCCATGCTCTGAAGAGGAAATTTCTAAGATAATAGCAAACCTTGACTCCAATTGCAGTACTGGAATAGATGGGATCAATACAAAATCAATTAAATGCATAAAAAACCAAATAGCTGGTGTCTTGAGTGAGTGCTTTAACAATCTCCTGTCCACTGGAGAATTTCCAGATTCCTTAAAAATGGCTAAAGTTACACCCATCCACAAATCAGGTTCAACATCAGACCCAGGTAACTACAGACCCATCTCAGTCCTACCGGTTCTTTCAAAAATACTGGAAAGACTTCTGTATTGCCGTATAGAAAATCATTTATCTTCTTTCAACTATCTATCTGACAGACAATATGGATTTAGACCAAAAAGCAGTACGCTTGCAGCAACCATTGATCTAGTTACGAAAATTAAACATAATATTGACAGCAAAAATATAGTCCTAGGCATTTTTATTGACCTAAAAAAAGCATTCGATACTGTTTCCCATAAAATACTTTTAAAGAAATTAGAATCATTAAATATTACCGGAAGTGCCTTGAAAATTTTACAGTCATATCTAGAAAATAGGTCTCAAATAGTGAAATTAAATAAAGAACATCAAAGTGACGCAATACCAATTACGTGTGGAGTTCCCCAAGGATCGATTTTAGGACCTTTACTCTTCCTAATCTATATAAATAACATTCAAGATCTCAAACTACACGGCCATCTCACACTTTATGCAGATGACACTTGTCTGTTTTATTTCGGACCCTCTATTCACACAATAATCTCCCAAGCTCAAGCCGATTTAAACATACTGTACTCATGGTTTCAACACAACCTATTAACCATAAATATACTAAAAACATGTTACGTCATCTTTAAAGCAAAAAATAAAACTATACCAACTCATACACCGTTATTAATAAATAACGAACCCCTTCAAGAAAAGTCATGCGAAAAGTATTTGGGTTTAAGGATTGATAATCGTCTGTCTTGGAATGCTCACTTAGATCAAATCAAAACTAAACTTTCGTCCATACTTGGATCGCTTCGGAGTATTGTCAAATGCTTACCAAATAATCTGCGCTATAATATTTATAATGCTTTAGTTAAACCACACTTACAATACCTCATAGAAATCTGGGGAAATACAGCTAAGACTAAATTAGGTGAGATACAAATCATGCAAAATAAACTCGTTAAACTAATTTTTAACTATCCACGCCTTACACCAACAAATAAAATCTACGAAGAAACCAAAATTATGAATCTAAAGCAATTATTTACATACAATACAAGCATTTTTATCCGAAAAATCTTGAGCAAAAATATACAATCTGACATATCATTCACCAAAATTAAACAAACAACCCAACGTAGTACTCGCCGAGCTAGTTTTTTAGTTTTACCTAAAATTAGAACAAACTATGGAAAAAAAATGCTGACATATGAAGGGGCACAAATATATAACAAACTTCCAAAGCAGATTAAGCATGTAAACTCATTTAGTGTATTCAAAACTCGGTTAGCTCAATATGTACGTACATCAGTACATTAGCTTGTATTCGAAAGAACGATGCGCGATGCACAAAATTAGTGCCTACCCACATTATTATAATTATTGCATGTTTTCGATTGTTTCTCTAACGAATGTACTAAGTGACTGTTTGTTTTTTGTTTTGGCATATTGCATTCATGATCATTGCTAATAATTGTTATTCTTAACTGGTGAAATGACGAACTTGTAAATTTACTTTACGTTATTAATGTTCTCAAGTAAGTGACTATGTTTTTATTGAGAATAAAGAATCTTTAAACATAATAAAATATTTTCTTTCTTTCTTTCTTTCTTTCAAAAGTGTCAATCAAATGTTTGTCTAGGTAGGTACATACTTATGCCTAGCCTTCGGCTATGTTATAAACTCGGTTGGTTCTAATTGGACACGAATAGATTTCCAAGCATTGTTCATTAATATTTCTTTCATGAATATCAGCTTATATAAAAAAATGGCTTACGGTATCTACCGTACTTTATTAATTAGCGTAGTCTGGTTCATATTACTTTTTGGAACTTATTCTACTTGACAATGAGTTCAAACAAACTCAATGCATGAGTAGACGAAAGATAGAATTGGCGTAAATCTAAACCAACTTAAATATGTCGGGTAATACAAACTCGCAGTTACGTCATGGTTGGTCGAGCCCAATAAGGGCGCAGGTTGCTTTACTCGCACAACTGTTGTCTATTAAATTTAATGAGCGAAGCAATACTTAAATAACAATTACTATCGCTCATTGGCACATACCAGTGATCTGCGGAGCACTTTTCATTAATTCTTCCTTCTCTTTCCTATTCAGGTCAACACATGCCGTAGCACTATTCTGTAACACATAAATTCTATTACGGGTCTCATTCAGGTGGGAGAGTTCACTTCATTTACTCACTATCAGCCTATCACGAAATGTTTTCGGTCCTACGTCATGCGGCAAGCCTGTCTTCGTTTACTAGACACTCTTTTCGGATTCGAGCAGCTACTCCTAATCCTAAATCACTTAATGACCTTTCGTCCAAACTGTTCATTTTTGCACCTCCTCTAGGGTAGTCAAAATTTATATTGATCTAAGCTAAAAGCTCTAACTTACCTGATGTTAAATTAGTCAGCGCTTGAACCCGGTCGTAATTATTGCATCATAATATTCAAATAGGATTTTCTCTACACGAATAAAAGTCACGAAACAACCGATTAAAGTGAAAATAAAAACTACGAAACGAAAGAAAATCACGTAATTTATGCGTCGTTAAAATAGTTACAATTGAAGAACTCGATAAATTGCATAGTGTTAGTGTCTATATGCAAGTTTTGCGTAGTTATTAGCCGACAGTTACACCGATATGTGAATTATTCATCGGCTTGCGCAATCTCAACTATTCGTTATTAACATAAGACTTTTTACACGAATAAGGTACGATTTCGTAGCCGACCGCAGGTCGCAGCAGCTGACGCATGCATTAGATAGGCACAACGTACCGTGAAATAGATTTGAATGTGATGATATTGTTTATTGTTTTAGTTCAATGCGGTTTCTCAATGGTGTCATTTACTCGTATCGAATTTTAGCGAGTAATGTATCTGAAAACATCTAAAAAATTGTGTGTGAGTGGATTGCTGGACTGGTACTCTTTTTTTATAAGGTGGATGGATGACGTATCGCGTCTTCACATACATTAGGTACTTGTTAAACGTCGATACGTATCCACGGCATCATTGGGAAGGTAATAAATTAAAACCATAAACAAAATTATCACATTCTAGTCTATACCACGGTACATTGTGTCTGCTGCTGCGGTCTGCGGTCGGCTGTCGGCTACGAAATCATACCTTAAGACTTTTTACTCAGTAACGTTCAATCGCTCGGTGGTCGGTTCGACCGTCGGGTTCCGCATTCGCGGTTTTTTAGTTCGGCATTTTTGTTGCGGTTGTCAATCTTCATTTACTTTCTAGCGCCGCATTGTGCTGCTATATTCGTATTTGAAAGATTACTTTATGATTGTACTGTAATTCGCGTAATTATATACCGGTTTTATTGTATCTTAGATGTTACTACGTCATCGTATAATACTTGTTTCGGGGTAGCATTGATTGATTCTGCTACGGAGTTATCAGTTTTTCTGTTAAAAAATTATCAGTTACACCAAAAAAGGAATTGGTATTAAAAAGCTTACTTCCTATTACGCATCTAATACTTATTTACAATTGTCTTACAAAAATACTTACTATCATAACTTCATCAAATCTACTGTCATTTAATTGAATTCTATTTTAACTTCATTTGATTCATTATTATCATCTACTTACTGTTGTTCCAATTTACCTTCAATAGTTTCGTGTAAGACGAATGATAGGAATGTTCATATAATTATGGATAGGCACCTATTCTACGTATCTTTATTTTAGCGATAAAATCTCATTGAATACAAAACAAGACACTCTTCTTCTTTAAAATTGGCAGTTGAACTGTACATTCAACTGCCAATTTTAACTGCAGTTGAATGTGCAGTCTTATAATAACTACTTTAACTAAATTTTTGTCACTTGTATGGAACGATTTGGGCATAATCTAGAAATTCCAGGCGGACGATCGAATGAAATGGCGCACATTGGGAGAAGCCTATGTCCAGTAGTGACCTGCTACGGGCTTATTGATTGATTGATAGTAATTCCAAAATAGAAAAATAGGTTCAAATAAAATTACTTAACCATAAAATACTGCTCTGCAGTGTATTGCTCCGAAGATAGTAACATCTACGTAATATCAGAAACCTAACTTACCATAAAAAACGTCTAATATTTCCGTCCACACATTAGTAGACATCGCCGCGGTACCACATAGTGGCTGCAACCACATCCTGAGCTTAATGTTGTACTGCTCGAGGTACATGACAACCGTTAGGTTAACTCAACCACACGTCGACTTGAAGACAGAAGTTCTCACCAGGTACTTTAATTCAGCTACAAATATCAGACATATTCCTTCAAGACCTATATTGTCCCATAGGCGATGCCTTTTTATACTAATATAGATAAAGTAACGCACCATATACATTCTAATTTGTATCATTTATCAGTTGAAGAACATTACTGGGTTCAACCATTTTTTTTTTACGTGCGAAAAATCCCCACCGGTAGCGGCAGGAGAGTTTATGTCGGACTCGAACCGATTAAAACGTACGTTGTTGGGTGCCGATGGTAAGGCATATATCCCCATTTCTCTCGATCTGGCCCTCCTCGGGTGTGGGGATCACGGAGTGCCCTACTCGTCCCCGAAAACGGGGAGGAGCCCAACTGGGCGGCACCACAGCGGCCTGTTTCTGCCAATGTGACAGGCAGCTCCACCCATCACCACCAGTCCATAGGCGAATTTTGCAGCGAGATATTTTTTCTCGCTTTCCTAAAACCATGTACCTACGAGACTAGTAATACTATTATTTACATACGAATTCGATACGAGGCTCTCTCAATCGAAGAAACACATTTCGATAATGTTCCAATTGCGTAATATTGATTCAAGCAGCTAATATCATAATCAAATATCAATGCTTAGCAACTAATGAGCACTTGTCATAAATTGGGTTATTGTACTTATAATTTCGAGGCTCAAACCAACTTCATCGCTCACCGGGCACCTTTAGCATCAATGGACGAAACTCTAGTGCAGGATTTACTATCGAACATGAGGGGTTAGTAAGCAATCGCTCCTGTTTAGACGAGCAACTCGTCTTCTATCTGACGCTTGACGTCTTCTATGTTAAGATTTTGGGTATTTTATAAAATTTCTATACCTTTACGTCAACTCCTGACAGTAAATAATGAAAATGGCTGGTCAGAAGTTAAATCATAGCCATCGCTTCAAAATCATCCGAATAGGTTTAACGACATATCTCATAGATCTTCTATGTTGGGCAACAAACAATTATTTCACATCAACGGATCTGTAAACATAGGCTTATCAAATAACGCGTGGCTATTGTTCTACGCTATCCATTGCGTAGTGCGTAACATTTTTTGTGAAATAAATGTGTCAGTGGCGAGCAATCATTTCCGCCAGGCGGAGGAACCGTGTGGAGGTGCGGACGAGTTTGGTTACGCTTTTGGCAATGGTGTTTGTAGGTTGGATTGAGTACCTACATGTTAATGATTATTAACATAACAATCAAACCACGGGAAGAGATGGAGTGGCTCTTTTCTACTTCCCCGGGAACAGCATAGCAAAAATATTATAATAAGCATTTTCGCTATGCTGTTTCCGGGGGAGTAGAAAAGAGCCACTCCATCTCTTCCCGTGGGTATCTTAGAAGGTGTCTAAGGGATAGGGCTGTTGACAGTAAACATGCCCAGCTGTGGTTCAAGACAAAATGCTTGCTTGACGGATATACGAGTGTATTACTATTGGGTGGGACCGAAAATAATTATTCTCAAAATTTGGGTGTTCAATATACCTCTGCCTACTTCATCAGGAATTTACAGGCGTGTTTACATCTATAATATTAGGAAACGAAATACAAAAACCAAAGATATGAAACAGATGTACTTAAATACATTTTTGTTTTGGTATTACATCATCCAAGGACATCATAATGAGCAGGAATCAAAATCCGTGATTTTGATTCCTGCTCTGTTTGATTTGACGAACACCATGTAGATAATATAGCGGTAGCTATATGTTTATACTTTTTAAGGAACAATTAGAATTCTTTGTATCGTAAATTTTCAAAAAATAAGTTCCAATGTTTTAAGATTCTATTGCAAATAAAACTTATGATTATTTTCCAAACCAATCCTACAAAGAAATTATTACGTCTCGACTACAGCTCGATCTTGTAAGTCATATTTCACCGCTCACTGAACCGTCATACCTCAGTACATGTGAGTATAATAATATGTGGCGAAGCTCGCGCGAGATAATGAATCTCCAATGAACCGCGGCCAGGTACCGGTGCGCGCGCCGTTACACCTCCCCGGGCTGCGTCTGCACATCTGCACATCTATACCTACATAGAAATAAAATAGGAGTTTGTTATGTTTAAACATTAGCTTTTTAATGAATTTATATGAATGTGTACGTCGCCAGCAAGCAATTTTTTGTACGTTTGTCTATCTTGTTTGTTCCGAGAAAAACAGTTATAGTAAATACTTCCGAATTTCTGTAGGTTATTTCGCAGATTACCCGGAGATATTTGACGTGTTGCACTATTTTGAGAAATTGTCAAATCAGAAATTGAACCTGAAAAAAAATATAATTACTTACTGGACCGATTTTAATGGGATTTTTAATGTAGATAACTGATGTTATAGAGCCTACTATAGGTTATTTCTGTTTTCATTTCATTTTCATTTAAAACATTGGGGTTCCTGAATAATAATTAAAACCCTGATATGAGTTCAGTTGGATAAAGACAGAGGCACAGCTAGTTGTACATACATTTGCTCGATCCTCGGGTGTATGATGTACAACTTAATTAATGTACTTTGAGCGTTGTGTTGTGAGAAAACGTTACAAGATAGTTTTAGATATGATTTATTATAGGAGTTGTAGCTGTCGTGTTTGGAACTGATGTGTTATCAAAAGGCTATGTTTGCATTGCAGCTTGTTAACTCTTATATTTACCTAAACAATTATAATCATCGAGTTAGTATTACCATTAATACCTCCAGATAAGGTAAATTACTTGTGTTAGGAGTGGGTTCATATGGATAAGGTTTCGACCAGGATTTGAACCCGGAACCTATAGGTTTAAGTGCTGTCTCCCTAAACTCTAATCTACCAATGTTAGGTGCAAAAATTGAAAGCAATATGGTTTGTTTTTTATAATTCCAATTATAAATTTGTCTCCCAAAACACTAATCCAACAATGTTATGTAGGTGCAAAAATAGAAACCAATTTGGTTTGTTCTTTGTAATTGCAAGTAATAAAGTTCACGTGACCGTGTGCCCATATTTCCTGTGGATTATTAAAAAAAAACTCATGAAACTTGTTGCCAACACTACTAACACAATAAAAAACGAATTTACAGAATATTTATATATAGATTCTGATTTTCTTAATTTTGGACATGTGCACAGGCAAATTGTTTGTCACAATGTTTAAAAAACATTTATTTAAGTTTCCTATTATCTATTTTCCTTTTATATAAACATCACAGCAAAACAGATAGTCAGGCCGCCGCACCTACCAGTAATGACAGTGGCCCTGATCACAGCATCAGTCCCGGTATGATTTATCAGCGGTTCCGTTATAATGACCAACTGTTATCTAACAAGGGCTTTGCATAATTATACCAACTTATCCCTTAGCTCTCACTTCTCTATGGTGGCCTATGATAGGCGAATTAAAAAATCCAAACAATTGAATTAAGAGCCACGTCTGTCTATCAGTAGGTGTAATTTATTACCTCATTTACCTGGTTACTGCGTCCTATTTCAAATACATTATCTCATTTATCTGGTTACTGCGTCCCGATCTAATGACTGCGTCCTGTTTCAAATTCATAATTCAAAATGCCTTTCCACTTCAATCAGGAAGCGTAACATAACTATTGTATTAAGAAACTTGTCTACTATTTAGCATTGTTCTAAACTAAAATAACTATTTAGTATTATTACTTAATTGTTTTGAGTCTTTAGTGCTATTACAATAGTTTTAGTTGAAAACTATTTGAATATGAAAGTATGAATACGTTGAGATGTTTCAGCTATTCTCACAATGATTCACTGGATAGTTTTTTTAATAGTACTTATGTGAAGTGCAGTTTCAAACAAATATTACATTCGTATGTTACATAAAACTAAGTATTATCTAAACAAAAATGTAGATTTTTTTATTATTTGAAGTATTATTTCAATTTGTAATTCTTATTCAAAAATAGTAAAAGTAAAAATTAATTGCTGTTTTTATAAAAATATTCTTTTTTTCATTTGAATAATTAATTCATGGTAATCACACACTGCTAGTCTCGCAGTAAAGATGGATCTAATTACGTATTACTCATCCAATTTAACTCAATTGTTCGGTAGTTACGAGAGAAAATTAGAACATATATCCATATTGTATGGGGTATTGGTGTGACCACGAGTCCGGAACGATATTTTTGAGGTCCCAAGCCTCACCTGCAACAAGCCAGTACACTTACTGATTTTAAAATATAAATCACATATACATATTACAACTAAATAAAATAATAACTGTACATAACTTTCAAGCCAACAAAAGACATCAACGCGCTACGGTTTTAATTTTTTTAACGTAAATTAATTATACTATTTATACTGTTGATTGAAGGCACTTGGTGGAATTTGTTGATACACATATTGAGAACTCACTTGTACTTATCCAAATTATTTTTTATTTATCATTGTAAACCTTTGAGGATACCGTAAGGCGAAACCGGTCAGGTCTAATAAAACATTTAAAAAATAATGTGGAAAATTACGAGTTCTAAATATGTCTAAATTAATTATGTTTGAAAAATGTTAATGTTTGATATATTTTTTTGTAAATTATAATAAAATCATAATGTATTAAGTACAGTGCTGTAACTTTTCGTCTACCTGTGTACAGATGTGTGGCGTGGAGTGACATAGACGTGGTGCCGCGACTCGTGACGTCATCAGTGCAACATGTCCGCAGAGCGCCAGTGAACCGCGAGTGCCCCAACATGTTGCGCCACAGAGCCCTGCTGCTCTTACTACTCAGTACCCTCGCGAGGGAGGCTCTATGTAAGTACATATTTAAATAAGACGTCCATGGAGTGAGCAATTGTAATTGACTTTGCTATGATGTTGAATTAGAGACAAGATGGAACACACTGACATAAAATACATACTCACTCATACACACAAACAATCATACATACATTAACATGCACGTTTATACACAGAAGGAGGGAAAAGGAGGTTCAGATTAAGTGCACATAATAAACTCACGTCTACTTCTACATTTGAACTAAAAAACTGTATTGTTCTAGTTCCTATAAATATAGTGACGCTCATATTTCTGGATCTTATACTTTAAAGATAACATAAAGACATAAAGACATACCCATTCAAACAATAATACAATGATACAACAGCGTCTCTACATTTATTGTGTCGCTCATATTTCCCGATCTTTTCCTTAAAAGATAAAACTAAAGACACACAAACATGCAATCAAACAATTATTTAGACAATAAACATTGGTAGAGCAGCGTCTCTACATTTATCGCAAAACAAATCGTATTTAAAACGCGCCTCAGTGAAAGCGGGGAAAGCGGCCAAACTTATTTATAATTAAGCGAATAAGCGAATAATATTGTCATAAAATAACTATTTCAGTTCAGTTACGTGCTCTATCATGTAATGTTGGTTTTTAAAATTGTAGAGTCGTGGTCTTGTAATATGAATATAATGTTCTGTTAGAACATAATTTGGTGTTTTATTTCCGTTTGTCATTTTTATTGATATTTTTTTTTTACTGACGAGGTAATAAACTAATGCACTGTGGCTGCCTGATGATTCAATACCAACCACAACAAAATGTTATAAACCAAGAGTATCTTTTGTAGAGTTACCCTCCACAAAAGAAACACCCAGATTGCTGGAACTAGTTATGGACATGTAGAGTTAGCATAGGTTGGTATCAGACGGGTCCTGTTAAAGTGTCTAGTAATTTATTCATAACTTCCCAATTAGCATCAATGAGTTTACTCATGCAAGGAACGAAATTTCATACAAATGTTTTGATATCTAATTCATCCAATTTTGCATCCATTAGTTATTTTCCTTTTTAAAATCGTATGCAACACAGTTAGACCAATTAAAAGCACGTTTACAGTTCTACGTAATCCGTGGGCGGTGAGTTCGATCTTCGGTCATGCACCTCTATCGTCAAAGTTCATGTTTCTATTGACAATTAATTGTAAAATTTTACCGAATTATTATCACATATCATAATGGTATTAAAATATGAAATTTTATGACACCGAACATTCTTAAAATATCAAAAGTGCCTACAAATTATATGCGAATATTTTTTCCCATAGAAGTCTCTACTTATTGGTCATTGAACTCTAACATACCTACTACAAATCAAATTCAAATATCAATTCAAATATTCCATTAACAATATGAATAAAAGCTCTTTCCCTCCAAAACTCTATATAGAGTCTTACTGTTAACACATTAGCCATTACACTGATTGCGAGTAAATTGCTCAAATTATCCCTCTATTACTGGTAGAGTCGTTATCAGCTCTACGTCTTCTGCCATGTAGAGCGCGACCAGATCTGACGGCGATCGTCGTATCTGGGGTACCTTGTCAAGGTGAAAACGAAAGTTTGTAGAGTTGTAGAGTCGGTAGAGTCACTAACAATGTTTTTGGTAGGTGTGTTGTTTATAAAACGTGGGTACGTGGTTTTTAAATCTCACGATTAATTGTGAGTTAGTGGATAAGGGCCTTTGTTATGTATGCAAATTGTGCGACTCTATGAAATGTTGTGAGCTCAATAGAGTTAGTGCTTAATTTACTTTTTTGTACTACTTAAATGGCCTACTTAGTATGTATAATACACTTTTTCTTTCATTCCTTCTGTATGTACCTACAATTGTTGACATATCAACATACATACATACATACACTCACTCCTATTTCCCTCCGGGGTAGTCATACACAACAGCCCGCCATTAGACTCTATATTTACATCCATCAAATCCACATGACTTTAAAAAAATATGTTTGTACGACATAAAGTCTATAAGTAATTTCACAGAAATTTAAACAATTTCATGGCGTTTATACATTACAGCGGTAGTATTGCATGATGATTAAGACTACGCACAGTAATATTTTCAATACAAGATTGACTGACAGTAAATTGAAGTTTAATAAAATAATATTGAACAATCCCGTAAAACGTTGCATACACACACAAAATAAAAATCTCGAGGAGAGGGCCAGATCGAGAGAGATGGCTCTGGGTCGGACGGGGTGCGAGGGATATGCCTGTCAACCTCACCTTCGGCAACCATAACGACCAACAGGCGTCGTGCGTTTTAATCGGTTCGAGTTCGACATAACTTCTTCCACCGGCTCTGGTGGTGATAGTATCCGTAGGGAGAGTTCGCACTTAAAAAATACACCTTTGTACCATAACTTAACGATAACACTCAATATTACGCGGAATAGTTTAAATTCAATGATATGTATATTCCCAGTTAACCCCCCAGCTTCCCCTGTGGCATATTGTGAAACCTCGTATCACCTCTTTAGAGCCCATTTTTTTTTGGTTTCAAATAATATATGGAAATGTTCTGGATTTCTTGACATTTATTATCACTGCTTCGCTCTATTAAGTAGCGTATTGATATATATCGGTATATAGCCGAAAACATTCATCGATAAGCGGTCTACTCGAACCAGTAGTTCCTGAGATTGGTGCATTTAACCAAAGAAACTAACTTTTTAGCTTTATAATATCAGTATAGATTTATTGACTGTCTAATCCCAGCCATATATAATGTGGGTTTATATAGCAGTGGTACTCGTTACAACTGCTATGCTCTGCAAGTTAATAATATATGTTTCATTATTATATTATGTAGTCTTAATAATTTATATGCATAACGCAGTTAATTTATTTTGTAATGAAACATAATGTAAAACTAGATTAGAGAAGGAATAAACATGAGAGACTGGTTGATATTACAGTCTACTTAAATGAATTTGCAATGTCTACATGAAATATTACTTTTACCGTAAGTAATTATTGCGTAAGCGTACAAAATTGAATTACGTTCAACATTGTTCATTAATTAGAGTTGCATTTTACAAAAAGTTATTAGAAAAGTAATTTACAAACGAAAATACATACCCATTCTTATATTATAACGTTAATAGAATTACAGAAATATATTGCGATGTATAATCAGATTAATGAAATTTGTGTGAGTGATAAAAAATGTTACGTAACAATGTGGTTTATCTGCTCGTAGATCTGTATCTTGAAAGGGAAGTTGAATGTCAAATGAAATTAAATTATTTCAACCAATTGTTAGAATGATACCTTCTGTAAAAAGTTGAAATGACTAGGTTAGACATCAAACTGTACTATAATCAGATAGTAAATACTATTTAGTGATTGATAAAATAATTAAAAAAAATTTCGTCTCTTTTTTTATTAAATATTTGTAGCAACCGCCTATAAATCTTGCAATGTAGGATATAAGGGCTGGTCCTGATCTTTCTTTAAAAAAATTGCATTTATATCCGTTCAGTAGTTTCTGCATCGCAAAACAACAAGAACCAGACAAGAATTAAAAAGAAATTAACTACAGGATCGTTAATGTAACATAATCCAACTTTTTAAATGTTCATATAAGACTAATTTACAATTTTGGAATATTAGTACAAAAGATCTGTAGAACAGTCTGTTACCCTGTAACCTAGGTCACACATTTTTTTAGATACATGTACCGATAAAAAAATATCCCATTTCAAATAAACGTATGTGAGAAGCTGTACTTCTAGTTATTCAATTTAATTGTTATTTGTGCTAACACCTTGGCAGCCATTTAAAAGTATACCGTGGGTCGTAGTCAATTTGATGGTGAATAGTTTGACTCATTTTCGTCACTTTCTTTGCGGTCTGAATCTACATAAAAGTTATGATAGGTGACGGAAAAAGAGTACAAGTATCACCACCCCGTCACATCCGAAGGGTGTCGTAAGAGGCGACTAACTAAAAATATACAGACGATATCACTGCGAGAGATGGAAACCTTGAAATAAAACCCTGTACCAACCCGTCAGTGTGGAAACAGTAGGCCAAAACCTCCCAATATTGTGAGAGGAGTGATTGATTGTCACCTAGTACTGTAACTTTATATCAAAGCCCAATCAACTGCCATTGTTTGTAATAAGTTCAATGATTATGATGAAGGCTTACCTTCTACTGTAAAAAAATAATAATAATAAATAAACGCTAAGTCTTACATGTGAAGAAAACTATCTTCTTCAACCTAGCGTTAATCCCAGTCGCATTCAAAGCTTTTACCTCGGAATCTGGGGTCTACTTCATCGCTTTTCCATATTATGTGATGAAAGTTATACAAGGAAATAATGGTAGTAGTTTGAACGTTGTATGGAGGAAAACAGAATCATTGCTGTAAATCTGATCTTAGAAAATGTTCATCAGTTGTCTTGGAAATATTCATACACGTTACGTAGAGGCAAAGACGAGTTAGGTAATTGCCCTTATTGTTCTAATCTGGTACTTTACGATTTAGAAATGAATGACTAGGAAAAGTACATAAACAAGTTTGGTTCGGAACTATTACATTAAGTTTTTTTAGTATGTATATAATATTTAATTGTTAAGCAAATATGACATCGTTACCTACTTGCCTATGCGCAATGTATTTTAATATTCGTGCTAAAGAGGAGGCTCTACACAAAAATTTTATGCATAAAAGTTAATTACACATTTACTTCCTCAGTGTTACGAAAGATAATGTGAACATTTTTCCAGTGCGTAGACTTACATCACAGTTCTTCAGGAATTCCTGAATCGGCAACACTGGTCTTGTTTAAGAAACATGTTATATTCATAAACTAACATTTAACATGCTTACCGGAACATAACATTTTTTTATAAATTATTTTTGTTATTTTTACTAAGTATAGGTTTATATATATACTATGTGAATATAAATATATGAGGAATATCGCTTTCCGTTCTCAGATATTCAACGAAATATTGAACTTCCACTATATAATGACGTCATAAAATTCATCACCTTCGTTCACCAAGTTAGCCTCACCAGCTAGTCGGTGCAACTGCTATACAACAAAAAGGACTCGGGTGCAGACTTCCCTCTTGACATACAGCAGTCATTCTCTTCAAAGCTAATTAACCAATCAAAAATAATAAGCGGACCTAGTTTTAGATGCAAATCTGGAATCGCAACGTAGAAGGTGATAAAAGTTATATTAATTGTTTGATCAATCGGGCGTAATCTAACTTATTCAAATCAGTAAAAACCATTCTGAAACAAGAAATAAAAACGGTCCCATCGTCAAGCATGCTTCTACTAAAACAAAGCAAATTGAATTGCCTAAGGAGGTAATTAAATTGGACGCACTTCAAACATTGCCTAAATTATCTTTTCTCCTTTTTTATTGAAGTAAAGTGAAGCGAGACCCACTGTAGTAGTAAGGCTAATGGTGGTTACAGTAAAGCAAAGCATTATAATATGAAGTAACTTCTAACATTATAATGGGATTTACACTAATTTCAAATTTGTTATGTTATGTAACATTCTCTTTTTGTCACCAAACTGCAAACGAGACATACAGTATTGATTCTCAAATGTATAGAACATTTTCTAAGCAGAGTACAAACACTTACTTCAAGAAAGAAAGAATTTCGTTTATAAAGGCAATAATATTCTGAATATCCAAGTACGTAGTTTGAAATCTTTAAAAGTCGATTTATTATTACATTAGCAGTTGTCAGCGGCTTCACACGCGTTTAATTTTGATCCGGTTCCCGCAACCCATTGAAATCTATTCCCGGGATAAAAAGGTGCCTAAATATTTCAGATCGTAATCTTTTCCTGTACCAAATTTCAGGCGGATCCGTTCAACGGTAGAACGAATAAAACATCTTCACAAACTTTTACATTTATAGTATTAGTAGGTTTAGCGCGATTTATAATAGGGTATATATATCGCGGTGTGGGTATCCATACAGATCACTTTTTGGTTATGTGCCGTATAAGTGATCTCTTTAAAGGATGGAGACGTAGAAGGCGTGAGCCCATAAGTGTTCTAGAAAGAATAAAAGTAGAAAATTTGCAAGAAGATAAAGTGAGAGAGGAGTATGGAAGCAAATTAACTGAAAGGTTTCATGATCTTGATAGTATTTGTGAGATTGAGGAGTTATGGAAGGTATTCAAAGATGAGATTGTGAGTGTGGCTTCCCAAGTATGTGGTATAAGTAAAAGAAGTAAAGTGCAAAATGTGAAGCATGCATGGTGGGATAAAGAAGTGCAAAAGTTGGTATGTGAGAAAAAGAAAGCGTGGCTTGACTGGCTCTCAGTCAGAGCTAATAAGAGAATGCAGCAAGCTACAATTGAGAATGTGGATGAAGCGAAAGATAAATATAGAAGACTGAAAGGGATAGTGAAAGGAGTGATTCCTAGAAAGAAAAAGGAACAAAAAGACGTGTTTGATGAAAGGTTATCTGAGGATTTCCAGACGAACATTAAGTTCTTTTGGAGGTCCATTCGTTTAGCCAGAGGAGAAACACAGAGCTCCGAGCTGAACGCTATTAGAGACCAGAATGGAAGTATTGTAAAAGGTGAGGAATGTGTGTTAAAAAGATGGCAGGACTATTTTGAAAGCTTGTTTGAAAGAGAGGATGGTGTACATGTACTAACCTCGGTGATGGATGACTATGTTGATGCTGATAAAAGTGGTATTAGTATGAATGAAGTTGTGAGTGCATTAAGAAGTATGAAAGCTGGTAAAGCAGCGGGATATGATAAGGTGACAGTCGAGATGCTGAAGGCTGGACAGGGCCTTGTAGCAAGTCAGTTGTGCCGCCTTTTCAACATATGTTGGGTTAGCGGTCGTGTACCAAGTGATTGGTGTAAGGCCGTTATAGTTCCACTTTACAAAGGAAAGGGCTCGCATCAAGACTGCAAAAACTACAGGGGCATTAGCCTACTCAGTGTCGTCGGCAAACTGTATGCGAAAGTGTTGATTGAGAGAGTTATGAAAGAAACCGATGAGAAAATATGGGAGGCACAAGCGGGTTTTAGAAAGGGAATGGGATGTACGGATCAGGTCTTTTCATTGCGAAGCATAGCCGAGAAATTTTTGGCCAAGAGTCAAAAGGTCTATTGCGCATTTGTGGATTTGGAAAAGGCCTATGACAAAGTGGTGAGGAATGAACTTTGGTCGATACTGTCTATGTATGGGGTGAGCAGCAACCTTATTCGAGCTGTGAAGTCTCTCTATGAGGACTCCAGAGCTTGCGTGAGGATACATGGGTCATACACTGAATGGTTTAGTATCCAAAAGGGGGTTAGACAGGGATGTGTAGCGTCACCATGGCTGTTTAACTTATTCATGGACAGTTGTTTGCAAGATTTGAAAGATAAAGAATGTGGTTTAAGAATGAAGAATTTACTCGTCAAATGTCTTCTTTATGCTGATGATCAGGTTTTACTGGCGTCATCGGCAGATGAGTTGCAGGAGATGGTAACAACTATGCATGAAGCTTTTGAGAGGAAAGGAATGAAAGTGAATGTTAGTAAGACAAAAGTTATGGTTTTTGAAAGAGATGAATGCGTGACAGAGTGTATGATTTGTATAGATGGAGAAAAAGTGGAACAAGTGAATGAGTTCATATATTTGGGAACATTGTTTACGAGAGATGGAAAGCATGAAGAAGATGTTGAAAGGAGAGTGATGGCTGGAAATAGAGTGAATGGGGCACTACACAACTTTATGAGCAGCCGGAAAGTGTCCGAAAAGGCACGACTGACTGTACATGGAGGAGTATTGGTGCCGACTCTTATGTATGGTAGTGAAAGTTGGGTGTGGCAGAAAAAGCATCAGAGTAGAGTGAATGCAGTAGAAATGCGTGCGTTGCGAAGTATGTGTGGCTTGACCTTGAAAGATAGAGTGAGAAATAGCTTAATAAGAGAACGATGTGGAGTGATAGAAGATGTAGTGATGAGAATTGAGAGAGGAATGTTGAGATGGTTTGGTCATGTTGAGAGAATGAATGAAAGAAGATTAACGAAACAGGTGTATGAGGCGAGTGTGGATGGTACCGTCGGAAAGGGAAGACCTAGGCGCACATACCTGGACCAAATCGGGGAAGTTTTAGAAAAGGGGCAGGTCAGGAGTACTCTAAACCGACGAGCATGCATGAAGAATGTTATGAGAGTGAATGAAGCGAGAGTAATATGTCAGGATCGTAGCAAATGGAGATCCGTGATCTCTGCCTACCCCTATGGGAGACAGGCGTGATTTTATGTATGTATGTATGTATAATATTAATAGGATTTAAAATTTTAGTAGACAACACATGAGAACATAATGATTGAGCAGGTATATTGAGGGGTACTTCTTAAGAAGTATTCATGGTTTATTGCCTATAATGTATTGTTTTAAAGACTTTTAACCTATGCTTAATGCAACTCATTTTTCTATTGTTCGCATGCATAAATCTAGTGGTGTCTTATAAATATTTGTTTCCAAAATTCAAGAGGTCAGCCCATCGATGCGCACCAAGGTCGTACCTTCATTATTTTTAATCCCTTTTTTGTTATTCTGTTGAAAAGTAAACAAGCTTTGTTTCACCATCCGGTAATTATCTATGTTTTCTACTAACGACAGCCTTTGTGCAAGAATTAGTTATGAAATCCTTAACGCTAATCTTGACAAAAATGTTTTCAAGTTCAGTGATTTAGTTAAGCCGGTGATGACCTGCGACACACCTGTCTGTCAACAAAATAATCTTGTTCCTAAATAGTTGTAAGAACTTCTGATTTAATATTGTCTTAATTAGATGGAGTTAATTGAAGTATTTGCAACGCTTTTCTTGCTATAAATAAATCAACTGTTAAATTGTTTGAAATCTTCTTTCTTAGTCGAATCTAGTTGTGCATTAAGTTTTATTTCAATTCTGGTTATCACTAGTTGTATATTTTGAATTACCACGCTGTAATTTTTTTAAATTATTCCGAAATTGTTAAGTATTGACCTATGTGCAGGTCGAACCCAAAACAATACTTCCAGAAATAATTGAGCAAATTAACCATTGAAACAACAAAACAAAGCTGCATGTCTATTCATATCCTTATCTGAACATAACATGAACTGTATATTAACCTACATACAAACAATGAAAAAAAGTATTTGTTTTGCCAGGTCTTTCATAAAAATAATCCTATAACCAAGGTAATACCTAAAATACTCCCATCCTCCAATAAGATTAAACATCCATTGTGCAAAGTGTTCAAAGCGCGACTTCCCTTGAAGATACCATAAAAGCGTTCACCATAAATCATAAAAAAATAAGTCTTGCAGCTCCCATGGATTTCTCTGAGCTGAGCAAATTAATTAGCGAAGAAAGGAGGTGGCGTGTCATCGCCATTACAGCATTAGCTAAACAAAAGTGGGCTATGAGCAGACCACTTTATTAGTAAACCTAAATCAAGCAATATTAAACCTTAACACAATTAGATAGCAGCGATATCATCCGCCAATGACATTGTCCGACGACCATGATAATGAGTGCTGTTATCCCAAACGAATTTGTATCTTATCAACTTGACATAAAGATCTAATGAATGGTATGTGAGTGGTGGTTTCCACGTCGTGAGACATGGCTTACTTAGGAAGAACAATAAAGAAATAGCAACTAGTTTTATATTGTTCTGTTTTCATTCAATTACTATACGTTTGCGTTGTGCAGTCATTTCCTCGGGAAGTGCAAAGTGGTTATAGATCGTTAATTATTATTGTTGGTCATTGTGTTCGAATCCTAGCCCCATCGCTTCCTACTGAAACTTATATAGTACGGTATACATATACTGCCGTTCTTACCAAACCACTGACGTAGCAAATAAACACACAGTCTACGATAAAGAAGCAATCAAAGCGCATTAGGTAAACAGAAAATAAAAATTAGGTTAGTAGTTAATTTTTAGTGATGTGAAACACAATATATCGCGGTTGTGATATTAAACGACAGAAATTTCGCAAGCGCCTACAATATGGGGTTCTTCAAGGGGGGCATCAGAAGGTTTCTTCATGGTCGGCAGCGCGAGTGTGACACCCCTGGTATTGCATACGTCCATAGGCCACAGTAACCACTTCCCATTAGGTGGGCCGTGTGCCTGTCTGCCAACTAAGTGGTTTAAAAAAAATGCACGTGAGATTATCCTGCCTTTTTAGGATTTTTCTGCGTACGAAATCTCCCTCAGGATTTAAATCACTGACATCGTGATATATCTATAATTTTCTTAATACCACTTAGGTGGCAGATAAGCACGCAGTCCACCTGATGAAAAGTGGTTGGCGTGAGCAAGCACACGTCTGTGCAACACCAAGAGAGTTACACTCGCGCTGCCAACCCTATAAGCACAGATAGTTTCTGTGCCGTCAGTATAGAAGACAAAGCAGGACAAGCGTTTAATCTTCGCACTGACGTCACAAAATCGATCCAGTAAGCTCTGGAGTCCTACTCATCGGCGGGAACAATTATCGGCGGTATTCTGAAGGGCGGAGCCACTTCCCCAGTCGGACTGCTCAATTGGACGGGAATACCGTCGTGTCCTACCTCCTATATACAAAGAGTGTTTCGTGTACCATATCGTAAAACAATACATGAAAAAGGGAAACTAAACATCATATATACAAATATTATAAGTCTAATGTCAGCTATAGGTATTTTATTCTAATAATCACAACACTAGAATCTCCAAAACACAAACAAAATGCAGTGAAATAGCATAAAGTTATTCTAACTCATTCCTTCTTTAGTAAAACTTTCCCTATCAAGTGATACGATTCAGGCCAGCATTTCACCGTGCGCTACCTCTGTCGTCATTTAATTATTATCTTGGCTTAGAAAGTGTTGCCAGAGTTACAAAACACCCAATGGTGTTTCATATATGGTGTGGTGACAGAAAACATTGAATTTTCATAATAGACACATCGCAATAAAATAGCTTTGGAAAGTTCGTGTCATAGGTACTGAATAAAACATGTGTTTCTACTGCGATCTTTAAATATTTATGAAATATTATATTTTCAAAAGTCAACCTATACGATACGACTGATCAATTAATATTGAAATTAAACTGCCATGACTACGGACATACTATGTACTTATATGTATATATGTGGTTTGTATATAATGTGTTCCATCACGATCTTCGGGCCCTTTAATCCTCAGCTGCAAGCTGACAAGGTTTTGGGAGGTCAAACGGTAGTCGTTTCCATAAAAATCAAAACAAATCAATAATATCAAATGAATAGTAGAGCGAACCCCGCTCCCGGGAGAAGAACAATATTATCACGTATAGTGCTATCATTGATCTGCCATAATATTACAAAAACAACTACGAGTATATAGTTGAAATTATTATTAAGATATCACGTAATCGCATGAAGATATCCACTTTGAAACTTAAAAAATTCTTATTACAATACATTTAATTTCATTTGTAAATTAAATCATAAATTATTTCAATTGTCATTTTCAAATTACTTTTAAATCTAAATTAATTTGTGTGAGTGTGACTGCTCAAATTTGCAATCGTATCAATGGAAGGTTCTATATAAGTACATGTGCCAATATTAAATAGCATTTTGAAATATTTAATTAACTTGTATCATGCTGACTTAAATTGCAATAGTTTGTACGTGATTGTGACGAATATTCTTTCAGTCAGTATATCTAACAAGTATATATAGCAAGTATATATAGCAAGTAAATTAATAGTAAAGAGACATTTGTCAGAAATTACCAACACTGCCAGTGATGGATAGTGATCTCACATCAGGTATAAGGCATTTCCGACAATACGCTTATAATATCATCACTTCATCGTCATCCCCCTTATCTTGACTTTTAAGTTATTAACCAGCCCCACTGTAATAATTTATATAATACTACCTAGATTTAAAATTATCTTTAAATTTGTAATAATTCAAAAAAAATTCAAAATTCAAAATTCAT
Organism: Eilema griseolum; assembly: GCA_963662185.1. Classification (NCBI taxonomy): domain Eukaryota; kingdom Metazoa; phylum Arthropoda; class Insecta; order Lepidoptera; family Erebidae; genus Eilema; species Eilema griseolum. The sequence goes on from OY759242.1 coordinate 689,549, forward strand.
TTAATCCTTAGTTACAAACTAGTGAACACTTTACAATACGATTTGATGATAGTTTAACAGCATAGTATGATGAAATCTGGTACCCAAATTAAGATTAAACTTGTGTTTAGGGTACCAGGGTTACTGAAACCTATCTTAATCAACAAACATTATACAATTAATTAATACACATTAGTTCGGTGTTCATGAGTCTTTGTACATGCCAGCAAGTACCTCGTCAAAGAAGCATTTCAATTAAGTAAACATATCATAAATTAAAAAGTGTGTGTGTGTGTGTGTGTGTGTGTGTGTGTGTGTGTGTGTGTACGTAGTTTTCTTTAATTGTATCATAGTACTGACAGTTTTAAAATGTCTTCAGTTTCTAAATAGGACTTGTTCAAAAGCCATTCTGTGACCACCCTTCTACAGTGTGACCTGTGTAATGGATAAATGTTGCAATCTTTATTTGCTGCATTATAGAGGTGACCACCCAGAACATTAAAATGCCTTTCAGCTTGTGTAGTTCTAAATTTCTGCGTTGGGCATATCATATATGATCGACGCTTTCTCTCATTTTGGGGGTTGTAACATATAGACCTATGTTTCCTAACGATGGTATTGAGGACAAAGAGCTGTCTCACAGTAAGAATCTGACATTCTTTATACAGTTTGTCTGTGGGATGCGTAAAGGACTTGGAAGTCATTACCTTAAGCACAGCTCTTTGTGCCCGTTCCAGGGGTAATAAGTGCGTTTTCCCTGCTCCACCCCAAACCGAAATACAATAGGTTAGAATAGACTGGCATAGCGCAGTGTATATCATTTTTTTAGTGCTATCGTCGGCAGAGTGGCGTATCTTTTTAAATATACACATCATTTTTCGTACTCGACCTACAAGACATTGCAAGTGATATTTCCAAGTGATATGGTTGTCAATATATACACCCAGGTACTTGATGTGTGTAGATCTGTTCACTTCAGGACAGTGACATGGTGTAGATGGAGAATTTAGTGTGCAGGAATGTGCTCTTAGCTTGAATGTGTCTGATGCAGGCTGTGTACAATTCGAAAGAGAAAACGTCATGTAGGTAGTTTTACTAAGGTTCAGTGTTAGGAGGTTAGCTGATAGCCATTGCATCACCAACTTTAAAGCCTCCTCAGCCCCATCAAAAACTTCAGGCCAATTCTTACCACGGATTAGTAATGCGGTATCATCCGCATAAGCTAAAATTGAGCATTTGGGAAGCGAGAGCTTGCATAGAGAGTTTATATAGAGGAGGAAGAGGGTTGGCCCCAGCACCGAACCCTGAGGAACACCAAAGTATATGGGTACGTTATTACTCACATAAGAGTCCACCCTCACACATTGCACTCTGTCCAAGAGATAATCTTTAAATATCCGATGGGCATATCCACGTATACCTAGTCTTTCCATTTTCTGTAATAAATGTGGGACAGAGACGGTATCAAAAGCCTTTTTGAGGTCTAAGAAAATGCCTAAGCATTTTTCTTTGCCATCTAGGCACTCCACTATCTCGTCAACAAGAGAGGCTACCGCATCACATGTTGACTTCCCCGATCGAAATCCAAATTGGTTTGGGGCTAGGACATTATTTTTAGTTAAAAACTTTATAAGGCGGTTATTCAGCAGCCTCTCGAGTATTTTCGACAGAGTGGGTAGTACGGATATTGGCCTATAATTACTGATACTGTCTCTGTCCCCGCACTTATATACCGGGTGGACAATGGCTTTTTTTAGACACTTAGGGAAGACACCGCTGGACATTGAGACATTACAGATGTGTGTGATAATTGGAGTGAGGGTGTTTGAGCACTTCTGCAATAGAAGAGCTGATATATTGTCCCAACCAACTGCAGCGTCACTGCGTAAACCATCGATTAGTTTTTCAACCTCCCAGTCATCCGTTGGCATTAGTACAAGAGAGTTCTCAACAAAGCTGTCCTGCGGTAGCTGCAGTCCATCGCGTATATGTGAGTGGAGACCAATACTCTCAGCCAACTCCCGACCTATATTTGAGAAGTATTCATTGACCATGTTTACAGATTGTGTTTCATCAGATCCTATCTTTAGAAGATCAGTAGATGAATTTTTCGATCCTGTATGAATAATATTTTTAATAACTCTCCAGGTGGCCTTTGGATTATTTTTCGCTTTTTGTAGTTCATGCCTCTCATATGCGTGTTTCAGGTTCTTAAGTAACTTATTGCAAAAATTACGGTACCTGGTATAAGTTATTCTAAGAGTATAGTTGTCAGGATCTATCTTCAATCGACGGTACATATCATCTCTATTACGTATACATCGTAGTAAGCCACTAGTAATCCATGGTTTAATGATCCTACGTTTAGAAGGGACACGAATTGTTCTAGAGTGCGATTTTACTATCGATTCAATAATTAAGACCAACTTCTCAGCGGCCGTGTCAGGGTCGGTCATGCTAATTACAGAACTAAAGTCAGTATTCGACACGTCCCTGAATACAGAGGGATAATCAATTTTGGTTGTGATAGTAGATTTGATCGGTAGCTTCATTCCCGTATCAATATTTAGAAGACAAGGTGTGTGGTCGGTAACAGAACATTCAATTAACAAAGTTGTGGTTTGTAGGTCAGACTTAAAGAATACATGATCCAGGCACCTATGTCTACGAGTGGGCAAGGTATGAGTTGGTAGCAGACCCTGAGTAGCCGCCATATTAAGGTATTCGTCTGCCTTTGGGTCTAATTTATTTGGTGTAATATTAATATTAATATCACCTATGAAGACAACATGTTTACAGCTGGACACCATTGCAAGTGTTTCATCCAATTCCTTTAAAAAGGTGTCTGTAACACGCCTACAAGGAGGACGATACAGTGCAACCATCGCAAGGTTAAGGTCATCTATTCTGCAGATTAAACCACTAGCATCCAAAATGCGCGCTTCGGTGACAGTGTGCAGTAATGATTTTTTCACATAAATAACAACTCCATCATTCTGGTTCATGTTACCTTCTGTGCGGTAGTTTATATGAGTCTCTATGGATGGCAATTGTGTATTTGACATTGTATTCAGCCAGCATTCAGACAGAACTATAATTTCTGGTAAAATGTCTATTTCGTTCAGAAATACAATCAGAGCGTCAAAATTGCAATTTACACTGCGAATATTGATGTGAAGTATTTTTATCGAATTATTAATGTTGGGTATCATGTTCCTACACTGATCTTGTTTGCAAACAAATGCTTGGGATGAGCCAGTTGCATCAAGCTCATTTGAGATATAATTTATGTCAATCATTTGTTGCAAATCAATATCACACTTTTAGATGGCACTATATTTACACGAAGTAAGTGAACAATACGGAAACATGAAGCAATGGCCGTTAAATACAGGATACTACGAACAACAATATACTTCATATTATTTTGTTGTATATTTATTTGTTTAGTGTAAAAAATATATTTAATATATAGTGTAGTAAAATAAAGAAAATAAAGAGGCAGTGTCATAGATTTTATCTCAGTGGGTAGTGTCGATATGTTGTATTTGTGAGTACTAAGATTGTGTTGTGTGTAAGAATGTGTTGTAAGAATTATGTTATGTACAAAAATTTGCTGAGTATCTCGATTCAAAAATATTTGCATAGGAATCACAAGATGAGGTGACGCAAACATAATAACTAAATACAATGTATCATACCTCCTCACCACCAATTGTCCACAGAAACATAGTAGGTGCCATCTAGTAGAAAACGTACATATGCACTGTGTGTGAGTGATAGGCATGCATTGATTACATTTTACCATATCATAGAGGTACATACAACTACAATACAGCATAATATGTCCTTTAAATATAAGCAGACAATAGAGGTACAGAAAAAAAGACAAAATAAAAGCTTCGTATGTATGTGACAATAAACTCCTCAGATATAAATTCTTTAGGAAACTGCCATATCTATTGCAACTTTGATAACCTTTCAAGACATGCGACCGATGAAACAGTGATAGCCTGCATACCTTCAAGTTTACGAAGAAAAATCTTACTGTTTTGAGTCCAGCAAAACTTGTAATCTTGAGATTTAGCGAACCTGCGGGCCTCGTAGTAAAGTTGTCTTTGGCTGGTAGGCAAGTGCTCAGCTATATAGACTGACCGTTGCTCTCCCGGAAAACCAATGTGCCCAGTGTGTAATTTATCTGCCAATGAACGTCCCCTATTAAAGACTCGGGAGGCACTAAGCACAGTTCCTTTTAAGGGCACTGTCAGAAGCTCGGCGACAATTGGCCTATTCGATCCTTTTTTACCCGGCATCCGATAAATGTCACGTAGATCCGACTGTGACAATGGGACATTGAGTACCTTACAGGTGTTCATCATTAGGGCTGTAAGATCAGTGATGGTTTCATTGTCTCTGTAAGGGATATTCCTAATTTCCAATGAGCTAGACCGTATGTTTTGTTGTAGATCTAAAATCTTTCTCTCCAATTCCAGGATACAGGTGCGCTGCTCCCGCCGCTCTCTCTCCAATGTCTCCACCATCTTTTTTAGGTCCTCATATGCCACGCTTACGAACTCAATTGATTTTTCTAAATCAGCATGAATCCTCTGTATCTCCGTATTTTGCAATTTAACCTCATTAATATCCTTTGTCAATTTGAGGAGTGCAATGTCTTGATCCTCTTTCCAGGCTGTTAGCAGACTCATAACCTTATATTCAAACGCTTTAAAATCGTTTGTGTGTTCAGGTGAAAAATCAGGTCTAGACCGTTTAGATCTCGGTGATTTGCTGGGTAGTACGTGTTCATTATCAACATTAACTGTGTTATCTGGAGTAGACATTACACGTTTTTGTTCCTTGGTTGGCGCTGATGTACGGTCCTTTGGTGAGCGAGCTACACGCGGCATTATGCCGCATATAATCCTGATATAATTAGGTCTCCCAAATGTACGTAGCTCGTCGTCGATAGTAGATAATTGGACTTATCTTAGTTTTTTAGACAAGTGAAATAATAATCTTCACAAAAAGTCAATTTTATAAATGTCAGATTTGAAACCACAACCATGCGTGAACAAGCTTTAGAGTCCGGCGACGACCTTATCCATTAAGCTATGACGACACTTAAGATCTGAGTAGAAATTATCGTTCTCTTGTTGCAGTGTCTGACAATAAACAAAGTACGGTTTGTGCAGTAATTAAAGCTTCTTGTTGTTGTTGTGGCAGGTAGTTCAGCAAAAGAAAACTTCGGAACAATCACAAGTCACTACACTCAACTTTATATTTCCTTATTTCTCACCAATTCCTATGTTTTGCTCAGAAATAAATTTATGTTTACTTTTCTTGTAGTTTAGTGAGACTTTTAAGTTAGATTTAACACGGAAAGATTACTATTAAGCACATAAAATGATTTATTAAAACAGAGCGCACACAAACACGTCTTTCGCTTACGAGGTCCGCGCGGGGGGGGGATATAATACTTAGGATTGAAATTAGCTTTCCGGGAATTTAATCATTTACTTAATCCTATTCTACTTCTGCCTTCCCAATCTTAATTGTTTTACATGCGTCAACATGCGTCATGCAATCGTTACTCATGAAAAAAATATTAATAAGTAAACTGTAAAAATTTATAATATCAATAGGATATGATTTTTGGTTAAATAAACCAGAAATGAATTGCAAGCCATGTCTTAATAAGAAACCAATATGTGCCAAATGACACAAATTACTTTCTAAGCGTGGCGGAACCACATTAGCGAAATAGACATTGCTAAGCTCTGTCATAACAATACACTGTAATATAGTTTAAATCCAATCTCTCTCTGTGGATACCGATATTAAATGACATTCAAATGATAATCAAATATTATGTAACTTATTATATCGTTCTTAATATCAAGCTCAAGTTGAAATTGACTAAATATCTTCAAGAATTGATTTCAACTGAAGTAGACCAGCAATTAGGCTTTATTAAAATTTGAAATTGGGCTTACTTAACCTTTTGCAATTTTAGCTTTGATAATATTAATACGTTTAATAGTAGCGGTGTGCAGTTAATTTGATGTGTTTTTGTGCAATCCTCTATTACGGCGGTTTTATGGTTTTGCAACACTGAAAATATGGCGACTGTGAGGTTTACTAGATGTGTTTATGACATCCAGTTCGTGTTAATCACCACAGAGACTATTACGAGGACACAAACCAATAAAATGTTTCCTCTCTTTAATTATAACTGATTGAATATGGTTAGCTTAGCTTAGAATATATTACTGAGAATATACATGTATGAATTCTACTATATCTCTGATTCTAAAATAATTGATTTGGTTAAAGAACTACGCTTTATTATTGATCTCTTATCACTGTAAAGGTATGATTTCATACTCTGCTGCTGTGACAGCTTAGTACTTTTTCCTCAATGAGAATACTCTAAAACAGTCACAGAAAACAGACACAGTGAAATCTGAAATCCTGGCATCTAATTCAATCCATTACTGAAAGAGTTGTCAAAATGAATGCTTTTCTAGTAAGAAAATGGACTTATTAGAATCTGTAACCAAAAGCCACAGGTTATGCTAAGCCTATCAAAACAATTTGTCAGACACAAAACAATTGAGTAAGTGTTTATCATTTATTTTTTAGTAGGTCTATTTTGATCTCAGCACCTTTGAATTACTTCTCAACAACCATCACTGTATCGAATGATGAAACAAAATGTTGTACTTTACAGCAATACTTGATGCTTTTACAAGTGTCATGAACTAAATAATAATAACAAAATAGTATGCGATTCCTCACGCCAGTTAACCGCGAAATCAGAATTAAATTTTTCAATAATAGTAGAAACCTATCGATGTTAGGTAAGAATCCTTTCATGGTGCATTAGAAGTAGATTAAAGAGAAGCCTTTGGTCCCAAAAATTGTATTCTATTGTAGCATGGTAAACATGCAATCCATAGTTATAAATTTAACAGTACCAAAGATAATCATAAGTAGCCCGAAAAAAGACCGTGATAACCATTGCAAATTGTATCTACTGAGCAAATGTTTCAGGAAATCAATTTGGTTTCTTAGAAGATCATATTGAATAATGTCGTCATATAATATAATGATGAGGAATAACTTCAGTTGCTTGTTTTAAACATTTTTATACTACTAAGCTGATTTTTTATCACTAGCATACAGTCCGCCTGTTGGAAACCGGTCTCTGTAGCCTACAAATGTTTGCCTCACCAAAGATGTTACTATACCGCCGAGTCACTTCAAAAATCTACAGCAGAAAGTGTTGTCCGATGTTGTTTGGGGTATGTATCAACAATTTAAGCTGCAAGGTGTAACGATGAGGAAATCTTAGGCATCGTCTTTGTTTTGATCAATGTTTCGAAACAGAATCTGTCATACAATTTAATTAATAGAAAACACATTAGGAAGCGAAATCTTTCCAATAGTTTTAGATTCTGCGCGTGAGTCAACAACCTCAACAATCTACAAAGATTGTGAGGTTTATGTATTCGCATTGCAGCTGTATAGACTCCAATCCGATATACCTGTCAGACTGTTTATGTCTATATTGTCATATTATTTACGAGATTCTAGATTTGCAAGAAGATAAACAAGAAGTAGTTTACTCCCATTTAGAAGGAACACATCATCTAAATCGAATACTTCGATTGTGTTAAAAATTCTTCGTACAAGTCTATTTTGTTGAACGCTTCCGTGTGGTTGTGATGTGGAGCATCAATCACGATGACAGACGCTCGTAACTTTACTTTTACCGTCGTTGTATATTGGAAGTCGCGATGGGCATTGTAGGTACTTATTTTGTTGTTTCTATTTATTCTCACTTAGACTGGGTTTCAACAGCTAAAATTTTCCCAACTAAACTGGGTTCTTCTATTACTTTTTGTTAATATTCTGTTACTTAGTAGTAAATTAATATAAATTAGTATAAATTACTTAAACTTTTAGTCGTTCCATTTCTTTTCATTCAAATCTATTACTATCGGCTAAAGGTTTAGAGTTTAAAGCAGTTTAGAGTGCTTTGATTATTTGTAAATAGTAAGTACAGTCAGCATCGGAACGTTTTTGACGACAAAGTCTCAAACTGATCTTAATACCAACTTTTTTATTGATTTAAATTGTATTATTGTCCGAAATAAATGTGTAAAATATCAGAACAATCGTTCAAGTTAAGGAAGGAAGAAAATCAAGGCAGGAAAATAATTTTCAGTATTTTATTCGTGAAGATATATCTGATGCTGACTGTACTTACTTTCTTTATCTTTATATAACTCTCATGCTGCCAATGAAAAAATCTTTTTGTTGTTGAAGGTTGTTTCCTATTCATAGTTGTGCAGTGTGATGTGTGTTCAGTTTTGGTTCATTAGCCCACTTCTACTTCAGTTTAACGGACGTTTGAGTAACATCCGTTGCTTTAGTTTTGTGGGTTAGTGCATTAATTAGTAACGTTTAGAACCAGACGCTTTTTCAACACTTTCATTTCTTTACTTGTCTGTCCGCACTTTCCTTGTTGAATGTTGTATTTGACATGATTCGACATACTTGTCGGACGTGTGCGAGAGCCTTATGTGGCGATTGACCGTTTGACTACAATGTCAGGGGTAGCATTGGCTTTCCGCTCTTTGTAAAGATTTGTATGGATGAATGTGTATTTTTATATAGGACACGTGACCACACACGTTTACCATCAAGCAAGGTGATGCTTGATGGTAAACTAAAAGAATTTCTAAAATGAACAGTTTTTTTTAATTACTTTGCACGGCTCCAGAGAGCCCTGTGTTGAATATCCTACTATAGTAACTTATTAATAATACACGGTCACATTGGTCTGTTTAATCTCCATAATGATATGGTAACCAGACCAAGTAGTAGAAGAGGTCACAAGTTACATATGCCTAAGGAAAATCTTCAAATATTTTCTAATAATGTATACTGTATGGCAATTAGAATTTATATTAAACTACCCGCTCAGTTTAAGACTCTAAAGCTTAAGACATTTAAATATAAACTATTCCAATTCCTTCTGACTAAATGTTACTATTCCACGAAAGACTTCCTAAGTGAACGTTTTGAGTCTAAAATTGACTTATTCTGTGAACCTTGACTTGCATAACCTATGATTTGACATTTTGTAATTATATAACTTCTATCATAACTATATCATTTAAACGAGGAATTATTATTAATTGTATGCTGACATTATTTGAATTTTTATTACTACCTTTCAATGTTTGTACGCTGGAGACAGTAGAATATTATGTACAACCAACTTTGTAACAACTTTTATACAATATTCTTACAAATAAATGAATCTTATCAAATAAATGAATCTTATCTTACATTTCTTATATTTAGAACTAAATTTATTTGAAAATATAGAAGACAAGAATTGTAAGATGAATACGCATAACTCCATTTTGAGATAATGACGTACCATATAAAATAAAAAGAACGTAGCAAAAAAATCCTCTATAAAGTTCTAAGTGCTTCTAACCATACATGCAGTGTGAATAAAATATCTGTGAGCGATAAGGTTGATTGAACACAGGTCGTTGCCTTCGGCAAAAACTAAGGAAGCAATACTTGGAGCGCTCAGACGAAGTGTCTGTGCAGCTCAGTGTACATCTACTATAACGTTTATGTATATGTATCTGTAATCACATACGGGAATAGCTCATGGGAGAAAAAAGTGCCAAGGTATGTGCATTCTCGGTTAATTCGCCTATGTAAGGTATGTGTTTCTATAGATGCGATGGTACCATTGAAGTGAGCTAGACAAGTATGGTTTGATTTATGTAAAAAATTGATTGCAAAATTTGTACGACTGAATAGTACAAGTTATTCAAATGTCAATCAAGTCCTTTTTTGATGAAAATTCACAGTAATTAGTTTGTTAAATATTCAAATCGATTTAGTTTGGAAAAAGTGAAACGACTTAGACAGAACTTGAATCTGTGACCAGTCCCTTAAGGATTCTCTGAGCTCCTGAGCCCCGTCTTGAGCATTCGAAATTCGCCTATACAACCAACTTGGGCTAAGGCGGAGACATCTACCGAAAATTATATGAATAATGTGAAACAAAGTAATTTCGGACAATCTCCATTCCCCCTGTAAGTCCCGTCTGAGCATTCACTTTTTACCAATGGATTTTAAAACGTTTTGTCCTTTCATAAAACCATTTGTTTATTTACCTACTGATGTTTCCATCAAATTGCGGCATTATACTCATGGTAGTGAGTAGACAAAGAAGTTTTAAATGCATATAATTAGGGGTATTGCAGAGGAAACTATATGTGCATAGATTAACGTGCGAACTGTTTTCATTTGTTTTATTAACATTCTGGTTCTCAGGACATTTAATGATTATTAAATCAATGTCAAACCAAGGCGAATTAAGTCTATAATTATCTAACCCTCGGCATATTATCCAAAAGTTCATGGTTTCAAGTAACTTCCAAATTCTTATCAACTGATTAGGTTTTTTTAAACCGGCAGAGTACAATTTGAGCTAAATTACTATGTGGTGATGTACAAGATGAATTATATATAATACTAGCACCGCGCCGCGGTTTCACCCGCGTAAATCCCGATCCCATGGGAATATCGGGATAAAAAGTAGCCTATATTACTCACGAAGAATGTAGCTTTCTAATGAAAAAAGAATGATTAAAATCGGTTCAGTACTTTTTGAGTTTATTCATTACATACCAAAATACAAATCTTTCCTCTTTATAATATTAGTGTAGATGTAGACCACAGTAAACAATAGTGCCCGGAATAATAGGAGTTTAGGAATAAAGTAAAATGTAGGTGTTAATTCTCCGCTGCCTAACCCTCCGGAGATAAAGGCGTGATTGTATAATATATGTATTTTATTTATGTATTTTAGTTAAAATTTTAATTCATTCAAAAATACTAAACTACGAGTATTGTTACTACTCGTGACCCGAGATCATTAATTGTACCTATTTTTTCTTTATATCTATATCTCTCGTCTTAGTCGTCTTAGTCCTGACAGAAGAAGTAATATAAACACAATGTCACAAAGGTAGAAATGTAAACAGCCCTTGACAAAATATTCGCTTGACGGCAATAGGCTTGCCTCCTATTACGTGGAACCGAATATCATAGTTGGGGAAAGACAGGTGCTGTAAAATTGTATATTACATTGTATGTAAAGTAAAAAAAAGTTAAAACTAAATCATGATTACTGAAAAATCACGCTCTAAAAAGTATTAAGCAAGGAAATATCAAGGATAGCCGTGGTCTTATGCCACATTTCCCTACAATGTATTGTTTTGTTAGACTAAGTGTCATACGACCACGGCTATCCATGATATGTCCTTGTGTAATACTTTTTAGAGCGTGATTTTTATTTAAATTATTTTAAGGCAAGCAATAGGTACAATTAAAACATATTTAAAAAGTATCAACGAAGCCCCTTCAGTTAATATCAAACACGACATATTTATATCAAAAATATTTTTACGAATAACACTATACTTTATGACTGCCTGAGGGCGCCACAATAGATTTAGTGACATATAGTCTATAACCAGCGGATTCTAACGATACCTCATTTGACCAGTTGAGAAGTTATGAGGGAACAGATGAACCTACATACATACATAGCCTGTCAAAATCATAACCCTCCTTTTCCTTCGCCGCAGTCGGGTCCAAATGTAAAAAATATGTTAAAATTAGTATCTAATACTTAGAACAGAGCGAAAAAAACCATTATAACGTTCCACTCAACGGAGTTTGGGGAATACACCACTCTCACATACAGTGTCACTTGTGGAGCGAAAATTTTATTACATAGGTAACTGTTGTTTGCGAGCTTATAACCGTCAACAGGACACATTTTTCCGCATTTCAAACTGTTACAAACAAATTCCTAGAAGGTAAACCTATAACACCATAATGCCCGATTCAAGAATTGAACCCGAGATCTCCAACGTAGAAATCGCACTCACTGCCACTGCGTCACCGAAGTCACTACCCTGGAAAGATAACCCCTCTCACCTTTTAAAACATATATACAAGATATTGGTAGTTAAGTACATACATACATAAATATATTTGCTTATTCCTACTGCCCTTAAGATAGAGTATATATCTTTTTCTACTATGCTCCGGGGTAGGTAGAGACAACAGACCGCAATCTGCTTCTATCCTTACATACATCACGAGCATCCTCTATTGTCATTAAACCTTTCATGCAAGCCCACCGGCTTCTAGTGCTTCTTCTAGTTAAATAATACTCTTGCCTCTAATTTTTTTCTCTTCCATAATGTTACATAATTGAACTACTATTAGTTCAATTATGTAAGATTATGGAACTAAATGAACCTTTCCCATAAGTTATTCGAACGAAAGCGTTGAAAGTGCCGAGGTTAAGTTCATTCACGTAACATAATGGTTTGACGATTAATATTCTTAATAGAAGTAACTTCAGAGCGATTATTTAAATGTATTCAAATATATTTATATTACTGTCACTTAAAGGTACGTTAGTAATAAAATACATCTCATCGCGGTGCTCTGTGCCTCAGGTTCGGTAAAGCAAAGTTTATTTTCTTTAAACAGGTGTTGCTGCTTTCAAAACAAATCAAATCAATTTGCTACAGAATAAATTATTGAAAATAGATTGTTAAGACTATGCACTATTGCACAGTTCATGTATTCTGCCAAGGGGGAGACGACACAGACTTGCAATTTAGGTAATTATAGCTAGCAGAGTCATAATATTTAATTACGCTCATTAGCTTTATCAATCTAGTGCTATTCCGGGTTGAATATGGGGTTTTTGCCTCATACACTTTCTCCTCCTAATATCTCTAATATACTGGTAGGTAATGACCTTAACTATGTTTAACTAACAATGGCATAATCTATGTAGATTGACAAGGGTACCAATAAACAAAGATGACAATATGTGGGTATCAAGTTAATACATTTTGTCTACCCCTTTACGTACACAGTTATGCGCAGCTTCAGATTGGCAATTATCTATCGACTAAGAGTTACATACCCATTGATAAATTGTGGAGAATCGATCATAGACAAGGTCAATGTCTTAGCGTGATCCTCGTCAGCGGTTATTTAATCAAAACTCATAAGAAACCGTGATTAGAAATTTAAACGCGTCGGCTACCTAATCAAAGCCTATAAAATATAAACATTATGTTTTTAATTATTCGAAATGGAAATAGCCTCGAGAAAGTGAGTGAGCCTCGGTGTACAGCGAAACAAATTTGTAGAGAATCGATTATCTGTGGAAGGGACTTTTCGGGACTGTATTGAATGTGTGACTAATAATATAATAATAGATAAAACTATGAATTATCTTCTAAAGAAATTGCTGTCAACCACGGCTACGCACGCCATAGAAACGTTTTATCGTGAGATGGACTGTTTTTCCAGAGCAAAAATTATCGTTGTTCCTTCACTAAATCAATAGCAAATTTCCATCAATCTAGGCGTGAAATCTCTCAGAAGTTTCGAATTTTTTATATGAACTATTATGACTTCGGTACAGATTTTCCTCTCTGGTAAGGGTTATCAGCCGATCATATAAGCCTCGTGAAGAGTAGAAGTAGGATAACAGACCCAGGGTTCCAAATTGCTTTGGATGGAATCGGTACTCACGATATGAAGGTAATGATTGATTAATATGAATTTAGTAGAACTAAAAAGTTTTAATGACAGAAATTCGAATTAAAGAAGCAACTACCGAATATTGCAATTAAATGGTCAAGTTTATTAGATTTAAATTGGTCAATACTTTTGCGTTATGTTTTATTTTGCTTTTTTTTGTATAAACATAACACAAAACTGCTTGTTTCAAGCACGTTCTCGATACGGTTAGTCAATCATAATAAGGGCGACGTCAGGTTTGTAAACAAGTGAATGGTTTTAATTGGTGAGCAGGCATCCATACTATTGGCCACGTTTTTGTCAATAAAATTGTGGAACGTAGTACGTTTATAAGTATACGGTTCACTTGTAAAGCGGTTACCGTGCTCTATATACATACTCTAAAATTTCAGTAACCAATTAATAGTGCCTCCTAACCCTTCCAGCTAATTTGAATTACCAAAGGTTTAAATAAAAATGACATATATATTTGATTTATTCTGATTTGTTGTCATAGTGGCAACATAAATAATATAATCTGTGAAAAATTTAATTATCTAATCGATATCTCAGTGTAAGAGATACAGCCTGGTGACAGACAGATAGATGAACGGTCGGCGGTCTTAGTAATAAAGTTACGGTCTTACCTTTTGGGAGCGGTACCCTAAAATCGAAAGTTATTAAACAAAACTTGATTGAATACGTTGCGTACATTAGGTAAAAATATATCGTGAATGAGATAAGTGCAAAAATTTCACTCACTTCTTTCATATATTCAAACTAAACTCTCACTGATAACAATATTTTTTTGAAGAACCTTATCTAAAGTTATGCGGACGCACGCCTCGTGCCTATGTGTAATATATGAAGCAATATAATATATGTATAATATAACATTATTTATCATTGATAGTTATTTAATTAAACACTGATACTTTCCCTGTGCCCTACCAATGAGCAATTGTATATCTGTCAATTTTTTATTTTAACTTTTAAGATTGGCAGCTTTCCAAATTATTGGTATTCATGAAATAGGTAAGACATATAACAGATTATGGTAAAGGCGGCTGATTTTCTTTTTTATATAGGACACGTCAATAAGACTTCGCCTTGTCTGATGATAAACTGAAGGCAGTCTCAGAAAAGAGGGTCATATACCATGTGACAATGGTGACACTCAGCTTGATGGCCTCATCATATGATTTTTCACGCGTGGTTCTAGATCAGAAATTCTGCACCGTATGCAGGCTACATCCAAGCCCTGTACGTGTAGTCTTGTGTAGGAAAAGGGAGGGGTATGGTAAAAACGAAATTCAAACAAGTGAATTGAAAAAATAGACGTACTAGGTGATCCTTTGCACTTGGGGTATGTAACAGCATCTTGTTCTTGCAATATTCATGTCACCCATACTAGCTAAAGCTAACTTTAGCGACTGTTATGTGACCTTCTAACCTTGAAAGTAAATCCTACACCAGAGTGACAAGACTTTGGTGTAGGATTTACGTTATACCACTAAGGTGGCAGACAAGCATCTGCTTTCCTCATGGAAAGTGGTTACCGTCGCTTATGGACGTATGCGACACCAGAGAAACCACACTCGTGCTGCCGATTCTGTAAAAAGAGAGAGTTTCTGTGCTGTCAGTGCAGAAGATAAAGCAGGATAAGCTTTTGGTCTTCCCACTGACAACAAAAAAACTCTTCAGTGAACTCTGGCTACTCTACTCACCGCCGGGAACACAATACGAGGTTATTATGAGCGCGGTATTCTGTCGGGCGGCGGTACTTCGTCTGTCGGACTGTTCAATCGGGATGAGAATACCGTCGTCCTACTCGATTCTAGGCACTTAACTCCGTTGCTAAACAGGTGCACCCGACTTGTACGTGAGATTGATTTGTGTCTTAAAGAAGTTAGTATGGCCTTAAACACCTCTCATAAGTAAAGATAATAGTATCCTACCTTATGTAAATGTATTATGTACACAAGATAGCAAAAAGCTCGTTACAAAACTGTCAATTCCGTGCAACCACTATTGATTAACATACCGGGCCCTTTTCTACTAGGAAGTCTCTAGAGGAGGAAGTAATAAAGTCATATAATGAAACATCTAACGAGTAACATTGTAAAAATATATTACATCGTCGTCAACAGTTCTCCGTAAGAGCTCTCCCATCCCTTTTTATGATATAATGATTTAGATATACCTCACTTGTGACTTACTTGCTTCAAATTTGTCAGATATCTGATAAGTTGAATAGGTAAACATTATCTATTCAACTTATCCTATATCTGGCAAATTTAGCCAGTCTAATTAAAGAAAAGTAGATTATAGCCACTCCTCCACGAATAATTAGGTAGTTACGAGTATATTGAACCTGAATAAAAAAATAATTAAAAAACTCCTGACACAAAAAACACTTTCAAAAAGTAAAAAATAAGTAGCGTAGTACTGGAGAGACCCAAAGTGGTAGGAGATATGACACCACGGTATTTCTGTCCAATTAAGCAGCCCGACTGGGGAAGTACTTCCACCCTACAGAATACCACCGCGATAATAACTTCGTGTTGTGTTCCTAACGGTGAGTAGGGTAGCCAGAGTTCACCGGAAAGTTTCTGTTGTCAGTGGAAAAACTAAAAGCTTGTCCTGCTTCTACACTGACGGTACAGAAACTCTCTGTGCTAACAGGATCGGCAGCGTGAGTATGACTCCTCTGGTGTTAGACAAGTACATAGGCCACGGTAACCACTTTCCATCGGGTGGGCTGTGTGCTTGTTTGCCACCTAAGTGGCATAAAAAAGGTTGTGAAAATGACAGCGCTTGTATCACAACAATACATTAACTAAATAAAACATGCATTTTTAAATGGATGGTTGCACACTATCAGGCCTGTCAACATTAAAAAGTATTTTCAAATCTAATCCAGTCTTCGGAAAATCAACCGCATATGTTAATTTTCTATTATCCCCCAAAACCAGTTTTTGTATTTGAATAGAAAAAGTAAAAGTGTATCTCTGACGACAGACTCCCAAAGTGTTGAAAGGTCAACGCCTTAAGATGAGATACCTGACCTATGATTTCGATTTCTACCGGAACCCGTTATCCGACTGAACCAAGCCTTGATTACTTTTCATTTCTTGGAGGTTCTTTACTCTTGGCGCGATTATAGTCACAGTTTGCTGCATAATAAGTACAGTTATGTGAACAAGGAAATGGCTGTAGGTACCACACGTTATAATTGTGTGTGTTTATAAGTAATTTATGCGTCTGAGAGCTGCGTTTGTATTAGATTTTTTATCATATATTTATACACTCTTCTGTAATGAAAATAATAGACTAAATATGCAATTTGGTATCTATTTATACGTCTACTATATTATAGTTACTTGTGGTCGGCTCCTGTCGAAAATATTGTACGGTTTTAATGAAATCAAAAATCTGTTCAGAACAAAAGTTTAAAATATACTTGACTGTTGTTAAGAATTTATTAATTTATAGTGAGATTGTGTGTTTGTATTATTATTCTGATAATTTGTTATTTCTTGTGATATTATTGTATGATCCAATTATTGATTAAAATAAATTGATGGATAGGTAAACTCAATTTAGGTACTTAAACTCAACATAATTTTATCTAGGTATGTCTCTCGAATCATCACCATAAAAGTGAGACCTTGGCTTAATACTCTTTAATACTATAGAAACAAGAAGCCAATACTTACAACAACATCACCGGGTTCCAACGGAAATGACTACTCATTTAAAACTATGACATAATAACAGATATTAGCGCTCCGGAATTAACGTGCGTCGGTGAAAAAGAAACGAAAGTGGTGAGGCAATATCCAGCTCGTTCCACGTATTAGATATTAAACATGTATTTAAATGAGTAGGGCTGTCAAGCGGATCTGAATCTTCGTTTCTAAGCTATTGATAAAAAAAAACAATTTCGAACCGAAACGTATACAATCGACACTATCATAGCAGTTACAAATGTACAGATTGAGCCATTATTTCCATTACTGATAGATAGATTACTCTACAAATAAATAAATAAATAATAAATATTCCACGACATTCTACACAACGCTATCTAGACCCATGGTAAGCATAGCTTAACTAGCTTGTGTTATGGGATCTAGAATGCGGATAAACATACTTAGATACTTTTTTTTTTGTAAATACATACATATTATACATAGAAACACCCAGACCAATGCAAATATACATATTCATGCATACAAATATTTGCACTGAGCGGGAATCGAACCCGCGCCCCCTGCATAGCAGTCGAATGCTCTACCGCTACGCCACGGAGGTCGTCTACAGGTGACATTGAGGGAATAAACTCGAACCTCTAAATCATTTTTGGGAACTACGTACACATTGTTACTCGCGGTATTAATTAACATTAATTTGACCTTGATTTGATTTGATGTTATCAAATATTTTTATTACAATGACACAACAAGTTGCCCCAACAACTTCATTGTTGTTGTAGAATCAATCAATCAATAAGCGCACACTGTAACCAGCCATTGCAGCTTGTTTATTCTGCGACCTATGTCAGTAACTTTGGTCCCTTGTGGTATGGCGAGGAATTTTAATCTTCAAAGAAATTTGAAGCATAGCTCGCTGCAAAGCCCGCTGAGAGACTATCATAATTAGTGCACTAACCTCATCACCGCTATCCTTTCCAAATGCTATCCAACCCAATAGGATCAATCCTGTCACTTCTTTCTACAGAACTAGACCAGGTGGTCTATCTAGTAGGTTGACAAATTCTTGAACAAATTACTGTCAACCTTTCGATGTCTAACGGTCAACAGTCAACGTGTTCATATATTTATAACTTGAAACAATTGTCAAGAAATCACCAGTATAATAATTTTAAATTTATGAATGATGGTTTTAAAGTGGCAGCCCTAACCGCCTGTCCAGTTCAGTCGAGAAAGATATTATGTAGATAATACTACGCATAACTATTTGAATATCTGTTAGAAATTGTTTATAAAATCAATGCTAGCATATTCGATTCGTTTTAATTGACTTGAAAGTTATTGTTTTGTAAAGTGTGTTTACGATTAAAATCATATAAAGTAGCATATATAATTGTAGTTAATAAACTTGTTGCCAAAATATTGAATGATAGATTAAAAAAAGGTGTATACCCTAGGCGTAAGTGTGTCGGTTTGAGGTTGTTTTAAAGAAGGGTCAAGTCAAGAGTACTCCCCCAAATATGTAGAAAAACAATATATATGTAAATAAAAGAAACAAGAAGCTTGTGACAAGATCATGGCAAGTGAAAAGAGGTTATCTCAGACGGGACTTGAACCCGTGACCTTACCCAATGCACTGTCCACTGAGCTATTGGACATATGTCTTTAGCATTAGAAATTCTCCTATATGGGGCGACGGTGAGAGCCATCTACCTATAATCATACGTACTATTTTCATATTAATATTGTTGACCGTAACTACGGTAACGTGGAAAAGAAAAAACAGTTATTGCTACAAATGTGATTTTATCTACCTCAATGCATTAACTTAGTTTATATTTTAATGTTTATTGAAATAACTGTTTCAAATGCATCAGGATTAAAATCTTCAACCATAAAACATACTGTCATTGGTACAGACGTCTCTAGACGAAAGATGCAGTCCAAGAGATAAAATCTTGATAAACGAGAGAAAGCCACCCCTAGCCGACCGTTAGTGACCTGGATAAGCTGTGTTCTAAGTAAAGCCTTTATTTGAACAAATTATAGAGCGACTTTATAATATCGGACATCAAGTACTGATAGCGAATGAGTAATGACAGATTTTGTGGAGAAACTTTGACATTGTGGTCGAGAACTGCGGTTGTTTGAATTTCAATTTATGCTAGCAGTGCCTCGAGGAATATCAGGATATGAATAGCCTGAATGATATTGAAGTAATAACCTTCAAAATCGAACCAGTCATTTCCGATTAGATAATTAATAACTTACAAAAGGGTGTATATCAATCAGATTAAGATCATTGTAAGAAAGGGTCAAATAAAGAGTACGCGCCACACGTGTAAGAAAATAATATTATAAAATTGAACTTATAGCAAGATCAATGGAAAGAGGTTGTCTCTGCTTGCCCTATGAGAAAGCGGTATGAGTGTATATTTCTATAGACATTGTAGGCGGTAGGAATCTTCGTTATTAACGTCCTAATTGAGCAGTTCGACTGGGGAAGTACCAACACCCTATAGAATACCACGGCCATAATAGCCTCGTGTTATAATCCCTGCGGTGAGTAGGGCAGCCAGAGCTCACTGGAGAGTTTTTGTGCTGTCAGTGGAAAGTCCAAAGGCTTGTTCTTCTTCTGCACTGACGGCATATAAACTCTGTTCTTACAGGATTGGCTGCACGTGTGTGAATCTTTTGGTGTTGCACACGTCCATAGGCCACAGTAACCACTTTCCTTTAGGTAGGCCGTGGGCTTGTCTGCTACCTTAGTGGTATAGAAAAAAATACATAACATAACATAAACTCACGCTTATATCCTCGAAGGGTTAGGCAGAGGTGCTAGCACCTACATTTCGCCAGTTTATGTTTAGCTCCCAATGTAATAGGTGGCGAGCCTATTGCCATTAACCGGGCACTTATAAACCTGCGATAAATATACACATACCTTCGAAAAGCATCGAAAAGTCATTGGTGTGTGCCATGGTAAATCTGGGATCAAACACGAGAGCTCGTCTCAGCAGTCCATTAGACGTACTACTAGGTTACCGCTCTAATAAAAAATAGATGTAATATTATAACGCAAGTTTTCTTTACAAACAGTACGTTCTCGCAAACATTCGCTTTCGTAAAAGATGCATTTCAACAAAACATAATTACAAATCCGATTGGCTGTCCTTAGAGTCAGATTTACATAAATTATCGTTATCAGGGTCATACGTTCCTATATTTAATCCTATAATTTAGCAAATAAGCACACTTGTAGTCTCTATAGTAATATATTTGCATTCTTAATAACTACTCTTCCTCGACAAAGTATAAGGGGCAAAGTATAAGCTTCAAGGTTGAAGTCAACATCACCTGCAGATCTCCACACCATATACATACATATAATCACGCCTTTATGCCCGAATGGCTAGGGAGAGGTGAATTACCACCCACATTTCACCAAATCATTGAATTTGTTCCCACGTAATAGGGGGTGAACCTATTGCCGTTTTCCGGGCACTAATATTAACTCGAACCATGCATCTGACGCTAAGTCTGGGCTGTATATATCTGTCTGATGTTAAACAGCCCGATTGCTATGTCGCCTTGTACGACACCGCATGGGAAGAGAAGTGGTGGTCAAAATTCTACTCTGCCGGGAACCACGCGGCACTAGCTCCAGACCACCTGGTAAATATTTTGGCGAACAGATGGCCCTTATAATCTACTTCATCGAGAAGCATTTTAATTTTTTTGGGTTCCGTATCCTAAAATGTAAAAAACGGAACCCTTATAGGATTACTGCTTTGTCCGTTTGTCTGTCTGTCTGTCTGTCAAGATCTTTTTCTCAGGAATTCGAGGAGGCATCAAGTTGAAATTCAAATCACATACTCAGGTCTATACCATCTTGAGACTGTGCAAAAATTAAACTTCTAAGTCAACGACAAATTGTCAAAAAATTAAAAAATTACACTTTATCTATTATTAATTCATCCCTGTATCCAATTTTGTATGGAAACCGCAGAGCGCGAGTCGAACTTGCACTTGACCGGCTTTTTTATACCACTTCGATGGTCCACCTGATGGGAAGTCATCACACTCATACTGCCGATCCATTAAAAGGTTCTGATACCCTTCCTTCTTGAAGAACGTACATACTGTAATCATTTGCGAAAACTACAGCAGGGAGATCATTCTACAGCTTAAACATGCGCATAAAAATCCTTTCAAACCTCATTCACAAACGTTTGATTTTAAACAACTTCTTAAATTTTTATTGCAAAGAGCACTAAGTAGTATTGCAGAGCTCATAAATCTCGTTGACACGAATCGCCAATACACTATCAGATCGACAGATGATTTTGAAACAACACGTCCAACTTATACTTTGTGTTATTAACTTAAGATTGCCACATCTGGAAGCTTTGTTTATTCTGCAAAAAGTAAAAGAATCTTTACCTTCACTTTTGTAAGCAACTTAAATGAGTTACATCACTATCTACGCTAAAATCTGACTGCCTAACCTGACAGCTACCTACACATACTCTATGAGAAGACGACTACATATCGCAATGATATACAGGTGGGCGTTCCTCTAGTCTTTGAATTATTAACAGAAACAGAATACACCATCATCAGATCGAAACATTAACTTCCTACAACCACAAACCAAGCTAGGCTTTACAAGTCAGACTCGAGCTTAGACAGAAGAGACAGACCGGCAATCATCATATACGGCCAGTCCTCCCCATTACACAATACACAGTGCAGTGCTTATTGTTAAACGGAATATAATATTTTTACATGCGTCAGACTCCAACCGAGTAACTCGCATGGAGTTTGTGGGTCGAAGGTTGCCGTAAGTGAGGTTTGCTGAGACATATCTTTCGCACCCTGGCACAGGGCCAAAGACCCGATGTCTTTGGGTGTGGTGACGACGGAGTCCTCATCTAGGTCGAGAGAAGGAAAACTCGAGAACAAACCCTTTGCCAACCCATCTGGTCAGCGTGGCAATAGTAGGCTAAACCCTCACAAATGAACAGACGCCACAATAAAAGGCCCCCAGTTCCCGGCGGTCCCGCTAAGATCGGAAAAAATGGCACACATTGGGAGAGGCCTATGTCCAGCAGTGGACTCCGGTGGGCTAAATGATTGATTGACCACGGAGTCCTCATCTAGCTCCCGGGTGTAATAAATTGAACTTACAATTTAGGGGTACCTTATCTTAGAGCAAGTACTCGGATCTTATCAATCTGAAGAGTGCGATCGTTTTGATCGATAACAATGAACCAGTTAGTAGCCTGTAGGACTATAAGATTTACAAAATAAGTAGTCCTTTAATTTGTCAACTTCAGTAAGTTAGTAATTAAGAAAAGTATATGAATATAGAAGTTAATTAAGACAGTCTTCGTGGCGCGGCGATAGTGAAGGCAGCCGCTACGCAGGAGGCGTGGGTTCGATCCCCGCTCAGTGCAAATTTCTGGTCGTGCCTCGGAGAGCACGTTAAGTCGTCTTAGTTACCAAACCAACATGTATGGCAGGGTAAACAGGGTGAAAAAAAACTACAAAGTGGAAATATCGAAGTTTAGCCAGTCCGCAGTTAGACTGGCAAAGCGAACACCAGACTCCGAGGAAGCATGAAAGCTTCGGATACAACTGGGATTAACTCTAATATGAAGAGAGTAACTTAGTAATTTATATTAGGTATTTCTAATATACGCATTAGCATATTTTCAAATTTACGAGACAGTTTTCAGGTTGTTAACTGATTACCCGACGTACTTTCCAGTTTTCAGGACAAAAAAACGAATTGTTTCGGTGTAATATGCAAATTTTTCGCATAATACCATAGTATTACATATGATTTTGTAATCGAATTATATATTCGATGGCACACGCGAACGTTATATTGATAAACATTGCATGGCGCACGCGCACCTCGGGTCGGCATCCGTGACCGCACGTCACGAAGCTTCAGGCTGTTAGGCAGATATACGAGTATTAATACGATACTCATATCGATTTCAGAGATTTCAATTTGAAGAATGGCTAGGTATGATCAAGTCAGATGTCTAACCATTGTAGGTCTGTTTTAGTTATTTGAAGTCGACACTGTTGTTAAAGGATTTTTTTCTAAAATGTTACTCTTCAAACATTTACGTTACCTTGAAATATTATTGTAGATTACCTCATTGAATAATTATGCACCAAGCTCATTTTTACCTCTTTATCAATAAGGTAGGATCATTGACAGAGAGTTGTAGAAAATGCGTTGAAATGTGTTTTGCACACTCTAAATGTGTCCAGTGGAAGTAGGGGAAATGAAATAAATTTTTCTTCTTAATATCATTATGCATTTACCATGTACTAACAAAATTCAACTTAACCTAATTGATCAACCTATGTTTTATGAATGCGTTTAAATTAACTAAGATTAACCTTCGAGGAATGTAATACTGACGGCATATATAGTATGTACACTTGAGTTACTGATGTACGCAATTATTTATTGCTTTTTTGTCATACTTACGGCAGATGCAATCACGGCATAGTCTACCCTATATGACTTGGCACCATAAAATATTACGAATGAAATGTGGATACACAATAAGCCTCTGCCTACCAGCGTAACATAAGTGCGTATAGTTAAGTTATTGCTTAGGTAGTTGTGGTGTAATGGTTACAGCACCCTACCCACCTGTCCATAGCTGTGTTTGTAATCATAAATACCATAATTAATGGCAATAGAAATAGAGTACTCGTATGTTTTATTGCCAACCTTGCTTTTCTTAGTGAGTCTATTTATTGCGATTTTTTTTTCTATATACCAAAGATTAACGACTAAGGACCTTGTTTTTAAATATATACCTTCTAACTCGGTCTACTTAATAATTTTACACGAGTACGGGTTAATTCACAGCAGGCGAAAGAAATATCGAATAGTTTTAAGACTAATCTTAAAATAGTATGTTTCAACGCCCTACAGTCTTCTCAAGCTATCGTTCGAGAAATCCCCCCGGATACCCCCCCCCCCCGCCACCAGAGCCAGTGGGAGAGGTTATTTCGGATTCGAACCGACTAAAACGCACGCCTTCTGAGGGTCGTAAGTTGCCGGATGTGAGATTGCCGGAGGTATATCCCTCGCACCTCAGCCGACCGAGAACCATCTCTTTCAAGCTGACCCTCTTCGGCTGTGGGGACCACAGTGTCCTCATCCAATCCCCGGGTATGGGGAGGCGCACAACTCGCACCACCGCTGCGGCCTGCTTCTGCTAGGGTAACACCTTCGGCAACCGAAACGACCCACAGGCGGCGTGCGTTTTAGTCGGTTCGAGTCCGACATAACCTCTTCCACCGGCTCCGGTGGGGAGGTATCCGTGGGGATTTTGCGCACGTAAAAAAAAAAAAAAAAAAAAAAAAAGGGTAACAGGCGGCTGCACCCATCACCCCCAGGCCCGCATTCAAGGGGGATGGAGCTCATTCTGTGACCTTCGACGCCCGAGAAGCCTTCGCTCATCGCGAGCTATGCGATTAGCGAGTCTTCTCCTCAGAAGTATACCTATTGATGATATTCCCAAGCGCCTACAATATGGGGTTCTTCAAGAGGGGCATCAGAAGGTTTCTTCATGGTCGGCAGCACGAGTGTGACACCCCTGGTGTTGCATATGTCCATAGGCCACGGTAACCGCTTCCCATCAGGTGGGCCGTGTGCTTGTCTGCCAACTTAGTGGTATAAAAAAAAAAAAAAAAAAGTTTCGAAATTGTAACACTATTTTTCGACCGGTAACCTTTATTACATTAATGAACCCATACTTTATTATAGAAAATGGCAGATAACATCGTACCATGTAGAAATAACTCAGTTATACTAGTTATACTCCATTATGTTATTGCGTGGAGAATCTGGGCGGCACGCGATGATTTGACCATGGCTGTTAACATTGTTAACCCGTTAGGGTAATTTACTATAGAACACATTTATAGATAATAATTCGATCATCGTCTAAAGAATACCCCTCCGCCCTACAAAATACCGCGGCCATAATAACCTCGTGTTGTGTTCCCGGCAGTGAGTAGGCCAGAGCTCACTGGAGAGTTTTTGTGGTGTCAGTGGAAAGACCAAAAGCTTGTCCTGCCTTGTCTTTTACACTGACGGCACAGAAACTCGCAATGCTTGCAGCGTTGGCAGCGCGAGTGTGACTCTCTTGGTTTTGCACGCGTTGCTTGACTGCCACCTAAGTGGTATAAAAAAAAAGTGGATTTAGACAAAACGAACATAGAGTTAGAACTTAATATATTAGTGAAAATAAAACCTTGTTTTAAAGAAAGAACAACGAACGTATGTTCTGTCACTGTTAAAACTATCAGTATTTGACGGATAGGGGATTGAAGTTAGTTCTAAGGTTATTCTAGAAAAACTGTATAGTAAAAGATTTGAACATTCAAGGAATGCATGTGAAGTCACAAGAGTCAGAAAAGTCAACAGTTCAGTATTGTTATCCTCATCGTTATAGCGTTATTAAGTTTTTTATTAGTTGCCGTCAAAGCTTAAAGCGAATCCTAATGTTGAGGAAACCACTTTCTTTTTCTTTTTCTTCCACCATGTACGGTCTTCGGCATCGGCTAAAGTAAGACCTTTGATACGCATATCATCTTCAATGAAGACCTCGCCAACGTAAATTCTAATTAAATTTTAATATAATTATTCATATAGGTCACATAGTAACACAAACGCTGAGACTAAAGCTCCTACATTTGCATTTACAGTGGCATTCGGAAGGCTGTGAGAAAAGAATCTGGCAACAAAAACTCACGGCCACTTTTTTAATCTCTAATAATTTACAATGACTGTTTACTAATTGTTTCGGCAAGCAAGACTATACTAGCCATGAAGGAATGACATCATGTATTGATTATAAAAAGAAAACAAACTAAATTTTTTACGCTAGCTCCTATTCAAAGAATCAATCAAAAGAAATGATAAAGAACATGTCAAGAGTACCCGAAACTGACAATTATGAAACAACTATGAAAGTAGAAGAAGCGAAAGATGTATGCCAGGATCGTAGCTGGTGGAAACATGTGGTCCCTGCCTACCCCACTGGAAAAGAGGCGTGACTGTATGTATGTTTGTTTAGGTTGAATTTAAGACTTCTTTGTGTCTTTACTTCTATATTAATACATAGTTTTTTTTAGGAACCCAAGGTCTAAGCCACTCCTTTTGGTTTTTTTAAAGTGCAAAACATGGAAGAGGTTATGTAGGACTCGAACCGACTAAAAAACACAGTGCCTGTGGGCTAGTTGAAAAAGGTGAGGTGGACAGGCTCTCGCACCCCGGCCTATCCAGGGTCATCTCTCTCAATCTGGGCCAGATTGATCTTCGGGTGTAACTCGTCCCCGAAAACGGGGAGGCGTGCAACCCACGCTGCCGCCGTGGCCAGCTTCTGCCAGGGTGACAGGTGGTTCCACGCGTCAACCGTCCTTTTGGGTTGGTTTATAAAGGAAAACTACCGCCTGACCTCTCAACTCCAAGATCAAAACCTGTGCTAGAAGGTTCTAGCACAGGTTTTTACCGTGTCGATCCTAGTCTAGCTTAGTCGATATTTTACCGTGGTTTTTGGAGAGAATCAAGACGACCTGATTTCACTATGGCCTAACATAGTAGTATCAATAAAGGTTATATTAAACCTCAAAGCTTAGGTTTCACTAACATATTATTACATCCCGAAAGATAAACCTAATGCGAATGTTAGATATTACATCAAGATCTATAAAAGATAAACTGAGGCCGATAAAGTCCAGATCAATCAGCTCTGAGAGGAACTTTAGCACCGACGTCCGCTATTTGAAGCCATTATTACGCGCTAACTTACATTACTTCACACAATGAGCAACAGGAAGTGAGTGCTTTGCAGCCTTGTGACTGAGTATGATGTACAGTCAGTAGCAAAAGAATAATAAGTTGTTTACAAAACTAATGAAACTTACACTAACGAGTAATTGTGATAATACTTAGCAGACATTTTTCAAAGAAATTTATATTTAAATCCATCGATTCGTACATAATATAAGTTGAAAAGATGATGTTATAGAAAGCACCTTATGGAACTCGTTATAAATCATTTATCAAACAATACATTAACTCCAGGTTATTCACAATCACGTCATCTGGATATCACATATATTTTAAATCAATAAAATTTTCATTCTTTCATTCATTTTTTATATGGAACACGTCAATTTGATTTCAATTCCCCGGATGGTGTGAGCCGAATGATGGTAGTCTCAGGAAAGTTGGTTACCATTACATACACATACCCTGTCAAAATGGTGACTCTCAATTCGACGACCTCATCATATGCTTTTTCACGTCCCGCTTAAAGGACCCGGAACTGTAGGAAGAAGGAAACACGGCAGCTGATAATGAAATTAAACTTAATGTTACAGCAAAACTATGCTTACCATGGGTCTAGATAGCGTTGTGTAGAATGTTGTAGAATATTTATTTATTTATTTATTATTTATTATAAAAGCTTATAAAAAATAAAAATAAAGCGTCTGTACTAATCGGATAAAGTGGGATGATAAAAAACATATATATTCACTTTGCGTCATTAAATAAATTCTTGTGGGTTAATTTATCAACATACAACAAATCAAATGTGATGTACAACTTTTCTGCCGACCGTACATAGTATATGACTATTCATTCATAACTATTCTCCCACACCTCATATTCAGATCGGAATCTAGATCTTCTTGCGATTGTTTGATGTTCCACCAGTTAAGAGTTCAGTACCCAGTGGTAATGGGTATAAATTACAATGTTTGTGTAGACGGAGCATGAAAAAATAATGAGGGATTCATTGCCTTAACACGACAGATTTACTATTGTGTTTACCACTAAAATAACAAGCAGTATACCGCCCATTTCAAAGTATACTTAGAATAATATCACCCGCCAGCGCTCTCATAACAAAATGGAGATGACATAATTTACGGTCGAGAGTCTTTCGGAACCGGGACTGCGGTCACTGCAGATTTAATTAAAAAAATAATAATACAATGAATAACATACATACATACATATAATTACGCCTTTATCCCCGGTAGGTTAGGCAGAAATGAATTAACACCCACATTTCACCAATAAGATATAAAGGTAAGGCTATTGTCGAATTCCGGGCACTATTGGTGACTCAAGCCATGCATTTGAGGCTGTATAACGACACCAATATTAAGCTCCTTGTTGATTAGTTTGTCCGGTAGACGTTATGCTAATCCTTGTCTTGTACATGAACTTACTTATAATAGATAGACAAGTTTTGAAATCGATAACATTTTTCCAGTAACTTTTACAAGTGGTTCAATTAATATTATCTTATTAACAATCAAAATTTTTATTGCATGTATTATTATAGCATGTATTATATATATTGAAACAAATTGTGTAATATATCAATATAATCTTTTATAATCTGATATAGGTATTACTTACTTGTACATGTCAGCTAAGGTATTAAGAACAAGTTTAATGTCAAAAGCCCGGCGGCGGCATCTTTTGTATCATTCATACGTAGTTGCTAATAAAAGCTGAATGGCATAGCGCTATGAACAGCATGTCCTATAGCTTCGATTGATCTTACCTAACTCACATCTTAACGAAGATTAAACTCTTTAGTAAGACAGAAATTATGAATCTGTGATTTACAGTCGATACAGGATATGCGGTTACACCCTCACATACAACTTTATCCGAAAAAGTACAACCGTATCTCATGTCGTCTCCTACCGATTATGAAGATACGGCTATAATAAAAGACGTTACTATTACAAATAAATCTGGAGATCCGGCAGGGCATCGTCTAAGTTGTATAGAAAGTTCAGCAAAGTGTTGCAACAGGAGTATTTTTATTTATACAAATGAATTCAAGATTCAAAGGAAGTAATAGCCTATACATACGTATAAATTTAATGAAGCCCTTCAATATAGAAGATATTTCATGATTAATAAATAAATTATAGACATATTATCAACATTCCAAACTTATCTGTGTTACTAGGTGAGATACTAAATATGGCATACATTGAAAACTTCTCAGATATACCGACAACTTTGTCATCGGTCATCTTTTTTAATAACAGTAAGTACAAACAACGTGAGCTATTCTCGACATGACACTGGAGAGAAATCTACTGACCGACTTTTTCTGATATAGTTATAAATCTGAGGTTCCTCACAGGAACCCACACATTGTTTGGCATGTAATTGCAGCTCGCTAGCCGTCCCATGGCGTACGGTATTTTATCTGCGATCGACACGCCATGATTTGTGAGAACCTGTGGTATCTCGACAATCACACGGTTGAATGAAGACAGCAGTGTTTAGCTGGGGACTCAATGTCGTGGAAGTTTGGAATGAGTTTACTCAAATCGTAATCTCTTATCTGTTTTGTTTAATTATATAATATGGACAACTGCTTTGGTGCAGCTAGGGTAGGTATGCTGTAAAGTTTAGCCAGGCTATCATGTTGTAATAATTTTGTAGCATTTATTTTTTTAAACAACTTAGGTAGCATACGGCCCACCTGGTGGAAAGTGGTTACCATGACCTATTTCATTTCTTTTCATTTCATTTATTTATTATTTGTGAAACATAGGTATTACAAAAGATCTTAACATTAATATCAATGCACTATGTCCTACCATTTGACATGGTGTACAAATTAAATTTAAAATATGGTTAGTTTATTTACTAAGAATATGGTTAGTAAGTACATGTATCATTAATTTAATATCGATTTATTTATACCATAATTCATAATTATTAATAACCTTTATACATACTGTTAACTTGTCTAATTTAATGTAATACGATATTTGAATGCCGTCGTAAAATAGTGTCAATTTTAAAGTAATGAACGTCAACATTTAGAGTAAAAATATTAATATTATCATAATGTCATCAATAACAATAGTATAATAAGAGATTTGAATGTCAACGTGAAATAATGTCAAAAGTATTATAATGCTTTTCAACGATAACAGCAAAAATATTTATATTTCCATAATGTCATGAATAATAATAAAAATATAATAGGAGATTCTAATGTCAATCTAAAAATACACACAGCTCAACAATAACAGGAGGATATTAAAATTTCTCATTCATGTACTCATTAATAGAATAGTATGCTTTTTCCATCAGTAGTGTGCATAGTTTGTTTTTAAATTCTTGTATATCTTGAGCCTATGAACGTGTGTAATACCAGTGGAGTCACATCCGTGCTGCCGACCCTGTAAGAGCAGAGATTTTATGTGCCGTCAGCGCAGAACACAAAATCAGGACAAGCCTTTGGTCTTCCCACTGACAGCACAAAAACTCTAAGGTAGCCAGAGCTCACTGCTCTGCTACTCACTGCCGCACCGGGAACACAACACGAGGTTTATCTAGCTGTAGAATTCTGTAGGGATATTTTTTAAACATGATACAATAATACTTATGTTATCCAATGTCGTATTTATTTTTATATAAATTGGTAGCATTATATATCTTGGCTATTAATGTTTGCTGACTTTAAGATATAATAAATATGGGTTAAAGGCAGACTGACAAACAAAATGCTGACGGCAAATCCATAAAATCGTTTCCAGTATGAAGTGAAACATTGAATGGGTCTATTCTTGAATTTAAACATGAATGTTATTCTGCCACTGTATCTTTACTATTAATGTTTATTGCTTTTAAGTTGCTAGTGCATTCATGTTACAGCTGAAGTAAATTCATAAAATCGTAAAAGTTTTCACTACTTCTCATTATGTTGAGTTGGTCATTTTACCAGTATACAGTAATACCTACATCTTTAACATTATGTTCATTACTTTGATGTCTTAGCAATTTCAGTTTCTGTTTAATACTTTCGAGGTTAATTAAATTTTTGTCTAGATTATCTGCAACATCAGATAGCTAATTCTAATTTATGTAGCTACTTAATGAATATAAGTTGTCTGATGTTATCATTCCATTGTCTTTTTTACATTTCAATATAATTCTTTGTCTAGTTTATTGTTAGTTTAAACAGTTTTTTAGCATTCTATTTTATAAGCTTTTGATTTATCTTACTACTGTTTAACTAAGTTTGTAGAAGTTGGGATTGTGCTTGAGATGTGAAGATAAACTCATAAGTTTAAGGTGATTGACCTTAACCGAATATTTTCACATCATTACCACTGTAAATTTAGAGTTAGACATCACTTTACATACATACATATAATTACGCTTTTATCCCCGGAGCATTAGGCAGAGATTAATTAATACCCACATTTCACCTAGCTATCATTATATTCGGTCCCACGTAATAGGGGGTGAGCCCATAGCCGTTTTCCAGGCACTATTGTTGACTCAAGCCATGCATCTGAGGCTAAGTCTAAGCTGTATATATCTGTCTTATGTTAAACAGCCCTCTCCCTTAGTCGCCGTGTACGACACAGCATGGAAAGAGGGAGAGTGGTCCAAATTCTACTCTGTCGGAAACTACACGCGGCATCATTTTATTTCGGTAACGGCTTTATAGAATTGTACACGTTTTCTCAACGTCACACAATTTTGTTGAAAGAGTTTTTGTCACAGAATTGAGCGTTTACGTTGCCATTAACCGGGCACTTGTAAACCTGCGATAAATACACACATAACTTCGAAAAGCATCGAAAAGTCATTGGTGTGTGCCATGGTAAAACCTGGGATCGAACCCGAGACCTCGTCTCAGCAGTCCATTACCCATACCACTAGGCTACCGCTTTCGCGTCAAATAGGTAAATAATGAAGCTCATCAGTAAACATTAAATCTTTAGCCGTGAGATTTCGTTTTTTGGCATTGGCGAAGTGAAATGCCAGTCGAATAAACTAGATTTATATGAGACTGAATAATAGATCTTAATGTTTTGAGTGCCTAATTATACTAATAGCGTAATGTGGTATTTAAAAATGTTACAATATGCAGATTATAGCATAGATTAATTAACTGTTGGTAAAAATAACATTTTAAAAATCACACGAGTAGTAGTTTAGATAACTAAAACGCAGGCTTTTAATTAATGAAGAAACCTTACAGCTAGTTCAGAAGATTAGCAGGTAAACCCTCAGGGCATGGCGGGTATCAACACACTTTTATAATACATGTCATGTAGCATACAACACATTCTTACATGAATACCTCATTAGCCTTAAATTAAAAAACAACCTTGTAAAAGAATTTACCATTATACACAGCACTTACCAACTGAAGGACTTAAAAATTAACTATGTCCAAATCAAAATCGCATAAACTTGAATTTAACAAGTGGCCACCGGCTGTTTCAAGTCATTCAAATTACACAATACAAAAGATATTCAAATCATATATATATACGACAAAAGATTGCAAATTTCTCGCTTGGATCAACCGCCATCAATTTCTACTCAAGCGTTAAGATTGTGAAACTGTCAATCTTCGATGGGAAAATACACCATAACAGCTGCAAGATGCGATTCGATGCGGAGAGCAGACGCAACATTCTTGTCGCATTGAAATCAAGGAAGCCTCGGCTTCGGGCTATTTAGTTACACGTTGGGCAACGATATCATCGAAATATGCAATTTTAAATAGCTTTTATGCACATAAACTTAGCATTAATGACACTAATATATGCTTTAAGGAAGCATCTTCTAATGTATTACTTTCTAGAAGGAGAACGACCACTTTAATTCAAAAAGCTCTTATTAGAAATATTTTTAAAGTTCTTCAAATTTTTATGCCAATTCTGCAGGGGGTCTCAATTGACGCAACTTTCATTGGAGATTATGAATTTTTGCCGATTGAAGTCGAAACTTTGGGTCATGGGGTTCCACGACGATATTTAATTAGTTTTAGCTATAAATTATAATTATAATATTATAGATTATTGTTTTATTATATTGTATTTTATTATATATTTTATTATTGTACATGTAAATTAAAATTAAAACCCACGTTACTTTACCTTAAGGACAAGAATATTTGTAGGTGCACTTAATCTAAAACATCATAAATAAAAAAAAACTACCCTATTATTCAAAATGGGATAGGGCTGTTTAACATCGGACAGATATATACTGCCCAGACTCAGCCTCAGATGCATGGTTTGAGTCAACAGCAGTGCCCGAAAGACGGCAATAGGCTCACCCCCCATTACGTGGGACCGACTTCAATGATTGGTGAAATGTGGGTGTTAATTCACCTTTGCCTAACCCTCTAGAGATGAAGGCGTGATTATTTATTGTTGTATTATTCACAACACAGTTCTATTTAAAAATGCTATTATGTAGTTAGTTAAAATACCACACAAAGCACACATCCCGTTGATTTGTTTTGCATAACGAATTAGGTCACAATGATTTTCAATTTAATTTACCTCTTTTAAAACTAGCTTAGTCCCGATTTACATAGCATCATAAATTCTCAAATTACTAAACAATAACATCCTACTACAATAACTCACTCGCTAAAGACATAAATATTACATCCTTCCAAAGTCTAGTTTCTCAACACTACTGCACTGTTATCCGGTCTAACGTTTTTATTTCACTATAAACTGCAATAAAAAAACCTGAATAATGTACAGGTTTACTCATATATTGCATTTGCCAAAGGGTGTAGAAATTTTAAGCTCAGTAACCGACCTATATAGCATCTTGAACATGTTTTTAACCTTTGACCTCATCAACATCATCTGAGTTCTGAGCGCCAATCCCGATTGAATTCTAAGTTTGCGTCCTATTGTCTTATTCCAGACACTATATAACTTATCTCTGTTACGAATTTCATCCAGTTCCGTGCCGTTGCTCTGACGTAATAACAAATATCCTTGCATCCACATTTTTGTATTTAAGTTGTTTATAAGAGGTTAGGTGTTCCATAGGATGATGAACGTACCCAAAATATTTCATTACTCGGGCTGTTTAATATCAGACAGATATATACAGCCCAGACTCAGCCACAGTTGCATGGCTTGAGTCAACAATAGTGCCCGAAAGACGGCAATAGACTCAGGCCCCGTTACGTGAGACCGAATTGGGTGTTAGTCCACCTCTGCCTAACCGTCTGGGGATGAAGACGTGATTGTATGTAATCCAATCTTACTTTTGTTTGTTTCAGGTTGCAACTTCTATCCAGTGGGTGAATACCTCAGATTTGTTAGGATACCAGAAAACCTGAGAATTGGCGATGAAGTTCTTAAAGTGGAAGTACATCCAAGGTATGTAGTGAACAATACAATAGTATACTGTAATTAGATTTATTATTAAGTTTATATGACAAGTGTGAGATGAAAAAACAGCTATTTGAGTTGACTGCGATTTCTTCAGTAACCTATTCCTCCTAATTTATTTTTGTTTCAAGATCGCCTATTTCACGCTGTTATAAAATAAGCCAAAGCCAAAGACACAATTTAATAGTAACGTCTACCAAAAATGCTCCTATCCTATAGTAAATCTACCTTTGTGTAGCCGCCATGTAGTTATTATTTTAATTGCTTTTATTAAATGAAGAAATTGATTATGTACTTTAGAAATAAATAAAAGTAGGTGCTGGTAGCCATATTTCTTTTCAACTCACACGTATCTACTAACAGTCAGCATCCAATTCAGCAGTCTTAAAGTGATTGGAAGGTTTTAAGATTGCAAGCAAACTGCAAACAAGTAATATTGCTTTATTGATTTAAATGGTATTATCGGCCGAACTACAGGTGTTTACCTAATATCAGAACTGTCAGTTAACAGGAAGGGGGGATTATGAAGGTATTAAGAAAATTTTGATTACGTTTAACATGCGTTTAAAAGTGTATAGATCTGGATTTGAGACTATCAGAAGACGTGGGTCATTGTTTCCATTACCAACACACTTCAAAGACACAACACATTCGCGTGATATTTCTTGTCTTCAGACAATACGTTTATTACAACACCCAAACGCATCTTATTAGCTGACTTATCTTTGCCATGTCTGTTAACCTTATTGTCTTGTGACAGAACATATATTGGCATGTTCCAGCTGTATGTTTACAGTTGTGAATTTAATTCTCTTATAAGGGATATATTTTGAAACTGCGTGTGAATTGAGTCACACGGTATTGAATGACATAGATATATTTTCTTACCAAACATACACCGTTTTGGAAGTGTGAAGTAAAAATCACACTTACCATCAAATAGTCGATTGCGGACTCATAGTCACACTTATATTATGCGGTAACTTGCAATTCTACTACTATACGTTCGTTTTTTACTATTTTTACACTCTCTCGTTAAGCAACCTTCGTGAAGATGTGACAACCTCGTCATCATTAATATTGTATTGCTTGCTTACTTCTATTTATTACCCTAAACATTGCTAAATATTATAATTTAATTTGACACGTCGGATTATAAATACATTAATCACTCTATTAGGAAAGGCCGTGTGTGGTTAAAAGTAGGCATGTCGATTTCATGTTGATTAATTGAAAAAGCTATTAGATCTATAAACGCGCAAAGGCATCTCTCAAGTCTGTTATGATAAAAGCCTTAGTTTAACATTGTTAGGATACAATTAGAATGATAGCCTTAATACTTTAGACTTCATTTATTATATTATTATAGCTTTGCATCAGACAGGCTGAAATCAATTTAACGATTAATCAATAATAATAAGTAAAAAAGGCTCTTGACTAATCCAAGATTGTACATCATGTATGATTCTAAAACAAAAGACATTTTAATAACGTCATACATGAAATGAAAGGGGATAGAAAGGGAAACAAAATTTTATTGATATGTCAGCACACTTGATATTGTAACTAATCATAATTCTGTCCTCAGTGTTGTAACCGTTCAGATATGTTCAAATATCTTCGGTAACATATGGTGTATGGAAATTATTGACATTTCAACTGTTCTAAAGTTTTTGGTTACCTTCTCTGCTGTGAAATATCTGGTGACATCTTTACATGTACAACTATAATATATTATACTACAAAGAATAATTCTGCGACCTGAGTTTGAGTTTCTAGTGGAATAATAATTTTGTAACTTAACTATTTGATTCAACCTTAGATATTCGAATAGTTGCTACTTAGTAAGGCGAGTAGGTAGTTACTACAATGAGCTTACATATCACATTGTTAAATCTTCACATTACACTATCATCACAGTAAACAGAAACACCTTGCAATTGCAGACAGCCCCGGTTGTGGTGGTATTGAACGTTCCCATGCATTAGCACACAATACATGAACCAACAATAGACATGGTTCTGCAATTTACGAGCTATAAAACTTTGAACACCAAATGATCATTTATGATATGTTAGCAATTTGTAAATGCATATACTTTGATTAGAAAAGAGTACTATAGTTTGACCGCAACCGCTATGCTGCATCTTGGTTATGTGCACGGCGAGACGAGAGTAGCGACGTTAGATTAGTCAGTATACCACGAACACTCATAGCGGCATCTCACTTGCTCTCGGCTTATGAGCTTTCTTTCCCTTCCTTTACCTCATCCCCCGCCTCACCGCGTGTACGTATGGCGTGGTACAACAGTCGCAATTGATCTATAATAACCAAAATTACAAGTATAACCATTAATTCCACCCAGTTAGCTAAATTACTTGTTTGTTAGATTGATTGAACTAAATGTGATTTTTAAGTAGTGAATTGAGAAAGCAATATATTTTTAATCCTTGTACATTTGAAATTTGCAAAAAATATTTATAAATAAATAAAGAAGGGAGTGACTGTGGAAATTATATCTGAGAGGAGAGTATGGAGGAGAAAGACGTGTAGCGCCGATCCCATATTTTAGGGTTAAGAGCAGGTAGATGATGGTGTTTTCAAAT
Source organism: Eilema griseolum (assembly GCA_963662185.1). NCBI lineage: Eukaryota > Metazoa > Arthropoda > Insecta > Lepidoptera > Erebidae > Eilema > Eilema griseolum. The sequence continues at coordinate 726,777 of OY759242.1, forward strand.
GCTTGAACAAGGTAACTGGGATCGACTGGATGTACTAAGCAATGGATCGGGATGGTGCTATGGCGTAAATAAGGAAAGGCCCAAGTTAGCAGTAAACTGCAAAATGGTTATAGATTGCTTTAATAGATGATCATGAAAAATATAGATAATGTCTGTAATGTATACGTTGTGTGATCTTACCAGATAGTGTTGCTAACATTTTACTGAGTGTTAATGACGCGCATCATTCCTCAAAGTGTTACAGTGCAGTTGTAAATTGTTAAACGCAATAAACGTAAGTCTCGTGCTAGAAACACTATCATTGTACGTCAATCACTCACATACATTGTTGAATGTCAGCACAACGATGACGCGCAACTTTGTGACATCATTTTCTGACCGACAAAACTATCACTGAAGTATTTTCATCATTTAGTAATGAATTGTGAGAAAAATTCCTTGCATCACTTCTTAAATTGCTCTCGCACTGCTTAACTGATATGCGTGGTATAATATTAAGTAATATCATAATAATCATTATCATAATCCTGCCCATATTTATTTGAGATTGAAGCAATTGAGATTGAATTTGTGTGCTTTTTCCATTCATCTCTACTAACAGTCATCACAACATTCACTTCCTTCATAAATAATATTTTATACATTTGCATAAATCCGAGGCCATGTTCTTTCATGGACCTCGGCGCACGCCACCACCTGGTTCCAGTCTCACAGTGGGAGGCACTCTCATCGGCATCAAGCCCCAGATGAAATATCTGGGGCTCGTGCTCGACGGCCGGTGGGACTTCGGGAAGCACTTCCGAAGTCTGGGCCCCAAATTGGCGGGCACAGCCAACGCTCTGGCGCGGCTACTGCCCAACCTGAGGGGCCCGGATGACTCCTGCAGGAGACTCTACGCGGGTGTCGTGCGGTCCATGGCCCTGTACGGGTGTCCCGTGTGGGCGGACACCCTGAATGATCGGCACATGCTTCTGCTGCAGCGTCCGCAGCGGAAGTTGGCGTGCCGCATCATAAGGGGGTACCGCACGATATCATTCAACGCGGCGAGTCTCCTCGCCGGATCGCCACCATGGATCCTGGAAGCGAGATGCCTTTCGGCGCTATACAGGTTCCGAAGGGCGGCGCGGGAGCGGGGTCACGATCCCGAGCCCGAAGAAATTCGGGCCGTGAGATCCCGGCTCCACAGGGAAATGGTGGCAGAATGGGAGAGACGACTTGGGCAACCAAGCGCAGGGCACGCCGTAGTAACGGCGGTAAGACCCATCATGGGGGAGTGGCTAGAGAGGCCACACGGCAGCCTCTCGTACCGTCTGACGCAGATGATCACCGAGCACGGATGCTTCGGAAAGTATCTGCGTCGGATGCAGAAAGAGCCAACGTCCGAGTGCCATCACTGCGACGCGAGCGAGGACTCAGGTCCGCACACACTCACCGAGTGTCCGGCGTGGGAGACGCCGAGGCGGGAGCTTGTGGCGGCCCTGGGAGTGAGGGTTCTCACGCTCTCCACCTTGCTCGCGGCGATGGTTCGCTGCGCGGATGCGTGGGCGGCCGGCGCCTCCTTCTGCGAGCAAGTAATGCTCGTGAAGGAGGAGGCGGGGCGGGAGCGGCAGCGGGAGCGACGAAGGATCGCTAGACAAGCTGCCCGCGCACGAAGGCAACTCGGGCGTCGGAGGTCGATGAACGACCTCCGCCCCCCATGAGCGCCGGCCTGGGGGTGACAGGTGAAGCCGCCTGTCACCCTTGCAGAAGCAGGCCGCGGCGGCGGCGCGCGTGGCGCGCCTCCCCGTTTCCGGGGACGAGTTGGGGACTCTGTGGTCCCCACACCCGAGAAGAGGGCCAGATCGTGAGAGATGGCCCTGGGTCGGCCGGGGTGCGAGGGATATGCCTGTCAACCTCACCTTCGGCAACCGAAACGACCCACAGGCGGCGTGCGTTTTAGTCGGTTCGAGTCCGACATAACCTCCTCCACCGGGTCCGGTGGGGAGGTATCCGTGGGGATTTTGCGCACGTAGAAAAAAAAAAAAAAAATAATTATATTTTATACAGTCTGCCTATCTTCTCTTAAGTCTTTCTTTTCTCTTGCAGTTGTCTGCATTCACACTGTACTGTACCTATTGTACCTTTTTACGGCAATACTTTCAGTTCTGTACATCAAAATTCAAACGTCCCGGCCCAACGTTGTTCTACAGGTTGCAACGTTCACAGAAATATAATACTGCTTTTTTTTATACCACTTAGGTAGTACACAAGCACACGGCCCACCTGATGGGAAGTGGTTACCGTGGTCTATCGACATATGAAACACCAGGGGCGTTACACTCGCGCTGCCGACCATGAAGAAACCTTCTGATACCTCTCTTGAAGAACCCCACATTGTAGGCACTTGGAAAAATCGTATTATACTGTAATCTTGATATTCAATCTAGACTCTCACACATTTTTCTCTCCGGAGTAGGTAGACCGAAGTAGGAAGTAATTTAAAATTTCAAGAATATTAACATCACTTGCATCCTTGTGTGAAAATTAAGAAAGTGCGTACTCTATATTAAACGCATCACCCGCCAAACAAGATTTCTCGTACGATCCAAGATAAGAACAAAATTGTGGCAGAAAATGTTATAATGTGAATATGCGTAAAATGTTTGTTTATTGCACTACAGAACTTGCTCGACTCGATAAAGACAACTTAATGTTCACTTAAGATGTAGGAGGTGAAACTTTATAACACAATCATCAGACCTGTTTAGAGTAGCAATGCGGCGTTTGAATGCATCGTTCGAGTTCCCGGATTCAATTCCTATAAATGTAAAATATTTATATGCAACAATTATTTTTTTTATGGTTTTATAATAATAATAATAATAAAATCATTTATTTCAGGCATTGCCCATAAAAATGTTAGTAACAATAAAGCTTATATCCTATGTTAGTAAAACTGCAAGTTATTATGTACACAAACAGACGGTTAGTCAGTCATATTTATAACCGTAACTAATGTGTGTGTCTTTGGCGAGGTGGAAACGTGTCCAGTGCCTCATAATAGCACTATCCACGTGAAGCCTTGCCGCAACACACTGCAGGAGGCTGTTGGAGCTGCCCCGCATCCGATCTAACAGTGATGCAATGCGGTTTCTTAGGATGGCCGCAAAGCTATCAATACCAGCTTCTGCGAACATCCCAGAAGCGCTACAGTGGCGGCGCAGCCCCACCAGTATCCTGAAGGCATTGTTGTATTGAGTGCGCAGGGCAGTATATGCACCCTGGGTGTAGCTCGTCCACAGGCTGCACGTGTACAGTGAATTACAGTAGGCTTTAAAAAGTGTAATTTTAACCTGTGCAGTACATCGTGCGAATCTGCGAGCAAGCATATTGGCCCTAACGCACAGGGCCCTACGCTCCCGTACTATATCCATATCATCCTTGAGCGACTCGGTCACCCAGTGCCCCAGGTACTTAAAACTTTGAACCTGATTCAGCAGAGTGCCATTCAGCCTAACTGGGGGAATTTTATAGGACCTGTTTTTACTTTTAAAAACCAGCAACTCGCTCTTTGAGGTATTATACCTGAGTCCATGGGTAACCGCATATCGCTCACAGATGCCAATCAGCCTGGTCAAAGCACTGACCGAGGGGCACAGAAGCACCATGTCGTCAGCATAACTTAAGTTGTTGACAAAAGTACCGTCAATAGAGCATCCACAACCTGCACTGCTGAGCTCCACGATCAAGTCATTCATGTACAGGTTGAAAAGCACAGGAGAGCTTATTCCGCCCTGCCTCACCCCAGTCTGCAACCTATACATGCCAGAGACCCCACCAGACCATTTTACATAATTCTGTTGGTTTGAGTACCAATACTTGAGAATGTCAATATGTTCCCTAGGCAAATCAGTATCATTTGCTAACTTTTTCCATAATAAATCATATTGGACCAGATCAAATGCTTTTGACAAGTCCAAGAACACAGCATATACTGGCGTATCTCTGGCCGTATAGTACTGGACAGTCTCCTTGAGGCACAGAACTGCAGCTTCAGTGGAGAGACCAGGTCTGAACCCAAACTGTGCATCATGAAGCTTAATACAGGTGTTTAATCTCACATCAAGCAGCCTGTCCAGGACCTTAGCTATTATAGTGGCCAGTGATATTGGCCTATAGTTGGACCTGTCACTAGCACTACCATTTTTACTTTTGACAATGGGCACTACCATAGTCTTCAACATATTGCCAGGCAAGAAGCCATGACTCAGACAAAGAGAGAATAACATTGCCAGAACACGTGGCAGATGCACACCAGCATATTGCAGGTGCTCAATACTTAAGTGATCATGGCCAGGCGATTTACCCTTGCTCATGTTCTTCAAAACAGTTCTAACATCCTTTGCCTGAATCACAACTGCCCCCCTCACACCATGGTCAGTTCCATCACATTCAACACACTCAATGTTGGTTGGCACAGTAGCAGGTGGGACTCTAAAATGTTCCTTAAACATTTCAGCTATCTGTGTGGGTTCATTTAATCCCTCTACACTAACTGGGGTCGGGGTCTTAGAGCTCATCTTTTTTGTGTGCTTCCAGAAAGTTCCAAACTTCTTGTTTTTGTGGGCCGTGCCCAAAATGTCCATTTTGATTTGTGTTTGGTTGTTTTGACACCATTTTAATTTTGCTTTAAACACCTTTCTGGAAACACACATTTTGTCATAAACATATCCCTCGCGAGGCCTATTGTACATGACCCAATACTGAAACCACAAACGAGCTTCACTATGAGCAGCTTTCACATGTTTGTTCCAGCCACATATATATCTCTTACGAATAAATATCTTACTTTTACAGCTAGATGTTGACGCTTCCTTCAAAATACCAATTATTTGCTCATACATATTTTCTATTACAACATTGTGTGTAGGATCCTTACAAACTGCATGTCCACATTTTAAAAACTGAGGTGGAAAATCTATTAGTTTTAATCTATCATTACAGTACTTAGAATAGTGTGAAATCTGCAACTCATCCCTCTCCCCCCACAATACAGGATTAATTTCATAATCATTTGACATATTTTTTATGACATATTACTAAAGTTACAGTGTATTTCCAGAGGAAAATGGTCTGACCAAAAAGTATCATGAATTATTTTCACATCATCTACTGAACTCCTAGCTGCCTGGGACACTATGCAATGGTCCAACCAACTATTAGTACCATGACTGTCACTTACATAAGTGTAGGCGCCTGAGTCCGTACCAAGTATCTCCATGTCCACGCACAACCAGTCCTGGTCTTCACAGAAACCCATCAGCTCAATACCAAACCGCCTACCTGGGTGAGCATTGAAATCACCAAGGATGTAACTGAACTCAGTGTCACAGCTGTTTATAATTGCACTTATCTCACCCAGGCACTGTGTGAACTCCACTAAGTTTGTGGCATCATCCGTGGGCATATACACTGAAAACACCAGGAATGAACAGTCCACGGTTTGCACTCTCACTGCTACGATACGGTCATTGGTACATGGCACTACCGATACAGAGTTGAACACACCCCTCCGCCAGAGGATAGCTACCCCACCATAGGGGCGCCCACGAAGAACGCTTTCCGACGTATCAACAGCTGACTTCCCTGTGAACTCGAAATCCTTATGCACTGTACCCAACAGCGGGATGTCATGAGGTAGAAGACATGTTTCCTGCAGTGCAATCAAGTGCGACGATAGACATAAAGCTCTAATACATTCCAACGATCTCGTGAGCGATCTACAGTTGAAGGTGATAAACTTTGCTCTGTCATTGTTCCCCATTACTGATTTTTATTATTTTCAATATTAGCTAGTCTAGTCTTTCGATTGAAATCAACGAAACGTCTGAAGAATATTCCCTCAGGCCACATTCTGTCATTAAGAAAGTCAGGTAACTTTATCTTAGGCACGTAAACAATGTAGGCACTGTATTTCTTTTGTTCTTTAGAGTTAATTTTCCTTATGTTCACGTTAACCTGCATTTTGCTATAAATATACTCCTTGATATCAGCCTCCTTCGTACTATTGTCCACATTATTTATAAACAAAGGAACTTTTATATCCGCTGCCTTAAACTTTTCCTGAGGGTCCGAAGTGGCTTTGCCTTGTACAATCTCAAATCGATTCCTATATCTTCTACGCCTTCCGCGTTCAACCACGGTCCACTCGCCCACACCATCACACTTCTTCATTCCCATTTCTTTTACTTCTTGTGTCGAAAATTCAGGTATAACCTCAGCAGCCAGAGTATCAACTCTTGTTGGCGACGGGGAGACAAAAACGCTATTATTAAAGGCAGTAGGCAAGATGTCACGAAAGTTACCATTTGACAGTGACATGGACAGCGCAGGCGGCGGCGGCCGCTCTTGAATCGGTGAAGTTACCGGCTGTAAGGGAGACGAACTCACTACTTCACCTGAGTGCGAGCGAGACAGCGAACGCCGACCGTCGAGGCAAACATCAACTGAGTTATTATCCGGCCGTGTTGATATAGATAGCGGTATATGCGGTAGACCGATCGGCCCACTATCGTAACATTCACTTTTTCGGCACCCACCCCCTCTTTTTAAGTTTATAAAATTGTCCGGGATATCGATGAGCGAAGCATATCTATTTTGTAGCAAATCTGTCCTGACCTCCCCGAGCTGCTCCTGGGTAACATATGTATTCTTTATTGTCTGCAACTCTTGTTTAAGCACAATTAAATCCTTGAGCAATCGAGAGGCGTCAATATGATCGAAGGTTAATGGTGGGAGCCTCTGTAAGTCCTTGGCCACAAACACAGGCAATTCATCTGGATTAGACTCCTTAAACACAGCTATGACATCATGCAGATCTTTAAACGATTTCTTTGGCTTTTTTCGTGCTATTTTCCGTTGTGATACCGCCGAAAACAACAGACTTTTAGCGTCATTAATGTCCTCTTCCGAGAAACCAGATACACACAACGTCACTAAGGATTTTTCATCCATCACATCTTGCTTATTTTGTATGAATGCAAGAAGTTCACAAATAACTATATTACACGACGCACACTTGAGGGTAGTCGTAGGTGACATCGCGATAAAACTACTAGACAGCGCGCGTGCACACTACCGTTCTCTGTCGCGCAGCGACGCTGACTTATATACAATATAATTGTATTAGGTTGATTATATGATTATCAGTTTTCCAAAATCTAGAAGCAAGCTATCTAGTGATCGCAACATTATGGGTCATTAGGCATTTTTTTGCCACTGACCACCGTGGTTGCGAAGCAAGAAAACCGTTTAACCTTTTCTGCAATTGTCCTAAATTAAGTAGTAGTAGTATGTTCGGTATAACATTAGTTTGGAATTTGAACAGTTCTAAGTAATCTAATCACCGTAGAGGCAAAATGTTAACGAACTAACCCTTATTTCAAATTGCTAGTGTAATGCGATGATTTGAGGTTATGGGCGCATTAATGTGTACGATACGCACACGATTGGCGTAGAAGTCACGTATGTATGTTAAATAGTGTAGTTTTTTTTATATACAACTTAGGTGGCCGACAAGCACACGACCTATGAATGTGTAACACCAGTGGAGTCACATCCGTGCTGCCGACCCTGTAAGAACAGAAATTTTGTGCCGTCAGTTTAGAGGACAAAGCAGGACAAGCCTTTGGTCATCCCACTGACAGCACAAAAACTCTCCAGTGAGCTCTGGCTACCCTACTCACCGCCGGGAACACAACACGAAGTTATTATAACCGCGGTATTCTGTAGGGCAAAGGTACTTTCCCAGTCGGACTGCTCAATTGGGCGGAAATACCGCCGTGTCCTACCTCCTCATGCTCGTGTAGTACTAGTACCATTATTATTTTTTTGAATTGAATATTACGCAAACCCTGTTTCATTTTCCTTTATATTTGAACCCGTAATTAACATTTAATTCCAAAGATTGCACTTCTAAATGAAACTAGTTAACTTTTTGTGGAAGTCGGCGTCAGTCTTAGTTATGAATAAAACTTAATACCTGTCAAGAAATTATTGAGATATAGTATTATTGACGTTAAGTATGTATTAAGAAATATATAAATAACTAGCTGATGCTAGCTGATGCATAGCTAATGATGGATCTTTATCGTGATCAAAAGTAACCTTGATAATCTTATTTTTGGTCGTATCTCCGTTTTTATTCAGCCCATTGTAATGAAAAATACGGTTTGTACAAACCACATAAAAATCCGTTCATTTGGGTTAGGTATCGTTGTTGCCAATTAACTGGTATTTTTTTCATATGGTATAGTAGTATAGTTAGCATAGTTTTGTATATATTTTATAAGCATTTGTATATATGTATTTTTTCTGTTTATTATAATAGCATTATTTTACTGTCCAGTGATTGAAAGATATCTACCTACACACGCTTCTATGCGAATCATGTGTAGATCCTTCCAATATTGTATTATTGAATTTGCGCCAGAAGTAGGACAGTAATTTTTCAATGATGATGATGATGATGATGACGGTACGACCACCATTACTTTACGTTATTAAGGGCCATTTACTTCAGATTCTGTGGTTAATGCGCAACTAGCTCACCATGCCCATTAAACTACATATTTTAAATATTTGTCAAGAGGTTGTTTGTGGTCTAGTGACTGCGGTATCAGACTTGCGATCGAGAGGTTATGGATTCGAACCCCAACAATGAAACAACCGACGTGGACGCGCTATTAATGGAATGAATATAATAATGAATGAATACGCCTGATTGTAATATTATGATATACACTGAACAAACTAACGATGTATTGAAAGAATGCATGTCTGAAGTACTCGAAAAGACTAACTGTAATGACTAACGACAGTAGAGGATATTTGTCAGTATAGATATTTGCATTGGTTTGGTCGTACCTCGAAGAGCTTAAGCCATCGGTCCCGGTTGCCATATGAACGTCTATGGCAGTCCTTACGGGCAGTTGGAGCCCTAAAAAGTCCAAAAACTGGTCTAACTGCAGATGGCAGTCACAGAAAATATCGAAGTTCATCCAAAACCGCAGTTAGACTGGAAAAGTGGACCCCAGTCCGGTGAAAAGCTTCGGATGCAACTGAGATTAACGCTAGTATGAAGAAGAAGACGAAGAAGGAAGCATGTGAATCGGGCTGTCTCTGTTTTTTCCTGTCGGGGTGACAGGAAAAAGACTTATTGTATGTACTATATTGGTAGGTATACAGCAAATTTGTAATCTGTGATGTTTCAACCAGGGCCTAGATTCTGCTAAAGCAAAACCACTGTCATACCAGGGTCACTGCAAAAAATCCATTTAATTTTAAACTTTAAGGCAATGTGATTAAAGTTCAAAATTAAAAGGCTTTTTGCAGAGAGAATGAAAAAGTGTAATAAAATTCTTTTTATTTAATTTTGGACTTTAAGTGTATAAAAATAAAGTCTAAAATTAGACATTTTTTTGCAGCGTCTGTGGTATGAGAGTTTTGCTTTAGTAGAATAGAGGGACAGGGTTGTACTAACCGTGACCATATTATAAATATCATCATTATGAGATGTAATGTATCTACGCTATAATGATTTCATTGTTATTCGTCTTAAATATGTGAATTTGGTTCATACTAACTGCATATTATTGTTCTATGCATATGTATTTTTTTTTCATATAAGACTTTTCTATAAACCGAAGTTACTAATATCCCCTCTAACTTCGGGAGATCGATCGATGCAATGCACCTGCCAAAGAACGGATGAGTGTTTTCCTTTCAGGGTTTGGAGGTCACATGACTGTCGTTTCCGTAAAAGCAGACATACCAATTAAAATAATAAGTCGATCTCAAGCTTCAAGGGGCAAATTTTTGATGCAACTGGGACATTGCTATGATAATGAAAATATTGATAATTGTAGCTTATTGACTTCAAAAGTACCTGACTTTGAAGTCAATAAGGTCTTTTTGGGCCGTGTGCTTGTCTGTCACCTAGGTGGAATAAAAAACAAATCACATTAGTTTAAGGTAGCAAAACATAAGAATACTTTTCTCAGTTAATTATTTAGCTGTTGAAATGTGCAATAAAATTGTAATTGTTGAAATGTACAGTATGCATCAGATCAATCTACAAAGTACTCAAAATAATCTTAATGCTTTGGTTTCCCCTTTTCCTGTTAACTGATTCTTCTGATATTTGGTACATACCTTTAGTTTGGACAATAAAACCATTTAAATTAATAAAACAGTCTCAAAATGATGTTAGTACCAAGTTTTTAAGATCATTTTAAAGCTCAATCTGATGCTGGCTGTACAATAAATTATAATATTGTTGATTTATTCAAACTGTTGTTGAAGTTATCAAATGGCGCATCGAATTCTTGTGTACAAAATTTACAGACTATTTTTTGTGCTAGTTTCTATAAAATGTTAGCCTCATATATTATACAGTCAGTTTCGTAATAAATGTTATTTTATAAATACTTCCCTACATATCCACAGACCGATTAGCTTCTTGTTTTAGATAACGGATGTTGGTTTACATTGACAGTAAGTATGTAGTATATTATTATTTTACAGAATGTTGTATGTTTGATTAGTGTGTTCCCAGCAGAGTAGAATTTGGACCACCCCATCTCTTCGCATGCGGTGTCGTACTAGGCGACTAAGGGATAGGGCTGTTTAGCATCAGACAGATATAGAGCTCAGATTTAGCTTCAGATGCATAGCTTGAGGACAATAGTAGAACAATAATATATGATATGATTAGAGGGTAGTCTGACTGTACACAGCAAAAAATTTCAGCTCTGTAAATAATTAACATTTAAAAATATTTTTAATTAATTTTCAATGCTAAATAGTTGCTAAAAGTTCTCAATATCCTTTAGTGCACTGAACAACTTACTGTGTCTCCTATAAAGTCTACTGTCGCACAGATAACACAGTAACACAATGGATCTTTACACCAGACTGTCAAATAGTATGGAGGAGCTGTCTTCAATGTTTACCTCACGCATGGTTCAATATGATGAAGACCTAAGGAGTGCAGCGGCTACCGATACAGCCCATAAAACGATTGCTGGCCTCTCACGGGACTTCACAGACTTCAAGGCTCTCATATGGAAAACCATGGGTATGTTGAGGACACAAATGGAGCTGCTATTATCTGGACTTGACCGGCATGAGATGGCTTCCCGAAGGAAGGTATTGTTGCTTCATGGGTTGGCTGAATCGTCGGGGGCCACTGGCGTGAATCAGGTTATTGCTACCATAAAAGAAAAATTGCGGTTGCCTGACATCACAGCCGGAGATCTTGAGAACTGTCATCGCCTGGGTAACAATGTTTCGAAGCCCCGTCCCCTTCTCATCAGGTTCCAGACATATTTGCTGCGCAGTGAGGTTTGGAATTCTAAGACTAGACTTAAGGGTACAGGATTGACACTGTCTGAATTCCTAACCAAACCCCGCCACGACGTCTTCATGGATGCCCGCAAGCACTTTGGGGTAAGGCAGTGTTGGACTTCTGACGGGAAAATAGTGGTACAACTTCCTAATAATGTACGGCGTAGAATTGAGTCATCCTCGGAACTGCGCAAACTATGTATGGATTTCCCGTCCCCCCAGTTGCCGCCGACCGAAACATCTACTACTTCGCAGCCTGTCGTCCATACAGCATCTGGTGGAGCCGCCGTCAGTGACAGAAGACCCCGAAAACATATCAAGTAGCTATAATATCTATCCTATCTTGACTTTTATTCCACCGGATAATGTATATTTCACTTTATAACCTCTTTTTATTTTATTTTAGAAACTGCAATTTGAGGTCAGTTGTAATTTTGTTATGCTGTCTCTCTCTAACTTCGTAATTTAACATCTTCCAAATTTTAAGCAGTTAATGTCGGTTGGTTGTATACTTATTTTGTTTTATTTTCTTACAACCTTTCTTTCACAATTTCACAATAAATACATTCCAAGTAAATTCCTTAGGTCCTTATGACGTTAGTGACGGATTGGTGTCAGATTGTATTGTGTCGTTTTATGATCCGTTTAGAAACAATTTCAGTTGTCAGTGCGTTTAGTTGTTACTTACAATATAATTCAAATGTATCTGCTTGGCTCGTTAGTGCATTGAGGATAACAAAATGAGAATTTATATTTTAGTATTTTTATATATATATATACATATTTTTATTTTTTTTAATTATTTAAATATAGTATTATAATATTTATGTCTGATTATGACGATAGTTACATTTCTTGCTCTTCATCTGAAGTGTCAGACGAGGACTACGCCAGTGCATGTAGCGATAATGAAAAGGACGCAGTTCGCCTACGCAAGGACTTGTTAACTATTTATAGTCCTTTAGACAAGTTCTTGAATGTAGTGCATATTAATGCTCAAAGCGTTCACGCTCACTACCCGGATCTACTTTTGGCTTTCGACTCCAACGTCATACATGCTGTACTCATATCGGAAACCTTTCTTAAACCTACACTTCCTTCCACACAGTATACATTGCCAGGGTATACGTTAATCCGAAATGATAGGGTGGGCAGGGGGTACGGCGGTGTGGGGATCTACCTGCGCAGGGATATTTCGTTCAAAGTGATAGATCAGTCACCTAATGTCTACTCTGGTTTTACTGAACATGTTTTTATCGAAGTTGACTTTTATCACGTTAAGTGTCTTCTGGGGGTTTATTACAGTCCTTCCCTGAAAATTGACTATTTCTCTTCTTTCGAGTCTAAGTTAGAAAATCTATCCGCTTTATACCAGTACTCGATTATCTTAGGTGACTTCAACACGTGTCTACTAAAGGATGATGCACGCAGTCGGAGACTCCAGTCTCTGGTTTCTTCGGTAAACATGCACATTCTTCCATTAAATGCGACACATCGCACCCCCCACTGTACTCCTTCTCTTTTAGACCTCATTATTGTTTCGGACCGTGACAAAGTTGTTACTCATGGTCAACTTCCTGCTCCTTTCTCTTATCATGATCTCATTTATCTCTCCTATAAAATTCGCACGCCTAAACCTAAACCTAAATTCTTCCTTCTTCGAAGTTTCAAAAATATCGACCTGGACATTTTGAGGGCCGATGTAAGAGGAGCTGACTTTTCTCTTGTATACAATTCTGGGGATATTGACACTAAAGTAGACAGCCTTAACAATATTCTTATGTGTCTTTATAATAAACATGCCCCACTGAAAAAGATTAGGGTGAAGCATTTACCCGCCCCTTGGCTCTCAGACGATATTAAGCGTGTTATGTCTCAACGGGACAAAGCCAAAAGACGTTACAATCGAAATCCATCTGATGATAATTGGTCTTCTTATAAAATTATTAGGAATCGCTGCGGTCGTCTGTGTAGAGATGCGAAAAAGCGCCACATCCACGACTCCATTAATAATTCTAACACATCTCAGGTATGGCAATTTCTAAGGTCTCTTGGTATCGGTAAGACTACCAGGGACAACACGCTGAATTGCGACCTCAATACGTTAAATATACATTTCTCCACGCCACCAACTGTGATAGATGATTTGGATAAAGTATCTACTCTAAGTTATCTCTCCAGTCTTCCCCTGCCTGAATGTGCCTCTTTTATATTCAACCCGGTTGCGGAGAGCGATGTACGGAAGCAAATTGTAAGAATATCGACCAAAGCAATGGGTAATGATGGTATTCAGCTGCAAATGTTACTGCCTATTCTAAATGAACTCCTTCCAGCCATTACCCACATAGTAAATTTTTCGCTTGAGCATAGCTCTTTTCCTTTGGCCTGGAAGAAAGCACTAGTCATTCCTTTGCCCAAAACCTCTAATCCATCCTTATTATCCCAGTTTAGGCCTATTTCAATCCTTCCGATTCTTTCCAAAGTGCTTGAGAACACGGTGCGTATTCAATTATCTTGTTACCTTTCCTCTAATGGTCTACTGAGTCCATTACAATCTGGTTTTCTTTCTGGCCATAGTACAGTCACGGCTTTAGTCAAAATATCCGATGATATAAGACTGGCCATGGAGAATAAACTCCTGACGGTATTGGTTCTACTGGACTTCAGTAGTGCCTTCAATTCTGTTGACTTCGACATCCTCTTGGGCATCCTTTCTTCATTAAATATATCGCCCTCCGTAATCGCTTGGTTTAACTCTTATCTTCGGGGTCGCTCGCAGCGGGTTCGCTCTGATGAGGCGTCCTCTGACTGGCGTAACCTTACTGCGGGTGTACCGCAAGGTGCTGTCCTCTCTCCTCTACTTTTCTCAATTTTTATTAATGCTATCACCAAAGTTATTTCTTCCAGTTATCATCTCTACGCAGACGATTTGCAGTTGTATCGTCATTTTAGGTCTGATGATGTGGGTGGGGCCATTACTGCCATCAATAATGACCTTAAAAACATTAGTGCTTGGGCAAAATCTTTCGGACTGCTTGTCAATCCTGCGAAATCTCAGGCAGTCATTATAGGTGGCAGACACATTTACAGTAATCTTGACCATGCCTCTCTAACTCCTGTTTTTTACAGCAATGCTCTGATACCATTTTCCACGGTCGCCAAAAACCTGGGGGTTCTCTTCGATTGCAATTTGTCATGGACCAGTCATATCAACGAGGTAAGCCGGAGAGTTTTTGGTACTTTCCACTCCCTTAGGCGTCTTCAGAATTTCCTTCCTTTTAAAACCAGAGTCTGTCTCGCTCAATCTCTTCTCCTTCCCCTCCTAGATTATGCTGATGTCACCTTTCTGGATGCAACTGAAGAACTCTGGAACAAGATGGAGCGACTGCAAAATTTGTGTATTCGTTTTATTTTCGGCCTACGTAAGTACGACCACGTTTCGGAGTTCAGAAGGCAACTGAAATGGTTACCAATTCGGCGGCGTCGAGATGTTCACATTCTTTCCCTTCTCTTTTCTATTCTTCACAACCCTCATTCTCCTTCATATCTTCGTGAGCGTTTTGAGTTCCTTGTACCCAGGGGAAAGCCCTGTCGCACTTCGTCTTCTCTTTTACTTCGAACTCCCTCGCATAGTTCGACTTGCTACGACAATTCCTTCACAGTTTCTGCAGTACGACTGTGGAATTCTCTTCCTCACTCCATACGCGATAGTCCTTCTCTGAATATTTTTAAAAGACGTATAAGAGATTACTTTCTCTCTCAACAATAGCAGACATACATGATATGTATTTGTATGTATGTATGTATGTATGTTTATTTATGTATTTATGTAGATATGTATGTATGTATGTATGTATGTATGTATGTATGTATTTACGTGTGTATGTGTATGTGTGTATATGTGTATGTGTATATTTGTGCCTATTGTCGGGGGTATACACATTTTATACCTTCTTATATTAATTTTACACTTGTGCACTAGACTTAGCCTCTCGTATTGCAATTCCTCTGTGCACTCCCGGGTTTGCTGGAAGAGAACTCAACTTTGAGTTAAGCTCGCCTTTGTACATTACATCTCATCTTGTTATATTAATGTAATATATGTGTGTGTACAATAAAGTATAAATAATAAAATAATAATAATAATGCCCGGAATACGTCAATAGGCTCACCCCCTATTACGTGGGACCGAATACAATGATTATGAAATGTGGGTGTTAATTTACCTGAAATGTGTGATTATATGTATGCATGTGTTAATTATAATTGTAAAACAAATAGCTACTTATGACACGGAGATTATATCATCAGCGTGGCTGACATAACAAATATCATTTACATTTTATTTATTCATTTCACAAACTATATTATTTTGGGTTGAATTGCACTTGAATCTATTGAATGTTCAAAGTATTACTAGTAAAATCATTCATTCAAATACACTATGAATGAATTACTAGTAATACTTAACCTCATTATAGGTATTTAAACTATCATGGTAACTCATATCAGTATCAAAATAATCGGGATATTTACCATGTTGCATTGTTTTGAGTTTCCGATATTTATATTTTCCGATATCCGGTATAATTACTCCAAGAAAAAACTTTTTCTCTGTTCACCGCCACTACTCCAGTTCCTCCATGATCATGGTGCTAGCAACAACGCCGAAATATCGTAAACTCAAAGCAATGCAACATGGTAAATATTCCGATTATTTTGATACTGATAGTTAACCTCAAATGAACCGAAGAAAATACGATTTTATACATGATAGAGATATGTTTTGATAAGGTGAACAAATAGAGTAATTACTAAAAGTATAGACGTTTGCATTCGTAGGTACTTATACTGTACTGGTAGATATATTCTGCAAGATACTTCTATTCACATACGGTACATTACATACTAACTGTAAGTTAATAACTCCCTGATTTTAAGAACACAGTTGCTTAATCGTGTACTGTGTCATGTATCAGCCAGAATGCTCAATTGTTACACAAGGTCTTTTTAAGTCTCCAGGCAAGTATTAATTAAAGATGGCACCGGACCGTACTCTTACTGCATTGCGCAATTCTCAGATTAAGTGTTTATAAAATGCACCCAATAAATTCTTCGGAGTATTGCATAAGGTGTGTTAGAAGGTGATTTGTGAATTCTTCGCTTCTGATCTGGGTCAGAATCATTAACTAGTATGTAGATGCTAAAGAGATGTATCTTGGGCCTGACAGTTTGTGTGACTTCTGAGAGACGTGATTAATCGAACAACATGTTGTTAACAAACAAAAACTGAATATTTTTTGCGCACTATGTTCTTTCGAGCTAATGTAATATTACTATTTGTTTAAGTTTTGCTAAAAAATTATTGCGTTTCTGCAATAATTTAACTGCTTTCTTTGTTATTTTAACCGTTTAACCTCATGAAAACCTGTACCGTGATTTGGACCGTCAATTGACACGAAGATCATAATGGGACTTCAAACACCCAGTACCCCGTACATGCTTTTACATTTGTTGCCTTTCAGCAAAATGGCTACAACTCAATTTAAAATTTCATCACAAAATATTATTAGAAATAGAACTCAACCTCACTGCCAACAGAAAGGTATAATGCCAGTAGAGGATCCTCATATAATAAGTAAGCATAGAAACAAAGATCATACAGTTCTATTAGCCTACCCTGCCTATCGATCTAAGAAAGCAAGGCGTAAGTACATGTATACATCATTGTATACCTCTGCAGAGGTAAGCTTTTGCCTGGTTCTAACCAGTAAACCTTTCAATTGCGGATCCAATGGCTTAACAATCGACAAAGCATCCTCAAATTCACACTAAACAGGATGATTCAACTCTTTTTAAATAAGCATACAAAAGAGAATATAGAATGCCGTTGAACTGTTTCATTGCGTAACAAAAACTATTGTACGGAGAGCAATTCTCATTCAGATTATAATTTTAAGTGACACAGCTAAATGATAATATCTTTTACGCATGTCTAAATATAATTGCAGTTAAAGAAAAAAAAAGGAAAAGCACTTCTTTTGAATGTTGCCCATCCAGAGGAACAATGGCGTAATTGCAATTAAGTCGAAATTAACTTTTTGATGTTTGGATAAGTAATTAGGCTGTCTCAAGAAATATTGTCAAAATTGTTGTAAGTAAACATTAAATATCAAATTGCGTCGATAAGTTTGCTCGTAGCTTTACAGATCCTAAGTGAATTCAGAAGAATCAACTGTGAGTATGCAACAAATACAATACTTTAAATTCCCTGTAGAGGCATGTAGTGGTAAAAGCCACTGTAGTGTCGCCAATTGGTTGTGGAGGTCACAGAGCAGTTGCTTCATGCAAATGGGAAAATATAGATGTTCAGTCAACTCGCAATTAAACTGAAAAAAGCGGACTCCGGCCGACGAAGACGATGCTACCGGGATTAACTAGGATGACTATGAAAGCCACTGTAGTAGCTAAATAAAGCTGTAAACACAAAAGCCAAGATGAGCCAAACTAAGAGAGTGATGAGAGAGTGGACCTCGGATGATGAAGTGAGGGTTTTGGATGCAGCTGGGACTAATGCCATAATGATGATAATGATGGATGAACAAATTTACAAAATCGGGGACAAGTCGCTGACCCTGAATCAATACAGGTCACATGTAATTGAATGCAATGAATTATTAAAACGACAGCAATCAATATGCATTACAAGGAAATTAATGATTGAGGTCTGTGTAATAACGATAGGTCATGCCGAAAAAAAAACATTATGTAAATACACGTGGTATACTCAATTAACTGAATACGGATATGTAGTTACGTAGTACTGATAGTTAGTATGTGGCATAGTGTTGTAAGTGGATGAGGTAGATAAACTGAGATACAGTAATGTAAAAAATTATGAGGAAGAAATTAAAACTATGCTTAACTTGTAGATATAAAATAAAATTTAAAAAAAAAACAACCTCCAAATAGTTGAAAATAAATTGTGCCCTTTAAATTTGATAACCCTAGTAATATTTTATTCAAACGTAGCCATGTCGGGGCACCCCGTCAGGGGTTAAACATATATTTTTTTATATAGGGTGGTTCAGAAAGATCGATACGAATTTCCAAGTACACACATCAACAAAGTCTAGGGAACAAGGACATTTCTAGTTTTTATTTAAAAACCCTTTCTTGTAATAGTGAGTGTTTTATATCAATAGAAGGGTATTTTTATTTTTAATTTTAATAAAAACATTCTCATATCATTTTTTTTTTTTTTTTACAAAGAATTGAATAGTGCCAATGTTGAGTATTACAACCTTCTATGATTAGGCACAAAAATAACGAGGTAGTAAGAAATACAGTAATTAACCGTACTTTAAACGTTTTTAATAATCTGTAGGACCTCCTAAAGCATTATACTACTATACTACTATACTATAATATTAGCAACAGCTCGACAACGGCGTGGCATACTTAGTATGAGAATGTCAAACATCGTCTGTGGAATATGGCTCCATACACTGCGAAGGTGTAAAAGAAGTTGTTCTTCAGTGTTCAGATTTTCCAAAGAATCACTGAAAGCTCTTCTCCCAAGCAATTCCCAGGCATGCTCTATGGGATTGAGGTCGGCAGACTGAGCAGGCCATTCCAACGTCGCAATATTGTGCTCGCTTAACGCATTGACCACTACCCGTGCGGTGTGTGACCGTGCATTATCTTGCATGAACATAAAATCTTGACCGAACTGCTGTCGATGAGGGATTACCATGGGGTGTATAACCTCCTGAATGTATTGGTTTGCATTTAAATTGCCCCGTATCCAAACGAGGTCGGTCCTTCCACCAAGGCGAATTCCAGCCCATACCATGATTGTTCCACCTTGGTAAGGATGAACTTTTTGCGGATTCTGGAGACGAATCCAACGTCCAGAAACTCGCCATATACGCACTCTTCTCGAATCAGGATGAAAACCGAAGCGAGATTCGTCGGAAAACAGAACCCGTGCCCATTGATGGTCGGTCCACTGTAAATGTACGATAGCCCACAATAAGCGACGACCTCGATTTCCACGTCGAAGAGCTGGAACCCTAAGTGGTCTGCGAGCGTGAAGATTGGCTTCATGTAGTCTTCTCCTGACAGTTTGATCGCTAATAACCACTTGATGCTGAGACTGGAGGCCTGCGACTAACCGACGAGCAGTAATCGTGGGTTGCCGCCTTGCGGAATTTTGCAAGAAACGATCTTGTCGGGGGGTAGTAACCCTATTTCGTTTCCTGTGTTGTTCGGCAATATCCCCTGTAGACCTGTAGCGTGCTCATAATCTGCAAATTACGCTTGGTTGGGTGTTGACAGCATCCGCTACGTCGCGTTGAGTTCGTCCAGCTTGCAGCATACCAACAGCCCTTAACATCTCTTCGCGACTTAAATTACGACGTGACATGATGACTACAGTCACAAAAATGCACAAACCATACGTAAAAGACATACTATTGATAATAAACGTTATTTACAATCAAAGAAAATAATTTTTATTTTGCCTCAGAGAAACTGCACAATCAAACACTTTTAAAAGTTTTCCCTCCATATTCGAAAATCAGTACTTATTAAAATTTATTTTTAAATTTCGAACAACTCTGTAATCTACTTTATTCTATTTTTATTTATTTGCTGCCAGTTATTTGCAAAACAAGATTTCCAAGAAAAAAAAAATTGGGGTCATCTTGTTCCCTAGACTTTGTTGAGGTGTTTATATGTAAGAACGTTGTAACAAGAACTTATTTAAATGATTCTAATTTTTTATTTATTTAAACTTTTTGCACAAATAGACAAAAAAATGCACAAAGGTGGACTTAATTCCACAGGCATTTTCTACCAGTCAACCTTAGATTGATGCAGATATTTATATCAAAGGTACACGAAGTGTTGTGGTGAGAGTTCTTCCCACTTTGGTACACAAATAATGATACCTACCTACTATACGATAAAATGCAATTAATTGATTAAAAATAATAATATAAATATACACAAACATTATTTATAGACCAATATATACATAAATATATAGATAAAAAACTCATACTCATACTATCATTTAAATAAGTTCTTTTTCTCCACAAAAGTTTAGTCTTTGCATAAACTACTATAGAGAAAATCATGGCCTAGTGCGATGTTAAACCTCTATTGATATTAATTTCTCTGTTCATGTGAACTTACAAATGTAAGTAAATATACTAATTACACTGTTACATTATGTAGCAATCAAATTGGCATCACATATATAAGAATAATAATGTAATAATTTACAATTGCTAAGTAATACTGAGTTTCATAATGATATAGTGTTAAATGTTACAACCATTGACACTATTATTTTGATGATGATAAAATTATATGCGAGTCATTATTATAATGGTTATTATTATTCATAAAATAATACTAATAACATAGGTCACAGCACTCAACATGGCATTAGATCAATCCTGGCGTAATCACGGAGATTATTTATACAGGATTCTGTGGCAGATGGAAATTGTATGAAGCTTCACATACCACGAGAAAGAAAACCTCGTAGCAGTCATTATTCTAAAACAGAATTTGTGTTTTACCACAGAGACACTAACTCGCGATGTAATTAAAAACTTCCTGGAATGTTTTGTGCACCAGTGTACTTCCGAGTTCCGAGTGTATAAAGATAGTACAGTTGTGTACAAAAATCCTCTATCGGCTGCTTTATACACTCGGAAGCGCTAAGATACTTCCGAGTGTATAAACTGACCGAAATATTAAAGAATTTTATTCGCTGTGTATTTCATTTAAGTTAAGATTCAGTACACTGATTATAAACGGGATTAGCCTTATTACATTACCGCTGCTTAAGTTTTATTTATATATACACTTTAAGATTAGTATGTAATTATTTGACTTGTAAATTATATTATTTTTATTGTAAGTATTTAAAGTATGTATATTGTTTCATATTATGTCATATTTATAAAAAAAGAGTCTTGTGTTTTTATAATTTTATAGATTACCTAACAAATAGAACAATTATTTCATTCACAAGGCGAAACGGTACTAATTAAGTTAGTGTGTGTTAAATGGATAATTGTTTAGGCTATATTATATAACCTAGACCTATTCCACCACTAAATGCTGTAAAAATTAAACGTTATTTATGAGACTTATATCACCAAGTAATGGTGGTGATTTCAACTATTAAGTTGATAAAACCTACCCATGTTACAAAAATCACGAGGATATAATGTTATTAGTAGACGTCAGGCTTTTCCCTATTTGAATAAAGTAGACTAACCGAGAAAGAAATGAAGTTAATGGTCATCCACTGTGGAGCAGCTAGTCTATTGATAGACTAATCGTGAAAAAAGCAAAATAGAAAATAATGACCTCAGGCTTATGAATGTGAGCCAATAGTAATCGGATGTATATATGCACAGTAGAATTTGGACCACCCCGTCTCTTCCCATGCGGTGTCGTACAAGGCGACTAAGGGATAGGGCTGTTTAACACGTGACTTATATATACAGCCCAGACTCAGCCTCAAATGCATGGCTCGAGTCAACAATAGTGCCTAGAATACGGCAATAGGCTCACCCCCTATTACGTGGGACCGAATACAATTATTGGTAAATGTGGGTGTTAATTCACCTCTGATAAAGTCTGATAAAGGCGTGATTATATGTGTATTAATGTATGTATTTATACAATAATGTTAACGGGAATTAACGCGATCATAATACACATACCTACCTTTGTTTTGGTTTTCCGTTACTATTTTTGTATATCGTAGAACGCGATAGTTTAAAAGTAAATATTTATACGTCTATATATATCTCGTTGGTTTTCAGCATCCAGTAAGACACAATAATGGTACTTTTTCACAGATTACCATCGCAGATGGCGGTAATTGTCTGTTTACCTAGAAACAAGGTTTCTCTTTTTTCGATTTAGTCCTCAAATTGTACTGTGGTTTTACTAAGTAATTTCCTGAAGATAATCTCTTAGCTATATTGGTATTCAAATAACTTAGGTCTTACTTTCTATTCAATATTGTTATGTAAGGGAAGGTTACTGTTAAGTAAGAACTTTCATGTTATTTGAGTATTTAATTAAATGGCACTTTACGTGTAAATACTTTATAATCGATTCGTGATGCGGTGATTACTCCTCAGATATTTTTTTAACGAATAAGCTACCCAACTGATGGAAAGCGGTTATCGTAGCCCATGGACGTATGAAACACCAGCGGAGTCACACTCGTGCTTCTATTTTTGAGAATTATTTTGGAGAAACTCCTTGTACTCCTCCTAACAGAATAAAACGAAACTGAACTGAGAAGAAGGTATGTACGCAATAAGTGCAAAAATACTGTAATAATATTACTACTATCTGTGTGGTAACGGAGAAAGAATACAAGTATCACCTCCCCATCTCATCTGAACGGTGTCGTAAGAGGAGACTAATGAAAAATGCGCAGACTATATCACTGCGAGAGAAGAAGAACTTGAAATAAAACCCTGTACCAACCTGCCTGGTCAGCGTAGAGACAGTAGGCTAAAGCCTCCTAACATTGGGAGAGGCCTAGTCGAGTAGAGGACTGTGATGGGCTATTTTAAAAATATTACTAGTAGTAGTTATTAAACTTATTAGACTTTTTGTGAATTGAAATGTCACAAATATAATATTTAACATAACATAAACTCACGCCTATATCCCCGAAGGGGTAGGCCGAGGTGCTAGGACCCACATTTCGCCAGTTTATGTTTAGGTCCCAATGTAATAGGTGTCGAGCCTATTGCCATTAACCGGGCACTATAAGCCTGCGATAAATACACAAATAGCTTCGAGAAGCATCGAAAAGTCATTGGTGTGTGCCATGGTAAACCTGGGATCGAACCAGAGACCTCGTCTCAGCAGTCCATTACCCATACCACTAGGCTACCGCCGTTCTCTACATATTTATTATTTTGCTAAATCTCAGCAGCATAGCTTTATAGACAATTCATCTTCAACTTAACGACCCCTATATTTAAAAATTCTGTTAATCATTATAAATGTTTGGTATCAGAAACTTTCTCGTTTGGCAACAAACTATTGTAAACCACTATAAAATTCTAGCTAATTGCCATCAATCCCATTATTGATTTTTACAATAACCATTAGAACACTAAATCGATTCTAAAAACTACTGTCCACACTTAGTTCAGCAAATCTTTAGTTAAATGCGTTAATAAAAATTTAAATCACTGTTTTGTTCTGTTACCATTTAGTGATTTTGCAAGATATTGCGTGATTTGATGATATATCACGTAGTGATTTAAGAAATGGCGAGACTCATAAATGGATATAAAAATATTTACGTAAAGTTAACACCTGTTACGGTTGCAGTATAAATATATCTAAATCATTTTTAATATTTAAAGATGCTCATCCCAAATGTCAAACAATGTTATAAATGTAAAGTTGAGTTTGTTTATCAATCATGAAAAATGACGTCAGCAGCACCAGTATCACACCCTTATTGTTGCACACGTCCATAGGCCACAGTGACTACTTACTTCCTATCAGGTGGCCCATGTGCTTGTCAGACACTTAGCAGTGCCGGCATTTAGGGGGTGGCAGTTAAATATTAGCAACACATTCAATGACTGTAAAAAGACATTGAAAAAAAAATGTGTCTTAGGCCTAAAATTCAAAAAGAAAAATACAATCTCAGAAAATATATTTAAAAAAAAATAAAGAAAATAAAAACACATAACATTAAAAAAAACTAAAATAAAAAATAAAAAAGTAAATAATTTCCTTAAGCACCTACATTTAGTATATAAAAAATAGCTTTTTTATAGCCGAACATTTTTTGAAAAGACATGTGAAAATATTGACATCCGGGTATTACCGGTTCTAGTACAAAGCCGGTATTACCCTAATTAATAACCGTGATAATGTCCTAGGACACTAGTTCTTGAAAATAGCAACAAAATCCATTAACGAAGTTAGTAAAACATTCATTATCTGTTAAAATAGAAAACGGTTTGGTTTCAGAATAACTCTCAGCTCGTAAATCTCGATTAGAAGCAATCGTAACACTAGCTCAATATTTTAGTTCTAACGAGCGGAAAGATTGAGGCTAACCGGTGCAGGTCTCGACCGATGCAACTAAGTCTGACATACAGACTGCATCTCTGGGGTATTAAAGAACGGGAAACTCCTGTCTACAACGGTCAGTATAGCTGCCGGCATATATCTTGACCTCAAGTTGCGAAAGAATCGAAGTCTAAGCGCACGCGAGTTGATTAGATATAATCTATGATTAGTGAATTTGAGTCGGTCCCGGTTGCTATACGAACATCTATGGCTGTCATTGCGGGTAGTTGAAGCCCTAAAAAGTCCGACTAATAATAGCAGAACTTCGATACCGTGAATTGGTTGTGGTGGTCGGATAGCACTCGCTTCACGGAAAATATCGAAGTTCAGTCGTATCTTAGACTAGAAAACCGACTCGAACCGAGTTGAGACTCTGAGCATGATGATGATGCCGTAGAACCCCATGCTGTCCTCAAAAGACACCCAAAAACGCAACTGCGCATATACCTACAACATATTTGCCGCTGCGTGTGGGGTCAAAATATATGCCGGTAAGTATAACGAAAGCAAATCGGGAGTAAATTGTCACTTATAAACTGTAAATAAAAAGGAGAAGGAATACGAGTGAATGTTCTGATGAGCTTTTCCAACTAATCCCACCCTCTCCTTTCCTACATAGGACAACACATGCAGGGCTTAGATGTCACCCTCACACTATGCAGAATATACGAGCAAGAACCAAGCGGTACGGAGACTCTTTTCTTTGCCGCACCACCAAGACCTGGAATTCATTACCAGCACACGTGTTGCCTTCTTCCTACACTCCCGGGTCCTTTAAGCGGGGCAAAAAAGCATCTGAAGAGGCCGCTAAGCTAAATGCCACCATTGTAACATTACTTAGTGTCTGTAGTGATCATCTTTCCTGAGACTTTAGCTTTAGCTTACCATCAGGCGAGGTGAAGTCAAGTTGGAGTGTTCTAGATAAAAAAAAGGAAAGTCAACCTTTTGCTGTATTATATAACACCTACATAACTCTTCATCTGTGTAGTTCTTTTACTTTATACGTTTGATCACTATCTCGCCGAATTATGAGCGATGATGCAATTATCGATTGTTCATTCTTAGAAAATTGCAAATATATTCTTGTATTGACTGTAAAAAGTATTGCTAGGAAATATAAAAGAACCAATACCCACACCTTGTTAGGTAACATTTTTTTGTGTAAAAACTAGATGCCATCAACGAAAACAGTAAACTATTTATTACTCATGTACTTACACAATAATCTATAACAGTGATCTCTCTGCAGTGGTTTCCCAAGTGACCACAATATGGGGTTCTTTAATAAAGGCTTCAGAAGGTTACAGAGTCGGCAGCACGAGTGTGACGAATCTGGAGTTGCACACGTCCATAGGCCACTGCTTCCCATTAGGTGGGCCTTTTCATGTCAGCCACCTAAGTATTATAAAAAAACCGTCAATTGAAAGTTGAACTCGCGCACCGAGGGTTCCCTAACTTAAGCTACATAAACCGTAATATATTTTGAATGTGTTTACTGAGCACTTTGATTATTGCACAGTTTCTAAACGTTATAGACCTATATAGGTATTTAAACTATCATGGTCACTCACATCAGTATCAAAATAAACGGGATATTTACCATGTTCATTGTTTTGAGTTTCCGATATTTCGGCGCTGTTGCAAGCACCATGATCACGGAGAATCTGATCACATATTCCTCGTTCTTGCTCGCGAGTATTCGATATTTCGGCGCTTTTTTTTTTTACGTGCGCAAAATCCCCACGGATACCTCCCCACCGGAGCCGGTGGAGGAGGTTATGTCGGACTCGAACCGACTAAAACGCACGCCGCCTGTGGGTCGCTTTGGTTGCCGAAGGTGAGGTTGACAGGCATATCCCTCACACCCCGGCCGACCCAGGGCCATCTCTCACGATCTGGCCCTCTTCTCGGGTGTGGGGACTACAGAGTCCCCAACTCGTCCCCGGAAACGGGGAGGAGCGCCACGCGCGCCACCGCCGCGGCTTGCTTTTGCCAGGGTGACAGGCGGCTCCACCTGTCACCCCCAGGCCGGCGCCCATGGGGGGCGGAGGTCGTTCATCGACCTCCGACGCCCGAGTTGCCTTCGTACGCGGGCAGCTTGGCTTGCGATCCTTCGTTGCTCCCGCTGCCGCTCCCGCCCCGCCTCCTCCTTCACGAGCATTACTTGCTCGCAGAAGGAGGCGCCGGCCGCCCACGCATCCGCGCTGCGAACTATCGCCGCGAGCAAGGTGGAGAGCGTGAGAACCCTCACTCCCAGGGCCGCCACAAGCTCCCGCCTCGGCGTCTACCACGCCGGACACCCGGTGAGCGTGTGCGGACCTGAGTCCTCGCTCGCGTCGCAGTGATGGCACTCGGACGTTGGCTCTTTCTGCATCCGACGCAGATACTTTCCGAAGCATCCGTGCTCGGTGATCATCTGCGTCAGACGGTACGAGAGGCTGCCGTGTGACCTCTCTAGCCACTCCCCCATGATGGGTCTTACCGCCGCTACTACGGCGTGCCCTGCGCCTGGTCGCCCAAGTCGTATCTCCCATTCCGCCACCATTTCCCTGTGGAGCCGGGATCTCACGGCCCGAATTTCTTCGGGCTCAGGATCGTGACCCCGCTCCCGCGCCGCCTTTCGGAACCGGTATAGCGCCGAAAGGCATCTCGCTTCCAGGATCCATGGTGGCGATCCGGCGAGGAGACTCGCCGCGTTGAATGATATCATGCGGTACCCCCTTATGATGCGGACATTTCGGCGCTTGCAACAGCGCCGAAATATCGAAAACTCAAAACAATTAAACATGGTAAATATCCCGTTTATTTTGATATTGTTATAGACCTAAGTATGTGGTATGAATTTCAACTTGATACCTTCACGCATTCCTGAGAAAAAGGTCTTGACAGACAGACAGATAATGACACTTCATTGTCTGTCTGTCTGTCGGGAGCGCGAAAGTTACGCCCATGGTGTTGCACACGTCCATAGGCCACGGTAACCACTTCCCATCAGGTGAGGCGTGTGCTTGTCTGCCACCTAAGTGGTATAAAAAAAAGCTTATAAAGATCACTATTCCATAAGGTTTCTGTTTCTTTAATTTTGTAATACGGAACCCTAAGAACGATAGTAAAATGTGTGTCCTGAGTTTTTAGTACATATCTACCTATTTTGGTATTATTAATTAATAGTTAACTTTATTAGGGGCCCGAGCAAGGTCTGTGATATAGATTGTTTCAAGTATTCATTTAAACATAAAATAGGTCCATAAAAACAAATTAATATTGCTGCTAATGAAATGAACTAGAAACCATTTAATGAATGTTGAATTTTTTAACTGCTTCAATCCACCTTTTCACAATTTAGTTATTAGTTCATTTATTAGCTCATTTATTTTATATGATCACCTACATCCATAGGTCAAGGTGTCATCTAAAATAATAATGATTGTGAAATGATTGTGTTGATGATTTATATATAACACTTGTGACAGGACAGTAATACTCATTAATTCATTAATCACTAAAACACAGTGTAGTACCTACATAGCGGCGGTAAGACCCATCATGGAGGAGTGGCTAGAGAGGCCACACGGCAGCCTCTCGTACCGTCTGACGCAGATGATCACCGAGCACGGATGCTTCGGAAAGTATCGGATGGGGAAAGAGCCAACGTCCGAGTGCCAACACTGCGACGCGAGCGAGGACTCAGGTCCGCACACGCTCACCGAGTGTCCGGCGTGGGAGACGCCGAGGCGGGAGCTTGTGGCGGCCCTGGGAGTGAGGGTTCTCACGCTCTGCACCTTGCTCGCGGCGATGGTTCGCTGCTCGGATGCGTGGGCGGCCGGCGCCTCCTTCTGCGAGCAAGTAATGCTCGTGAAGGAGGAGGCGGGGCGGGAGCGGCAGCGGGAGTGACGAAGGATCGCAAGACAAGCTGCCCGCGTACGAAGGCAACTTGGGCGTCGGAGGTCGGAGAACGACCTCCGCCCCCCATGAGCGCCGGCCTGGGGGTGACAGGTGGAGCCGCCTGTCACCCTGGCAGAAGCAGGCCGCGGCGGTGGCGCACCTGGCGGCCCTCCCCGTTTCCGGTGACGAGTTGGGGACTCTGTAGTCCCCACACCCGAGAAAAGGGCCAGATCGTGAGAGATGGCCCTGGGTCGGTCGAGGTGCGGGATATGCCTGTCAACCTCATCTTCGGCAACCAAAGCGACCCACAGGCGGCGTGCGTTTTAGTCGGTTCGAGTCCGACGTAACCTCCTCCACCGGCTCCGGTGGGGAGGTATCCGTGGGGATTTTGCGCACATAAAAAAAAAGTGTAGTAGGTACCTACACATATATTTATTTATAAAGCAGAATAAGCATATTAGACTTCGCTTCATCTGATCACCATTACATATATATAGCATATTACAATGATTATTTTACTCAGATTGTCGGCCTCATCAGATGCTTCTTCACGCTCCTCTTAAAGTACCCGGGACTGTAGGAGGAAGGAAACACGTGAGCTGGTAATTAATTACAAGCCTTAATGATACTACAGAGAAAAGAGTCTCCGAACAGTTTGATTCTTGATCGGATATTCTGCACCGTCTGCGGATGACATCTAAGCTCTACACGTATTGTCCTGTGTAAGAGAGGAGAGGGTGGGACTAATTGGAAGGAAGGGAGTGAAAATTAATTAAATATTAAAAAGGACAGGTCAAACCGACGGGCTTGCATGAAAGGTTATATTATTATATATTATTATATTATTATTAGGTTATATATTATGCAAACCTTTCATGCAAGCCCGTCGGTTTATGTGAAGTTCAGGAAGTTTGAGAGGTGTGTGAGGATAGAAAATGGCGGACTGTTGTTATCTCTGCCTACCTTGGAGGGAAATAGGCATGAGCATATGTACATCCCTAAATACCTACTATCTCTAGACACTTTCTGTTTATTATATCAATTAAACCTGGACACTATATAAAACTCAAAGTACACTTCAAAACAGTATTAACGTCCCCATTCTTAGTTTCAACGACCGATAACCCTAATTTACGCCGAATATATCTTGTAAATATACGTATTTTAGTATAATATAGCCTAAGTATAACCTCGGCAGCCTAGTGGTATGGGTAATGCACTGCAGAGACGAGGTCTCGGGTTCGAACCCAGGTTTTACCATGGCACACACCAATGACTTTTCGAAGTTGTGTGTATTTATCTCAGGTTTATAAGTGCCCGGATAATGGTAATAGGGTCGCCACCTATTACATTGGGACCTAAATATAAACTGGCGAAATGTGGGTGCTAGCACCTCTGCCTACCCCTTCGGGGATATAAGCGTGAGTTTTATGTTATGTTCTGTTAAATAATACATAATCTTCTAGATAGGTCTAGGTAAGTTTAACTAATCAAGACCTGGAATTCATTACCACCTCACGTATTTCCTTCTTCCTACAGTCCCGGGGCGTGAAAAACCATCTGATGAGGCCGCCATGCTGAGTGCCACCATTGTAACATTACTTAGTGTCTGTAATGATGACCCTCTTTCCTGAGACTTTGCCTTTAGCTTATTATCAGGCGAAGTGATGCCGAATTAGCGCGTCCTAAATAAAAAAAAAACTTATCAATCATCTACTACTTAACACCTGAATAGCAAATTTTTCAAGTACAGTTTTAGATACCTTCTCACGATACCTACTGTATCTGATAAACTCAGCGTGAATATCGATTGCATCACTAATTCTAGCAAATAACATTTAAACAATGGATGATGGTTCATTTTAAATAAGATATTTATCTACCTTTGTTAGCTTCCGGGCATGCACCGTGTGAGTTGCCACGAATTGTGCAGTAATAACACAAATAATTACTATTTTCTCACTTATTATGTCATTAAAACACTTTATAAGTGCTCGCTCAATGCGGAAATATTACATTAACGGACATTACCGTTTCTACAACATTTCAAATTATAAAAATTAGTCATAATTACGTTTGTAAAGATAATAATTTTAATAAGTAGGGTAGAATTGTTTATTGGCGTTTTATTAGAAAGTAAGTTGCCTACAAGTGACATCTAGTTGGATTTTTGTTAAGTTTCTTAAGTTTGTATTATTCTATATGGAACAACGTGGTACCGATATCAATGGAAAGATGGCGCTGTTACAAGTATTAAATTAAGAGATTTCAGTAATGTACTTTCATTTATATAAAGTCAGTTGGAAATAACATAGGAATTCGATTATTAAATTCCGTGAATTCTAATCGAAAGACAATATGTAATATATTTTACATTCAAAACATTCTACCATGTAAAACCTAGTATAGTGGTACACTGTAATATACACAGATGTCGCTATTTTCAGTTGAATTAAATTAAATTAATTTTAATTAAATTAATTCGTGAACTTTTTATCTCTTCATATAGATGTATATATTATACAAGATATTTTTTTGCCTCATAAGAACAATTTTCAAGATATTTTATTATAATTTGGACTCGCATAAAATTTCACGTGGCAACATAAAAAGTTTTTACATCAGATTAGCAGTAAATACATAGGTTACACTAAAAGTTTCCGGAACTGGCCACTTACATAAACAATATTTAAAAATGTATTACAACATTTGAAAATAGAACTCTTTGGCTGTAGAATACAGTTTGTTTCATCTGACTGTTTTTTGTTTTTACCTTGTGGCGCCATTTAAAAAATTGTGTGTCAGCATCAACATGGATTTAACTCGGGAAAATTTTCGTAGTATGATTTTCTACGGTTTTAAGTGTAATTTGACGGCTCAACAGAGCATCGCTCGGCTTGAAACAGCTTTTGGCGATGAAGCTCAATGCAAGACGACTGTTTATAGCTGGTTTGCAGAATTCAAGCGTGGTCGTATCAATCTCAGTGACGAATCTCGCGATGGTCGGCCGTCCACCGCTGTAACCAACAAAAACATCGATGCTGTGCGCCGTATGATTGAAACAGACAGGCATGTGACCTACCATGAAATTCGCGCATCCTTAGAAATAGGCATGAGTCAAATACAATCAATCCTACACAAACATTTGGGTGTGAGAAAGCTGTGCTCGCGGTGGATCCCACATAACTTGACCGAGGATCAAAAAACGGACCGCGTCACTTGGTGCAGCGCCATGCTTACCAGATTCAACGAAGGTGCGTCAAATTTGGTGTGGGACATAGTAACAGGTGACGAAACATGGATTTATTGCTACGATCCCAAAACAAAGCAGCAATCGAGCGTATGGGTCTTTCAAGATGAGCCGAAACCAACCAAAGTGGCGCGCGTGAAAAGTGCATCTAAGCGGATGATTGCTTCTTTTTTTAATAAAACTGGACACGTGGCTACTGTTGCTTTAGAAAATCGTCGTACTGTGAATAGTGACTGGTACACGACCATTTGTTTGCCGGAAGTTATTGACGAACTCCGTAAAAATAACCGTAAACGCCGTATCATCCTGCACCACGACAATGCTAGTTCTCACACGGCCAGACAGACAAACGACTTTTTGAAGGCGAAAAATGTAGAACTCAGAGTCATCCTGCATACAGTCCCGACCTGGCACCTTGTGACTTTTATCTGTTCCCAAAAATTAAGAACCAATTACGCGGCCAACGATTTTCATCACCAGAAGAGGCTGTCGAGGAGTATGAAAAACACGTTTCAGAGGTCACCACAGAGTAGTAGCACAAAAGTTTTCAAAACTGGTTTGATCGAATGAAAAAGTGCATAGACGCCAAGGGAGATTATTTTGAAAAACAATAAATTTATTTTGTACCTTTAATAGTATTTTTTCATATTCATTCCGGAAACTTATAGTGCGCCCCACGTACATTATTTTGGCGGCAAAACTTTCAAAGAGAGAGAGAATTTCAAAACAAATAATATCATAGACGTTATTCAGACTCTTCGTTATACAAAGAATTAAAATAATGTTATGGTCGTTTGATTACCATGCTGACGAGGACATTAAGGTATGCACCTTAAGGGTTCTGTCAGTATGGTACTCATACTGACAGGGACCTTAAGGTATGCAGTTGTGCATAAATGTTATTTTGCAATATCGCGTTCCAGAATATAACAATGCCACCTAGTGAGCAGTATCAAAACAACTATCGCTGTGGAATGTGAACGCGGTTGATACTTTTAAAAGTTAAAATGTTTTTTATTTTGTTGACAGAAAAAACCTCAGCCTCCAGCCAGTAGACCGCGAGGAAGACTCGCACCTGTTTACCTACCGGGACGTGAACCGCACACACGTGTCCGTCGTGCTGGCGCAGAGCGTCGACGAGCTGGTGGACAGTGATTCGCCGCAGAATGTAGTGAAGTTCCGGCTTGGGTGTGACTTCGATGCGGGAGATGATCTTGTGAGTTTAACGCACTTGTACATTTATTTCCATTCTATGGGGCGCTATTATAGACGCAAAGTAAGCATAGGATCCATATCACTGGTGTTCAGCAGATCTAAAAAGGTCCCTTTATTGGAATCGTTATTAGGCTTATATTTTGTCATACGGCAATATTTACTCGAAATTAGAAGCTGCTTAGTAAATCAAATTGTTGTGATTCTGCTCATATGATGTGAGCATTATACGAATTTTATAGGAATCTATTGAGGTCTACTGAAAATTCATAAAGTTACTTGTTTCTAGCAGAATCGCTCAATGTGGCCTTTTTAGAACCGCTGGGATACGGAAGTTTGGCAATTGGTAGCGTATTAAGAGAAAACATTCTTCTATTGTAACTAGTTGCTATTAAAGGTAAACATTTCTTCCCTCCCTACTGGTTTCGAATCACAGTTGCGATGGTGGCCGAAGTTCGATAAACATAATGGACGACAAGAACCAAGTGGTTTGGAGACACTTTTCTGCCCCACCACCAAGACCTGGAATTCATTACCAGCTCGCGTGTTCCCTTCTTCCTACAGTCCCGGTTCGTTTAAGCGGGGCGTGAAAAAGTATCTGATGAGGCCGCCAAGCTGAGTGACACCATCGTAACATTACTTAGTGTCTGTAATGGTGACCCTCTTTCCTGATACTTTGCCTTTAGCTTACCTTCAGGCGAGGTGAAGTCAAAATGGCGTGTCCTAGATAAAAAGAAATACTTTTTTCTATACACATATTCTATCTAATGTTTGTAGTGGTATAATATTCGATTATTTATCATATGTATATCATTACATGTTATAACAAAACAAAATATTACAAAACATTTCATAACCGATAAAAATATGCACAATGCTATACTTTTCTTAAAGAAAACGTGTCACCTACTTTCGTTTCGGAATGTTATTCTTTTTCAAAACTCCAAGATTGAGGGAACGAGCCCATTGAACCGGAATATCCTGTTGATCTCGTTTAGGAAGTTTAAGCGCTCGCAAACTCGGGTTTAATTGGGCTACATTGGAAATTTAATTAAAAATATTAGCTAACATCCTTTCAATAAGTAGGACGTACTTTGTTGATACATGCATCCTAATTATATCTACAGGGTGAGCTTTTGAACAGAGCGTAGATGACCAAATCCGTATCTACGAAAAGCGTATCTTTGGCGTAGCGGTAGTGAACGCGACTGCTACACAGGAGGCGCGGGTTCGATTACAGTGCAAATATTGACATGCAAGAATATGTATATTTGCATTGGTCTGGATGTTTCTATAATATATATGTATTTACGAAAAAAAAGGATCTGAGTAATGTTTATTCGCATTCTAGATTCCATAACACAAGCTAGTTAAGCTGTGCTTACCATGGGTCTAGATAGCATTGTGTAGAATGTTGTAGAATATTTATTATTTTTCCTCTTTATTACAGTAGACATTATATGAATTATATTCATATTCATTCATATTCATTTATTTATTCACAGAATGCAGGTACAACAAGTGTGGTCTTATAATTAAAATAATGTTTCCTTGTACATTCTACCACTTTTGTGTAGTATGTAAATATTCAAACAGTCAATAATTAATTTGTGACACAATAGACATACATATAATAGTTAGAAGAATTAAGCATGCAATCATAAAAAATAAAAAAATCAATTATCAATGTGATTATAAATGTCAAATCTTAAAATTAATAATTGTCAAATTTAATTATTCTCATAACATATGTCCATATTATCATGTGAAAAAAGAGTTAAAATTATTCGAATGTCAAATTCTAGATATTATTATAATCAAAATGTCAATTGATTCAGAGTTGTATCCTCTAGAAATTCACTTAAATCATAGTAACAATTTCTGCTTAATAACTTTTTTAACTTTATTTTAAATATGTTTATATTACATTCTTTTAATGCATCTGGTATTTTATTATTACCCTTTGGCGCAATACCTAACAAGCTGTCTGACATCATAGTAGTTCTTGAAGTATGTAAACACAACTTCTTATCATTATTATGAAACATACGCCTGTTGCGCTTTACAAATTCAGACTTAAGTGGGAACAAGTGAGGATTACCATGAACAAACAAAGCAACTTCTAGGATGTAAAGAGACGGAAGTGTTAGGATGTTATACTTTAGGAAGTATGGTCTACAGCTGTCTGAAGACTGCAAAGTGAACATAGCCTGGATGCAGCGTTTTGAGCTTTAAAAACTACGACATTGTTAGTCGAATTCCCCCAAAAAATAATACCATAACGAAACAAGGACCCAGATAGACCATGGTACGTAGTAAGTAGAGCATCAATATTAACAATGGATGCCAGCTTATATAGTGCGTATGCAGAACTGGTAACTCTATCAACCGTTTTCTCAACATGTGCCTTCCAATCGAGTTGCTTGTCAATAGTAACACCCAGCTGTTATACGCTACAATTAGGTTATGTGGTTTTGGTCTTTGATTGAAATGCATAATTTGAGTTTTTGTTATGTTAATTTTAAATTAATATGGTTCATTCACCTAACAATCGATCCCAAAGAGTTATTAATATCATCCAGGTACTGATTTGTGTTTTGGCGTTGTATAGATACTGTGCTATCGTCTGCAAATAGGGACATTGGATGTTTAGTATATTTAGCTAGGTCATTTGTATATAAAATAAATAAAAGAAGAAAATAAATATTTTTAAATACATATAAAAACATATATATTTAAAAATATAAAAATTATTATTAAGTAACGAAAATGCTTAAAGAAGCCGCGAGCCCGATTTTGATGAGAAAATAAAACGACATCATTCGATTTTGACAAAAGACAATAATCCTCGCCAGGAATCGAACCCATTGATTTAAAAAACACATCCGATAGAGTCGTTGGTAAGAAACGAATTCTATCATTATAACAAAGATAACCTACCCCTACAGATTAATGATTTTGGCATAGTCTTTCCTCTCTAGGATTGGGAGGTTAGAAGTCAATCGCTCCCACAAAGTGAATACACTCACACCACAATAAGCTCGCATCCTAAACAAGTGGGTGTATTAACTTTTACCTTTATGTGAACTCTCCTAAACTTTGAATTAGTTAAAGATTAGGGGACAATAGGTACTACTGCTAAGATTATTCTAAAAGTTATTGCAGTTGTTTGTTGGTTTCCTTGTTCCTGTCTACAATGTTGCTTACTTGTAAGTAGGTATAATAAATATCCTCAATAATGAAATTATGAATGCAACTTTTGTATTCTTTTCCTTATTTTCATAAATATCAAGGCTAAAAATTAATAAGATGCGATTAACCTTGCAAACAGTCAATTCGAGTGAGATATTAGAAACAAAATTACTTGTGAGATTTATGCCCTACTTAAGATTTAAATACAAACTTGCAAGGATTTTCGAAAGATTTGCAGCGTTATGGCAAACTTATACACACCAACGAAGTATACAAAAACGAACCTTATTTTGGGTGTCCTAAAAGTTATTAAGAATGTAAAATAAAGATGTTTGTAAAACAATGCGGCAGAAGTTGTGAGCCAGTCACCTCAGATAGCCGCCGTCCTTCACCCAGTTAGAACAACCATTTGCCTTATTTTTAAATGCCCAAGGGATCGCAGCCCTGTTTAATTCACCCACAAAATAAAACAACATTTTTATCTTATATTCCCCGTTTAGGCATTCATCTGGGTCGTGGAAGGGTTGTGTTTATTCAACCGTTCACGTTGATTGTCATTGTTGGTGTACGCTTGCCCTAATTTTTTTGGGATAAAGTGGAATGTTTCTTTTCGGTTTATCGTAAATTGTAATATTAAGATCTTTGTGACTCGTTGGCCTTATAAGGGGCTGTCCATAAATCACATGTGACTCACCATGGGGGGGGGGGGGGGGGAGGGGAATCACGAAATATCACCAACAGGACGGGGTAGTCTAAAACCTCTCCACGTATCACCATACGGGAAGAGGGTTCGTGTGATGTGAATTGTTTAGGGGTTTGGAAAGGAGTCAAAATTTGGTACATGGGATACATTCTTATCTCACGTGATAGTCTATACATCTGCTAATTAACAGATGATGCTTTTTCTTTCGGGGATGGGAAGTCAGACACAGTCAATTTTGCCAAAGTCCAGATGAGTGAGTAAAAACTGGGTACAAGACTTGGATGCAATTGTGACTGACGCTGTGTCGGTTCTAGAAAGG
Organism: Eilema griseolum; assembly: GCA_963662185.1. Taxonomy (NCBI): domain Eukaryota; kingdom Metazoa; phylum Arthropoda; class Insecta; order Lepidoptera; family Erebidae; genus Eilema; species Eilema griseolum. The sequence continues at coordinate 763,872 of OY759242.1, forward strand.
AGTTACGAAGAACAATTTTCCATAATAGTATTACAGTGACACTCAGTTTTGGGTATATTTTAGGACAATAATTAATTTATTAAAAGAGATTGACCAATCACCACTCCAGATAACATCAGCTTGATAGCGTTGCCATTTCCTTATGAGCACATAATTTTGAAATGACATTTAGTTAGGTTCCAGTTGTAAAAACAATGTATTTGCTGAAAATTCATATCTCGTAACTATTCTCTACTTCACAATATGACTAAATTCCGTAATGAAATAGTAGTCAAATGAATACTTTTCTAAGTTACAGTTACAAGCCTTGTCAAAATCAATTGAAGATACAGTCAGCATCAGATAAATTTCGACTAGCACTGTGCCTACTCAAAAACACCTACATTCTAGGTTCAAATCCTGTTTAAATTAAATTATGAATCTCAAGTCTTTTTTAAATGCGTAAAAAAAAGAATTATAGCCGCGTGGTTCCCGGTGCAGTAGAAACTGGAGTACCCCATCTCTTCACATGCGGTGTCGTGCAAGGCGACTAAGGGATAGGACTGTTTAATATCAGACAGATACAGCTCAGACTCAGGCACAGATACAAGGCTCGAGTCAACAATAGAGTGCCTGGAAGACGGTAATAGACTCACTCCCTATTACTTGGGGCCGAAAACAATGATTGGTGAAATGTGAGCGTTAATTCACCTCTGCCTAACCCTTCGGGGATAGCGGCGTGACTTTATGTATGTATATAAAAAAGGAAAGCGGCTTAGTTTTTATACTGTCTTTGCTCATCGAGCGGTAACAAATTCGTCTCCCCTTTTCGCAGGTTATTATAACAAACGCCCTGAACGGAAAAATATCCTTTAGCAAAACACGAACATTAGGAATGATTGAAAGCCTGGCGGGCGGGTTAATGAACCAGCCTATGAGGTAACAATAAGATATACAACGCCGGATAATAACTTTAGTGAATCTTAACAATGAATTAGTTGATCTGCTTTGATTTTGATTTGATGATTTTAGAAATTATGATTATTGGGAAAATATTTCTTGAGTTTTTTTTGTTTCATAGCATAATATTAGTGATGTATTCGCAGTTACTTAGGGTGGTCATCATGGAGGACAGAATATGGTGGTTCCTCATCAAACCAACCATACCTTTTTTTGTATGTGCGTAAAATCCCCACCTCCCCACCGGAGCCGGTGGAAGAGGTTATGTCGGACTCGAACCGACTAAAACGCACGCCGCCTGTTGGTCCGACCTCGGGCCATCTCTCACGATCTGGCCCTCTCCTCGGGTGTGTGGGGACTACAGAGTCCCCAACTCGTCCCCAGAAAATGGGGACGCCGCGGCCTGCTTCTGCCAGGGTGACAGGCGGCTCCACCAGTCACCTCCAGGCCTACGCTCAAGGGGGTGGAGGTCGTTCGTCGACCTCAGACGCCCGAGTTGCCTTCGTACGCGGTCAGCTTGGCTTGCGATCCTTCGTCGCTCCCGCCCCGCCTCCTCCTTCACGAGCATTACTTAGGATATTTAGATGCGTTCTCGTCTATAGGGTAATGGTCAAAATTTTATCCTTGGACTTCTGGATTGTAACTCCTAAGCTTCCATCGCTTGGTCGCTTAGTGTTGTGTTCCCAGCGGTGAGTAGGCTTGCCTTCTACACTGACGGCACAGAAAATCTCTATGCTTACAGAGTCGGCAGCGCGTGTGTGACTCGTCTGGTGTTCACGGTAGGTCACGATAATCAATTTCCAACAGGTGGGCCATGTGCTTGTCTGCCACCTAAGTAGTATAAAAAGCAGATATGTATTTATCGAAAAGAGAATACTATCCTACCTAACTACTACTTGAAATGTTCTGTCACCTCTGTCTAAAATGTCACTATGAATGTTGAATATCCTTATTGTAGGTGCCACCTAAGTGGTACCTACCTAAAACACACCCTTTATTCATATCATTTAATTACCTTCTCAATCCATCTCGAAATTCACTCTCAATGAACGTTAGAATGTTCGAGAAGGAGCTGCCCCGTGTGTGTACTTACCTGCGTACGTTCAATGACATTTGTAGACGTATTTTTATGTTTTACGATAGCGTAAAAAATGTTGTATAAGCGACACTGTGTCGTTTGGCCACATAATAATTCCACAGTTAACGTTGTAATTCTAGATTTATTTTATTTATAGAACAGGTTTATGGGTCGAGAGGGAATACCGCGGTATTCGCCATACCTACTGGCTAATCTCCAGAAGTCGTTTATATAAATATATTGTTAGGTAGGAATTAATGAGAAACGCGTGGCTAAGTGAGTGAACACTGAAAAGTTTAGCAATATTCAAGTTTTGTTTTAAGATGGGTGACCATTCTTAAGTAAGGGTTGTTTTTAGGGTTCCGTGTCTCTAAAGGAAAAAAAATAAACCCTTATTGGATCATTTTGTTGACCGTCTGTCTGTCAGCCAAGGCCTTTTTCTCATTAATGCTTGAAGGTATCAAGTTGATATTCATACCACAAACTTAGGTCTTTAAAACTGTGCAAAAATCAAACTGTATTTTACCGTCTCTACCATGGTGAGTGTTCTGATGAGCTCTTCCAACTAATCCCACCATCCCCTTTCCTACATAGGACAACAAGTGCAGGCCTTAGATGTCACCCTCACACTATGCAGAATATACGAGCAAGAACCAAGTGGTTCGGAGACTCTTTTCTTTGCCGCACCACCAAGACCTGGAATTCATTACCAGCTCACGTGTTTCCTTCTTCCTACAGTCTTGGGGCCTTTAAGCGGGGCATGAAAAAGCATCTGATGAGGCCGCCAAGCTGAGTACCACCATTGTAACACTTAGTGTCTGTAATGGTGATCCTCTTTCTTGAGACTTTGCCTTTAGCTTACCATCAGGCGAGGTGAGGTCAAGTTGGCGTGTCCTATATAAAAAAAAAACTTCAAATTCAACGTATTCAAAATATTTTTCAGTTTATGCAGCTTAACTTACGGAACCCTCGGTCCGCGAATCCGACTTATACTTATCGGGCTTTTTTCTTAAGAAGCAATTGCTATTGTGGAATACAGGGGATAATAGTGGTATAATCCCCTGTAGTCGAATAGCAGTTGCTTCTAGATTCCCTAGCGATTGAAGTGGAACATGCAATTCCTTTTCGATCCACTGGGGGATTGAAATAGGGGATCCAAGTGGAATAATCATTCTTAACACATTCGAGACACACCCAGACTTACTACAGAACTACGATTTCCCCAGTGGTATGTGATGTGGCTTGGTAGAAAATATCGAAGTTTGACCGATTCGTATTTATAAGCCAACTTCAACTGAGTTTAGAAAACATAATATTAATATAAATCATTTATTTGTTCTCTCACATAAAATATTACAAGGAAAATACTTAAATTAGGTATACTTTATTTCAAGTTTATCATCGTGAGAGACTCGTTTCTAAGTTAAGTCCTAGTTAATAGGGGGTACACCCATTACCGTCATGAAATTAACTGTTAGATCTATTATCTATTAATTAATCAATAATTAGTCTATCGTAGTCCACTGCTGGACCAAAGCTTCTCCCAATGTGGGAAGGCTACTGTTTACACTAGCCAGAAAAGTTAGCACAGTGTTTTATTTCGAGTTTTCCTTCTCTCACAGTGATATCATCAGCCTACATTACCTGTGTCCGGTACTAATAAGACGATTGTATTGTTGCCAGATATCTGCGTACCTGTCGGTGACGGTGTACATCGAGGATGTGAACGACAACATCCCTCAGTTCCAGGACACGCCATATCACGTCGCTGTGGATGAACTGACTCCTACAGGTAACTCGCACGTTCACATAATACACACATCCATCCATCCATCTACACACATGCCAGGTCCAGCAGTGGACTGTGATATTAGTGTGTATACTTCCACACTAATGTGTGATATTAGTGTGGATACTTCGACACAATCTCACAAACTTTTATATACGGCCCAACAGAATCGTTCTATACACACTAATATCACGCTAGCAAATTGTTATACTGTGCTAATTTTATAAATGAGAAAGTACTGTCTATCTGTTACACTTTCATGCCACTGAATCGCTTTTGATAAAATTCTGTACAAAGATAGACTAGAGCTTGTGAACATAGGTTCGGTTACGTTTGGGTAACAGCTAGTAACAAACAAATTATCCGTTTTTTATATGTATTTATTCTTAAATTTCTTCCAATTGTACATTTTGTCTTCATATATAATATTGTAATTGTGTATACAATTGGAAGCGGAATAAACAAATAAGACGCTTATGTGTTTGCGGAAATATGATAATTCTATTTGCATTACGAGTAGTTACAACATCAGCTGTTGCATATTATGTAAATATTTAGATTCTAGCTGTTGCTCGTGACTCATATCATCAGTTTTACTGAACCAATTACCACGCTTGTTCTGATTTGTCTTCTACTGACGGCACAGAAACTCTGTACTTACAGGGTTGGCAGCGCGACTGTGACTCCTCTGGTGTTACAGACGTCCATAGGCCACGGTAACTATTTTCCATCAGGTGGTCCGTGTGCTTGTCTGCCAACTAAGTGGTATAAAAATAAAACAATTGAAATCAAACATACGGCAAATTTTAACAATGGTCAAGACCTTACTAATTAAAAAAGTAAGTCATGACCCGTTCAACAGTTTATCCGCCTTTAGGTTTTTAAATTCGTAAAACCTTAAATTACTTCAATATAAATTAAATCACAATCTTACAATATTAAGAAGATATAATTAATCTATGGACGCGGTGGTGATACAAAATAATTTCTCAAAGGAAGTGTAGTCGTTTATCGCAATATTAATAAAGTTCTAGAACATTGTTCTTTGTGAAGTTCGTCTGAATTGTTATATTCTATCACTGTTCCCTAACACAAACAATTAGGGCGGAATAATGAATATTGTTTCATACAGACGAACGAATCTAGAGGTTTCAGATTCAATTCGTGCCACTCTTGATCACTCTTGATAAGTGGCGACACATTAGTAGAATAGTAACATTCTTATCAAGTTGATTCAATCAATTTCGATTGATATTCGTTAACGACCGTACAAGGCGACTAAGGGATAGGGCTGTTTAACATCAGACAGATATATCCAGCCAAACTCAGCTTCAGATGCATGGCTTGAGTTAACAATAGCGCCTGGAAGACGGCAATAGGCTCACCCCCTATTACGTGGGACCAGATTCAATTATTGGTGAAATATGAGTGTTAATTCATCTCTGCCTAACCCTCCGGGGATAAAGGCGTGATTATATATGTGTAGGTTATTTAGCTTAGCTGGGGGAGTCAGGCTAAATTGTTTTATGTTAGGAGTAGGTTCACATCGGTAATGACTAGAAATCGAATCTGGGACTTATTGATCGTAAGACCGAATTCTTAACCAAAAATCTACTAATACCTCTCCCTACATAGGAGAAATTAATTATTAATCCTATACTATATTTATGTTCCAGGTCTAACAATCTTTAAAGGCATCCGCGCGTTTGACCGAGACAAGCCCAACACCCCCAACTCGGACGTCCAGTACAGCATCATCCTGGGAGACGAAGCCGGCCACTTCGCTCTGGAGAGCTCGCACAAACCTGCCCTGGTGCTGAAGAAGCCCTTGGACTATGACGCAGGAGACAAAGAGTTTTGGCTGGTGATTGCTGCTTCGGTAAGAGTCTGATAGAATTACTAGCTTTTAACTCGTAGTTTGTAGTGAGATGAAGGTATAATTATTTTTCTCAGAGGACTATTACATTTTTGTTTTTATGTTATAATCATCACCATCGACTCGGTGCAAAGACGGGCGTTGAGGCTGGTTGACAATCCTACACTCGCAGGTAGTGTGGAACCTCTTAGCCTTAGGAGGGACTTTGCCTCGCTGTGTGCGTACTACCACCTATTCAATGGTTTGTGCTCAGATGACTTGTTTGGCCCACCTGATGGGAAGTGGCACTTCCCATCAGGTGGGCCGTGTGCTTGTCTGCCACCTAAGTGGTATAAAACAAAATCATCATCATAGTGGAGACGTGTTTTCTTGCTTACTTCCGAGGCCAAAGCGCGGAGTTCTGATTCCACATTCCAGCGTTTGATGAACCATTAGCACGCATGTCACCCTCCACAACATCAAGTCTCTTGGCTTGATGTTGTGCTTATCTCTGCTACTGGGACTAGATAAATCCCATATACATTATGAAACTAATAAACACAGTGTGATATAGTTTCATTAGGAGGTAGGACACGACAACATTTCCGCCCCAATTAAGCAGTCCGACTGGGGAAGTACCTCCACCCTACAGAATACCAGCTATAATAACCTCGTGTTGTGTTCCCAGCGGTGAGCAGGGTAGCCAGATCTCACTGATAGTTTTTGTGCTGTCAGTGGGAAGACCAAAGGCTTGTCCTGATTTTGTGTTCCGTACTGACGGCACAGAAAATCTCTGTTCTTACAGGGTCGGCAGCACGGGTGTGTTACACTCCCCTAGTGTTACACACGTTCGTAGGTCACGGTAACCACTTTCCATCAGGTGGACTGTGTGCTTGAATGTCACCTAAATAAGTTGTATAAAAAAAGAGATGGAAAAATTTCATATTTCGCAGAAAATTGTAACATTCTTGTTGAGTGCTTGTCGATGTTTAACATGGTAACAGACCTACCACGAGACCGTCAGAGACAACTGTGGATGATTATACTCAGATTTAAAATAATTTATATCGAGTTATGTTGTATTAGTTTCTTATTAAAAAGGCAGGTAAACTACTAAGTTAGGCCATTCTCCAAAGTAGCAAGCGCTTACACAAACGCTTTTACCCGACTGCCAAGAATTATTCATTCAGATTTTAAACTTGTAATATTTAAAAACGTCATTTTATATCACAAAAAACGTGAAAATTGCTATAGGTTATATTAAGATATAATTGAGAAGATGGCGTTATATATTTAGTATCTAACCTGCGGGTTACAGCATTATAATATTTTTACACACTTTGAATTTCAATATTGTTTCACGTATTATTTTTAAGATTAATGCGTTAAATTATACTAACTTTTGATCTATTTATCAGTACGCACAAAGTGCTATTCTAAGTTGTCTGCAAAATCAATTATCCGGTAAAGTTGTCCCGTAGTTGTCGAACTTGTAATTAGTCGATCGCGAACTTTAATAGCACGATGAGTGCTAATTAATATCGCAGAAACTTGTAGACTCACAGCAGGTGGAAGTTCACAGTATCGATTCAGGTAATGCGGGATAAATTACATCAATGTATGTCACATATTGCGGTATGCGTATACCGGCCGATACGGTGCCTCTTTACCTATTCTTATGATTTTTTTGTCCAATTGAGCAGTCCGACTGGGGAAGTACCTCCGCCCTACAGAATACCGCGGTTATAATAACTTCGTGTTGTGTTCCCGGCGGTGAGTAGGGTAGCCAGAGCTCACTGGAGAGTTTTTGTGCTGTCAGTGGGATGACCAAAGGCTTGTCCTGCTTTGTCCACTGTTTGTTACACTGACGGCACAAAATCTATGTTCTTACAGGGTCGGCAGCACGGATGTGACTCCACTGGTGTTACACACGTTCATAGGTCATGGTAACCACTTTCCATCAGGTGGGCCGCGAGCTTGTCTGCCACCTAAGTTGTATAAAAAAACAAGGTAGTAGACAATTTTTACATCCATTGGTGATAAGAATGGTCTACCTCCAATTTATTTTTGTGTTTGGCCAATTATTTTAAATATTATTATTTTATGATTTGACATTAAAAGACACATTTTCAAAAGTTACCGTCTCGTATAACTCAATTGTCACCCTTCTATCCCTCATGTTTGTTAGGCAAAACAAGGTTTATGTGTGAGCTATTAATGAAGTAGTTATGTGATAGGTACTTACAATTAATGTAATTTAAAGATGATTTAGCTGAAAACTCGTATTAACAGATGATGGTGACACTATAATTATGAGTGTGGCTGAAGGCTCGTACCAGCTGATGATGTTGACTCTATCTACCCCTTCCCCAGGACCGTGGGTCCCCGCCGCGCAGTACCAACGCGACGGTTCGCATCACCATCATGGACAATGATGACCTGCCGCCCAAGTTCACCGCAGACCTATACAGGACGCAGATACCGGAGTTCTATCCTCTCATGGTAAGCGCATTATACTTACTTATTTTCTTGAAAATAATAGAAAATTACATGGAATATTAACCTCATACCTTCACACCATACCAACCAACACCATACCATAACCATGGATGATGGATGGATATGGAGATTTTATATCAGTTGTTTGCATTTTTTAATTGTTTTGACGTTTTCACAAAAAGCAAAATAAGAAATAAAATAGGTACATATTAATAGGAATATTTTTCTAAAATTATATTTTTACTGTTGTATTATTTACGAAATTACATCATAATTAGTTATAATTTAATTGTGAGTAATTAAATGATTATACAATGAGTTTATATCGTAGTACATTTTATATTCAGTACATCAAAAAAACACTATTTGCGTACTTTTAAAAGACCTCTGTCTGTCTGATCTACCTCTGTGAAGCTTTGTAGTGCCAGTAGTCAATAGAAAACCAAGCTAAAGTTCTTACCGAAATAAACAGATGCTATTTCACAAGTTTTCGACTTATTCAACTTCACGTTTTACTACTTTCTCAAGTGAAAAGTTAACTAAGATAGAACAAAAGGAAACTCCACATACGTGTTTCACGAGCTCACTTGTCATAAAAGTTTGTCAAGTGGCGTATGTCGAAAAGGGAACTATTGCTATTACCATATAAATTACTATTGTGATATCCTATCGAATATTGATGACGCTTCCAATTTCCAATTGACGACTGTGTCTACAGTATGACATGAGCAGTAAACAAGTGACTGTGTAATATTTGAAACTCCACAGCAGTTTTTTATGGTGTGTGTAGTACAGTAAAGTTAACCGTGATTATAGTGTGCTTCTCAGAAGTCCTCCTGTTTGTGTATTTTTATATTATTTCAAAGCACTTTCAAACCAAACTAAGCAGAGCTTGTGTCAGATAATATACATCCACGTCTCTTTAATGATGAGAGATGAAAATGAGGTTGGCAGAGTCCACACGTTTCCACTTGCTACAATATTTTATCATTCTTTTCATTTGGGTTTTAAAATTTGGATTCATACTTAATACTTTTTCGTAAATAAATACATATTATACATAAAAGAACATAGACCAATGCAAATATACGTATATTCACTGAGAGGGAATCGAACCCGCAACCTCTGAGTTAGCAATCAAATACATCTACGTCACTGAGGTCGTCAAAGTAATATTGGTGCAATCCCACAATATTTTTGAATATAAGTAACAATATTTTTATGAGAGTATGCTTCATATTTTCAGGGTAAAAAGATTCACAAGGAGCTACTATTCGCGGAACCAATCAGAGCGTTTGACCAAGACCTTGGAGTGAATGCAGCATTGAAGTACGAGCTGGTGGCGGGAAACGAGAGGAAGCTGTTCTTCCTGGACCCTCAGAACGGCACCTTGTACCTTGAGAAGGAAATAGATCTGGACGCGGAAACTGGCCTATCTGGTATTTAATTCTGAATATGTCATCATCATCATCGTCATAAGAATTTCCCTTTGGACTTTAGAGCCCAAAGTTCACTTACTGCTTGGTATATCGGCTTTTGCGGCAGCGACTGTTGTCTTACCTCCCGAACTCACCAGAGTCTTGTTTGTCATTTAGCAGGTGCACCGATAAGCAGACGAAGATGACTTGGACCCCGAAGGTGTTGATAGGGCACTGAATAAATTGGAAATAATATGTTAAACCTTTTATTGGATAACTAACCATGAGTATTTTCAGGGAACACCTTCGTGTTGCAAGTGCAGGCGGCTCAACAGGACAACCCTCTAAAATCAGCTCAGGCCAGAGTTGAAATTGAGCTCATTGATTTGAATGACAATCTTCCAGAATTCGAAGTGGATTTCTATAACATTAGTATTGTTGAAAATTTGCCTAATGGTATGTATTTGGAAGTTTAGATTTTATCAAAATAAATATTATCACAATAATATTTATGAACGTGAAAATTTTTATGAATGTTTATTACTCCCTCACGCAAAAACGGCTGAAAAGATGTGGCTAAAATTTGGTACTGGGATAGGTTATAGTATAATATTTTTTATGGGACAACCTCCCATGAGTTGCAAATGCTAAGAAGGCGGAGCCGAAGACAGCAGACAGTTTGATATTAAAATAATTACGTACTTATATATTTATACTTATAGATGGCACCCATAGGACAGGCTTGCCTCGTGTGGGGTCAACGGATATATCCACTTCTATTGTATAGTTTTAGGCTATAAATTATTTCACTTTCTTCTTTCTATCTTCCATCTGAAATTATTTAATTAAGTACGAGTACTAACTGTGGCCCGCTGTTCCGCTATTATGGATATCAGTTATCGCGATTCGCGATCAAACATGACCTATGACCTTTCTCTAGCTCTCTCTCTCTCTCTATTTCATATTCATAATATTTGTATGAATTTACTTATGTATGAAAAATAAAATTAAGATCCCTTGATCAGGTTTCAGTGTACTACAAGTGATGGCGACGGATAGAGATCAGGGAGACAATGGAGAGTTTACGTACCAGTTGGACGCACCTGAAGGGGCTTTTGTTATTGACCCCAGGACCGGTTGGCTCACTGTCAGGAATCAAGTAAGCTATCACTAGTTTTACCGGTTAGCTTTTGTATTGAACTGTTTCTCCCTGAATGAAAGCTGTAAGCATGATCGTCGCTTTCTCCTCTTTTTACCTGACTGCCAACAAGGATAATTTTTTCGCGCGTATCTTGATATTCTTTATTACCTTATATCTTCCAAACCATGAGACGAATTTCTTAGTTAGATTCCTCTCGGTAACCCAAGTAATAAATAATCCAGTAAGCTTTTACATAATATATGTATTATTATAATAAAATTTAGAGGGAAAAAAATAAAAATAAATTGTATACTGCAATATGAGTATCGACTTAAAGTTAAAAAAAACTTTGACTTATATTACTTTTAAAGCTACTACCAACTTCGAGAGGAAAGCTAAATTCATCAAACGATAGGTGTACTGTCCTGATAAATTTGGTGGGGCCCCAAAATAAAACTTACAAAAAGCTGTAAACACGTCTTTATTTAGGTATTCTGATTTATTTTTTTATTTATTTTACAGACAGTTCTAGACAGAGAGCAACACGCATCACTAAAAATGAAAGTATACGCCAAAGAGAAAAACCCTAGCGTGGTCGGAACTTTCATGGACAAGCAACGCCTCTCTAAATGGCGAAGAAATCCAACCACCCCAAGAGTCCCAACATTCAAAGACCGAACCACATACATATTTCCCGATAAATTGGGAACAAAGAATGAAAACATAGAATATGTTGATGACCAACTAATGTCTTATGTCAACGTCGAAGTAACTCTATTAGACGCGAATGACAACAATCCAGTGTTCATGCCAAGTAACTTATACGAATTTATTATCAAATCTAATGCTAAAATCGGCACTTCAATAGGCAGAGTGAAGGCAATAGATCCTGATTTAGGAAGGAACGGAATAGTTTTATATGATTTACAAAGAACAAGTAATTTAACTGTAACTTCACCTTTCCAAGTTGACGCAAAGACTGGAGTCATTAGTGTGGCGGAGTCACCGATCATTGAGGGTAGACACGCTCTGTTCATAGAGGCTTCGGATCAACCAACAAATCCTAGCGAGAGGAGATATTCGTTGGCCGTGGTTACTATCGACGTCACTAGAGCCACTAAAGGTAATTCTGAAAACTTTTCTTACTTTAACAAAGGTAAAACATACGACTGCTAAGTCAGAGGTCACTAGTTCAATTCCTGCGCTTTATTTATGTACATGTTTTAATAGAATATATATTTAAGTGAATTGCATGCATACTAGAATCGATAACACAAGCTTGTTATTCTATGCATACCCTGGAGTGCAAATAGCGTTGTTTACAATGTCATAGGATATATATTTGATTATTTCTACAATGATACAACACATCTTGCTATAAAATATGAATACACTTACAGGTTCTAAAGCAGATAGACCAGATTTCATTGGAGCACCATACGAGTTTTGGGTTGGTTCAAACGTTGGCATTGGGACAAGTGTTGGCCAAATCCGTATCAATGATGGAATGGAAAAGAAAGATGTTTCGTACGACCTTTTACATAGTTATGAAGATGGAGGTAATATTGCAATGTGAATAATAATAAAAATAATGATAATGGACACATTGATAAACCTATTAATATAACTTTCATTTCTCTTACAGTACCTTTCGCCGTAGAAGAGCGTTCTGGAGTAATCACGGTGATAGATGAACTGACGAAATACTCCCGACCTATATATGACTTTGAGGCAGTTGCAATGCAAGAAAATGCGAATCTGAGCATAACCACAAACGCTACCGTTCACGTTGTAGATGTTAATGATGAGAGAGGAGTATTATTAAAGTAATTTAATGTCATTATACATAAGAGTCAATTTCCTCAGAAAGAGCATAATAAAACACAGATAAGATTCAAAATACCTAAACGATTTTGACTCTTATCCAAGGGAGAAAAATTTATGAATATTTATAGGCTAAAGCACCTCGACTCGTCGTGCGGCTACTCAAACCTTTTCGCAACTATTTTTAGTAACTAATTCCGGTCGCACCTGACTGTTGCTCTTTCACTGGGAATTAACCATGAGCGAAGTTGATTTTACTTTGACTGCCTATTAATCAGAAATTCATTATATTTTTTAGAGGGGCTCATTCACCGTTAGTGTTTAACGTTAAGGAAAACATTGCTGGTGCTGCAATCGGACAGATCTTCCATCTTAACGTGAGCACACTGCCTGTTAATAGCACTGGAAATATCAGATTCATAATCGCTAACCAACAAGACGTTACTGACGATATCGCTATAGGTAAGTTTCATTTCATCACTCTATGTTACTGAACCTATTATAATTGTGTAATTTATCAAAAAAAAAACTGTATTTTCAGGACAAGACGGCACAATATATGCACAAAAACCTTTAGACAGAGAAAAGCGAAGTGTTTACCGTATGACAGTCATAGCTGAATTTACTAAAGGCATGATATCTGGGGCTGGTATATACCAAGTAACCATAAATGTGGAAGATGAAAATGACAACCCTCCAGTGTTTGAGTTACCCGCGTATGAAGGATTCATCACTGAAAATTCTCCCAAGGATACAGAGGTTAAAATGACAACCAAAATTATAGCTAAAGATGCTGATGTCGGACCTAACGCTTCATTTATGTATACTTTGTTTGGCGATGGTAGAGATATGTTCCACGTCCATGAGAGAAGTGGTGTCGTTACATTTATAGGAAAGAAACTTGATAGAGAAGAAAAAAGTTCATATGTATTAAGAATTGTTGCAAGAGATCGAGGTGGCCTTAGCTCGGAAGCTAAATTAACAATTTCAGTCTTAGATGAAAATGACAACTTGCCGAAATTTAACCAAATTATCATACCATTCGGTGAAAATATAGAATTACTTGAATCAGATTTAAAATCCTTAGTCCACGTTTACCGTGAAATGAAGAGCAATTCTTCATCCGGATTGATAAATATTGAAGCAAAGCCGAAAAACAAGTTCGCTGTGAATGTTATATCATCAGGTCCGTTATTTTTGATACCAGAAAATATTGCTATTGGATCAGTTATACTAAAAGTAAACGCAGTTGATATGGACAGTGGTGTCAATGGTCAACTAAGATACGAATTTAGTTCAGAATTATTCACTCCACCAAATGATACGCCTTCAAATAGTATGCAACCTAAAAGATATTTTGTAATCAATGAAAGGCATGGCCATATTATAGTAGCACGAACATTACCGCCAGAAGCAGAATTCACGCTTAACATATCAGCTCTAGATGGCGGTGAATTAAGTGACAACATTTCTGTTAGATTCTTTATAAAAGATATTAATGACCATTTTCCGATGTTCAAAAAAAGTTGGTATAGTTTCAATGTAGAAGAAGCTCAATACTCAAGAAGAGTTCTCGGTAAAGTTGACGCAACTGATGCAGATTTTGGTCAAAATGCCAATTTAACATACTTCATACAACCTACTACTAAAGATTTACCATTTGAAATATCTCCTCTAACAGGGGTGTTTAGCGTAAATGGTGAATTAGATAGAGAAAAAGAAGACAAATATGTGTTAACAGTAGTTGCTCGAGACAATGGTCATGACAAGAAACTTTCCTCGTCAGTAAGTGTTGAAGTACTAGTACTAGACGTAAATGATAATGCACCAAAGTTCTTTGCATACGATGAAATAATAGAATGGAAACACCCCGAGGCGGAAGAAATTTCTAATCATAACTTTGAATCTGTAATGATGATGCCAATATACAAAGCTACAATAGAAGAAAACGCGCCTATAGGAACAATCGTAGCAAAAGTCTACGCAAATGATTCTGATTTTATAGGAAACGGTAATGGTTTGATTTTATACAGTCTTCCTCAAAGGAAAAATCAATTGAACCCATTTGTTATTGATTCAAAAGAAGGTATCATTACAACTACGGGAAGATTAGATTATGAAAATCAAGTTGTTCACAATGTGACAATCATAGCATCTGATCTAGGATCACCTAGTCTGAGTTCTACCGCCATATTGATGCTTACAGTCACTGATGTGCCTGATGATGTTGAAGTATCAGACAAACCTGTATTCATATCAAGATATTACGAACTCGAAATTGAAGAGAACGTTCACACCCCAGTTGAGTTGATTACACTAAATCTGACTGAACATTATGAGAATTTCAAAATGAAATATTTCATATATAATGATAATGACATTGATGTGAAGAAAGCTTTTGTCATTGATCCTAGAAATGGCACGTTGTACTTAGTAAGAAGTCCAGACAGGGAGATTAAGGATGTATATGAAATTATAGTAAGAGCTGAGAGGCAAAAGATAAGTAGAGAATTGCCTCATATGATATATCCTGTAGCAGATGATGTAATGGAAGGTTTGACGAAATTTGATGTAAAAGTGATAGTTAGAATTAGAGACGTGAATGACAATGCACCAAAGTTTACCAATGGTGGGAGGCCATTGGTTACGGCGATACCAACTGCTGCGCCATTCGGATATCAAGTGATACAGTTGAAGGTATTTGGAAATTATTTAAAATAAGTTTATGCAAAATTTGCTTTTAATTCCTTGCAATCTTAAAAAATAGACTTGAACACAAAACCAAAAACCAAATGAGAAAGTATTTAATAAGACTAAATGCTCACTAAAAAATTGACACTGGTTTTCAATAGATTTTTACTTTGAGAGATAGATACTTTAAACCCCTACTCAACTACAAGTCATTGACAGTGTGTCACTATTAGTAATACTACACATTAAATTATGAGAAAAGACCCTTTTAAACTTCGAAATTCAGTATAACACTTATTGTATTCTATAATTCAAAAATTTTAATACAACTAACACAAATTCCGTCAGGCGACGGATGCGGATGTGGGCACGAACGCGGACATCCGTTACCAGATCATCAACGAACAGGCGCCCCGGTTCGCCATCGACCCAGTGTCGGGTCGTGTCCGTGTCGTCGCCTCGCTCGCCAGAGACGCGGGGAGAGTGTTCGGGTTCGACGTGAAGGCGACGGATAAGAGGGGGGCGGATGACGGCAAGTCGGCGATTGCTAATGTTTTCGTATGTATTTCAATGCGCTCTAATAAATTAAGGCTGCCCATTACATGAATACATGACATCATTTGTAAAAATGATCATAGCAGGTAGCGTTCACAGCATACATAAGAAAGAGTCAGTACGCTATCTGCTGTGTATTTTACACTGACTACGAGCTTATCAAAGCGATACGATTTTTGATAAAATATTTCTTGATCCTTAATTATTACAAAAATTAATTCAATAAAACTTCCTTCTATGAAATTCAATAGGTTTCAACTTTTATCCAAAAATCAAAATCAAAATATATTTAAGTAATACTATTTTATCTCAAGGTATACGTGCTAGACGAGAACAAACAGTTGGTGCTCACAGTGGGAGCCAAGCCGATGCAAGTGGAAAAGAATCTGGACAACATTACCGGGATATTAACGAACATGACGGGCTTTGATATCCGGGTGAGGAGGTTAGAGGCCAACATGAAGGCTTCACCGGACGGATTAGCGTAAGTAACTCAACCACCAACTGATGGTTTTTACGATAATACTAATATAACTTATGATTATTTTACGTGTCCTACTCGATGAAGCCCGGTCGGGTTGTTAGGGATCAAAATTCCAATGAAGATATCCATTCAACATTCTTCAAAACATTGAATTCTCCAAAAATGTTTTTAAAGGGTCGGTTGTAACGTTGATCGACGTTTACCATCAAGTGAGTAATTTTAGAGTTAACCACTCGCATTGCACAAATTACAATACGAGTAGTTTGAGTTACGTGAGTGATTAGTATAAAACTGCCTACCGTTTCAGATAAATGACAGATGTGAGCGTTACATGTTATTAAAAAAGTAAATGGTTTTGATATACTTTGTTTATGTTCATTTCAGGACTGACATGTACATTTATGGTGTCGACCCGTTGTCGAATGCCATTATCGACATGGAAGTATTGCAAAAGTACGTTTTTATTTTATTATTTATTAATATATTTTTTACATACTTAAGTAGTTAAAAAATAATGAGGAGATAATATCGCCCGTCATAGAAGTGGTTGCATTCCAAGCTTAGGAAAAAAGGGTCCGCTGTTCAACTCTTTCTTTTATTTTTTTTGTATCACCTGATCTAGCGTATTTGGCTTTTGTGGGAGTGACTGCCGCTTAGCCTTCCAAACTTTAGAAAAATGAAAGCCTATGCCAGAATAGACCAGGATCAGTAAGTCTAACGGCTTATAGGTGAGGTTGCTTGGGCCCCAAAGATCTTATGTAATCTTTAGACCAATTTGTCACGAAACCACATTTACCAATTAGAAGCTTGCCTATATAAACTCTTTTTTATGTACTAGATCCTTAATGAAACGTGAGACTGACCTCCGCCATGATTTGGCTGGTTTCCGAGTCCTGGAAGTGGGAGACACCACCATGGTTCAAGCCAGGAGTGGCAAACTCCTCAGTACGATGGAAATCAGCGTGGTGGCCCTAGGATGTATTGTCTTCGTTGGAGCCTGTACCACAGCTATCTGTATATTGTGTGTCAGAAGAAGCAGAAGGTGAGATTTGACGACTTTATTTTTTTGACAGGGTCTATTTTAAAAGATCTGTCATTTCGATTGTTTTTCTTTTTATATTTTTGAGAGAGAAAGCCTTACAAGATAAGAATGAGAACGAAAAAAATCTTAGTTGAAACAGATATTATTAATGTTACTGCTAACCCCTCATGTCAATGGCCAGGACTCAAACTTGGGATCTCCAATTGACCTCTTGGGATCGAAAGCCGATATTCCTTAACCACAAAATTTATTTATTTATTTATTTATTTATACTTTATTGTACACACATATTACATTAATATAACAAGATGAGATGTAATGTACAAAGGCGAGCTTAACTCAAAGTTGAGTTCTCTTCCAGTTCTTGATCTACTAGTGGGGAAGAGTCCGTTCAATACGATTCCTAGCCCATTTTTCTTTCATTAGACATTTTTATTGTTAGTTGTTATTATTTTTGCCAGTAACCCAATTAGAGTTTTAATACATGCCAAGTTTGAAAGAAAGAAAGAAAGTAAGAAAGAAAACATTTTCATTTTATTTAGCTTAAAACAAATATACACAATACAGCAATATGTGACAATAGCCAAGTAGAAATAAAAGCCACCTCTCAGCTTAATGCTGTCCGCGTTGTGTGCAGGCGGACAGCTTTCTATCAGAAGACATTCACGAATCGCCACTGTAAAGCTACCAATGCTTATTATAGACAAATCGTTGAATTTTAAAGCATTTTTGATTCTATTTTAATGTTATTTTTAAGTACCAGTACCAAAATATAGAATTTGATGGTAAGCAATATATTTCGCTTATCATTTTCAGACATCATCACCATCACAGACGAAAGCATGTGAAACACTATTTTATATGAGGCTTCCCTTGTTGCATGATGTAGTTTTACTCTTAGGCGTATTAAACATTCTTTAGAAATAGTAGTTTTTCCTATCACTTAGCTTTAAAGACCTTTTTTAAGTTCATTGTAAGTACAATATTAACTGTATATTCTTTTTATTTTCGACTGCCGCTGCTTTTGGTATACAAAAAATTAAATTTGAGTTCGTATTTTGAATGAAGAGACATTATTTTCAAAGCCTCAACTGTTTAGATTAATAGGTTTATGTCGGTAGTGCGCTAATAGTCAGGATTCAAAGCTATCGGTCGCAAAGCCTATTCCTTAACCAAGCAACTAGATAATTGTATCTTAAATGTTATAAAACAAACTAGATACCGTATAATTGGAACCGGTTGCCCTTTATTTTGAAGCGCCTTCTAAAAATAGGTTATCTAAATTATTCTTATCTTAAAGTTGTTAAGTCTAGCGCTTAAAGTTATCAAAGTTTCGCCTTTGTGTTCATTTTCTATTTTCAACCTCCTTATTTAAAAGTTTCTAAAAATACTACAGCGGCAAATGTGCTGTTATTTTTTAAAGAGTAGACCTAGACTAGTATTCGCCCTAACTCCCGCGACCCAACTAAATTAGGTACTTATATTAGGAATAGGTTCTCGTGTTAGTGTAATATCCACGATTCGAACCCAGACCTCTAGATCGTAAGGTCAACTCCACCACTTAGATACCGATGCTCTTGTCTCTCGGTACGCATTCATAAAATGATTACAAGAAAGAATTTCAGATTTCGTGAATTGAAAACGAAAACACCGACTTCGTGGGTTCAAAAAGGCTTTAAAGCCATCAGAATATCCAGTTAAACCTATAGGTAGTAATGCCAAATACAGCGGCACCTCGCTTCACTAAGTAACTCCTCACTTCTTCTTTTGCCCTAACAGACGCCACCACAAACCATACTCTCAGAAACGTCTTAATGCTTTCTCGACTGAGCACCTAACAAAGTTCGGAGGTCTCTTCCCGTCTGGTGGGAACCAGTGTCAGGAACTCAACCAGTCCTACAGTGAGGCAGATTCATACATCGATGTTATAAACCACAATTCTAAGAAGATTTGCCCCCATGGAAATACTGTTGAAGAATTCGGCAAGGCTCATCAGAAATGCGTGAAGAATCAATTCGGAGATGATATGTTTAATCAGAAGCATGAAAGGATGTGTATAAAGTTTAATCAGCGCCCTTTGCAAAAGAGGTACGTAGTTTTTTTTTAATTATTTTCAATTTGATTCGATAAACTACATTTTGTTACTCTAAAAACCTTAAGAAGTCATGCGAATTTTTCACAGACTCTTCTTTCAAAAACATCAGTAATTTAAATTACGTCTATTTTTTACGTATATAAGTGGAGTTTATTTTTTCAAATATCTTAGAATTTTATAACATAATCATCTTTGTACATTCTCTCGTAAACTTAAGTACCAATATTTTATTTACAACGCTATAATCAGCTAGCCCATTTCCAAGCATTTAAAAAGATTTAACATCTCGCGATTTACTGTACCATAAACAATAATCTATTAAACAACTTTATGACTGGACGTTGCTCACTTCAAAATACAATAAAAAAGGAATAGGTCAAAGTATTTGTAGACTAATCTAGGAATAAAACATCGAATCAATCAACTACCAAGAAAAATATTGCAAAGACTTCAAACTATTCCCATTAGTACGCACTACGAATACACATACGTGGCGTATTTATAGTAAAAACAACAGTCTCGTGAACTGAAGGAAGCCGTCACTTCCCTTTAATAACTTCAAATCGTGCTAAATTGTCTTTAATTTGCAATAGAACAGTAATGCCCGGTTAATGGCAATAGGCTCGCCACCTATTACATTGGGACCTAAACATAAACTGGCGAAATGTGGGTGCTAGCACCTCTGCCTACCCCTTCGGGGATATAGGCGTAAGTTTATGTTATGTTATGTAGAACAGTAATGTACATTTGGCAGTGACATTCGTAGTTCCTAATTTCGTCGTTTCACAGAATCGTTGGTTTTGCTATACTTGCTCTTCTGTCAATCAGTCATTTATTTCTTTATTCATATTAATCAGATAAATAAAAATGAAATATAAGCTATATTCAAATGACACATACCTCTTTCTGTATCTAAAATGACTAAAACTCATACGAATCACAAGTAAATTGCAACAGACTTCGCACTAAAATGTGATTGTATCAATACATTACTGGCTTAGAATGTATTTCGGAACTATTCTTTTCTCTTATCGGAAGCCATATAGATTGTGAAAAATGGTTGTATATTGGAGGGTATCCAATAAACAAGCAACAAGTAACACAGGGGTCGAGGCGAAAATGTTTATTTAGCATGTATTGTAGGTTGTAAACACATCGTTTGTTTTCAAAAAGTCAATGATGGATAATGTTACAAGATATTGTATTAATCAATTGCTTTATAAAGTGATGAAAATGGTTATGTTATAAATAAAAGTAAACGAGACTAAAATAGACTATCATAAGGAGATTTAAACCTTTTATGTCTGTATTATAGAGTACAAAAGAGTGCCATTTTAAGGGATGATAACCTTTATTATGAACTTTAACTTCTTTTTAAATATGTAGGTAAGACAGGTACTGATCTTTTTCATCCTAAATATTTTGTATGCCAAATATTTATAGAAATTGTTTAGTTTATTTTGGGGTAACTACAAAGATTTACTTTTATCTTTTATCTTCAAACAAAATAGATATTATTTTAGAAACTGAGTTAGCTGTGAACTTTTATCATATTCATATTATTCATGCTTGTTAATATAATCATTTAAGTCATTTACATGAATCTTACTATTACGAAGAATAGAAAAAGAGAAAAGAAAAGAAAGAAGCAATCTATTTAAAAAAGTTATTTAACTCACCTGCTTTTGCTGTGACAAGAAAGCCATTTTAGGCCGACATCGAAATCCCTTTCAAGCAAGTCAAGCATGGTATTGTTAATATTTCACATATAATGTTGTTACCTTGTGACATCACTGTTTTATCCTCATTAGTCACTATCCATTACATATTTATATTGGCACAAAATAATTTGTCAACATTCTTTAACATTCTAACTCTGTTTTGGCGTCAAACCTCACTCTGGACCGACGTAACTAACAAACTAACTCCACATTAGTGACACGTACAGAGTAACATGACCAAAACACTTTACTTAGGAAAGGGCAGGACACTTCGATAACGTCAGTGAATTCCAGCGGTCAAGACTCCGGCATCGCGGAGGCCCCGCCACGGTGTCCCTGCGGCCAGTCCAGCCTGCACACTTCTGAGGAGAGCAGCGGGTGGGTAATACAAATATAATAAAATTCAATGTAATCGCACCTATTTTATTACTAAAATGAGTGTATTGGTGCTTGTAATTTTATCATTGTTATCATCACTATCACTATCATCATCAATATCATCGTCATGATCATTATCATCATCGTCATCATCATTGTCGCCTTTTTCCAAATAGTATTAGAGATAAAAGTTGGTGTTATTTCATCGCCTTTTATGATTGATTCTTGATTGCTTTGCTGGTCAATTATAATACATAATATATATCTCTCTCATATTTTTACTGACAAAATACAAAACTGCGATTGAACGCATGTTATCTGCAAATGAAAACGTTTACCTATCACATTTTATTTCAGTTATTTGGATTAACATAATCGTAAATAAAAAATTAAGAAATTTCTTAAATATAATTTATTGCAAAATATTATTTTAGTATTAAAGTTAAGTTTGATTGTATATATTAATTCATCGGTAAATAAATCATTCACATCACAATATAACCGGTCACCCCCATCACCTACTAACAAAATTTACCAAAGGCTTTTCAAATTCATCTACAATTCCTAGGTGCAGTTACGAGGATTCATTGAAGTC
Source organism: Eilema griseolum (assembly GCA_963662185.1). Classification (NCBI taxonomy): domain Eukaryota; kingdom Metazoa; phylum Arthropoda; class Insecta; order Lepidoptera; family Erebidae; genus Eilema; species Eilema griseolum. The sequence continues at coordinate 785,976 of OY759242.1, forward strand.
TACCAACAACCGAGACGGCCGCTCAAAGTCTTTTCGAGGAGAAAATGAGACTCGTTTTGCCAGAAGAGCCTCTTTCTGCCACCAACCTTTAGACTCGAGACAGTTCAATTACAGACGTCAGTCTTTCTCAGAGAACATGCAAAGACATTTCCCACCCTTTGAGAGAATCGGTTCTGGTGGTAGGATGATAAGAAATGTCTCCACACCTAACGTTTCGAATCTCACACAGTCTTATTTTTTAAGCGGAAAGAAGAGATTGGAAACTAGACGGAAAGAGGTTTTGAATGAACCTATGGTAGACTATGACCATAGTGAGGGAGAGGATGTGTTTGATACATCGCACAGAATGGAGAGGAGAGCCAGTGGGAAGAATAATAAGAGAGGCAAGTTCATGGAGTTAGGGGGTCAGCCTGCGTTGTTTGTCGCCACTCCAGCTACTGCTGAAATAATGAGAAGACAAGGAAGTGAAAGACTCATGTTTGCTAGACCGTTATAGTAGAAGCCATTTTTGATGTAAATGTTACATAATTTAATGTGGAATATATACAGTCGGCAGAGGAGATAAGTATACACCTTTTCTTATAAAGTTGTATGTACAGGTGTATACTAAGTTCCTTTGCCGTCCGTACACTGTGTGCTTATTTTATAACCAATCTGAATATCGAGTATTATAATTGTCTTTGTCTTCGAATATTGGTTGTAATATAAAATGGCATGATTCAGACGTTAGCCTATAGTAATGCCGTAATCATGACCGATTTGTTATATCTCACTTGTCCTAATGGTTTTTAGAGCTATAATGATGTGCCTTATGATTTTTAAGGTTGGTACAGTATCTAATGACCGCAGAAGCGGAATTTGCTTACCACAACAATATATAGTAGTTTCAACACTTATAAGTACCTGTAATGCTCAATTTTTGTAACTATATTTATTTAATATTCCATGCCTTTCGCACATTTCTTTTATAAGTGTTTTGTTCCAAAGTTATAATTATCGGTAATCTTTGTGACAGTGTACGCAAGGCATGTTTTTAGGTCTCTTTGGTGGTAAGCGCGGGGCGCGACGGGCGGAGGTGCGCCCATCAACCAATTCTAGATTATATGAAAGTAATCCCGGGCGCTCGGGCTCGCGTCATTGGTTGATCAATCCTTTTATTTGTAGGCCAATTATTGCACCTGCGTGAGCTTTTAAACATTTGTTCGCGAAGTTTTCCGATGACTATAGCTAATTATATAATATAAATAATACTCACAAAGTTAACTTATGATTGTGCAATTTGTATTTATATGTAATTAGGTTGTATATAGTGTGTAAATAGAGTTATTGTAGCGAGTTTGGACATATTATTATAATAGTCTCTGCCTTCATCAGCTTTACAATTTGGTTGAGTCCAAAGAAATACATTGCTAAGTGCCATTTGGATCATGTCTTTATCACGAGATATATAATCAAGAAGCTAGGCCTAGTTTATCATATTGTGAAGATCTTTCCCGTTGTGTTCATAATATCGATTGACAGTAACCTAATATTTGGTCTCTCTGAACCGATAGTAGCTCAGTGGCTAAGGAGTCAGCCTTACGTTTGAGATGTACCGGGTTCTTTAAAATAAATACTTTTAAATTTCTTTACTATTGAAGTCTAATGGAACTTCTTCTTGACTTTATATTCCGTGGTGTTTTTGTAGGATCAATGTCCTACAGGTTTTTGTTACTGTCTGTTATAATTAATATTTAACCACCTGAATGTGTACGATAAGTGTATGGATCTGAAGATTTGTATTTTTTGTAAATAGATTACATTTAAGAAATAAATTAGTGAATTATAAATTTCGTTAGTTTTACTTCTAGAAAAAAAAAATCTTAGAAAAAATAAAGTGTATTTAAACTACTAAAAATAGTTTATTCAAGAAAACCATGTCATTCTTATGGTAAAAGTCTTGACATATGAACAATGAAATGAGCCTATAGAGGTTCCGGTTTCCCTTGTGAGGTAGGGATTTATACCGGGGTACGAGGGAATTGCCTTATTGGCATATAAGACTCGAAAGTATCGTGAGCTATGATTCAAGTTCGATATAAATATTAGGAGGAGGACGGCAGGAGATTTTTCGCACGCAAAATAAGGTTACGTATCAAAATTCCGAAGTTCAAAAGTCCGAAAATTTGCTTTTGAGACGTTAGAAGTTACAAATTAAACCAGAACCCTACCGTTCTGGTTTAGTTGTCATAGTTACTTTTTACACTGGGACTCCTTTATCTTATTGCATTATCACTAGTAAACTGTTACCATGTTAGGTTATGGCGTATGGCGGGAGTCGTCGTTATACCTTACTAACCTATTTGTAACCATGTCGTGGCGTGCAATTTAGAAGGCTAAAGCGGAATCAGAGCGGAGTTAAGTTCCAAAAATACCAAAAATAAATTTTCGAGATTTTGTACCTTGGAATTTTGTATTTTCGGTCTTTCATACCGATGTATGAAAGACCGAAAAGTACTATGAAATTCTGAAATTTGATATGTAACTAAAACTAAGGTAAAGAGATCCAAAAAACAAAATCACTAGGTCAGTATATAAGAGCTATAAAATGGACGTTAACCCTGCAGACACGATTGTAATGACTACAGTTTCGATAGTAGGATTAATAACATTGAACAATAATACAATAGATAAACAAATAATAGAAGGTCTTACTCTGTAAATAGATCCTCCTTGGGTAGCGTCACAAATATGTATTCTCATAAATAAAGAAAGAAAGAAAACAAAAGGAAACATATTGCAGGTTATTGTTTACTGTACGTAACAATGTTTTGGGAATGCGGTGACTATGAGATGTGATAGTTTTACGGTTATTCTAGTTCTAACTCCTTAGGAATCTCTTCATACATAGGGCAATTTAGTGTCTCGTAATTTTCGTAATTCAGAAATATTCCACCAAAATAATTTTCATAATCATCATTCTCTGAGTTTTTTCCCAACTCAGTTGGATTGGCTTATAAATAAATAAATAAATAAATATTCTACAACATTCTACACAACGCTATCTAGACCTACTGTAAGCATAGCTTAACTAGCTTCTGTTAAGGAATCTAGAATGCGGATAAACATACTCTTTGTAAATTTTAATTTGAATACATAGAAACACCCAGACCGATGCAAATATACATATTCATACATACACATATTTGCACTGAACGGGAATGTAACCCGCTCCCCCTGCGTAGCAGTCGAACGTACGCCACAGATGCGGCTGAACCTCGATACTTTTCTAATGCTTTGAACCAACGCCCTATGCCTCTTACTCAATGTCAGTAATCTTTTGTGAGTATTCTTAATGTTTACTTGGTCCTTTTTGCTTTTTTACTTTGTGAAGCGACTACCATATGACGAAATTCTGTAGTTAGACTAGTCGAAATTTTGATGGGTCTAACCACCCGTAACGAGTGCCATAGATGTACGTATGGCTACTGGGACCGACGGCTCACAAACATAATATAATGTGCATTTTAGTCCTGTAATTTGACCGTGGAATAGAACTCTAAGTTTTAACTTTAAACTTTCGGGTTCCATGACACACAATAATTTTTATGGTAATAAACTTGATTATGGAACGTCCCATGGGATCGCGTTAATTCTCGTAAACATTACTATGCAACTCTAAGTTTTGACGATATAATACTGCTCAAAGATCTCTTTGAAATCAGGAGTCAGTGATGACGTATTTTGTAGTAGTTAAGTAATGCTGCAATTGACGTCGATCAAAAAGGACTAAGAAAGCATTTCAAAGCGACAAAAAGGACTGAAAAAGAATTTCAGATTTTCATAAAAAGATTACTGACATTGAGAAGAATGCATAGGGCGTTGGTTCAAAGCATTCTATATAACTCCCAAGTCGTGTTGCACTAACGACTTTAAAGTTATAATGATTTAAGGTAGGTGGTACGTGTAACCTTTAGATGAAGTTTACGTACTGTACACGAGAGCCTACTAAAATAAACTGAGATATGAATTATTAAATATATTTGAGCATGTTAATGATATTGAATTGCCATAATATATAATTAATAAACCCACTTACCTACAGTTTAAGCTCTGAGCAGCTCAGACTGCTCAGACCCTTTAAAATGTGTGACATAGGCAGTAAATTAATCCCAATCCCAAAGTTAATGCCTTCAGTGAACATAGGTCGAGAAGTGTCCTGGATAATGTAGCTACATGGTCACTGTGTACCATTCATAGATGGATGACTCGGTCAATGAACTTACTAGGTACAAAATATAGGTATTAAAGGTTTTACCAAGATTTTTTCGCAAAAAGTTGTCTAATAAATATTATATTCGTAGGTGGTAATTGTTATTATTGCTTAAATATACTTGAACTAACAGTGAATAAACAGTAAACCCTAGTCCAAGTATGTTTTATATTGTTCATTGGCAATTTTTTGTGAAAAATATTTTCTTTTATAAAGAACAATGTAAATTTTGCAATTGCCCGTAAAACAAAATACGGAATGGACACTGTAAAATGGTAATTCGGTTGCCGGTTGCTAACAAATATTAAAATCCACTTTTTCCATGAGCATGGGTCTAACTTTAAAGGCCCTATGCCTTTAAAGTTTGACCGCATGGGTCATAGAGAGTTAGGTCAGGTTTGGGTGTGGCAGCCAGAATCGGACCTGAAACTGCAATGTGGCCTAATCTCTACCCGCCTGCCTATCCAGAAGAGACAAGGTCTCTTACACTTCACGACAAGGTCACTAAGCGCTGATAGACGGCCAAGATCTGCAAACGTTGCTGACAATTTCCTTCCTATATTATTTCCGGAGTTCTTGTCTAGGACTCCGGAAATAACATAATAACATAAAGTCTAGGTAATTACAGAACACTCTATAGTTTTGGTTGATTTGATAGAACCGCTAATTTAGCAGTCACATACTGATTTGATAAAAAATTAAAATAATATCTGAAGTTTTTACCAAAACTCCAAATAACATCAATGATATTGAAATAAAAGTCGATCAAAACTTAATTTAAGCAAATGAATAACAATTATTTTCGTACTACATACCTATAACTTAAAAAACGAGTTTTAGTGGTATGAAAACAGAAGACCCCGTTATTCCCAGAGGTTCGCATTTTTTTAATTCGTCTTTTCCCATTGGGTCTATGACAAACTAATTTCAACTTACTAGCTACCGCCCGCGACTTCGTACGCATGGAGAATTTTTATCCCCTTAGGGGTGGAGATTACTAAAATCCGTTCTAAGCGGATGTCTATATCCTATAAAGGACTTAGGTGCCAAATTTTAAGTTTCTAGGTGTTATACTTTCTGAGATTTTGTGATAATCAGTTTATTCGCTTTTATTTCAAAGCTTTTAATTTGTCCATTGGCAAAAAAATCACTCAATATATTATTTCCCTACCAGATAGCCCTTGATTGCCAATAAAACTGTTAAAGCCCCGTAAAGGTTATTTAATGGGCGATAAAGAAAGCCACTCCACGCCGCGGTCCTTCATTAGCTGTAAATTAATTAGCTCAGGGGAGTTCCAGGTTTCAGTAATTATGAGTGATGTTTGTGAGTTTAATGAAACAAAGCCTTGTCACTAATGAATTGAATATTGGATGGGATTTTGATCAAGTTGCACATTTTTCATATTATATCATCATCAAAAAGGAGCTCTATCTCGATTGCATTCAAAGGAAGAAAAAAATCCGGAACCCGGGGGCCTCCTTCTGGTTTTTTGTTCTTTCCTGCACGGTCTGAGAAACCCATGGTAACGAGGCCATTGGCCCGCATGTCACTTTCTACGACGTCAAATCAGCACATTTTCAATGTACGTATATTTGGTTTCTTAAAAAATCTAAGTGAAAAAATATTCAAGGGAATGCCCGGAGATATTTGTATGGTAAAGGGTCCTTTATATTGTAGATCCTCGTTGTATTGGCCGGCCTATGAGTCAACAACATAAGGGTCTAATAGTTCAAAAAATATTCGCAAACTGTTGACAAAGTCTGAGAATGTTGTGTCAAAAGAGTCTATACTACCATGTAATCACTTTCTGAGATTGAAATGTATCTGGGCACTAATACGAAGCCTTTTATATTGGAAAAAAAGTCTGATATGCTCATAGACATGGATATGAATTGAATGCCAGCCTATCAAAAATACATTTGTCAGTTTATTGGACCATATAGCTGAGTGACGTCCCACCTTCCGCTTGCCAACTTGGATTATCAACACGTTATCTACTAACATCTTTCATTAAAACAACACGCGTGTATTCATCCCAAGATTTAACATTTTTTCGCCTCAAGAACTATCATCAATCGTGCATAAAAGATGAATCTTCTTGCTTCACCTTCCTTATAATATGTGGAATTGAAGCGCCGGTAGCTTAGTGGTTAAGGATCAAGAGGTTCCAGGTTCGAATCCTGGTCATGATACTACCAATGTGAACCCACTTCTGACACAAGTAATTCAGCTTAGCTAAAATGGTAAGCGCAAATACTAGTAAAATCGGTAACTAGTCATTCTTACAAAAAATTAAAAAATATCCTCTCCTGAAGATTTTCTCGTGATACTGCGCACTCCCCTTTGATTCACTAAATTAACACAATACAGATTAAAAGGTGCGTCACAGTAAAGTTCGGATAACAATGAACAACCATCTACAAAGTGCGGAGGATGTCACAACTTTCAAAAGATATTTTGTTACTCAAACTGATAATGACGCCTTGCTTCATCACCCAAAACTTTCTTAGTAATATTTATAGAATTTGCGTTGTTTACTGTCTTTTGGAAGGTGAAGTGTACGTGTGTTTCTGTTTCTCAATCTAACTAAGCAAAAAGTTTCAGACAATTATTCCACGTAGGTATTACTTATACTGATTTATCAAAACAAAACCGTAGTCTTAAAATATCGAACGCCAGACATCACGCAAGGTCTGTACACACACTTCTTAAGGTATTTGGATCTTTGAAAAGGAGTTGTCGACGCATGTTGTGGTTTATTTGAACACGTATAAGTTATGAGTATAATGAAGGTAAAACCATAAATATGTACTCTCTCTCTCTCTTCAAGTTTTCAACCCTTTCCGTAAGTAGTAGTGACAATGGTGACCGGGCGGAGCCACCTTCTGCGAACGAGTAGTGCTCGTGAAGGATGAGGCGGGGCGGGAGCAACGAAGGATCACAAGTCAAACCGAACGTACGAAGGCAACTCGGGCGTCGGAGGTCGATGAATGACCTCCGCCCTCCACGAGTGGAGTGACGGGTGGAGCCACCTTCACCCTGGCAGAAACAGGCTAGGGCGGCGACGCGCCTCGCGCGCCTCCCCATTTCCGGGGACGAGTTGGGAGCTCTGTGGAGAGGAGATGATCTGACTCGAAGTGAGAGTCAGATCGAGAGAGATGGACCGGCCGAGGTGCGAGGGATATGCCTATTAACCTCACCTTCGGCAACCAAAAACGACCCAAAAGCGTCGTGCGTTTTGGTCGGTTCGAGTCCGACATAACCTCTCCCACCGGCTCCTGGTGTCCGTGGAGATATTGCGCACGTAAAAAAATAAAAGTGACAATGGTGAATATTTCTATCTCAAAGTCGTAGTTTATGATGATGATGAAGATGACCTTACTGTTATAAACTTTGTTCGGAGAAGCTTAGCAACGCATTTGTGAGAAAAAAACGCGGTTCCGATAGCAACTGCCCTACATAGTCAGTTGTTCAATGTCGTGTTTTACAAACTGTAAGATTTGCATATTAGGGTCACGACTTTGTGAACCCTTAGGGTCTCCGCTTACTGAAACACTCTATGTCCCTGTAAAACCCATATCATAGTCACTGAAAATAAATAGGAACGTAAGGAGTAGAGTAATTAAATTTAAATATAAACATATTTATTTTAATTTATTAGGTACCGAAAGACAATCAGAAACAATTTTATACCACATTGGTACTCCTAAGTAAAAATCTGGTAACCATTGCTCAGTAGTATAACACATACGCACGATAATTTGAATTATACTGTTTATTTATTTTTTACGTGCGCAAAATCCCCACGGATACCTCCCCACCGGAGCCGGTGGAGGAGGTTATGTCGGACTCTAACCGACTAAAACGCACGCCGCCTGTGGGTCGCTTGGTTGCCGAAGGTGAGATTGACAGGCATATCCCTCGCACCCCGGCCGACCCAGGGCCATCTCTCACGATCTGGTCCTCTTCTCGGGTGTGGGGACTACAGAGTCCCCAACTCGTCCCCGGAAACGGGGAGGCGCGCCACGCGCGCCACCGCCGCGGCCTGCTTCTGCCAGGGTGACAGGCGGCTCCACCTGTCACCCCCAGGCCGGCGCTCATGGGGGGCGGAGGTGGTTCATCGACCTCCGACGCCCTATTTGAATTATACTAAAGTAAGTTATTTCACGGAGGAGGTTACGCTTTCACCGTGAAATAACCCTGAACTTGAAAAGAATCCTCCTTTATTATGATACAAACTAACTCAATTTGTAAATATATACAAACGAATCGAAAAGGATACCATCTCCACAATTTTGTTAATTAGACAACAAAGTTCAAAAAAGGTCAACTTCGACAGTCAAGCAATAAACTCTGTCAACTTAATTCAGAGGTCATTACTGTTTGGTACTTTAGCACAGAGACATACAGATACTTCCAAAGACATATAATAAACTATAGATGCGTTGTGCGCACTCTAAAATTGCAAGAAAAAAGTGAGGACCTAATTTTACACGCAAATCAGAGACGCGACAGTGCGCTACTCAAAAAAAGCGTCATTAATAACAATATTACTGATAAAAATAAAAGTAGATATATCATTACAGAGATCAGTAGTTGCTATGGATATACGTTCGATAGTTAGGCGATTCCTCACATCCATTACTCAAACACCCACCACAATTCTGAATGCTTGGCTTAAGCCAGTGATAGGTTCCACACATACCAGCCGAAAAAGCTGAAAAGTATAATCAAATAAAGAAAAAAAATAAAATTAGAAAACTTAATATTTGCAACATTAAAAAGAAACTGTGATATCCCTGCATGCCGTGTCTATGTAATAATACGTCATACTGCTAGGAATGTTTACACTAACCACCTCATTAACGAATCCGGTAGCATAAAAGGTTGTATGGATCTGTGATCTTCAGATAAAAGCCTAATCCTGTCGCTCAGAGCGGATGTAGGAGACGTCGAACCCGTCGCAATCCCGCAGTTTATTACACCCTCTCTCTGTTTTAAGGGTTTTTGTCTACGTACACATCAATCACGCTGCTGCAGGGTGAATGGGGCTATGAACTCACTCGATGACACGTCTTAATCCGGTTAAAAACATCGATGAACTTTTAGAAGTGATATGGATACCTGTGCATAGTGTGTGTGTAGCTTGAGGGACTCTGTGGTGTAGTGGTAGAGAGTTCGACTGCTAACCTGGATGTCGCGGGTTCTATTCCTACTCAGTTATGTTATGAATATTTGCATTTGTCTCATGGGCTGGTGTTTCTACGTATATTATAAATCTAAGTATGTTGATACGCATTCTAGAATTAATAACACACACACAAGTTAAATGTTTGAATTTACAGACCACTTGACGATTGCAACATTCAAAATTATGAATATCTATCAATGTATATGTAGATATACTTTTAGTAAAAAGACCATTTCTATTTTTCAGAGTTCAGTAAACTTTTTTTGTCAATTTATAGTAAAAATTTGACTTCAAATATTATTCTTAAAAAGTTGAAGTTTGTACAGTTTAAGAGGTTTCAAAGATGCGAAAATGTTGAAATATTCAATAGTCTAATAATATTTCAATGTAGTTATGAATATATTTTTTATGTCTTCATAGCTGGTCATGAGGTTTTACATGATGAAATTTTTTTGTTTGATTTTTAACTTCCATATTAACCAAAGATGACCATAAACTTTCTCTATTCTAAATATACAGAAGTCCGTCATTTAGAGTCTTAGTGACTCTAAATGACGAACTTCTGTATATTTTTCTTATGTATATAAAAAAACATAAGAAAAACCTTCCGAATTTCTACTATTGATCATAAGGGACATCAAAAGTTCTTACATTGACGGCAGCACTAATAAGACGTCCTTGGTGTTGCACACATCCATAGCAGTGACCACTTGCTTGCTTGTCTGCCACTTGAGTGGTGTATTTTTTTAAAAGTCCAGTATTAATTTTGATGAACAATTTGGGTATTGCGAGTTATTTAACTGATGGCATGTTAGTCAAGCAAATCGTAATATAGTCGGCTAACAAAAAAACTACCAAAAAATAACGCTAAATAAAAGAAATCCTGGAAGCTTTTCCTACAAAAAGTTAATCCTACAAAATGCTGACTGTTACGAATATTTGTATACTGTGGCAGCCTGCGTAGTGGTTTCCTACATTCCTTCTTTACGATTATGACTTTTTAGCGATAACATGTGTTTTCAAAAAGATTTTTACTGCCACAGAGAGTAATATCGTTCAGTTTCACAATATACAAGCGAACAAAACTGTAGCTGCATCGGTAATTTAAACTGAATGAATTGTTAACATTTCTTGGAGCTTAAATACTTATATAAGGCAATTAAAAACATACCTTTCTTTTAAATTAATTTACCTATGCCTACCTTATTCCCGTGGACCATATTGATATAAATATGCCTAATTGCAATCATATAATAATTTGTACATATTTAAAAAATAAACTATAGAACGCTGAGTTTCCAAGGTGTAACTGCGAAGTTTTATGGACGCGGTCGCATTTACTATGTCAGAAAAACATGTCTGCAGTGTAACGGGACGAGCTTCTTTACATGGTAACGTCTCACCGTGGAAACTCATTAGATTTTTTATACACAAACTAGCAATGACTTTTGGGGGTTATATAGCTCAGGTATGTAATATGTTTTTTTATAAAACTTAGGTGGCACACGGCCCACCTGATGGAAATTGGTTACCATGACCTATGAATGTGTGCAACACCAGGGGAGTTAGACTCGTGCTACCGACCCTGTAAGAATAGAAAGTTTCTGTGCCGTCAGTGCAGAAAAAACAATCAGGACAAGCCTTTAGTCTTCCCACTGACAGCACAAAAACTCTCCAGTGAGCTCTGGCTACCCTACTCACCGCTGCGAACACAACACGAGGTTAATATAGCTGTGGTATTCAGTAGGGTGGAGGTACTTCTCCAATCGAACTGCTCAATTGGGTCGGGAATACTATTGTATCCCAAAACATTATATTATTATAATTTACTAATGATAAAAGCAGTGGTTAAATAAATAAATTGTACTGAACAATAAATACATCTTAATACTACAGAGACCTACAACCCAGGACTAATCTAATAGGCGACCTGAATCTAACCCACTAGGGACGTTGACTTACCGCAAGCCCTTCCAAATTGTTATCTAGATAGATTGGTGGACAAACTGGAATGTAAACAGACATGAACACGTCCATTTTACTTTTTTTAAAGTAGAGTTAGAGACTGTCTTTTTTAGAATAAGTACTCATATGTAAAGACATATGAGTACCTATTCTAAAAAAGACAGCCTCTGTGTGATGGCGGTAGTGGAGGCAGCCGCTACACATGAGGCGCGGGTTCAAATCCCCGTTCAGTGCAAATATTTATATGTATGAATATGGTTATTTGCATGGGTCTGGTCGTGCCTCGGTAAGCACGCTAAGCCGTCGGTTCTGGTTGGCATACCAACATCTTTGGCAGTCGTTATGGCTAGTTGGAGTCCTAAAACAACAGCTCTAGCTGCAATGCTGCGATATCGCCTTTGGGTTCTGGAGATCAGATGGCAGTCGCTTTACAGTTTTTTTTTTATATAGAACATGTCAATTAGACTTCGCCTTGCCTGATGGTAAGCTGAAGGCAAAGTCTCAGAAAAGAGGGTCACCATTACTTACACATACCGTGTGACAATGGTGACACTCAGCTTGACGGCCTCATCATATGCTTTTTCACGCCCCGCTTAAAGGACCCAGGACTGTAGGAAGAAGGAAACACGTGAGCTGGTAATGAATTCCAGGCCTTAATGGTGCGACAAAGGAAAGAGTCACCGAACCGCTTTTTTTTTTTTTTTTTTACGTGCGCAAAATCCCCACGGATACCTCCCCACCGGAGCCGGTGGAGGAGGTTATGTCGGACTCGAACCGACTAAAACGCACGCCGCATGTGGGTCGTTTTGGTTGCCGAAGGTGAGGTTGACAGGCATATCCCTCGCACCCCGGCCGACCCAGGGCCATCTCTCACGATCTGGACCTCGTCTCGGGTGTGGGGACTACAGAGTCCCCAACTCGACCCCGGAAACGGGGAGGCGCGCCAGGCGCGCCACCGCCGCGGCCTGCTTCTGCCAGGGTAACAGGCGGCTCCACCTGTCACCCCCAGGCCGGCGCTCATGGGGGGCGGAGGTCGTTCATCGACCTCCGACGCCCGAATTGCCTTCGTACGCGGGCAGCTTAGCTTGCGATCCTTCGTCGCTCCCGCTGCCGCTCCCGCCCCGCCTCCTCCTTCACGAGCATTACTTGCTCGCAGAAGGAGGCGCCGGCCGCCCACGCATCCGCGCAGTGGACCATCGCCGCGAGCAAGGTGGAGAGCGTGAGAACTCTCACTCCCAGGGCCGCCACTAGCTCCCGCCTCGGCGTCTCCCACGCCGGACACTCGGTGAGCGTGTGCGGACCTGAGTCCTCGCTCGCGTCGCAGTGATGGCACTCGGACGTTGGCTCTTTCTCCATCCGACGCAGATACTTGCCGAAGCATCCGTGCTCGGTGATCATCTGCGTCAGACGGTACGAGAGGCTGCCGTGTGGCCTCTCTAGCCACTCCCCCATGATGGGTCTTACCGCCGCTACTACGGCGCGCCCCGCGCCTGGTCGCCCAAGTCGTAGCTCCCATTCCGCCACCATTTCCCTGTGGGGCCGGGATCTCACGGCCCGAATTTCTTCGGGCTCGGGATCGTGACCCCGCTCCCGCGCCGCCTTTCGGAACCGGTATAGCGCCGAAAGGGATCTCGCTTCCAGGATCCATGGTGGCGATCCGGCGAGGAGACTCGCCGCGTTGAAGGATATCGTGCGGTACCCCCTTATGATGCGGCACGCCAACTTCTGCTGCGGACGCTGCAGCAGGGGCATGTGCCGATCATTCAGGGTGTCCGCCCACACGGGACACCCGTACAGGGCCATGGACCGCACGACACCCGCGTAGAGTCTCCTGCAGGAGTCCTCCGGGCCCCTCAGGTTAGGCAGTAGCCGCGCCAGAGCGTTGGCTGTGCCCACCAATTTGGGGCCTAGACTTCGGAAGTGCTTCCCGAAGTCCCACCGGCCGTCGAGCACGAGCCCCAGATATTTCACCTGGGGCTTGATGCCGATGAGAGTGCCTCCCACTGTGAGACTGGAACCAGGTGGTGGCGTGCGCCGAGGTCCATGAAAGAACATGGCCTCGGATTTATGCAGAGCCACCTCAAGGCCCAGCCGCCGGATCCGTTCCACGACTTGAGCAACCGCGGTCGTGGCCCTCAGGGTCGCTTCGCGGTATGTAGCCCCGCTCGCCGTCCACCGAACCGCTTGGTTCTTGATCGGATGTTCTGCACCGTGTGCGGATGACATCTAAGACCTGCACGCGTTGTCCTGTGTAGGAAAGGGGAGGGTGGGACTAATTGGAAGAGCTCATCAGAACACTCACCATGGTACAGACGGTAAAATACAGTCATGGACGCAATATCTCTACGCATCTGTAAAGGTTCTAGGGTGTTCGTGACCTCGGGATTCCCAATGATGCGGACCGCACTTCGCTGCAACCTGTCGAGAGCATCTAGTAAGTACTTTGCTGAACCATCCCAGAGATGCGAGCAGTATTCCACACAGGAGCGAATTTGTGTTTTATATAGAAGACACCGCTGCTCCGGCGTGAAAAATCGTCTCACTCTGTTCAGGATTCCGAGTTTTCGTGAAGCTGTTCTGATGATACTTTCGATGTAATTTTTGTTATTCAGGTTGCAGCGAACATCCATACCTAGGATATTGAGATTGTCCTGCAGTGGCAGTGGCGTGCTCTAAGTCAAATCCGCAATTAGACTGGTAAAATGGACCCCAAAAGCTTCGGATGCGACTGGGATTAACGCTTAGATGAAGAAGAAGATTCTAAAAATAAAGCGGCAATGCAAATTCATTTCCATTATGTAAGTAAATATATATTGGCGAGCTCAGTGTGCGTACATGGACTGACATCTTGGCTACGTTCAAGTTCAGGATTTCGTAACGGCCGCCATAATTCAGCAGACGACAAACACAACAAAATAATATATCTTATGTCGCCTGTAACACAGAGATACCGGCCTTTTGGAAAGAGTTCACTTTGTATAAATGCTTCTATGTGCATTTGTAGACTAGCTGTAATGAATTTAAAAATTAATCACTTATTCAATGGTAATTGCGCCCAATTAACTTGCAACTTTATATAGCTGCCTCTTTTTGTTATTTTTCTGTATTCTTTTTAGTTTTAGTGGTTTCTTTTTCATTTTTTGAAGTTCTTTAAGTGCGTCAAAATGCATTAATTTTATAATTTACTTCTAGTGTCAACCCTTAGTACTTATTAGTTAACTTGCATACATACAGTTAGGCGAAACTAATCGATTGCATTTTAATGCAAATAACATCTTCCCTATAGAACACTACACATTTATCAGTGTCTTTTTATATATTTCCAGACCGCTTTCAAAACTTTTTTACTTCCCAAAGTGCCTGCGACATCTGAATCCATTTGGAAGGTTCGTTGTCCGGAAGTTCAGAGAAAGAGCACGTTTTTCTAAAAATATCGTAACCTCAGGAGGATGTAGGTACATTTGATGCAATATATTATAACAGTAGGTACATAAAATATTCTATTATAATATACAATTACTTACAAATTAATATAAAACCATGCTAACTATACAATATATACAAAAATGGAATAGAGAAAAAGAGGGAGACTGTAATTTTAGGCATCGAAAAATTCCTCCCCATCGATCTCTACTGGTACCGTGCCCAAGAGGCTGGCGGCATTACCACGCTGAATGGCGATGCCAATTCTTTGAGCGAGGTAAAGGCCAGCCTTATGGTCACGGGAAGCGTCGATTAGTCGCTTCGCTATTTCTTTGAATAGTGCGCGCGCGCTTGGACCCCACGGACCCAACGTTTCGACTCCAAACGGCTCAAAAATATAATTACCAGTTAAATTGGTATATTTGCGCCGTTTGAGAGTCTCCGCTGATGCAGCAGCAGCGCAAGCGCAGTCCATCGTACTTGGAAGATGGGAAGGCGCCAGGGTGTCGACGCAAGTTGCATCCCACACCAAAGGCCTACCCATCTTCCAAGGTATCAACGACATACTGTCCGGTCTCTTACCATCGTCGCGAGCCAAACCAACAGGTTCAAGTATAGCTGGCACGCCGGCGGTGACAAGAGCTCGACGGATAATATCGTTAATGTTTGCATGTCGGGACATGCGGCCTGCGCTCCTGTTGCAAGACAATCCGTGATGTCCAAGGCTATCGACAGCTTCTCCACAGAGACACCGATGCGGAGAAACACACGGTGCACCCAAACGGAGGCAAGTCGCAATGCGGAAGGTCGTGTCGTCCAACATTGTTCCAATGTTGGGCGAAGGAAGTGCCTGGAGCCATACACCAGATTCCCATTCACCCACAGCCAATAGACGAGCGCGCTCAGCAGCGCTGGTAGCTGTACTGATTAAAAGTTTTTTAACACCAATACTGAGCGGCTCATCCCATTGCCTTTGGGAAGATGGGTTGGCGGGCATGGCGGCAGTTGGACAAGTCATTTTCCAAGCATTTACAGCTTCAGCCTTACCTGGCACATCCGAATTAATCAGTGAAGGAGATAGAATTTTCCTGACTAATTCTTCAGTGCCATGGACCGACGACAAAAATGCTGGTATACTTACATCTGCAATTTTGCGAACGCCGAGGCCCCCGAGACGAACTGGAAGGGACGCCTGAAGCCACACTCGATCGTTCAAATTTATATTTAAAATTTTGCATAGAGTGTCTTGCAGCACTTTATCCACTTGACCTAAAACTTCCAAAAATTTAAAAAGTTGAGTTGAACGCAGAGCATGTGTAAATTTTGGTACGAAAAGACAATGCCGAATAATGGTGAAAGCTGAATGTATATTAATTTGGTACAATCGCTCCGAAACATCACAAAAAAAAATTATTTTCTCTTCCACAAAAGACTCGTAAGCATCTTCAAGAATTGGCGACCCAAGTAGGCGGAGAGAACTTTTTTGTAAAACTTTTAAATTTGGAGCCAAAGCATTGAATTTTGAGAGAACCGAAAGATTGTCAATTTGATCACTGAAAAAAATTTCACATTTGGTGGGATTTAGTTCTAGGCCGATTGAACTAAATTCTTCTTTTAGAAACGCCAAATCTTTTAATACTGTTTCTACATCGGAAGCGAGATGCCTTTCGGCGCTATACCGGTTCCGAAGGGCGGCGCGGGAGCGGGGTCACGATCCCGAGCCCGAAGAAATTCGGGCCGTGAGATCCCGGCTCCACAGGGAAATGGTGGCGGAATGGGAGAGACGACTTGGGCAACCAAGCGCAGGGCACGCCGTAGTAACGGCGGTAAGACCCATCATGGGGGAGTGGCTAGAGAGGCCACACGGCAGCCTCTCGTACCGTCTGACGCAGATGATCACCGAGCACGGATGCTTCGGAAAGTATCTGCGTCGGATGCAGAAAGAGCCAACGTCCGAGTGCCATCACTGCGACGCGAGCGAGGACTCAGGTCCGCACACGCTCACCGAGTGTCCGGCGTGGGAGACGCCGAGGCGGGAGCTTGTGGCGGCCCTGGGAGTGAGGGTTCTCACGCTCTCCACCTTGCTCGCGGCGATGGTTTGCTGCGCGGATGCGTGGGCGGCCGGCGCCTCCTTCTGCGAGCAAGTAATGCTCGTGAAGGAGGAGGCGGGGCGGGAGCGGCAGCGGGAGCGACGAAGGATCGCTAGACAAGCTGCCCGCGCACGAAGGCAACTCGGGCGTCGGAGGTCGATGAACGACCTCCGCCCCCCATGAGCGCCGGCCTGGGGGTGACAGGTGAAGCCGCCTGTCACCCTGGCAGAAGCAGGCCGCGGCGGTGGCGCGCGTGGCGCGCCTCCCCGTTTCCGGGGACGAGTTGGGGACTCTGTAGTCCCCACACCCGAGAAGAGGGCCATATCGTGAGAGATGGCCCTGGGTCGGCCGGGGTGCGAGGGATATGCCTGTCAACCTCACCTTCGGCAACCAAGACGACCCACAGGCGGCGTGCGTTTTAGTCGGTTCGAGTCCGACATAACCTCCTCCACCGGCTCCGGTGGGGAGGTATCCGTGGGGATTTTGCGCACGTAAAAAAAAAAAAAAAAAAAAAATACTGTTTCTACATCGCCTCCGAGAGTACCATCATCTAGATACCAAACGTTAAATTTAGAATTTAGTCGCTGAATTATAGGGTGAATAGCCAGGCTGAAAATGACTGGCCCAAGAGGATCACCTTGTTGACATCCTACTGCTGAATTTAATATATTTTCCTTATAAAGTAATTTAGAAGGATGCCTATAGCACTGCCAGAGAAATTTAAAAATTTTGGGGGTTTCCAATTTGGCCTGTGTCAACAAAGTGTCCCTATTAACAGAGTTAAAGGCATTCCTCAAGTCAACTTTGAGGATAACCTCACCTCCACTGCAGCCAAGGAACGTAGATAAGGCATGTACAGCAGCCTCACAGCCCCCTTTGGAGCCGAAGCCGAGTTGGAGGGGCTGGAATTTAACTGTGAGAGAGTCTCTATATGCTCTACAACACAGCTTGGCTGCTATTCGCCTGTATGTACAGCCTACGGCAATGGGACGAATGCCACCATCTTTTTTACGCAAGGCGCAGAGATTAGCGCCGTACAGTAAATCAATGATGCCCTCGTCCACATTGCCGGACAACATAAGGTTAATTAAGGCCGTTAGTTCTTTCAAGAGTGCGTCGCCAGCTTCTCCGACGCTTACGCCGGTAAGGTCCTTGAGGTGCTGAGGGGTAAGGCCATCGAGGCCGCCGGCAGACCCACTCCGGAAAGAGCCAACGGCTGCTATCACGTCCTTGGCTGAAACGCTGAGACAATCAGCGTCTGACTCCAGAGGCTCAGGGAAGGAAAGGTTATCAGCAGGTGATGGGTACTTGCTTTGCAGATCTGCCAGAGTATCTGGCGAGTATGGCGCTATCACATCACTGCTGAATAAAAGCCTTGCAGCTCCCCTAATGTCACCTTCTCTTAACTTGGACTCTACATAGTGGTAAATAGAATTTTTATGGAAGGTGGTGAATTTTGGATCAAAAGTATGAGATTGAGAGCAGTTCTCTTTTATTTGTGTAGTTAGCGATTTTTTGGTGGCCTGGTCTTTCGCAACATGTAGAATCCTATAAGGGAAGGTGAGTAATTGTTCCCAAGCGCTTTGAGAGTTCTCCCGGACTACCACGGCTATACATCGGGTAAGGTTCAGTGCGACAGATGGCCTAGCACCACGAGGAACTCTCTTTAAAATTGAAACCGAATTTTTAAATTTGGATAATGTTTGCCAAAAGGGAATTTGGGTGACAGAGGTAGGGGTTGTTTGGATTGAAGGTGCATTTTGGGATTTGTGTACTTTCCCAAAATGCACTTTTAAACCTCGCTTACCTTTAAAAAAACGGGCTTGAGAACAATCTGGGCATTGTACAAGTTGACTTGCACATATTTCCGCTTCGCTATTACAGTCTCTTTGCATTAAAAAAACACAATATAGCACTTAAAAACTTAAAAACTACACAATGTACACGAAAAATTATAAAACTGAAAAATAAGCTATAAACAAAATTGACAGTGCCGGCGCTTGCGTCTTCGCATCCTAGCAACGCGAGGGACCGAAGCGACACCCCCGCGTTGCACTGGTACTGTTGCTTATTCTGTTTCTTGGTTACGTTGCCTTGAGTTACTTGATGGATTGCAGAAAGATGATATGCCTCAATACAATTCCTCAATACATCAAATTAGATCCGTGACGTAACTGTGACCTCGTCGATTGACGGATTAATTCATTTATGAAGCGTTACAATAGGATCGTGATTGATTTTCTCAGCGTCGTGTAAAGTCAATATTATTAGTTGACTATAATATTTTAAAGATACTAAACGATCACATACGGGTCACCTGCATACTAGCAAAAATTATCTTCAAATCCAAAAATATGTTAATTGATATTCCTTCGAATAAATAGCGATGGTGAATTATATTTCGGCAAACAAATTGGATGAAAAGAATTTTGTTACAACTTTATCTAGTTTAGTGAACGTCCGATGATACCAGATGTCTCAAATAAATAAAAAAATTATAACAGTTGCTAAACATATTGTATGTCTATTGATAACCTTCAAACACTTCAAAATTAGTACTATTTTTGTGACACTTTTCTCAATGATTACTTATTTTTATGCTGGATGGGTCCCAGCTAGATCTCTTTAGCCCAGTATATTTTATCTCAGAGTTGGGAGGTCAGATAGTAGTCGCTTCTTTAAAAGCCGTATGAGTCAAACCAATATACGATAGTGATTATTTTTTATGCCGAGTGTAGGAAAAAATAATAAAGGAAAACCCAACAAATACTCGTGAAGTGATGGAAAAAGAATACTACAACAGATGGGGTGGTGATACACCCCATCTCATTCGAAGGGTGTCGTAGGAGGCAACTGACGGAAACATACGCAGACGATATCACTGCGAGAGAAGGAAAACTTGAAATAAAACTTTGTTCCAACCCGAATGGCCAGCGTAGAAACAGTAAGCCAAGGCCTTCCAACATTGGGAAAGGCCTAGTCCAGCAGTGGAATGCGATGGGCTAGTTGATTTGATTTGTCACTTTCTCATTTTAAATGTCAGTATGGAGATAATGTAAGCATAATAAAGGTATAACGGAACTGTATGAACTAAAACTTGAGAATGTATAAATTTAAATATAAAATTAATGTATGCTAAAACTTCGTAAAAGCTTTTAAACTTGAAAGATTCTGTACTCCTTCTAGAAAAACCTAATAACTTCATAATAGAATACTCATTTATTTATTCATGGAAGCTTTTCTTAGTGGCAACACGGTAGCCAGATACATTGCTGGACTTTAGGTCCTGGGTTTTACTTCCGTGTCGGGCAAAGTAATAAAAATATTTCAATTAGCGACTGAAAGTGTAGTTATATTGCGTAAGAGAGGGCAAAAAAAGATTCCGTTCTCGTATCGTTTTCTGTAAAAATTGATGAATATTTCTTAGAGTTTTCATCACATTTTTGGAGTGTTTCATTCACATTTCTTAATCACTCAATAGAATTTTGATGATGTTTTGATTAGAGGAAAGTTGCTATATAACCACGTAGTATATGACAGGCTGTTATAGATTTAATGTGTGCGTATCATTGCAACTACCAAAATTTTGTCAAAGGAAGTTACCGTTGGCATCAGCTCGAGTCAAGAACAAAACTTTGTGGATACTCGGTACTTAGTTGAGAAGTTGCTAATTATCTACTGTTTTGTTCAGGTCAATATTTGACCACGGCTACAGCTTTGTCCTTTGCCCTAAACAGGTCCTCGGTAGTATAGGTGGTTGATTTCGTTAGTTATTTTTTTAGAATATTCCTTGAAAATCGAGGATGGTTCTTACGGAGAGAAAAATTTAAAAAATTACCTAAAAAGTCTAAAAACAACACTTTTATATACCCCCATACAAAAGATTCGTAATAATACTTAAAAGTTTATTTGAACTTCAATACCATAACATAAAGTTTAAATGTTAGTGGAGAGATTCCGAGAAGGAAAAACAATTGTAGCAGAATAAGTATTAAAAAAATTACAGAAACAACTGTTAGGCGGTACGTAGTTCGCCGGGTCAGCAAGTATAATTTAAACATGTTAAGTAGGTTTGCGTGCACTTCAAAAATTAATAAAGTTTTACATAAATTGAGCTTATATCAAGAAGACATAAAAACTGCCGTATTTTTTATTGCAATTGGTATAGTAGAATCGGATATATAAATCACCAAGAGGCGATTTATTTAGTACCTTGAACTATTCCAAACTTAATGCAGACGAAGGTGCGAGCAACAGCTAGTGTATAATTATTTCGATTAACTATTAACAGTCTGAATCTCCTGTCTATAGAATTTATCACAGTCTGGTTAGCAAGTATTATTATAATGTGCGTAGGTGTGAGTTTACAAAACAGGTAAGTTGTTTTAGTATCTATAAAATATGACTTACTTGGATGTACTTTTATTTGAAGTACAATTTATTCAGACTGTTTATAAACTGACTTTGTTTATAAACTATTTCTAATAACATTCTAAATAGAATGAAGTTATTTAAGGTCCGTAGTAATTTATACATATTTATTAAGAATGTAAATTAATATTATATTGATTGCCAATTTTATCTGCTGATTAACAGACAAAGCTCTAGTATAGGTTTTCTTCTCGAGGTTATGGAGACAAAACACTCCTTTGAAAGCGAAGATCGAATCGAGTAGAATTTAATCAAACCGAAATGTCTCCGTAATTTAATTAATAAACTTTTAAATTTATAACGCCAAAGGAATCAGTTTTACTTTGACATAATACATTCTCAAATAATGATAGGGCTTAAAATCAAGAACTGGAATCTGATTTTAATCGGTATTCATTCAAAGTTAATCAGATCGGATTACGTATTTCTACAACCCTTGCCGATTGAGATTGAAAGAGTCATTATTATTACGTCTTTGACAGAACGAACTCTTTACCACAAGGCTTCTCAGGCCTCCGTCTCTTAGTTTCTCACATCTTCTTCACACCAGTGACGACGGGTCCATATAACCCGATTCCTACCGGCTTAGTCTCTATCTAAAACTGCACTATCTAAAACTAAATATAAAATTCAGTTTCTGAAATTCAGTATCTGTAATCAAAACACCCAGAATTCCATACAAGAAAAAAGCATGGCTAGACTCAGCAATACCCGGAAGACGGTAATATACTCACCCATATTACATGGGAACAAATTCAATGATTGGTGAAATGTGGGTATTAATTCACCTCTGCCTAACCCTCCGGGGATAAAGGCATGATTATATACCATGCTATTTAACATTACTTCATATTCATATACCTAGAACAATTTTATACTAAAGCGAAGTCTTTTTTATCTAAAATTAAACAGTTTAAGTGCTTCATTTACACATGAAAAAATGCTGTCGGAGTAGGATATTATTTGAACTAGGTTTTAGCGATCACAGTATGTGGTGCGAAATATAGACGAGAGCGTTTTCAACAGTAATAATTTTGAACAGTTTTTATATTAATTTACTAATTTGGGATTTTAAAACATATATTTCGAAATAGTTCTGAATTCATACAATGTTCATATTTGCATAATATTATATTGAAGGCTCAGTTAGGAGCGACGCGTTTACCCCTTATACTCGTATGTATAATTTTTTTAAAGCATATTAGAACCGCGGTAGCCTAGTGGTGTGGGTAATGGACTGCTGAGACGAGATCTCGGGTTCGATCCCAGGTTTTACCATGGCACACACCAATGACTTTTCGATGCTTTTCGAAGTTGTCTGTGTATTTATCGCAGGTTTATAAGTGCCCGGTTAATGGCAATAGGCTCGCCACCTATTACATTGGGACCTAAAAATAAACTGGCGAAATGTGGGTGCTAGCACCTCTGCCTACCCCTTCGGGGATATAGGCGTAAGTTTATGTTTATGTTTTTATATTAGAACAGAAATTACTAATATTCCCTCTAACCCCTTCAGCTAAGCTAAATTCCCGCGGAGCGCGTGACGCGGTCGGCGCGGCGACGACTAGCGGTGCAGCCGGAGCGGCCGATGCCATCGGCGCCGCAGCTGTCACCGGTGCGGTCGAGGTCGCCGGTGCGGCCGGAGGCACCGGTACGGCCGGAGACACCGGTGCGGTCAAGGCCGACGGTGCGACCGGTGCGGCCGGAGACACCGGTGCGGCTGGCGTCACTGGCGCAGCCCGCTCGGCTGGAGTCGCCGGTGTTGCAGCCGGTTAGACCCGTGGACCCACTGGCAGCATGCATGGCGGCAATGGCTGCCATGGAAAAGCGGCAGGAGGCGGCGCTGGCTGAGCGGCGGAGGTGGCAGGTGACGCAGGAGGAGCGCACCCGGAGGTTCATGGAGGCGGTCATGGACTCCAGCCGCCGTCCGCCCTTGGCGCCGCCGACGGGGTACGCCGGAGCGGTGAGAAGCGGTCCCACCAGTCCGGCGGTGGCAAGGGCCCCGCAGGGGTCGGCCTGCAGCCCATCCGCTGTGCCCGCCACTCCTGCCGCTCCGGTCGCTCGAGCCGCTGTCGCTCTCGAAGTGGGAGCTGGGAGCTCCCAGGGTGCCCGGGCCAAGGGCAAGGGGAAGGGGAAAGGCAAGGGGAAGAAATCCCCGGCCCTAGCCTCAGCCCCAGCGCCGGCCCGGACCCCGGTGGGGATTGCCTCCACAAGTTCCCCGCCGGAGGGAGGCTGGGAGGTGGCCGGAGCCTCCAAGAAGCGGCGCAAGGCCAAGAGGAAGGCAGCCAAAAATGCTAAGAAGGCTGAGGCTGCTGCGAGGGGAGTGCCGGGGAGGCTGCGCGTCCCCCGCTCAACCGCCGTCGTGCTAACGATGACGGCGGAGGCGGCGGAGAGGGGCGTGCAGTACGCCCAGATTGTCACGCAGGCGAGAGCCTGCGTCGACATGAGGGCACTCGACATGCCGGGCCCCATCCGGGTGAAACCCACTCGGACGGGTGCTCGGTTATTCGAGATCCCCGGCGCATCAAGCGGTCCCCAGGCCGATGCCCTAGCGGCTAGACTTCGGGACACGCTGGACGCAGCCGACGTCCGGGTGTCCAGGCCCAACAAATGCGCAGAAATGCGCATTTCGGACTTGGACGACTCCATCACGGCGGAGCAAATCCGCCTCACCGTGGCGGAGGCCGGGGGCTGCCCCCTAGAAGCGGTGAAGGTCGGAGCAATCCGCTTCGGCCGCCGTGGACTGGGGGCGGCAGTTGTCGGCTGCCCCATCGCAGCAGCCAAGAAGGCTGCCGACCGGGGGTTCCTCGCCGTTGGAGGCGTGGTGCGGGTGCAGGTCCGGCTCCTGCAGGCTCGACCGACCAGGTGCTTTAGGTGCCTGTCGGTCGGCCACGTAGGGGTGCAGTGCACGGCGGCGGTGACGGTTGGTGACCGCTGCTTCCGCTGTGGCCAACCCGGCCATACGGCCGGTGGATGCGAAGCTCCGCTGCACTGTTTCAGGTGTGCAGCGGGGGTCAAACCAGCCGACCATAGGGTTGGCAGCAAGGCCTGCACGGGGGGGAGCCGAAGCCGCAAGGCGGGGGCTCCACTCAAAGTTCGCGGCGGGATGCGGAGATGGTTCCATAATGGATCCCCAGCTCCGCATCCTGCAGGCGAACGTGGGCCACGGTGCCGATGCTCAGGGTCTTCTGCTCCAGAGCATGGCACAGTGGTCCATACACGTCGCCGCTGTCGCCGATCCGTACACTCACCGGCCCCTTGGGCCTGCCTGGGTGGTCGACCTGGACGGGTCGGCGGCACTGGTTTACAACGCCGCTATGGGTGCTCCCCCCCCTGTTGTCGTGGCAAGGGAGCATGGCATCGTAGCGGCGCGTGTGGGGGAGATTGCGGTCGTGGCCGTCTATCTCACGCCGAGCCTACACCGACGCATAGGGGAGTACCGGCAGTCGCTGGAGCGACTGACCGACGTCGTCAACGCCTGCCACCCTCATCCGGTTCTTGTGCTCGGGGACTTCAACGCCTGGTCAGTGACCTGGGGGTCCCGGCACACGAACCCACGAGGTAGGGCTCTGGAGAGCTGGGCCGCTAATCACGGTCTAGTTCTCCAGAATCGCGGGGCCGAAGCCACGTTCGTGGCCGCGGAGCGCAGTTCGATTATCGACCTATCGTTCGCAGGCGCTTCGCTGTCGCACCGTGTGCGGGACTGGCGTGTTGTTGTGGGGGTGGAGACACTGGCGGATCACCGTTACGTTCGGTTTGATGTCTCCCCCCCCGCGGGTGATGCGCCGGTCATACCGGCCCCACGCGAGCCACGCTGGGTGCTTGGGAGACTGAATCGGGAGGTCCTCCTGGAGGCCGCCGTCGTACAGGCCTGGGCCATTGCGCCGGACAGGCCTGTCGATATCGACGATGAGGCGGTGTGGTTCCGGGAGGCCATGACTCGTGTCTGCGATGCGGGTATGCCTAGGGCACCACCCTATAGTCCGAGGCGTCGGGTCTACTGGTGGTCTGCGGAGATCGCGAGACTACGGCAAGCCTGCGTGATCGCGCACCGCCGGTGGACCAGACTCCGTAGGAGGCGTAGTCGAACCGCAGATACGGAGCCCCGAGTGGCGGAGCTTCATGTGGGATACAGGGAGGCCAGAGATGCCCTCCGAGCGGAGATTAAGCGGGCGAAAGCCGCGGCTTATAAGGAGCTCATGGAGACGCTGGAGCGGGACCCATGGGGGCGGCCTTACCTTTTGGTAAGAGGAAAGCTGCGCCCCCGGGCCCCGCCGTTGACCCGGGTTCTCCAGCCAGCTCTGCTCGGTGGAGTGGTCGAGTCCCTGTTCCCGGCGCGAGCGGAACACGTTCCGCCGCAGATGACTCCGCCACCTCGGTCGCCTGTGGCGCCCAGTGTGGTAGTTGACGACGAAGTCCCCGAGGTCACTTGGGTAGAACTGGAGCTGGCGGTGCGAAGGCTTAGAGCCAAGATGAGCACCGCCCCGGGACCCGACGGCATTCCAGGCCGCGCGTGGGTCCTAGCTCTGGGAGAAGACGGTCTCGAACCCCGACTGAGAGGGTTCCTCAGCGCATGCTTGGAGCGGGGCCAGTTTCCGAAGATGTGGAAGACGGGGAAACTGGTCCTCATCCGAAAGGAGGGCCGCCCGGCGGACAAACCGTCCGGCTACCGGCCCATTGTGTTGCTCGACGAGATGGGCAAGCTCTTTGAAAGAGTTATTGCGAAGCGCCTCGTCGAGCACCTCTCTGGTAGGGGGCCGGACCTGGCGGATGCCCAATATGGCTTCCGCCGGTGGTGGTCCACCGTGGATGCCATCATGCGCGTGAGGACTTTGGCGGAGGAGGCAGTTGCCCGGGGTGAGGTGACGTTGGCGGTGTCCTTGGACATCTCCAACGCGTTCAACACCTTGCCCTGGAGTTGCATCAGGGAGGCACTTGTGTACCACGGTGTGCCTCTCTACCTCCGCCGCATAGTCGGGGCGTACCTGACAGAGAGAGCCGTCATCTACCCAAGTGCGACCGGCGTCGGTCGGCGTGAGATGTCGTGCGGTGTTCCACAGGGATCGGTTCTCGGGCCGCTACTGTGGAACATTGGATACGACTGGGTGCTTCGCGGTGAGCTTGCGGACGGCGCCGCCGTCACGTGCTATGCGGACGACACGCTAGTGACGGCGAGCGGGGCTACATACCGCGAAGCGATCCTGAGGGCCACGACCGCGGTTGCTCAAGTCGTGGAACGGATCCGGCGGCTGGGCCTTGAGGTGGCTTTGCATAAATCCGAGGCCATGTTCTTTCATGGACCTCGGCGCACGCCACCACCTGGTTCCAGTCTCACAGTGGGAGGCACTCTCATCGGCATCAAGCCCCAGATGAAATATCTGGGGCTCGTGCTCGACGGCCGGTGGGACTTCGGGAAGCACTTCCGAAGTCTGGGCCCCAAATTGGCGGGCACAGCCAACGCTCTGGCGCGGCTACTGCCCAACCTGAGGGGCGCGGAGGACTCCTGCAGGAGACTCTACGCGGGTGTCGTGCGGTCCATGGCCCTGTACGGGTGTCCCGTGTGGGCGGACTCAGGTCCGCACACGCTCACCGAGTGTCCGGCGTGGGAGACGCCGAGGCGGGAGCTTGTGGCGGCCCTGGGAGTGAGGGTTCTCACGCTCTCCACCTTGCTCGCGGCGATGGTTCGCTGCGCGGATGCGTGGGCATCCGGCGCCTCCTTCTGCGAGCAAGTAATGCTCGTGAAGGAGGAGGCGGGGCGGGAGCGGCAGCGGGAGCGACGAAGGATCGCAAGACAAGCTGCCCGCGTACGAAGGCAACTCGGGCGTCGGAGGTCGATGAACGACCTCCGCCCCCCATGAGCGCCGGCCTGGGGGTGACAGGTGAAGCCGCCTGTCACCCTGGCAGAAGCAGGCCGCGGCGGTGGCGCGCGTGGCGCGCCTCCCCGTTTCCGGGGACGAGTTGGGGACTCTGTAGTCCCCACACCCGAGAAGAGGGCCAGATCGTGAGAGATGGCCCTGGGTCGGCCGGGGTGCGAGGGATATGCCTGTCAACCTCACCTTCGGCAACCAAAACGACCCACAGGCGGCGTGCGTTTTAGTCGGTTCGTGTCCGACATAACCTCCTCCACCGGCTCCAGTGGGGAGGTATCCGTGGGGATTTTGCGCACGTAAAAAAAAAAAAAAAGCAAAGCTAAATTGCTTGTGTTAGAAGTGGGTTCACGTCGGTAGTGTAGGTTAGGATTCGAAACCGGGACCTCTCAATCGTAAGGCTGACTCCTTAACCACTAAGCTACTGACGCCTATAAAATTCGATGATGCTTTTTCACGCCCCGCTTAAAGGTCTCCATTCAATAAAATTAATCAGGCTTCCTAAAAACTTATGATTTAGACCACGCAATATATTGACAAAAATGCCATCGACACCAAAGCGAAATTTGATGGAAATTGGTGAAAATGTACTTTAAATTTACCAACTTGCATCCGTCCAATTATTGTTTCGGAGATGTGAATGAACGATGAGCTTACACAGCCGCTTGTGTCCATAAAAATCAAGTACAAAGTTTAATTGGTTTACTCAGTAAGTATTTGTTTAAGCCCTGGGGATACTGATAAGGCTATATGAATGGATATTTTGTGAGCTTCACAATATATAACTTTGAATCTACGAATAGATTAAATAGTGAATTACTGTCGTATATTTGAACTATTTATAATGGGTATACTTATAGTTCGTTCAAAATAAATCAACTAAATGAAGTTCATAGTATTCGTATTGATTAAAACCCATAAGTGTTTTTGTCTGTCTATTTACGAAAAATATCTTTTAAAATAGATATTTAGGTACTTGGTATTCCCAAATTGTTTTCGTTAATGTCAGATCTAAGGATAAAAATCATGCTTAAAAGTATGAGAAACCTAAACCTAAGATTATTTTCGGAATTAGTACTATTACATTTAAATATGTCTGCGATATTGACTTAAGAGCCTCCTGTTCTAAACAGAAGAAGCTATCCAAGTATGTAGGTATTTAACACATAAAGATACTTTCATCTAGTTTTATTTACTTATGAAACTTGTAATATATTTTTGAATATACGTCACCTATTACAATTTCTTTTTTACTAACAAACTAAAACTATAAAAAGGCAAGCTGGGTACCAATCTACAGGAGATGGAATCTGGTACGGAGAGAAAACGTACGTTTTAATATGTAACCAACGTCAGCTTATTTATCCAAATAGAATGCCTAGCTACTACAATTCTGTATCCTTTTTTTTTACATGCGCAGTATCCCCACGAACCGACCAAAACACCTGCCGTCTGTGGGTCGTTTTTAGTTGTCGAAGGTGGGGTTAACAGGCATGTCCTTCGCGCCCGGCCCACACAGGGCCATCTCTTTCGATCTGGCTCTCTCCTCGGGTGTAGGGACCACAGAGTCCCCGACTCGTCCCCGGAAATGGGGAGGCGCGCGAGGCGAGCCGCCACCGCGGCTCCACCCGTCACCCCCAGGCCTGCGCTCATGGGGGGCGGAGGTCATTCATCGACCTCCGACGCCCGAGTTGCCTACGTACGCGGGCAGCTTGGCTTGCGATCCTTCGACGCTTCCGCTGCCGCTCCCGCCCCGCACAATTCTGTATCCATCGAGAATTGCGAGTTCCACAAGTGGAAGCTTACAATCAGATGGCCTAGCTACAATCTCAGTCACAAGACAAATACCACGTCGTAAAAGCGTGAAGTTGGAGCAGAGACGTATATCCGATTCAAATGCCGTATCATTAAATTATGCGGGACGTCCTGAGGTTGCGGTGAGTCTTATTAGCGCGATGCAGCCGACCGGCACAGCGTCATCTATCACGGGAGCAGTAACTCTCCCTTGTATTATGCTTTGTAGTGTTCCAAAACTAAATAAACTTAATAATGTAACAAATTAATATTTGCAAGAATATAAAAGAGGGGTCAATGAGTTATTTAACAATGAGGGTTGTAGCGAAGTTCTACAATTGCAAAGAAAGTTTGTTTCAAACATTTTTCGCTGTTTCTGTGTGATTTTTTTTTTTAATTTAACTCATTTGTGTACTAGTCAGTATATTCTTTTCCTAACAAAAAATTGTTAGGAAAAGAATATACTGACTAGTAAAGTTAAATTTAATTTTGGAAAACAAAAAATAAGAAAAGTGAATTTCTTATTTTTTGTTTTCCGAAAATGACTGCATTAATATGGTTAAAACCTTAAACACAGTGTATAATTCAGAATAAATTCCTATAGGTACTAGAACGGGATCTGATTAATGATTTTACGTGTAAACGGGTAAACTAATTCTCCATAAACATTCATGAATCGAACTCACTAGCCTCGCAGTCACTTAAACTACTGAACTAAACATAAGAAAATCAAATTTCCTCCAGAATAATTCCTTGTTCTCGTAACGTCACTACCATCGTTCCGTTCAATTATTACCTAAATCTAAGGAACTTTCCTATAAAAACAATGTTCGTTCATATCAAATAAAGTTATCTGAGTCATATAAAAATGTCCATCTCAGTTCACTTAAGTTCTGTAGCACGCTGTTTGCTGAGGAAGTCGGTCAATAGCAAAATGCGGGTGTTCAAACTGAGAGGTCGACGAACTCATCGAATCGAATGTTTTCTTTCCGTTTCACACTTTTCCCCTTTGTTACACTCTCCATCCAGCTGATTCATCTGTAAAAATCTTAATACTGATTGACGACATCCGTTCGACTGCTATGTCAGAGGTTGCGGGTTCGATTTACATATATTCATACATATAATCACGCCTTTATCCCCGGAGGGTTAGGCAGAGGTGAATTAACACCTACATTTCACCAATCATTGAATTCAGTCCCACGTAATAGGGGTTGAGCCTATTGCCGCATTCCGGGCACTATTGATGACTCGAGCTATGCATCTGAGGCTGAGTCTGGGCTGTATATATCTGTCTGATGTTAAACAGCCCTATCCCTTAGTCGCCTTGTACGACACCGGTCGGGAAACTGTAATTCTGTATGTTCGTAATACTAAATGTATTATTTTATTTGTTGTTTGATTTAAGTGGTATTAGAAAAACTGCATTTGTTAGTGCTACTCAAATTAGTTGAAATAAAGTATTTATCTGTGTTAACTTTTATTAAGCATTATTTTAAGTACATTGTATACATGTATAAAATGCGCCTTTTATCTTTATAGTACTATAAAGAAAGAAAGCAATTTCTTATCAACACACCTTTTCCGTCGTCTCACAATCCCGGAAGTGACGCGTGAAAAAATATTCTATTGACATCGGCAAACTGAATACATATGTGTGTGTACCACTTAAATGGCGTTGAAAATTGTTAACAGCTGTAATGGCGGCTTTCCTTTTTAAAATAATATAGAGTTGGAGGTATAGTTATCAGGCAGAAATAAGTCAATTATAAATCAATCAACGGGCCTCTTGTCTCTTCTAATTTGCGCCTTCTCTGCCGGTCTTCTGCCTTCCGCATTTAGTCGATCATAGCTACCTATTTTAGATTCAGCTAGGGGCACGTTTACTCCAGTGGTTTTCACTTCTTCGGCAGATGAGACCAGTCCACTGCCACTTCAGAATACTTATTCAGTGGGCTATTCCGGTATCCTATAGTATATGCCACGTATATTATCTATTCTGTGGCACAGTATAAAAGAAACATTAACAGTTATGTAAAAGAAATTCAGAAATGAAACGCATATGAAACAAAAACCTCCAAAATTAATGTAAAAACTCTAACTTGAGCGAGGGGTGTGCATATCAACACGAAGTTCTTCCGTACGGTCGTCACCCCCGCTGTATGGAAATAGGGTATGTTTAAGGGATGTTTTTGTTTTGATAGGCTGATATATGTAACGGCGATAATTTGACAGATATGAGTTTAGGCGCAGACAGACTTCAATAACAGATATTTACTGTTTTCTTGCCTAAGGTTAATGAGTTAGAATGTTTCTTGTGACACGGTTTTGTAGTTTCAAGAATATATCTGTAGGTTAGCTACAGATTTTTTTGATAGATAGGTTCGTATTTGTCTACTATCTCACCTGTTGGTAAGCGACAATGTGGTCGAGTGTGAAGCACGCCTGCCTAAAAGTAACCTATTCACTCTAGTCTTAAAGACATCCAAGTTCGGACAACATCCGGAAACAGATTCGGGCAGGGTATTCCACTCCTTGGCAGTACGCATGATGAATTTCGGTGTAACTCTGTCAGAAGCAGGCCCCGGCGACGGTGCGCCTTGCACACCTCCCCTTTTCCGTAGATGAGTTGGGGACTCTGTGGTCCCCACACCCGAGGAGAGGGCCAGATCCAGAGAGGTGGCACCTTCAGCAACCAAACGACCCACAGGCGTCAGTCAGTTCGGGTCCGACATAACCTCTCCCACCGGCTCCAGTAGTGGGGTATCCGTGGAGATTATACGCACGTAAAAAAACGTCTACAGGGTATCGGTGACGCTATTTCGCCATGTGTCGACTCGAGCAGATATTACATTTAGAGTGCCTATTGATCAGTTTTTTTTATACCACTTGGGTGGCAGACAAGCATATGGCCTAACTGATGGAAAGTGGTTACCGTGACCTATGGACTCGTGCTGACGATCCTGTAAAAAAATATATACGATCCTGTAAAAAAAACATAGATACTGATGTTTCCCCGATATTGAGAGAGAGAGTATATAACAATTGGAAAGTTTGAGTAATAATAATCTTTATAAAGAAATATTTCTCTTCAAATTATTTACTATGCGAACCCTTAATCAACAGGCTGTTTTCTGTAATACTTCAATGGAAAACAGAACTAAAACAAACTTTCGTTTTAACTAATCCATTATGATGATTTTGAAATGCAAGGGCCATTAAGAGGGGATGGTAATTAGTAAAAACAGTAGGCAAAGTGCTTCCCTTGTTTTAAGTTGGAAAGGTTAACGACTCCATTCAAATCGCCTATGACCTACACAGAGACGGACTTGGACTGAGAGAGCATTTAAATAATTTTACTGTACTTGCTTTTATTTCTCTGAAGCAATTGAGTTTGAACGAACACTAACTTCCAATGCTTAGATGTGTGAAATAAAGAACTGCTGATCATAATCAAATACAACAGCTAGACTTTTATTAGTTAACGAAGCTAATATTAGTGCAGTAAATAGGGGTGTGCGGGATGATAAAAATAATGTTATTTTTAAACTTTGGCGGTGTGAATTCATAATTATACTAGGTATCAGGACTTCTCGCGAATTATATCTTGGAACTTACTATTTCTGCCGACGTTTCGGATGCGTTGCAGCACCCGTGGTCACGACTTGACTAGTCTTCGAGCGTCGAGATGTATGCGGGGAACATTTTTTGAGCGCCTACCCACCATTACACTTATTATGAACGGTTAGGCTGGCTGTGTAGAAACTACCTCTAAAATAATACAAGGATTCGAAACATTATTTAGATCTACTGTCTGACAAGGCCTCAATTTTTCCTAGTAGTGATACATTGAATACGATAAATTTAACAGATCTAGCTAACTGATTTCTCATAAATATTTTTTAGGAAAAGGTTTGTATGAAAAAAAATACTGCGGTCCCGATTTGGACAAGGCAAGACAACGTCTCCTCCACTAGAATTTAACAAAACAATTTTTACACCTTCTCATGGCATTTAAACAATTATTATTTAAACATCGATCATTCAATATGGCGTCACAAATTTTATAATTCTAATTCCGTGTCTGTACGACAACAGATTCGCGGATATCCCACGGGGGCATTGACCCCAGTGACGTCATGGAGCTATGATGGATGGGACAGGCACGTCTGATTCTACTGTTTCGATGTGATACCAATCGTGATCCGCAGACTTAAAAGTGATTGGTTTTTTGGAGGTAGGTAGTGATTTATTGAATTTCGTATTTGTGTTTACTGACCGCTATTATTATCTGTATTAAGTTTATCGCCAAAGAGATTAAAAAGTCCACTTTTAGATTTTTTGAGAAAGTTTCTGATGGGGTCAAGCTATCGTGGGCTTAGATCCCGTCCAATATTTCAACATTACAATTAAAATTTTACTAGAGGAAATGAAAATAAATACAAAACAAGTATCTAATAGTTCATTCATAAAATTGAAATTCCAATAGCGGTTCTTTTTGGAAGCTTGGTCGCCAAAAATGTGAGTTTTCAGGGAACTGGGGAACTGTGTAAATCCTCGGGGTGTTGAAATATAACTGATCAATCTGCAAAGGGGTTCACTAAAACCTGTAGTTTAATATATTTTACATTTTACTAAGGTATATAACCAGAACACAGACCACTTACTCATGTTTTTTTCAGGTAAGACTCACTCAACTTATATCAACGCTACCGAAGCTAATCATTAGCAAGTAATGTAATATGTCATACCACATACAGACACATGCACCATTGTTCATTAATATACTACGTACCTACCTTGCATACAGAGTTCTTCAGAATTGAATCGGGTCCGTCTACAATAACTTATCTATTTACCTATAATTTTGCTCTCATGTGGAGAGCTGATTGCGTAGGTGGGTAGTTAGAAATGTGTAACATGCATTCCACTTTGAAGAAACTTAGAAAGAGTTCTTCAGGTTCTTATAATAATACAGGTTCCCAATAATATTTTTCTTAACTATGAAAAAGGTAATTTATTTCACCCAAATATGATGATATAATAATTTAAAAAAATATAAAATATGCGTGGGACTAAGGTCTTTCGTAAGAGGCAGATATTTTTTATTAGATTTTTATAATACATTGAATTTGATTAAAGTTAATAAAACACCATAATAAAAGTATGGAATACTAGCCTATGTTCGCGGCTCCTCACGCATGGAAGTCGGTAAGCATGAGTTTTGGTCATATCTACTCAACCGATATCGATCAAAAATTCAAATAAAATGAGATCAATTCTGACCAATTCCTTTCACACAAAAAAACTCGAAGGAAAATCCATTCAGTAATTTTTACGTTCATCGTGAGCAAACAGACAAACACCAAAGTTTTTTTTAAATATCTTCGATATACAGACACGGCTACTTCACAATTATATATAGTATTGATCTATAGATTAAATAAATACCAGAACATTCACCTCCAGAACTTATATCCTTCGCCAATGACAAAAGCAAACTGTATGATCTCTGGTACCAAGCTGAATATCCTAAATAACAGTTCTATTTATACTGGCGATATATTTTAAGATAATAATCTTGTAATATAGGTGAAAATGAACTCTGACATTAGTATAGAGCAATGAAATCTCCATTGTTTACTGCGTCAATATTTTATGATTCCGCTGCCTACGCCTTAATGTGTTATGTTAAAGCTGGAGCTACTAAAACAGCTTACAATAAAGTATGCTGAATATTGTACAAAATCTATTCATATTCTTATTCTTTATTGTACTCGAAAACCTTTATTATCTGTGTGGTAATGGAAAAAGAATACAACTATCACCACCCCATGTTATCCGACGGGTGTCTTTAAAGGCTATATATCCGATAAAATTATATATATAAATATATAATATATATATAAATATATAATTTTATCGGAAAAATACGCAGAAGACGATGCCAGAGAAGAAAAACTCTAATGAGAGAGAGAGGTATGAGTCCAATGTTGGACCTGTCCAGCAGTGACCAAGTATACCTACAACAGGGTGGAAATGATAGTAGATATGGATCTTCAAAATAAAATTTGCCTGGAACGTTGAAATAACAACGTTTTTTGATTGCATATGAACATCAAAAATCAACCAATTAGCCCACTTTACTATAGAAACATTGCGGAAATCGAATTCATTGATATTAATAATGTTGACGATAAATCGCTGATTTCCTGGACCAACTGAAAGGTAAATTTCGGTCGATTAACTTTTTAGTATAATACAGATCAGTGTGTATTACTGTACAGTGTACATGCCAAAAATACGCCTGTACAAACTGTACATCTCTCAAGAAAGGCGAAGGATATCTTTTATCTAATTAGGGTTCCGTACCTCGAAAGGTAAAAATGGAACCCTTTGGTGTCCGTCTGTCTGTCTGTCTGTCAAAACCTTTTTTAACTGACTTCTAAACAAGAATGAGGTTTTCAATTCAAATGTTTATTTTTTAATGCTTAAACGCGTATATCTCCGACTTTTGTGGACAGATTTGCAAAATTCTTTTTTGTCCGAAAGGGGTTTCATATGGATCCATTTAAATTTTATGTGATTGCTGCAATTATATATTATTACATTATTTATGCAAAACTACTTCATAACATTACGCCTGTATCCTCTGATTGGATACGCAGAAGTATAATATTCAACTATATTTTTGATTTCACCGTACCGATTTCAAAATTATTTTTATATTCGTTTAGGTTTAGCTTTGAGGTAATCCTATATTAATTTCTTTAGTATTGGACCTTGGATACCGGAGATCACAGGGGAACTCCTCAAAATCAAATAGAAACTAAGAAATGAGCCAAGTACTGTTATATTTATGATACCTACCATGGTACAGTGGTAGGTACAGTACTGTAGTCAAGACATTCTGAAATGATCCTGACTTATACTACAAAGACAGACAACACAACTTCTTAGTGACGTACTGCATAAATGGAATTTTGAATGAAATTTTACAGTATTTAGTATGTAACTATTCAAATCGACTGTCGCCGAAAGACGGATATATGTATAGAAACATTTGGATGGTTTCAGGCGAAGGTTCGATGACTCAATTGTCAAAGAGTTCCCCCTGTAAGGGACAATTCGCGGGTTCGAATCCCGCTTGAACCGATTCAATTTAATCTATATCTTATTCGATAAATGGAATTCTCTGGATATGGACTACGTTAGCAGGTAGATAATCGAACTTCTTAACAATAAACATGATTGTTTCGTTTGAGTTATCAGAGGAATATTATTGATACAGCTATTTTATTAAGGATGCCAGCAGTATTCAGTATTTCCAGAGGTCTATCATTTTGGTCTTTTGGTATGCAGTACTTGAAAAAGGGAAAATCAAGTAAAAAATGCACCGAAATGTTAAATATATTGCAGATAAACCTACCTCAAAAAATAAAAATGCTCGTAAGAGTTTTCTTAATGTCGGTGCCTAGGTAGAATGTTCAAGGCGGCTGGTAATTACGTCAATCCCGACATGTCTGCCTGGTTGAATTGTCCTGCTGTTTGGCACAAGGCTCCACACACACTTATAAGTTTCATTTTTGAAGTGGCGAGATTGTGGCTATGGAGAACCCGACATCCCCGATTCTCAACGTATGGCTTGGCTCCGACTTCAACAAAAGTCCTACGTGCGTTTTTATCTTTTTAGGTACTTCTAAAATTATTTTTTACTTTCAGTGCATTTTTTTCTAGAAGTCGGTTCTTATTTCTTTGTTAAAAATACTTGTCTTAGGAATACGTTCAGGCAATCAACTTGAAATTCATTCCACATACTCAAATCTATAACGTCTTTAAATTATGCATAAGTCAACGCAATCAAAAGTTCGTCCCTGAATCCAATTGTGTACGGAAGCCTCGGTGCGCGAGTCCAACTCGCACTTGACCAATATTTTTTGCTATCCTTTTTTTCATAAAGTT
The DNA here is from genome assembly GCA_963662185.1 of Eilema griseolum. Classification (NCBI taxonomy): domain Eukaryota; kingdom Metazoa; phylum Arthropoda; class Insecta; order Lepidoptera; family Erebidae; genus Eilema; species Eilema griseolum. The sequence continues at coordinate 822,952 of OY759242.1, forward strand.
GATGCTGTCTGAAGTTTACGTGAATATCACTCATTAAAATAAAAAATTGAAAAACCCTCGTCACAAAAAACAACCCCCAAAAAGTCTAAATTAAATTGTGTTAGTATATACCTAGTAATACATATATTGATGATGATTGATGCAAGACTTGTCATTTCGGGGGACCCTAACTAGTAGAGCATTGCGTCATTTTATCGAAACGATCCAAATTGCCCCCGACAATTTTTTGTAAATATTTAATTTAATTTTTATTTTACACTTTTTAAATTGATCTACTAGTCAGGCTATTTGATTTGATACCCATATTAAGGAAGTTGTGAAATAAAATGTGATTCGTCATTTTGTGTGGCAGCCATTTTGGATTTGAAATTTGTCATAGTGTTTGGTATTCTACTAGTCAAGCCCTTTCATTTGATACCCATATTAAGGGAGTTAGGAAAAAATATGTACTCCGTCATTTTGTAGCGGCCGTCTTGGACCGATTTTTTTCAAACATAGCTAAGAACACTCCCGACTAATATACCTTTCAAACAAAAAAAACGAAATCCAAATCGGTTCATCTGTTCAGGAGCTACGATGCCACAGACAGACACACACACGGGAGTCGGGGTTTAAAAACACATTTTAGCGGATTCTAACGTGTTATACTATCTCAGTACATCAGTCAATCCAACAGTGAATTATTTTTATTTTTTTAATTTTTTTTTTTTTTTATATAGGACACGCCAACTTGACCTCACCTCGCCTGATGGTAAGCTAAAGGCAAAGTCTCAGGAAAGAGGGTCACCATTACAGACACTAAGTGCTACAATGGTGGCACTCAGCTTGGCGGCCTCATCAGATGCTTTTTCACGCCCCGCTTAAAGGCCCCGGGACTGTAGGAAGAAGGAAACACGTGTGCTGGTAATGAATTCCAGGTCTTGGTGGTGCGGCAAAGAAAAGAGTCTCCGAACCGCTTGGTTCTTGCTCGTATATTCTGCACAGTGTGAGGGTGACATCTAAGGCCTGCACGTGTTGTCCTATGTAGGAAAGGAGATGGTGGGATTAGTTGGAAGAGCTCGTCAGAACACTCACCGTGGTAGAGACGGTAAAATACAGCCAAGGAAGCAATATCTCTACGCATCATTATCATAAATGATAGGCTAATTGAAATACTATCTCAGAGTCCTGGTGTAACCCCTTCATACTGAGGAATACAAAATTCTAACATTAAAGTTAAGCCACTCGTTCACCATAAAAGTCGTTAGCGACAATTTATCGACAGAACACCCCGGTAAACCAACTAGTTCATCAGTTACTTTATTTATGCCTGCCTATCCCCCAGCCGGTATTAGCGTGAACGTAAATATCTCACGCTCCACTTCCACAACGTGGGAAGCAAATATTTATGACATTTCTAAAAGGCCATTAAATGTCCCATTATTAGAGAAACGTTCCGCACAGTACGCTTTCGTAGGAAATGATATAGTGTGTTGTAGATCTCACTAGAAATATCAAAGAGGCCTTTAACCGATATTAAGAGAAGTATCTCAAAGTAGGTTTTCGTATTATAACTATTATTTGCTACTTAAAAGATCAGCGACTTATGCTCCCTTTTACTCACATTATTTAGAATGTTTTATATTGCACTAAGGTTGTTGTAACAAGTAGTCGGTTACTGTGACATATGGTTGCTTGTAAGGTATCATGAGAGCGCTGTCATCAGCAAAACATCCTTCTCATCCAATAGTAGTTGCACCCCATATACTTTAGAGCCTAAAGTTCACTCGTCTACGCAAATTTTCCATGAACGTTTTTTTTTATTTACAACAAAGAAACTACAAACGATAATTAAATCTGATAGCAAATATATCTCAATATATAATTTTATAAAAGATCCCGTTTTGTTGGTAATAGCTTGACCATTTATCATTGTCAATAGCAAACTGAACTTGGTACAAGAGACAATGCCATCACGCCTCTCATTCTCGATTTTGTTTCCATTAAGAACCACAAATCCCAAATGCTATACAATATATACCTGCCTGCTTGCACTTCAACGTATATTTGCATCACCCTAAAGTTGATGGTTATATAATACCTTTCGCATTAAGTCCGCCTTTGTAAAATTTTACCGTGCCTAAAGATTAAAAATAAAGTATGAAAAAAATATGAGTGCAGTAATTTCGTATAAATTAATAAACGTAATGCAAAAATGTTTTAAATTATTTGTGTACAATCATTCAAGTGTGACTATCAAAGGTATATTATTTAATTGTATAAAGAAGGTTCAACCGTCTACCCACTCTGTGGTTTCAAGTAAAAACAGAATACTTTTGACGTTCCCACGGATGAATTTTAAACGAAATGCTTTGCCCTTGAGTGTGGTTACAAACTTTTTGAACGGCTCATTGGTTTTAATTAATTTCTCATTTCAAGTAAACCAGCTTTGCTGCCAAAGTAGTCTTTTGAAAACGTATTGAAAATATTTTTTTAAATGTTCATCGATGCGTATATACCACAAAAGTCCCGGTTAAATTCTAAACTAGGAGTCGGTTCAATTTGGTAGTATAGAGGCCAGAATTTGAACCCGGAACCTCCTGATCTTACAAACAGCTCCTAAATAACTGAACTGCTGACGTTCTTCTATTTAAATATTTTTTTCTATTCTATTTAAATTGATTAGATATTAGTTCTATTCCGATTAATTCAAATCTAGAATACAGATACCTTACTAATATGGGTCAGTTGGGTCAGAACCCATTTACCAGTGGAGCTCAGGAAATAACCTGTGATAGGTCTGTTGTGTGCTATCTACCACCGGAACACGTAGTACAAGTTGGCATATTCGCGACGGGGCCCCACGGAGCCCCGGCAGTTTATGTATGGACAATTTTGCGGTTTTTTTACGTTCACTACGTAATAGCTGGCGAGACTATTGCCGTTTCCGGGGATTGATATACATATTATGACTTAAAAAGATACTTACAAAGAAAAAAGAATCACTTTTGTGTATGGGAATGAGTTCTAAAAGGTTACAGAAAATAATAGTCTTAACACTTTATAATATAATATATTTAGTGCAAAGTCTGATGCTCGTGTAAACTAATCGTCTGGACTCAAAAAAACCAAGCCGCAGAATTTTTAGAACCAACACAGAGCAGACATATTTCAGACCGACAGTACCCCTGGCCATACCCCTGGTGGTACCGTGGGTCAGGTCACCAAGAAAGTCACCTTTACCTATCTCTCGCATTATAAATGGATAATTAGGCAAGTAATAGAAAATTCACATCCAGTGCCGTTAATGTAAATATACGATTTTATAGTTATTTATTATTATATTTAAAGAGTTAAATAGACAAACCTCTGTTTTTTTATAACCTCTTACTTTTTCAAAGAATGCAAAATAATAAGACATGTTACAAAACACAACAGCGAACTTAACATAACGTAGTTCTTTACTAGAACTAGAATGGGCAGGCTGTTGTAGCTAGACGTGTATATGTAATAGAAGTGTTTAAATTGTTACTACTACCTGTGGCGACTTATGGACGTTTGTAACACCAGAGGAGTCACAGTCGCATTGCTAATCCTGTAAGTACAGAGTTTCTGTGCCGTTAGTGTAGAAGACAAAGTAGGACAAGCCTTTAGTCTTCCCACTGACAGCACAAATTCTCCATGAGCTCTGACTACCCTACTCACCGCTGGGAACACAACACGAAGTTATTATAGACGCGGTATTCTGTAGGGCGGAGGTACTTCCCCAATGGGACTGCTCAATTGGGCGGAAATACCGCCGTGTCCTACCTCCTCTAAAGACTTAATGGATACATGGTACCTATGATTGTTTTATTTGTCATCTTATTTTACTTTTACAGATTCAGCAGCATTCCGAATGGTGGTTCGTATCTGAACTACATACTACAGTGGCAAGCAGTTCTTATGTATCCCGCTGCAGGATGTAGTCAATGGACTACTTGAATAATACAAAAAAACAAACAACAATAATGTATCCAAATTTTCGAACGTTAAAAGTAAGATTAGAGGTCTAACTGGTGAATACCTCTCAAAATATAAGCGACGATAATCTACGATAGGTAAGTACTATACCGGAAAACTTTAACAAGACCAGTGGTTTATAACTGGAACTTGAAATATTCGTACAAGGAGCCTTTGTTACGAGTTCGCTCTGAACTTTCAAAGGGGCTGATCGGCAATATCGATACTCATTAATTGTTGCCTTATAACTTACTAATAAAAGTACCTACTAAGTAAATCACTTTTTGATTGAGTAGTGAGTGTGTAGTGAGTGAGTTGTGAGTAAGTCTCACTTGAAACACGTGTTCCGTGTGTAGTCAAATAAGCAGGGTGCAAACAATAAACATTGATATACAATTAGAACCGTTAAATATTGTTTTGCTATATTTTTTAACAAATAAATTCAACGTAATTATAAAAGTGCAAAATAAAATGTCAAAGTGTAGCGACACTTCACGTCAATTGTGAACAACGCACCTGATGTACTTAAGGAAGTATTATTTAAAAAAAAAAAAAAAAATACACAAAAACATTAAATTAAAAACAATAAGTACCGCGGTAGGCTAGTGGTATGAGTAATGGACTGCTGAGACGAGGTCTCGGGTTCGATCCCAGGTTTTACCATGGCACACACCAGTGACTATTCGATGCTTTTCGAAGTTAGGTATGTATTTATCGCAGATTTAAAAGTGCCCGGTTAATGGCAATATACTCGCCACCTATTTGTACCTAAACATAAACTGGCGAAATGTGGGTGATAGCACCTCTGCCTACCCCTTCGGGGATATAAGCGTGAGTTTATGTTATGTTACATTAAGTCATTTGTAGGAGAGTCCACGAACACCATGCGTGATTTATTTATATTAAACTAGCTGAACCGTCCTTCAGAGTTTCCCGTGAAGAAATAAACACCTCAACAAAGTCTAGGGAACAAGATGACCCCAATTATTTTTTTTCGTGTATATCCTTCAACGCGGCGAGTCTCCTCGCCGGATCGCCACCATGGATCCTGGAAGCGAGATCCCTTTCGGCGCTATACCGGTTCCGAAAGGCGGCGCGGGAGCGGGGTCACGATCCCGAGCCCGAAGAAATTCGGGCCGTGAGATCCCGGCTCCACAGGGAAATGGTGGCGGAATGGGAGCTACGACTTGGGCGACCAGGCGCAGGGCGCGCCGTAGTAGCGGCGGTAAGACCCATCATGGGGGAGTGGCTAGAGAGGCCACACGGCAGCCTCTCGTACCGTCTGACGCAGATGATCACCGAGCACGGATGCTTCGGCAAGTATCTGCGTCGGATGGAGAAAGAGCCAACGTCCGAGTGCCATCACTGCGACGCGAGCGAGGACTCAGGTCCGCACACGCTCACCGAGTGTCCGGCGTGGGAGACGCCGAGGCGGGAGCTTGTGGCGGCCCTGGGAGTGAGAGTTCTCACGCTCTCCACCTTGCTCGCGGCGATGGTCCGCTGCGCGGATGCGTGGGCGGCCGGCGCCTCCTTCTGCGAGCAAGTAATGCTCGTGAAGGAGGAGGCGGGGCGGGAGCGGCAGCGGGAGCGACGAAGGATCGCAAGCCAAGCTGCCCGCGTACGAAGGCAACTCGGGCGTCGGAGGTCGATGAACGACCTCCGCCCCCCATGAGCGCCGGCCTGGGGGTGACAGGTGGAGCCGCCTGTTACCCTGGCAGAAGCAGGCCGCGGCGGTGGCGCGCCTAGCGCGCCTCCCCGTTTCCGGGGTCGAGTTGGGGACTCTGTAGTCCCCACACCCGAGACGAGGGCCAGATCGTGAGAGATGGCCCTGGGTCGGCCGGGGTGCGAGGGATATGCCTGTCAACCTCACCTTCGGCAACCAAAACGACCCACAGGCGGCGTGCGTTTTAGTCGGTTCGAGTCCGACATAACCTCCTCCACCGGCTCCGGTGGGGAGGTATCCGTGGGGATTTTGCGCACGTAAAAAAAAAAAAAAAAAAAAAAAAAATTATTTTTTTTCGTGTAAATCTTGTTTTGCAAATAACTGGCAGCAAATAAATAAAAATAGAGTAAAGTAGATTACAGAGTTGTTCGAAATTTAAAAATAAATTTAAATAAGTAATGATTTTCGAATATGGAGGGAAATCTTTTAAAAGTGTTTGATTGTGCAGTTTCTCTGAGGCAAAATAAAAATTATTTTTTTTGATTGTAAATAACGTTTATTATCAATAATACGTCTTTTACGTATGGTTTGTGCATTTTTGTGACTGTAGTCATCATGTCACGTCGTCATTTAAGTCGCGAAGAGATGTTAAGGGCTGTTGGTTTGCTGCAAGCTGGATGAACTCAACGCGACGTAGCGGATGCTGTCAACACCCAACCAAGCGTAATTTGCAGATTATGGGCACGCTTACAGGTCTACAGGGGATGTTGCCGAACGTCACAGGGGACGAAATAGGGTTACTACCCCGCGACAAGATCGTTTCTTGCAAAATTGCGCAAGGCGGCAACCCACGATTACTGCTCGTCAGTTGGTCGCAGGCCTCCAGTCTCAGCATCAAGTGGTTATTAGCAATCAAACTGTCAGAAGAAGACTACACGAAGCCAATCTTTATGCTCGCAGACCGCTTAGGGTTCCAGCTCTTCGACGTGGAAATCGAGGTCGTCGCTTATTGTGGGCTAACGCACATTTACAGCGGACCGACCATCAATGGGCACGGGTTCTGTTTTCCGACGAATCTTGCTTCGGTTTTCATCCTGATTCGAGAAGAGTGCGTATATGGCGAGTTCCTGGACGTCGGAGTCGTCTCCAGAATCCGCAAGAAGTTCATCCTTACCAAGGTGGAACAATCATGGTATGGGCTGGAATTCGCCTTGGTGGAAGGACCGACCTCGTTTGGATACGGGGCAATTTGAATGCAAACCAATACATTCAGGAGATTATACACCCCATGGTAATCCCTCATCGACAGCAGTTCGGTCAAGATTTTATGTTCATGCAAGATAATGCACGGTCACACACCGCGAGGGTAGTGGTCAATGCGTTAAGCGAGCACAATATGACGACGTTGGAATGGCCTGCTCAGTCTGCCGACCTCAATCCCATAGAGCATGCCTGGGATTTGCTTGGGAGAAGAGCTTTCATTGATTCTTTGGAAAATCTGAACACTGAAGAACAACTTTTTTTACACCTTCGCAGTGTATGGAGCCATATTCCACAGACGATGATTGACAATCTCATACTAAGTATGCCACGCCGTTGTCGAGCTGTTGCTAATGCTTTAGGAGGTCCTACAGATTATTAAAAACGTTTAAAGTACGGTTAATTACTGCATTTCTTACTACCTCGTTATTTTTGTGCCTAATCATAGAAGGTTGTAATACTCAATATAGGCACTATTCAATTCTTTCTTTAAAAAAAAAAAAATTTGGTATGAAAATGTTTTTATTAAAATTAAAATTAAAAACGGTATAAAAATACCCTTCTATTGATATAAAACACTCACTATTACAAGAAAGGGTTTTTAAATAAAAACTAGAAATGTCCTTGTTCCCTAGACTTTGTTGATGTGTGTATCTTAATAAAAAAAATATTTTTCATTCCAATGGGAACATCTTAATTCAGAACATATAAGTATGCAACATAGCCGCGTGGAGTTGAATTTTGACTATCCCTTTCTCTTCCCATTCGGTGTTGTACAAGGCGACTAAGGGATAGGACAGTTTAACATCAGACAGACATATTAAGCCCAGAATTTGCCTCAAATGCATGGCTCGAGTCAACAGTAGTGCCCGGAAAACGGCAATAGGCACACGTAATAGTCGTCTATTACGTGTGACAGAATACAATGATTGGTGAAATGTGGGTGTTAGTTCACCTCTGCTGAACACTCCGGGGATGAAAGCATAATTATATGTATGTAACAAACTATGCAAAATATGGTCTATGTATAGACTTAAAATGTTTTCGAGATTGGCGACCAGAAACACATGGATACTTTTATATAGGTGGCCTCACATAAACCTTGGAATCTCGAAGGAGATTCGTTAGGCAACTTCGTATCTTATTTGCCCTACATCAAGGTTATGTATTCGATCAATTAGTAATACTGATAAATTAATGAATATGGTGCTTGGTTGGTACTACTATGGAAACTCGATGGTATATTTTGTAAAAAGTAAAATCTAAAAATCTGAATTCAAATCAAAATGACTACCTGGCTAGCGGATAATACAGAGAAATAAATAAAATATTGATTAATTAACAATTGATATTATAATCGAGATGAAGTTGCGGTACATAGGTACATTTATAAAATATAAGGTATTTAGTAAATGATGAATCTCAGGTAATGGATTCGTAATAAGTATTCTGCCGAAATATTGAATCGTTATCGGAACGATTCAAGGTCCTCCCAACAATTACATCGCTTGAATCTAAATATGTATTACCAGGTATATCAAAATTATAGGGCTAACTAACACAACTTATTTTCGACTTTTGAGGGTTATTTTTTGTTTATTATTCAATTTATTTTTTATTTTTCACTTTTTAAATTGATCTACTCGCCAAGCTCATTGATTTGATATCCATATTGAGGGAGTTGTGAAATAAAACGTAATTCGCCATTTTGTGGTGGTGGCCATATTGGATTTGAAATTTGTCAAATTTTATGGTATTCTACTAGTCAAGCCCTTTCTTTTGATACAATTGAGGAAAAATTGCAGTTTGCAATTACATATTGAGGGAAAAAATATTTACTGCGTTATTTTGTAGCGGCGCGGGCCATCTTGGGCCAATTTTTTTTCAAACATAGCTAAGAACGCTCCCGACTACTATACCTTCCAAACAAAGAAAACTAAATACAAATCGGTTCATCCGTTCAGGAGCTACGATGCCACAGACAGACACACACACACAAACACACACAGGCACGTCAAACTTATAACACCCCGTCGGTTTATCGTCGGGGGTTAAAAATGTACGGGATCATATTTGTCTGCAGACTATCCCAAATCTGGTCGAATAGAACCAGCTACATGTTGTAACAGTAAAGAGGACCATCTGGCTAACGCAAAGTGTAAAGTCAAAGTACCTATGAGGATGAAATCAACAAACACCTACCCCCCAGATCAGCTACCAGTGCTTGGCTCTTTTGTATCTGCAACATCAGCTAGATCCTAGGCATCTATTGCTACAAAAACTGCTCATGCTATTGTAAGCACGACTAGAGAAAATCCCACCATGCCGAGTGCGGGTGATCAAACGATCAAGAGATGATCAACATTCTTAATATTATACGAGACTTAAAACAATTTTTAGCTAGCTCAACAACGTTTGATATAAAAGTAAAAAAGTAAAAATTTATTTTGCCATTACAAAACTGCAAACAACTATTCACAAGATTACCAGGTATGTACATAATAGTATTGAATAGAAACAATTCCAATATTGCCAAAAGCTTTCTACACTAGGCTTAGCCTGTCCTATAGAAAACTTTTTTTTTTCTTTTTTCTAATTCAGTAATTACAATAGTAGGTAAGATATAATTGATGTACTTATAAACACTATTACATAAAATTTATGCAACATGCAATCTATAAGGTATATAACCGTACTTATAATAACTTATTCAGGTCACTGTAACTGTGAAAAGATTTATCTACTATCTTGGAACTCTGCTACTACTGGATCTTGCTGCAGGTACCTTAACTGTTGATATTATTGGTGTTTGTGAAACTAAGTTGACTGATAAGATTTCTATGCTTACGCTTGGTTTTTGTCGTTATCGTCAGGATAAACATCACTCTGGTAGCGAACGGACAAGGTGTGACTTTTCTTGTCAGAAAAGCATACAACTTAAAATACCTCAAATTAAGAACATTGAGGCCATTGGTATCAAAATTATGCTATTAAACATTGAATATACTATCCTATCCATTTATGAATCTCCAAATTTACCCTTATTCAACTATGATATAGTTATAGACGTACTCCTTAACCTTGGTAACAAAGTACCTATTTCAATACCAGATCATCCCTGCTGTCTGATGGCTCCATTCATTGTTATGCGGACGACAGTACCGGGGACACGTGTTACACGGGCCGTGCAAATATCCCTCAGTCCGAGGTGGAGAAGAGTCGCGAACAACTTGTGTCTAAAATCGAGACTACTCTCTCCGGAGTATCCGATTGGGGAAGACTAAACCTAGTCCAATTCAACCCCACTAAGACACAAGTATGTGTATTCACCGCTAAGAAAACCCCATTCGTTGTGGCGCCGCAATTCCTGGGCACACCGCTTACCATCTCCTCGAGTATCAGGATCCTTGGTGTCGATATCTCCAGCGACGTCCAATACCGAAGTCATTTGCAGGACAAGGTTAAGTTGGCATCAAGAAAACTCAGAGTGCTCAACAGGGCGAAGCAGTACTTCACTGCGGGGCAGCAACTCCTTCTTTATAAAGCACAGGTCCGGCCTCACATGGAGTACTGCTGTCACCTTTTTGCTGGAGCACCTGCATACCAGCTTGACCCCTTCGACTCGTTGCAAAGACAGGCATTGAGGCTGGTTGACAATCCCATACTCGCAGGTAGAGTGGAACCTCTTAGCCTTAGGAGGGATTTTGCCTCACTGTGTGTGTTCTACCGCCTATACAATGGTTTGTGCTCAGATGAATTGTTTGACATGATGCCCGTAGCTACATTCTATCATCGCACCTCTCGCCATATGCAGGGAATTCATCCCCACACATTGTGACCTGAGCCGGTGCGCACTGTGCGGTATGAAAGAAACTTCATCCCACGCACACTCAAGCTGTGGAATGACCTCCCTGCTGCGGTTTTCCCAAGCGCCTACAATATGGGGTTCTTCAAGAGGGGCATCAGAAGGTTTCTTCATGGTCGGCAGCACGAGTGTGACACCCCTGGTGTTGCATACGTCCATAGGCCACGGTAACCGCTTCCCATCAGGTGGGCCGTGTGCTTGTCTGCCAACTTAGTGGTATAAAAAAAAAAAAAACCCTTTTGGTACAGTTCTTGTAGTTCTGGTTGAGGTAGAGCTCTTTTCTCCGAGGTACATCTCCTTAAGTAGTAGTGTCTTTAAAAATACTCAAGAAATAGGTGAAAAGCCGCGTGGTTCCCGGCAGAGTAGAATTTGGACCACCCCATCTTTTCCCATGCGGTGTCGTACGAGACTACTAAGGGATAGGGCTGTTTAATATTAGACAGATATATACAGCCCATTCTCAGCACCAGATGCATGGCTTAAGTCAACAATAGTGCCCGGAAGACGACAATAGGCTCACGTACTATTATGTGGGACTGAATTTAATGATTGATGAAATATGGGTGATAATTCACCTCTGCCTAAAAAATGGCATATTGGAGGCGAGAGACTCTAACATTCCCATCTCTACGAAAGCAACGATCACGTGCTTCAACCCAATCACATTTTGATAAAGTCTGGAACGGGAAGCTGGTTAAAGGTCTAATAATGATGTCTAATAAGGATTGGCCTAGTAATGATATTTGGCGTATTGTGAAAAATTTAAAACTAAACAATAGTAAACCACCACCACTGAAACGAAGACGGTTGCCCTTGTCCCTAGCGACAAATATGCAGGAATAGTGCGAAGCGCTGGCCAAGGTCGTACACTTGACTGGAAGAGTCCTGTAATGGATGCTGACGTTAAGAAATCGCTCTTAGTGCTTGATAATTACAAAACTTCTGAACTTCCTAACTCTGTCCATCCAGATTACCAAAACTTTCAAAACTCTTTAGAATTACAAATCCAAAGGTATGGATGGTCTTCAAAATATTCTTCTCAATAATCTTCCTTAAAAAGCTATTGCTTATATTTCCAAAATATTCAATGGTTGTCTACAAATTTGTTATTTCCCTAGTGCTTGGAAAGATGCTAAAGTTATAGTTCTCAAGAAGTCCGGTAAAGATGAAACTATACTGGCCAACTACCGACCGATTAGTTTATTGCCAGCGCAAGGTAAATTATTTGAAAAGATTATTTCTTCTAGTTTACTGTCATATTCATACGGTAAAATCATACACGAACAATTTGGTTTCCGGGCACATCACTCAACTATCTTGCAACTTACTAGACTGACTGAACATATAGCGCATAATTTGAATCTTAATAAATCAACAGGGATGGTCCTGCTCGATGTAGAAAAGGCTTTTGACTCGGTGTGGCATAAGGGACTCGTTCATAAGCTCATCTCTATCTGCATACCACTTCATACGTTTAAGGTTCTTCAGTCTTAGTTGAGTAATAGTCATTTTGCAGTTCACATAGGGAACATGAACTCATCACCACATTCCATTCCTGCTGGTGTTCCGCAAGGCTCTGTCCTAGGGACAATCCTGTTCATCTTTTTTTTTTTTTTTTTTTACGTGCGCAAAATCCACACGGATACCTCCCCACCGGAGCCGGTGGAGGAGGTTATGTCGGACTCGAACCGACTAAAACGCACGCCGCCTGTGGGTCGTTTCGGTTGCCGAAGGTGAGGTTGACAGGCATATCCCTCGCACCCCGGCCGACCCAGGGCCATCTCTCACGATCTGGCCCTCTTCTCGGGGATCCTGTTCATCTTATACTTCAATGGCTTACCAATCCAGTCTCGTACACAATTGACATGTTTTACCGATGACACAGCAACGTATTCTACCTCAGATGACATCAACCTTATTGTTGGCAGACTTCAACTATCACTCTCTTGCAAGAATTATTTTCGAGATGGAAACTCAAGTTGAACGAACACAAAACTGAAGCAGAGATGTTCACTCAGAAACACCAGCCTCCTGACAAGCTTCTTAATATTGATGGCCACTCAATACCTTAGAGTCAGTCTGTGCAATATCTTGGGCTAATAATAGACAATAAAATTAATTGGACTAAGCACATAACCAAACTACGTAATAAAGGTGCCCAAGCTTTGGGTGCCCTACATTCAGTGATGAACAGGAAAAGTAAACTAAGTTCAATAACAAAACTACGAATTTACACAACCCTGGTTCGTCCTTGTCTAACATACTCTTGCTCAACTTGGAGTAGTACGTGTGATAGTAATTACAAACTACTCCAAAACATTCCACATAAAGCAGTTAAAATATCTTTCAACACACCATTTCGGATAAACTTAACTAAATTACATTTCACTATTAACCTCCCTCTATTAAAAACATATATAATAAAGCAATCAAATCAGTTTTTCTCTAGGTGTAAACATTGAAATCATTCAAATAGACTGGTCTCAAGTATTGGTCAGACGGAGGTCTCTGACTTGCCTTATATCGACAGATACGGTACATATCGCTTACCCCATCACTATTCTTTCTTCCCAGCTGCTGACTACGGCGGTACTAGCTAATTTATCAACTACCTACATTAGTTCATAAATGAATTTAGGACTAATAAGTTCATAACTTTTGAGTTGTAGATAAATATTGTGTTTTAACCGGTAAGTTAAATTGTCATTTTAAAAACTTTAATAGGCGCTCCAGTCTGACAAAGTGATTATAATATTATCAGATTTGTAGTACTGCTCTTGATAGCAGTTGCATGCTCTGAACATTTCTATCTATTTATTGTGGTGCAATAAAGATCATTTGGAAACAACAAACAAACTGCTGGACACAGGCATTTCCCAATGTTGGGAGGCTTTGGCCTACTGATCCCACGCTGGCCAGACGGGTTGGTACAGGGTTTTATTTCGAGTTTTCCTTCTCTCGCAATGATATCGTCTGCATATTTTTCCGTTAGTCGCCTCTTACGACACCCGTAGAATGAGATGGGGTGGTGATACTTGTATTCTTTTACCGTCACCACATTCCAAATATTAGTTTTTTTCTTTTTACTAATAAATTATTATCTAGATCATCATTCTATTCTATAATAGGCTGGCCAATGAATTACCACTGTTCTGGAAGGGCAGGTATCAATCACGAGAGCCGCTGTGTATTTTGCTTTAGTGAGTTTCAATATGGGCTCGTAGTAGAGGTTCAAGTCTTGCGGGTATTTTTCTTACCGACCTAATTAGGAGCTCAATACATTGTTGATGAACCGAGAAGTTACTTACTAGAGCTTATGGCAAGTTCAGCCTTTATAGTACAATGAAGTTATGGCAAGGAAATGGGGCGTGATATTTCACTGACAAAGAAAGGATCATGTGATTAGACTTGGTAATCACACCTGAGCAGCTAATGGTCGATGAAGCATCGGTAGCTTAGTGGTTAAGGAGTCGGCTTTACGATAAAGAAGTCCCGGGTTCAAATCCCACTCCTATCACTAGCAATTTAGGTTAGTTGGAGGGGATATAGGTATTATTAGTATATGCGGCTTAGTTAATATTATTTTTTAAAAATAAATGTAAATAAATTAAAATGGTTGACGTTAGTGTGAGAATTTAGAGTAGTAGTGGCGTAGTTCAACTTGAATTCGATGCTATTTCAATAGTCACGGTTGCGATTCCCGCCCGTATCATTTGATTGGACGGAACTCGATGTATTAGCATTGAATGAGAATCCAAGAAGTGACTAACAAATTATTTTATTTGTAACATAACATAAACTCACGCCTATATCCCCGAAGGGGTAGGCAGAGGTGTTAGCACCCACATATCGCCAGTTTATGTTTAGGTCCCAATGTAATGTAAGTAATGTAGGTGGCGAGGCTATTGCCATTACCCGGGCACTTATAAACCTGCGATAAATACACACAAAACTTCTAAAAGCATCGAAAAGTCATTGGTGTGTGCCATGGCATACGTGGGATCGAACCGGAGACCTCGTCTCAGCTGTCCATTACCCATACCACTAGGCTATCGCGGTTTTTATTTGTAAGCATGGCAAATATTTAAACTATTCCGAGCGTTTTGATATATAATCGATTAAAATAGAAAAAGTTTGAATCAGTTCAGACAAGATTCGAACCCGCAATATATTCCTTACAGGCAGAATGCCTGACCACTAAGCCCCTGAACCTCATCTGAAGTCATCAAAATGTTCCTATCGTAATTGATTTGAAAAGTTAGCATATCAAATGCTTTTTAAAATACATTCAATTCGATGTAAAATATTTTGTATGTATTTGAAACAATTAAGCAGTTCACACACTGAACAAATTAATACAATTTCGAAAAATGAGCTGATCAGAAGTATTTTATACCAGCGAGTTTATATAAAAGGATAAGTGACATTAGAGGAAGCTCGTGAAGTATGCAAGGATAGAGTTAAATGCCTATCCCAGAGGGAACTAGGCGTGAGCATATGTATGTATTTGCAAAAAAGTAGGTAGGGAAGAGATGAATTAACATCCACAATTCATCATCATTGTGTTCGATCCCACGTAATAGGGTTTGAGCCTATTGCCGTTTTCCGTGCACTATTGTTGCCTCGAGTCATGCATCTCTGGCTGAGTCTGGGCTGTATATATCTGTTTGATGATAAACAGTCTTATCCATTAGTCACCTTGTACGACATTGCATGGGATGGGGTCCCGTACGTAGTTTCGAATGACGTTGCAGCGATAGGTCATTGTGGCGAAAAACTTTTAACGTGGTACGCTGGAGCGAAAAGTCATTGAAGCGAATTCCACCAGGGCGAATGACACCGCGGCGACAAACATTGTGACGAAAAATGTTTGAAATTACATATATGCAACTTTAAAACTATAAAGGCGAAATAAAAGACAGAAAGTACCAGTTTAAGTTTAATCAACAAAAAAGAACAGTTATTTTCTGATAAATATTACTACTGAAGTGGTAAATATACCAGAACAATATACACAAATCAATGGTAATCGCTTCCTAGGATGCAATGTTACATTTGGACTGGATGGCAATAATCGCCTATTATTATTTGCAACGGAAAATAACCTACGGATGTTAAACGAATCACCATTTTGGTTAGTAGATGGAACTTTCCAAACTTGTCCAGTATTATTTACTCAATTATTTTCGGTGCATGGTTTAGTTGGCACTGATGATTGCAGGCGAATATTACCCTTAGCATACGGGCTTCTCTCCCGTAAGACTGAAGAATGTTACATACAATTTTTTAACAGTTTAAAGGGATATGCTTTGGAATTTAATATTGAGTTGAATCCGGAACAAATATTGTCCGATTTTGAATTGGCAATTATAAACGCAGTGAAAACTGTTTTCCCAGGAACGCTTCAGTCAACTTGTCTTTCTCATCTGGGCCAAAGTATTTGGAGAAAAATCCAACAAAAAGGCCTCAGTCAAAAATATGGTACAGACAGCGAGTTTGCACTTAAAATGCGACAATATGTAGCTTTGGCCTATTTTCCGCCAGCAGATATACCGAATGTGTTCAACGATTTAAAAGAAACGGTCTTTCCTGGAGAAGCTCGAGCAGTCACTGATTACTTCGAAAAATATTACGTTTTGGGAGAGTTCAAAACCCGTCAATCGAATGGCAAACTATAATATCATTTAATATGATATTATTTAATAACATTTAATTTAGTTAAAAACTGACTATCAAAGAAATATTTATCAGAAAATAACTGTTCTTTTTTGTTGATTAAACTTAAACTTGTACTTTCTGTCTTTTATTTCGCCTTTATAGTTTTAAAGTTGCATATATGTAATTTCAAACATTTTTCGTCACAATGTTTGTCGCCGCGGTGTCATTCGCCCTGGTGGAATTCGCTTCAATGACTTTTCACTCCAGCGTACCACGTTAAAAGTTTTTCGCCACAATGACCTATCGCTGCAACGTCATTCGAAACTACGTACGGGACCCCATGGGATGAGATGGGGTGGTCCAAATTCTATTCTGCCGGAAACCACGCGGCTTTATAAAAAAAGTATAAAGGCTATAAATATGTAGGTATTTCAGATAAACAAAACAATTTAGTTCTTAATTAACTAACTGAACTCTCTGTAGCTCCACACCTGCACATATACATTATCTCTCGTCGGTATAACGCACTCTGATTTACTGCCTTGTTAGTTGGGCAATAAGATATATTAAAGGAAATCGGGTCAGTCAATAAAGCTAAAAGTTTGTTCGGCGGCACTGATGTTAACAGTGCGGAGCAATTTGTCTCAATACATAAGTAGTAAGTTGGAAGTCAGCGGTATTATATTAAAATAATATCAATAGTACAGTGAACGACTAAAGTGGATAAATAAATTCCAATATATTGATCACCTTAGCTCATAAACTTTTGAGGAGGTAGGACACGTCGATATTTCCGCCCAATTGAGCAGTCCGACTGGGGAAGTACCTCCGCCCTACAGAATACCTCGGTTATAATAACGTCGTGTTGTGTTCCCGGCGGTGAGTAGGGTAGCCAGAGCTCACTGGAGAGTTTTTGAGCTATCAGTGGGACGACCAAAGGCTTGTCCTGCTTTGTCCTCTACACTGACGGCACAAAATCTCTGTTCTTACAGGGTCGGCAGCACGGATGTGACTCCACTGGTGTTACACACGTTCATAGGTCATGGTAACCACTTTCCATCAGGTTCCGTGTGCTTGTCTGCCACCTAAGTTGTATAAAAAAAAAATAAGCTATTCACAAAATCCTTCTTATTCACCCTAGCGTCAATCAGAGTCCCATCCGAAGCTTACTACTCGGAATCTAGAGTCCGCATTTTCAGTCTAACCGGGCGGTTGTCTGATCTTCGATATTGTCCATGAAGGCCATGCCATCTGACCTTCACAATCCATTGGCGATATCGATCCATCAATCAATCAACTAGCCCATCGCAGTCCACTGCTGGACTAGGCCTTTCCCAATGTTGGGAGGCTCTCGCCTTTGTTTTTTCGCGCTGGCCGGATGGGTTGGTATAGGGTTTTATTTCGAGTTTTCCTTCTCTCGCAGTGATATCGTCTGTGTATGTTTGTTTTCATTAGTCACCTCTTACGACACTCATCGGATGAGATGGGATGATGATACTTGTATTCTTTCTCCGTCACCACATGGATTAATCGATATCGATAATCTTATCCCACTAATATTATTTGTGATAAGTACACATAACATTTTTTCAGGACAATATGAATGATTACTTAGGCAATAATAGTACGTAACAAATTAACTAAATGACGAAACAAATTCTTTTTTGCTAGTTTTTTCTATACAAAACTCAAAAAAACTCTGTCACTTGCTAGGGGATATACTCAGACCAGTTGAGATTATTGAACATGTCCTAACAAGACAAAATTCTCTTTCCTACATAAGAATACGTAGTATGAATGGAAATTCAGCGTCGTCCCAAGATGTGGATGTGGATGTAGATATACTTCTGCCTACATCTCCGAGGTTATTCAGCTGCGAGTAAATAGGTACATTTATTGTGTGTCCTTCGTGGCAAATGCCGATCCAATATTGGTCAGAGTTCAACCCGGTAGGGGCACTACAATTCAGTAATTATTTAAACTTGAAAAGAAAACTATTTTAAACGTCTATCTCAATTTATTGTACAATATTATTTTTATACCATATCAGCAGTCATGGTTGCGAGAAGTAGGTTCGTGTCATATTTTGAAGAGTACATATTTATAAGGCTATTCAGGGCGTATCTAGGTAACTCAGTTTAACAGAATATTCGCCCTAAAAAGGAACTAGCCCCAGATTCAAATCCCGTCCTGTATGTTGACTTTCCGACTCCAATAAATAGAAAAAAGTTATCATTAAAAGTTAGCGTACTAATTGTTTCAAAATTGTATTATTTACCTTTATCATTGCTAAAGATAAGGAAGTTATTCTTAATGACCGGGTATAATGAGTAGTAACGCATTGATTGCAGTTTTATTTACATTATCTATTTTGATAAAACCATCATGAAAACAAACCAGCCATTATGCATAGCGGAGTAATCAAGTTGCCCGTCGTATATTTACTTTTTTCTTTACCGCAGTCGGGTAAAAAATTAAATGGCAGTCCACGAAGCCTAACAAATTGTGGGTCCCCGAGGCACCTATGACCTGATTACCCAGTTCTGTCGGAGGCTGTGGCCTTGATCGTCCTCTCCACATTGTTTACGGGCGGTGCAAATGCAGCAATTATAACTTTATGCATTATGGGCACAACATGCACATTTCATGCCTTGTATAGTACTGTTTTGAGGAGCAATGTTTTGTGCACTGAATGGTGGATTTGTAGGTTTTCAGAGTTCCGTGTGTGAAAAAGTACGAGTAGGTTTAGGATTGGATTCCGTGCCATTATCTACAAAGATACCATATGTGAAATTTTTAACTGTTTACCTATAACCGTTCATGAGATGCAGCCTGGTGACAGACAAATAGACTGTGAAGTCTTTATACTTAATAGGGTTCCGTTCTCACGATGTCGGCCTGTTAGTGAAGACTATTCTGAGCCACACGAGGAGTTATTAATATTATTATTAAATAATTAGGGATGCAGCTGTGAACAATCAAACTTGAAGTTAAATGCCATCAAAATATAGATATGTTTATGCCATATATTTAGATGTAAGGGAATTAAACCTATTAAAGGGTTTTACGTTGATAAATCGAGTCAGTGCGAACACCTTCACCTGTACCAGTGAGTGTACTACTAGTAGTAGGATTTAAAATGTAAAGTTTCTCTACTTTGAGATTGTGAAGAATAGTTCAAAATCGGTTGCTACTGAATTTAGGTCAAGTGCACTCTGTGACCCAGAGCATAAAATAGACGGCCTATTATAGTTCAGGAGCGTTTAAATTTATCCTTCATGCCTAGTTAAGAATATCACACAAATATAATTACCTATATAATGTATTTTGATGAATCTCAAAAATATACAACTTGGTCCTGGTTGAAGGCACTACAATCGGGAGCTACGTATTTTACAACTCTATAAAAACATTTAGAGACGACGTCCGTCAGATCTGATAGTCCTCGGGGTAGGCAGAGGCAGAGGCCTCGGAGGTAACCTGTCATCTGCTTCTATCCTTACATATTTCCTCTACTGTCAAGTACTTCCGCCGGTTTCAAGTAGGTACTTTTGACCTGCCATTTTTCAGTACATTAATAATTTGGTCATGTTCTGCAAGGTCGAGAAACAAGTTAAGTGTTCCATATTATATATTTTAAGTGTAACCTTTCATAGCATGCATAGAATTAAATATTACCCAGAATAATTGGTAAAATTCGTAGTACATTATATACATACCTAGTTCCATTGTTAAGCGACTGGACTCAGGGTCCCGAGACCGCAGCTGCGCGGTATTTTAATAAAGACTCTTCGCAAGTAATGCGAAGTTAAAATCATGGTTCAAGTAGAAAGTGACAAGCGGTAAGTACATACATACATATTTTTTGTTTACGCCTTTGTTCTCGGAGGGTTAAGTAGAGGTAAATTAACCCCCACATTTCAACAATAACCGGAAGTACCATTTTTTACACGTGCGGAAATCACCTCGGATACCATCCCGCCGGATCAGGTGGGGTTGGTTATGACAACCTCGGACCGACTAAAACCGCACGGCCACCTTAGGCCATCAGTTGCCGGAGGTGAGGTGGCCTTTGCCATATCCCTCGCGCACCCCAACTGACCCGGGGCCATAGAAGGCCCTCTCGGATGTGGGACTACGGTGTCTCCATCTTTCCCCAGAAAAATATCCCGATTCCGTCCTAATCGCTCACCTCGGTGTACAGGGTCTGCTTTCCGACGTTTCTTCTCCACTGCGTACGATCTTGGGCATTCGTGGCTGTGACACCAAGTAAAAATAATTGTAATGGTCAATAAATTTCGGATTAAGTGTACGTGCATTTTACTTTATTTTTGATGAGTAGGGGTACAAGTAGTTGTGTAATATTTGATAATAATTATTGTTATTCTTTTTTTTTCAATAGCTTTTGGAAGTAGGATTATCAAATTATTACTTATTACATTAACGAACTTGAAATTAAGAATATCTTCATTAGTATAGGATTAAAATATTTTTTTATCTACTATCCGATGACTTGATTCAAATAAATTTATCACCTGGGTAAGATTTACTTATTCAGATAAATGAATTTAACGCCAATAATATTCTAAGATCTCCAAAACCTGTACCTTGCACTAAACCATAAATATTGAAAGAAGCCGATGGCCACCGAGTTTCAATTAGAATTTAATTTTCAATAAGCCAATTATATTTTGTTGCGAATTTCTATTTTATTTTTTATTTTGCGTAGTAAATGAACCAAGGAAACATTTGTTTAATTGCTACGTACAGCAACGAAGAAGGTGTGTGTGCACCCAGAACTAAATTAAAAAAATTAACCTCACCTGCAAGTCGCTCCCAAAAACCCTCAAAAATCCTTACTAATATTATAAATGTGAAAGTAACTCTGTCTGTCTGTCTGTTACGCTTTCACGCCTAAACCACTGAACCGATTTTGCTGAAATTTGGTACAGGGGTAGATTAGATCTTGGGAAAGGACATAGGCTATGTTTTGTCGCGATAACCGACATCTACGCGGGCGGAGCCGCGGGCAAAAGCTAGTCAAATATAAAGGTGGAAAAAGGAGTAACTGAACCCCTGGCTGCGAGGTTAGAACTTCGGAAGAAGTCTCATTCAGTAATCATCAACGGATGTAACCTGTAACTACGATAAGATGGTGATTATTTTGCAATATGAGGTATCACTGCAATGTTTATAAAGATCTCATGGTCAAGTGGCAATGACATGCATTACTCAAAAGTGCACTATTTACAACTAGGGTTCTTAAGATGGATAATTACAAAATCAACACTACAGAACTTTCTCATCCAGACGTAGTGTCCAATATTGTATTTGTTTTTGCTATTTTGAATTCCTGTGATAAAGGTCGCTGATTTGTAATTGGATAAAAAGAATATAAGAGACTGGACAAGAGAACACTTTATTGTGTAGCTGAAACGAAGCTTGTTTTGCTTCTGAAAAGTTTGGAAGTTGTAATTTTTTTTATAATTCTATATAGCTTATCGATTAATTATATTATAGAGACTATTAATGATGCTGGAGACTTTGAGCTATGAATTAGAAAATTATGCTGAACATTGGTAGAACTATGGCAGGATAAAGCATAGTTCTACCTACTCATAAGTATGGCTGGAACGGACTGAATGCGGAAGGAAGAGAATTGAGAGCAATGGCGCACTTTGGGAGAAGCATATGTCCAGCAGTGAATTACAATAGGCTGATTGATTGATTGATTATATATTTATTCGCAAATATTTCTTATATTGTTGGAGAGTAACACGCTCCAATCATTATTCCTTTTCTATTCTTGCTACCTGGTTCTAAGTGTTCCTAGGCCACTGTACCAGGCGGGTTGTTTCTTTGGCTGCTTATGGTCTTATATTGCTTATTTTGTTATCAATTTAATTTGTAGAATTAAACCATAAACACGGGAGTTGTCAAAAAATGTTTGGTGTAAATATCCTCTATTTAAGTATTCGAGCACAAGTCGTTTGATTCACATATTGTTCAAAATATATCACTCATTTCATATTGAATAATACACAATGGATATTATATTGTACCAGTTTCACAGCTGACTCTGTAGTTTATAAAACTTTGCTCATAACAAAGTTATATGTGGCAAGCTTCAAGGCAATCGGCGTGGGCGTTTATTTATTTATTAATATATACTTTATTGTACGCCAATTACAATATTCATGATACAGAAATTAAGAAGACAAGAGCAGTACAAAGGGCGGTCTTATCGCTTTACGCAATTTTTTCCAGACGTTTATCAGTATCATATAAATATTCCAACAAACATTTTCATTAGTGTAGAGAAATCGTAGGAAGGACGTCACTTTGTTCCTCTGGCAGATCAAACAGACAACTTTGATATTGTCTGAAGTTGACGTGAAACTATTTATAATAGATCACAATGAAACGTTGACGTCTGAGTAAATATAGACAATCAAAAATAAATCTCGATAGAATCTGTTAAAAATAGCTTTATCTCAAAACGTAAATTTTATTCACAATAATAATAATAATCAATGCTCACCAGCTTAGATCAGTTGGATAATTTATACTGAAGTGTTTTCCATGATATTTTGAAGAAATAAATTGGTTTCTGGATATAGAAGCACGAATAAAAAATATATTTAACTAACTGATACGTCTCGGTAACGAACGGAAAAATTTGGTAACAGGAAAACCAAAACTTGATTACAACACCGTCATAGAAAACATGGCAAAGTTTATTGAACCCAGTGAATCCACACCATGGCTTTCGTAGTAGTGCAATAGATCGCAATCATATAAACAGTAGCGTGTAACATACCAAGTACCAACAAACACACATTCACTATTACATTTGATTACAAAATTGTATCCATGATAACGAAAGATCCTTCGTAATCATGGTGCTTGCAACAGCGCCGAAATATCGGAAACTTGGTACAATACAACTTTAATACTAATGTGAGTGACCATGATAGTTTAAATACCTACAAAATTGTAAATTCTTTTGATTATTGTCTGTGTTACAAAACCTAATGAGAGATATCCTGAAATTATATATCCTTTTAGGAGACTGTTACGTTGCTTTGTGTTAGATCACTTTGTGCTTGTATTTATTGAGTTTTGTATAAATGAAAATTATTGTTAGTTAACCTAAATAAATAAATTGAAAGGAAAGTATACAAATCTTTATATCTACTTAGTATTCACCCCTTTCCATAAACTCGTAAATTATTTACGTCATCGGTTACTATATGTCTCTGGAATCGCTTCCCTTACGATCGTTTGGTTTTGGCATCTCCCTAAAAACGAGTAAAATATATGCCGTATGAGATAAACATACATTCACGATAAATATTCTCGCCAATATACATTTTACAGCTTTGGGTATTGTTTGACACCTTTGTATGGAGTTTTATCTTTTGTTCAAATTGAAATATCGTCAGTAAAAACTCTGACGTCTCTACACAAATAATGGCAATGTCCTTCTGTTCTGAGTCACAGATTGTAAAATAAGTCATTTGTTACTAAATAAATGAACAAGTGCTTTTGTTTGTTGGGTTCAACTGATCAAATTATTATTTATTTATTTTTAAAAGTAGTTCTGGTGTCTGTATTCAGTGACAATGTAGTCTAAAATGGGAGACGTTTGCCTAGAAGGAACGTATTCACTCGAGACCTGGTAACTCCCAGGTTGGCCATCCAGAAATTTGACTTAGCAGACTTTTGATATTAATATCATATGACAGTTAATAATAAGTACTAAACTTTACGAGACTTTTAAAAATATTCTCGTTATCTTCCTCATCACCATCAGCAGATCATTTTGGCAATTTAATACCGAGATCTTCATCCTCGCACTCTCAAATAGTTTGTCTCACATCCGCTGTTTCATCTGTTCATAAACTTTTTGCTGAAGATCACAAACATTAATTACGTTGACAGTTTGAAAAAAATTCATATTCATTGCGTAAGTAAATTAAATTTGCAAAACCGAAATCCTGCCACAGGGTAAATATATTTTCTGATGTTACAAGAATAGCACACAAGCAATTATCTTAAAAGTTAACGCCTCGCGCCTATTTGCTGGAACAATGAATCTGTATGTTTATTCAAACATGAAACGGAAACGTCTCAGTACGAACAATTTGGAAGACGTGCGTGCTATGGGTGCGTGGGAGAAAGTCAAAGGCAACTGATGTAATACAAATATATTTGATTGAGCTTTAGTTTTCAATGTAATGTAATCAAGCATCGGTAGCTTAGTGGTTAAGGAGTCGGCCTTACGATCGATAGACCCCGGGTTCGGATCCTGGCCATTACACTACCGACATGAACACACTTGTATTAAACAAGCAATTTAGCTTAGCTGGAGGGGTTAGAGGATCGGTTCAATTCTTTAAAACAAAATATTCTACTCACACACAGGAACCTATTTCCGGGATAATCTTAGCATATTTATGTGAAAAGTTCAGCTATTTTTACGTGAAAAAGTAACTGAAATACTTATTAACATCTCCATCCAAGGTTATAGCTTGTTTAAAGAGTAAGTCCATAGTGTAACGTCCAAGATTCAAATGTGGGTCATCTCGATCGTATAGCTGACTTCTTAATCACTTAGCTCCTGAAAATCTTTACGAAAAAAGTAATTTTTAGGGCAAAATGTTTAAAATAAAAAAACAGTAGCTAAGAGTGGAAAAATTAAACTCAGAATTAGAGTAAGTTGTGCCCCATATTTCAGGCATAACAATTTCACGTAAAACGCACCTTGAAATCAGCAGGAAGCAAACATCCGCGCCAGATGCACAGTCTGCCCCAACCTAGTTTCTGCAGGCCGAAAACAGTTCAAGGTCACTGCAACTGCGCCGCTTGCCGCTCCCTGCGGCGTTGACACGCGGAATCGATACGGAATTTACTGCCCGAACTCACACACGATCCCTGAACTTTCAGTGCAACAGGAATTGGGTCGCTCAAGGTTAGCTCACTAATTTCCTTCTTTGCCTAGATATTTATATTGTAAAATAGAGAATATTTTACCCCACAACCATGGCTGCTGATTAGTAGCCGAATCGTTGGGATAAATATCAATAATGCCAGTAAAAATTGCTATGGCATCCGTTGTAAAGTGGTAATATTTGAAGGAGAGATTCCTGTATATGGTGGCTATTAATGGAGATAAAAATTAAATTATCCGCTAACCGCGGTAGCTTAGTGATATGAGTAATGGACTGCAGAGACGAGGTCTCGGGTTCGATCCCAGGTTTTACCATGGCACACATCAATGACTTTTCGATGCTTTTCGAAGTTATGTGTGTATTTATCGCAGGTTTGTAAGTGCCCGGTTAATGGCAATAGGCTCGTCAACTATTACATTGGGACCTAAACATAAACTTGCGAACTGTGGGTGCGCTAGCACCTCTGCCTACCCCTTCGGGGATATAGGCGTGAGTTTATGTTATATTATGTTTATGTAAAAAATAAATTACAATTTTATTTTAAAGCTTCGAAAATTTTTGGTGCATTACATTTTAAAGATAAAGATAAAGATAAAGATAAAGATAAAGATAATTTTATTTGCGGAAACATGTGTAGGTACAGGTGGAAGTTTATAATATTACATTACAAGTTTCAACATGTTCTGTCAATGTAGACATACAAATTTTTTGATGCTCGTAAGCTGTTGTATCAGCTCGAAATACTGGTACATTGTTCCCCATTTATTTTAGAAAAACACAATTACAAATTAGTGTAAATTATCTGTTATCAGTCAAAGTAAATAGTTTTAATATATAATTAAATTATCACTAGTCAGAATTAATTAAATGTCAAGTGGTTAGTATAATTATAATGGTTGTCAGAATTTATGTTTTTTTCCAAGTCTAAAATATATTGATGTCCAAACCCTAATTAAGCTGATTATCTGTATATTAAGTTAATGTCAAGTATGTATTTAAATTTATGTCAAGTCTTATATTATTCATCAAATTATATTCTGATCACTGACAAAATCTCTTACTGTATAGTAGCACTTCCGAACCAGTAGCGTTTTTATATTCTGCTTAAACATATCTATATTCATGTCCTTGTAAGTGTTAGGAATTTTATTATATAGCTTTGGTGCCATGCACAGTATACTATTCCCCATAAATGTTGTCTTTGCTCCACGCATGCACAATTTATGCTCATCACGGCGACTCCGCGTGGAGTTGTCGGACAGTCGGGGAAATAAATGTGGGTTACACTTAACAAATAGCACTGTTTCATAAATGTAAAGCGATGGTAACGTCAGAATGGCATGTTTAGTAAAATATGGTCTGCAGCTGTCAGTAACTTTTAGTCCAAACATAGCTCTGATGCAGCGCTTCTGCTGTTTGAATATTTGGTCTTTATTGGTTGAGTTACCCCAGAATATAATTCCGTACCTTAACAATGATGCAACAGATCCATGATACGCAGTTAGCAACGTTGCTGTATTTATAGTGGGAGACAGTTTAAAGAGTGCGTATGAACGACTACTGATTTTTTTACATAGTTGCTCCACATGAGCCTTCCAGTTAAGTCTACTGTCGATTGTTAAGCCCAGAAACTTAGTAGTGTCAACTTCGTGTAATACGTCACCTTCATATTGTATATGGAACAGATTTGTTTGTGGCGGTCTTTGACTGAAGTGCATTATATTAGTTTTATTTAAATTTATTTTTAAATTGTTATTCTTTAGCCACTGTATAACGTCGACTAATGAGTTATTTATATCAGCCTC
The DNA here is from genome assembly GCA_963662185.1 of Eilema griseolum. Taxonomy (NCBI): domain Eukaryota; kingdom Metazoa; phylum Arthropoda; class Insecta; order Lepidoptera; family Erebidae; genus Eilema; species Eilema griseolum. Next base: position 850,138 of record OY759242.1, read on the forward strand.
GTAACAGCTGAAATCGTTTGAAGCTACCGTAATTGAACTATCATCTGCGAAAAGGGTCATGGGTTGATTTATTGCGTTAGGCATGTCATTAATATAGATATTGAACAGTAAGGGGCCAAGCACGCTACCCTGTGGCAGTCCATAGGTAACTGTACGTGCTCTGGATGCTGATGTTAGCTCGCGTTTTGAATTTATGTCAACTCTGGATATGGCCGTTATTTGCTTTCTATTTGTGAGATACGCTACTATCATTTCTAAGATATTACCTCTTATACCGTAGCATGCAAGCTTGTCCTCGAGTATGGAATGTTTGACGTGATCGAATGCCGCGGTCATATCACAATATATAGTGCATACGGGATTCCTTATATCCATATTTGGGATTGTTTTTTCTAAAAAATCGTATATAGCCATATTTATAGTTTTGTTCTTACGAAATCCTTTTTGTTCGTCACATATAATTTTGTTGGTCTCTAGGTAGCCATTCAGCTCCTTGTATATATATTTCTCAATTATTTTGGAGAATACGGAAATGAGTGCTATAGGTCGGTAGTTCTCCATAAGAGTTGGATTTCCTTTTTTGAGAATCGGCTTGACAATCGATATTTTTAGTTTTTCCGGGAAACTACCAGAACTAATGCACAGATTTATTATGTGGCTTATGTGATCACTGATTAGAGGTGCCACATGCTTTACTATCCCTGTGGATATGCCATCATAGCCCACACTGTTGGTGTTTTTTAAGCTTTTTATTATTGTAAGGATTTCGTGGGGTACACTGGGTGCCATGAACATTGAGTCTTTTCTGTTATTCATGCCTGAGGTGGCATTGTTAGTGGGCTTTGAGAGTGGAGTAACTTTATCCACGAAGTAATTATTAAAACTGTTGGCAATCAATGTAGGATCCACTATTGTCTCATTATTTTTTTGAATTTTTTGAATAGATTCTTTGGGCGTGTTCGGTTTTGCGCTATTTATAATCCCCCATATTGTTCGACTTTTATTTTCTGAGGTATTTATTTTGTGTATGTTTTGTGCTCGCTTGGTCAAGTTAATTATCTTTTTAAATAATTTTGTGTAATTTAAGTAAAGGATTTTATTGCTAATACTAGGTTTTTTTCTGTAATCCCATAAAAGTTGCCTCTTTTTTTTACTACACAATTTTATACCTCTTGATATCCAAGTCGGGCGATTATGGACTTTAATTCTAATTTGTTTCAGGGGAAAGCATAACTTATATATAAGACTAAACTGTTCTATAAATACATTATACGCAGCATTACAATCTTCGGTCTCATATATTTCTGAGAAGGATAGGCTTGCAATGTGTTTCCGAAAGCTCCGTATATTTAACATCGAATAGTCCCGCTTTTTCTTGTACCAGTATTTTAGTGTGCATCGTTTGTTTACTGGACAAGTAAGAAGTTGAGCAGTGTGGTCCGATAATTCAAACTTTATTATCTCTGCTCTACACGGTTTTCGAAAGTCATGTGCAAAATTATCTAAGCATGTTTGTCTTGTTAATCGTGTTGGTTGTTCTATAGCTAGTTTTAAGTTAAAGTTTAGCAGAGAGCATTTAAAGTCAAGGGTTAAGCTGTTATTTTTCATAATGTCAATATTAAAATCTCCTGTCACTATAATGTTTGAGTAATTTTTCTTTGTTAAAATCGTCAATACTTGGTCCAACTTACGGAAAAATGTATCTAGTAAGTGCTTGCGGTTTTTGTTTTGTGGTATTCTGTACATGCAAACAATAGCTATATTGTACTCAGTTAACACTATTCCACTACATTCAAAAATGCCACTAATGGACAGCTGTTCTATGCCATCTATTACACTCCACAGAATTCCTATTCTAACCAGTATGCATGTACCACCCCTTCTTCTGTCAGTTCTAAGTTTAAGTTTAAGGGCAAGTTCGTGGAATTACTCAATTTGTGGATGTAATTATTGATCTTTGCTTAAGTATTAATGAACTGAAACACATTTTTATTTCATAATTCCGTACAGTAGCAATGAAATCTTAGAAGTGTTTAGAAAGAGGAATCGACTATTTTGCTTTATTTACAGGTTTCTGATCAGACTGGTTCAGAATAAACGTATTTGGGGTGTATATTTCACGGTGTCTCCTGGTAAATTCATAAATACCTACTAATTAAGATATGTAACTAACTATTTAACTATGTCAATGGTGTAATAATGTAATGTGCTTTTTGCATTCTTTTTTGTATTGTATTGAATTTTCAACAATTTCGTTAAGCTTTTCGAACTTTGTAACATAACATAACATAAACTCACGACTATATCCCCCAAGGGGTAGGCAGAAGTGCTACCACCCACAGTTCGCAAGTTTATGTTTAGGTCCCAATGTAATAGTTGACGAGCCTATTGCCATTAACCGGGCACTTATAAACCTGCGATAAATACAATAACTTTTCTGCGATAAATACAATGTGTAAACAAGGGATACTTGTTATATAAATATATTAATACTACTGTGTGCGATATGAACAAGTAATCTAGCTTACCGTCCTGATAGGCAAACGTGTAAACGTTTCAGCAAACGAACTTACCTCTATTTCATTTTCCTTCCTTGAGCCATGGATGAGATAATATGTGACATCAATGGAGGCTGAACCCATTCGATTAAGCAGAATCCCATAGCGGAACATTTGACATATATTAGAGGGGATATGGAAAGTCGTTGGGTGATTTTGTTCGAGGACAACTGCCTTTTACTTGGTATAATGAAATTATTTAAGGAATCGATTTATATCAAAGTGTCGTATATTTAATAGAAAATTCATTCATGTTTTTAATATTTATACCAAAATTTTAAAAATATCATAATTTTCTTGCATATCCAAAAATATATATTCTCAAAATCTTAAAAGTATTAGGTGTCCGCTTTTAGTTTACTTTTATACTATATTTTAATTGTTCTTAGCTATAAGTTGTTTAATAGTTATTTTATTTTTATTGTATTTAATATTTATAAATTATTTCTGTATAGATTACTTAGAATGAGAATAATTTAATTAACTTCTACCATCAAATATATTGAATATACATTTTTATGTAATCTAAGTATAAAACCTTATCATAGATACACATAATATAAATATAACTGCTTTTGGATTAAAATCAATCATTGTATTATACGCAAATTAATGCTGAGTCTGTTTAAAAGATGAAGACAGCAGTCTATCAGATAATTCTGAAATTACACTGTTGGAACCAGTGACAATTAATTACCTTTGACTAATCCAAATCTTTTAACAACAATGCTATGCTTCAATAATAGACTATTATTTCCCATACATCAAAATTACCACCAGACTTATTTTATCATAACCGTATTATTACGTCTGGGAATCTAAGTTTAGGTCATCGACATCTTCATCTCAGTATTAGAAATGGAATCCAATGTCAGGGTATTCGTTAATATGCTAAACATGATCTTTAAGGCCGCGCCGGGAAGAGTGGGCAAGCCCCGCGGGGAGGGGAATTTGAATGGATATTAGCAGTCAGCACAGGAGCGAACAGTTCATATACCTTGTGAACCCGTAAACATCACACATCTGAAAGTCAAGGCTCTGAATGAAATATCTTAATATTGCGCTTAATATTGGACAGCGATCTGTTAGACGAATAACTAAAGAAATGGCGAGATTGACACAGAAGAGAATAATCTTCACAGACCAAAAACGAGAAAACAAGCAATACCAGTCGTGTCAAAACGGCCGTCATACGTACTGCAACTATAATTGCCACTTAAGGTTGAACTTTGTAAATATTAAATTAAAAATAACAGGACAAGGAGCACAAAATACATACATTTTATAAGTGAACGGAATATCATGTCTAAAGGTGAAGATAACACGGTAGAATTACATGTGCTTCGCATCTGCCGAACGTTGTTACATTATCACATAGTCGTAATATCCTGGGGTACTGTCGTAGTTATATTTTAGCAAATTGGTCAGTGTGAGTTGAGTTTAGCAGACATAATCAATATATGGAGCTTGAGTTATATGCGTCAATCATGACGCATATAACTCAAGCTCCATAGACACACAAACACTATCAGATATTGAATCACATTGAAACGCCAAGTCTAAATCCCCACGCCCAAACTAAATAAAACTTTTCCGATGACATCTCTAAGTTAATGTGCCCAACTTTGTTTGAGATTTAATATTTCATAGAAAAAATATGGATATCTTTCAACCAGAACCAATCTTCGGAAGTAATTAAAAGTTGTCATAATTTACCTTCCATATAATTAAGAAGCCCTCGAGGAAAAACAGTAGAAATATAATTATTACAGATCAGAGTGTAAGGGACGGATGTGTAAGGGACGGACCTACGATTTGGAGGTGTTGAACTTTACTATGAAACAGACGAAGCAATCTCATTGATGTCAAAAGAGATTAAGTAAAACTTGTGACTAATCTGCTGCCCATAGATAAAACAAAATATATATCGTCATGGTTTGGTTATGAACCAAAATGCTAGTTTATTATAGTAGTTGATTTGGGAACTAAGAATATGTCTATTATGTTAGCCTAAATGTATTTGTAGTTTTGTCGTTCAGTACAAACACATTCCGTGCAAAGAGACTGGCTAATTCCGATTGTGGAAAAGTAAAATAAAGAAAACGTTAAAGCAAATGTTCTGAACTATTTTGTTTCAAACTTGTTTTCTACCTTCCTACCGTTTTTACCGTTTCGTACTGTTTGAGTGTTTGGTCTCCAGCTCGCTTAAGTGCAGACTAGCACACGGCCCACCTGATGGATAGTGGTTACCGTGACCTATTTAGGTATGCAACACCAGGGGCGATACACTCGTGCTGTCTGCCCTTTTTGTAGTTTTTATTATAACTCGGCTTCAAAAACTCATAGCTTTTATGGAGCCGTGAAGTCGTGAAATTTAGTAGCATATGACCTTCCCTATGAACTACCCTCTTATACAAGTGGCTATTTATTTATTGTAGAATAGAATGTCAAATGTACGAGATTTGACATACCTATATGACAGTCGTCAAAGTATGTCACTAACACACATTCGTTATTCAGTTTCTACGATACGACGGCTGAGGAACTGCCACTCGTCTAGAGCGACAGGACAATCAAATATCAAAAAATAAAATTCAAATTGCTCTGTGACATCCTGAAATAGCGCTTTCAAATAAACAAATTCCTCTTATTATTTGTGTAGATTATTGAATAATTCCACAATAAATTCCGTACATTTCCTATCCCGCTGTACAAACGGGGCCGGGGGCAGGTATGCAAGCCGGCGCGGCCGTGGCCGCACTGACCTAAAATCGTTAGTTCAAGGCTCCCACCTAGATGCACCTCCTTGTTGCACTGTGGCACTGGCAGTAATGACTATTATTGTATTTATAATTTGTTAATATTTGTTCGTGTATTATTTGTTTATTTAAACTTCTATGGTCATTCATATTAGTATTAAAGTTATCGGGATATTTACCATGTGTTGTTCTGAGTTTGCGATACTCCGGCGCTGTTGCGAACACCGAACTGGAACTGGAGTATTGGACTGGCATACTGAATTTCGAAGTTCAAAATAGTGATGAACTATAGCCCTAAAGTACCGAAACGCGACTCACGGTAGTGCGAAAGTGCGCCACATTGATTCACACATTGTTGAATGTATTCCAGCGCGATGCGCGTCAGTACGAAATTCTAGTAAATGCAAAGGCATGCCAATTATACACATCCTATTTTCTGCTAATTCGAAGGCTACAATTATGAACTTCAGATTATTTTTTAGTTCATTTAGTGCGTATCTTAGAATTATTTCTAAAGAAAGTAGGTACGTACACTTAGAATATAATAAAAAAACTCTTTATTGTACCCCAATTACATTTTGTTGCATTTAATTATAAATAATCTAATCTAATTCGTAACTTTACATAAAATAATTCTGGTAAACAACAAAACTGCGCCTGATGCATTACGCTTAGCATGTTTTTTTCGAAGTACAGTTAACGGCAAATAGGTGGGCACTTAATTACACTTTCGTTATGATTGTTTATAATATAATTATTGCCTATTTATTACTCATTCGTTATTACTCACTTATAAATAAATGGTAAAATATAATATATTTGTTACATTGGTTGGTTGCGCCGATAGTAGAATTTGTATTTTTCTAGTAGTAGTTAATAGTAGTAAATTCAAATCGTCTCTCAATTGATTGACACTGAACACACGCTTCCTATACCCATCTCCCTCCCGCACTACCTTTAAAGTGAGATAGTTTTCGCCCCGACCAATGGTTGAAATGGCCGCATCTTGACTTCCGCTTTGAACTAGAAACATCAATAGCGGCGGCGCGCGCGACTCTCAGAAATTAATAATATTTGTTGGATTTTAACCGCTTTCATAGACTTTTGCCGATCGGATTGTGCCTCTCGTGTCCCTCAAGTGATTTAGTGAAGTGGGCAGCAGCTCCTGAGCCAGGAAGAGAAGACCGGTGCACCGGCTCCGACAGCACGTGGCGTCATAAAGGTTAGTGCATCCTCTCCTAATTTCTTGGGTTGCATTCACTGCCTAAACCACCTCCGCGGCAACCCGATCACCTATCTTGTTTGTTGTGTAAAGTGTCATCTGAAATATTTAGCTTCAACCCCCGCAAAATACAGTCCACTAGCTCACGTGGCGAGAATTGCGCCACCATTCTTTTTGGTCCCGGTCGAGCCGGATCCTTAGTCGTAGTTCGCATTTTGTTATTTATTCCATAGGGAATAAACGCACCGCACCTAAATACCTAGTTATTTTAGTAGAAAACCCCGCATCTAGGCATTTAGGTTTAGATCTTAGGTATCCTAGACACCCTAGTGCATAGGCACAGTGTAATACCTAACGCATTTGGCTATTTCAATTTCTAAGTTGTCCGTTCGCCGCTAGTTCGCATCGTATTTACCTAATACCTACATTGGTAGGTACGCGGTTATACCTCGCTCGCACTTCATTCAAATTCATACGAAAGTATTTTAATTTGAATAGATATTACGCAATACTTAATCCCTGAAATAATAGTTGAACCTAGACAGCAATCTAGCTCACGTAGGTACGATCTGGTTGTTGTTATGCGCGTTTTGTTCAAGCTTGCACTCGCAGTTATAAGTACCTACCTACCTACGGAATATCGTTCGCGCCGCGTCGCTGTTCTATACCGCTAAGATTAAGTTATTTCATTTGTTGTTTACCGCACTTTAGTTGGATATTTAGTTGTAAAAATGTCCCCAAAGGATGGTAGTACCGATAGTAAAGTTCAATTGAAACTTTTATACGCTAAAAGAGAAATGATTTACTCTCGCGTACAATCGATTTGTGATAATGCACTTAAAACCTCTGATTTGGCTATTAGAGATTCGTTCTTATGTTCTATAGAAAACTTAGATAGTTTACGCGCGGATTTCGAATCCTTAGTACATGACATCAACGTTTTAGAGTTAGATTTAAATCCCGATTACTCAGTGAGTTATCAGGCCTTGTCGTCGTTTGACGATTTGTATTGTCGTATCAAACGCGTCGCTAGGAGTTTGGAGAAACCGTCTGACCGACCCAATCCCACTCGCGACCGACCTAAGTTGCCACCAATTCAAATACCCGAATTTGATGGTAACATCCGCAATTGGTGTTTATTTATAGATAGTTTTGAGAATACAATAGATAAGAACGTTCCGTTGACAGATCACGAAAAATTGCATTATCTCGTTGAAAAATTAACTGGTAAAGCTATAACCGTTTGCGCTGGAATTACGTTTAGTGCCGAAAATTATAATTTAATTTTAAATACTTTGAAAGCTAAGTATGAGGATAAAAGATCGGTAGCTAACGCATATTTGGATCAGATGTTTGACTTGAAATCCATTACGGCATGTAACGATCAAAACTTAGAGAAGTTTCTAGATACTTTCGCATCATCTGTTCGCGCCGTAAAGAACCTAAAGATCGAAGACCTCTGCGACTTCTTATTTTTGTATATGGGTTTAAAGAAATTAGATTCCGAAACCATTCGTTTATTTGAGTCGGATCATCGCGGCAATAAAATTCCTAAGTTCGAAGACTTAGAAAGTTTTGTTCGCGAGCACATAAAAATATTGCAACGCTCTTCATCGAAACATGAAGGCGCGAAGAAAGTTGTTAGTTCCGAACGTAAAATAGATGCGTCATCGAAGTCACTGAGATCAACTCATACTTATGTTAATACCGCACCAGCACATGTACAATCACCTGTTTGCTCTTTGTGTAATGCTCATCATTCGCAATTGTACAAGTGTCCGGGTTTCCTAAAATTATCGCCTAATGATCGTTATAAATTTGTTCGCGCTAATAATTTTTGTTTTAATTGTCTCGGTACTAAACACCGCGTTGTTTTATGTAATAGTAGCAATAGTTGTCGCAAATGTCCAGCGAGACACCACACTTTACTTCATTTTGAAAATAGTAACGCCGCATCCAATGTGAGCACAGTTGGTTCGTCGAGCGGTGGCACACCGTCGCATGGCTCGCCCGCGTCAGTGGCGCCTGCGCCACAGCCGCGGCCCGCGCTCGCGCGCGGTCCTGCCCGCACGGAGACCGCTGCGAATGACGTCACCTTGTGTTCGTTGTCCGCTAGTGCTGCGCTCACTACTGTTGTTCTCGCGACTGCTCGCGTTATTATTGTTGATGCATTAGGTAAACCGCACATTGTTCGAGCGCTATTAGATGGCGCTTCGCAAAGTAATTTTATTACTCAAGATTGTTGTCAACGTCTTGGTTTCAATGTTAATAAGCGTTCAACCCGCTCAGTGGTGAAGGGTTTTGGAGGTTTACAGTCAGCTGTTCATGGCACCGTTAAAACAAGGTTTGGATCTCGTTTTAATAATAATATTTGGTTTGACATGGATTCGCTCGTTACAGATAAAATAACTGAACAGTTGCCTACCGTCCCGGTTGACACGTCTTTATTAACTAAATTTAAAGACTTGCCTTTAGCAGATGAGACTTACGCTGTTCCTGGAGTCGTCGATATATTGATCGGCGCTTCGATTCTCCCGCACCTCCAGTTATCACGTAAGGTTCAAGGGGGGCCGACGTACCCCGCTCCGCACGCACTGGAAACAGTTCTTGGTTTTGTTATAATTGGTTCCGCACCCGCTTCTATAGATAGTTTTAGTCACTCGACTGCTTCGTTCCGTTGCATCGTCGAGCCGCCACTGGAGTCTACCATCCGCAAGTTTTGGGAAATTGAAGAGGTCAATGTCCCACCTATCCTAAGCCCTGATGACAAGATGGCTGAGGAGATTTATTGTCGCACGACTACTCATGATGAGCAGGGTCGTTATGTTGTCGCGCTCCCTTTCAAGGGAGATATTTTTTCGCTCGGTGACTCCCGTGTATCCGCTAAAAAACGCTTTCTTTGTTTAGAACGAAAGATGCAGGCGTCTCCAAAGTTAAAGCAAGCCTATGATGAGGTTGTTAACGAATATTTAGATAAAGGTTACATCTCACCTGCGCCGGCGGACACTGACGAGACCCAGCCTTCGTACATTATCCCGCACCACGGAGTTATTAGAGAAGATAAGCTTACTACTAAACTCCGCGTAGTTTTGGATGGCAGTGCTAAGACTAGCACTTCCGTGTCGCTTAATGACATTTTGTATTGTGGTCAAAATCTTCAAGGTAATTTATTTGACATAATTGTAAATTTTCGCTTATTCGCTGTTGCACTCTCTGCAGATATTCGACAAATGTTTTTGTGCCTTGAAGTGCGCAAATCCGATCGTAGGTAGATCGTAGATCAACGATTTTTGTATAGATTTTCACCGCAAGAACCTTTAATGGTTTACGAATTTAATCGTGTTTGCTTCGGGCTTAAATCTAGCCCTTTTCACGCACTTCGCACCGTCAAGCAGTTGGCCGCTGACGAGGGCGATGCATTTCCGAAAGCGAGAGCCACCATCGAGACTGGCTTATACATGGATGACTTCGTGTATAGTGTAGATAGCGAGGCAGAGGCTGTCGAGACGGCCGCTCAAGTTATAAGTCTCATGAAGGCTGGTCAATTGGATCTCGTGAAATGGACGAGCAACTCGCAAACTGCGTTAGAGTCGATTCCACCGTCGCACCGATTGTCTTCGGTTAAGGAATTCGATGAAAGTGATACGCACAAGGTGCTTGGTTTAAGCTGGTCGCCCGCATCTGATATGTTTAGTTTGAAAATTAGTTCGACCCCGCAAACTTGTACTAAACGCATTATCCTGTCGTGTGTGGCACGGATATGGGACGTAATGGGATTCGTAGCTCCTGTCGTTTTGTACGCCAAGCTACTTATAAAAGAGCTTTGGCTTTCCAATTGTGATTGGGACGACACCGCGCCCGACAATATTGCTAAGTTGTGGGCTCGCTTTAGAAAAGAACTTTCTGTGCTTGACCAAATACAAATTCCGCGTCATGTAGGTATATCGCAACATAGTGTTGTTACGGTAGTAGGCTTCGCGGACGCTAGTGAGAAGGCGTATGGAGGAGTAGTTTATTTTTATGTCTCGAATGCAGGTAAGGTTTCAATTAGCCTTATAAGCGCGAAATCAAAGGTCTCTCCCCGTAAGGTCGTCTCTCTGGCGCGCCTCGAGCTATGCGCTTTACTATTGTTAGTTAGATTGATCACCTCTATCGTCAATGCTTGTAGTAGTCGCATTAATATTAGTAGAATTTTAGCTTTTTCGGACTCAACAGTCGCTTTGTGTTGGGCCCACTCTTCGCCCCATCGTTGGTACACATTCGTCGCTAATAGAGTGGCAAAAATTCAATCTGAATTAGCGCCACAAAATCTCTTTCACGTTGCTGGCACCGACAACCCAGCCGATTGTCTCTCTCGTGGATTGCTTCCTTCGCAAATTTTAGATCACCCGTTATGGTTTAGTGGACCGTCCTGGATTCATGCCCCGTCAGATAAGTGGCCAGTTAGTCAATTCAATCGCACTACGGTTTCCGAACCACCCGAGGAGAAGAAGCACTCGCTTGTTGTATCGGTCCCGCGTGAAGAGTCCCTTATTTTGTTGTTGGCTAATCGCGTCTCGTCTTGGTCGAGACTGTTGCGTTGTGTTGTTTATGTAGGCCGATTTTTGAGAATTTTATCTACGCGCGGTCATATAACCGCCGCTGATTTAGATAAAGCTGAATTGGTCATACTTTGCGAGTTGCAGAAATGTTATTTTGCTTCTGAATTTAAAAATTTAGAATTTAACAAACCTTGTAGTCGTTCTTTCCGACACTTGAAACCATTTTTGGAAGATGGACTCATTCGAGTAGGTGGTCGTTTGAGAAATTCAAGTTTAGGATTTGAACAAAGGCATCCAGTAGTTCTCCCGCGTAAGGACCACGTATTAGATTTGTTAGTAGATTATCATCATAAGGTGAATTGTCACGCTGGTCCCGATTTGTTAATGTCTATTTTGAGACAGAAATACTGGATAATTTCCGCTCGTAATTTGATTCGTGCTAGAGTACACAGATATGTACCTTGTTTTAAACTCCGCCCGCGTTTTATCGCGCCTGAAATGGCCGATCATCGCTCTTGTCGTGTTGTTCAATCCGCAAAACCTTTCGTACACACCGGCACAGACTTTGCTGGGCCTTTCAAAGTCACTATTGCTCGTGGTCGTTGCATTCGCTCCACGAAAGCTTATGTTTGTTTGTTCATTTGTATGACAACTCGCGCGGTTCATATAGAGTTGACCGGTGATTTAAGTACGCAAAATTTTATGTCCGCTTTTAAACGTTTTTTGTCGCGTCGTGGTCCGGTTAAGCGCATGTATTCGGACAACGGTACAAACTATGTAGGAGCCCGACGTAGTATTTCGGAATTGCACGCATTCTTACGGTCTAAGTACTACCAAAGTGAATTCGCTCACATCTTAGCCGAAAATCGCATTGAATGGTACTTTAACACGCCTGCAGCTAGTCATTTTGGTGGTAATTGGGAAGCGAATATTAAAAGCCTTAAGTCGCATCTGTTTCGCGTCATAGGCGAACAGATTCTCTCGTTCGAGGAGTTGAGTACCGTACTCGCTCAAGTAGAGGCGGTGATGAACACGCGTCCGCTGTATCGGACTCTATCTAGCGATCCGTCAGAGCCATTAGCGTTAACGCCAGCTCACTTCTTAAATACGACTCCTCTAAAATATTTGCCCGCAATGGATGTTGATGACGATAGAATGCACCTTCTAACTCGTCACGCTCTTTTAGATAAATTAGTCCAATCGTTTTGGAATCGTTGGAGAACCGATTATTTGCACACGCTGCAGTCGCGTCAAAAATGGAATACTCCATCCAACCCAATTACTGTAGGTACGGTGGTAGTCCTTATGACTGAGAATGCGCCTCCTTTACATTGGCCTCTAGGAGTAGTAGAGGAAGTTTTTCCCGATTCCCGCGGGATAACTCGTGTTGTACGGGTTAAAACCGCAACCGGATCGTATCTGCGCCCGGTTGTTCGCCTCTGCCCTCTGCCTAACCAGCAGTAGGCGCGAGTTCAAACCTAGTTTTATATTTTAGTTGTTATTTCCCAAACCTAGATTTAGATTAGACTTTAGATTTGTTCCGCATTTTCGTTTTGAAGGTAACCCTTCAAGCCGGGGGGAATGGTTGCGCCGATAGTAGAATTTGTATTTTTCCGCTCAATAGTAGTAAATTCAAATCGTCTCTCAATTGATTGACACTGAACACACGCTTCCTATACCCATCTCCCTCCTGCACTACCTTTAAAGTGAGATAGCAATTGTTTTCACAATGGTTGAAATGGCCGCATCTTGACTTCCGCTTTGAACTAGAATCAGCAATGGCGGCGGCGCGCGCGACTCTCAGAAATTAATAATATTTGTTGGATTTTAACCGCTTTCATAGACTTTTGCCGATCGGATTGTGCCTCTCGTGTCCCTCAAGTGATTTAGTGAAGTGGGCAGCAGCTCCTGAGCCAGGAAGAGAAGACCGGTGCACCGGCTCCGACAGCACGTGGCGTCATAAAGGTTAGTGCATCCTCTCCTAATTTCTTGGGTTGCATTCACTGCCTAAACCACCTCCGCGGCAACCCGATCACCTATCTTGTTTGTTGTGTAAAGTGTCATCTGAAATATTTAGCTTCAACCCCCGCAAAATACAGTCCACTAGCTCACGTGGCGAGAATTGCGCTACAAACAAGGTAAAAATATTACACGCATATGCAACTTATGCATATGTTAAACAAACAGTGCAATGATACATTCTACTGGAGTTGCGTCAGGAAAAATCTTCGAGTTGTTGTTCTGCGATAATCACAAAAAAGGTTAGTGATAGTCATTTCATGAGTTAAACGAATAATATTTGCCATATTCATGAACCTGATCATGATTCTGCACGGGCACATCTTTGCGTAAAGGAGAGCAGAAAATAGTTTAGATTTAATTAGATCGACCTGAACAAATAATACAAAAACCCACACAGGAAGTCCCCTTTACATCGGCTCCTTTTATGCCTTACAAAGCCGCCATGCGAATGGTTATACCGAGAGAACATGTTCGAAACGAACCAAAACTTCCAAAAAGCTTAAAAGAATTTACTATACCGGATCAATTCACTCACATTGAAGGAGAACAAGTTTTAATTGGTAATTTCAATAATGAAGATGTTGGTACTGTTATTGTCTTTAGTACCAAACAAAATTTTCGTCTTTACATCAATCGAAGTTTTGAATAATGTATGGAACATTACAGTGTTGTTCAGATTAATTTTACCAACTTTATTCTATACATGGAAGTCCATGTATATCATGTCCATGTAGGCCAAAATGATGAGACCAATCAAATACTACTACTTGTGTACGGATTATTTTCAAATAAAAACAAACGATTGTACGTAGTCTTTCCGAAATCATTCCGAGACACACTCATAATGAACTAAGCATTGAACTGAAGCCTGAATTCATAATTACTGACTTTGAATTATCACCTATAAGAGCCTGTCAAAATGTGTTCCCCAGTGCACAACATATATGCTGTTACTTTTTTATTTTTTATATAGAACACGTCAATTAGACTTCGCCTTGCCTGATGGTAAGCTGAAGGCAAAGTCTCAGAAAAGAGGGACACCATTACTTACACATACCGTGTGACAATGGTGACACTCACATTGACGGCCTCATCATATGCTTTTTCACGCCCCGCTTAAAGGACCCGGGACTGTAGGAAGAACGAAACACGTAAGCTGGTAATGAATTCCAGGCCTTAATGGTGCGACAGAGGAAAGAGGCTCCGAACCGCTTGGTTCTTGATCGGATGTTCTGCACCGTGTGCGGATGACCTCTAAGACCTGCACATGTTGTCCTAGGAAAGGGGAGGGTGGGACTAATTGGAAGAGCTCATCAGAACACTCACCATGGTACAGACGGTAAAATACAGCCATGGATGCAACATCTCTACGCATCTGTAAAGGTTCTAGGGTGTTCGTGACCTTGGAATTCCCAATAGTGCAGACCGTACGTTGCTGCAACCTGTCGAGAGCATCTAGTAAGTACTTTGCTGAAACATCCCAGAGATGTGAGCAGTATTCCACACAGGAGCGAATTTGTGTCTTGTATAGAAGACACCGCCGCTCCGGCGTGAAAAATCGTCTCACTTTGTTCAGGACTCCGAGTTTTCGTGAGGCTGTTTTGATGATACTTTCGATGTAATTTTTGTTATTCAGGTTCCACATGTCGCAAAATAATAATAAGCACATTCAAAGTGAGGGATTGGCAAAAAAGTACACCAGCAATAGTGAATTTGCGCATAAAATGCGACACCTGGCAGAGTTGGCTTTTTAAATCCGTCTGAAATACCAGAAGCGTTTGAAATTGTTCATGACAAAATCATTCCCCAAGAAGCCAGTAAAGTAAGAGATTGGTTTCTTAAATATTACGTTGGTGGAACGTACACACGAATGCCAATTAAATGTAAAAAAAATACGTATAAATTACAGCTAAAAAGGTCGCGTCCTATATTTTTGCCGCGAATGTGGTCGGTTTTGGATTGTGTAAATGCAAACATTCCGACAACCCAGAATGCCATTGATAATTGGCACTACCACTGGAATAGCCTGAATAGAAAAAAGTAAACATTTACAAAACATTTAAAGAATTAATTAAAGAGCAGAAAAACACGACATTTGAAGCAGCAAGGATATTTGCAAATATAAAGAAAAGAAAAAGAAGTATCTCAAACCACACAAAAAAGTAAGAGATCATTACAAAAATAATCTATGGATTTCAACGACTAGTTATAACAAGGGCCAGTTGCTTTTTGTTTTAAATATATCTTATTTTGATAATGTATCTTTTTGTTGGTTCATCATTATTTTTATTTTTTTAGTTATTTTTTTATTGTTTCACTTTTCTAGTAAATCTATAACTTTACACACACACACACACACACACACACACACAAAACATCGATTCGTCAATCATCGATTTACAGCAAACATTTCCGTGTAAAGTAAGAAGTAGCATGACTTCGCATTTACTAAACTTTCGCACTGACGTGCATCGCGCTGGAATACATTCGAAATTATTGGTATCGATGTGGCGCACTTTCACACTACCGTGTGTTGCGTTTCGGTTTCTTAGGGCTACAGTTCATCGCTATTTTGAACTTCGAAATTCAGTATGACAGTCGGAGTATTGGCGGTGAACAGTGAAAAAGATTATTAGGGGTAAATATGTCAATCTACCCTCTTTCGAGTTCTTTTACTACGTGTATCTGCACTACCACTGGTTTCACTCTCACTACCAGGCACACAACACTCACCTATTGTCTCGGGACTTGGCGTACTGAAGTCTTAACCAGTCAGAGAAAAGTAGTATATTCTCTGATTGGTCATTGTTCTGTCATATTGCTTACAGACGCCTTATTTGTTTTGTATTTCCGTGTTGTATATTAGAATTGACGAATTCTACCGTGAATATCCATTTCTTACATTGAGTCTAGTTGTTACTTTAGAGTGTTATTTTAAAGAATCAACAATCAATTAACAATCTATTTTGTTAAGTGAGATATTTACTCTTTTGTCGTTGTGAGATATTGATTTGAATTTCGTTTTGTGAGAGTTTGACCTACGTATACCTCAGTTCTATGGGTTTGTATTGCTAACCGATTATTACACTTTATTATTGGTGGCGCCATTCTCGCCACGTGAGCTAGTGGACTGTATTTTGCGGGGGATGAAGCTAAATGTTTCATATGACACTTTACACAACAAACAAGATAGATGATCGGGTTGCCGCGGAGGTGGTTTAGGCAGTGAATGCAACCCAAGAAATTAGGAGAGGATGCACTAACCTTTATGACGCCACGTGCTGTCGGAGCCGGTGCACCGGTCTTCTCTTCCTGGCTCAGGAGTTGCTGCCCACATCACTAAATCACTTGAGGGACACACGAGCGGCACAATCCGATCGGTAAAGGTCTATGAAAGCGGTTAAAATCCAACAAACATTATTAATTTCTGAGAGTCGCGCGCGCCGCCGCCATTGCTGATTCTAGTTCAAAACGGAAGACAAGATGCGGCTATTTTGACAATTGAGCGGGGCGAAAACCATTGCTATCTCACTCCAAAGGTAGTGCGGGAGGGAGATGGGTACAGGAAGCGTGTGTTCAGTGTCAATGATTTGAATTACTACTATTGAGCGAAAAAAAATACAAATTCTACTATCGGCGCAACCATTCCCCCCGGCTTGAAGGGTTACCTTCAAAACGAAAAATGTGGAACAAATCTAAAGTTTAATCTAAATCTAGGTTTGGGAAATAACAACTAAAATATAAACCTAGGTTTGAACTCGTGCCTACTGCTGGTTAGGCAGAGGGCAGAGGCGAACAACCGGGCGCAGATACGATCCTGTTGCGGTTTTAACCCGTACAACACGAGTTATCCCGCGGGAATCGGGAAAAACTTCCTCTACTACTCCTAGAGGCCAATGCAAAGGAGGCGCATTCCCAGTCATAAGGACTACCACCGTACCTACAGTAATTGGGTTAGATGGAGTATTCCATTTTTGACGCGACTGCAGCGTGTGCAAACAATCGGTTCTCCAACGATTCCAAAACGATTGGACTAATCTATCTAAAAGAGCGTGACGAGTTAGAAGGTGCATTCTATCGTCATCAACATCTATTGCGGGCAAATATTTTAGCGTACTTAAATCACCGGTCAACTCTATATGAACCGCGCGAGTTGTCATACAAATGAACAAACAAACATAAGCTTTCGTGGAGCGAATGACACGACCACGAGCAATAGTGACTTTGAAAGGCCCAGCAAAGTCTGTGCCGGTGTGTACGAAAGGTTTTGCGGATTGAACAACACGACAAGAGCGATGATCGGCCATTTCAGGCGCGATAAAACGCGGGCGGAGTTTAAAACAAGGTACACTTCTGTGTACTCTAGCGCGAATCAAATTACGAGCGGAAATTATCCAGTATTTCTGTCTCAAAATAGACATTAACTAATCGGGACCAGCGTGACAATTCACCTTATGATGATAATCTACTAACAAATCTAATACGTGGTCCTTACGCGGGAGAACTACTGGATGCCTTTGTTCAAATCCTAAACTTGAATTTCTCAAACGACCACCTACTCGAATGAGTCCATCTTCCAAAAATGGTTTCAAGTGTCGGAAAGAACGACTACAAGGTTTGTTAAATTCTAAATTTTTAAATTCAGAAGCAAAATAACACTTCTGCAACTCGCGAAGTATGACCAATTCAGCTTTATATAAATCAGCGGCGGTTATATGACCGCGCGTAGATAAAATTCTCAAAAATCGGCCTACATAAACAACACAACGCAACAGTCTCGACCAAGACGAGACGCGATTAGCCAACAACAAAATAAGGGACTCTTCACGCGGGACCGATACAACAAGCGAGTGCTTCTTCTCCTCGGGTGGTTCGGAAACCGTAGTGGGATTGAATTGACTAACTGGCCACTTATCTAACGCGGCATGAATCCAGGACGGTCCACTAAACCATAACGGGTGATCTAAAATTTGCGAAGGAAGCAATCCACGAGAGAGACAATCGGCTGGGTTGTCGGTGCCAGCAACGTGAAAGAGATTTTGTGGCGCTAATTCAGATTGAATTTTTGCCACTCTATTAGCGACGAATGTGTCCCAACGATGGGGCGAAGAGTGGGCCCAACACAAAGCGACTGTTGAGTCTGAAAAAGCTAAAATTCTACTAATATTAATGCGACACGGAAGTGCTAGTCTTAGCACTGCCATCCAAAACTACGCGGAGTTTAGTAGTAAGCTTATCTTCTCTAATAACTCCGTGGTGCGGGATAATGTACGAAGGCTGGGTCTCGTCAGTGTCCGCAGGCGCAGGTGAGATGTAACTTTTATCTAAATATTCGTTAACAACCTCATCATAGGCTTGCTTTAACTTTGGAGACGCCCGCATCTTTCGTTCTAAACAAAGAAAGCGTTTTTCAGCGGATACACGGGAGTCACCGAGCGAAAAAATATCTCCCTTGAGAGGGAGCGCGACAACATAACGACCCTGCTCATCACGAGTAGTCGTGCGACAATAAATCTCCTCAGCCATCTTGTCATCAGGGCTTAGGATAGGTGGGAAATTGACCTCTTCAATTTCCCAAGACTTGCGGAAGGTAGACTCCAGTGGCGGCTCGACGGTGCAACAGAACGAAGCAGTCGAGTGACTAAAACTATCTATAGAAGCGGGTGCGGAACCAATTATTACAAAACCAAGAACTGTTTCCAGTGCGTGCGGAGCGGGGTACGTCGGTCCCCCTTGAACCTTACGTGATAACTGGAGGTGCGGGAGAATCGAAGCGCCGATCAATATATCGACGACTCCAGGAACAGCGTAAGTCTCATCTGCTAAAGGCAAGTCTTTAAATTTCGTTAATAAAGACGTGTCAACCGGGACGTTAGGCAACTGTTCAGTTATTTTATCTGTAACGAGCGAATCCATGTCAAACCAAATATTATTATTAAAACGAGATCCAAACCTTGTTTTAACGGTGCCATGAACAGCTGACTGTAAACCTCCAAAACCCTTCACCACTGAGCGGGTTGAACGCTTATTAACATTGAAACCAAGACGTTGACAACAATCTTGAGTAATAAAATTACTTTGCGAAGCGCCATCTAATAGCGCTCGAACAATGTGCGGTTTACCTAATGCATCAACAATAATGACGCGAGCAGTCGCGAGAACAACAGTAGTGAGCGCAGCACTAGCGGACAACGAACACAAGGTGACGTCATTCGCAGCGGTCTCCGGGCGGGCCGGACCGCGCGCGAGCGCGGGCTGCGGCTGTGGCGCGCTATGCGACCGTGTGCCACCGCTCGACGAACCAACTGTGCTCACATTGGATGCGGCGTTACTATTTTCAAAATGGAGTAAAGTGTGGTGTCTCGCTGAACATTTGCGACAACTATTGCTACTATTACACAAAACAACGCGGTGTTTAGTACCGAGACAATTAAAACAAAAATTATTAGCGCGAACAAATTTATAACGATCATTAGGCGATAATTTTAGGAAACCCGGACACTTGTACAATTGCGAATGATGAGTATTACACAAAGAGCAAACAGGTGATTGTACATGTGCTGGTGCGGTATTAACATAAGTATGAGTTGACCTCAGTGACCTCGATGACGCATCTATTTTACGTTCGGAACTAACAACTTTCTTCGCGCCTTCATGTTTCGATGAAGAGCGTTGCAATATTTTTATATGCTCGCGAACAAAACTTTCTAAGTCTTCGAACTTAGGAATTTTATTGCCGCGATGATCCGACTCAAATAAACGAATGGTTTCGGAATCTAATTTCTTTAAACCCATATACAAAAATAAGAAGTCGCAGAGGTCTTCGATCTTTAGGTTCTTTACGGCGCGAACAGATGATGCGAAAGTATCAAGAAACTTCTCTAAGTTTTGATCGTTACATGCCGTAATGGATTTCAAATCAAACATCTGATCCAAATATGCGTTAGCTACCGATCTTTTATCCTCATACTTAGCTTTCAAAGTATTTAAAATTAAATTATAATTTTCGGCACTAAACGTAATTCCAGCGCAAACGGTTATAGCTTGACCAGTTAATTTTTCAACGAGATAATGCAATTTTTCGTGATCTGTCAACGAAACGTTCTTATCTATTGTATTCTCAAAACTATCTATAAATAAACACCAATTGCGGATGTTACCATCAAATTCGGGTATTTGAATTGGTGGCAACTTAGGTCGGTCGCGAGTGGGATTGGGTCGGTCAGACGGTTTCTCCAAACTCCTAGCGACGCGTTTGATACGACAATACAAATCGTCAAACGACGACAAGGCCTGATAACTCACTGAGTAATCGGGATTTAAATCTAACTCTAAAACGTTGATGTCATGTACTAAGGATTCGAAATCCGCGCGTAAACTATCTAAGTTTTCTATAGAACATAAGAACGAATCTCTAATAGCCAAATCAGAGGTTTTACGTGCATTATCACAAATCGATTGTACGCGAGAGTAAAGCATTTCTCTTTTAGCGTATAAAAGTTTCAATTGAACCCCACTACCGGTCCTACCAACCTTTGGGGACATTTTTACAACTAAATATCAAACTAAAGTTCGGTAAACAACAAATGAAATGACTTAATCTTAGCGGTGTAGAACAGCGACGCGGCGCGAGCGATATTCCGTAGGTAGGTAGGTACTTGTAACTGCGAGTGCAAGCTTGAACAAACGCGCATAACAACAACCAGATCGTACCTACGCGAGCTAGATCGCTGTCTAGGTTCAACTATTATTTCAGGGATTAAGTATTGCGTAATATCTATTCAAATTAAAATACTTTCGTATGAATTTGAATGAAATGCGAGCGAGGTATAACCGCGTACCTACCTATGTATGTATTAGACAACTTAGAAATTGAAACAAATAAAAACAAAAGCCAAATGCGTTAGGTATTACACTGTGCCTATGCACTAGGGTGTCTAGGATACCTAAGATCTAAACCTAAATGCCTAGATGCGGGGTTTTCTACTAAAATAACTAGGTATTTAGGTGCGGTGCGTTTATTCCCAATGGAATAAATGACAAAATACGAAACTACGACTAAGGATCGATACGATAAGAGAAATGCGAGCGAGGTATAACCGCGTACCTACTCATGTAGGTATTAGGTAAATACGATGCGAAACTAGCGGCGAACGGACAACTCAGAAATTGAAACAAATAAAAACAAAAGCCAAATGCGTTAGGTATTACAATGTGCCTATGCACTAGGGTGTCTAGGATACCTAAAATCTAAACCTAAATGCCTAGATGCCGGGTTTTCTACTAAAATAACTAGGTATTTAGGTGCGGTGCGTTTATTCCCAATGGAATAAATAACAAAATGCGAGCTACGACTAAGGATCCGGTACGATAAGGACCAAAAAGAATGTTGGCGCGATTCTCATGCCACCTGAGCTAGTGGACTGTATTTTGAGGGGGTGAAGCTAAATGTTTCATATGACACTTTACACAACAAACAAGATAGATGATCGGGTTGCTGCGGAGGTGGTTTAGGCAGTGAATGCAACCCAAGAAATTAGGAGAGGATGCACTAACCTTTATGACCCCACGTGCTGTCGGAGCCGGTGCACCGGTCTTCTCTTCCTGGCTCAGGAGTTGCTGCCCACATCACTAAATCACTTGAGGGACACACGAGCGGCACAATCCGATCGGTAAAGGTCTATGAAAGCGGTTAAAATCCAACAAACATTATTAATTTCTGAGAGTCGCGCGCGCCGCCGCCATTGCTGATTCTAGTTCAAAACGGAAGACAAGATGCGGCTATTTTGACAATTGAGCGGGGCGAAAACCATTGCTATCTCACTCCAAAGGTAGTGCGGGAGGGAGATGGGTACAGGAAGCGTGTGTTCAGTGTCAATGATTTGAATTACTACTATTGAGCGAAAAAAATACAAATTCTACTATCGGCGCAACCAATTATTATATGTATAATCAGATTTTGTGAACAGTGCATATTGAGTTTAACGTAACGACATCTTTTATAATATCATAACTTACCATCACCCAATATGTTTAAAAGCAAATAAATTCTATTTTTAACATCAAACTCCTTGTAACTATAAGTATTATTCCTAAAATGTAATAATTCACATTAAACTTTTTTGTTTTGCTTTTTAACATATTGGAAAATAAATACAAAAAGAAAATGTAACCATCACTACATTTTCTTTTTGTATTTATTTTTTCATATACCCACCTGTTCTTCTCACATGGGATAGACAAATTAACATTTGTAGATCACATTGACAGAGTGTGATTTTGGTACCATTTACAGAGTATCGTTTTTGTCCTATGTGCTGATACCAGGAACTGAATTGCTTGTGCCGACTGGTGGCGTGTTTGTAAAGCGTTCAACTGCTTGGGTTCAATCCCATCTCAGAGTAAACATGAGTATCTATTTATAATGGTTTGGGTGTTTCTACGTTTGATCCACTATGCATATACTGCAATATTTAATATTACAAGATATATATGAGTCTAGATAGGGTTGTTTAATCTGTCCTAAAATAGAAAATCCTGTAACACTTTCAAATCGAACCTAAAACCTTATTTACAATAGTCGATCTTACAATCACTACTTCATCTGCGATTACAATGATGCGTAATTTGACGATGGAACATGATTCATAGCAATAATGATATCTAAGTCACCCATAATACTCAGCCCATAAGTCTTTCCTTCAGGCTTACAGGCAGATCATAATTCTCCGCCGAGGATTGCCGCCTTGGGCAGTGTTCCTTTGCGGTTCAACGTCCGCGTGTCCTTGTGAGCCTGGGTGGGCAATTGATGTCATAACAAACACGACTCGAACAGCCCACTCATTTTACTTCACTCACAGCTTGTGTTTTCAGGCGAGAATCCCAAAATGTTAACGCAAGTTCTTCAGGTTCATTGAAAATAGAGTATGATTTGAGTTGCCAACTTTATTAATTACATAGAAAACTAGGCTGTATAAAAATTAAGGTACCATCATTTGCTTAGTGTTGATTTCCGGTAGCTTGTACAGTTTGTGAGAGACAATACAATGTAATATCTACGCACTATTTCTTACATACAACCTGTGACAATGGAATCATGCTCTTCCAATTAGTCCCAGCCTCTCCTTTCCTACATAGGACAACACGTGCAGGGCTTAGTTGTCACCCGCAAACGTGCAGAATATCCGATCAAGAATCAAGCGATTCGGAGACTCTTTCCATTGTCGCATCATTAAGGTCTGGAATTCCTTACCAGCTCACTTGTTTATTTTTTCCTACAGTCCCGGGTCCTTTAAACCGGGTGTGAAAAAGAATATGATGAGGCCGACAAGCTAAGTGTCATCAGTGTAATGTGGTATATGTGTGTCCTCTTTTTTGAAACTTTGCCTTCAGCTTACTATCAGGATAGGCGAAATTTAACTGACGAGTCTTATATTAAAAAAATCCCGAGGCCTTAAAATGAAGGTTAACATTTCCTATTTTTGGTTAAAAATTTTTTGGCTAAAAATAGTTAACTGGATATGGTTTAAGAAGATAAGGAGTAAACAGTAAACACACAGACCACGAATAGGTACTAAACTCACCTCATACTTTCGGCGAAATACTGGCAGGTATGATTTTTTTAAATACTGGCGGTATTTGAGTTCCACGTTTAAAAACAGTATTTCAATTTCATAATCGAAGAAATGAGGCGGGTCGGGACGCACCCACTGTGAAAAACTTAGTATTCCGCTTCGCTCCCGGCCAAGACGCAACATCATTTGAATTCACAATAAAAAAACAATTTTAACGTTAGGATGAAAAGAAATTCATTTCAATTTTATAATTAAAGAAATAACTACTTTTTTATATTCCTCCGTGCACTTCCGAAGGTTGCTCAAAGAAATCTCAACTTTGAAATAAGCTCGCGTTTGTACGATATAATTTCATTAGATGGTTCATGAAATACATTAAAATAGGTGAATAAGAAATATTTCAATCATCATCCCCCTTATGGTTATTCTTGTTCAGTTTGTTGACTTGTACGAAAGCAATTGACGCCTGATCTCCCAATCAGTACCTCTCAAAGCCAGTACCAAAACCTCGTCCGTTAAGAGAGTGCACCAACAAACAGATGAGCTTGACTTGAGTCCCGAATGGGTTGGTTTATCATGCGTGCACTATCATAAACACGATTATAATTTTACAATTCAAAGATATCTTCAATCAATCTGTCTGCGAATAAAATATGCTTTTGGGTGGAGTAAAATAGAACCATTCCGCCTCTTCCTGTGGGTGGAGTATTCGACAGTAAATATACACCCTGTGATGGTGACCAATGGATTTACCGACGTAAATATACACATATACATCCTAATATAATAAAGCTTAAGAGTTTGTTTGTTTAAAAGCGTTCGACTTGAAAAAGTCTTTTGTGTTGAATAGTCCGTTTATCGACGAAGGTTATAGGCTATATAACATCACGCTGCTGCTTAAAGGATTGGGGTAGTGATCATAAATGTCAATATTACTGGCCCAAAGGGATGATATGGGGTTTGAAAATATGCCTCGAGTAAAGCTGGGCTGATAAGCTAGCTTATGTATAAAACAGTGGCGAGGTGTCTCTATAACTCGATTCCTGCTGGCTACCTAAAGTGTCGCATGGCGCATGACAAACTAAATCAGAGTAAGTTAATTTTTGTACCGCCATTCCTTTTAAAAATGTCCACCCTTTGTCATTGATATCAAATATCTTATCCGATAACCGAGAGCCAACCCAATGTATTAGGCATGTATGTAGGGTAGCCAGAGCGAACTGGAGGGTTTGTGCTGTCAGTCTAAAGGCTGGCCCTGTTTTGTGTTCTATACTGACGGCACAGAAACTCTGTGCTTATACAGTCGGCAGCGCGAGTGTGTCTACTCTTGTGTTAGGTGTCCATAGGCCAGGGTAACCACTTTCCATCAGGTGGGCCGTGTGCTTGTCTGCCACCTAAGTGGTATAAAAAAAATCTATTAACCGCCAAGTTAGGTTTATCCTCGGCAAATAAAAGTGCAGCCTACCGCACTGTCCTCGCGCCGCTGACCCAAAAACAACAGTTCAAGATCACTATCCAGGGGCATTATTCTGTACCCTCATGCTGCTTGATCAACCGTAACCCACCTGAGAATTAATTTACTTGGTATAATTTTACACCAGTTTTTTATACCAGCTACTCCACTTAGATGGCTGATGGCCGACAATTACGGTCCACCTGATTCCATTTGTTTATCGCGGCCTATGGACGTGTTCAATGCCAGAGATGTCACACTTGTGCTGCCAACAATGTAGAAAAGCGGCGGAAGCTTAATGGTTAAGGAGTCGGCCTTACGACCATGGGTTCCTGGGTACGAATACTGGCCATTACATTGTCGACGTGAACGCACTCCTAGCACAAGCAATTTAGTTTAGTTGGAGGGGTTAGAGGGAATATTAGTAATTGCGATTCATTTTAAGAAAAAAAAGAAACCTAACGCCGTTCTTGAAGAACCCCATATTTTTGTCTCTTCTTTCATCTTTTATGTTAACTGATTAAAATGTATGTCTGCTTACGTTACAACTGTATTTAAAACTCATTGTAAAATAGAATAATGCCTCTGCTTGTCAACGAGTAAACATGTTCGCTAACACGGTGAGCGGTGCGCGAGGTTACGATACTCAAGTAGAATAAGGGCCCAGACGCGATTGTTTTATCATTATGGAGATGAAATTCCATGGTACATGATTTAAAATCTATTTTGAAGTTAAAAAGTCAACCACATCCCAGGAGACGACCTTGGATGCGGCCTGTGTTAACGTAAAGATGATGATGATGAGAAAAGTCAACCTACTCGAACGATCCCATGACGAGTCTCTTTCAAGTGAGACTACTCATGTCGATTGAACTATCTATATCTACTCTCATACTGAAATGTACACATTAAAAAAATTATAACATGGCTTTGATGAGGGTTTTTCATTAGTGAAGTATTAGAAAATTACATTAGTGCACAGCTCTTTCATGGCAATCATTATTATTATCTTTTTCTATTAAATTGAACTTCAGCTGGATTTGGTCTACATAGCCTGTGGAAGCTGTGCAACACGCATGCACATTAATTTTGGCTCTCAGCCTTTCTGTCATTTTATGCGAATTAGACATGTTAATTATTTAACTTGAAGGATAAAAATGTCTGGTTTGAGTATGGCGCAGGCCACTCATTATTATCAAATTTATCTTTCGATAAACTATTTTACTATAAAGTTTTTTGTAATTGTTTATTGTAACATAATACAAAATGTACCTTCGTCCACTTTTAGCCTTAAGGAAAGAGTGTAAATTGATTTTTTTTAAATGCTGCAGTGGAGTGTGTCTTTTCGTTTCTTCTCCACTAGCGCCTAGTAAGTGATGGTAAACTTAGCTCAAGTAGAATTATTATGGTCGTCAATAAGATAAAAAAAAATATTTAAATTATCCAATATTGAAAATAAATTACTTTAACTTTGACTATTTAATGGGATCGAAATAAAGTAGTGTTTTTTTATACCCCGTAAGCACAGAGTTTCTGTGCCGTCAGTGTAGAGGACAAAGCAGGACAAGCCTTTAGTCATCCCACTGACAGCACAAATTCTCCAGTGAGCTCTGGCTACCCTACTCACCGCTGGGAACACAACACGAAGTTATTATAACCGCGGTATTCTGTACGGAGGTACTTCCCCAGTCGGACTGCTCAATTGGGCGGAAATACCGCCGTGTCCTACCTCCTATATAATTTGGAAACTGCACATAATTTGGTCTGAAAACATTCGTGTGATACTATTAAAAACCTCGCCTACGGCTTGTTTTAGTTATTCGTATTCGTATTTTAAGAACCCTCAATATGCAACAGTTTCATAAACGACTATTAATGAATATTATAATATGTTAACAAATTTTCACAGCAACTCTTAAACACAATATCACTAAAGCCAGACTAGGTAATTAGTTGAAGTCGTAGCTCGAGAGGCTTTATTCAAGAGGTGTGTGATAATACTGTATTAAGATTATTTGTTCTACTGTAAATTAATATAAGATATTATAGTATTATTAAATTTTATACGAACAATCCTAACAGATTTTGGGTGATTTTCGGTACTCCAGTAAGAAAAGGAGTGACATAAATAGTTATAACACTAGATTTATATCAATAGGTTCACATACCTGCTTGTGTCCCGAGATCTTAAATCGTACACACACATATTGAGTGTGTAATGATTGATTGATTTTTGATGAATTGAAATTGAATGGTAATTAATTTCCGCTGTATTTTATTTTTCGCCTGAGCGGTTTCACCTCACGGCTTTCTCAAAAGTTTGTATTAGCGGTTGTAAAGTTATTCTACATGTATGTAGTTACAAATTTATGTATACCAGCTATAACTAATAATATTGAATTTTCCCAAAATAAAATGTTTCTAAAATAGTTTTTATTTTTATCGCCAGCTTGACTTCACCTCGCCTGAAGGTAAGCAAAGGCAAAGTCTCAAGAAAGAGGGTCGCCATTACAGACACTAAGTGTTACAATGGTGGCACTCAGCTTGGTGGTCTCATCAGATGCTTTTTCCCGCCTCGCTTAAAGGCACTGGGACTGTAGGAAGAAGGAAACACGTGTGTTGGTAACGAATTGCAGGTCTTGGTGGTGCGGCAAAGAACTCTGAACCGCTTGGTTCTTGCTCGTATATTCTGCACAGTGTGTTCCGTTATTTCTATTAAATTCGAGAATGCCGTGAGTTAACGCAGGTCAGGTGAAAAATAAAATACAGTAGAAAAGTACAGTGTATTATTCAATATACTAGTACCGTGTTATCTTCAGATAATTTACTAATGCTACATTAACAGTGATCACCATAAGAGACATTGTAATTTATATGAAAATTTTATGTCGAGGAAACCCTAACTGTCGCCAACCAGCTACTAACATCTTTCTAGCTGAACTTCGAGACTTAGGACCTCATGCGAAACCGTAGCACTCAATCAATCAATCAATTCGTCTATCACAGCTCACTGCTGGACATAAGTCACTCCCAAGGCACGTCTTGTGACATAATCTAGAACATTCCCACTTCTCACCTCTAAATACACTCATCCATCACTAAGTGCACTTGTCGGTATAACAATTTTCTTGTTAGTTAACTCTTCCGGTGCGTGGCAATATAAAGTGCTTGTTTCCTCCTGTATACACTGCAGTACCTTGACCCTTTGAGTCTTTTAGAGGTACTCAAGTCTTACTTTTTACAAAACTTGTGACACAAAAATGGCCCTTTGCCCAATATCTGTAAATTTAGGACTGCTTCACCAAGTATTTTACACGCCTCTGCTGTTGTAGCCATTTGGACAAGATCAATTTAGTACCGATTTTTATCCCTTATTATCCTACAAGTCTGATTCTCTGTTGAACTCTCTCATCAAGATACTGCAAGGCTTACTGGAGCGCTGATCAACCGTCTGGGTAACAGTGATAGTCAGGTCAGATTTGAAAAGCAAGTTGGGATAAAAATAAGGTCTGGTCGTAGATTACCGACTTTGAAATAAAATATACTTTTTACAGACTTCTACAGTATGTAGATATACTTTAATAGAATATTTCAAAAGAGCGCAAAATGGTTCTATCTTTAAACTATCTCAGATACTAAGAACTTCACCGGCTCTTGAAATACGATATTAAAGGCTAATCCGTCTGAGCCGATATCAATCAAAGTCGGTTTCCTTACAATAGTTGACAATAGTGTCGCGCAGGATAGAATCACCTGCAATGAAATTGACGGAGAGCGCAGATTTTCTTGTTCGTCCATTGAACTGTTTTGAAAAGTTAGATGTTGAAATTTTTTATTGAAGTGACAATTTCTTTAGTCGCTTTAGAGACGGTTTTCATTTCTGTCAGCATTCCTGGAGTGCCATTTTTTAATATTAAGCACATAATTTTTGTTAGAAAAGAAATATTATACATAATGATTCATTTAGATAATTAAATACTTCAGCCTATCTACGAAAACAATAAAGCTATGTCGCGGACACTTAGATAATGTAATTTAAATGTATTTATTTACTTCAAAATATTGTAAAGGCAGATATACTGTTTAGGTTGATGTCCTGAACAGGGCAATTCATGAAATATAATTTTATAACTTAGTTAAAAAAGCTATTGACAAATTGAATTATAAAAGAGTCATTTTATTTAAGTTTCGCACATTTTATTGCATTATTTGGTTCTTGTAATTACTTATACTTTGACCAGGCTCTGTCTGGACAAGAATTAGTGCTAGGTAAGGTAAGGTCCAGCAGTGGACTGCGATATGCTTATTGATTGATTGAAGGTAAGGTTACGTACGTATTTTTTATTGTATTTGATTTTAGAGCATCTTCAATCTATGTGATTTCAAAGCTTTAAACCGTGGAATTAACTGCTTGCACCTGCAATTCCCGAATCTTGCTGGTGAGTTCACTTGGCCCCATGGGTCTAGGGCCCCATATATGATGATGAAGTTTTCCAAAGTCTCTATGGTTCACCAATTTTTATTTAAGCAAGTCAACATTTTATTTCTCTAGAGGAAATTCATAAAACTCCTTTCAACTTTAAAGCATCCTTATTAAAGTGAGACCGGAGACGTCGCGGTTGGCACAAAGAGACAGGAATCGTACGAAACACATAAAGTATTGAAACTATAAAAGTTTTAGCAAGTTTTATTGCCCGAAGTTCCGAAAATAACTTCCAGTCTTATTTAAACTTTAAAGTAACTACAAATATAAACATAGGGTATCGTGGGGTGAGAATCTTGTTCTTGGCGTAGGTACTGATATTTATTCCCGCGGGGGTAGGAGTTTATTAGTTCTTTTTTATTTATCGGGGGCAAAATTCTCACGGATAGCTGGAGCTGGCGGGGGTGGTTGTGTTGGACTCGAACCAACTAAAACGCACATCAGTTTCAGTTGCTGGAGGTGAGATTGCCGGAGACATAATATCTTTATGTATACACTCCGGCTAACCCAGAGCCACCTCTTTCGAGCTGATCCCCTCCGGTCGTGGGTACTACGTTGTCCTCCCCGGGGATAGGGACTATATTGACCAATATGCTAGGGTACTTTCGGATCGTGACTAGCGAATACAAGTTATGCTGAACAGCTTCACAGTGTTGTGGTACATTAGCCATTGTTGCTTACTTATTGAGTTTCCTTAGGCTTGTCAGAAGATGGAGCCATGGAGGTCCAGTTACTAAATATAATATTAATCTAGATTTTATTTTTTTGACGTTTTGCCAGTGCACCCGTTAAGGGTTTATGCAGAGTAAAGTATTCGCGACTATGACTTTGTGTTTACATATTCCATGCTTACATCGACATGGTGTCGTAGTAGCATAATATAGTGATAACATAGTCTGTACAAGCCGCGTGGTTCCCGGGAGAGTAGAATTTGGACCACCTGATCTTCCCATGGGGTGTCGTACAAGGCGACTAAGGGGTATGTATGATTAACATCAGACATATATATACAGCCCAGACACCGCCTCAAATGCTGGGCTCGAGTCAATAATATTGCACAGAAAACGGCAATAGGCTCACCCCCTATTATATGGGACCGAACAATGATTGATGTGCCTAGCTCTCCGAGGATAAAGGTGTGATTATATGTATTTTAATAATGGCTGATTATAATCTTACTGCTTGCCAAAATTGGATAAATTGTGAATCACAATTTGCAACGCTTTTGCTAGTATTACTGCAGATATATTTATCTTCCAACATCATTTTTAAGACTGCCCAGTATTATATTACTTGCTGATCAATTTAGTTATTTTTGCCGACCACTAGAAACAGATCAATTCACTTTGTTTGCTGACAAAACATTCTGGAGTTGATCAAACTTCTTATATTCGCAGACCATTGATTGATGGCCACAATAATAGCAATGTTTGCGTTCAATGATTTTTAGTTTTGTTGCTAACGGATTTCCGTTGGGTTGAAGATTATTTAAAAAAAAAAACAATTTTATATTGTTAGGTATTTTGAAACCTATTATTTTTTATTGTTAAGGTATGTTTCCAAGTCGACTGCATGCGACAACTGCCACCACATGCAACACATACTTTACCTCACAGATATTCGTGGTCTACATACATTACTTGTTAAACTTCGATACGGATAAAGTGGACCATTGAGAAGTTGCTGCCGTATGCGGTTGGCTTCAGAATCATATCTTTATGCTCCTTTTCCAGGAGTCATCTCCCAACTCCAAGAAGAAAGCCCCAGCTTTATCCATCAAGAGCAGTTATACCAGTTTGTCAGTGAAGTTGGTTTGTTACCACAGGTCTTAATAAGACCTGCTTCGAACTGAAACTCAGTCTTTGCAGGGTCCCTGTAAGGACAGGTCTGTCACCTATTAAGTATAAAAAAGGTTTTATACTACTTAGGTGACAGACAAGCACACGGCCCACCTGAAGGGAAGTGGTTACCGTGGCCTATGGACATGTGCAATGCCAGGGGCGTAACACTCGCACTGCCGACCCTGAAGAAACCTTATAATGCCCCTCATGAAGAACCCCATATTGTAGGCACTTGGAAAAATTGCAGGGGGAAGTTTATTCCACAGCTTGAGTGTGCGTAGGATGATGTTTCTTTCATACCGTACAGTGCGCAGCGTCTCAGATCTCATTGTGTGGGGATGAATTCCCTGCCTACGGCGAACGGTGTTATGATAGAATGTAGTTGTAGGCATAATGTCAAACAATTCATCTGAGCACAAACCATTGTACAGGCGGTAGAACACACAAAGCGGTGCAAAGTCCCTCCTAAGGCTGAGAGGTTCCACATCACCAGCGAGTATGGGATTGTCGACTAGCCTCAATGCCCGTCATTGCACCGAGTCTAAGTGGTCATGCTGTCAATAGGCCACGGTAACCACTTTCCATCAGGTGGACCATGTGTGTATCTGCCGCCTAAATTATATAAAGCCCATTTGTTCACTACCCTCTTTACTATTTAGTGAGTAGATATATTATATTAGACCTGAGAAATACTCTTTTTTGGAAAATATGAAATAGGAAATTCAATTTGTGTACTAGGGTTGCTATGTAATAAAATACCAAGGATATTTTTTACAATATTTTTATTTATTTTACATACATAGTGTCTGCTTGTAAGGTTAATATTATTCATTATGAATTTATCTAAGCTTTAACAGCAAAAACAACTATATTTCCAATCACGGCTAGGAAACACACAGATTTATTTTTGTTTATTCTGAATATTATTATTTGTTAAAAGATTTATGTAACTTACAACAAACCGCAGTCATTAAACAATAGAATCTTTATTATTATAATGTTTAAAAAAGTAACCGAAACTTTTAATTGCTTGAATTAGGAGTTGGTTCAGGTAGGTAGTGTAATTGTTAAGATTCGAACCCCGGACCCCTTCAATCGTTCGGCCGATTAATATTTAAAAATTTACTTCAGAAGTTATATCCGTATGTATTGTATTGTAGTCTGTGGTCTGTTGTATAAAATACGAATCTTAGTTTTTTGTATAGATTTAATCTTTAATGAAATTAATACTTTTAATGATACATATATATATGTGAATTGTTTTAATATTTGAATGTATTGAAACAAATAAATGTAAATATGCTTAAAAATATTAATAACACTAAATGTAAAACGTTTGGAGTTACTTGAGTAGTGCTAACATACAAAAATCGGCACTATTAAATTATTGCAAATATCATAATAGCTAACACTTTCGCTTAAAATATTTATACCTAGTTTCAAACTAAAACATCAGAACTGACTAGTAGAGTCAGTTAAAATAAAAACAACTTCAAAAATAACAACATAACAATCAAAAAATTTATAAATATAAGCAACTGATTTATTTTACCAATAAAGAAACAATTTTTTTTAACAATAACATAAAATGAATGATTCATTTATTTTATGTTCATTATATTTGTATTGTTACTAACACACATTGAAAAGGATATTTTGCTTTACTAATCATTATTTAATGTAAATTTCTATAGTATAGTGTAACAATGATTGATAGTTGAATGCAGGGAGAACAACGTACCATATCAAATGCTAAGACAACCACTACGGCTCGTGAGTCGTGGGCATACCCAGTATAGAGTGTGAGCTGTACTAAAAGGGACTAATCTATCTCAGCAATACTTATATTTATATCTGGGATATAAATTATAATATATAATGTGTACGTATATTGTAAATGTATCTAAGGTAAAGATTTTAATGTGGTGTTTTATTAAAAATTACACTTATCTTTTATTGTTACAAAATATAAATATATTTCATAGATCATTCCATATTATACAAAAAAATTAAGTGACATAATAAGTTACAGAAAATATATAAATGGAAGTTTTATAAAAATGGTTGTCGTTGATTAAAAAATATGTACCTAGTTAATTTTAAAATTGCAAATTTTTAAAACTGTCTCAGAAAAATGTTTCGGACATTTTATAACCGACTTCGAAACTAGGAAGTTCCTTTATATTGATATGTTGGTAAATTGTACGGCGTAGAATCAAAGTTTCATATGTCAAAAATTGCTTTTGTTCACATTATATAGGAATCTTGTGTTGATTGATTAGATGAAACTAATTATTTGATTTATAAGCATTCTATAAACATCTATTCATAGACAAAGTACGAAAAGATCTTTTTAATTTGTATTATGGTCATAAACCAAATTAGTAGTCCTTTCTAAAAAGCTTACTAATCTCTAAAAGTCGTCTAATATTGTTTAGTACATCAACTATTTTTATACATAAATTTACAGTATGACTTATACATGTATATAGGTCTATAACGACTATACTAAAAGCATATTTATATTATACACTACATGTCTAAACCATTCTTAATGAAAAATGTATTACATTTTTGTCGTAACATTAAACAGTTTACGAATACATGAAGAAATATTTCGTTTTATGAAATTTTATAAATTTAGTGTCTAAAATCAGGTCTCACATTATTATTAAAATTAATATTTATTAACCACTATTATATCTAACACCAAACACGGCAAATAAATAACAGCAATATGGTACAGAAATGCGTTTATTATTATTATTTAAATAAATGAAATAGTAACTACATTATTATTGTTCTATTCAAAATGCGTCTTTAGTTGGTATGTATACTTAGTATTTATTTACAAATTTTAATTATTAGACAAAACACCAATTGCTTTGTGTATAAATATACTGTATAATAGAACAATTTTTAATATAAAACAACAAATGTCATCGACATTTTAATAGAAGTATAAGACTAGTATAGTTTAGATAGTATATATATTATGTTTTTTTAAACACGCGTTTTACTAGAGGCTTAATATTCGTTTTTAAATTATCAAGCTTCAAACCTTTTGTTTGTTTGACTTATAAGTCAAGAGGTGTAGGAAATTAAGAATAAAGAACTAAGAAAGCTAGTTAAATCACTTTACTGCATACAGAACAACGTCTTTCCAAATAGCAAATTCTAATCTCTGCAGGAGCACATATTATTAGGTGTATTAGTGCAATCTGTGATCCATGTCACTAAAATTTGCTAAAGAGCATAGCCAAAATAACATTGGAAATCTTTTAGGAAGCCGTAAGATGAAACCGGTTAGGTCCAATAATAAATACCGTGGAAAAAGTACAAGTAATTTCTAAATGTGTGTAATCTAAAAGTATCTTCACACATCACTGGTTAGGTAACTAGAAAATTTTATACCTATGTGAAAAATTTACAAAATATTTTAGGGTAACTAGGATTTTTTTTTAATTTTTGTGGTTAAGCCTCAAGTAAAAATTGTATTAGTAACAGTATTACCAATATTATATTAGTGTTCCTTAAGAATATTTTTAAAATTATAATATATGTAAGACATAATTCCTACATGTATGTACGAGAACTATTTATGTTCTAGTTATACAGCCACTCATTAAAAAATATACCTAATCAATAATTTCTTTTCATATACTAATAATATATCATGAAAAATCTGATTAATTTGAAGTCCTGTTATTCCCAATTTTTGTACAGTTGATTAAAATACGGCATAATTAACTTTCATATCATAAACATAACATTATTAGATAGTTAATATGTAAAAACAAATCCTGGAAATCTTGTAGTATCTATTGAATATAACTAATTGTCAATTTCCTGTACTGTCAAATTGTCAAAAATTGGGTAAACGGTCTGAAATATTTTATTATAAAATCCTGGCAATTTTACAGTTTTCATTTATAATATCGGCTGCCTGCAGCTTTATAAGATCAAAACTATACATTCGCTAGATTCTTTTTCAACGTGACATACATGCTCAGCATGATTCTACACGCTAGGTATATGCTATATACATATTGCCATCTTCTCGTTCACTATATATTGCATATTTAGAGATCAACCTACGAAGACAAACGATATACATCTTTGAAAGTTTTCATGATTAGATCTTCTAGTAAAAACAAGCAATTTTACCTATACACACAAAATAATGGGAAGCTTAAAATAACAGGCAGGTTACAAAAATAATTCGATAAGCTAGGGTTAAGCTTAAAATTACAAAAATAGTCGAATTCAAAATCCTTTTCAATTATCACACGAATTACCCTTTTGAAGGAGTTTCACGCAATTTTTATCAGTCTTGCAAGCTTCGACTTTGTCATGATATACTACTTGAAAAAAAAACACATGTGTAATACTTACAGCAGTGCCTATTACAAAATCAATCTTATTAAAATGCGTGAAAGTTTGAAATCCTAAAATATCGTATTTGGCGTTAGCAGTAGAAAAATATTTTTATTTCCCTGTACAGTCAACGACAAACAGTTCTAGATACTTAAAAAAGATTTTATAGTGAAATGCAACAGTAAATAAATTTTATGAATAAATATTTTAGTAACTCAAAGATAAAGTTAGTATGATGCTTAATATTTTATCCATTATTTTCTGAATGTGTGTGTGATGTGTATGCAGCTATTTTTGTCGTTGATTGTACTTTTTGTTAAAATAAAAATTATTATGACCTATTTCTATCATATGTATGAGAATGTTATCTTGATGAGATTGAGATATTAATGGTCCTACCACTCTAAATCGAATACACACCCAGATTCGATCTAGAGCGATATACGTACTAATTGATGAAATTTTTAATGGATTCCAGGCACAAACAGACACACTTTATCTATAAGGTTTCATTATGAGGTATTTTATTTATTATGAGTATAATATTTAGTGTGTGGTGAAAATGTATATAATTATATTATATTATAGTTATATATTATTATTTGATAGAAAGCCAAATGAAGTATCGATGATAAACTGTAAATATACAAGTAGATTTTATGTAATAATATGATATGAAGATGATAAATTTTACTGAATATTTATAACATGAATATAATATTGTTATTATTTCAATTGTCCTACATACGTTTTAGAATACTTATTTAATTTCTCCCAAAATATTTGTTATTCATGTACTTAACTAATTTATCTATAACTATTATTATTATTAATATTATTTATTTGTTGTTTTGTGCATTATAAGCGGCTATTGGCCTATGCTGTGCGCAGTCGCCGTTTTAATAACGAAAAATCACTAAAAATGAAGTTATTATTATTGTTTATTAATTATCACTTCACTAAATAAGTGCTGTAATAATAGGACACTAAAAAGGGGATTCTACTTTTTTAATACAAACGCATTTCAGACGAATAAATTAAACACATATCTGGGGTATAATTACCAATCTTTTCAGATACATGATAAATTAATAAAGGTTTTTACATTAAAAGAAAATAGATTAGTAGGTATATTGTATATTTGTAGATTTATTTTTTAGAAGCACGGGTGCAAAGCGAAATTTAATGAACTGAAAGGCGTACTCTCAACCATAAATAACAGTTAACTTTTAATTGCACGACGACAAATTAAAAAATACACGATATTTTGTTAAAAAATAAAAAATCATTTCCTTCAACATTTATAACCAGTGTCACTTAGAGAGATGCAAGAATTATATCGCTACCCTATAAAACTACTCTGGTATTTTAAGTTATAATAGATAAAATAATCTCTCATACATTATATTATTTATATAATGTTTATATGAACTCTGATAACACTTTTTTGTGCAATCATATTAAATGTGTTTTAGTATAAATTGCAGCAGTTTTGCTGATAATTTTAGTTTCAACAACGACAAAATATATTCGCAATTATGTAGTCATTCAGTGTAGAATGCATAAAACCAAAATGGGAATACAACAACCAAGTAGTACTGAATAATAGGAATCGCTATCAACAAGAACAATAAAATTCTAGCCTCATTTTTAGTGAACTTAAAAACAAAATTCATTGCTCGCGCAACAATTGTAATAAGTAACCTTATCTCTATAGTTAGCAGATTATAGATGTTCTAAATTCGCTATTTTCGTATGAAATCAATATCATAGATATATTATATTATTTATTGTTTAAATAGAAATTCAAATTTTGAAATTCTTGTTTTATGAGAATTTTATAATACCTACGTATCATAAATTTCTCATAAAACGAGAATTTTTGAGGAAATAAATTGTGACGTGGAAATAATAAGTGGGTAATTTTTTTTTGCAATATGATTGAAAATGAGAATATACTATAATGTGATAAACAGAGGTAACATTTTGAAAACTTATGTTCTATTATTTTTGTTTTATATTTTTGTACTGTAGTTTTCAATTTCATGTAAAAAAAGTAAATTAATTTACAAAAATGCATTTTTTTTTATTTTATATTATTCGTTTTGTTAGAAACATTAATCATTTAAATATTTATTACTTTAAAATAGATATGAAGGTTTCTATTGTTGACAAATTAAAAATTAATTTGTAAAAGAAATATACATTTCACAGATATAAAGATTTACTAAATTATAAAATCTTCTTATCTTTACAAAAACTTTGTGCTCGATGTGCGCTTCCTCGGTACGCTCCTAATAATTACAGTCAGTGTAAAAATAAAATTTCCTTAAAACATTTTAACCAACTTACGTATAAAAGTTACAAGTTATAACTACTAGCATAATAAAACACTGATTATGTTCACTTATTTATCCTATACCTTATTTTGAGGGTTGCAAAATTTTGTTCTCGCACAAGACAACACCAAACTGTCAAAATAAAAACGTACAATAGAAAATGTCGTATCATGTCGATATGCTGAGACGCGTCGCTAGGCCTGGGCGCTCGGCACCAGCACCTGACGCAAGGCCGCCCAGGGCTCTGAGTACAGATTCCAAACAGTGCCTCCAAAATCATTACACTCCCGTGTGGTTGAAGATAAATGACACCGCATTCTTGTCCACGGGAGGCGACCGTCGAGTGATTGATGGATGATTATTATTATTATAATGCCAAGATTTTCTCGTCGAAGTACTTGAAGATTGTAAGGCAATTGTTTCGTAATATCGCAGTCTCCCGCAGCACTTTCTACTCTTTACGATGGCCACGAACCCTTTGCGATACTTCTTGTTGAAGAATGCGTATAGAATTGGATTTATGCATGAGTTAGACGACCCCAGCCATTGTGCTATGGGTGTTACAATAGGAAATAAGTCCTCTTCCCACTTTTGGATTGGTCCTCCAAGCTTTATTCTTGCGAAGATGAGGTATAACGGTAACCATGATATTACGAAAAGTATTACGACAGCAACCAACATCTTGACTACCTTAACTTTGGACTTTTGTTGCATTCTTTCCATCTGTGCATCTTGAGTGTCAGTAGGGATATTTCTTCTCCAGACTTTGATCCAGATAAAGAAGTAGCACATGGATATGAGGACCATAGGGAGTATGTAGCAAAAAAGTAGATTTCCAATCACGAAATATAAGATTTCACTCAAGGGGTTCGGCCATACATCCAAGCAGAGCCGGACGTTGGGGTTATCGTCAAAGACGACCACCAAATCGAAGAAGAAGACCCACGGTGTGGTGACGACGATAGCGAAGATCCAAATGAAGACTATCAGCATTCTGGCACGGCGCTTCGTGATTTGGCATTTCAACGGCCACCAAATAGCCAGAAACCTGTAACAAAGAAAACATGGTGTTAAAAACTTACAAGTGCTAATATAATTCATTTCTGTTACACAGAATTGGCAAATCTCAAAAAGGTATATTCTCAAAACAATTTAAAATTAAACCTTTTAGAAAGTCTTGAAACTGTGAAATCATATAATTAAACATCAAGAGGGTTTATTCTATTTATGTTGTCAAATTCAAAGAAAGAGAAAATTATGGAAGCTATTTCAAGTTAATTTAAAATCACGAATATCAACTGCTTTCTTGATTTGTTTAACGAATATGGTATCTTGGTAGCTTTTATGTCTATGTTCCAATAAAATATTGACAGACAAAATATTACAGATGAGATATGCTTAACAATGTAGGTTACCTAAAATTATTATAACCGATAAAGTTACTGAATCACGCCAGAATGGCTGAACGGATCTTGATAAACGGCACAAATAGATTATAGTCTCTGAGTCATTAGTTGATTCCTTGTTCTAAGGAAAAGTAAACAAGTAAAAATCTTTATAAAAGTGCTTCACTAGTATTGTAAACTCCCCAAGAACAATAAAAATGTCAAAAACAATATACTAAACCGTTCCTTTTAAAAGCAATAGCCAATACGGAGTCTAAAAAACAAGAAAAAGAAATGCTACGTTGGTAATTACGGGAAGCAGGGAGATATCATGCGGATGATGGGGAGCCACTCAAGTACGAGCAAGTTAACCGTCTGATAGATTAATTAGATAGCGGCAAAAACAGGGTTGTTATGGAAATTAGGAACTCTGAGACTTTCTGAGATATTTTTTCCTACTCTGTTATATGCAAGATGGTTTTTTTTTGAATTGAGAACCAGTTGCGGATTACATAGTAAAAGGCGAAAGATTTATGCGTTATGAAGGGAAATACATAGTATTTTTCAAAATTGTAACGCTACTTTCGGCTTTTTGATCTTCTATTTTGGTATAGGTACGCAAAGTGTTTTTTGCCTCATATATTATATTATTAGTTGGAAAAATGGTTCAGTTGGTGGTAGTGTGTATATATACAGAGTGTCTGTGCCGTCAGTGTAGCCGTCAGTGTAGAGGACGAGCCTTTAGTCATCCCACTGACAGCACAAATTCTTGAGTGAGCTCCAGTCAGAAAGCCAGTGAGCGTATATTTACACATGTCTCTATATATATCTTTTTATCCTCAGTGAAACGAAGCGTTTTATTCACTTTTTTTAAGAATCACGGACCCTTTATCGTGTGTCAATGTTATAAAATATTTCTCACCTCTTCGATGAAATAATCATGTACCTACGTATAAAAATAATACAACGTATAATCTAATATTTACTCTATATTCAAAATATGACATAAAAGATCTGTAATAATTATGTTTCCATTTTTGGCAACCATTTACCTAATCAAGGCCACAGAATTTATACGCCAGCCAGAATAAAAATGAGTGTGATAAATGGCTCCCAGTTCTC
This sequence comes from Eilema griseolum, assembly GCA_963662185.1. Lineage (NCBI taxonomy): Eukaryota > Metazoa > Arthropoda > Insecta > Lepidoptera > Erebidae > Eilema > Eilema griseolum. The sequence goes on from OY759242.1 coordinate 890,814, forward strand.
TAAGGCAATTAGGAAGTTGTTTTCACAAAGCTTAATATTTGGTGAAGCTGTGTTTATTTCCATGTCACTTGATTTAGTTTCCACGCCACTTGTTTCGATTTAAATAATGTTATGATAAATATTGAGCATAGTAGGTATTGGGATAAACCAAGGCATAGAGATTTTTCCTACGAAATTAGAAATCGTTCGACTAGAAAACTACATACACTACGATAAATCAAAGATAAAATATTACTTTTTTCTGTAGTGTTTTTGGTAAATTCCCTTGTCTAAGGTATTATGTATTTACGTAACTCCAAAGAAATATGTTGAGACATAATTTGTTAACAGTTTTTGGTTACATGTAATATAGATAGTATTGAATATTTGATCCTACATATTGGTTTGATAAAAATAATTTATTTTGAGGCATTTAGTTGAACTGGGCCTATCCTATAGAGCTGAAATTCTTAGGATAGGTACAGGTAGGAATATTATTCAGTCTAGATAGGAAATCCACAGGTACAAGTTCAGTCACTGTCATCATCATGGGTTATAAACAGTTTATATAGGTCCCATCTTGAAAGGTAACTTTTCTAATATCAATTTACAAAAGTAATATTGTGTACATAGTTGTAATTATATAGCTAGATTTTTGTAACTAGCATTAAAACTGTGGGTATTTTCCTTCATTTTTAAGAACCATCTGGTTAAGATAGCAAATTATTTTAGGCGGGATTCGAACCCGCGATCTTTTCCTTACAGGGGAACGCTCTGACCACTGACCCACCGAACCTCGCCTGAAGTCATCTAAATCTTCCGTATATCCGTATATATCAATGCATACATATTATTTCTGTTATTGTTGAAACAGAAAATAGTCTCTTGTTCGTTTCTTAAAGATATTTAAAGAAGGGATGTCACATATGGCATGAGAAAGACAATTCCACAGCCGCACCGCAGACACTGTGAAGGAGTTGTCATAGTAAGAAGAATTATGTGAAAGAGTTCGAACAGCTAGTGAGAACATAAATTGCGCCATGATTTACCGCTGGGGACAAGAAACTCAAAACGCTCACGAACATAAATAGAAGAGTGAGGATTATAAAGAACAGAAAAGAGGAACGAAAGAATGTGTACATATTTTATTTAAAAATAAAAAAATATTTAATCGATTTGAATAGTTAGCATACTAAATGCTTCAAAATTTCATACAACCACCTGGTTTATTTTTTCATCATACTAGCATAATAATGTTCACATGTAAGGTATAATACCTCAAGTATCTTTCTTCCTCGCAAACACATTATCATAATTGTAAATTATTTATTACGAATCTAAGGTCAAATTGAAACTTATAGTAACCTCAGGCAGGTGACCTCGGTAGTAAGCAATCTGTAATTGACACAAATGACCTTTACGCCTATTCATCAGGAACTTATAAATCGGAAGGTTCATTTTTTGAAGGACATTCACTATTATGGCTGGCTCAATTTAATAAAGAATTTAAAGTTGCCGTTAGTTAAAGTTGAACGCAGCAGGTAAACATCGCTTCCTAATACCTTCTAGGTCGAAGGTCAAGGCCTATGTCACGGGATGTATTATGGTATTGGATTATGATTTTATTAGTTATTTTATTGTAATGGTCGTAATTTAATAATAAGGAAAACAAAAAAAATAAACATATAACGTTTCCCGTGACCCCGGAAATAAACTAAGAACGGGTTTTTAAGCATTCGTTTTACAAATAATGTCTGTTTCCACTGAGTACAATTACTCTATGTGCAAGACGTTTGTTAAGTGGATATAGAGTAATTGCAGTCAGTGGAAACAGTCCTCTTCAAGAAATTCCAAAAGCTATTTGCAAGTAGACACTCTGTATAGGGCACATACAATAACCTAAGCGGTTAGGTAAGCTAGTTTGAAGCTGTCTTAGACTATTTCGAGGGCAAGTATGGCCTGAGTGATGTAACAAGAACTTAATTATGTATGTCTTCTGATATGTTTAAATTGACATTCATCGAACTTATGCATAAAATTGGGTATTTTTATTAAAATTTAAATTTAAAACGCATAAATTAGGTTCTCGAACTCGTATAAGTATACACCTTGTAACAAAAAAACATCTCTAAATATGTTTATCTGTATTCTAGAATCATTATTACCATACCATATTGCTACACTGTACTCAGTTTTAGTCTAGATGTGTGTGTGACTGCAATTGTATGTAAAGAATATTAATTATTAAGGCTAAGTGACTAAATAAATAAATTTTGTGTTTGTTTCTTACTTACGGAATTACTCCAATATACTGAGAAGTTCATTGTCCTAAAAAGAAGTTTGATGTTAACAATATCAAACCTTACATTTAAAGCCTTCTTTTTCATTAAAACAGTTTACAATAACCGAGTCAAGATAACAATTTTACTCAAATCATAAATATTTTTAATATAGAATGTTGAAGGCGACCTTTTTTCTCGGAAAAATAAATCTTTCGTACCACCACTGTAGATTTTAACAATTAATATTTTCAGAATAATCTTTAAAGCAAAAGTCTCAAGTAGAAATTGTCTTCACTAAAAACCAATTTTCTTTTATAAAAATAATCTTGATTTAACAAGCTGAGTGTAATACGATTAAGGTAGTCTTTTTTAGACTGATCAGATCGGCGCTTGTAACGAGGCACTAGACAGGGCACTTTCTTGTCATTTAATTTATACTGTTGACTAAGATAAAGCACTATAGCAAATTAACATTATCCAGATAGTGCAATGATATTTGAATTTAAAGAAACAAGAGTGAACTGTCTAATAAAAATATACACTTCAGAATTTTTTGGTTTATCTTTGAGACTGGAAATGAACAGTGATTCTAAAATAAATAAAAGACTACTATTCAAATGTACAAATTAGGTGCAAATAAGTTTTATTTTCTTTTCATTTTGCTATATTGATTCTGAAGCTTTTAGATCTAGATATTTGATATAAAACTTAGCCACTTTTGTGATTGGTAAAAACTATTTTGTACAGTCTATTTTATTTAGAAAAGTAAGTATGACGATTCAAGGGACGCAAGGTATGCAAGTACGTAATGACTGGTATAATCACACTGGTATAAAATGACCAAAATCTTTCCGTAATATAATATCGTATAAAAGCGTATGTTAGATTACGTGGTTCAAGGTGCTTTGAACTTTAGTGTTACCGGAAGTTCGATGAATAAACTAAAAAAAATATAAGAAGTGAACTCAAGTGTCAAGACCAAACAAGTTGACTTAACATGTAGAGAACAAAAAAGATGCAATTCCAAATAACACTTTGTTTTGAAAAAGGAACGGAAAAAATAATGCAAAAGCTTAAATGTAATAATACATTTAAGCAGTTTAGTGTGAATGCTATGAAATGCATCACATGTCGCAGTCACATGACTTCAATATCTTATGCCTTTCTTGCTACCTTGAATAGCGTAACGACATAACTACACATGTAGACAGTTGGTACTATAATTTATGCAAATCCATATAGTATTATATATGTACGCAGTTATATTTCAACTATCTTTTATAAAATTGTAACTTGTTTGTGTTTGTACATTGGACATAATTATTTTAAATATTATTTGAGTTATATTAAATTAATGACCCCAAAGATACCCAAAAAATGTTTTTGACGTGACAACGTCTTATAAATTGGTTTGCCGGGTGACACTTCAAGAAACTGCGTTACGCTCCGCTCACGTTATGCGCTCACAATGAGAGCGAGTGAGAGGCACGCGTCCCTTCCACTCGGGCATGGTTAGCCCGCCTAAGAGCGAGAGAGACAGACATAAAAAGTGAAAGGCACGCGTCCCTTCCACTCGAGCACAGTTAGCCCGCCTAAGAGCGAGAGAGACAGAGCGAGAGAGAGAGAGTGAGAGAGATAGGCATACACACTGAGTGTAAATGAATTGCCAATATGTGTAAAGGTAAAAATAAAATTTTGTTAATATGAAATTCAGTGCGAGATTCTTTGTATAAATTAATGTTTTAAATATAATTCTTTGTATAAATAAATGTTTTAAATTGTTACTATTATTTCATCCTTCTTCCTACTATACGAATGAATATTCACATTAAAATTATTTTACCACTCAAAGTCGTTGTCACGTAAAACTTTCGCCCGTATACCGACTTTACAGGCAACCAATTTTTTTTTGACAGTTTACTTCTTGACATTGGACGCAAAAGCTACAGAACTGATTTTTATGAGGTTTTTTTTTCAGAAAAGTCTTGACCGGATTTGAAAATTGCCGAATGTTTGACCGCAATTGATTGATTTGAACCGGAGCTTTTAACGATATTCGTAGGCGAAGCTGCGGGCATCAGCTACTTAAGCTAAAGTTCATTGTGGAGCAGGTTTATGCCGTCAGCATCTGTGACTAGTTTACAACGCGGGTGTGTCTCGTTCATGGCCACCGTTTCGACGTAATGCTATCATTCACTATAGTATACATCGAGACCAAAGTTTGTTGAGGTTATGATAAATAATCGTTGTTGCTAGCAAACATGTCAATCCTAGACTTGGCTTTAATGGTACCGGTTGTCTATAGCGAAATGACGCTCCCCACCCATTCCCAACATTTGTGTAAAAACTTTAATTATTTTATGACCATTTCGCCCATAATTTGCTTGTGTGCATAAGAGAGGCGGAGACCACTACTAGTTTGTTCGAAACTGTCACTTTATTCAAAATTCATTTAATTTTCGTCTTTATCTTTTCTATATTAATGTATAATTTTAATAGTAAACTTCTATGGTATTGTTCAGTATTCAGTAAAATCGTATAAATAGGTACTAATGACTAATGTACATGTTACATGTACATTACCGCGCTATAATAACTTAGTGTTGTGTTCCCAGCGGTGAGTTGGGTAGCCAGAGCTCACTGGAGAATTTGGGAAGACTAAAGGCTTGTCCTGCTTTTTCTTCTACACTGACGGCACAGAAACTCTGTACTTACAGGGTTGGCAGCGCGACTGTGACTCCATAAGCCACGGTGTTACAAACGTCCATAAGCCACGGTAACCACTTTCCATCAGGTGGGCCGTGTGCTTGTCTGCCACCTTAGAGGTATATAAAAAAAAATAACTACAATGATTTAAAGTATTGACAAGAACATTTTCCGCAGTTTAATGTTCTGTTTCTTCAATACATTTACTGAAATATTCTGCATTAAATATGTGATACGTCTCTCATAGCCAAATGTTAAAGATCTTTGTACTCCTTGAAATTGATATTAGGAACACTTTGAGATAAGGAATTCAATCCTTTGGGAAAAGGACTCTCTAGAACTGGATTATATTTCTAAACGACATTCATCATTATTTCAATTTATTATTGTATTATTTTGTCCAATGAATTGTTTGAACTTTTGGAAAATACTATGAAATATAAATTTATTTCGAAAATAGAATTAAATTCATAGTTGGTCCCTTAATTTGCGATAATCCCTGTGTCATCAGTATCAAAATAAACGTAAAAAATGTATAAAAATCCCTTTGTCAATTGAGTTACCTAAACTTTGTTACTTGATGTAAATTCTTTGCGGTTTTAATTTATAGGCCAATTTACCACACGTTTACCAATTGTTTTAAAATTTCAAAATATTTTTCTAAAGTGTTTTCGTCAACAGTATCCATCAAAATCAAAATAATTTTAGTGCCTTTTCTGTCCGTTCTGTGTAATCTAGGAAACCGGGATATTACAATGATATTATATTTATCCCAATAAACCTCTTAAAAATTGACGAAATACTTTAACTGCTTACAATAATTCCTTATAACTTAAACCAGGACTCATCATTGTGCAACTACATAAATTTCCCCAAAAATTACAACACTTCGATAATAATGAATAATGAACTGCTTGCATGCATTGTAATCCTCTCATTGACATTTGCGATTCATAATTTGGGTTATTCTTCACTGTATGGCCACTTATGCACCTTGAGATAATATGTGTGATTTCAACACAAGATGATGATTCGATGTGTGACAAGTTGAATCGTAAAAATTAAAGCTTTCTTTAAATAGTACAAGAGCTGACTATCGTTCATTTAGCAAATTAGGTGCAGATGAGTCTTCTTCGTCACGCTGAAGTGTAAATAATAAGAATCACAAGGTCAAATCAATGTCATCTTGCAGGTGATGTTGATTTGACCCTATTAGTGTCAAAGAGAGAGTATTGATGGACCCCATACATCCTGCTTATTTAATTGGTATGCATTCGGAAGATAATGTATTTAAACTATCATGGTCACTCACATCAGTATCAAAATAAACTCAAAACAATGAAAAATGGTAAATATCCCGTTTATTTTGATACTGAACGGAAGATAATGATCTGATGAAGTCATATAACCCTAAATTGAAGAGGTCAAGTACAAAACCATGGAAGCCGACAAGTAAGTGTAATTAAAAATGTCTTGAAATTCTAATCATCATTCTAATCATCATCATTGCAATAAAAGTTATATGTACTGAATATTAAGTGTCCAACTCCTTGACTACATATCATTTTATACCCATAACTCACCGATAACTCCTCGGGTTTTGCATAAACATTGACCAAGAGACGCATAATTGTGGCCGATAAATCACAATACCGACCGTTTCGTTCGCTTATTCGGGTAACTGTTATGAGTACTCCATCACTTTTCACTTCACCTAATAACCCTTGGTCCCTTACAAATTTAAGTGTGTAGGTTTAAATATGTTTCAATAGTTTATTAAAATATTACTACAATTTCTACAGCACCGTCAATAATTCATTGGTTAGATTTAAAATTATTGCTGCCTTCATTTTATTGAACTGATTTTTTATTCATTGAATCATCCATAGTTCTGTCAATGGTTGTCATTTATAATTTGTAATAACTTATGTTTCCGATGAATACTTTTTTTTGTCCATTAATTGAAAATGCATAACCAATTTATTGACATATAGTGATTTACGCAACTGCTGCCTTAATATGTATGTATCGGTAATTATAAACACTTTAACATAATAAATAAATCAATATAATTATATTTAAACTGTTAATTTACCAGCACTTCTTATAGTAATAGCCCTTTTTAGGTTCGTTCAATCTGTCAAAATTGGCGCCATTACAAATAAAGCTGCCATGGCGACATTGACATGGATTTATTTTAATTACATAATTATAGACTTCAGGTAACCAACTTATCAAAAATATTTTTGTATCCTTATTTTAATCTTAATAAGATCGAAAGTCGCACTTTATTTAATTTGTTGATTGTAAAAATTATATTTGATTTCACGTCAAATTTTAATAAATACTTATACATTATTAAAGTATGTAATGTGTAATGTGATATACCAGGATTGATATCATTATTATCAGATTATTGTAAACTTGTGTAATGTGATATTTTAATTACGTCTTCGACTGAACAGAACACAATCATAATCATTCACTACATTAATAATATCGTACACATCATCTATATGCATAATTTAATAATGCAGTTTTCATGCATTATTTTGCATTGCGTATACGTGTAAATTCACTAAACAGCCTCTCGCTGACCATTCCCGGTTCAAAACTACCCATCACCTTTGCACCGGGTATGCTAAATACAAGTTCAGATTTAAAAAAAATCTAAGTTTACTAGAATGTTTAAAATAATTTACGTACTAAATATATTATTTCCAAGTGAGAAGAGTAGCACGCCATAAATATCTAAACACGAAAAAACATCCAATACTACACTACAGTATATTACAGTAAATACTTAATGTTTTTCTTGAATCGCTTGATATCTATAGACTATATCATTGCTTCCTTTCACTCGAGCAGAGTTTACAAGACGATAAATTAGTGTTCAAACGATCGTTCACCTCTAACTTTTGTTGAAGTTGTTAGACTTATCGTGAGGTGCGATTGTCTAAATCAGTCAACTATAGTTTCATGAACTAATTTTGCTAAAAAAATTGCTAAAGCTATATAGGAAATGGAAAAAGTAGGCTTAGAAACACATCTTATCAATAAAAATATGCGTAAATTGAATAAGCAGTAAGTCGAAGATCTAAGAATAAATCTATGAAAGCCTGTAACATTAGAGGAGGTACTCGCAAATAAATACTGATGTCTAAATTAGCGTTATATGAAAGAATAAGAATTTTATATCATTCCTTAACCGGGAGACGGTTAAAGAAGGATATTAAATTCTCAAAAGATTCAATCATTAATCTTTTAGTTGTGGATTTGGAAATGTGAATAATATCGTCGATTTATTTCATTTTAAATTTTATAGGTTAAGTTTTTATAGATTATGATGTAATAGCGAGATGTTTTAATCTTACGTGGAGTAGATAAGTAAGGACTCTGTACTGAAGTAATCCAGATTTAATAGCCATTCTGTCACTTTAGTCTTCTATGTTTGTCTGTTTAGTGCAAGTAGGTAGGTATATTCAGTTCTTTGTGTATTTTTATAGATATAACCGAAGGAAGGAAATAGTTATAGAGCAGGTAATAACTTTAGCTCCTTTACCTTAAAACTCTCTCAATTCAGAATGAAGCTGTACGTGTCGAACATTAATCATGGCTGAACTTTCAAAACTACCACATAAATAATTTTCAATAGTAATTCATAATTTTATATTATTATCAGCAATCTTAAAAACCTTTTAATGATATCAGATGAGCGGCTGGAGAATTAATTACACGGTAATAATGTCCCGATAAATGGACTGTGAACATGGCCTTTTGGTTTACCTTAGGTGCACGATTTTGAATCTTATTTTCTATACCATAGATTCGAATGAATAAGAATAATAAATTAGTAATCTTGCCGGTATAAAAGTCTGTTAGATAAAAGGAACTTAATCAGAATTTTATGTGTAACCAGATTTACATTCATTTTTTTGACATCTTCGTATAATGAAAAGCATTGCCAGTTCAGGGAAAGTGGTAATCAAATAGATTTATTAATGTCAAGGACGAGCGGGCTTCCATGAAAAGATTCAGGAGCCTAGTAAACTATTGTTTCTACCTACCCGAAAAGAATAAAAGTTCCTTTTTTTTGTTGCTTGTACTTCCTCATGAAAATGTGAAAAATAACACAGAATCGATGCATTATGGTCTAAACATGGAGGTTTTATATTAAATATATTTTTCATTTAGTTTACTCATTTACAGAATTAGCCGTATGAGAACTAATTCTGTAAATAAATAAATTCAAACACGAACAACTAATAGAAAAGTAACAGCGAAATCTCTTTTAATCTCTTATTTAAACTTGTAATAGCACAGATGAGCTAATAGTTGTTAAATGTTATAGTAAGTATTATATAGTATATAGCAATAAAACTAACCATAGAATGACGTCATCATAGAATGCAGCAAGGCAAACTGCTGCCATTGTTCATAATAGATATGGCGATGAATCAGATATTTTGCAATTGACAATTATTTAGCTCGCTACTATTAAAAAGTACTGATGGTAATAGAAGTCTTTTGCAATCATAAACGTCAAGATGATGAACTTTTCGAGGAACTGACTTTTTTTATTAAACCTTCCATGAACCTTACATCCATCTTTCTATTTTCAACAAATAACAACACTGGTAATGAGCTATGAGTTTCGTTAGATGTCATTCAAATATTTAAATAAAAAACATAAATGTAAGTCCTACGTTGCAAAAGACCCTCAAAAATTGGTTAAAACATTTCATAAAGAAGAGCAAAAAATGAAAACTTCAAGGAAGGTAGTGAATATTGAAATAACTGTAATATCCTGGGTTAAGGACAGTAACACAGTAAATACGGGTTAAGCAATGATAGTCTGTAGTAAAATAAATGTACATTTAATGTTAAAAGATCACAATTATGTAGTTTTTAGGTGACATTACGAAGTATATATTAACAAATAATAATATATATTGCGCCCATAAAGCAAAACTTTACATTCGCAGTTCAATAAAACAAAAAGAAATAATTCGCACTGTCATAAATATAAAGCGTTGAATTAAGAAATATCTGATAACATCTACACCATGAGCTGTACAACTTAAGCAAAAACAACTAAAGTGATCAATATGCTTCATTCAAATATAGACATTGAGACCGTGATATAAAATTACTTTTACTATGCGCTGGTTTTTAAGATATGTCATATAAAACGTGTTGAAAGTTATTTGATGATTATCAGGAAAGTTGCATACAAAGTTGGATCCATGTCAGTGATATGATGGATAAACAAATAAAAGCCATTCATTAACTGCTTTAAGTTGATGGTTTAGTAACTTTGATTTTACCGAAAATGTTTTAACTTATTCTTGTGTATTAAGTTAAATTTTTACAAGCATCGCTTTATGCTAACTATTCAAATCTATTATAATAGGAAAAATAATCAGTTCAAGTGGGATTCTAACGCCACGGGAGTCGCTGCAAGACGCATATATAGGAATATTTGGATGATTTCAGGCACGTTTCGCATCTGAACCAATTCAATTGTTCCTATCATAATCAATATGAAGCTGAGTTACTTGCTCTTAAACATTCAAATCATACATACATACATATAATCACGCCTTTATTCTTGGAGGGTTAGGCAGAGGTGGATAAACACCCACTTTTTACCAATAATTGCATTCAGTCCCACGTAATAGGCGGTGAGCCTGATACCGTATTCTGGGTACTATTGTTGACTCGAGCCATGCATCTGAGGGTGAGTCTGGGTTGTATACATATATCTGTCTGATGTTAAACAGCCCTATAACTTAGTCGCCTTGTACGACACCGCATGGGAAGTGATGGGGTGGCCCTAATTCTACTTTGCTGGAAACCACACGGCTAAATCACAATGAAAATTTAGATTTCTATGATACGTTTGAACGATACGATGTCATTAATCTAACTCAAATTACACTTTGAAAACTTAATTAAACACTCTTTATTTGAGTATTAAAATATATTTAACCCTGTTATCATTCATTGTAGATCATTGTATGCGTTATAATATGTAACATAGATATTGAATAGTTTTAGAAGTTTGAACAATCTAAGTAAACCTTATGATAGAAATAGCGTGTGGAAACTTATTTAAAGTAGTGTAATTTATACATTGTGTAGCTCGCAAATTTTGTGTTACTGACAGCTGTTTGAGTATTAAAGTATCAAGTTAGTGAAAACTATTTATACTGTTTATTGATGGTACTTGGTGAAATTTATTTTTATATATTGAGAACTCACTTGTACTTTTTCCATAGTATTTATCATTGAACAGACCGGTTTCGTCTTACGGCATCCTCTAAGGTGCCAATGACAGTTAAGAACATTCTTCTTAAACACTTTGACACTCAGCCATATTTCATACGTGAGCAGTAATATTATGTACATACCAGTACAATTTTTTTCCCAGAATTTGGGGCAACAATATTTAGACTATCCTAATGTATTTCAAAAACAATGCCAAAGAAATGATTATTGTATAAATTATAAATATCAAATGAAAAAATAATAATGTCAAATGCAAATTAATAATGTGAAATAAAAATTAACAAAATAAGTAATATATTTATACTGTTGATTGATGGCACTTGGTGGAATTTGTTGTTACACATATTGAGGACACATTTGTACTTTATAGGTATTTAAACTATCATGGTCACACACATTAAAATTAAAGTTACGGAGATATTTGCCATGTTGTATTGTTCTGAGTTTCTGATATTTCGGCGCTGTTGCAAGCACCATGATCAGGAACTGGAGTATTGGCTTTATACAGTGAAAACGTTTCTAGGAGCAAATATATTGATGTAATATTCGAGTGGCAGTACAGCTAGCTACGCGTAGTAAAACAATATATCAAATTAGGAGATAACAAAATAGAGTAAAATAAATAGTTATGTACCTATATTTGTCGTCATCTATTGCAATAGCGGTGAGCGACTTAAACCAACTGATGATTTGGTACAATGTTTCTGTGTGCATTTAGTACTCTATTTATTTCCAGAGTTTCCAGGGCTGAATGTATAGGGCAGCAGGGCATATTGAGAATATGTGTGAGTGAGAACTGTTGAAGAGTTTTCAATTTCACATTTTGAGAAGTAACTGTCTTTTTTCGTTTGTTAATATTAGAAACTTCGTGTAGTGGGCTAAGATTTTGTTTCTTTGTTTATAATGAAATGTTACGTTAAAACGGTATACAATCTTAAGTCTGACATGCTCATTCTATGAGCCTTTTTCCTACTCATTTGGCGTTGGATTTCCAGTCAATCTGTGATGAACTGAGAAATGATAGCGACAATGAAATCCTAACTTATTTATGAACTGTATTACAATACAATGTTGGTTCACTTATCGTATCGAAGATAAGATCCAGATGCATATATTTATATGTTGAGTCCTAACTTCAAACATATAGATGGTTGACGTTAAGACTCAACATATAAAAATTACGTAATTTGTGAACTGAATATTTTCCTTCGAACATTGCAATAAATAAAAGTCTAAACATTGGTTTACACAATACCAACTTGTACATGTAGATATATACACATGTATATGTCGACCAACAAATCAATAAGTATAGATCTTATCTCGTTGTGTTTAATGAACTGTAAATAGTTCGCTAATCAATAAAGACAAATTTGCTTAGGTAAATTCCATACTTACGCAAGTATAGGGACCAATCTTTCAAGTATTTCAACGACAATATCTGGTGTAACTTGACCATTTAATTTGTCACATGACACTAGTGTGAATGCAGCCTTACTCGCAAAACGAGATCAAAATAAAAACGCATATATGTGACATAATTTTCGCAATGTGGGGCAATAACAAACTATTGACTTCGTATATAAAGGTACTTTCGGTAGCAGTACTCATCAGTCGGTCAACAGACTTCGAGAATGCAGATTATCGTAAGTTTCATTTTCTGGATGTGAGTGAGTCATTTAGGCGAAAATTTTCGACAAATTTAACGAACAAACGAAAGTTGACTGAATTGTACAAGCAGAGTCTATTTATTATTTTTTAGTATTTACATGTGTATCCTTAAATAATGTAGGGCATATCAATATCGCTTCATCCCGGATGACAAGAAACAATAAATGAAGTTTAAAAAAAGTTGTAGTTACAAATACTAACAGCGATCAGCAATAAGCGACCACGACAACGTTATAATGGTTTTTCACCTCCCGGTCAAAGGAACCGGGATGGTAACCAAAAACGGAAACACGTGTGTTGGTAAAGAATTTTAGGTAAAATGGTCCCGAACCAATATAGCTTTACTTGCATCGTTGTGACAACTTAGATTAGTAAGTAGAGGGTAACTTGTAGGCTCATCGGAACATTCACCATTTAAAAAGCGATAATAATACCGATACTAACGATAAAATAATTTTATTTTTTACAGATCATCATCAGCGCCATCATGGCCGCAGTAGCCGCAGCACCGGCCTACTATTTGGCTGAAGAACCTCAAGTCTACCACGCAGTACCATTGAATTCCAAGTCTACTTTTACACATAACAGCCAAGTTGTGGATCACGGAAGCACATTCATACATGCACCCATTGTACACACACCAATCGTTCATACCCCTATCGTCTCTTTGGGCCATTCTAAGACCACCGTCACAAAAGCCAACCAGATTGTCAACCATGGCGGCTCTACAGTCTATCACCCAGTCCACGCTTATGAAGTAATGCCTGTGCATGAAGTGTACCATGTCCCATCCAAGACTACAGTAACGAAAAGCAACCAGATAGTACATCATGGTGGAACTTCTGTTGTACATGCTCCTATTGTTCCTGTAGTCCACGCTCCTGTGGTGCATGCTCCTGTGGTCTATCATTCATCACCTCTAGTTACTCTGAAGACTGGTGATTCGGCTATCACTCATCAGAGTTCTACTGTTCATGAAACCGTGCCTGTCGTTAAGTCACTACCTTATGTTACTGTTCATCATTGATTGTTACATTTTGTTGTTGAATATTATGTGTTCTATTTCGTTTTTGTTCTCAAATATATTTTATAGTATAAATTGAACCTATGTTTTTATAAAGAGTCCAAAATATTATACAACATTTTCCTTAAATTACGAGTAACCAAGAAGATTAAATAAGTTAACTTTAATATGATCGTAATTAAAAAATATAAACGTGAAATGCTATACTTCTCTCTATAAGGGATAATGAGTAAAAAATAATAATATAACGGAGGTAGCCCCTGATGTCAATGCCCTTTATATCAACGTACTCTTGTGAGTAGGATAAGCTATACTCAGAATTTTCATTCATCTCATAGAATAATAATTTATTAATATTCTTCATCCTATCGTTAAGCCCACTCGCATCTGAAGCTTTCATACTCCGGTATCGGGCAATCTTACTACGACTTTGGCAGAACTTCGACATTTTCCGTGAAACTACTGCCAGATGACCTCCGCAAACCAAAGGCGATATCCAAGCATTGCAATTAGACCAGTTGTTGGCTTCAACTATCCGTAACAACTACCATAAATGTTAGTATGGCAATCGGGACTGACGGCTTAATATGTTCTCCGAGGCACGACCAGACCAATGCCAATACCTATGTTCATGCATACAAATATTTGCACTGAACAGGGATCGAACCCGTGCCTCCTGCGTAGCGGCCATATTCACTACCGCTACGCTCAGAGACCGTGAATATTAATTTATTTATAAGAAGGTTCTTAATATATAGATACACTATTAGTCATGGCTATTGGCCTATGTCTAACGAATTCCATGAAAAATTATTGAAGTAAAAACTACATCGCCTTCGATGTATGTTGTGCGGTTTCACCTATTTATAGGCACAATTTCTCCACAATTTTACATAGGTAACTCAATCATATCAATATTTCTTGCTTCAATGGCCTAGTGGTAGTAAATGAGATTGCTATGGTAACAGATTCAATTTCTGATTTTGATGATAAAGTGTTACTAACTTTTTTAATGCTTAAGAGCAATGGGATGGCTATTGGAGGCAACGTACAAGTAGTATGACCTCTGTCATGAATGTAATCTATATATATGAAAATCAATTGCTGTTCGTTATTTTCGGTAAAACTCGAGAACGGCTGAACGGATGTATCCTATCGTGGTCTTGAAATGTTCGTGGAGGTCTAGGAAAGGTTTAAAAGGTGAGAAAAATTGGAATAATTGCCGGCATAACTGACATCTACGCGGGCGAAGCCGTGTGCAAAAGCTAGTATAATATATAAGTGTCTGTACTAAAGCCAGTAGTAAGCAGTAAAAGTTTACCTTTGGCAAACTTTATTGTTACGCGAAAACTTGAGATCGGCTTGACCGATTTAAATGATTTCTTTTTTATCGAATTTGTAGGTCAAGATCAGATTTATACAAATGAAAATAGCAAAGAAGCTAATAGAAAGGTACCCGGTAACACCAATTGTATGATTGAAATGAAAACTGATCTAGAAATATAGAAATTAGATAAGTCACGTTTCTTCAAGTGCGTAGAATTTTATAACAAAGACAAGCACTATTTAAACACTTTCTAGTTCAATGCCATCTAATTAAATACTTTACATAAATATTAGTTTTAACATATATATGTTTAATAATTACACCCACTAGTTTCAATAATGCTTCGTATCCAGCCATAATTAATTACAATCTCTTTCTCTATCAATTCATCTTGTTACCTTATATTGTCGTAATATACCAAAGAAACTTTATCATCACAACATGGCAGTTGGCCAACAGTCCTCGGTACACAAGCTAATTGTCTGATCGCATGACGTTACAAAATGATATCAAATTGTTGTATTATTTACCCAAGGCTATTGAGTAAGGCTTAGGCTTCGAGTTAATCTGATAAGAGTGCAGATCTATTCATTATATTGCATCAAGTTGTATGATCGGAGTCTGCGGCATCTCGAGTTGGAATTATACGATTTGTTATTTTTATCCAGAATATATGATCTTCCTTTTTGCTATAAACAGTCAACGGATAGTTTGTAAATATTTTAGAGTTTCTAAATCATTCTTACATAGGGATCCAAAAAGACAAATTTAATATATTTTCATGATTTGTTTATTATTTCGAAAATAATCAAAATATTTGACGTAATTAAATTACTTTTGTCGTTGTCTGTGCGTCATCAAAATTGACGGAGAGTGTAAATCCATCTTTACACTCTCCGTCGACAAAGTAGACTGTGCTGAGGATGCACGAGCCCTTATCAACATCTATGAGGTCCAATCTAATCTTCCCTGTTAAACATCAGACGTAGTACTGATGGTTTTTCATTCGGATCAGAGGTCAGACAGCAGTCACTACCAGTTAAACCAAAATACCGATCAAAAACAATAAGTGGATCTCGGGTTTCAAATTGCAGATTATGGACACAACTGGAAAATCGCAATGTGAATGAAATGATAATAAAAATAAATAAAAAGTATTATGCCAGAAAACGATCAATGAAATAAAATCTTAACCAAACGATACAGTCGCGATTATATGTACCGAAACATTGGATATAGTATCAATAAGAATTGAGACTGTACCCGTTTCATATTTTATTTTATTTTAACATGGAAACATGTGAAAATCAAATAACATATTGGAGGCCATTTACAAGTTTTCACCGATAACATGTCGTTCGAATTTGAGGATATTACGGCAACACAAATTTGCGACTAATTTCACATCTATATTAAGTGTTATTTATAGTAAGCATAATAAAAGAAAATTACTCAGTCAACAAAGTAGTGATCACATAATGCTTTCTTTACTTTAGAGACACTAGTGAAGAATAAGTCTATGTCAATATCCCGACATGCCACGTTGAATTCATTTCAATCTATGCCATATTGACATTATTACCAATATTATATTTCGGTTTATTTTCAGAAACCATAGCAATGGCAATGACTAGAGGGAGATGATTGCATTGACGGTATTTTCGTTAATTAGGAGTAGATATTATAAATATAATATTTTGACCTTCATACAATTTCGACTGTAATTTATTATGTGCTTCTTTATACATGCTCGCTATTGCTGCAACATCATTGAATGACAGTTTATGACAGTTTGATTTAGTTGTCTATACCTATATTTAGTAGTAAGCAACTGCCACTGTCATTTGAGTGATTTAATGCAAATTATATTCGGGCATGTTATTACTGGCGATTATATCGTGTGCTTATAAAAAACCTGTGCAAATATATGTCATTGAGTTTTGATATACTACAGTGTATATTTTTATTAACTAGTGACGATATTTTATTATTTAGCGGTCACTAACCAGTTTTGACTATTATTTAGAATAAACTTATACCCGTGACTCCACTCGCATGAAATTCTGTCCTGTTTCCCCAACCCATGGGAACTTTTTTCAGGGAACAAAAGTAGCCTATGTATTATTATAGACTATTATCTGTCTCTGAACAAAATTTCAGCTAAAACTGGAATTTATTACCGGCTCACGTGTTTCCTTCTTCTTACAATCCTGGGTCTTTTAAGCGGGGCGTGAAAAAGCATCTGATGAGGCCGCCAAGTTGAGTGACACTATTGTAACATTACTTAGTGTCTGTAATGGTGACCCTCTTTCCTAGGGTTCTCACGCTCTCCACCTTGCTCGCGGCGATGGTTCGCTGCGCGGATGCGTGGGCGGCCGGCGCCTCCTTCTGCGAGCAAGTAATGCTCGTGAAGGAGGAGGCGGGGCGGGAGCGGCAGCGGGAGCGACGAAGGATCGCTAGACAAGCTGCCCGCGCACGAAGGCAACTCGGGCGTCGGAGGTCGATGAACGACCTCCGCCCCCCATGAGCGCCGGCCTGGGGGTGACAGGTGAAGCCGCCTGTCACCCTTGCAGAAGCAGGCCGCGGCGGCGGCGCGCGTGGCGCGCCTCACCGTTTCCGGGGACGAGTTGGGGACTCTGTGGTCCCCACACCCGAGAAGAGGGCCAGATCGTGAGAGATGGCCCTGGGTCGGCCGGGGTGCGAGGGATATGCCTGTCAACCTCACCTTCGGCAACCGAAACGACCCACAGGCGGCGTGCGTTTTAGTCGGTTCGAGTCCGACATCGTTCGGTGGGGAGGTATCCGTGGGGATTTTGCGCACGTAAAAAAAAAAAAAAAAACCCTCTTTCCTGAGACTTTGCCTTTAGCTTACCATCATTACAGGAGAAATCATATTGGCGTGTCTTAGATGAAATAAAAAATTCGTTGAGCCGCTGGGGTAAAATTGAGTAGCAAACATTCAATGATGTTTATAAACTTTATAATATATAAGTAGGAAGTCGGATTTTACCAATATTTTTAACTATTATCGGTTGCAATTACTTATCACAGTAGTAGTAATATTAAGTGATTAGTCAATATGATTATTTAAACTATCAATCAATTCTTACCTGAAACAATTTCTTTTGGGAGAAACAAAATTCTAGTCTTTTAAAATATTTATACAAAAAACCACTCATTGTTGTCCTATTAAGAACTGCTGCTGTCATGTCGCAGTTTGAAAATAATTGTAATGTTTTCCTTCACTATTTTAGTTAACTAACAAATAACTTCCTGATTTTAAACTATTAGAATATTATCAAGATGAGTCACATTTTCCTTCCGTATAATCGATATCATTTTTAAAATAGTTTATAAGTTATAAGTAAAGATGATAATAAATATTTTATATATACACATTTCTTTTTTATATGACACATTATATTATAATAGAGTTAATGACAACTTGAGTAAATAAAACAGTTGCGTCCAACATCCGCACTGTGGAGATCCTACTCCGACTCCGACTCCGACTCCGACTCCGACTCCGACTCCGACTCCGACTCCGACTCCGACTCCGACTCCGATTTCGACTCCGACTCCGACTCCCACTCCTACTCCGACTCCGACTCCGACTCCGACTCCGACTCCGACTTCGACTCTGACTTTGACTTTGATTGGTATGCCATCTATCCCTGTACCAAATTATAGCCAGATCTATTCAGCAATTTCATTTATATTAAACAACAAACATCTGTACAAACTTTCACATTAATAATATTCGTATGGATAGTAGGATAGTTTATACTCAATAGTCATAAATATCACAAATCAAGTGAGTTAAACAAACAAGATAAGCCGCGTGATAATCAATAAAACAGCGCGTTAATCACTGTAACGTGCGTGAACTTGGCATTCACTGCTAACACCGACTGTTGCGAAACGTCTCGTCAATTAGCCGACGAATAATTTATGTTTGAACGTAACATGCAAATGTAGGAGCGATTACTTGAACTACTAAGACGCTTGTTATCGTCCAAAGAGCTTCAATTTCATCAAGTTAAATATTTTTGCACTCTTATAATAAAATTATGTTCTAAAAATTTTAAGTCACACATATTTTTTTGGGATTAGCATGTTTATCTTTGTTTTTTTTTTATATTGGATACGTAAATGTAGGTGATCGATTTTCCTGAGAGAAAGAAGTTCACTATTACGGCTTCCAATAACATTACAATGGTGCCCTCAGCACTTTATCACACTCATCATAAAGAACCCGGGACTCTAGGAAGAAGGAACAAAAGACGTTATAGTGTTGTAAATTACGCTGAACTGCTTGATTCTTGATAGAATTTTATGCACCGTATGAGGGTGACATTAACACCCATTACCCCACAAGTGTAGATAGAAAAGGTTGGATGGGACTAACTGGAAGAACTCTTCACAACATTCACAACTTCGGCAAGATGCAAATTCTCTTAATTGCCTCTAAATTGACCTTAAACTTAAAAACAATTACATTAATAATAATAAACAAGCCTTGGTTTCAATGTTTCCTTGAATTGATGGACGTTGTGAGTAGGTATCATAAATTCAAAACATTTTTTTGTAACTGCTGTCAATTGATTATTGACTAATAATGCATTTGTGATTATTATGGGGTATTCTTTTTAATTATGAATATTACAAAATACTATTACTAAAATATACATTGCATTAGTATTTTCAATAGACAAACTGAATTAACCTCAAAGAATTACTTTTTTAAACTCAAAATTATTTATCGTTATGTAATCAAACTTTTATACCGATATAATAAGTCCTAATGAGTTACGTGAACAAGGTATCGGAGTTCAATTTAACCTCATCTGCTTAATTGGTGCACCTGTTAAACACTAGACGAAGCGCGTGTTTTTCTCACCGGGAAGAAGAGGTCAGAATGTAGTTGCTTTCAAAAAGTCAACTATAGGCTCAGTAGTGTACGCAATTGCGCAATCGCTAGGAGAATGATAACTTTAATACTAACTTTACAATAATACTGAGTATTTTAAAAAGGTAAGCCGGGGAAAAAAAAATATCGCGATCTAGTTTGTCACGCATTATAAAAGGTTTTTTCCCCTACTATAATATAAAGAGAAGCCAGTTGGAATCGGATTATAGGAACCACTCGTCTTTGAAATTCTATAGGAATGGTTCTTCACATCACTCGGCGGTCTAAAGAAACGCATTAACGGCATTACTTTCCTTCCTCCTACTTCGCTTTAAGTCATCGCCTGACATTTAACTGTAATTAAACGCCTGCTTAATTTTTAACACCTTGCAATAATATTAATTGGTAGCATATAACTTTGTAATGCCGCCGATCGGATTACTGATAAGAAAAAGTAGTTTATGAATGTCGTTAATTCACGAAATAGCGTTTAAATTATATTGATGGGCAACATAAAGTCAACAGCTGTTGTAATTTATTGTTTTTACTATAATGGCAAGTTTTATTTACTGATTGGTAGACGTTCAATGAATACGAATAACTGCTCTGTGTGTATCAGAAATTCAAAACTTATCGGTCTTTCAATTATTTCTTGCAGTATCTTTTCTAGGTCTCTAGTTCCTAATTTTATTAATCAATTAACTTATAAACCTATTGTATGTGCACCATAGCGACCGGCCCTTCACCAGTCATGGAACGGTTGCTGTCTGCCATCTTTTTCAGGTCATAGGCCCTCACTATCCAGGTTGGGATTACTTAATTCTTTTCATTTTTATCATACACTTAAACGTAAAACAAAATAAGTGAAATAAATTAAGAAATAAGATAAAATTACTTAGTTTACCTCTGAACGAAATTAATTTTATTCTTCCAATACAAATACAATTTCGTATTCATTTTGATTAAATCATTTACCACTGACCTACACAAAATATATGTGACCACTACCTTCTTCATGTCAAAAGGCCAGTGTTTACGCCTTTATAAAAATAAATTCAGATTAAACTGTCAAAATAATTACGCGTTCAGGTTTTTGTGACACTTTAGGAGTAAACTGCTATACAACGGTATCAAGTGTATTCCACGAATTTGTAAAAAAAAATGTCCATAAAAATTTACGTATTTTTTAATACTTATGAGTGAAATAAGTTCATTGCTAAACCTTGACAATATAGCTTTACGATGATGAGTCTACTTGTCACAATTCATTATTATGTTATGTTGATATACTTATTAAGAATACTGGTTATCGAAATTTTCTGTCTTGTAAAGGTGAACTCGAGTTCCGTTTATTGTTTTTGCTTGGTGTGTTGATTCATATTCGTTCACTGTATAGTACTGATTTCTAGATGAGATTAGCTTTCTCCGGTACATAGCTAGTCTGAATAGAAAATAGATAGTCAGCAGTGAGGGTGCGACACCCCTGATGTTGCACACAACATATACACGCAAACTAGACTATAAAAAGATAAAAACTAAAGATTCAATCTCTAGTTTTTATCTTTTTACAGTCTAGTTTAAGGTCTAGGAATAAGTCTGTGAACAAATCTGTAGTGGTTCCCGGCAGAGTAGAATTTGGACCACCCCATATTCTCTTACCATGCGGTGTCGTAGGCGACTAAGGGATAGGGCTGTTTTACATCAGACAGATTTATACAGCCTAAGGCTCGGAGGCTGACCTCAGATGCAAGGCTTGAGTCAACAATAGTGCCCGGAAGACGGCAATAGGCTCACCCCCTATTACGTGGGACCGAATTCGATGATTGGTGAAATGTGGGGGTTAATTCACCTCTGCCTAACCCTCCGGGGATAGAGGCGTGATTATATGTATGTGAGTGTGTATGTACAAATCTATAGTGCTATTAGAACACGATATATGAACTTGTACAGAACTAAGTAGCACTTACATCAACATCTGTCAACTTAACCGTTCATAAGTAGTTCAAGTTACAAAAGTATGTAGGTAATTGGTCTGAACTTGGCATCAACCTAAATACATAGCGATGTCAATGTTTGTATTTATGCATTCATTAATCTCGACAAGTTTAATGTGGCCCAGCATGTATGTTACAAGTGACAAGTGAAAGTTACGGATGTGGTACTTACTAGTTTGTGTAATACTTGTGCATCGTAATTTGAGTAGAGATTATTAAATAATGGATGATTTAATAACAGATACTAGGAGAAGAAAAGTCATAACAATTGTATTTGTATTGAACTAGACCGGAGCTCCACCTGCGGGGATGTCTATCCCTATACCAAATGTCGTCAATATCAGTTCAGTAGATAAGGCGTGAAATTTGAACTTTCCGAGTAATCACTTCTCGAGCACTCCAGAACATACCCTAAATGTGATATCTGAAGAAGACTGGGCCCGCTTCTCTATCTTTTAATTTGATTTATCTGGAATTTTGCAGGACTGACTATAAAGTCTTGATGGGGTCTTCAATTCAATTACCTAGCCCTGAATTCTCAATGGTATAGTCCTAAGGAGAAAAAAAGGAAGAATTTCTATTGTTATATGCTTGACAAATTATCTTTACTTCATATAATTTTCTAAAAAATCGTTAACCCTATAAATGTTATTCCAATAATAAGGAGAATGGTAGCTGTTACATATAAGTAGTTTGAGCTATTTCGTTGCAATATGACCAACGTTTATCTTAACGTGTCGAGTGCCACAGTGCGTCACCTTATCAAAAGCGTTATCAAAGTCGTCGTGCCTTCACGAAAGCTCGCGTAATTTATGCGCGTTTCAAGTACGCGTTGCGTCCGCTCATTGTCGGTATTCGGCAGTTCACTATATAAGCCGGGGTGGGCCGCCACTTCGTTAGATAACTCGACCTCACAGTCAAGACAACACACAAACCAACAATAACCATGAAGACCTTTGTAAGTGCAGCTTTTTATAAAAGCATGTTTCGAAAATTAATATTTTAGTTTCACTTTCAAATACAAATTAACTGTTGTACTATTATTTTTTGAGTGTTATCCATAGATGAGTGTAACATTTTTGTACATTGTGTGGCATTATTTGGGTTAAAACTTAACACTAATTATTAGCATGTATATTATATAAATTGATAACCAATATTTTTTTCAAAAATAACCTTTGTGACCATTGAAGGGTTATCTATAACCTAACCCTAGGTCTAGATTCAGGTCATGCTTAGTATATAAGTAAACGCACGCCATCACGAAGTGGTTCTGACTAAGCTTGTAAGATTTATCCTTCACATACTAACATACAAACATTGCAAGTTAAATAAGAGCTTGTAAAAAATCTCTTATGTAACACAGTTAGTTATATTTTTTCCTCAAAGATTTTGATCAATTACATTGAGACATACTTTTATTAATCATGAAATTTGAGAAAAAATATTCAATAATAATAATTAGCAATTTTTGAACGACCATTTATTTAATAACTTTTAAGTAGCAGATACAAGGCCCACCTGATGGATAGTGGTTACAGTAGCCTATGCACATGTGCAGCTCAGCTCTATAATTTATTTTTAATTTTTCCAGGTTGCTTTCGCCGCCATCATGGCCTGCGCTGCTGCCGCCCCCGGCCTCCTGCTCGCCCACGAGCCCGTAGTCGCCCACGTCTCCGCCCCTGTGGTCCACACCGTCCCCGTGGTTGGCTCCAAGACCACCATCACTAAGAGCAGCCAGGTTGTCAACCATGGCTCTCCTGTCCACACTGTGCATGCCGTGCACGCCACCCCTATCGTGCACGCTGCACCTATCGTGCACGCTGCACCTATCGTGCACGCTGCTCCCGTAGTGCACACTGTTCATGCCGCTCCAGTAGTCCATGCTTCCCCAATCATCGTGAAGACTGCCCCCGCTGCCTACACCCACAGCAGCTCAGTCGTTCATCATGGACATGTCGTCAAGTCCGTCCCACTCATCGCCGTCCATCATTGATTTAATTAAATTATTACGATCGCCTAATAAACAAGTTTTACGTTTATTTTATTGTTTTATTATACGGAATTTTGTTTGTTGTTTGTCTCAGAATAGTTGAAATGTTACGGTAGGTCTTTAATTATTCTAAGGTTACGGTAACTTTTTTTTTTTTTTACGTGCGCAAAATCCCCACGGATACCTCCCCACCGGAGCCGGTGGAGGAGGTTATGTCGGACTCGAACCGACTAAAACGCACGCCGCCTGTGGGTCGCTTTGGTTGCCGAAGGTGAGGTTGACAGGCATATCCCTCGCACCCCGGCCGACCCAGGGCCATCTCTCACGATCTGGCCCTCTTCTCGGGTGAGTTGCCTTCGTACGCGGGCAGCTTGTCTTGCGATCCTTCGTCGCTCCCGCTGCCGATCCCGCCCTGCCTCCTCCTTCACGAGCATTACTTGCTCGCAGAAGGAGGCGCGGTTACGGTAACGTTTAAGTATTTAAGTTAATAAGGTACCTTTGATTTCAATCAATATCAATTAATCTCTTATCACTAATAGTTTTCATCGTATTATAGGGTATTTGTACATTTGTACAAATACCCATATTTTTTTTGTTTTTAAAAGATAAAACTTTAAACCTAGTAACTGAAGAACTGAAGAACCTAGTGGTTCAATCGGTGGTGGTCTTTACACGTGTAAATACGATCTTAACATAAACATTTTTATAATATATTTAACATTTCGGTCACAATCATTATTTAATTTAAGCAAGCATTTAAAAATAAAATGCACCGGTAAGTAAAAAATAATTGCAGATATACGTCAAATAAAAAAATTAGTTTGAAACTAAAACCCGACGACTGAAAAAGTATTAAATAAGAAAATATGATGCATTCCTCGAAGAGCAATTATTCGAATAGCAATGATTCGAATAGCAACGATGCCATTCCTCGAAGAGCAATGATTCGTATTTTAGATCATTGCTCTTCGCGGCATAAAAACAAAATTAAATTTTATTCCTCGAAGAGTAGGTGTTTCTAAGTAGCTGATAGAGATGTGGTACTAATATGAATTATTTTGCTCGAATTTAATAAAAATATCGATAAAATCATCAACTCGTTTATTTTTCAAATAATAATTGAATACTACAGTGGAGTCGAATCCTAAAGTTACGTATGACATATATTGTTTTGTTAGACTAAGTGGCATACGACAACGGCTATCCTAGATATTTTCTTGTTTAAGACTTTTCCGAAGTCGGGTTTTATTTTAATGTTTTTTTTATTTATATTATTTTGAATCAATCATTGTTTGATTCAAAATAATATATATATATATATATATATATATATAAGTACATTTGAAATATGTATAATTTATACATATTTCAAATGTACTTTCAGCCTTTTCAGTTGGTAGCAAACACGACATATTTATCTCAAATATAATTTTTATCGCAGTACTTTATGGCCGCTAGAGGGCGCCACATTAGATTCAGTGACACATTATATAGCCTATAACCAGCGGACGACAAAGATACTTCTAACGATACCTCATTTCTCCAGTTCTAATATGTGGTTGAGGAGCTATGAGGGAACAGATGAACCCACATATGTAGGATACATACATAGTCTGTCAAAATCATAACCCTCCTTTTGCTTCTCCGTAGTCGGGTAAAAATAAAACTGCATAAAAGACTTTTGTTAAAGTCGGTGCCAAGGTAGAATATGGGTAAAGACGACTACCCATATTCTACCTTGCTTGTCATGTTTGTCTGTTCACTTTTTTAATAAAAAATATTATTTTTCCTTTTTTAGTGGAATTTAATTAGTAGGGAGTGAATTTGAATTATTCAGAAAGGTAATCAACATAAAAAAAGACATTAGTTAATGTGAGCTTATAATAGAAAATTATGAAGTACCGCAAACTAAAAGACCAAGATGATAGATCGTTGGAAATACTACATACTGGTACCATCCTTAATAAAGTAGCTGTAGAATCAATAATATTCCTCAACTAAAACGAGTCAATCAAAATCTTTATCGTTAAAGAGTTCCATTATGTACCTGTGTAGTCCAAATTACATTATATTTATTTCATTTTTTTACATTATATTATTTTTTATTTAATAGGACACTCCATTTATGCTGTACAACACTAAGAAGTTGTGTTGTCTGTCTTTGTAGTCCAAGTCAGAGCAATTTCAAAATGTCTTGACCACAGTACTGTACCTACGGTGATACATCATAGCATACATGACATAAACTCACGCCTATATCCCCGAAGGGGTAGACAGAGCACATACATTTCACCAGTTTATGTTTAGGTCCCAATGTAATAGGTGGCGAGTCCATTGCCATTAACGGGGCACTTATAAACATAACATAACCTGGGATCGAACCCGTGACCTCGACTCAGCAGTCCATTACCCATACCACTAGGTCACTGCGGTTGCTACCGGTGGTACAGGATTGTTATAAATTTACTTCGCTCATTTCATACTTTCTATTTGATTTTGAGGAATTCCCTTGTCAATCTCCGGTACCCAAGGTCCAATACCAAAGAAATTAATATAGGACTACCTCAAAGCTAAACCTAAACGAAAATAAAAATATTTTTTGCAATCTATGCATAAACATCAAAAATATAGCTGAATATTATGTACACTTGTGCGCACCCATTTAAGGATACAAGCGTCAGGTTATGATGTGGTCTTGCATATGCGATTGTAGCATTCGGAGCTGAGTTCTTAATATTTAGTTCTGTGGTCTGTCTCTTAAACCCCTTATCAGATCTTTACAAAATTAAAATGAGACCATTTCGGAATAAACCCCTTTTGGTCAAAAAAAAAAGAATTTTGCTAATCCGTCCACAAATGACGAAGCGCGTACAAACATGAAAAAAGCACCTGAATTGAGAAACCCGTCCTCTCTAGAACTCAGTTAAAAAGTCGTTAAACAATATTCTGACTCATGATGTAACCATTAACACGTCGACATAAATGAGCAAGCTTAATCTTTTAATTTCATTATCATCTCGAACTCATTCAAAATCAAGTCTCAGTATCATGATAAGTATCACTTACAAAATACACACTTCAACGCACAGAGAAAAATTAACACTTAATAAAAGTGACTGTGGTGACATACTAACTTTTATGTCTGTTGGAGTTAAAAAATATGAATTAATACGTTTTTATAAGGAGTAATTTCTCTTGACAAAAACATCAAGAATGAGGTTATCTGATGCATCTTAAACTTGTAACAAGTATCCTTATGTAACTATAAAATAATGTTCAGAATTTAGACTATAATGTGAGCAATAGATTTTTGTTTTCAAGAACATAGCTTTCTTCAAGCCTTTTCCAAACACAGTTGGTTCCAAACACGGTTTGACCTAGTGATGGGAACATGAAAAGAGATACTATTCAGCTGCTACTGGTAAACTCTTCAAATTAGGTGTTATTTATTAAAACGAGTAAGCAGGTTAGGTATATTAACAATAATTCTAAATGATCTAGGATATTCTACAGCTCTACGTAGATCCCAAAGTTAACACTAGCTTAATTAGATGAGTGTTATAGGTGTTGAAAATGCATAAAAACATACTTAGATGTGTTTTTTTTCTGTATACAATCACGCATAGAAACAGTGGCCGCATGGTTTCCGACAGAGTAGAATTCCATCCATCATCATCATCCATTCCATCTCTTCCCATGCAGTGTCGTACAAGGCTACTAAGGGATAGGGCTGTTTAACATCAGACAAATATATACAGCCCAGACTCAGCCGCAGATGCATGGCTCGAGTCAACAATAGTGTCCGGAATACGGCAATAGGCTCACCCCCTATTACGTGGGACCGAATACAATTATTGGTGAAATGTTGGTGTTAATTAACCTCTGCCTAATCCTCCAGGGATAGAGACGTGATTATATGTTTGTATGTATGTATTTCCTTTAAATCATCATAACATTGACTTAAGGGTGAATTAATTTACTATCGCCTGACAGCACTTTGTTTACCATTGCCGTATAACAACATTTGGTAAACAAAATAAACAAGACAACTTGGGATCTACTCAGAGTGGCGTTACTCTATGGTGTTTTGTATGGTGATGTTTCTATAGATTAGTGAGCAACGTAGAGACTAATATAGTGATTCTTATTATGGCCGCGTGGTTCCCAACTGAATAAAATTTAGGCCACACCATCTCTTCCTATGCGGTGTCGTATAAGGCGACGAAAGGATAGGACCGTTTAACATCATATAGATGTATACAGCCTAGACTCAGCCTCAAATGCATAGTTCGATTCTAAAATAGTGGCCGAAATACAGTAATAGGTTCATACCCCATTACGTGGGACCGAATACAAAGCTTGGTGAAATGGGGATGTTAGTTCACCTCTGCTTAACCCTCCGGGGATAAATGTATTATATTATTTGCTGCAATTTCACAAATGTGATGATGTTTGGATATTTGTTAAAAATTCAGGCTAAAATAGGTGGTAGGACCTTGTTAAAAATTAGATACAGGGTTTCTTCTACTAATATCTTAAATTTGAAATTTTGTGAAGACTGTTACGTAGGATAGGTGTACTTGTGAAGATGTTTGGATGAAGGTACTTAGTCACGCTCTAACAGCTGACCGGGTCTGGCTGAAAGTTGGTACGTGTACAGTTTAAAATGTGGAACGACCTCCGCCCCCCATGAGCGCCGGCCTAGGGGTGACAGGTGGAGCCTCTTTCCGGGGTCGAGTTGGGGACTCTGTAGTCCCCACACCCGAGACGAGGGCCAGATCGCGAGAGATGGCCCTGGGTCGGCCGGGGTGCGAGGGATATGCCTGTCAACCTGACCTTCGGCAACCAAAACGACCCACAGGCGGCGTGCGTTTTAGTCGGTTTGAGTCCGACATAACCTCCTCCACCGGCTCCAGTGGGGAGGTATCCGTGGGGATTTTGCGCACGTAAAAAAAAAAAAGTTTAAAATGTGGAATAACACATTGGCTACATTTATCCTGAGAATAAGTTCGCAAAGAGACTACCCTTGTGGGAACGGGATCAAAATTTCGTATGTCAATAGGAACACATAGGAAACATCAAAAAGTAGTTTAGTGATAATGAAAATGGGTTGTTAAATTATTGTCAGATATTGCCAGTGCATACTCCAGTTAAACATTTAGTACCTACTTAAAAAAACATTTTAGTCAAGATTTTCGGCATAAAATAAATCGTCCTATATACACACGGGCTTTTTGCTGTATATAATTGTTTATATGATAAGCAAAAATAAAAAAAATATTTGCATTGTGCATTATAAATATTGTTAAATTGTTATCCTATATAACTTTTACGGTGTACAGCAAAGAATATCTTATCGTATCTATCCCAAAAACTGTGACTCGCAATATATTGACATCACTATCATGAAGTAATTACCAATAGGCCTAGAATTCCGATAACCTCTTCAAGTTTATAGATACTCGAGAGTAAATAGGTACACTAAATACCTATTGAATACCTATGGGCAGGCTGGGGCATATAGTAAACAAGTTGTGCAATTTTCCATATATAAGCCGGTCATGGCTTTGACGCATCGCGAGACATCATTCAATTACTTGGACATACTTACAACTAGTTTATGCTCGCGGCTCTACATGCTATTGCGATATTTAGTCGTATCTCCGATTCTAATCAACTGGTTGCAATCGTTTTCTAATCTTGGATCGCAACTGCACTGCGATCGGAAACGGTATAAAAAGAATTTCATACCATGCACGCTCAAATTGAGGAATGAACTATCTGCTGTGGTATTCTCAAGCGACTACAATATGGAGTTCTGCAGGGCAGTAGAAGGTTTCTTCAGAGTCTGCAGCACGACGGTAACGCTCCTGGTGTTGCATTCGTCCATAGACCACGGTAATCACTTCCCATCAGGTGGGCCGCGTGCTTGTCGGGCACCTCGGTAGTATAAAAGCACTACAAATGTTATTATAAAGAGGTAAAGTTTTACTCACATTATTTGTGAGTCTCATATACTATACATCATCACACTATCGGGGAGGGTGTACAGCAGGAACAGGATTAGAACTCCTCGCAGGAGTAGCCGCAGACAACAGCTAGTGCTAAATAAACATCTGTTATTTTTATAACATTAACTAAATTTAAATTAAATAAGATACTTTATACTTTACCATTATATATTTCACATGACCAGTTCCGCCTCAGGGCATTCCCAAAGGTTTATTTTAATTTTCAGCTGACATTACCCTCAAAGACTTGTAACAGAAGTAAATGCATAAGTTTATAATACATAAAGCTGGTATACATAAATTTAAAACTACCCACACGTAGAATATTGTCAAACCTTGTATTATTTTGAAATATAACTTTATAACCGCCAATACAAACATTTGCAAATGCCGTGAGGCGAAACCGTTCAGGTGTAAAATAAAATATAGGTAGAGGTAAAGTACAAGGTGTGTTCAATATGTATAGAAGGTTCAACTAAGCGCTTTTAATCAACAGTTTTAACAGTCTAAATCTAAATTATAATATCTCTGTACCTCAATTACTCTGTGTAGCAACAGAGCGCAAGCCACACAGCGGGGTACCGCACACCCACGAATCTGAACTGCCAGAGGTGCTCACATACTCACTCCAATGTACTATTAAGATAAGCTGTCAAGACAGCTATGTTTATTTATAAACTCGTAATGCCTATTTTGTGTAGATGCGTGAAAACACTATTTTTATTCGTATGCGTATATAATATACATATTTACGTTGGAACCGCGGCAGCATAGTGGTAAGGGTAATGGACTACTGAGATGAGGTCTCAGGTTCGATCTCAGTTTTACCATGGCACACACCAATGACTTTTCGATGTTTTTTGAAGTTGTGTGTATTTGTCGCAGGTTTATAAGTGCCCGGTAAATGGCAATAGGCTCGCCACCTATTACATTGGGACCTACAACATAAACTGGTGATATGTGGGTGCTAGCACCTCTGCCTACCCCTTCGGGGATATTGGCGTGAGTTTATGTTATATTACGTTTATTTACGTTGGTTTCGTCAACGAGCTATGGAGAGGGCTATGTTCGGTATTTCCTTACGTGATCGCGTCAGAAATGATGCTATCCGTAGGAGAACAAAAGTAACCGACGTAGCCCAGCGGATTAGCTCGTTGAAGTGGCAATGGGCGGGACACATAGCGCGCAGAACAGATGGCCGATGGAGCAAAAAAGTTCTGGAATGGCGACACGTGGCATAGAACGCCCAACGGCCAGGTGGAAGGACGACCTCATGAAGGTCGCCGGGAAGCACTGGATGCGGGCTGCTTTAGATCGGTCATTCTGGAAGTCTGTGAGAGAGGCCTATGTTCAGCAGTGGACTATATGTGGCTGACATGACGTTGGTCTGGCCGTGCCTCGGAGAATCTCGATCTCGATAGTTGGAGCCCTAAAAAGTTCAACAACTGGTATAACTGTAATAAGTATATCGCCAATGGGATGTGCGGGTCAGATGGCAGTCGTATCATGGAAAATATTGTACCTGAAAGCTTCTGATGCAACTGGGATTAACGCTAGGATGTAGAAGAATAAAATTATCCTTTTTTATACCACTTAGGTGGGAGACAAGCACACGACTCACCTGATGGAAAGTGGTTAACGTGGCCTATGGACGTGTCTGCCGATCCTGTAAGCACAGAGAGTGTATGTGCTGTCAGTGTAAAAGACAAAGCAGGACAAGTCTTTAGTCTTACCATTGACAGCACAAGCTCTCCAGTGAGCTCTGGCTACCCTACTGATTGCTGGGAACACATCACGAAGTTATTAAGGCTGCAGCATTCTGTAGGGTGGAGGTATTTCCCCAGTCGGACTGCTCAATTGGAGGGATTTTGGATTGGTGTCCTACCTCCTACAAATTCCTACAAATTGTCTGTCTATTTATTACAATATAACCTTTGTCGTCTAAGTCGTACAAGATAACTAAGGGATATGGCTGTTTAATAACGGACAGAGCCTAGACTCAGCCTCAGATGAATGGCTCGTGTCAACAGACCGAGCCCGATAGACGGCTATAAGCTCACTCCCAATAATTACGCGTGGCCGAATTCAATGATTGGTGAAATGTGGGTGTTAATTCACCTCTGCCTAACCCTCCGGGGATAAAGGCTTGATTATAGGTATGTAATCTTTCAAAATTACAGTACGCTTACCTGTACCAATGGAAAACCCCCCTGATACCAGTCTCGGTATGATACACCCGTTGCACCCAAATTTCGCCCAAGCTCAAATTCAAAGTATTCAGTATTATTAATTAATTGCAGTACAGCTACAGAGCAAGTATGTGTGCCTACCTATCTCGACGCATTTGTGGCATGCCTCCACTCGTCAGACAAATTCCTGCCCATTTGTGGAGTGGACTACGAAATTAACTTAAGGCTATATAAATTGTCGCACCGGTAGGACGTAGCAGTCGACGAGACAGGCTTTTGAACGGCGGATATTGGAGAAAATGTTTCGTTTGGTGAGTCATTCGTCATTTTGTCTTACAATTTTGTTAGTCTTTAGTTAAGTTTCGTTATATTTCGAACAGATTATCTGTTCTGGGAAAACGTTTCAGAGGAATATTTTATGTAAATAAATGTCTTTTGTTCATCTCTAATTGGAATGTTAGTTGAAATTAATTAAATTTTGAAGCAATTAATTTAGGAAGCGTGCCTACTAAATTGTTCGTCAACTTTTTCTTAAAATTTAAACACAGGTTCAAATTGGGTTCTAAATATTGGCTTTTTACTAGGTATTTATATTTATAAGTAGAAATTCAATAGTAAATTTATTACAAACCATAGTACAGCATAAGCGATAATTAATAATTTGTATTGACTTAATGTATCACAATATTTGAATAATAAAATGTTAAGAGATATTTAGTAAAAATACATTTTTAGTAGGTAGTATATTTCTATAACTAATATTACAATGTTTATTGCAGGAGACTGCTGCATTTAATTTTGGACTTGGAACCCCCCCCCCCCCCCCCCCAATATTATTTGATTTTTTTTATTCAATGGCTAGCGCAACTTATTGTGATGCGAGTATAATGCGTGAAAAAAAATATGTTTACATGCTTACACACTACAAAACATGATGATTTTTTATCGTTAATATGATTGTGTTTGCACTTGCGCGAAAGTAGTATAGCTGTCATAGCCAGGTTAGAAGATTAAGGCGGGAGCGACCTGGGTTAGGCAAGTAATGAAACGTCAACGATATAAATCACTTGCCTGTGGTTGATCAAATGTCAATCTCGCCCAATATGTGCCATTTCATACAATCCTCGTCAGTCCATCTGACCAGGGTGTTTTACCTTTCATTTGTCTTCTCGTGGTTTCCACTCTAGTACTCCTTTGCTACGGCCATCGGTCCTATGACAAAAGTGGCCAGCCGACCGAGACTTCAGCTTGCTTATTCTGCGAGCTATGTCGGTAACTTTAGTTCTTTGTCGATAAACTTGTTTCGAATGCTATCCTTCAGAGTAACTCCAAGCATAGCTCGCTCCATAGCCCGCTGATTCAAATGGCTGAATATTATACTGGAAGTCTTAGTAGAAAATAACCAGTTGAACGCGCTGTTTAGTTAAGAGGCTAAGTTGTCGATTGAACGGCTTATTAAGCTAGTTGGTTGTGATATCTAGTTTTAGTACTGCCAGTACTACGAGTATTATCTATTCTGTGGCAAGTTTAATACAGTCATTATGAAACTATGCAAGTGACGCTCCAATTGGCTGGACTTCTTTATCAATAATAATAATAATAATAATAACGTAGAGGAATGTTGAGATGGTTTGGTCATGTTGAGAGAATGAATGAAAGAAGACTAACGAAACAGGTGTATGAGGCGAGTGTGGATGGTACCGTCGGAAGGGGAAGACCTAGGCGCACATACCTGGACCAAATCGGGGAAGTTTTAGAAAAGGGGCAGGTCAGGAGTACTCTAAACCGACGAGCATGCATGAAGAATGTAATGAGAGTGAATGAAGCGAGAGTAATATGTCAGGATCGTAGCAAATGGAGATCCGTGATCTCTGCCTACCCCTATGGGAGACAGGCGTGATTTTATGTATGTATGTATGTATGTTTATTATATATTATAAATATTACACACCTGACAATAAAAATACGTTTTATAAGCAACGAGGGCTTCAGGAGACATAGAAAGCCATGTTCAGTACATTTGAAACTCAGCCTCTTAAACTAGGGAGAACCCTGTATCTTAAGAGACAGTTTTCATCACGATATTAATATTAACATTAATTCAAATTTTCATTAATATTTTAATTTCATTTAAACAAGGAATAGATACAATTTCCAAACTCGTGAAATCGAGATCTTGTGTTGTTATTTGAGATCGATCCCGGAGCATAACATGACGGGCGAGAGCCCATCTCGAGATTGACGGGATTAGTCAGCAATAACAACTACTCTTTAGAATAAACTCTGAGGGGATCTAAAATACCTTTTTTTGGGGCAACTTATCTTACCTCGTACATTGTCAGAGTATTACTATATATTTTATAGCATTTGTATCCATACAAAACTTATGAAGCTTGCCACTTTGCAAAAAAACAAAAACAAATCATCCGAAACGGTCGAGCTATTTCGAGATATCTCTATCAATGCAAAAAAAACAGAATAACAGCAGTTTGTAATATAATGATTTTATTCTTATTTTCAGTTATCAATTTTGCTAATCCTGGCCGCAGCAGAGGCTGCGCCAGCTCCTATAGTGGTGTACCACTCAGTACCATCGGTGTACCATGCCCCAGTAGTGGCTCACAGCCCACTAGTGCACCATGTGTCTCTCACCCATCATCCGGTATACCATGGCTTCCACTCACCATATTACTTCAAGAAGTAATTATGACTTCAAATGTAACGTATACATTACGCTATTTGTAATGTATGAGTAAATTACATTGCGGTATTATATTTAACTATTTTTAAGACATATATAAAAATATATTTTTATATTTCCATGTAAATAACTAATTATGATAATGATATTGTATGTATGTTTGTAATAATGCTACGACATAATATGTTACCATTTTTATTATTTTGTTTAGTTTTTTTTTTTCAAAATTGATTCGAACTAGTATCTAAAATGTCTTATATACACACATAATATTGATGATTATCGACTTTAATAACACTAGCTATATGTTAAAATTGAATTGTTACCATCTTTAGAAATTATACGATTAAAGAAAATTGACATGAATTCATAATACTATTTCATATTTTATTTTTCTAACCATTTCAGATAGCTATAGAACAAGCGGTTGAACTTCGATATTTTACATTAAGCAACTGCCATCGGACCCCTACAGTCTTAAAGTAATTTATGAATTTCGTATGCACAAACTACTAGTGTTTGAAGTTAGACCAGTTCTCGGCATTATAGGGGTTTCAACTAACCGTAATGATTGCCATAGATGATCGTATGGCAACCGGAACGACGGTGTAAGGCCCTGAGGGGTCTCAACTTGTGAAGAATGGTCACATTGGTCCCCCATCCTAAGGTTGGCCTAACTACTACTGCTTAACTGCCTATTTTCTTGAGGAGGTAGGACACGGCGGTATTTCCGCCCAATTGAGCAGTCCGACTGGGGAAGTACCTCCGCCCTACAGAATACCGCGGTTATAATAAATTCGTATTGTGTTCCCGGCGGTGAGTAGGGTAGCCAGAGCTCACTGGAGAGTTTTTGTGCTGTCAGTGAGATGACCAAAGGCTTATCCTGCTTTGTCGTCTACACTGACAGCACAAAATCTCTGTTCTTACAGAGTCGGCAGCACGGATGTGACTCCACTGGTGTTACACACGTTCATAGGTCATTGTAACTACTTTCCATCAGGTGGGCCGTGTGCTTTACTGCCACCTAAGTTGTATAAAAAAAATGTTTGATTACCATTTTTTTATTTACATATCCAAAACATATCACAGACAACATTGAACGTAAAGCAATGAAACAATAAAGACCTTTGTTGGAAAACCAAATAACATAAGTTTGCTCGTTGGTACATAAATACAGTCACGTCTTTCTCTGTGTGAGGTAAGCAGAGACAATGAGACATGTTGCTTTATATGGCTGCTTAATCGTTTAGGTAAATAAAGAATACTCTTAATTGCTTTTGTTGCTGTCTGCCGGCAGATTTATGGCTTGTGTAAAATTAAATGTTTGTAATTGAATTTCGTCTGAGCGATAAATTACTATCTCATTCGATTCTCAAGTGGTCAACTTTTAAGATGCATTGTTTTTAAATATTATTAAAAAATTCTTTTGAGTATTTTCCGTAATATTTGCATATAAATAATAATGTTCTATAATTAGACAATTTGTATACCGGTATATACTTTCGATGATAATAATATGGTTATATATTTTTTGAAGGATTGAAATAATATATTTGTCAAATTCATGATCATCTTACCGTGATTCTCAGTTTCAGTCGAGGATTTCATCTCGGAGCATGCATGGGCTTATATAACTTATATTAACTTATATAAGTACTGACCTCCTAAACCCAAAAGGAAAGCTTACGCTCTGGCCTCTCTCGTCTGTCATTCAGCCAATAAGATTCGGGTTCTAAATATCTTGCTGGGGTTCAAAAAATACTCTAATACCTTAGTCAAAAAAAAAAAATTACAACTGTTCCTTTTAACGTTTTTTTTTTACATTCTACACAACGTTATGTAGACCCATGGTAAGCATAGTTTAACTAGCTTGTGTTATGGAATCTAGAATACGGATAAACATATTAAATCTAGAATACGGATAGCTACACACCACCTTCTTAGGCTTTAAACAGACCAATGATTTACAATATGGCCATGTCCTGAGAAGCCTTCAACAAGATATACATTTCACGACTTTTTACGTAACTAGCTGATCTTCATACAAATATATTCTAAGTAGGAAATATAGTTCAGTAGGACGTACGAGGGCGTAATGTTTGACAACAATACAGTTAGTTTGTAAAGATTGTACGCGTAAAAAAGCGAACGGAATTCTTATCTATTGAACTCTTATGGAATTTGCTTTCTATAACAATAAAAGCAAAGAATTGGCCTGGCCTTGACCCTGTTTACGTCAGGGTTACAATGGTAAGGGTAGGTTTTCATTGAAGCGGAGATGAGATGTGTACAAAAACAGCTTGTACAAGCACCAATGTCCGCATGAGCAATCGTGACTTTGCAGAAAATTAGAGGAAAATTATTTTTATTTGAAAGATGTATGTAGGATACACCTACTAACTAATTAAAACACAAAACAACTACATAATTGGTGCCACTCAGCAAATTACTAAAAAAGTCAGTTATTTACAAATAGAAATAAGAATGGTCCAACTACAAATTCTCGTCTACACTTTGCCACGAGAAAATTGTAAAATTGTATCTCGACCGCTTGCCTCCGAATATTGCCAATCACGATTTCAGACGAATGATTTTTAAAACTTTTTGATGAACTCCCAATACTACTTTTGGATAAAAGTATTTCTAGGGCCAATATAATGCCACTGGTGTATTATAGGATTAAAACAGAATAAACGTTTTTTTTTGGATAAGTACACTTTAATTCAACCCAGTCAGTTGATTAAAGTGCGGTCATAGGTTCGAATCCCATCCAATAATATGAAGAGGTTTAGCTAAAATACTAAGTGGACATGTACTAGTAACAAAAAAAATAGTTCAGTCCCATGTAACTGCAAAGATTTCAAGTTATCATTAAGTAATCCGCGTGGTGCCGGAGAAAGAATACAAGTATCATATATATATATAGGCTTGTAATTAGCAATATGTTTAACATAGTGTAATTTGTAGATTATTGTTATTAATATGTAAGCATAAAAGTAAAAAAATAATAAATTACCTCCCCATCTCCCCCGGAGGGTGTCGTAAGAGGCGACTAACGGAAAAATACGCAGACGATATCACTGCGAGAGTAGGAAAACTCCAAATAAAACCTTGTACCAAATCGTCTAGCCAGCGTGGAAACAGTACGCCAAAGCAGCAGTGGATGTAGACTGGGCGGGATAGACTATCATTTTAACCATGAAAATAGTTCAACTCATCGTCTTCAGTTTGACATTCAGGGGATCCTTACCATAATGAGAATTCATGATAATAAATAATCTTATAAAACAAAAGTCCTCATTACAATTTCCTTTATTAAGTTACGTAAGAGTAACGATAGGCATAGATTGTAAGTACGTAATGACAAAGGGGTGACCTTGGTGATAAGACTGGCGTCACGAGAAAAAAAACATAGACATGCATAATTATGGCGTACAATGATATGACGTTTAATGGTATTACATAGTGCGTGGCGGGGACCACGCACTATGTAACACGCACACACATGCACGCAGAGTAGAGTAATTTGGACCACCACATCTCTTCCCATGCGGTGTCGTACAAGGCGACTAAGGGATAGTTCTGTTTAACATCCGAGAGATATATACAGTCCAGACTCAGACTCAGATGCATGGCTTGGGTCAACAATAGTGCCTGGAAGACGGAAAAAGGCTCACCCCCTATTACGTGGGACCGAATTCAATGATTGGTGAAATGTGAGTGTTAATTTACCTATGCCTAACCCTCCGGGGATAAAGGCGTGATTATATGTATGTAAGTATGTCTAATGGTATAACGTCCATACGGTTATGAGACTGATTACTAAACTACATTAAAAATAAAATACACAGTAGGACACCCACTAGCTAGATGGGCTCACGACCTGAAATCTGTGGGTGGGATAAATTCGATGCGAAAGGCAAAGCACCGGCAGACATGACACACAATGGAATAGACCTATGTCCAGTAGTAAACTGTAATAGATAAGCTAATTGATTGATTGATATTTTCAATTCAGAAACCAACCATTAGAGTAAAATATTTTATGTTGCCAGAACGAAATTTCGATAGCTCAATGCTCATTTACCTACTCCTATTTAGTGTCAGTAGAAAAAAATGGAGTATTAAAAAATCACGGCCATTTTCAAACGCAACTTTCATAATTGTTACATCATTATTAATAAGCTAGCTATTACTCTTCCCGCGTGGAATTTTAATAAACTTTGAAAACCTATGTTACTCAGTGCTAAATGGTAAAAGAATTTTTGATATCGGTCCAGTAGTATTTGAGTTCATTCGTTACATACAAATATAAATGTTTCCTCTTTCAAAAACATAAACTCACGCCTATATCCCCGAAAGGAGGGAGATAGGGAGAGGTGCTAGCACCCACATTTCGCCAGTTTATGTTTAGGTCCTAACGTAATAGGTGGCGAGCTTATTGCTATTAATCGGACACTTATAAACCTGCGATAAATATGAATATAAATATAAACCTGATACCATAGGAGGTAGGACACGGCGGTATTACCGCCCAAGTGAGCAGTCCGACTGGGGAAGTACCTCCGCCCTACAGAATACCGCGGCTATAACTTCGTGTTGTGTTCCCAGCCGTGAGTAGGGTAGCCAGAGCTCACTGAAGAATTTGTGCTGTCAGTGGGAAGACTAAAGACTTGTCCTGCTTTGTCTTCTACTGACGGCACAGAAACTTTGTACTTACAGGATTGGCAGCGCGACTGAGACTCCTCTGGTGTTACAAACGTCCATAGGCCACGGTAACCACTTTCCATCAGGTGGGCCGAGTGCTTCTCTGCCAACTAAGTGGTATAAAAAAAAATACACATATAACTTCGAAAAGCATCGAAAATTAATTGGTGTGTGGCGTAGTAAACCTGGGATCGAACCCGAGACCTCGTCTCAGCAGTCCATTACCCAAACCACTGGGCTACTGCGGTTGTAATAACGTATATATCTTTATAGTATTATAAGTATTATATGCTATATAATGCAACTGCATCACTCACGTTTGAGACGACGACTCAAACTATTATTTCTTTTAGTAAAATTGCCTGAAAAAAAGCGTTAACTGGAAATCGTGATTTCTTTTTCAAGATATAAGCTATATAACAGTAAAGTTGTCATATAAATAAACTAAAAAACTTAAAAACCCTACCACTACGTCACATTGATCGATCAAACTCTTTGTTCCAATTGTCTCCTACGAGAATCAGGAAATGCAATGTTTATAGGCGTTGCGAAAGCTATTGTTATAATCGCAGCACCTATGCATATAAATACTATGAAATGGTGGTTTCAGCCATCAATCAGCAGGCATCAACACAGCAGGCGTCAAGATGAACAGACATATCCTTGTGGTAAGCTTTTATTATACTTCCATCATCATCATCACAGAATTAGGTACCATAAGTAAACCTAACAATAATTCGAATTCTTTCAAAGGGTACTTTAATTTTGGAATCACCTTCCTACTTCATCATCAGTACAGCTCAAGAGTCCCATATTAATGCATTGCACCGATTTTTTGCAAAATTTGCAAAATTTTATCAAAATCGGTGTTTTATTCCGGGTTGTATCTTGCATCGAAGTTTTGCACGTTTAATATTCATGTATTATTATATATTAGTCGATTAAGATAAGAAATAATTTGAATTCGAGCGTGATTTGAACCCGTGATCCCTTTCAGGGAGAGTGGTCTGACCACTAAGCCACCGAACCTCGCCTGAAATCATCCAAATCTTCCTATATATATCCGTCTTACGGTTAATTGGTGCAGTTAGAGCGGTACACTGATATCGTAAGGATTTATCTTAGCGTGTGTGTTACCATCCATAAATTAATATAACAATTAAATCGCCATTTTTATATTGAAATGATATTGTGTATTCCTATCGTGTATCATCCCATGGGTTGGCATTCTCGAAACCCGCAAAAAAGTAAAATTTCTACTAGGTGATCTATTTGACATCAAAATAATAATATTACCAGAAAATATATCCAACCGACGTCATCACAATTTAAGTGAAGTAAGGTATTACTTTACACACACAAGAACAACACACTGTATGTACTCATGTATTCATAGACATCTCATAGGTACTTTATTTAATCTTGTGATGATATCAAAGATTATGAATAAAGTGATACATTGTACCACTTTTTATGCCTATTAGGTCACTACCTACTGACCTCTATGCGGTACAGTCGTGTGAGTAAGTGTTGTACAAAAAGTACCTACACTTCATATTTTTTACAAATGTTGCATTGACGTTACACAATTTGAATTAATCAAATATATAATATTTTAGAAAATTCTATACAGTGATATTTTGAAATGTTTGTAATGTAGGTTTTCGAATGCGGATAAAAATACTTAGATACGTTGTTCAAACATAAAAATGTACCATTTTATACAGATGTCTCAGTGACAGCAAAATTTGTAGAATGTTCTGTTCTGTTGTTCATTTAAAATATTTCAGAT
The DNA here is from genome assembly GCA_963662185.1 of Eilema griseolum. Classification (NCBI taxonomy): domain Eukaryota; kingdom Metazoa; phylum Arthropoda; class Insecta; order Lepidoptera; family Erebidae; genus Eilema; species Eilema griseolum. The sequence goes on from OY759242.1 coordinate 932,390, forward strand.
GCTTTTAAGGCAATTTGAATAGATGGATTCATTTATGTAGCCTTCTGATTGCTTCGACCTGATTCCCGCTCAGTATGTGAGTGATATGTTTCGGTGTACACAATATCTATATTTACATAAGAAGTATTATATTCTTATATAAACAGGTATGATCTATGATGTCTCGAACCTATATAACGTTATGATTTATTTCGTTACTGATTGTACAGTGCACAATTTCCTAGAATATTAACTTACTTACTTATAGCAAGCAATAGTTAGTATCAAAAGAGCTTATTTATAAAATATAAACAGAATCTCAAATATCTCCATACCAACAAAAGCCAATAATGTCCAACTTTTGTTCTCGATTGTACAAAGCGAAGTCTGAGAGGATAATGCTAAGTACATTTTCGTGTGCTTGTCATTTACATTCGGTGTCCATCTTCGTTTGTCGTCAGCTGTACAGACGCGTACATCACGATACGGTTCCTTTTGGCTGGAAATCAAGCTTGCGGCAACAGGTCACTGGCAGTGACATGAGGGTACTGATTGAAAGAAGTGTACATATTTAGGGTTCCGTATATTCTAATGCTAATCCCTGTGGTGATAGAGAAACAATATAAGTATCACCATCCCATCTCATCCAAAAGGTTTCTTCAGGGTCGACTCCTCTCGGTTCCTTTATCTGCCTGGCGCAAGACTTTTTTTATACAACTTAGGTGGCAGACAAGCACACAGCCCACCTGATAGAAAGTGGTTACCGTGGCCTATGGATGTGTCCTACTAGGGCTATAATACCCTACAGAATACCGGGGCTATAATACCCTACAGAATACCACGGCTATAATAACGTCGTTTTGTGGTCCTGGTGGTGAGCCAGAGCTCACTGGAGAGTTTTAGTGCTGTCAGTGGGGAGACTAAATGCTTTCCTGATTGTTTCTTCTGCACTGAGGGCATAGAAACTCTCTGTTCGGCACGGGTGTAACTCCCATGGTCTTGCACACATTCATAGATCACGGTAACCACTTTCCATCAGGTAGGCCGTGTGCTTGTCTGCCACCTAAGTTGTATTAAAAATCATTTGGCCTGTGTCACAGTATTTTATATTTATATTAATATTAATCCGGCGTATTTTCGAATAGAGTGATTAACACTTATTTGACGTTTGTGACATACGTCATAAACATCAAAAGACGTGACAATCCCGTAAATTCATCATTTCATTCTACAATACACCGGCAAACGAATTGCCACTTGTCCAGGAGTGTTTGTCTCATCCATTATTCCATTATGCTCTATGACACATATATTATCATCTTAGTATAACTTGAACTTCGTGCATTGTTATTTCAATAATTGCGTTAATCTTTAGTGGTTTGCAATCAAACACCAACTACTCAGACTTAATTAATTACTGAGCTGATAGACATTGCAATGATATTTACGTGCAAATAGGCTAATTATAAATCTGTTCTCAGTACCACAATAGGTACTTCAGAGACTAAGCTAATTTTTGAAGTTTTTGCCACAATTAAGTTAATTCAGTTTTAATGTTGATGCCAAAATTAATTAAATTATGAAAAGGAGGAGCATGACAGACACCCTAAACATTAGTTTAGAATTATTTTTTTACGTTTTGTAAGTGTCTTTATAATGATCTGCCCCTCTAGACAAGTAGCAATCGTTGGCCGACATATCGCAGAATAGAATGTCGAATGTATGGGATATGACATTTATGACAGATGTCAACGTATGTCATTAACGTCAAATCCAATACAGATTTAATCGTTTTTTATTTTGACAGTGGAAGAATCCTTTAGAGCAATGTAAAATTTGAAATTGACATGGTAATTCAAATGAATAGTGTGTGCAAAACTCACCGGGATATTTACCATATTTTTAATTTGTTTCGAGTAACCGAACCGATCTTTACACAAAGTTGTGGATTCAACAAAAAAAACGATATTAGCGGTGATCAAATGATAAAAATATTATTTTCAATTCTCTTATAATATTTCAACCAGAGACATAATAAGCTAAATACAGAATAATTATTATTCATCAACATTCGTTGCGCCCTTTAATAGTTACAGGGACATAATTATAACCCTTCTCTTCTGTTCACCATGGCTAATAAGAATATCTCTTTCCAGGTTCTTACCGTAGCAGTGCTGTTGGTGGTGCAGGCTTTGGCAGTCTATAACCAGATCCCAGTTCAGGAGCAGAAGATGCAGCATCATCTGCCTTATTACCACCATATGGTCCCACATTCCATGCATTACAGATACGTGGTACCTGTGCACATAGTACAACCTGTACCACACCATGTACCATACGTGTACCAACATCACGCCATTTAAATAATATCTGCCCCCTCCCCCCTCGAAACAAGTGAAAGAATGTTAAACATATGAGATTGACACAATTTTTGACGTTTCTGACACAAATGACAGTCGTCTATTCTATTTAATATAAAATATTCTTTATGGTTCGATTCCCAGTCAGTGCAAATATTTTCATGAATATGTGTATTGCTATTGATGTACCTAAGTATCTGTGTATAATATGTATGTACCACAAAAAATGTGTTCAAATGTTAATTCGCATTCTAGAATCTATATTGGAAGTAAGTTTAGCGATACTTGCATTGGATCTAGATAGTTTTTGTAGTGTGTAGAATTATATTGTTATAGCTTTAGATGCAAAGATAAAATTTTAAAAAAGCAATTTGTGTTTTTTATTTAATTATTAAAGTCTAAGAATGAATCTGATCTCCGCTTTTATTCAAACATTTATAATCAAATATAAAACAGATTTTATGTCTCCTCCAACATCATTCTATTAAAAAAATACATCAAAATCTCTTCAGTGCTTTTCGGATCAATCGCAAGCGAACACACAAACAGATAATGATTATAAGTAATCATTAATTCAACACAGCCTGGTAACATAAAATGTGTTAATATATTATGTCGGTACTATCCTTCAAAAAAACAGATAAGCTTTAGCTAAACAATTTTAAACCCATCTCACGTTAGAGTCTACAAGTTGTTCTCGAGATTAGCCACGAAACATTTCGGGAGTAAATTCGAAACTTTAATTTTTTATTAATTTCATGGACGCAAAGAATTTACTCTATATTTTTCGTCGGTAGAACTAAATTTGTACCAAACGAAATTCAGGAAACAAACCAGACCCCCAATTGTTATGGAATGAGGGTCGGACGATATGGAACAAACGTCCTACTTCGCTTTCAAGGAGCAGATGATTGATCCTTACTTGTTTCTCTGTGCCTATAAAGTAGGGTCGGACGTTATAGGTCGTAACGTTCGAGAAATTGGCTTGAGGAGATTCTTATGTGAATACCCACGAATTTGGAATAAATGAAAATAAGCTGTTGGTAATACTCAAATTCGTGAATGAGTGTGTTTTTTCCATCGTTTTTATGAACTCAATCTGTTCAATGATATTAATAGAGGTGTATATTGAATAGATTAGAAGCAAAAAATATTGCAGTAATTTTGTAGTTCCATCTTCGAAAGTCTGCCTTTCTGACATAATTTTACAATAATTGAGAAGTTTTAATATCTTCATTTAAGAAGAAATTAATTGTCTATTAAACACAATTAATTTTATTAGGCTAGCATTCTTAGCTAGCGAGGATTCTTTAAATGACCCGTATTCATTGCTCTCAAGTGTATTAATTTGAACTAATAGAGGTGTTGATTATTTTCCTCTATCGGAGGTTGGCTGATATTTATTTAATAGGGCTAAACTCAATCCAGGCTTGTTTCGAACTTATTATGTAGTGATATGACTGAAATTTGGTACACCGGTACAATAAGGAGGAAACAAGTTATTTTATTTGCTATAAAATAATCAACTTTATGCCTATCCGAGTGCTATCTTCGTCCACCCATTATTACTATGTACAACTTAGTGACAATTAAGCGAAAGATAAAATCATAAAATTATAAAGTCTAAACCGTACATTGAAATTGTTGGATCATCCGTAGCCCTAATTGAGACACATATATCCTACAATATTCGGGCATTCGCATCGTTAGGGCGAATGGCACACTTGTAACAACGACAGAGGATCAGCGACCGGAGGAGAGGAGGGGGGCAAGGGTTTAGCACTTTTAGAAAATTGTGTTAATAGCTTTAACCTGGTTTGCCTTCTGTTTGCTTAGCGCTTTGTGGTCACAATTGTTTCTGTACAGCTTTTTTATACCAGGGTGCGAGGATATTGTATTTTTTAATAATTTGTAGGCACATTGGATTCTTGACTGATGACCTGGAAAAAACCTAATCTGGATCAATAAAATGGAAGAAATAGAAGGATGACTATAGGCGCGTGGGTGACGATCCTTGTACTATACGAGTAGAATAAATGCTTTTTTTTATACCACTTAGGTGGCAGACAAGCACACGGCTCACCAGATGATAAGTGGTCACCGTGGCCTATGGACGCGACCGTAAGTACTGCCATAGATTTATAATAGAATTCCAGAACATTAAATCCGTTTACTACATTCAATTGTTTTGAGTTTCTAAATATTTTGACAACCACATAAAATATATAGTAGTTATAAACAGTTCGTCACTCACAAAAACGGCCCAGAATAAAAACCAAGTCGAAGCGATTTCACAGAACGTCCACTCGTTTGGTCAACGCACCCTCTTCCCCGAACTCAGATAACATGTAAATCGAACCGCATATATCATTACTTAATCGCTTCTCTATCCCTGATGTCAGCAACAGTAATGAAATCAAAACTAAAGCGGCCATTCCGCCAAAGTTAAACGACCTATTAAGTGTTTAAATACCGTTAATTGACATTTCAAGTGGTTTTTATGGTGTTGGAGATGAAGGGGTTTTAGGAGTCTTTAGAGAAGTGGATATAGCGGTTGTTCGCCTGAAAACGTGATCGCCCTGCCGTACAGGGGAACTTTAAGAGCCAGAAGATCGCTGTTAAGAAATCCTTTTAAATACGAGGAAGATACGACATAACAGAAATTACCCTTTTCAAATAGTCAAGTGAGGCACTGCTTAATATCTTGGGCATCATCGTGACCAATAATATACGTCAAGTTCAAGATTCCTCAAGAGATTTTCTTGACAGCTGTCAAACCCGGTAAACCTCGACTCCGTACAAATAATGCATTTTAAACACGTTTAGTATTATCATAAGTGTGTTTAAACAGTATAGTGTGCAAATCGAAAGGGACTCTTTTGTCCGCACTTAGGCATTGTGCGTGCAGTATAGTGTGAATGGATAATTCGGTATAAAAGTTAAAATCAATTGTATACAACAAAATATATATTGTAAAAACGTACAAAAAAAAGATAAAAGCTTCATATAATCATAATATAAATAGACTTCTACTGGCTTAAGTCATTGGTTAAGAGGAGTGTTTAAACAGAATTCGCAGTTGCTCGACTTTAGTATATTTTTTCAATTCTCAAATTATATCTATCTTTACAGCACATTTTAAAGGTTCAACGTCCTTTATAAAAGCCCCACAATGCTTTCTTCCTTCCTCTCACCGTACATTCATCTGGTCTATATATTTTACCGAGTCATCATTTTTTCTTTCTATATTTTACTCCATGAACATTTTCCGACAATAAGTAGGAAATTGTCACACTTCCGCAGTGTTCCGCCGTCGGCAACCATACCCCATTGTGTCGGTACTGACGGATTTCGCATGCGGAATTTATTGGCAACGGGGTAACAGACCGATGTTTATGATAATATTGGTGGGGTAATGAAAAAGATCTTGTCTTGTATATTGACAATGTGGACTTAAATATCTAAACATAATATGTGATGCGTAGTCATAAGATATCCTCTGTTGATATGGGGTACATCTCGGATCTTGGGGTACATCTTGGACCTAGAATGTGCTCTATACGCGCAGTATATATCTTTCTTGGGTGTCTTTTGAGGACAGCACGGGTAGCTACGGCAGTGGACGAGCTCAAATTCTCCAAACTCGTTTGTCTTAGGCGACAAAGGTTCAAGATATGTGTATCGAGGTACACCAGGATACGCATACGCTAAATCTCCATCTGTATTGTGATGTATTGCTTTACAGATGAAATTGACTTTACTGTCGATGACTTTGGTTCTCTTAATCTAGATACTCACTCTCTATTTCGTTTAAAATATATTAACAGAAGTTATTGCGAAACATGAACTCTGACAGGAAACGAAACTTCTCTACCTGAACTCACCAATACGATCAAAAGTGGGTTATTCATTATTGTTTTGCGCCTAAGAAACAAATTTGTCACGGATCAAAATACAATATTGATACCCATAATTAGGTATCATTTACATTTCCCATAAAAAAATTGCGTAATATTTCTGTTCTGTGGCGTAATTTCGTATCGCAAGCTATTTCATTAGTACCCATTATTTTTATGAACGATCACTTCAAGAACTGTGAAAATAATCTTGTAATGAATTTAAAAAGCTTGTCTAAGCATAATTAGGTAATAAATCATAATTACTGAGAATAAAGAGAACGCCATGATGGAAAACAGATGCGAAGGCGGGCGGTTCTCATCGTAAACACTTTCTTGGAAGGCCCTAATTATTAAACTCAGTTTTGGTAAAAAAGGAAAAAACGCAATTACTGAATGATTGATCTGATCAAATTTACAATGTACGATAAGTTAGATTGTAGTACAATATTATTTAGTGAAGATTAGTCGCGAAGTATGTAAGTATAGAAGCAGGTGACGGGTTGTTGTCTCTCCTAATCTATGCATGTATATTAGAGATGGGCCGAGTACTCGGTTGATACTCGGTACTCGGCGTACTCGGCGGGTTTTAGATACTCGTACTCGGCCCGAATAACTCGGTTTGAATGCCGAGTATTCGCCGAGTATTAATTGTGGTTGCTAACCGCAATTACTAATATTCCCCCTAACCCCTCCAACTAAGCTAAATTGCTTGTGCTAGGAGTGGTTCACTTAGGTTGTGTAATGGCCAGGATTCGAACCCGGGACCTCTTGATCATAAGAGCGCCTCCTCCAATATATTTAGGTAGATATTATTAAAACAACAGTGTTAATCAAAAAGTATTTATTACTAATTTAGGAAATCTTGGTAAATCACAATTAATGAAATCAAACTCATTCATTAGCATAATTCTGTGTCATTGCTACTAGTAATGAGATAAAATTAAGATATATATGAATAGTAGTAGTATATATATAAGAATAGTAATAGAAAAAATCAATATTTAAAATTTAATAAAGGTAAGTTATGATGCAGGAACACAAGGCTCTCTGCACGTTCTGGTAACAGCCTATTCCTCTTTTCTTCGTAGACGTTACCAGCCTCCGAAAACAATCGCTCGCTATACACGGTGCTTGCAGGTGCACATAGAAACACTCTTGCTAAAAGTGCCAACTCTGGATATCTTGTTTGGTGCCCAGCCCACCACTCGAAAGGACTCTTGTTTTTTGCCAGCAAATTTTCTTTTAAATAGCCATCTAATTCTAAAGCAATTGGGCTTTTAGAATCATCGCGCTCTACTGGCTGGGTGGAAGCTAATTCTTCGAAGCAATTCCAGAAAGCTGCATGAGCATCTTGTGACTGTTGTAATCGTTCAGATTCGTTTTCTTCATTACTGCTAGCACTCTCTGAAATGTCACTTCTTTTTACTGATTCTAAAAATAGCGTATTCCTTATCAGGTCATAATTCTCTGGATGAAAAAATCGCATCCTGAATCTGGGGTCTAGCAAAGTTGCCAAACTATAATATTTGTCTTTTTCTAACCCTTGAAAGCGGCCCTGAATTTCACCTTCAAGCTTTTGTTTCATATCTGCTATATTTGGACAAGTTTGGGAGACTTCAGATTTTGATAAATACTTTAATAGGGCATTGGTGTGAGGTATTACTTCAGAAATTGATGCCAATGTGGAGCTGGTAATTTTGGTAATTTCTTCGAATGGTTCGAGTAATGTAATGCATTCTCGTAGGATCTCCCATTGATGTTCAGTTAATTGTTGTAGATTGGCTGTACTTTGGTTGTCCGTGATGTAGAGAGATATTGCCCTTTTTTGCTCTAACAATCTGCTTATCATGTAAAAAGTACTGTTCCATCTTGTGGTAACATCTTGCACGAGTTTGTGCTCTGGCAGTTTGAGTTCCTTTTGTATCAGGGTTAGTTTTTCTTGTGCCGCTGCAGAATGGTTAAAGTGGCCTACAATTTTCCTAGCTGAGGCAATAACGTCGATTACATTTTGTTCCTTCAATGAAGCTTTTATGGCTAATTGCAACGTATGTATATAGCATCCTTTGCCAACATATTGACTATCATTTATGGCTTTCACGACATTGGGTCCATTGTCTCTTAAAATAAGATGAATGCGAGTATCAATATCCCAGTTCAAGGATAAATCTAAAAGCACTGATCGAATATTGTCCGCCGTGTGAGGTCCTCTAAAATGTGGCATCTGCAACACCCTGTGCTGAGGCTCAAACTCCTCGTCTAGCCAGTGAGCGGTGTAGCTCAAGAATCCGAGTAAGTTATTCGTGCAGGTCCAAATATCAGTGGTTATTGATATAGCTTTAGCTTTTGCAATTTCTGCTCTTATTACAGTTTTTACTTTGATGTAAACTTCTGGTATGACAACCTCGCTAATGTACTTTCTACTAGGAATTTGGTATTTCGGTTTTAAGGTATTCATTAGTCTTTGGAACCCATTATTTTCCAACATAGATATCGGTTGGTTATCTACCACGATCATCTCCGCTACAGTTTTGTGAATTTCTTTAGCACGCGAATCAGTAATATCCCATTTAGTAGTAAATGACTCGAAAAGGGTTTGCTGTACTCTCATTGCATTCGATTGCGACGACGAAGTTGATGCTACTGGCTCACGATTTTGAGATATTTCCCGCAAAGTTTCATTTTCCAAATCATTAAACTCTTCTGTGTGTTTTATTTTAACATGATTTAACATTGCCGTCGTAGAAGCCTTTCGTCCAACACCACTACGTGAAATTAAAGAATTGCATAAATTACATTTCACTTTTGCTTTATCTTTATTTTATTTTATTTATTAAATAAGTACAACCACATTACATGTATTACACAATTCACACAAATTTCAATTATTGGTAAAGTCTCCGATACATATAACAATTACGGTGTACATAACATTCACAAAAATATCAGAACAGTGCTAGTGCCAGTAGCAAAAACAAATTGTAATGGCGACTACAAATAAAATACAAACATGAAACCAAAATTTTCAAGCAACACAACTAGGTAGTAACTTTGATTTTAAGTCGGTTAAGCGGATGTTAAAAATGTCGAGATCATCGCTTTCGCTGACCCTGTCATTACAGTTGCAGCAAATTCGAATCAAAGGCGATTGCATACCAAGGTTGGTTCTACATAATGGTGTGTAAAAAAGTTTAACTATCGGTTGCCTGGGATAGCCATGAGGGACGGAGAATAAGATCTTACCGAGAAGTTCGTTACATTTAAACTGACCGTTTACCACCCTATGCAGAAAGCAGATATCCAGCATCTGTCTACGGTCATGTAGTCTATTCATTTGAAACCTATTAAGACGACGGTCATAGGAGTTCCTATGTGAGAAGCCCGTGGCCCGAAAAGCAAGGTGTTTAGTGAATGCCCTCTGAATGCTTTCTATGCGCAGTGAGTGAGCGTCATAAAAAGGACTCCACACAACCGAGGCAAACTCGAGTCGGCTACGTACCAGGGCGTTGTAAAGAGTTACCTTAGTTTGGTACTGAGTAAATTCCTTAGTGTTTCTTTTGATAAACCCAAGCAACTGTGCTGCCCTTTTAATAATTGCGTCGAAATGCGTGTGAAATCTAAGCTGACTGTCGAGTACCACACCAAGATCACGGATTTCATGTACCTCTGTTAATTGTACGCCATCTATCTCATAGCTAGTAGCAAGCGGTTTTATTTTCCTGCAATATTTTATAAAGAAACACTTCTTCGCATTAAGAGTCATACGGTTGCTACTACACCACGACATAATACTGTTCAAATCTCTTTGAATTAAGGCGACATCTCCGTCATTGGCTACGACATTATAGATTTTCAAATCATCTGCATATAGAAAATACTTTGAATGCTTGATATGATCAGTAATGTCGTTAACAAATATTAGAAAGAGAATTGGGCCTAAATGAGATCCCTGTGGGACACCGGATTTGGCCAGGTAAGTATCTGATGCATATCCACATACCTCAACGGCCTGCGGTCTATTATTGAGATATGATTTGAACCACTTTAACAAGATGCCGCCCACCCCGAAATTATTTAGCTTTTGCAGAAGTATCTCATGATCTACCTTATCGAACGCATTGCTAAAATCAGTATAAATAGCATCCACTTGTAGGCCTCTGTCTACCTGCTGGCACAGATCCGAGACAAACAGAACAAGATTCGACTCGATTGAACGACCGGCTCGAAAACCGTGCTGATGATCCGAGAGATATGGTTCAGCCAAATTAGACAACAGAGGGTATAAAAGAACCTCAAACAGCTTCGAGAAACAAGAAAGGATAGAAATTGGTCGGTAATTCTGTATATCAGCCTCATTACCCTTCTTGAAAATTGGTAGGATACGTGCTTTTTTCCAGATTTCGGGAAAATTTCCTTCTATAAGTGAGCGATTGTATAGAAGAGATAGAGGTAAGGACAACGCCGATCCACATCGTTTCACGAATAATGGTGGTATAGAATCAGGGCCTGCTCCCTTAGTGCCATCCAGTTTCTTGATGGCTCGGAGAACCCCCTGTTCAGTGAGATGTATACTAGTTAAGAATGTACTACTCGTATCTATTTTATTAGCTATGATGCTACTATGAGGCGGTGTTTGAGAGTTGTACACGGATGAGAAATGAGCAGCGAACAAATTAACAATATCTATCCCAGTCTCCGCTGTAGAATTATTAAGATACATTTTGGCTGGCATAGCAGGATGACCACCTCTTTTATGTTTGACAAAACTCCAAAATGCTTTTGGTTTACTTTTAATGTTAGACTCTATTGTCTGCTTGTAATTTTTGTAACATTTATCATATAGTTTATGACATCTAGAACGGAGAAGTTTAAATTCAATTTCATCGCGAGGGTTTTGGTATTTGCGCAGCCTAATGTGAGCTTTATTTTTTTCGGTCAATAGTTTTATTAGAGCGGGGCTGAACCATGAGGGATATTTAGACTTGAACAACCTACGCCTATCTTCTACAATCTCGTCGTAAAACGCCCCAATTCGGGATCTTTTACGTGAAGTCATTATGTCAACAATCACTGATTACGTAGGTACAACACACAATCGTTAATTTTTTTTTTTTTTCAATTATTTATCTACTATGACGCGCAACGTGAAGTATTTGTTTGCAAACTATCAAGCGACTGATAGTTGAAAGATGCGGGCGGGTTGAGGGGTGTATCAACACGAGCCGGCCGCACGACCGGCGCGAACCTGTTTGTACGTGTTTACGTGCGCGAAATGGGAATTTGATTAAACCGAGTTACTCGGCCGAATACTCGGTTTAAAAAAAATTGAACCGAGTAAAACTCGGTACTCGTTACTCGGCAAAAGTGTTACTCGGCGCATCTCTAATGTATATAATATATTATGAAATATGACCTAAAATGTAATTCATACTACACAGTATTATCTAGACATTTTTATATTTTTATACAACTTAGGTGGCAGACAAGCACATGGCCCACCTGAAAGTGGTTTCCGTGACCTATGTGTAACACCAGTGGAGTCACACCCGTGCTACCGACCCTTTAAGAACAGAGATTGTATGTCCCTTCAGTGCAGAATACAAAATTAGGACAAGCCTTTTGTCTTCCCACTGACAGCACAAAAACTCTCCAGTGAGCTCTGGCTACCCTACTCACCGCCGGGAACACAACACGAGGTTATTACAGCCTTGGTATTCAGTGGGGTGCATAGTTTTTAATAGAAAATAAAGTAGTTAGATGTTCTTTATAACATAATTAATTATTACTAATGAGCTCGCTTTGATTTGTAGTTTTACCACGATTTAGTTATACTGGTTGCGCCGATGGTAGAATTTGTATTTTTTTTGCTCAATAGTAGTAATTCAAGTCATTGACACTGAAACACACGCTTCCTGTACCCATCTCCCTCCCGCGCTACCTTTTAAAGTGAGATAGCAATAGTTTCCGCACCGCTCAATTGTCAAAATAGACGCATATTCACTTCCGCTTTGAACTAAGAAACAATGGCCGCCGCGCGCGCGACTCTCAGAAATTAATAATGTTTGTTGGATTTTAACCGCTTTCATGGACCTTTACCGATCGGATTGTGCCTCTCGTGTGTCCCTCAAGTGATTTAGTGATGTGGGCGGCAGCTCCTGAGCCAGGAAGAGAAGATCGGTGCACCGGCTGCGAACCGGGCACGTGGCCCCGTGAAGGTTAGTGCATCCTCTCCTAATTTCTCGGGTTGCATTCATTGCCTAAACCACATCCGCGGCAACCCGATCACCTGTCTTGTTTGTTGTGTAAAGCGTCAATGGAACAGTTAACTTCACCCCCCGCGAAATACAGTCCACTAGCTCACGTGGCGAGAATTGCGCCACCATTCTTTTTGGTCCTGATCGAACCGGATCCTTAGCCGTGTAATCGCATTTGTTATTATTCTATTGAGAATAAACGCACCACACCTAAATACCTAGTTATTTTAGTAGAAAACCCCGCATCTAGGCATTTAGGTTTAGATTTTGTTGTCCGTTCGCCGCTGGCTCGCATCGTATCTACCTAATACATACATAGGTTAGGTACGTGTAATCGCATTTGTTATTATTCTATTGAGAATAAACGCACCGCACCTAAATACCTAGTTATTTTAGTAGAAAACCCCGCATCTAGGCATTTAGGTTTAGATCTTAGGTATCCTAGACACCCTAGTGCATAGGCACAGTGTAATACCTAACGCATTTGGCGTTTGTTTTTATTTGTTTCAATCTCTAAGTTGTCCGTTCACCGCTAGCTCGCATCGTATTTACCTAAAACGGTAGGTACACAGCTATACCTCACTCGCATTCCTCTTATCGTATCAATCCTTGGTCGTAGTTTGGCATTTGTTATTATTCTATTGAGAATAAACGCACCGCACCTAAATACCTAGTTATTTTAGTAGAAAACCCCGCATCTAGGCATTTAGGTTTAGATCTTAGGTATCCTAGACACCCTAGTGCATAGGCACAGTGTAATACCTAACGCATTTGGCTTTTGTTTTTATTTGTTTCAATTAAGTTGTCCGTTCGCCGCTAGCTCGCATCGTATTTACCTAATACCTACGTGGGTAGATACGTGGTTATACCTCGCTCGCATTTCATTCAAATTCATACGAAAGTATTTTAATTTGAATAGATATTACGCAATACTTAATCCCTGAAATAATAGTTGAACCTAGACAGCGATCTAGCTCGCGTAGGTACGATCTTGTTGCTATGCGCGTTTTGTTCAAGCCGGCACTCGCAGTTATAAGTACCTACCTACCTACGGATATCGTTCGCGCCGCGTCGCTGTACTGTAGGTACCGCTAAGATTAAGTCATTTCATTTGTTGTTTACCGCACTTTAGTTTGATATTAGTTGTAAAAATGCCCCCAAAGGTTGGTAGTACCGATAGTAAAGTTCAACCGAAACTTTTATACGCTAAAAGAGAAATGATTTACTCTCGTGTACAATCGAGTTGTGATAATGCACTTAAAACCTCTGATTTGGCTATTAGAGATTCGTTCTTGTGTTCTATAGAAAACTTGGATAGTTTGCGCGCGGATTTCGAGTCTTTAGTACATGACATCAACGTTTTAGAGTTAAATTAAAATCCCGATTACTCAGTGAGTTATCAGGCCTTGTCGTCGTTTGACGATTTGTATTGTCGTATCAAACGCGTCGCTAGGAGTTTGGAGAAACCGTCTGACCGACCCAATCCCACTCGCGACCGACCTAAGTTGCCACCAATTCAAATACCCGAATTTGATGGTAACATTCGCAATTGGTGTTTATTTATAGATAGTTTTGAGAATACAATAGATAAGAACGATTCGTTGACAGATCACGAAAAATTGCATTATCTCGTTGAAAAATTAACTGGTAAAGCTATAACCGTTTGCGCTGGAATTACGTTTAGTGCCGAAAATTATAATTTAATTTTAAATACTTTGAAAGCTAAGTATGAGGATAAAAGATCGGTAGCTAACGCATATTTGGATCAGATGTTTGATTTGAAATCCATTACGGCATGTAACGATCAAAACTTAGAGAAGTTTCTAGATACTTTCGCATCATCTGTTCGCGCCGTAAAGAACCTAAAGATCGATGACCTCTGCGACTTCTTATTTTTGTATATGGGTTTAAAGAAATTAGATTCCGAAACCATTCGTTTATTTGAGTCGGATCACCGCGGCAATAAAATTCCTAAGTTCGAAGACTTAGAAAGTTTTGTTCGCGAGCATATAAAAATATTGCAACGCTCTTCATCGAAACATGAAGGCGCGAAGAAAGTTGTTAGTTCTGAACGCAAAATAGATGCGTCATCGAAGTCACTGAGGTCAACTCATACTTATGTTAATACCGCACCAGCACATGTACAATCACCTGTTTGCTCTTTGTGTAATACTCATCATTCGCAATTGTACAAGTGTCCGGGTTTCCTAAAATTATCGCCTAATGATCGTTATAAATTTGTTCGCGCTAATAATTTTTGTTTTAATTGTCTCGGTACTAAACACCGCGTTGTTTTATGTAATAGTAGCAATAGTTGTCGCAAATGTCAAGCGAGACACCATACTTTACTTCATTTTGAAAATAGTAATGCCGCATCCAATGTGAGCACAGTTGGTTCGTCGAGCGGTGACACACGGCGGCCTGCGCCACAGCCGCAGCCCGCGCTCGCGCGCGCTCCGGCCCGCCCGGTGACCGCTGCGAATGACGTCACCTTGTGTTCGTTGTCCGCTAGTACTGCGCTCACTACTGTTGTCCTCGCGACTGCTCGCGTTATTGTTGTCGATGCATTAGGTAAACCGCACATTGTTCGAGCGCTATTAGATGGCGCTTCGCAAAGTAATTTTATTACTCAAGATTGTTGTCAACGTCTTGGTTTCAATGTTAATAAGCGTTCAACCCGCTCAGTGGTGAAGGGTTTTGGAGGTTTACAGTCAGCTGTTCATGGCACCGTTAAAACAAGGTTTGGATCTCGTTTTAATAATAATATTTGGTTTGACATGGATTCGCTCGTTATAGATAAAATAACTGAACAGTTGCCTACCGTCCCGGTTGACACGTCTTTATTAACGAAATTTAAAGACTTGCCTTTAGCAGATGAGACTTACGCTGTTCCTGGAGTCGTCGATATATTGATCGGCGCTTCGATTCTCCCGCACCTCCAGTTATCACGTAAGGTTCAAGGGGGACCGACGTACCCCGCTCCGCACGCACTGGAAACAGTTCTTGGTTTTGTTATAATTGGTTCCGCACCCGCTTCTATAGATAGTTTTAGTCACTCGACTGCTTCGTTCTGTTGCACCGTCGAGCCGCCACTGGAGTCTACCATCCGCAAGTTTTGGGAAATTGAAGAAGTCAATGTCCCACCTATCCTAAGCCCTGATGACAAGATGGCTGAGGAGATTTGTTGTCGCACGACTACTCGTGATGAGCAGGGTCGTTATGTTGTCGCGCTCCCTTTCAAGGGAGATATTTTTTCGCTCGGTGACTCCCGTGTATCCGCTGAAAAACGCTTTCTTTGTTTAGAACGAAAGATGCAGGCGTCTCCAAAGTTAAAGCAAGCCTATGATGAGGTTGTTAACGAATATTTAGATAAAGGTTACATCTCACCTGCGCCTGCGGACACTGACGAGACCCAGCCTTCGTACATTATCCCGCACCACGGAGTTATTAGAGAAGATAAGCTTACTACTAAACTCCGCGTAGTCTTGGATGGCAGTGCTAAGACTAGCACTTCCGTGTCGCATTAATATTAGTAGAATTTTAGCTTTTTCGGACTCAACAGTCGCTTTGTGTTGGGCCCACTCTTCGCCCCATCGTTGGGACACATTCTTCGCTAATAGAGTGGCAGAAATTCAATCGGAATTAGCGCCACAAAATCTCTTTCACGTTGCTGGCACCGACAACCCAGCCGATTGTCTCTCTCGTGGATTGCTTCCTTCGCAAATTTTGGATCACCCGTTGTGGTTTAGTGGACCGTCCTGGATTCATGCCGCGTTAGATAAGTGGCCAGTTAGTCAATTCAATCCCACTACGGTTTCCGAACCACCCGAGGAGAAGAAGCACTCGCTTGTTGTATCGGTCCCGCGTGAAGAGTCCCTTATTTTGTTGTTGGCTAATCGCGTCTCGTCTTGGTCGAGACTGTTGCGTTGTGTTGTTTATGTAGGCCGATTTTTGAGAATTTTATCTACGCGCGGTCATATAACCGCCGCTGATTTAGATAAAGCTGAATTGGTCATACTTCGCGAGTTGCAGAAATGTTATTTTGCTTCTGAATTTAAAAATTTAGAATTTAACAAACCTTGTAGTCGTTCTTTCCGACACTTGAAACCATTTTTGGAAGATGGACTCATTCGAGTAGGTGGTCGTTTGAGAAATTCAAGTTTAGGATTTGAACAAAGGCATCCAGTAGTTCTCCCGCGTAAGGACCACGTATTAGATTTGTTAGTAGATTATCATCATAAGGTGAATTGTCACGCTGGTCCCGATTTGTTAATGTCTATTTTGAGACAGAAATACTGGATAATTTCCGCTCGTAATTTGATTCGCGCTAGAGTACACAGATGTGTACCTTGTTTTAAACTCCGCCCGCGTTTTATCGCGCCTGAAATGGCCGATCATCGCTCTTGTCGTGTTGTTCAATCCGCAAAACCTTTCGTACACACCGGCACAGATTTTGCTGGGCCTTTCAAAGTCACCATTGCTCGTGGTCGTGGCATTCGCTCCACGAAAGCTTATGTTTGTTTGTTCATTTGTATGACAACTCGCGCGGTTCATATAGAGTTGACCGGTGATTTAAGTACGCAAAATTTTATGTCCGCTTTAAACGTTTTTTGTCGCGTCGTGGTCCGGTTAAGCGCATGTATTCGGACAACGGTACAAACTATGTAGGGGCCCGACGTAGTATTTCGGAATTGCACACATTCTTACGGTCTAAGTACTACCAAAGTGAATTCGCTCACATCTTAGCCGAAAATCGCATTGCATGGTACTTTAACACGCCTGCAGCTAAACATTTTGGTGGTAATTGGGAAGCGAATATTAAAAGCCTTAAGTCGCATCTGTTTCGCGTCATAGGCGAACAGATTCTCTCGTTCGAGGAGTTGAGTACCGTACTCGCTCAAGTAGAGGCGGTGATGAACACGCGTCCGCTGTGTCGGACTCTATCTAGCGATCCGTCAGAGCCATTAGCGTTGACGCCAGCTCACTTCTTAAATACGACTCCTCTAAAATATTTGCCCGCAATAGATGTTGATGACGATAGAATGCACCTTCTAACTCGTCACGCTCTTTTAGATAAATTAGTCCAATCGTTTTGGAATCGTTGGAGAACCGATTATTTGCACACGCTGCAGTCACGTCAAAAATGGAATACTCCATCCAACCCAATTACTGTAGGTACGGTGGTAGTCCTTATGACTGAGAATGCGCCTCCTTTACATTGGCCTCTAGGAGTAGTAGAGGAAGTTTTTCCCGATTCCCGCGGGATAACTCGTGTTGTACGGGTTAAAACCGCAACCGGATCGTATCTGCGCCCGGTTGTTCGCCTCTGCCCTCTGCCTAGCCAGCAGTAGGCACGAGTTCAAATCTAGGTTTATATTTTAGTTGTTATTTCCCAAACCTAGATTTAGATTAGACTTTAGATTTGTTCCGCATTTTTCGTTTTGAAGGTAACCCTTCAAGCTGGGGGGAATGGTTGCGCCGATGGTAGAATTTGTATTTTTTTTGCTCAATAGTAGTAATTCAAGTCATTGACACTGAAACACACGCTTCCTGTACCCATCTCCCTCCCGCGCTACCTTTTAAAGTGAGATAGCAATAGTTTCCGCACCGCTCAATTGTCAAAATAGACGCATATTCACTTCCGCTTTGAACTAAGAAACAATGGCCGCCGCGCGCGCGACTCTCAGAAATTAATAATGTTTGTTGGATTTTAACCGCTTTCATGGACCTTTACCGATCGGATTGTGCCTCTCGTGTGTCCCTCAAGTGATTTAGTGATGTGGGCGGCAGCTCCTGAGCCAGGAAGAGAAGATCGGTGCACCGGCTGCGAACCGGGCACGTGGCCCCGTGAAGGTTAGTGCATCCTCTCCTAATTTCTCGGGTTGCATTCATTGCCTAAGCCACATCCGCGGCAACCCGATCACCTGTCTTGTTTGTTGTGTAAAGCGTCAATGGAACAGTTAACTTCACCCCCCGTGAAATACAGTCCACTAGCTCACGTGGCGAGAATTGCGCCACCATATACAATTGTGAAAGTTAGCACAAAATAATAAAAGCAATAACTCATCAGGCTGATCTTTGCATGGTTACAAAGGTCAATTAAACAAATGAATACACATAACAATTTATTTAGAAAGAAGAAAGAATGAAAGATTCATAGTTGATTACATTGACGTATACAAGTTAGTACATTATTTCGCAGTGTTGAATTCCAAATCCAAAATCTAAATCAGTTGAGTTAGAGACCCGAGTAGAGGCAACTGTTGCAAGGGGAGGAGAGATGTGACGCGAGGCAGGATCTGGCCAACTACTGGGAGGGTGGAAACAGTGTCCGTTATACCCGACAGGGGTGATTGTCCCGATCCGCCTCCGAGCAAGCCAGCGTGCGCAAACGCAACCACGGCGAACAAAATAATGGTCTGCAAGAAAATAATTATATGTGTGAGTGTTCTTAGTTTTGAATTTCATGATCATTTAGACTGTTAATACTGATGATTGATGGCACTTGGTGAAACTTGTTACACATATTGAATAAGACACTTTGTACTTTTCTATTGTATTTTATGTTTCACCTAACCAGTTTCGCCTCACGGCATTCTCAAAGGTTTGTGTTGGCAGTTATAAAGTTATACTTCAAAATACTACAATGTTTGACAATATTCTACATGTCAGTAGTTTTAAATTTATGTACACCAGCTTTTTGTATTATAAATTTATGTATACCGCATTTGAGAATGCCGTGAGGCGAAACCGGTGAGGTGAAAAATAAAATACAGTTGCAAAGTACAAAGTATCTTATTCAATATTTTTTTTTTTTTTTTTTTATATTAATTTTTTGTTTTTGTACTGACTGATAAGCACACAGTCAACCTGATGGAAAGTGGTTACCGTGGCCTATGTAATGGACGAATGCAACACCAACGTCACACTTGTGGTGCTGAGTCTGAAGAAACCTTCTAATGCCCTTCTTAAAGAACCCTATATTATGTACACAAGCGCATGAGCCATCTGATGTTAAGCGATGACATCAGAAACCTCTTGAAAAAGTTGTTGCTGCCGGAAAAGCTTATACTAAAAAGGAGGCCCCCCAGAAACATTTTTAACTCAACTGGTAAATTGCTATGAGGATAATTTATCAGCTGCTATTTTTGTCATTCGTTTTAATTTTATGACAAACACGGCAGTAATAGAAATATATGCTTTCTAATAACACTAGTATTAAATGTCTTACCAGCTTGAACATTATGAGGAGTTGTTTGTTGATTGTTTGTTGATCTACTGAAGGAAGACAACTGATACCTACAACACCTAAGTACTGTCCTTATATAGTGCTACATGTGCATGCATATGCATGTACTGAAATAGGTAAATCGTCTGTTCAATCATCTGCGTCTGCAGTACAATACTGGTGTAACAAACAATGGTGTGATGCCAGCCTCAGAGGCATGGCTTGAGTCAACAATAGCGCCCGGAAGACGGCAATAGGCCCACCCCCTATTACGTGGGACCGAATTCAATGATTGGGGAAATGTGGGTGTTAAATCACCTCCGCCTAAGCCTTCGGGGATAAAACCGTGATCACGTGTATGTATATCACGATAGTGATTTATTTCGTTCCGACGACTAAGGATGACATCCATCCGAATCATTCCTGGTGCAGAGAATGGTCATCGCAGTCCCGTGTAATGGGACCAAATTTGTTTTAATAGTAGTGTGTGAAGGGGGGGGGGGGGAGGTCGGACAGCCGGTGCAGTGGAATAGGGGTTTATTTTTCCGTGAGTGTCGTAGAAGGGGACGATTTGGGTAGAATGTAGGTTACCATTACAGACACCGACAACGTTACAACGATAGCCCTTGACAACAAAAAAACATCTGATGAGTAGATGTCTTTATGGCCCCATTTAAAGAACCCAGGAATGTAGGAAGAAAGTAACACACAATGGCATTACATAAAATCTGCTACGTTAAGTTAAATGTTATCAACATTTAATATACCTAAGTATTGTATAGAATTTAAGCACATAGTTGAAAATTATAAGATAGCTACACTATTGCATTGGGTAACGCCTGTAATGAGAAATAAATAAATAAATAAAAATATGTTGCCGAAGAATTCCAAAGAAAAGAGTAGCCGAACCGCAGAGTATTAAAATCTTTGCGCAGCTATTGTGATAATATTATAGTTTGGAATTAGACTCAATACAGTTAAACAAATATAAAAAAATCTCAAAATATTCAATTTCTCATATTTCACAACTATTCCATTCCGAAAATAAAAAGTTTCTCTAAATACCACTGCCTTTACGTTATACCCTTTTTGGATTAGTACATACGTGAATATTGTAACTTGATTCAACAGTCATCACATTTACTATAAAAGTTAAAGTACAAGCTTGTTAACGTAGTGGCACTTTGAATTAAATTTGAACATGGCACTTCGGTTCAAGATTCATGATTAAAAGTTTTTTGAAAAAGCTATAACATTCTAAATTGGAAAACTTTGACATTTTATGATATAGCTGTCAATTGTTTTATATTCGATATTTGAGTTTAATATGAGTATGTAGACCTTAGAAGTTATTTTTTACTCATATCTACTAAGTACTTAAAAATTATAAAGTAGTAGTTTTTATAGTTTGGAGATAACACTAGCTAGTTAAGCAATGCTTAGGTACTTTGGATCTAGATTTGCACTGTGTAGAATGATGTAGAATATTCATTGTCTGTTTCATCGATGCGGTTTTTTAATAGAAATGTCTTGGTTAGACTTAAAATATAACGCATGTTTCATCGAAATTGGTTTAGTGGAACCAGATCATGTTCATGGTCAAAAGTCGCGATAAACAATATGTACGCGAGTGGAACCGCGCGTATCAACTAGTTGTCAATATGATCGAGGTTGCAGAATGACCTCCAACCCCCCTGAGAGAGGCCTGGGGGTAACGGGTGGAGTCACGTGTTACCCTAACAGAAGGAGGCCGCAGCGGCGGAGCGAGTTGCGCACCTTCTCGTGCCCTGAGATTGGATGAGGACTCCGTGTTCCCCACACCCGAAGAGAGCCAGCTTGAAAAAGATGGCTCTGGGTCGGCCGGAGTGCGGGGGAAATGTCTCCGGCAATCTCACCTCCGGCAACTTACTACCTTCAGACGGCGTGCGTTTTAGTCGGTTCGAGTCCAACATAACCTCTCCCTCAGGCTCTAGCGGGGGAATATCCGGGGGGGATTTTCCGCACGATAAAAAAAAGTTGTCAATATGATCAATATGCGTCCCATTTAATAAAAAAATTGCCTTATCGAATGAATCACGAGGCAAACGGATATGCCTGAAGGCCAAGTGCTTTAATACATAAAGATCAACACAATAGTGGTAATGGCTCCTTATCAACATAAATTGGTGATTAATTAAATCAACATTTGCATCACTATTAACAAACTTACCTACGTCAGTTAGTTTATTTTACATGACTGTATGAGACTTTTTATGCACTTCACTCTCTGCTCTCAATTTTAAGGAGTCGGCCTTATAATTGAGAGGTCCTGGATTCAAATACTGGCTATTACAGGAATGAATTCCTATTAGAATTGTATACGAACTTTTCATATTTCCGTTCGTTGTATACTCTTAGGAGCAATATTTAGAAAAAAAAACTTCAGGTCATTTGCTTTTATTTCAAGAATTACGAATTTTCCAAACAACCATTCATCGCCTATTTACCCCATTAGCAGGGAAATTTCCAGAAATTCTTCTCAGTGGATGTTAACACCATAAAAGACATCACATGCCAAAATTTCAAGATAGCAGCCTCAATGGCGTTGCGGTAGTGAACGCCGCCGCTACGCAGGAGGCGCGGGTTCCATCGCCGCTCAGTGCAAATATTTACATGCATGAATATGGGTATTTGCATTAGTCTGGTCGTACCTTAAAGAACACGTTAAGCCGTCGATCCCGGTTGTCATACGAAGATCTATGACAGTCGTTACGGGTAGTCGGAGCCCTAAAAAGTCCAACAAATGGTCTTACTGCAACGTTTCGATATTGCCTTTGAGTTGTAGAGGTCTGAACTTTTTTTTGTTCATTTCTGGTATTTTGAACACATATAGTAAGACGAGAGTGTTGAGAGATACATAGATGTTGAGGTATTGTGCACAGCTCCCCAAACACTGGCTTACTGTGTAGAATATGACCACGAGAGTTGTGGAAGTCACGTGGCAGTCGCTTTATGGAAAATATCGAAGTTCAGCCAAATCCGCAGTTAGACTGGTAAAGCGAACCCCAGACTTTGAAGTGCTTTGACGCGACTGAGATTAACGAAGATGTCAAAATTTCAAATTTGGAACTCAAACGGTTTAGTCTCTACGTTCATGAATCTGTCTGTCGGTACAAGTAACTTAATATGTATAGATGGTACTTCAGGGAAAACTTCAATACAACCTACTTCTAAGTACTGAACCTCGTAAGATGCAGATTATCAAACGGTAAGAATTATTTCAGTCATGCACATGTAGCACTATATAAGGACAGTACCTAGGTGTTGTAGGTATCAGTTGTCTTCCTTCAGTAGATCAACAAACAATCACAAGCAACTCCTCACCATCATGTTCAAGCTGGTAAGACATTTAACATTGATGTTATTAAAATCATCTACTTTTGTCTTTTGTTACTAAATGTTAACAAAAGACAAAAAGGGTAGCATATCATCAGCATCATTATACAACGGTTTGGAACTTTTCGCAATTAAATCATAGAACTTACTATTTCTGTTGACGTTTCGGATGAGTTGCAGCACCCGTGGTCACCATTTGACTAACTTGTGAGCGTCGAAAGGTATGCGGGGAACATTTTTGTTGTGCGCTTACCCACCATTATATTTATTATGAGGCTGGCGACACGCCACACTCACTATGTCAGTTTTTAACGGCACTTTGTTTTTTGGTTTTAGTATCTTAATCACTGGATTCCACGTTCCGGATAGTTTGAATCCATCTTTCTTATAGAAATTTTTATATTTTTGATTTCAATGGCTTCACGCACAATCGACTTTGGGTTGATGAAGCTGAATTCAGTGATTGGTACTCGACTCAAGATGTTCTGCTACTGCCGATTGTATAATTACCGTTGTATAATTATGAATTCACACCGCGATAGTTTAAAGATAACATCATCAACATCGTCATTGCGATTTTCCAGTTCAGAACAAAGTTTGCATTTCGAAACCCGGGGTCGACTTCTTGGTGTTGATTGGTATATCTACATTCCTTAGAGCGACTGCCGTCTGACTGTATACAATTATTTATTTTATTTAAGTTCTGATCAAAATGAAATATTACATATGAAGATATCTTTACTTTACCTTTACCTTTAGTAACCATTCTTGAGATCTAGCAACCCACGCTGGAAGATCAAAGAAATGATCAATTACTTGGAGACGTTTCATACACCATTTGTAGTATAAACATCTTAGAAGAATATGAATAAGCTCCTTCTTAGAACCTAGACTGTGTAGGATGAAAGAACCTTTGATTAAAATGTAAAAGGTTTATATACCGAAAAAAATATAAGCGAGTTGTTCTATACAACTTGTTTGTTAAGTAGTAGACCTGTAGGTCACAATACACCATTTCATATCATAGCCATACCACTGGTGGTACTGTGGATCAGATAAAATTAAACGGTACCACAGAAAAAGTCACCTTAGTGAGGTGTTGACCTACTTATTGTTATATGGTTATTGGGTAAGTAATAGAAAATTCACATCTAGTAATATTAATGTCGCGAGTTAGGCTGTATGCGACATTGGGTACATGCGACGCATGTGGGCGCTTGTTTTGTGCGAATTTCGTGGAACAATACATTTGCACGAAACAGCCGGTAATGCGGGCACCAGCAAAGCTGAATCGCATAAGACAGCGGGGTTGGTTTCCTCTTTTTCCAATAACTATGAATGTTGAAAACGTTTACAATTTACGGTCACCTCTTAGCATTAATGAATGCATGCACTTGTTTACATAAAAGTGGTATAAAAAAACGAAAATATCATGAAATGGAAAACTAAGAACACTCATACAAGTTGTAATTTTTTGCAGGCATTTGTTCTGTTCGCCGTCTTCGCGATCACACACGCAGGGTTGCTCGGAGTCGGGGTCGAGACGGCACTGACGGGGCTGTCGGGACTAGCGGGCCTAGCAGGCCTAGGGGGCCTAACAAACCAGGTCCAAACGATTCCAGTTGTCACAAATGGCCGCACGGTGCTAGTTCCAGGTCAGGTTGTACCACGCACTTCGGTTCTCCCCTTTCAACAAGTATCCCTAGGACTTGGTGGTGTTTCTCAGCTAATATAGATTTTATTGGATTTGGCATTCAACACTACGATATAGCTAATGTTATACTTAGATACTTACTTATGTACGTTGATGTAATCTACTATAAAATCATTTCTTTCTTTCTTCTTTCTAATTAAATGTTTCTTTTTAATTATGTGGTTTTTTTTACTTTCTGAATCATGTAATTATAGGTTAGCGTAAACTCGCTACAATGAAAATTTGCCACAAATAAAAATCTATATATTTATACGTGAAGGGAAAATTTTGGATCTCTTTTTATGAAAAATGCGGTTAAGTAGGACGATGAGATTTGGCATATTGATAGTTTATACGGAAGAGAATATATATTTTTTAAATTACTCAATAAAATACATTATTTTTGTGATAATAATGTTCCGCACTTTAAAGCTGTTTATCACACACTCGCACACACATGTTACTACATTTCTTTTTTTAGGCTTAGGTAATCACACAATGTTATTACTGATAATTAGTGAAACTAAAACTTATACCTCTTCGAGGAGTACGAATTTTCCACACCTATATTGTTAGTCTGTTATTAACTTGAGAATAAATAATTTTATTTGTCTATAGTTTTACATACTGAAATACTGCTCTTTTTGAAATAAAGTCGCAATATATAAAAATGAAGTAATTTTCCTTAGTGACATTTTTTTTGTTTAATATACAACACGTCAATTAGACTTCGTCTTGCCTGATGGTAAGCTGACGGCAAAGTCTCAGAAAAGAGGGTCACCATTACTTACACATACCGTGTGACAATGGTGACCACTCAGCTTGACGGCCTCATCATATGCTTTTTCACGCCCCGCTTAAAGGACCCGGGACTGTAGGAAGAAGGAAACACGTGAGCTGGTAATGAATTCCAGGACATTTTTAAAAGTCAGCTTCAAAGGGTAGCTACTAGCATTAGTAAATTCGCCACAGTGACTGTTAGATTGATACATGTAGTAGTGAGGCCTTACTTTTTAGTGTTGAGCTCTGTTGTGTTAGACGACAGGGCCTCGTTCTAATAATTTTAATGTCATGTCAAAGCCATTGTAATGCCACAGACACTAACAGTAAATGACATTTAATTTTATACTTTACTGTCCTGTTGTTAACGTCTAAAATTAAATGGCACCTTGTAGAGTGAATGAAAAATGTGATGAACTCTTAATATTGGACTTTAAGCGTTTATTCATAAAGTCTAATATTTAATGACATATTTTGTAGTGTCCGTGGTATAAGAATGGTGTTGTAAGACATAAACTTAGTAGAATAGTAGAACAAGATATCGGCTGTAGATGGTGGAGGTCAAATAGTAATCTCTTCGAAGTACTCAAGAATCAAAGAATCAAAGAATCAATTTCATTTATTCAGTTAGGCACATGAAGAGCACATATGAACGTCAAAATTTTACAAGTATGTATGTCAATAAATAATATAAAAATATTAAATAATGTAAAAATAAACCATTGGAAAATGATTCTTTCGCTGGTTCGGTAGATTAGTTCTACTGAGAAGATACCAGCAAGAAACTCAGCGAACTACATTAGAACTAGATTATTTTTCTTTTTTAAATTTGTTTTGGTTTACAATTTATTTTGTGCGAGCAAGCAAGAGACTTATGTTGACCACGCATTAACATCATTAAGGTACTCATCCACTTTATAGTAACCTTTACTCATTAAAGTTTTTTTCACTTCTATTTTAAATTTATTTATTGGCATATTAATCAAGTCCTGAGGAATTTTATTAAATATTTTATGCAGCTGCCTACAAATGAATCACCAACCTTGTGAAGCCTAAGTTTAGGTACAACTAGTTTATTTTTATTTCTCGTATTAAAATTGTGTACATCAGATAGTTTTTCGAAATATTAATATATTATATTATATATTATATATTATTAATACCAAATACAATTATTAATACCAAATATATATTAATACCAAAATATTTCGAAAATATTTTGGTTTTTTCGTACATATAAGATATTTTCATAAATGTATTGAGAAGCAACTGTTAAAATATAAATTTCTTTGAAAAGTTCTTTCAGCGAGGCACGGGGTCTGAGGCTATAGATACTGACTGACTGATAAATCAACCCCAGATGTGTTAGACCGACTCGGATGATGATATACTCATGACTATAGACTGTATAATTTGTGCAATGTCTAATGTCTGTATAATGTGAATCTAAAAAAAAAATGGAATCATTTTTTTATACCACTTATGTGGCAGACACGCACACGGCCCACCTGATGGAAAGTGGTTACCGTGACCTATGGACGTTTGTAACACCAGAGGAGTCACAGTAGCGCTGCCAACCCTGTAAGTACAGAGTTTCTGTGCCGTCAGTGTAGAAGACAAAGTCGGACAAGCCTTTAGTCTTCCCACAGACAGTACAAATTCTCCAGTGAGCTCTGGCTCCCCTACTCACCGCTGGGAACACAACACGAAGTTATTATAACCGCGGTATTCTGTAGGGTGGAGGTACTTCCCCAGTCAGACTGCTCAATTGGGCGAAAATACCGCCGTGTCCTACCTCCTTAAAAAATGTGGGACAGAATACTAAGATTGCTGAAGTTTCAGTATTAATCCACATCTACTCTAAGGATTCCAATATAACAGCCATAACTGTAATGTATACTCTAACACAATATTTAATCCCACAAACTTTACAACAGACGGCATAAAAAAAAGACATAGAATTTAACCAGATGCCATCAAATATTATTCCAATATCGCATTATGAAAATAGGCTCGCAGTACATCACAAGGGATAATAAAACAGATTTAAGTCGCCTCAGACGCAGCCGGTGTCACTGACACCAAATGTAAATACTCCAGTCATTTGCAGCCTCCCTACTTAGCATAAACACCTTTGTCAAACATCCATGGCGAACGAAAATAAGATCAAAAAGGGTTAGGTACTACTAGAGGCTTTGTGACATAATATCATTGATATATTACAATCACAGGGAAGCCTTGAAGTGATACTCAACCCAAATAATTAGGAAACAAAATGGGTCCCTCTTTTATTCAAAAATTACAAGGTAATGTGGTTGATTGGTCTTTTTAGTTGTGAAAATCAAGGGATCTGGTTGAAGTTTAAACCTAGTTCCTTGCGTTAGTCTCGGTAGTATTCAAGGCTTCCACTTCAAAGTCCGGGGTAAGCTTAAATAAGATGTGGCTTGGATTTTGTTGAGTTGGAATTTTGTACATAGGTATTCGAAATAACCCATAGTTACGGGGTATCAGACGGAGGTCCCATAAAAGCCATGGTAAGCCAAATCAAAACGTAACCTAGGATAGAGGATCTTCAGCTTCAAGATGCGGGCTTTGATGGCAACAGGAATTGAAGCTGTGATGACGTATTAATTAATTTAAAACACACAGATAGTTTTGTGAATATCATATTCATTGGTGTGAAGAAAATTGAAATAAATAAATACATATACCTACAAGTCCAAAACCGAAAACACGTAACGATAAATCCAAATAACCGTAATGGATAATAAAAAGGTAATAAAACAAGTTTATACACATCCCACAATCTTTGGAACCTTGGGAAGATGCAATGGAACCCTCTCGAGGCACCCTCCTAATAAACTGTACAAGGATAATTACTGAGGGTGACGAGGAAAAGCTTATTGGTATTAATCTGCCTTTTGTAATAGGCTTCTTTATAGCAGACCCTGGGCAGTAATGACTCGTTAAAAGTGGTTTTGATTTTGAGAGAAGTAGGGATCTTCTAGATTATTTGTCTAGCGTCTTTGATAGCTGAATACTAATCCTAACTACCCCGTACTTGAGATTTAAGGTGATTATCTTGTAAAAGGCCTGCCCTCGTAGACTAGTGATAATTTGTTGGTTAGAATATAATTATAAATGTATGACTTGATAGTATTTTCACGTTTATGACAGTCGTCCATAAATGTTAAACCCATACATTGATTAATGTATTCTTGTCTATTTACAAACGTTGACAATACATTTGTAAAATAGAAAATAATATTTTTTCTATCTTAATCTATTTGAATAGCTAGCACACTAAATGCTTTAAAATTTCATTCAATAGTTTGAGCGGAGTCATCAAAATTCAGTTGAATAGAATAGATTTTTATTTGCTTTAATTTTTTTTAATTGTTTTAAAATGATTCCTATAGTTCGTACGGATATCGGTAGATGGCGCTCACCGTCGCAATGTGAAGGTTCGGTGGCTCAGTGGTCAGAGCGTTCCCCTGTAAGAGACAACCGCGGTTTCGAATCCCGTCTGGACCGTTTTAATTTGTTTCTATATCAATTGATTTGAATAGTTATCATACTAAATCACACCGCGACAGTTTAAATATAAAAATAACATTAGCATACTAAATGCTTTAAAGTTTCATTTAACAGTGTTGTCACTTGTCTAGACAGGTTGATAGGTATTAAATAAAAGATTAGGTGTATATTTTGGAAATAAAATTAAGTAGATAACTATTTCAAATTTTGTAATGTCATCAAAATGATTTCGTTAAATTAGATTGTCTAGAAAATATATCAATAAAATGTGTGACGTGTCGGTAGAGCGTTCAATTCCTGCGTGTGCTATGACATGTTCGATTCTTGCTTATTGCAAAAAATTGTATATCATATATCCATTTCCATAAGTTTACAGGAGGTATTTATAATTCTAATCTTTGATAAAAAGTGTCTAAGTTTAAATGTAAGTAGCATTAATTAAATATATCTTGTAGGTAATATAGGTTCTAGAATACGAATAATGTTAGGACATTATTATAATCGTTTATATTTATATGTCAAGAACATACACAGCAATTTTTTAATAACATTTACTAAGAACCGGTGGTCCTCAAGTTTTCCTCAAACTTATAAAACGTGGTTTTAATGTTCTATACCAATTAAAGCCTTAGCAATTAAAATGACTACCTACACGTCAGTTCCCAATATAGTCGTGGCATACCTAACGCTGCATGACTGCTCTAAATACCTTTAAAGGCCAATTGATGCGTTGAATCCAGTTTTTTTTTGTATTTGAAGGATGTAGGACACGACGGTATTCCCTTCCCAATTGAGCATTTCGACTGGGGAAGTACCTCCACCCTACAGAATACCGCGACTATAATAACCTCGTGTTGTGTTCCCGGCGGTGAACAGCGTAGCCAGAGCTCACTGGAGAGTTTTTATGATGTCAGTGGGAAGAGAGTGGCTTGTCCTGATTGTGTCTCTGTTCTTACAGGGTCGGCAGATCGTGTGTGACTCCCCTGGTGTTGCACACGTTCATAGGTCACGGTAACCGCTTTCCATCAGGCGGGCCGTGAGCTTGTCTGCTACCTAAGTAAGTATAAGGAAAAGAAATATATTGCAATGAGTGGAAAATAGTTGGAAATAGATATATAAGAATAGTATTTTTTAGAGGCAGGAGGGAATGTACAGTTAAGACCAACTGTCATCATTACAACGTTAGGACCGATTGGATCAGAAGCCTAGATCCTTGATATGACGTTCGAGTTCGACATAACCTCTCCCACCGGCTCCGGTGGCGAGGTATCCGTGGGGATTTTGCGCATGTAAAAAAAAACGTGTGCAAATCTGTTTTTTGTTTCTTATTAAAAATATAGTAGTTTATAGTATCTAGTAGAAGGTAGAGTATTTCAGATCACAATGTCAAGCTACTGAAACCTAACTTAACAAAACGTAAACGCATTAATGTTGAAATAAATAAATTGCAATAGAATCCATATAGTATAGGATCCGACGGAACGTTGACCTTCATCCATCTGTTTATCGAATGAAAAATATATTTTAGCGAATAAAAGTTGTTGAACACATTTTTTGGTGGATTGTAAAAGTATCTATTCGTCAATATTATTTGCGTATTTCAATGCAAAGTTCGTCTGTGAATTTTTAATTGATTGATGCTGAGACTTATTTGATAGAGAGATTAATTTATAATTTACGTAGTATAAAAATTGAAAGAGCGAAGCAGAGTATGATTTTTTAAAGTAGTTCGACACATCTATACTAGATGGCGCTGGTTATATGCCGCATCCACAGAGGACAGAATTGGTAGCATCGTGGAAGGGAAAGTTGGCTGATTAAAGTTGATCTATACTTACTGCTAACAGTAATGATAGCCCTTGCACCTTCAACCTTTTTAGGGAAGGTACTTACTTATTGTTAGAAACTTCAAACAAGTTCATTAAAACTTTGTTCCCTTATAATAATCCTACAGTACGATAGATATTTTATATATCTTCGAGCATTAAGTTTTTTTTTACTTGTCTTCGAATACTCAATTTTATTTAACGACAAGGGTGTATCATAGATTACAGTAATACAAATACAAAAAATATGTTCATATTTTCTAGTTATAGCTACAATTTTTTGAATTTGACAAAAAAGTCATAGTAGGTAGTACTAGTGTCGGTAGCACGAATTTAATGCCTATAGGTCACCTTAATCACTTTTCATCAGCTGGGGAATGTGCTTGTCTGCTACCTAAGTGGCATATAAAAAAGCATAAAATTTTGCGGTCAGCTTAGGAAATACTTTCGATTGTATGGGATAACATATACATAATATACACTTACTAGCGGTAAAAAAGTGAACATACATAAAATCATAACGTTAGGTACGTGCTCCCTCTAGTCTCTGAAATGTAGACAGCAACAGTTTTAACCATAGCTAAGAACACTCCCGGCTAATATACACACACACACACATATACACACAAACATAGACACGTCAAACTTATAACACCCCGTCGTTTTTGCGTCGGGGGTTAAAAAAGTTTGTATTGTAGAGTACGAACACCGTAGTTTCTTCAGTAACATAAGCCTACAAGCATTATACTGCATAAACACATGCTATTAGTTCGATGTAGACTGGTTTTTATGCATACCTAATAAAACAATTTAAGTATAGTATCAAGTGGTATCAACTCTGTTAGGTCAATGTATAATCAGTGTTGCAACCTATTGATTTTTCAAATTTCCACCATTATTTTGAACCATCTTTCGCTGGCCAGACTCTAACATAATTTCTAAAAGTTTAAAAAAGTGGTTAAAATGTAACTCTACCTACCCTTCAAAGGAATAAATACACTCCTAATAAAAACTACTAACCACCAAATTTTAATAAGGTCACAAAATGCATGCAGCCTTGCAAAATGGCTGTCAAACATTTGCCCTTGTCCTACTCTGGAATCCCTTAGGGCAATACATTACACTCATCCGTGGGTAAAGCAATAATATTGAATGCCTCCGATGCCTCTTGAAGGTCAAAAGGAATTGTTATCGGAGGATAATATTCGAATTTTGTGAACCGTCGAGGATTAGGAGGCCGTACGGAGGTAATGTGGGTCTCGATATTATTCAATTAAGTATATTATAGTTTCTAGTCTCGCCTCTTCACAACGCTTCAATGTGCTATCGCAACGATTCGATTATGTGGGTCGTAGATATACTTTCTTTGTGACAATTTTGGAACTGGACTGTATTTTTAGGTCTATCACCAGGCTGTTCTTCGTGATAGCTAGACAGTTGAAATTTTCACAGATGATTGTATTTCTTTTGTCTCTATAAAACAAATACAGAATAAAATAAATATTAGCTGATTTTGTAACATAATAGGACTAATAAGTAGGTATATAATGTATCTGTTTAAATAAGAGTAACTGTAATTGTTTATAGTGGAGATTGATGGCGCTTGGTGGCTTATGTAACTTATGTGGCAGTCAAGCACACGGCCCACCTGATAGAAAGTGGTTACCGTGGCCTATGAACGTCTGTAACACCAGGGGAGTCACACCGGTCTTCCCATTGACAGCACAAAAACTCTCCAGTGAGTTCAGACTTCCCTATTCACCGCGGGTAACACAACACGAGATTATTATTATAGCCGCAGTATTCTCCAGTCGGACTGCTCAATTGGGACGGGAATATCGCCGTGTCCTACCTCCTACTTGTTACACATATTGAATAAGGCACTTGTGCTTTTCCACAATTTATTTATTTACAACCGGTTTAGCCTCACGGCATTCTTAAAGGTTTACAATAGCATAAACTTTTGTATGTCTAAATATTAAAATATCTTATATGTGAATACTATTAAAAATGTGCATACCAACTTCAACTGTTTTCCCAACATTTGGCAAAAATAGGTTCCAATGGAGCAGTCCGGCTGGGGAAGTATCTTCACCCTACAGAATACCGTGGCCATAATGACCTCGTGTTGAGTTCCCGCCAGTGAGTAGGGTAGCCAGTGTTCACTGAAGAGTTTTTGTGTTGTCAGTGAAAAGATCAATGGCTTGTCCTGATTGTGTCTTCAGCACTGCCGGCACAGAAACTCTTTATTCTTATAATGTCGGTAGGGCGAGTGTGACTCTGCTGGTGTACCGTCCATAGGCCACGGTAACTTCTGTCCCTTAGGTGGGCCGTGAGCTTATTTGCCACCTAAGTTGTATAAAATTTTTTATGTTAAAGTACAAGTGCCTCATTCATTATGTGTAACTATAATTACTAGTTACCTCTCTTACCCCAGTTAAGTTAAATTTGCTTGTGTTAGTAGTGGGTTCACATCGATGGTGTGATAGCCAGAACTGAAACTCGGGACCGCTCAATCGCTAGACCAACTCTTGTCATTTTCTTTACTCATAAATGTCATATAGATGGATCTAAGCAACCGCCTCCTGATTTGTGTACAAATAAAACTATAAAATACCCATATCACGGAGTGAATATCATCAGATACAATCTTTACTGGTTCCTATTAAGCGGCTGTCTGAACAAATCGAAGGTCTCACTTTCCATCAGCTGGCGATATATCTTTACTCCAAGGCTCGGCGTTAATAGCGGATGTTATCGGTGAACCTTGAAAGACGGATCCTTTAGACATTTGTACCGATTCCTTTCTTAATCGGGTGAAGGTGGTATTGGAGCTAAATGTCAATGATGCTGTATTAGGGACTGTATTTCAACTGTTCAGAGACGTAACATATTGAACTAATAACTAATATTGTACATGTGATGTTTGGATGTTTGTAACATCTGTCTGTTTGTTGATCTGGCTAAAATATAAGATCTCAACATCTAGGCTGCTTTTTATTCTTAAAATTCCTAGGTTTCTATGGGTTGCAAGAAGGAGTCTGGGGCAAAAAGTTACAGTTACATAAATCTGCTCCACCGTTTCCTTCTTCCTACAGTCTCGAGTCCTTTAAACGGGGCGTGTAAAACATCTGATGAGGCCGTCAAACTGAACACCACCATTGTAACATGCTATGTGTCTGTAATGGTGATCCTCAAATTGACGTGTTCTATACATATAAAAAAAATCTTGAAGAATGTCATTAAAATTACACATTGTTCATACTCTCAATCACTAAAACAAGACCATCGACTTTTTTTAGTATCTTACATGCTTACTAGTAAATTCGTATCACCAAGCAAAACAACAATATTTTTAAGATCCACTCTACAGATAATCGAAAAAGTAATACTATTAATCTCGAATCAACATGGACCGAAAACTTCACCCACTTAAAAAGCACCTCATCCTAACTATTATTGTCAAGGAAATCACATAAACAAAGGAATAGTAGGTCAGAAGATAGGATACTATCTCGTCTCCAAGGACAACCAGATTGACTACCCTACTTCCTTAATAGCCTACGTTACATCTTAGGCAGCATGATTTAGGACGTTCTTCATATCAATTGTAATATACCAAAGTAGTGAGTACCTACTTGCCAAAAGAAATATTATATTTCAAGATGTACATAAGTAAGTGGCAATGTTTCATTTCGGGTTTTTTCCGAAATATGGAGAATAAATCGGTCTTATTATGAAACATAAACGGTTCCAGGTCTCCATGTTTTCAGGTAAAGCATAACATACATAAACTCACGCC
Organism: Eilema griseolum; assembly: GCA_963662185.1. Classification (NCBI taxonomy): domain Eukaryota; kingdom Metazoa; phylum Arthropoda; class Insecta; order Lepidoptera; family Erebidae; genus Eilema; species Eilema griseolum. The sequence goes on from OY759242.1 coordinate 967,120, forward strand.
TAAGGTGTAGGCAGAGGTTCTAGCACCCACATTTCACCAGTTTATGTTTAGGTCCCAATGTAACAGGTGACGAGCCTAATGCCATTAACCGGGCATTCAGGTAAAGATATAAATTAAATTAAATTCTGCGATATTTATCAAAACTGGGAACATTTTTGTACACGTTTAATATTTTTTTATAAACTCACGCCTATATCCCCGAAGGGGTAGGCAGAGATGCTAGCACCCACATTTCGCTAGTTTATGTTTAGGTCCCAATAGGTGGCGAGCCTATTGCCATGAACCGGGCACTTATAAATCTGCGATAAATAGACACATAACTTCGAAAAGCATCGAAAAGTCATTGGTGTGTGCCATGGTAAAACCTGGGATCGAATCCGAGACCTCGTCTCAGCAGTCCATTACCCATACCACTAAGCTACCGCGGTTAATATATATATTTTTGATCTGTATGTATCTGTGTATATGTAGGTGGCAAAGTAACATATGTACAGAATTAGGAATATAGGTCAAAAAAGAAACTTTTTTTTTATATGGGACACGCCAACTTGACCTCACGCTACAATGGTGGCACTCAGCTTGGCGGCCTCATCAGATGCTTTTTCACGCCCCGCTTAAAGGCCCCGGGACTGTAGGAAGAAGGGACTTAAAGTCAGTATTAAATAACGAAACCGTCAATACTGAATCATTGTTATTGCCAGCTACAAACATTTTCTTACATACCTAAATGATGGGAAAACCTTCATGCCAAATCTAAGAGATAGATTAAAGTAGAAATAGAACGCTTTTATATACTAAACAGATATTTCTAGATGCTATATAGCAATTAGAGGATTGATGTGTGCGGAAGTGGTGGAACAGAACTGTCTCTTCACTGTGGTTGAGAATTTATGTTCGTTATAAGTTTGCGTCAAAGCTATAGATAGGGAACAAATCGGCAAACATGGGTATTATACTCGTCTAGCTCGTATTTCCGAAGACAAAACTGAAGGATTTATAGTAAACTATATGTTGCATGTCAAAATGGGTACAAAATTACTAACGTTTAGATTCAAAATTAGTAGGTATCAAGAGCATTTAGATCAAAGTTAAAAGTTACGACAGGATTGGAATACGTGATCAGTCACTTGCAGGAGAATAAAAATTGAGAGATATAACAGTAACAAGGTAATTATAGGTAAATTTACGAATCATGCTCGTGAACAGCTAAACTTGAAATAACGGTCTTATAAATGCTTAACATAACATAAATTCACGCCTATATCCCCGAAGGGGTAGGCAGAGGTGCTAGCATCCACATTTTACCAGTTTATGTTTAGGTCCCAATGTAATAGGTGGCGAGCCTATTACCATTAACCGGGCATTTATAAACCTGCGATAAATACACACATAACTCCGAAAAACATCGAAAAGTCATTGGTGTGTGCCATGGTAAAACCTGGGATAGAACACGAAACCTCGTCTCAGCAGTCCATTACCCAAAGCACTAGGCTACCGCGGCTAGTAGAAGTATTATTTATAGCTTATTAAAACAAGTTTCATTCGATCCATAATTTGCGTTGCCCACCTTTTTCTTAAAAAAGAAAGGATGAAAGGAGGAATGGAATGGAAGCCCTAACAGAAACACACAATAATGGAACAATTTTCTACAATACTTATGAACTGCATGTGCTTCCTTTATTTGAAGGTTCAAGTAGATATTGGTTCTATCTTTTTGGTTGCCATAATATTGATAGTTATCTATTCTTTTCTCACAAGCAGTACTTACATGAGTATCATCAATTAATCCTCATGTCAGTGAACACCAAAGTACCGAGTAGTATACCTTCTCAATTAAATTCAGCAGTAACATTACAATCAGATACATAGTTTGTTGGCACACAAGATTAGGAGCCTTGCTCATTAATATTCGACATCAGATGCATGACTTTATTGGAAACCGTCCCCATTTGATTGGATCGAACCTAATGCGAGAGCAACGACCTCAGAATCTATAATTGTAATAATATCAAATGTTTATCCCCAATCTATATTCAAGTTCAAAATCAAATTAATTTAAACACAAATAAAATGCTTCCTGCTATAAAATATTTGAGGATAAACAACCTCTTTGTTAATTCAATTTACGTTGCCAACGTGAGAGCAATGATCGTCTGAATGATGTTTACCTCTTATAGTTTGAGTTCGAAGGCACTACTCTTTACTGGTTACACAAACAGTGTAAAATGTTTTCCTTTTTGTAGCGAAGATTTTTCTTCGGTCATGATATTATTGTTGGAAGGGTATGAAGATCTCGCTAAGATCTTCGGGGTTGAGCTAACCTTGTCTGCTAGCCAGTACTCGTGCTGCGTGATAAAGGATATTCCAGTGCAGACTTTCCACTAACGGTTAGGGATTCAAACAGTAGCTGCTCACGTAAACGTAAGAGGAACCAATTATGGAGGAGAGGAAGAGTGAACTCCAGGCTCTCAATCACTAACTGGTATTTAGATGACGCTGACTAAAAATCATTTGCTTTATATCTGTGTCAACCAATTCTGCTAGTTTTTAGTAACACCATACACGTGCGTTCTAGTTGAGATTTTTAGTGTGCCCAGGGATTCCAATGCTGAAAGTAATTGAGTGAAACAATTACTTTTTTATTGGTTAGATAAAACAGTTCTGTGCCCACCGGAACACCATTTCATCACAACTGAATTATCCTCAGCGTCGCGTTTGCACAAGAATCGGGAGAGTTATCATCGATTTATGTCACGTATTTCGAACGCTTAATTGAAAAGCGATTTTTGTCCCTTGCGTTTTTTATATTTTTTTTAATTTTGTGGGTCCTTATGATATTCGGTGACTGTAAATCTTTAATGTGACTATTTAGTAAATTGAATAACAATTTGGGGATTTTTTTAGTCAGAAATGAATAATGTTCTTTTGAAACCATACAGTCAAATTCAATTAACCATACAAAACTTGACTGTATGGTTTCTATTATACGCAAGCGTATAATGGGTAATTGGTTAAAATAAAAATGATTAATATTCGTAGTTATCTACTAGATCGTCACATTTACTATGTATTTTTTCAAACATTTTGAGGAAATTGTGTGAGAAATAGTGAAAAAATGACGTAATGTAACTTACGCTTTTTTACACTAACCATTCAAAGAACGTACCTTCATTTTTTGAGGTCAGCATGGATTGTCTGCTACGAGAAGATAACACTTCAGTAAAAGTTTCATACTAAGGGCTAGACAGCTAACCATAAACAGATACGACTTGTGGTATAATATCGTAGAATGTATAAAAGAACTTAATTTTGTGCGACGCTAAAAATTTACTGAGCAAAACAATCGCGCTCAGCTGAACGGCAGTGACCCATATCATTTCAAAACAGCGGACTCACAAAAGCTTACAAAAATAACCAGAATGCATATTAAAACTCGGTACCTCCATCTTCCTTTATAAATAAAGTAATGGTTCAAGTTGAAGTGAAATAAACACCCTTTATGAATTTGCCAGAATAATTCATTCTGATTTTCATGAAGACCGATGATTAGTTTAACGTTCGTAATAAATTTAAATTGAAGGCATTTTGTCTCTTTTTGAAATAAATTATTAAATTCGTGCAAGGTTTTGAGCGTATTTTATTTAGTTAGAGGCTCGAATAATAATATTTTTGGTTATATCATTAGCATAAGTAACGTTAACGAAATTACTCGCACGATAAAAATATTCTTACCACTAGAAGTGTGCTCCCCTACTTCCGCGTGTAGTACAATGACTAGGGATTTGAATGTGTATGCCAATTCATATAGGTACACAATGAAACCAGCAACACTGTTTGACTTAGGTACATTATAACTTATGTAAGCATTTGAAATTATAAAATAATAATCTGAAAATGTGCCTCGCGAAACTTATTTATCCTGCTTAAACGAAAGGATATTGAAAACTGTAAAGAATAATATTACTGTTTTTAGAAAGGTTAACTTAAACCTTGACTAGAAAAACCTCTCAAGCTGCACCTTGGGCCATAAGCATTGGATGAAAAAATAGCAAAGCAAAATAGTTGAGAGTACAAATGGCGCGTGGTTTTAGGCAGAGTAGAATTAGGGCCACACCTTCTCTTCCCATGCGGTATCGTACCAGGCGACTAAGGGATAGGGCTGTTTAACATCAGTTAGATATATACAGCCAAGACTCAGCCTCAGATGCATAGCTCGAGTCAACAATAGTGCCCGGAATACGACTATAAGCTCACCCCCTATTACGTGGGACCGAAAACAATAATTGGTTAAAAATGTGGGTGTCAATTCACCTCTGCCTCACCCTCTAGGGATAAAGGCGTGATTATATGTATGTATGTACAAATGATTATGAAAAAGACATCTTATTAGGGGATTCAGAAATTATTGACCGCTTCGTCCGAGCAGAGCCGAGAAGCATTTCAAAGATTATAAGTAGCAAAAACACTGACCTACCAGAGGCTGTCAGCCACCTCGATTCAGAGGGCGAACATTAACATTAACAACATTACAGAAATATTTTTCATAGTAGAGATATCGTATGATATGGTATTACACATTTGATTCCAATAGTTCGTACGAATATCGATAGATGGCTCCCACCGTAGCCGTAAGACGCAGAAATGTATAGAAGAATTTGAATGGTTTCAGGCGAAGTTTCGCTGGATTAGTGGTCAGAGCGATCCCCCTGTAAGGGAAAGATCGCGGTTTCGAATCCCGCCTGGACCGTTTAAAGTTTTCTATCTTTTTTTTTTTATACCACTTAGTTGGCAGACAAGCACATGGCCCACCTGATGGGAAGCGGTTACCGTGGCCTATGGACGTATGCAACACCAGGGGTGTCACACTCGCGCTGCCGACCATGAAGAAACCTTATCTTAACCCATTATACATCACTTTAATATTGTCATAACCACTTCAGAGTTTCTTGAGGCAAAATAAACTGTAGCCTCACATTTTACAGTTCCCACTGTAGGTACTAGAAAAATAGCAAAAAGTAAGAAGAACCTACGAACACGCTGGCTCCCCGTTTTATGTAGGTACGAGTGGATATAAATTTGATTTATGATGAATTCTGAGGCTTTTTGTGTGGATATCTAAAATGTAAATATCTAAGTTCGTTGCTCTCAGCGACGGTTTGAATGGCGAGCGTCCGTTAGGTTCAAATTGAGGTATTTCAATTAAGGATTCTGCTTCTATTAAGTAAAATTAATTACATTACAACCCCTATCTGGTATCCGCAGATTTTCTGTCATGTAAATATTAATTTAGGATTTCCTTTTTAAATGGGATTCGGTTATATTTTTGGTCTAATCTGTACGTTAGCTACTTTGTTTAACACATTTTGTTTAGTGTAAGTAACATTGAGGAGGCTTATAGAAAAACTGAAGAATTAAAATTACATGAAACTTTGCAACAGTTACTAACAAAAAATAACCTTTAAGAATAAGAATAAGAATAATTTACTTGTCTTTAAACATGGTAACACGGATCTTACAATATTATGTTAATGCACAGCATGTTAAGCTGCAATTTGTAGCATGCAAATTTTATTAGTTATCAATATTACAAGAAGTGTTATCAGTTCTTACAGTCATCAATATATGGAATTTGGTAAACAATATTACAATATTTCGAATGTCAATAAAATTATTACAGCTTGTCTCAATAAGTAATTAGTTTCAGTAGTCACATCTTGTTCTAACTACATACTTACTACATATTTAACAAATTTGGTTTGACTATGAATATCCATTGATAGGTGTGCATACGAAAGGTGGAGGATCGGGTGCTATAGCACAGGAGGAGGTATATGTCCAAGGCTGAAAAGCTCGAGTAGTACTTTAGTAGAATCATAAAGACTATTTATGTTATTAATTGATGGCACTTGGTGGAATTTATTGTACACATTTGTACACATATTGAGAACACACTTGACCTTTTCTACTGTATTTATTATTGTACCTGACTGGTTTTACTTACCGGCATGCTCACAGTTTTCAATGTCATTGGAAAAAGTACACTGTGGAAAAAGTACTAGCGTGTTCTTAATGTGTGTCTTAATTATAAATTTAAAACGTACAGGTAAATAAATTGTAAGTCAAAACAAATGAATACCTAGGCACTACGCTTTTAATTTATGTACTATTTTATATTATTTTATATCAATCTCTTTATTCATTAAACACCATATAAATTATATTTTTAAATACATCATTATCTGCAATCATAGGTTTTGTCAATTGTTATGTCAAATCAAATAACCCGTCCCGTATCGTACCCGGCGCAAAGGTGCCCATGACACTGGCAGCGTTGCCTCGCTGAATCGCGATGGCCACATTTTATATTATATAGAATTATATTATTTTATCTGTGCTATGTACTATTATGTACGCTTTTAATTTATGTATTATATTCTATGACAGGATTTAAGCACCGTTTCTATGTAATTTAGAATTAAGGTCTAATAATAAATTGCTAAACGAATGCAATCTCCTTTGATTAACAACAAAGACACCAATAATTCAAACTTACTCCAGGTGGGGGATGGAGCACCGAAATTTTTTACTTTAAGTACTTATTACACTAAAATAGACAAAATTGACATTGGCATTGTATTATAAAATAATAATGGAAGATCCTGGCGCTTTTATGTTAGAGATATATCTACTTGAACTAGATGCGTCGCCCCAGGTGGGAGAACTTCTAAATTTAGCGTATATTTTCATAGAAATAGGAAAATTGTGCGGATCTTTATGTTTGACACAAAGTTAGTATTTATTATTGATAAATATCTAATATTGGCCTCTGTGGCGTAGCGGTAGAACGTTCGACTGCTACGCAGGGGGCGCGGGTTCGATTCCCGCTCATTGCAAATATTTGTAAACATGAATATGTATATTTGCATTGGTCTGGGTGTTTCTATGTATAATATGTATGCATTAACAAAAAAAAGTATCTAAATATGTTTATCCGCATTCTAGATTCCATAACACAAGCTAATTAAACTATGCTTACCATGGGTCTAGATAGCATTGTGTAGAATGTTGTAGAATATTTATTTATTTATCTATTTATCTATTTTTTCGTATTATCTACGGACAAAAGCTACGAGTAGTTTATGATGAACAAAACATGAATTAGTTTTAAGAAATCCTCTTAGTAAACTAATACTGCTAGATGTTCTAAAGGAAAAAGGTTAAATAACTACATACTTGGCTTGTTTATATCTATTTGCGTCGTTGTAGCGAATCACTAAGCAGCTTAAGAACATCTTCGTATAGGTTTTGTATAAATATCCTATGTGGTTCAGCAGCTTATTGACCACTCTTAATCACTGAAAACAATTTATGTATACCTATTTATGAATCAAAATAGGTATACATAAATAATCAGGATGTCCTCCGTGATCATAGTGCTTGCAACAGCGCCGAAATATCGGAAACTCAAAACAATGCAACATGGTAAATTGCCCGATTATTTTGATACTGATGTGAGTGATCCTGATAGTTTAAATACCGATAAATTTAATCTTTTTTTATAATTACAATTAATGTTGTATAAAAAAACTTATGAAACAACAAAATATATTAACATACTTGAACCTTATTCGAATACCTAAGCGTTTCAGACTTTTAGAATAACAATACTTACAATGTGAATTAACTAAATGCTTTCAAAAGATCTGGGGTTTAATATTATCAACAGTGCAGTAGTCAGTGTTTTGCGCCGCTTATTCCGAGGCACTGTTCACGGGAACATTTTCCCTAAAACAGCCCTGACTCGCTTACCACTAGGGATGCAAATCATGCCCTTGGAAACTGCCCATCAATCAGAATTCCTCCCATATTTTTTGTCACTTAAGGGTATTATTGACGGATTTTGGTTCCAAGGGTCTTGTCGGAATGTTGGGACCCCATCGCATAATAAGTCGTTTTTAATAGACCTCACTACCGGGTCAAGGTTTGGCCTCAGGTATTTTTGGGTCACATTTTTTGAATAAATTTCATTTTTTTGGATAGATTGCGTATTGTATAAGAAACTAGTGTTATATCGATACCAAAAAATCTTTGACAACTTATTTTGTACAGAAATAGTTGAGCTATCAAGAAAATTCAAAACGGTGGTAACTATTTTACCGCACATGAGCAATTTTTATTACTCATATACGGTACTGACTTATAGAAAACAATCCTTTTGTAGTTAATCGGAACAGATAATCTGAGCAGAGTCGCTGAACCGACATGAGGGACTTGATCAGTGTCAGTTCAATAAAGTTACCGGTGGTTGGGATCAAGATATGGTATAAAAATATACGTAATTATAATCTTATGTTTTTTCTTACCGCCGTGTAGTTCAGCATCGGCAATAGACTGACCCTCTATTACCTAGGACCGAATTTTATGATTGGTGAAATTCCGGTGGGAGAAGCGTCGGATGCTTAGTGGTTAAGGAGTCGGCCTTACGATAGAAAGGTCCCGGGTACGTTTGGCCATTACACTACCGACGTGAATCCATTCCTAACACAAGCAATTTAGCTTAGCTGGAGGGGTTAGAGAGAATAAAAGATATTTCGAATCTAATATTCTTACAAAAAAAACAGTTCTGCTTAACTCTCCGGAGATGAAGCCGTGATTATATGTATGTATGAATGTTTTTCTTACCTGTCAAGTGAGACTGCCACGAGGCTGTACACTGACGCGGCCACCGACAGCCCCTGCACGTAGGGCACGCACTTGCACATCAGCCAGCCGAGTACCCACGCTGTAACAAAAATAGATACCATCAATAATCATGTTTTAGGGTTTTTAGAGTTTTCGAGTAGGCCTGGTGAGACAAAGTTCAAATTAAACTTTTTATACCTCAAAATAGTGCAACGTAATTACATCTTTATGACGTCAAATTCTTCTTAAAACTAAATTAACCACCGCTTCCTAAGCGCTAGTGGCTAGTAGACGCTAGACATTTTCAAGACGTCAGCTTACAAATAATGATTGCTTAAGATTAAATATGGACGAATGTACAATTTTTCTCGTGTCAAGTAGATAAAAAACCTTATGTTAAAACAATTAACCTAAGTCAAAAGTTAAAATAATTGTACAAAGTTAAAATAAGGTAAAAAAATTCGCGTGAATATTGCAATATTATGCCGCAGCTATAGCATTTTAGGAGGGGCCTGCGCCATGCTCAAGGCAAATATTTTTATCTTTAAGGTAATAATCGGTCCTATAGTATACTTTAGTAATTACTACAATAAATTGTCAGGTATACCAAAGATCGATACAGGCAATTTATTACAAAAGCGTATACGTTCGCCCTTAAAAGAATTACTAACTTTGCCAAACCGATAGCATGGAAGAAGCAGTTTATTTTTATTGCGCAGATTTCTGTCTGTAATGTCAAGTATAATAATAATTAGGTGGTGTGCCTATGAAGGTCTCCTGGGCCCAAGCTAATCTCAGCCGCTTGGTACACCTACTGATTAATGAACGAAGTTCTGAAGTAGACTTTCTTCCCAGGGTAAGAATGAGACAGCAGTCGCTTCCAGAAAAGCCAAAGAAAGGCAAATCAATAGAAAAGTTATGAGAGATAATCGTATTCCCATCTGAATTTATCTTATAATTAATTGTGTAAGTGCCAATTTGACTACACCTCTCCTGATAGTAACCTACAGACAAAGTCACAGGTAATAATAGATCATCATTACACGTAACATGTTATAATGGTGGCTTTCCGTTTGGCGGGAAGAAGGAAGCACGTGAGCTGGTAAAGAATTCCAGGTCTTAGTGGAAGCGGGGCATGAAAAGGAATCTTGGTTCTTGATTGGATACTCCACTATGTATGCGGGTGACATCTAAGCCTTGCATGTGTTTTCCTGTGTAGGAAAAGAGAGGGTAGGACTAATTGGAAGAACGAGAGGAATAAAATATAATTAGAACATCAAATTCCTCTTGACAATCAGTTTTTTAATTATTATTAAAACATGATTAAAACATTAAACACTTTCATACTTCAAAGTAATTATAAAAAGAAATTCTATCTAGTCAAAAGCTACATGAATATTAATTTCAGGAAATGAATCCTTAGATGGCGCGGCTCGGAAAGACGGCACCCTGAACAGTACGAATACATTTGAATACATTTTGGTAATATATTAAATAAATAATACACTTTATTAATAAATGACATAAATGATAAATTTCACCTTGAAAATATAATTATAAATATTGTTACCCGAATAATATTCAACATGTCATCAGACTACTTCATACTGGAAACAAATGCGAAAATAACTTTTGATTGCGTGTCTGTTAGTTTTTACCAAATGTATCTCGCCAAAGCAGAAGGGCCAACCCTAACTGTTCCCTTTAATCAAGACTAAGATACGCTTCTTTTACACATATACTCCAAAATAAATAGCTGGTTTACGGTATTAAATTCGCCTTCACTCTTTGGAATATGGTGGAATTGAAAATACCTGCAAAACGATATAAATGCGAAATGTAGAAGCTCCATAACCCTACAGATATGTATTTATGTTTGGATATACATACATAAGAGTAAGTACATCTATATGATTGCAAAAGTTATGAGTTGTAAAATTTGTATTCTAAACCCTCTGGGTTTAATGTGCACCGTAAGTTCGCCAATCCCATAAATGATGGAACACCCTAGCAACGTCTTGGAACATAAAGCAACAAGTAAGAAAGGTCACCAAATCAATATTTACACGACACCCTGCACCCGAATGTAGGTCGCTCAGGTCACTGTACTACCTGTGACCTGTTAGCCTTGCATTCCTCTCTGCCCATCTCTTTCCTACGTGAACAATACCTCATCTACCTATCTTCCTCCCCCTGGCCTTGTACCGCATTACAATACAAAAGTTGGAAATGTCTGAAGAACTGACAATTAAATTTGAATCCTATTATTTGGAAACCAAGTATCAATTTCCTTTAAAGCTTTGTAGGAAGTTGCATTTGTTTCGGATTGATATAAACGGTTATAACTGATTTGAAATTAATGATACCTCTGTTTTTCTTAACCTATATTTGAAGCCTTGGCCCGGAAAATGGATTTCGAATATTTTATAGTCAGGCAAATGATAACACAGAAGTAATAAATCATTGATATATGGATAGGTACTCAGTATGTATGTTAAAAGTGTATCTTTTCGTGATTTATACGGATAGCCTTAGTTTCAATGTAACGAGTTATTATAAATGCTATTGAAAGAGCCTAAGCCGTTTCATTTTTTTCTATCTTAATCGTTATTATAAGCGCTGTCAAGGAATGGATTTTTTTAAGTTCGGCCAAGAGAGAGAGAGAATATGGACGAAAAATGATTGATTGTCATCTCAGTGTTCGGTCTTAGTTACATCCAAGATTCTCATCTTGAAGCTTTGGGTTCACTGGACGGTAGAAGACAAGATAAGATAAATACACTTTATTGCACACCAAACATAGGATCGGATAGCAACAAAAATAGGAAGATTACGGAAATAAATTTAAATTTAGACTATGGATGAGTAACTCCATAATGGCATAATATATCAAACATATCAGTGTTATTTTAAGGGCGTACGTATGTCAATCATATCAATGGTACTGAATTTAAGGGTATAGGGGAGAGGAAAGCAAACGGGTACCAGGAAGTAAACCAGCATTCACTGTTAACTTTAAAACTATTCATGTTTTTTTTATACAAGTTAGGTGGCAGACAAGCATACAGTCCACCTAATGGGAAGTGGATACCGTTTCCTATGGACATGTGCAACACCAGAGGAGTCAAATTCATGCTGCTGACCCGTAAGAACAAAGAGTTTCTGTACCGTCAGAGTAGAAGACAAAAAAAGGTAAGCCTTTGAACTTCCCACTGACAGCATAAAAACTTTCCAGTGAGCTTTAGCCGCGGTATTCTGTAAGGCAGAGGTACTTCCCCAGTTGGACTACTCAATTGGGACAGGAATATCGTCGTGTACTACCTCCTTTGAAACTATTACCCCTTTCTCCTTTTAAGTCAATATTCTTAAACATATCATGTGCTGGTACATATTGTTTGCACACGTCAAAATAGTTTTATGGTTGAGTCTCTACAGACTTTCTTCTCGAGGTTGGTGGGTCTGATGACCGTACCGAGGACCATTTCACTCACATAACATTTAAGATAAACCAACATAGGACGAGTAGGGGAGCAAACCCCCAACTACAAGTGCAAGCACTGGGCAGGCAAGCTGCGTTGCGTGTCTCACCGTTTCCGGAGACGAGTTGGGGACCCTGTGGTCCCTGCACCCGAGGAGGGCAAGATCGACAGAGATGGCCCTGGGTCAGCCGGGGTGCGAGGCATATGTCTGTCAACCTCACCTCCGGCAGTGCGTTTTAGTCGGTTTGAGGCCAACGTAACCTCTCCCTCCCAGCTAGGAGGAGGATTTTTCGCACGTAAAAATAGTGCAAACATTAGGTGGAAATGAAACTGCCATTCGAATGATGTAGAATTATATCTATTGATTAAGGTAACTGAGTTTGAGCAACCCTAAATAACCTTTATCAACCGTCGTGACTGCAACATCGTGATTACTAAACAGACACTCCCGTTAAGGTCTAAAGTCAATAAGCAACTCCATAACTCAAATGCAAACAGGTCAAATACATAATCATTTATGCACATACCGAGGGCAAGATTGACTGACCGCACTAAGGCTCGTTTTCTAGAATTATCTATTGATTATTAAAAACAATACTCAGTCAATGTTCGGTATAGGATATCGGAATCTGAGCGCTCTAGTTTTGGAGGGCTCGTTAAAACTCGGTCCTGACTGTCAATAGCCATTTCAAAAAGGTCAAAACAGAATTCTACGTGGGCAACAGGTCAGACAGTGTTCAAACGGGAGCTTACTGTCAATAAAATATTTATTATTTTGCAAACCTGCCAAAAATTACAGTGCGCATGACCTGACTCGGCATCCTACAGATGCGTGCCGATGCGTATAAGCGATGCCTTAAATTATGTAATTGGGCCACGAAAAGAAATCGACCTCAGTTTTAATGCAAGGTATCTTCAACCCTCGGGAATAGCGATGAAAACTAAGAGCGGTAGGTATATGGGGATATTGAAAGAAATATATGCTTGAACAATCAAAAAGAAATATAATTTCATCACTTGAATCACATAGACCCAAAGAAAACTTCTTTTCACCTGCAAGCCAGAACACCTGAAATTTGACGAAATAGGCTCTGGCACAGGCTTCATTCTCAAGAATGCAAGATTAGATGGCAGTCAGTACTACAAAAACCAATTAAGCATAACCAAAAGGATTAAGCCTACCCTTCAATGTGAAAGACTTTGCTGTAATCGGACGGAACCCTCTAATGATGACCTTGACAGAAAATATGTCAGATGTTTCGTCAATTTGAAACATTTCATTCATAAGTAACTTCATATCATGAATCTTTCCCCGATAAAAACACTCTTTTGTATATTTTTCATTCACAAAAAACTCATTCATTATCTATCTTACCAGCGTTAATTTCTGTTGCATATAAAACTTTAACTTTTTTGCATTTTCAAATTCATTATACAATTGAAAATGATAAACTATAAAAGTATATATAGTTTCTACTCTACGACCGAGAAAGTCTTAGTTAAAAAGGTTTCAATTCACCACATCATGCTTTATGTCTGTGAGTGAACAATACTGCCCGCCTCCCGACTCCCTGAGGAGCCACGACCCTACTCAGAAACAGAAACAACACGGAGTAAGTAGCAAGCTGCGGTTTCTATATAGTTGAAGCATCTATCTATTTACTTGCCAACTCGAAAGGACATGTTCAAAATAGGCCAGGTCATTGTACGGCAACGGTACTTCAATAAATCGAGAAAAGTACACTAAATTGGGGTCATGTTACCTTTCGCAAATAGAATTGATTTCAATAATATACATTCTGTAGTGAAAGTTGAAGAAGCGAAAAGTGTATGCCAGGATCGTATCTAGTGGAAGGATGTTGTCTCTGCTTACCCAAGGTAAAAGGCGTAAGTAGTCATAACTAAAAAATAATTTTCGATATTATTCCTCTGAATGTATACAGTGAAATAAAAGTAATCGCAAAAACATTCCCGAAATAACCTATTAAAGTTTGTTTGATTTCAATTTCAAGACCTAATTTATATTGACCGAATTTCGTATTTTCATGTTTCAAAACTGTTAAAAACAAAGTTCTAAGGGGAAAATCTAAACAATCCTTCAATTTAAATATTTATACTGGCAACTTTTACTAACAACAAACGCAGATGCTCCTTCAAACTACACTCAGTTTGAAAATCTAATAACAGTGTTTTAATTATTCATTTCGCATAACGTCTAAAATGTTAGTTGTGCATTTCGTATAACTGGTATAATTTTAATTGCGAAATAAACTTTATTTCAATTTACACAGCGGTAGTTACGGAATATCAGAGAGTGGTCTACCGCACCGTGTATAATGCATTCGAGGGTCGGCCACTGTACGAAGACCCCGGACGTCGCGGCCTTGGGCACCCTCATTTTATTGTCTGCACCGTCTTGGATTGAAATCACTGCTTTCCTTTGCTTTTGTTGCCATATTACGAGTATATTAAGATCAAACATTGCATTCGTACTTCTGAAGTTTATTAGAAAATGTATTGTGAAGTATTCTATTTTTAATAGCATTATTTTTAATGGCAACATTGTGAAGTATTCGTGTAATTAGATGCGAGTTGAACATTGAGCATCCGCTATTGAAATACTTGTTTGAGATATTGTTATTAATAAACGTTTATAGAATATTTTTTATTTTTATATATTTTTCAGCCCTACTAAAATCCAAGCCAATCACTTCTGCTGACTACCGAACATGCCTCAAGCATAAGTTTTCTTTTTAATTTCCCTGAAACAGTTTTGGGAGATCAGCCATCATTTATTTTCACAAAAATCTAATCATGAGAAAAGGTAACACTGGATACCAGATTCCAAACAAAAAGCATTGAATTGCAAACGGGACTCGCTTTGATGATGAATAGAATTCATTGTTCAACCTTAAAGTACAACTTTGTTTACCTACCGTAGTTAACAAAATAAGTAGTGTGCTTATTTACCACTTTATTAGTAACTAAATCTTCTTAAGAAGAGGGTTGTGGTCGACTGAGGTAAGCAATTATCGCCAGATGTATATTAATGACTACGATTTTTTCTTCATAGAAACCTTTGAAAATGCACAAATAAATACTGTGGAACAGTGCAAATGACTTATCTAATTCAGTATTATAGACATACGTTATTATTTAAAAAATAAATAAGGTATTGGTAATTCCACAAAATTCAGCTACATTGATTTACTATCTTGTAGACATTATACAACAGTTTTTTGACAAAATAATGCAGTCTTCTTTAGAAGAGGGTTGTGGTCGACTGAGGTAAGCAATTATCGCCAGACGTATATTAATGACTACGATTTTTTCTTCATAGAAACCTTTGAAAATGCACAAATAAATACTGTGGAACAGTGCAAATGACTTATCTAATTCAGTATAACAGACATCCGTTATTATTTAAAAAATAAATAGGGTATAGGTAATCCCACAACATTCAGCTACATTGATTTACTATCTTGTAGACATTATACAACAGTTTTTCGACAAAATAATGCAGTAAAATTGTATTTCCACATGGCATGTAAGATATCGCTAAAAACACCCGAATATAATCGTGTGACATGTCAGAAGCCACCTTCCACTTCCTTTTTCATTATATTGGTCCGGGTTCCAACGTGGCTGGGTGGTCGCGGGTCGAAGGGGTGCACGGACCGCGGGGTCGCGGGGGGCTGGCAAAAACTGGGTCAGGCCGATGAACTAGGGCGCCAGGGCTCTCCGAGACTTGTTGCGAGTTGAACAGGTGCGTCGAGGATCATGTAGGATTATATACGAGTTTGTTATTAAGTAGATAAGTATGGGGATATTTTTCGAGAGTTTTAAGTAGGTGGGCTTTTGGATCTTAGATGCGTTTGTAATTTTATGTTTTAGAAACTGTTTTTCTTGGGTGTGCAAGTAAAGTGGAAGCGGAGGTTGGGATTGTAAACAAGAGACTGAGTTTGAATCTCACTTAGTGCTCTAAGAAAGTAAAGTCATTCGTAATAAGTAAATATTTTTCATCATTAGAGATTTTATTGAGCGTATCAACAGTCTTTTCCACCAGTTCTATCTATAACCGAAATAATGCAAATCTATTTAGATGGAAATTATACTGCGTATGTATATTACGGGCTTTGGATCCGAACCTGCAACCTCTTGATCGTAAGACTGACTCCTGAATACCTAGCCAATGCAATAAAAATCCAAGATTTCTCAAATAACTAGATTTAACTAGCTAGCTCCTTTAGCCTACTAGTATAAAGTATGAAACTAAATAAATATAATTATTTATTCCAATCACGTACTTTATAACTCTCAAAATTAATTATTATTTAAAATAATATAGCAAGAAGTCAAAAGGGCATTAGCTGTTGAAATAAATAAGAAATTGAACTCCAACTTATGACTAACTATGCGTATTGTAACTGTTGCAGACCTTTCAATTAATTCATAATTTACATTATTGAATTGATAAGTTGGATAAGATAAGACTGGAATAATGATTTTTAATGAAAGTATTGCATTATGATGATAGACTAGCAGTTGCTTGTAACTCCACCTGCGTGGAATTCGTTACCAACCTCGGAATCTTTTTTTTATACCACTCATATATATACCCCCCAAAGAGGGGTATAAGAAGGTTTCGGTCGATAGCGCGAGTGTAACGCCTCTGGTGTTGCACATATCCATAGGCCACGGTAATCACTTCCCATCGGGTGGGCTGTGTGCTTATCTGACACCTAAGTGGTATAAAAAGAGATACCGTGCGTGGTAACGAATTCCATTCAGGTGGAGTTACAAGCTACTGCTAGTCTATCATCATAATGCAATGCTTTCATTAATATATACCACCATTCGTTTCTTACTTACTTTTTTAATTACTGCCGTGTTGGCTCCCGGTGGAGTAGAATAAGGCCATTCAATCTCTTCCTATGGGTGTCGAAGAAAGCGACTAAGGGTTCACTGCTGTTCACCGTACGACAATAAATATACAGCCTATTACTAAGACATACTTTCATTATTAAAATTTGCTATATTTTTGTATCCGCTTGACGGCGATAGGCTCGTCCCGCCATTTTGTGGGACCGAAAATAATAGTTGCCGAAATGTTGATGTTATTACACCTCTGCCTACTACTTCGGGGATATACAGCCGTGAGGATGTGTATGTTCTTAAATTACATTCAGAATTTTGATTTAGATCTTAATAGAAAAAATACTTTTTCGGGCTGACTAACTTGTTAAAAAAATATCTACAATGACCGACATAACTAATTTAAAATTTAAAAATAATAAATGTTTGAATCGAAACGTTTATTTATTTTCAATTCCTTTTTCAAATATTTTCCTAAACCGAACTCAATTTTTTCACCTCATCCTTATTTATTTCCGTTAGCCCAATCCATACACTTGTCCTCATTTAAAACGCATGAACAACACAATTTATTCGGATGTCCCTGGACAGTTTTCCGGCTGGTTAGGCGAGCTCGCCCCACAAATGGACCGAGCGTTCCTCTAAAATACAAGCGAACACGTTGCCCCACTTCCAACACCTACTTTAGGCTTTTCGAAGTATGGTCAGCAAAGAATTTCATCTTGTATATAAAAATAAATATTTTGGTTCTTTTGTGTGGTTTAGCGAAAGAGCGTTCTACTGCTAAGTCATGGTTAAAGTTTCGATTCTTATTTAGCGCAAATTATTATAAATAATAGTTATGGATGTTACTATGTATATATATGTATATATTTGTCTGTATGCAGCGCCCATATTATAAGCTGGTAGAGGTCTTAATAGCGCCATGTACTACTGGATGTTGTCCTTGGCTTCACCCCGTAGAATATTGTTCCCATACCCGCAACCGTTGAGAATCTATTCTCGGAATAAAAAAGGCACTTGTGTGTTATTTCAAACTAAAATCTATGCTGTACAAAATGTCAGCTAGATTAATGTGTTTGAATAACAAACAACCAAACAAAACTTCACAATCACATTTAATTAAACTTGTAGGACTCGGGCGATTAGAATAGCTAAATCGTTAAATAAGATCATTATTTTTATTTGGGGTATACATTAATAATCAAATATTCTATCCACAACTATACATATATCCAAGAGTGGACTAAAAAGGTGAATTATCAATAATCGCTTTACCTCAGCCAGTTCTCAGATAGTTTATTGCCAAATTTCTTTGCACACTCTCCTTAGGAAACTCAAACCTCACTGCGATGAGCAATTTCACAGATTTATATTATACCTTGAGGAGGGTAAACTGGCCCTAGTTCTGGACATGTGTGTACGGATCTTATTTGGCCTGGATTGAAATTAGGTTAGTTTTACTTTTTAAAATAGGGGTCTTTTTCAGGATGCACGGCTGGGCAAATTGATTAGGACCGTAAGTAAACTAAACAGGGTATTTGGATTTACAAAACTATTTAGAATGTCCGCCTTCGATCTCGAAACGGATTGATTCAAACCTTTCCCCCTCAAATTTATTTATCTTTACATTAGATTAGACGTGAAGTGCCTCACCAAGACTTTCAGGGTCAAGTCAATCCCATCTTCAAATCGGTACAAATCTGGATCGACTGACTAGGCTCTAGCGCTGTTTGCCTCTCAAGTTAGGAAGGTTAGACGATGGTCTCATAGCACCTGTACAAGTCAGAAAAAAGTGCATAAGGAGTCCTTCGAGGGCTCCGAGGTGCAAACGTCGTATGCAACTGGAAATGATGCCAAGAAGACAAGACATTGATGGCGATGGGAATTATGTAGATCGAATTTAAATTGAGATTTAGTAAGTTTGTTAAGTTTTTTTACCAATAGGACACATCAATATGTCTTCACCTCGCCTTTATGAAGGAAAATTTTCAGGTTAAGTCTATAATCTATGCACTTTTTCCATAACTATTAAAACTATATCATGCCACCATTGTAACATGGTACTTATCTGTAATGACGACCCACTTTTCTGAGACTTTACCTACAGCATACCATCAGGCGAGGTGAAGTCAAATTGACGTGTACTAATTGTACTATATAGTAAAACTAATTCGTTTACGTTCACATAATGATAATGAATTTCTTCAGTACTTCTTTGTAAGCTGAGTGATATCTACGTGATCTCCCTTTCGGGCTGCCCTTTAGTACAAAAAAGTATGAAAGTATTCAAGGTCAAGATTGATGAAACCAGTCTGTCACCTAGTTAATGAAAATGGGCACAATTTATTCCAACAAACCGGTTCTAATTGAAATTAGACTTTAGTCTAACTGCTGTTTAAACGGTGACATTGTCTGAATGGCCAAGTAGCTAGAATTTATGCCTAACATTTGTAAATTTAGTCTATTTCTTTCTTTATACAACTTAGGTGACTGACAAGCACACGGTCTACCTGATGGAAAGTGGTTATCGCTACCAATGAACTATCGGTCAATATGAAGGCCATTGTAGAAACATCAAGACGGTATTGTTTGTTTTTATGTTATAAACTTCTAACTAATGACAAGCAAAATTGTGCAAAAGGATACATAGGTCAACATTTTATACTTTAAAAAATCGACTTCCAAAACTATAAACTACAAAATAACATAAAGATAAAAAAAAGTTGCTGCATTTACTCCTCATTTTTGGAAGTCGGTTAAAAACATATTCAAACACCATTTATTTCAGACTTAATTACTATAAATTTCTAAAGCTATAATAAATACTACCTAATCAAAATCTAACCAAACTTTATATATTTAAAGTTCATAAACTGTTAAGAAAATGCGATTTCTATTCCAATTTTCTAGGAGACCGCGTTTCTCGATGAGCGTCACCTTGCGATTTAGTCCGCTTCATTGGTTTTATTTGAATTTAGGCTCAGATTTTAGATGTATTTCCTATACCTAGTCCCTAAAGTGTCTGTGGACTTCATATAATATGAAATAGAAATTATTCAGAGTATTGTGCAACTATACCAGGTGTCATAAATCTATTTTTTTATACCACTTAGGTGGCAGACAAGCGCATGGCCCACCTGATGGAAAGTGGTTACCGTGACCTATGGACGTGTGTAACACCAGAGAAGCCACACTCGCGCTCCCGACCTTGTAAGCACAGAGTTTCATTGGTGTCAGTGTAGAGGACAAAGCGGGACAAGTCAGTCATCCTACTGACAGTACAAATTCTCCAGTGAGCTCTGGCTACCCTACTCACCGCTGGAAACTCACACGAAGTTATTATAACTGCGGTATTCTGTAGGGTCCCTGTTCCCTAGTCGGACTGCTCAATTGGGCGGAAATACCGTCGTGTCCTATCTCCTGGATAAACTGAACTGTGATAATACTGAACTCATTATTTATAATATTTCAATTCATATAGCAATAAAAGTATTTAATGTGGCTATATTATAGTACCTGTGTAGTATACCATAGATATTTCATCTTAATCTGTCAAGTAATTTTGGTGTTATTGACTAAATATCCAATCAATGTTCAGTAAATCAATCTATCGCAGTTCACCTCTGGACATAGGCCTCTCCCAATGTGCGCCATTGCATACATAAACATAACATAACTCATGCCTATATCCCCAAAGGGGTAGACAGACGTGCTAGCACCCACATTTCGCCAGTTTATGTTTAGGTCCCAATATAATAGGTGGCGAGCCTATTTCCATTAACCGGGCACTTATAAACCTGCGATAAATACACACAACTTCGAAAAGCATCGAAAAGTTATAGATAGGTGTGTGCCATGGTAAAACCTGAGATCGAACCCGAGACCTCGTCTCAGCAGTCCATTACCATTAAAATATACACATTTATAAAACTGATTGTATGTATAGGATATAAAATAAAAATAGCTTCAGAAAATTTATTTTTTACATTATACATTGCTAAAACAAGAACCCACGGATTACCTCACTCCCAAGGTCAGTGCAAAATAGCACCAATTTTCTTGTAATAAAGCCTTATAATTTCGATAATTTCAAAGGAACCTTCGTGATTTACTTAATAAAATGAGAAGACGATGGTTTCTTCTAAATATAACTCACTTTGTAGTCGAAAAAGGTGATTAAGAGGTCTTTATTAACCCTGCAAAGACTTATTATTAAGAAAAAGATATTTTAAACATAAGAATAGAATAGTTTTTTTTTAAATTTCACATTCTCTATTTCATCAGTCCCTACTTTTTCATTACTGACTAATATATATTTGAGGGTTTTTATTATATTTTATATATCACGTTATGAGCCTATTATATTAAAAATTGAACAAAGATTTGATTGTTGATACAGTTTTCAAAACATGTAAACTTCTTATAACCTATATTCATCATTTGCACGAACTGCAGTGAACTTGTGACCCCACGTGTCATAAATCAATAGACTTCACACTGAATGTCAGTCACTGAGCCATTGTTATGTATTCAGTGGGTGTAATATGCAAATATTTAAAGTTTCTGATATTATGTAGGTGGTGGAAAGTTTTCGTATCATTTGGATATCACCGCACTTGCGTCTCAACGAAAGCTTTGTGAGATGTATTACTCATTTAAATTCTATTTGCATAACCATTTGTAAGTTTTATCAGCTACGTGATATAATTTAGGACTTAAAAATTGTATAATCAGATCACTAGGGTACACCTAGTGATGATGCTATTATTTAAGGACTTAATTCCAAAAACGCTGATTTCACGAAAATGATTTTTCGGCTGCAATTTTTTTGAGAAGGGCTGCGTACATATGGTGCTTTGCGCGTTCAATATAATAATGCGTTCAGGCTGATGTTCGGCTTGCCACGCCCTTGTAGCGCTTCATCCATGTTCGCCGAGGCGCGTACGGATTGTTTTTATACCATCATCAGAAAGCGCTGCGCCTCACTATGGGCGCGCGTGCGCGACAGCCCTAACATCATCCTGAGCACTCTGGCTGATC
Source organism: Eilema griseolum (assembly GCA_963662185.1). Taxonomy (NCBI): domain Eukaryota; kingdom Metazoa; phylum Arthropoda; class Insecta; order Lepidoptera; family Erebidae; genus Eilema; species Eilema griseolum. The sequence continues at coordinate 989,199 of OY759242.1, forward strand.
GGTGGGACTCCCCACTGCTGAGCCGTTGGCTCCAGCTACATGCCCCTGTACATCAACATCTGTACCTCTAGCACAGGGAGCAGCACCGAAAGCCATAATTTATCTATTGCTATCTATCTATTGCATCATTAGGTTCTTACAGGGTCTGTATGACGAATGAGACGTATATGCATAGGTACATAGATCACAGTTACCACTTCCAATCAGGTGATCATAGGTGACCCATGTCACCTATGTGGTATAAAAAGACGACTGGAGACTGTCTACAAAAATAAATTGGATTTTGGATTTAGTGTAGTATAGTTGTGACAATCACTAACAATGAGAACTTAGGAGTAGGTCACATTTTCATTCAAATTCAAAGTTTATGGATAGTAAACTTACTACACTTGGCCATTAACACAGGCTATTTGGAAGCTCTATGTATGTCTTAGCGTCAAAAGAAGGTAATTATAATATATACTTCTGACTTAAAATAACATTCAGAAGTAATTCACTGTAGTTACACAAGATAGCCTCACCAACAGAACTGTCAGAGGCACTTCCTCCTATCATTTAATTTTTCCCCTTTCTCTTCTGTAATTTTTCATAAAATTCATCTTCTACAGGCGACGGCATGCGACTGACATCTCTGATGTTGCAAGCGTACAAAGGCCGCGGTAATTAGTGTCGTACTAAAAATATTTCTGGATGAACTCAGAGAATTGGTTTTGTTTTATATAACAACAAAAGAGTCTTAGAGTTTGACCAGATAAGATGTTTCGTAATACCTATGCCATAATTATAATTCACAACTGAGTAAAAGAATATCGTTAATTTTTTTCCTGGACCAATATACGATCGAGCTAAGCTAAAACAGGTTCTAACGTTTTATTGACTGAAATAAAGTTCATCGAATAAAATCACAGGCAGCTCTTAGTATTCAAAACGAAAATTGGTCTCACGATTTTAATAACTGCAGAACTTCATACGAAACTATTCCTAATCTTTTTATCGTTCTTAAAAGAGATTGACTCACGTAAATTTTATATCAATAGTTTTTTTTTATATAGGATACGTCAGTAAGACTTCGCCTCGCCTGATGGTAAGCTGAAGGTAAAGTCTTAGAAAAGAGGGTGACTATTACTTACACATACCATGTTACAATGTTTACACTCAGCTTGACGGCCTCATCATATGCTTTTTCACGCCCCGCTTAAAGGATCCGAGACTGTAGGAAGAAGGAAACACGTGAACTGGTAATGAATGTTACGAGGTGAGTTCTAAAGACTGTGATAATTTAGGTAAAGTGTAAATTTGTTCAAGTGGTACAAACATCAAATGCGCCTAACTTATACTATTAAGCAAACGAAACAGTCGTAATTGGTACATTTGAATCTCTAAGGACTTGTTTACATTGTTTGTTTTGTTGGAAATTTTGACGACATGGGAATGTTGTAGAGTGTGATACCTTTTCCACGTCATTTAACTTTTGTCACTAAAGGCAGATATATATATAATTATATACTGACTCGTAAATATCATTTTCAATTTTACGACTGCGCGTTAACTGTACAAAAATATGCGAATTTTACAGCATTTTTCTTTACGGTCTTGTTATTTAGTAGGTACACGCCATTTAAAAACTCCGTTTGTGTGTTACGACGTAAACGAGGTGTACATTATTTATATTTTTATTAGTGTACACTAGAGTAACGTATTTAAAAAGATATGAATTTTATTATCCGTGTTAAGTATGATACTGTTACTTTAAAACAATATATGTGCAAAAGCACAATTCAATGTAATACAAACAGTGTTCAGCATTCAAATAATAAAAACGTAGAATGCTCTGGATTTAACAGTGTTGTTATAGAGATTTTCCATCGAGAGCTAGGAAAGCTTTTGATTAACGATATTAGCTGCCATTTTTTTTACGGGTAGATAACCCCAACGTCACTGCAGGACATGCCTAAGCAGCTCAGTTGGTGACAGCATTCCCTCTAGAAAGGGGTAGGTCGAAGCTTCAAATTCTGGATGTTAATTTTTTTCAGACCCAAATACAAACTAACTTTTAAACATTCTATATTGTCCTGTCCTATATTATCAAAGGCAATATTTTGATATAAAACACAACACATACTTACCCTTAAAACAACAAAAAACTATAACTCGGCCCAAACAATCAAACACGTAATATGAGCTGTCAAAACATCACCCACAATGTCTTCGCATCTATAACCTTGAAGCAAAGATAAATCCAAAATGGTGTATACAAGATGACGGGATACAAGAGTGCAACCTTCACGCTGTCAAATACTGCACAAGATTAATTCTGTAGACCTTGGATATCGGGCTCAATATGGCAGACAAGCTAGTGGAAATAATACGGATTTTATTGTGTGTGATACATTTGTGAAATTGGCTTTTGGATATAATATTTAGATAGGTTCGTCTACTTAACACTTTCAAGGTTAAACTTTTTCGCTTAAAAAGAGTTCTCTGGTGAAGAAGTAAATGTAGTTTGGTTCTTGTAACTTCTTCAGTTGACTGGACATTTATTAAGAACTTGAGATTTTTTTGCGCAATGAAACAGCTATTTTATCTCAGCGATCCATCTGAGTTCCTGTATGTCAATCAATCAAGCCTATCGTAGTCCACTGCTGGACATAGGCCTCTCCCAATATTGGCATTGACGTACTGTTTCCACACTGGCCAGAATTTTATTTCATGTTTCTCGTAATGATACCATCTGCGTATTTTCTGCTGACGTCTATCACACAAAGCCACTGATGCTCACCCTTCTCCCATTTCATAAATTACTTACATTACATTATTGAAAACAAAAGTTGAGTCACCGAGTCGAGTTAGACTTGGCCACTTCTCACACCGTAATCTTTGTCGATTATTTATCAGTAGACTTGAATTTTTGCGTGTCATCTTTAGAACGTTCGGTGTAAGCGATAAATGGTTGAGATTGATTTCGTATCATGATTTTTTCGTTAAGAGATAACTATTTATCAATATTTTCTATAGGTAGAAATGTACTTTTCCGGCACTTATACAGGGAATGACTTAACACTAAACTTAATCTTTTTGCATCTAAACACTGAAACTAAATAGCCTATGATAGTGATGAACCTTACTTCCCTTTGCTTTTCCTCTCGATTTTTTGTGTACATTTCAATTATATTATTATTAAGTTACCTTATTTTGATAAATGCTGTCGTAATTTATATTATCTCCAACACCACATCCACCTAAAACTTGTTAATGTTCAGCAACTTCTGAGGGTGACTGTACTCCAAATTTGGTTATATGGTTTCACGTCAATAAGTGCCATTTTCTTTTATCAGTAGGCTTATTGTAATGGAAAACAATGTATGCTCTCATTAATATAAATAAACGTTACAATTTATTCATTTTCAATTTATCTACGTGTATAACACTTGATTCGTATTATTTATATTTCAGTATCCAAAAATACCTTTTCACCCGCATTATACACATACTACAATATATTCAGTACATTGAACTTAGATTTTTTTTTTTATTTTTTTATTTATTCAGGTACACAAAACACATTACAATCAAATAAAAATAATATGATGAAAATACAGTTCCGTACTGGATTGTAACATAACTACATGTGCACACATTTAAACAACATATAAAAACAGTAAGAGCTCTTAAACAAACTAATTGGAAAGAGAATATAAATGAGTGTTACTTACAAGGACGAACTATTGTGGAGGATGTCTTTCGAAATTTTGATAAATCTGTTAAAATTAGAATCAAATATATCTAGGTGCTTGTTCTGCTTTGCCAACACGTTGTATTGGCGCGCCAAGAATGATAAATATAGATCAGCAAAAAAGTGTAATTTAAAAAGTTTTCTTTCTGACAGGTTTGTAGCGAGGCTCATAAATACAGTCTTGAAAAAATGGAATGCTCTTTTTAGCCTTGTACGGCTTAAGGAAATCTATTGTTTGTTATATAATATAACTTACGACTCGTTATGGTTTTGCATGAAGAAGTTCGCAATAAGTTTATATTTGTAATATCTCAAATGGACTGACATTTCACTCTCTAGGGAAAATTAAATGTCTGATAATTCAAGTCAATCCGCACCCTGCTATTCAAGTTATGGGACCTAAGAGTAACAAGGTAGGATACGATGGTATTCCCGTCCCAATTGAGCAGTTCGACTGAGGAAGTATCTCCACCCTACAGGATTTCACGGCTATAATAACCTTGTGTTGTGTTCCCGGTGGTGAGTAGGGTAGCTCACTGGGGAGTTTTTGTGCTATCAGTGGGAAGACTAAAGGCTTGTCCTGATTGTTTCTTCTGCACTCACGGCATAAAAACTTCCTATTCTTACACGTTCGGTAGCACGGGTAAAACTCCCCAGGTGTTGCACACGTTCATAGATCACAGTAATATTCACGACTTTCTCCATGCTACGATCTGGATTTTACGGGAGTGACTACAGTCTACGAGAGACAAACCTACGATGGACACTTGACCGTCAAATTAACATTGAGATTGATTTGATTGATTGGATTGAGTACTTAAACTCTTGACGGGCCGCGTACTATGGATGATAGCTAGATCTTATTAGGGTATGCCCTAGATCCATTTAACATTTTGTGATAAAAATATAATTAAATATTTTTCTCTTTTCATAAAATCTCTAAAACCGACACTGACGTCATCACGCTGCACAGTTACATTGTATAGGTTTTGTCCAATTTTCTTCAGGCTTTATCTCAAAATATTAAAAAAAATATCTCGTATCTTTCAAAGGAACTTCTCAATCAAGCGTAGTGACAGGCCATTTTCTAGGGCTGATTGAAAATTGGCAATTCCTGTGTCAAAATAAGACATAAAGTACATTTAAATTTTCTTAGGCTCCCCACATCTTCAAACCTAAGTGCTTGTGCGAAAGGTTGTTATTTTATGTTTAATTTCAGGTAACATAAAAGTAATACACTTTTGAACTGTACAAAATTATTTTGCTGTAAATATTCTTGGGGCGCTCTTTTATCGATCTTTATAATATCATCATAACCATTATTTAATAAAAAAATAAGTTTATAAACTAAAACCGGACTATTTGTTTTTTCGGGTGCAAAATCCCCACGGATACCGTGAAGGTATCGAAGCCGGTGGGGGAGGTTATGTCGGACTTGAACCGACTAATACGCACTCCGACCGTCTCTTTTAAGATGGCTTTGTTTGGGTGTGTGGGCCCCAGAGTTCTCATTTCGTCCCCGGGTATAGGGAGGCGCATATTGCCAAGTGGGACAGCCAGCTCCACCCATCATCCTGAAACTTAATTTATTTATATTAAGTTAAATTTAGTACAGGCGTGGTCAACACCGAATGGAAAGAGCTGAAGCAGTCCAAATTCTACTCTGCCGGGAACCACGCGGCTAGTGAGTCTTACATCGTGTATAAATATCCTTTAAGTAATATAATCAGTGACATAAGTTATTCTTAGATTTAGAATAAGTTTAAGAATAAACATTTTATTTCTTCTAATATTAATCTTATTAATAATTCTGTTCAGTTCTATAGCTAAGGATCAAAAACTGTTAACAGAAAATGAATTGTCTATTATTTTGTGCTCAAGACCTGCGCCGTCTGGCGTACAGATAAGTGCAAAAGTCCAACTATCATTTATCACGCTATTTCAATCAACGATGAAATATACAAAAAATGCATGTTAAAGGTCCAAGGATTCGCACTCCATCAAGTAACTATTTATCTTGCTCGAACCTCTGGCCTTCGATCCTTAGCTCAAGGCTGGCTGATGCTTGAAGTATGCGGATATTTAAGTAGTTTCTCAAAGAGCGCAGTTGACATTCTTGACATGATAATACTGTTTACCGCGATCGAGATCAAAGTGACAGCAGGAGTTATGTAATATCAACTTTGATTTAGAATGTGTTTGATATAATATTTTGTTGTTAAGCATACCGCTGTTAAGGCGATGAATGGTTTTGAGATGGGTTTGAGATGAATAGTGTTGCCAGAGTTTTTTTGGGAAATGTTTAAAGGAAAGTTGTGAGCTCATATACATGGTAAACTTAAATGTGTTAAATATGTAATTACAAGAATATTTTACTAAAAATAATTACGTTAATTATTTTCATAATATTAATGAATGTCCTGATTACTGTTTTCCTGTACTGAATTGTTTATTTCCTGTATGTTTATAATTATTCTTGCACCTATTCTCGAATTACACTCACCATAACAATCTATTTTTATTTTATTTTATTCTTTCCTAAAAACTTACAGCTAGAATACATATTAAAAACAATTATAACATAAAATGGCCAATTACAAGTTTTTGCAATTATAGCTGTTATTATAACATGTCCAAGACGGTAGATAGTATTGCAATAGTAATAATATCACATTATACTGTTACTTTGCATTATACTGTATCAAAAAATTTTCCTGCTCAACTTGACTTTAAGTTGATTAGTGCTGGTGAAAAATAAATCTAAATCGTACTCATGGCATAGTGAATTGTACGCTCGACACACCCTGATTAGGTAGGTACTTATAAACAGTAGCAGTTGTTCTTGCTAAATCTATAATTACATTGTGTTTCAGCCATTGCACCCTCGAGATTAGATCCTAAACACCAGACGACACAGCCTGCATATATTTACGAGTCTCCAAACTTGGAAAAGTTACCAAGATTTAATCATAAAAGGTGTTGCAGATCCCTAGGTACGGCTAGTGAGGCTAAATTATGATAAAGTTTTCTTATAAGATTATGAGAAATCGTCCACTGTTTGTATGCAGTTGGTGGGTAAACATTTTGTTATGACTGTGAGTTGCTAAATCTGATTGTACTGGCAATGGATGGTACCGTAACTTTGATGCATATAAATGTACTATTGTTAGTTTATACAATGTTGGTAAGATGATAATATAGTACAGCACTTTCTTTTTTTTTCAACTTCACAGTTAAACAGGAAAAAGGTGAACCTTGGTCTTGATATCTGTATATGAGATAGATATAATATGTTGGCGACTGTCAAAAACGTCATAAACATCAAAATATAAAGTATTTTAGAACATTCTACACAGCGCTATTTAGACTAACAGTAAGCTTAACTAATTTATTTCACGGGTTCAAGAAGACGGATAAACGTACTTTGCTACTTTTTTTGTAAATACATAGGAATAAGGGAACACGTGAGCTGGTGAAGAATTCCAGTTCTTAGTGGTGCAAAGGACAGAATCTCCGAACCGCTTGGTTTTTGATCAGGTATTCTGCACCATGTGTGGGCTACATCTAAGCCCTGCATATGTTATCCTATCCGCGGTAGCCTAGTGGCATTTTTTTAAATATAGGACACGCCAACTTGTCCTCACCTCGCCTGATGGTAAGCTAAAGGCAAAGTCTCAGGAAAGAGGGTCACCATTACAGACACTAAGTGTTACAATGGTGGCACTCAGCTTGGCGGCCTCATCAGATGCTTTTTCACGCCCCGCTTAAAGGCCCCGGCACTGTAGGAAGAAGGAAACACGTGTGCTGGTAATGAATTCCAGGTCTTGGTGGTGCGGCAAAGAAAAGAGTCTCTGAACCACTTAATGGTAATGGACTGCTAAGACGAGGTCTCGGGTTCGATCCCAGGTTTTACCACGGCATACACCAATGACTTTTCGATGCTTTTCGAAGTTATGTGTGTATTTCTCGCACGTTTATAAAAGCCCGGTTAATGGCAATAGGCTCGCCACCTACTACATTGGGACCTAAACATAAACTGGCGAAATGTGGGTTCTAGCACCTCTGCCTACCCCTTCAGGGATATAAGCGTAAGTTTAAGTTATGTTATTTTATGTTATGTTATGTTATGTTGTCCTGTATATAATTATTTCATTATATCCGACCTAAGAATAGAATCTATTTAACAAAAGCGTTTACGTCCTGAAAATATTAAAATAATTTGCAATTTATTTACCGAAATAAAATACGCTTGATACGACATGCCAGTTGAATAACACTCCAGGCCTTGTATTTTCACAAGTGTTTGAAAAGGCTTCGGGTTTAGACCTTCACAGAGGCCTGACAATATTGTTTTTGTTTTATTCTTTGTTCTAAACGTACCTACTCAGTAACGGTTTGGTCAATGAGCCTAAATTTATTCAACACAACTCAATATCGTAGTGGTAAAACCAAAAAACCCAGATATGTAACCCTGTTTCATTATATGTACATATAGTTTAGTATCTATATATTATGTTATTTTAATGTTTAGGTAGTTTTATTTCCGAGGCGTGTGATTTTAGTCGGTTCGAGTCCATCACGACCATCTATAGAGATTATTAACACACGAATAAAGGATGGTTTTTTATACCACTTAGGTGGCAGACAAGCTTGCGGCCTACCTGATAGGAAGTGATTACCGTAACCTATAAACGTGTGCAACACCAGGGGAGTCGCACTTGTGCTGCCAAGCCCATAAGAACAGAGAGTTTCTGTGCCGTCAGTGCAGGAGACACAATTTGTTCTTCCCACTGACAGCACAAAACCTCTCCAGTGAGCTCTAGCTACCCTACTCATCGTCGGGAACACAAAACGTGGTTATTATGGCCGTAGTATTCTGTAGAGCAAAGGTACTTTCCCAGTCAGACTGCTCAATTGGGACGGGAATATCATCTTATCCTACCACCTTTGTCCTCAGTTAACTACGCCTGCGAATGTACCTAGTTCTAATCCTATTGCGTAACCCGTGGTCATCTATTCTACGAATAAAAGTAACCTGTATACTATTACAGATAAGAGTATTATTGCAGTATCTTTCACCAACATCCAAACATCTTCCCAAACTTTCACATAAATACGTGTATAATATTAGTAGGATATAATTAAACCAGTACCGATATTCCCTTTGAAATTTAACTCAAAGAACACATAATACTGTGCCTAAGCTGTTTGGTAACACAATATACTTGTTGTAAGATTATCATTGGTAAATTATGCAAATGAAAGTAGATACTTGTGTTATTCCAGATTCTGTTAAATGTAAACAAACTAGTGAAGTGTAAACAAGCACTTCTTGCGAGCACATAAGTATTAAATTGTTGGTTCATTAATTATAATAATAAATTGATAGTGCTTTAAGATTGATGAAGGGAGGAAAGGGAGGAATATTCTTATCTTTACATATTTCATTATATATACTTTGCCGCGTGGTTCCCGGCAGAGTAGAATTTGGGCCACCCCATCTCCTCCCATGCGGTTTCGTACAAGGTGACTAAGGGATAGGGCTGTTTAACATCAGACAGATATATACAGCTCAGACTCAGGCACAGATACAAGGCATGGTTCAACATAAGTGCCCGGAAGACGGCATTAGGCTCACCCCCTATTACGTGGGACCGAATTCAATGATTGGTGAAATGTGGGTGTTAATTCACGTCTGCCTAACACTCCGGTGATAAAGACGTGATTATATGTGTGTACATATTTCATTATCATTATAAATGTAACATTTCGCAAATATATTTGCATGTTTGCCAATAAATTTTATTTCAAAGAAGAATCAAAGAATCAATTTCATTTATTCAGTTTAGGCACACAAAGTGCACATGTGAACGTCAAAATTTTACAATTAGGTATGTCAAGAAATAATATAAAAATATTAAATAATGTAAAAATAAACCATTGGAAAATGATTCTTTCGCTGGTTCGGTAGGTTAGTTCTACTGAGAAGATACCAGCAAGAAACTCAGCGAACTATATTAGAACTAGATTATTTAGATGATTATATTAAATGGTTGTAAGGATTAAACGAAGTTAGAAGTCGCGAATTCGGATGCTTGCACAGTCCAAACCACAGAACAGGTAAAATAGGTATTTTAACTGAGATACTATTGAGACTACTGTGTACTCTTTTTTCACTGTGATGCAAACTCAGTGCGAGACGTGACGGAGACATCACTGTTCCTATTGTCCCTATTTTACGTTTTGAGTCAATCTCCTGGACCTTTGAAAAGTTACACATTATAATTGCTCCATTTTTTTTCGATAAGATTTAACCGTCATCTCTTAAAAGAACTATATAAAACCTGGCAGAAATAAATTTTGTTTACCAAGCCAGATTATTTACATAAATTAAAATCAGCTTTTGTTTTATCAAAATAAAACTGTTTATCCGGGAAAGCGTTGGATGTAGAAAAATATTTTATAATTACTACGTAATTTCTTGTGTAATATCTTTTGAAATAGAAGGTCAAAGCTCAGATCAAAAGGAACTGTCTCAGGAAAGCTTAGGAGCTCAAAAAATAACAATCGAGTTGATTACGTAACATTAAATTTCTTTTTTTTTAATAAGGAAATTAGTAAACAAAGTAGGTATTCAATTATGTTAAGTCCTTCCAAAAAACTAAACAGTGTGATTATACGAGGCTTTTGGGCAATAATTAGGTCATTCCGGTAGTAATTAGAGATAACAGGCTTAAGCGAGGCTCTTCAAGGATCTAAACAGATTAAAGGTCTGTAGGTCTCGGTCAAACAGCAAGAAATGGTATACAGAGGGTGGGCAAATGGTTTTATAGTGGTAATTTCTGGATCTGTAAATGCGTTTAATATTGTTTAATTAACAGTGAGATTCACTTAAATAGTTTATATTTTTTATGCAAATATTAGATCTTAGGCAGTCTCCCTGTATGTCAAGTTCTGTGACTAAAATAAAATTTAGTTTATAAAAAAATATATGTTTTACTGAGGCGTAGAATTATAATCCTTTTTTTACATGCATACCTATTTCAATCAAATCAATTAGCCTATCGCAGTTCACTGCTGAACGAAGGACTCTCCCAATGTCAAGAGGGCTTGGCTTGGCCTATTGTATCCACGCTGCTGGCCAGAAGGGTTGGTTCAGGATTTTTTGTCAGGATTTCCTTCTCTCGCAGTGATATCGTCTGCGCATTTTTCGTTTGTCGCCTCTTAGGACACCCTTCGGATGAGATGTGGTGGTTACAAGTGATTTGTATTTTGTATTTCAATTTAAAATTAAAATATCTTTAGAACCATCTATATATTATTTCCCCAAATTTTGTACTGGTATATATAATTTTTCATTTGTGGAATATGAAATATAGATGAGTATCACAATGTCTATACTCGTAGAAGAATGTTCTTAACTGTCATTGTTAGCCTTTGAGGATGCCGTAAGGTGAAACCGGCCAGGTCTAATAAAAAAAATGTGGAAAAAACACACATGTGTTCTCAATATGCTTGTGTAACAATAAATTCCACCAAGTGACATTAATCAGTAGTATAAAAAGATAAGTGGAGTGAGTTGTTTCTCCCTCACCAACGGATAATATTATCATCAATTGAATACTATTTAGACTCCACGCTATTACAGCGAATTAACTGACAGAAAACCTGAATAACGCAACTTAAGCATCCAATTTGACACAGAGCAGACGCACTCACATTCGCTAATGTTATCTTACATAGATTTTAAAATAATTTTTCATCTTATATGTAGTATGTTTTCCACTAGATACAATATCACGACAAAACAACAAAAACAGCCACATACAGAATCAATTACCGTGTCTCGAGATGTTGGAAAAACGTGACGACCCTGTGTAAGTGGGTCTGTGTCAGTAAGCTTCGTTAGCTCCAATATGTAGGTTACTCGAATCTTTCTTGTTCTGTAGTAGTTTGGAAGATAGCCAGTGTGGAGAGGACTTCAAAAGTAACTTGGCATAGTTTGGGTCTTATTTTACATACGCGTTTAATTTTTCTTATATTCTACATAGGTGGCAGAGAAGAACCCGGCCTACCTGATGGGAAGTGATTATCGTGACCAGTGGACGTGTGCTATAAAAGGAGCGTTACACTCGCGTTGATGTTTTACTCGGGTGGCAAGCAAGTACTTTAGCCGGGGCGGGAGTGGCAGCGGGAGCGACGATGGATCGCAAGACAAGCTGCCCGCGTACGAAGGCAACTCGGGCGTCGGAGTTCGATGAACGACCCCCGCCCCCATGAGTGCCGGCCTGAGGGTGACAGGTGGAGCCGCCTGTCACTCTGGCAGAAGCAGGCCGCGGCGGCGCGCCTTCCCGTTTTTCGGGAACGAGTTGGGGACTCTGTAGTCCCCACACACCCGAGGAGAGGGCCAGATCGTGAGAGATGGCCCTGGGTCAGCCGGGGTGCGACGGAAATGCCTGTCAACCTCACCTTCGGCAACCAAAGCGACCCACAGGCGGCGTGCGTTTTAGTCGGTTCGAGTCCGACATATCCTCCTCCACCGGATTCCCGGATCCGTGGGGATTTTGCAAACGTATGAAAAAAAAAGCTAGTACTTTGGCTAGGTCAAGGGAAAGTTAGGCAAGAGTTACTAAATAAAGTAGACAAAATAAATATTCTACATTTTTTACACAGCTCTCTTCATCGTAGCGTTAACCCCAGTCGCATCCGAAGGTGTCACCTCAGAGCCTGGGGTCCGCTTTCTGTCTAACTGCTGATTTGGCTGAACTTCGAAATTTACCGTGAAGCGACTGCCATCTGAATTCTACAACCCAAAGGCGATGTCGAAGCATTGCAGTTAAACCAGTTGTTGAACTTTTTTTACAACTAGGTACTCGTAACGACTGCCATAGGCAACCAATTATATTTAATTTTTAATAAATGTATATCGACGGTTGAAAGGCTAAAGGTCGTAAGCGACAAGAATAGTTGATGCGCAAATTACACTGTGTTGTAAAGAGTGTTTCATGTGCTTTAAGACCTTTTTTTGTATGAAATTTCGATGTCGCTTGTACCTTTTTGCTTTTCAATCGACGGTTGAAAGGTTAAAGGTCGTAAGCGACAAGAATAGTTGATGCGCAAATTACACTGTGTTGTAAAGAGTGTTTCATGTGCTTTAACACCTTTTTTTGTATGAAATTTCGATGTCCCTTGTACCTTTTTGCTTTTCAATCGACGGTTGAAAGGCCAAAGGTCGTAAGCGACAAGAATGGTTGATGCGCAAATTACACTGTGTTGTAAAGTGTGTTTCATGTGCTTTAAGACCTTTTTTGTATGAAATTTCGATGTCGCTTGTACCTTTTTGCTTTTCAACCGTCGATATATTATTATACATATTTACACAGTAGAATGAGATAAATAAAAGAAGAAAAAAAAGGAAATCACTTTTATTCTTCCATTTTTAAAGAATATTAGCAACCGTAATTACTAATATTCCCTCTAACCCCTCTAACTAATTGAAAGTGCTTGTGCTAGGAAAAAGTTCACGTCGGTTGTGTAATAGCCAGGATTCGAACACGAGGCCTCTCAATCGTAAGACCGACTCATTAACCACTAAGCTACTGACGCTTCCAGCGATGAGGCCGCCCATTGTACATTACACTATATACATATGCTACCTACTTGTCCTACTGCAAATCTATTGGTATACAATAAAGAATTATATATCTATCTTTATAAAAGAGTAAATACAACGTCGCTATCAAAACTGGATATTAAATAAAAAGATGACGTCGCCACCGAGTCTGATGTACAACTTTCAACAATAGGGTGGTTTCATATATAGAGGTAATAAATTATTTAAGAGAGCTCATTTGATAATAATAGATTGGTAAAATGGAGTTCATTTTTATTTTATAGCTGTTGTTCCTTTTTTTTTTAACATTCAGTACCTTATGGTCAATTTATCGCTGAAACAAAGATACTAAGTAAGATTTGCAAATATATATCCCCTGTAAAGACAAGGTCGCGGGTTCGAATAACGCCTGTAACGATTTTTTTTTTAAATTTTAATCGATTTGAATATAATAGTTAGCAAACCAAACGCTATAAAATTTCATTTTAAATATGCTTATCAAAAACCGTGCTTATAGTGGAGATGTTGACCAATAACTAATACAATTCTGCTTATCTCTTCCGGAACAAATAGGTACATCATCATCATCATCATCATCATCATCATTATTCTCTGAACCTTTTTCAAACTCTGTTCTATCGATATTGCCAAACGAAATCCACAACCAATTGGCACTACCGAAGTTCTGTATTTAGTCTACTGGTACTTTTGAGGATTCCCACTACGCGATCTTGTGGATTGCTCCGACCTGAAGCCATCCAAATCTTCCCATCGGTCGTTTATATCTTCCGTCTTGTGGTGAGAACCATCTACCGATACTTGAACGAACTGTCAGGACCAATGAATGATGTTGCAATCATTTTTAAATATTTATTTTTTGTTTACTCCGCCAGAAATCCTGCCTAAACAGGTTATTTTTTTCTAATCTTTACCGATTTCAATATTTACAGTACTAAATACTTTAAAATTTCATTCAAATGAATTCGCTCTTTATGTGCCTAAACTGAATAAATGAAATTTATTCTTTGATTCTTTGATATAGTTTATATAAAGATTCGACATTGGAAATTTCAGAATATTGTTACATAATAAATAACACGAACTTGGTTAGTGTTGCCAGAACTTAAATATTACATAGCTTACATCATCGCTGTCAAAGAATATTTCAGCAAAGATTAATACTTCTCGGAAGAAGGGCGTGACACTGCGTGGAATTCTGAAGTCAAATGGCTCACTGATTTTGCGAAAGCATTTATAATTTTATTGGAGCGATGTTTGGCCTCCCACGCAAAAGAGGGCGGTTATAAGTTAATCCTGTGTATCTGTCCGTGGTAAGTCTCCATTTTTTAAACAATAAAGTTAGTTCAATTTCAAGATCTGCTCAGTAGGTATTCATAATATTATACATAAATATACAGTTTCAGTACAGTCCGCAAAGCCGATAAGCGTACCTATGTAACTTTTACATAAAGATGTGTTATATACTTATCGCTTTTGTCGACTCCTTCATTCATTCATACGAACGAATTTCGTAACCTTTCAATAGGTCAATAGAACCTCTTAGGGACGTGAAAAGCATTTACTTTTAAACAAAAATTTAAAAGGAGTTCCATCTAAATTCTATTTGTTAAGCCAAAACATCTTTAGAAATGTTTAGATGACCTTTTTGAAATAGCATTCAATTACAACATCTGGGGTCACAAAAATGCAATTTTTTCTGTTATATTTGCTGGGTGTATATTATAATATCTTGCTTTTTGTCATTCACACTTGGAGATCATGAAAAGCTAGGCATAATAAATACGCCGGCCTGGGGGTGACAGGTGAAGCCGCCTGTCACCCTGGCAGAAGCAGGCCGCGGCGGTGGCGCGCGTGGCGCGCCTCCCCGTTTCCGGGGACGAGTTGGGGACTCTGTAGTCCCCACACCCGAGAAGAGGGCCAGATCGTGAGAGATGGCCCTGGGTCGGCCGGGGTGCGAGGGATATGCCTGTCAACCTTACCTTCGGCAACCAAAACGACCCACAGGCGGCGTGCGTTTTAGTCGGTTCGAGTCCGACATAACCTCCTCCACCGGCTCCGGTGGGGAGGTATCCGTGGGGATTTTGCGCACGTAAAAAAAAAAAGGCATAATAAATAAAATTTGACATTCACTAGCTTCAAAGCAAACATTTTTACACCACCATAACCAGGAGTACTTCACTAACGTTATCTCTTATCACAGAAATTCTTGACCGGTCCAGCCTTAAACTGCTTCCTTAGAAACAAATCCGAGAACGCCATATTGCATTCTAGAACATTAACTTGCACGCTCAATACGAAGTCCGAGCAAAATTGGATTTTTACTACAATAGCATCATAAAAACTGAAGTGCTGCCCTATCTCGCATCTACAATATGTCAAATAAGATACAGATACGTTTTATGACGCTAATGTGGGGAAACACAAACAGCAGTGGGCAAACACAAACAACCTTGGGCAAACACTATCAGTATGGGCTGTGGCGTGTGTTCGCAAGTGGTGTTTGGTTACTTCGGCAGCGGTGGGGTTGTCAACCCCAGCACCAAGTCAAAGTGATTAGTGCGTTATATTTTTAGGAAACTTTGTTTGAAAAAGAAAAAGGTACGGACCAAAAATTATACGGCAATATCTAGTTGAACCAAGGTATCTGAACGCGTTCTACCGAGTAAAATTTTTTGTCTAGGTCTTATTTTTTTTAATGACGCGACTATTCGTTTTCTTATTACAATTATTTTAAGGATTACTTTGGCCATATTATATTGCAATCATTTTGAAAATGACTTCTAACTACATTATACTATAAATGAACGTTCAGGTATTTTTTATGCTAATTTATTCTAGTAAATTTAAATTAGACCGGTAAAATTGTATTTTCAGGAGTCACAATATAATCGAGGCGAGGCTTGCAACGTGCAATTAATAGTTTGTAATGCTATAATTTTTTTGTTTTACCTCTTAAATTCGTCATCTTATTCTAATAATGTTCCACTTACTTAATATAAAAGTTAGCGATGGTAACTGATTATTTTTTATACGTCAATCTGTCCTGACTATCCTTAGATAGGATGATCTAACAGCAATAAAATGGAAGTCCTAGAATTAAGTACCGAAAATAGATTACCTACCTAAAGTCTTATGGGAAGACCGTACACTAAGAGTTACGCAATGCTTGGACATTATGCAACGAATGAGATAACATATATTACTAGGTTTAATAGAGATCGTAATTATCTTTTTGTACAATCAAGACTCGCATACAATGTGGTCGGGAGTTACCACAGTGATAAACTACACAAACCGAGTTAATATCCAGTGGAAGTAGTCTTAAATGGAATGAATTTGGAATACTAGACCATACTAAATGAGATGAATTTGTTGTTAGGTCATCACAACAAATACATGTGATGAATTGAGAAATTTCAAAATAGAGTGAGTTTTAGTGGAATGAATACGGTCTTCATCTTCTTAAATCTGGCATAATGGATTTTTTGCTCACGATCAATCGTCGACATCTTCGTGATCAGGCTTTAAAATTTAGAAGTTCGAATACGGGTTAGTGCACAGAAGAGGACCTGGAGTCGTAACTCACCAGGTAAGAGCATAGTACAACATACTTTATAAATTCATTGCTTTTGTCCCGAGGTTGGTTTTCTATGTTAGTTAGCTTGATAAATGCCTTATATGACATATTATGTAGTATAATTATGTATATATTTCAATTTTGGCTGGTATATAACTTTTTTATATATCTTTTCAATAAATAGAATTATTTCTTCTTCTCTCAAAAACAATTGTACAATAATCTATCATTTCTTTTGCTTCTATTTATCCAAAGGTAGTCAAGATGTCGCTGTTAGCGATAAGGCTCTCCATTGTGCATAATAATTATTGTAAAATGGTTCTCTCATAATAGTTTTATGGTGTACAGTAAAGAATATCTTATCTCATCTTATTCATTCTACCTAAAACAAACTTATGAAAAAAATGAATAGTTCTGTCAGCTATCCATCTTCACCAAGTATCCACCAATTATAGATGATAACTGGTTAACGAGTATTTGAACAAAATATTTTAATGTGTAATATACATTGGGCCACGTATGTAGTATAAAATTTTCTTTTCTGAAAATATAAACCTTCATTTGTATATACTTATACATATATATAATCACGCCTCCATTCCTGGAGGGTTAGGCAAAGGCGAATTAACACCCACGTTTCACCAATAACTTTGAATTCGGTCCCTCGTAATAGGGGGTGAGCCTATTGCCGTATTCCGGGCACTATTGTTGACTCGTGCCATGCATCTGGGGCTGAGTCTGGGCTGTACATATCTGTCTGATGTTAAACAGCCCTAACCCTTAGTCGCCTTGTACGAGACCGCATGGGAAGAGGTGGGGTGGCCCTAATTCTACTCTGCCGGAAACCACGAGGCAAACCTTAATATAGCAGCGATTAACATTTGTTTGCCTTGTCCCAATTATTTAGGTTTACTGCAAAACATCATTTTCTGCCATACATATCTATCAGACGTTATCACTTCACAGTCACGAAATTCTCACAATGTTTTTTTTCACACAATCCCTCCTTCAGTTAGGCTTATCAACATTGTAGTTTTTTAATAGTAATTGAAGTACACGATGATTACATTGGCTACGTGGAACTTAAAATCATACGGCTAAATGAGCGTTTAAATACATCTCTGCGTACACGTCGGGACTTTACAGGCGTGAATGTATCTATGTACTTAAATACGAAATAAATGAAGGCAAAATTTATTGAAGAGGATACAGTCGCCGGAAGTGGCACTTGTTGGCAAGGATCAAAACAAGCAGGTAAGAAAGTCTTGAGAGAAGTAATTCTCAAAAATATTACCGAATTACTCAATACCAAGAATAACCATAAAATTGTACCTATAAAGCAAGAAATACATCCAAACAAATCAGATCACATATACGTACGTACAATACAAGAAATTTGTTCAAATGAACCAGGTCAAGTGTTCATTCGCTTCCCGAGTCCTTGAAATCACTGGAAAAGGAAGATTTTGTACTAAAATATACTCGTTTGTTCGTGTAAATACGGGTGGAATTGATAATATAATAAAGTCAAAGTCATTTATTCTACATAGATCATTAAATCGGCACTTACAAAACGTCAATATAAAAAGAAATATGAGAGACTAGTTTAGCAAATGGATCACCGATTCGAAACGCGGCCCTGACTTCTCAACTCAGTGGGCAGAAAAACCCCGGCAAGAAATTCAGTGGGCATTTTTATTTTGGTCTATTTACAAATATTTACCAAGTCTACTTAGTCTAAATACAATAATTTACTTCTCATTCTCAATCTCATTTCCAAGTTTATTTATCATCTAAGTATTCTTGGATTTTATAATAGGGTTCTGGCACAATTTACTCTTCACTACATTTTTAAATTTATTCACACGTAAATCCCTAATTTCTTTAGGGAGTTTGTTAAAAAAGCATATAAAGTTGCCCTGGAAAGAATTACTAATTTTTTTTAAGTCTACTATCACAGACTACAATAGGGTTTTTGTGTTTGGTATTTATATTATGCCTGTCATAAACTCTTGAACATTTTGAGATATATTTTTCTTAATGTTATACTTTATTGATTTTTAAGGTAGACTGGTAGAGAATGCCTATGGCATTAAGTCCGCCTGTGTAGATATATGTATGAACCATAACAAAATATCTACACTTGTATCGCTGGATTGATGGAATTATCGGAATAAAAGTAGCTACTCAGGGATACTGCATCCTAACAGCGTAGGATCTTTTTAACGATGAAATAAATCTTTCAAATAAATCAATAAATCTTCCAAATAAAATCTTTCCTATTTTTATTATTGGCATTTTATAGGTACCACTTGGTTGGCAGACAAGCATATGGCCCACCTGGTGGAAAGTGGTTACCGCGGCTTATGAACGTGTGCAACACCAAGGGAGTCACACTCGCGCTGCCAACTGTAAGCATAAGAGTTTCTGTGTCGTAAGCGTAAAAGACAAAGCAGTGCAAGCTTTTGGTCTTCCCACTGATAGCACAAAAACTCTCCAGTGAGCTGTAAACAGAATATTTTTTTATAGAAGTTATAAATAAACTTATATTATTTTTAACATTGCCGAAGCTAAAAGTTAAAAATATTTGCTTGATATCTCCTTAGAGCGTTGTTTATGTTGAAAAACTGCTGTCACTAAAATACTTTATGGAGCTTGTACAATTTGTTTCTCTAAGTTTTCATCTGTGATAACAATGATTGTAATATGGCAAGTAGTTCAACTATTTTACTACCACATTGATAAAATATATTCTTCTACTTCATATTAGCGTTAATTCCAGTCGCATCCGAAGCTTCCACCTCGGAGTGTGGGGTCCGCTTTACCAGTCTAACTGCGGATTTGGCTGAACTTGGATATTTGATAGATATAATATATTCCTTTTCTAAAATAACCATGTATCCATTCTCTGAGCTTTTGCCTAACTCGGTTTAGGGCGGGTTTTCAGTTTAACTGAGATGTTGAGACGTTGAGACGGACATCAAAGTTTTGTAGATAGGCTGATCTACTTTTAGGGGTTTCGGGATACAGGGACCGACGTTTTAACGTGCTCCCCGGCATAGAAACCAGACCAACGTGAATAGATATTTTACATATAAATATTTACACTGAGCAGAAATCTAAACCGCGCTCCCTGCGTGGCAGTCGAATGCACTACCGCCACGCCACAGAGGTCATAAACAATGTTACATTCAATTTAAAATTAATATCTCTATTACTTCTGTAGACCAGCACCAAATTGTTGAGCTATTAAAATACCAACTGTTACATTCGGCGGGTCCAAGGTTAAGTGAAACTGTCTAGCAACCCGTACTAAATTTGTAAGGAAGCAAATTGACTGAGTTGGAAAGCACTAAAAAGGGCATTGAGGAAATAGACTTCAAGACCCAAGACTTAGAGGTTCTGTAATTGGGCTGTATTTTGATTCCAATATAAAGAATGGTACAGTCGCCCTTGGAAGTGAAGAACAATGACAAAATACAAACGATCTTCAAATTGAAGTTACTCAATAAATTAATTTACTGATGTATTTTCTAGTAGTTTATTACGATTGTAACATTTCGAAATAAACATATCAATTATTATTGAAATTAATGATACCTATGCATGTTGATGTATTATTATTTTTGTATTAGAGGAGAAATTAAACATTTTACGTTACTATGTTTTTTTTTAAATTGCTATGGTTTTCGGTAGCTTGGAATGTGTTAAATTTATATCGATGGTAATTGTACACAAACATAAATGCTAATTAGGAATATAGTCTACAAGTTATCTCCTGGAAACAATTTTATGACTTTTATTTTATAGTGTAGCGTGTATTGCATTCATTATGACAAAGATTATGTACACTTTGGGTTTTTGCACGATATCTACTACTATCGTGCAAGAACAAAAACGAACAATTCCAAAATTCGATCATCCATGTATCTGTAAATTGTTTTGTATCTAACGTGAAGTCTCTACATATATTGGCAAAAACGTAACATTTTACAACTGTAAGATTTTAACCGTTCACTCACAGCTCAATTCTTATCCAGTTCACTTCTCCGAACTTAAGAACTATATGTCCTATTTCCTCGTCACATGTCTGAAACACTTTCCAACTATCACGTGTGTCACATAGAAAGTGCCCAGTTGTCCCTAAAACCTTTGACCGGATCGCGACTAATCTCCGGGTACGTGACTGGGTGCACGCAGTCTGTGCCACATCCTCAGAAACTATGTTAGAAAAGTAACAAAGTGTGTTGATGTTAGATAAAAAGAGTAAATTCAATTTTGTCTTTTTATTTGCAGGTCAAGAAAGTTTTCGCATAGTGAAGATTGTTTAATAATTGAATTTAGAATCGTTGTTCAGTACAATCAGCATTAGATCGAACTTGACTAGCGAAGTACCATGCATTTTAGCTACAATCTGATGCTGACTGTACACAATCTATATTCAGGTGGAAAATATAAGTTTTTATTATGGTAACGTCAATATCATACTCCTGATAGTAAGTTGAAGGTATACTAAGGCAAGATTGGTGACCATCACGGAGACCTACGATGATACAATGGTGGTTCTCAGCTTGACAGCAGTTTTATAAATACTGGAGAATGAATGAGTAATATACAACAGAAGTGTACTGTGGTTTATCTTGTGGAACAAGCAAACCTCGGTTTTGATATCTATTTCAATAATGCCATTTAATATTTCGATCTAGATAAGAATAAACGCTTTTTATACTGAATACCTGTCCTATTTAGGACAGGGATCAAGGCCCAGATCAGTCGTATGTAAAACCTTTCTCAATCTTAGTTACAGTGGACAAGGGACAACGTACCGTTATGTTATGTAGTACATCTGGGCTTATAGGACTAAATCTTTGAGGACTATGAATGAGTCGATGGATGAATAGACGTGACTTAACTAAATTGTTGAAGATATTACTCTCGATTTATATGTTATATTGATTATTCCTAGTATGAGCAAGACTGCATTTCCCTAAAATATTGATGAAACTTGTTTTACTCAGTGTAAACTTTGCATTTTATAGAGATAAAATTAGATTAACTATTTCTAACATTAAAATAACAGTTCTGAGCCAATTTTCGGGTTTCACTGTAAATTGTCGATATTATAACCGCGTAACTTTGCCTACTTTTACCTTAAAAAAATATTTAGAACTACTTAGAAAATCTCTACATCGAAGTCGTGGATACAACTAGTAATTAATAAATTAACGCAACATCTCTATTTCAAATATTGATATACAGACGAGCTATCATATGTCAGATGCCTTTAAGCGACACCTAATTGAACAGTTTGATGAACGATATGTCACTTCAATACGCCCCAAACTATTAGAGACCTTTCACACTAGTGTTTCTCAAGCGTAGGCTTTCTATAAACGTACGCTGCACTTGCACCGTGCTAGCACATCGTCACCCCTAGGTATACAAGTGGCAATTCATATTTCAAAATACTACAATATTTGAATTAAATTTTAAAGCATTTACTATACTAACTATTCAAATCAATTAATATATAGAAAGAAAAATCGGTTCAGTCCCCCTGTAAGGGGAAGATCTTTCGCGCGCGTTCGAATCCCGCCTGAATAATTATCAAATATTGTAGTATTTTGAAATAAAACTTTATAACCACCAACACAAAACCTTTAAGAATGCCCTGAGGCGAAACCGGTTAGGTGAAAAATAAAATACAGTGGAAAAATGGCAATTCGTTGGCCAGTGTATTGTAGAATAGAATGACGAATGTAGATAGATGGATAGATAGATAATTATTTATTGTACACCAACAGATTTACAGTAGGGATTAACTTGTATTTTGACGTTTATGAAAGTCGTCAGCGCATTGTCACTCACTGTCTAGAAGGGTTACAAGTGTGAAGTTACGCACGCGTCGAATTGTCTTCGTTAGACATACAATAGTCTGAAGTAGCCCTTAAACTGCAGAACCCTATAGATGTCAATAACCACACGCACTTCAAGATGACAGTTGACCTTCATAGTGACGTGCGTCAGTATAGTGTTACCTAAAGCATCGGGTTATTTGTGTGGGTTAGAAGGTTACCAGCCAATTCAGGTGATCGAGAGGTGTGATTGGGTGACCGCTGGCCTATGTAAATGAAGCCTGACATATTGTTATGAGATGCATCCAATGTCAGTAATTGTTTATATTGCGCAAATGGCAAAGCTCAGTTTGTTATTAGTTATATCGGTTAATCACACTATGTAGTTTTAGTTTAATATTTCTTTTAAATTCTTGTTTTCTATTATAAACAAGTTAGGTACTAGTTATATAATATTATAAATGTGAAAGTTTATGAATAAATAGAAAAAAAAGTTATTTATTATAGAAACACACGCAAACGGCTGAACAAATCGTACTGAAATTAGGAGCAGGGAAAGATCTTATTCAATGACACATAGGCTCTGCGCGAGTAGAATTCTGGTCTCGTTCCACAAGCCATGGAAACATACTCCTGGATTAACAGTAGTCTATGTGTTATTCCAAACTGTAATTATCTATTACACCACCAAATTTTAACTTGACTTGTTCAGCCGTTTAAGCGTCATTGAACAATAACAAACATTTTCACAAATATCCACATTTTGTAGGATAGTAGCATCTGCAAAATTTGAGGAGCAGATTTTTTTATTTTATTAAATTACCCTTGTCTAAAAGTTTCATAGCTCTTCAGTTGAATTTCATTCCACATTACATTATACACAACACTACATATTTGACATTAAACGCCATTGTTGCGAAATATCTGAACTTGACAATTGATAACAGATTACAAACTCAAATTGTACAAACGATCTGTGGAAATGGGATCACCCAGATTATAGTGCGTAATTAATTTGGTATTTCGAGGAAACATACTGAAGGTCGCTTCTCTAGTTGTGTTTTAGACACACAGTGATTATGATACAGAGACGAAAATTTATCTATTATGCTCAAATATCAAAAACGCACATGTAGCGATGAAACGACACATAACATAAAACGTCCAAATGTAAAATTCATAGACCAAGAACTCGAAATAGTAAATAGCGACATATTTTGTGTTACAGTTGTCATATTACATCTAGGTGGGTTTCTCAGGTGGATCAGATCAGCGATTTGAATGTGGAGTCACTACACAGACAATAGCCCAATTGTTAACGTGCGCTAGATGTACACATGTACACCACACCAGAGGAACTCATATGCGTTTCCGAAAATGCCATCCCGGATTCCAATTTCGAGTGATCATCGAAATAGAAAAAGAAAACGATGCCATACTACTACAACGCATTGTTGTAATGAAGAATGTCATAAGAGCGATACACAAATTTTACTATGTGGCGATTTTACAGTACCCTCAACGATTTGTGAGCTATTTTTTCGCTCAATGAGCATTATCGATCTTAGAGCAAATACATATCCACAAACAACGAATGAATCAGCTGTAAGATCAATCTAATTAAATAAATCTAGTCGATAGTTATTTATACTTTTGATTGATATCACTTGTTGGAATTTATTGTTATACATATTGAGAACATACTTGTACGTTATTCACAGTATTTATTATCAGACCTGACCGGCTACAATCTAAACCTTTGAGGATACTGTATGGGGAAACCGGACACGTCCAATAATAAATGGTAATTTATTGTACACCAATATAATATATTTGATTACAATAAGCACAACAAGGTGTATTATCTATCTCTCTATCTATCAATAAAGTATTATCTATCTATCTAAATGTACAAGTGTATTGTGTGATATCATTCAAAGATCCGGCTCGAAGGACCAAATTTGTAGGAGGATTAGATAAATAAAAGATAAGTTTTTAATTAGAAAATGTTTCATAGATCACAAATGATAATAGGTAATACACGTTATGTCGTGAAGCTACGGTTTGGTCGCGCTCAATTCCCGTAAGATCTTAGGTTGAGCTGTTTTATTATATGGCAATCGGTCCGACCCCGCCGTTTCCGTGAAAATTGCTAAGGCTAGCATTTTTATAATGTACGTGGCCCGTACAGGATTGATATGTTTTTTGTATAAATTACGGTGATGCAGCAAATATTTGCAAGGACAGATGTAAAAAGTTTTACTAGTTTTACGACTCACGAACACAACAAGCCTTCAATCTTGAACTCGAACTTCTGGCAAGTTTAACCGTTTCTTTGTGACCTAAATCAGGAAACTTAACCTTGAGTTACAAAAAGTCCTCTGCAAATAAAGGAAACGATAACTTGTGTCGACTTCTGACTATTTTAGTACGGTACAGTCATAAGACTATAAATAAAACAAGACTTCTTTATTATCATAACAAGAACGATAAAATAAGATATTACGCGCTAAGTTAGATTAAGTTTGCTTAAGCGTCAACTTTTAGTGGCTGTTTTGTTATTTGTCAGTATCGGAAAGAGACAGCACATCATTTATTTTCATTACTTCAGATACGATCTAAGGGGCGATCGCTCATGAATTTTTAGAAGTAAGCTCTGTTTGTATTCCTGGCAATCTGCCTTAAAGTTAATGGATAGAAACTATTTTGAGAAAACATTGTACGTAAGTTATAGTACAGGTCTGTTTGTTCAGAGTTATTTATTTTTTATACCATTTGATTGCAGATAAGCACACGAGATGGGAAGCAGTTATTGCAGCCTATGGTCATATGCAATACCAAGGAAGCTGCTCGAGTTGCTGATTCTGTAAAAACCTATTATTGCTTCATTCTTGAAGAACACTCAATCGGATAAGAAGAAGAAAACACATTGCTGTTACATACATAGGTACATGACATACATGCAATCCAGAGGAATCCAGGTTAGGCAGAGGGGAATTCACACCCATACTTCACCAATCATTGAATTAGGTCCAATGTAATAGGGGGTGAGCCTATTGCCGTCTTCCGGGCACTATTGTTGATTGAAGCGATGCATCTGAGGCTGAATCTGGGCTGTATATAAACACCTCAACAAAGTCTAGGGAACAAGATGACCCCAATTTTTTTTTTCGAGTAAATCTTGTTTTGCAAATAACTGGCAGCAAATAAATAAAAATAGAATAAAGTAGATTACAGAGTTGTTCGAAATTTAAAAATAAATTTAAATAAGTAATGATTTTCGAATATGGAGGGAAAACTTTTAAAAGTGTTTGATTGTGCAGTTTCTCTGAGGCAAAATAAAAAATATTTTCTCTGATTGTAAATAACGTTTATTATCAATAATACGTCTTTTAAGTATGGTTTGTGCATTTTTGTGACTGTAGTCATCATGTCACGTCGTCCTTTAAGTCGCGAAGAGATGTTAAGGGCTGTTGGTATGCTGCAAGCTGGACGAACTCAACGCGACGTAGCGGATGCTGTCAACACCCAACCAAGCGTAATTTGCAGATTATGGGCACGCTACAGATCTACAGGGGATGTTGCCGAACGTCACAGGGGACGAAATAGGGTTACTACCCCGCGACAAGAACGTTTCTTGCAAAATTCCGCAAGGCGGCAACCCACGATTACTGCTCGTCAGTTGGTCGCAGGCCTACAGTCTCAGCATCAAGTGGTTATTAGCGATCAAACTGTCAGGAGAAGACTACACGAAGCTAATCTTCATGCTCGCAGACCGCTTAGGGTTCCAGCTCTTCGACGTGGAAATCGAGGTTTGTGGGCTAACGCACATTTACAGTGGACCGACCATCAATGGGCACGGGTTCTGTTTTCCGACGAATCTCGCTTCGGTTTTCATCCTGATTCGAGAAGAGTGCGTATATGGCAAGTTCCTGGACGTCGGAGTCGTCTCCAGAATCCGCAAGAAGTTCATCCTTACCAAGGTGGAACAATCATGGTATGGGCTGGAATTCGCCTTGGTGGAAGGACCGATCTCGTTTGGATACTGGGCAATTTGAATGCAAACCAATACATTCAGGAGGTTATACACCCCATGGTAATCCCTCATCGACAGCAGTTCGGTCAAGATTTTATGTTCATGCAAGATAATGCACGGTCGCACACCGCGAGGGTAGTGGTCAATGCGTTAAGCGAGCACAATATTACGACGTTGGAATGGCCTGCTCAGTCTGCCGACCTCAATCCCATAGAGCATGCCTGGGATTTGCTTGGGAGAAGAGCTTTCAGTGATTCTTTGGAAATCTGAACACTGAAGAACAACTTTTTTTACACCTTCGCAGTGTATGGAGCCATATTCCACAGACGATGATTGGCAATCTCATACTAAGGATGCCACGCCGTTGTCGAGCTGTTGCTAATGCTTTAGGAGGTCCTACAGATTATTAAAAACGTTTAAAGTACGGTTAATTACTGTATTTCTTACTACCTCGTTATTTTTGTGCCTAATCATAGAAGGTTGTAATACTCAATATTGGCACTATTCAATTCTTTCTTAAAAAAAATAAAAAATAATATGAGAATGTTTTTATTAAAATTCAAATTAAGAGCAGTATAAAAATACCCTTCTATTGATATAAAACACTCACTATTACAAGAAAGGGTTTTTAAATAAAAAGTAGAAATGTCCTTGTTCCCTAGACTTTGTTGATGTGTGTATTTGTCTAATGTTAAACTCAGCCCTATCCCTTAGTCGCCTTGTACGACACCGCATGGGTACAGATGGGGTGGTCCAAATTCTACTCTGCCGGGAACCACACGATTTTATAAAGACTTTACATTACTGTTACTTGTTACTTTGATTGTATGTAAAACAATCATTAGGTGTTCAGCGGATCTGGTAAAGCAAAACCAACAACAAAAATTACCTACCAGAAATTAGACAACACCAAACCAATTAACACTAAAAAGTTATATGTCTGCATCAACATAATATACAAATATTACTTGTCAGTGACAATTACTTTTTTTTTTTTTTTTTTTTTTACGTGCGCAAAATCCCCACGGATACCTCCCCACCGGAGCCGGTGGAGGAGGTTATGTCGGACTCGAACCGACTAAAACGCACGCCGCTTGTGGGTCGTTTTGGTTGCCGAAGGTGAGGTTGACAGGCATATCCCTCGCACCCCGGCCGACCCAGGGCCATCTCTCACGATCTGGCCCTCTTCTCGGGTGTGGGGACTACAGAGTCCCCAACTCGTCCCCGGAAACGGGGAGGCGCGCCACGCGCGCCACCGCCGCGGCCTGCTTCTGCCAGGGTGACAGGCGGCTTCACCTGTCACCCCCAGGCCGGCGCTCATGGGGGGCGGAGGTCGTTCATCGACCTGACAATTACTTTAATTAAAATGTAGTTAGCGATAGCGTTTCAAAGAGAATGTGAATTTGATTGCAGGTGCAGAGAATGGTGTCAATTCTGTTGAATATTCACACTAAACTGAAAACTGTAAATTTAAATTTCGACTTTATCTCGTTACGCTTATTTTAGAACTTTTTTAAGTGTTTAATATTGGCATTGGCAGCGGGAGCGACGAAGGATCGCAAGCCAAGCTGCCCGCGTACGAAGGCAACTCGGGCGTCGGAGGTCGATGAACGACCTCCGCCCCCCATGAGTGCCGGCCTGGGGGTGACAGGTGGAGCCGCCTGTCACCCTGGCAGAAGCAGGCCGCGGCGGTGGCGCGACTGTCGCGCCTCCCCGTTTCCGGGGACGAGTTGGGGACTCTGTAATCCCCACACCCGAGAAGAGGGCCAGATCGTTAGAGATGGCCCTGGGTCGGCCGGGGTGCGAGGGATATGCCTGTCAACCTCACCTTCGGCAACTAAAACGACCCACAGGCGGCGTGCGTTTTAGTCGGTTCGAGTCCGACATAACCTCCTCCACCGGCTCCGGTGGGGAGGTATCCGTGGGGATTTTGCGCACGTAAAAGAAAAAAAAGTAAGTATTATATTATTGATAGATATTTGTAATTTTAAAAACAAAACAACAACTAAATTGGCTTTTTAATAATATTTTATTTTATCAGATTTATTGACTCTGTTAATTTGACTAAGTTAATATTTATATTTTACAAAAGATTAGTTCATTTTAAAATATAGTGCATGGTTCCTATTTACTATCTACATGTACCATGAGTATAGTTATACCTTTGAAGTCAATCAAAAACGTTGTGTCCGTGGGGTCCAAGCGCGCGCGCGCTATTCGAAGAAATAGCGAAGCGGCTAATCGGCGCTTCCCGTAATCATAAGGCTGGCCTTTAGCTCGCTCAAAGAATTGGTATCGCCATTCAGCGTAGTAATTCCGCCAGTAGAGATCGATGGGGAGGAATTTTTCGATGCCTAAAGTTGCAATTTTTTTCTTCATTTCATTTTTGTTTATATTATATAGTTAGCATGGTTTTGTATAAATTTTATAAGTAATTGCATTATCTATTTAGCTACATATTTTAACCTTTAATAGTAAAATGTAGACTTGTTATTTAGTTTAGTGAAAACATACAACAGAATTAACACCACATTTATCCCGGGAGGTGAAAACGCTCAAATTTAATTTCTGAAACGGTTATTTTTTTAAAGCGGCGATAGAACGTATACGTTCTAAGTGACACTTGTTTGTACTACGAATGTGAGGACTACGTAACTGAACCCTTGTTTTTAGAGACGGCACTTAAAATGTGAATGCTGATATAAGATTTCAAAATATTTACATGTTAACTACGTCTTCACTGCTCAGAAAAATACATTTTTTATGAAGTTCAATAGATTGGTAGGCCGGTGGGACGCAACATGCGTCGACACCCTTGCGCCTTCCCATCTTCCAAGTACATTGGACTGCGTTTGATCTGCTGCAGTATCTGCGGAGACCCTCAAACGGCGAAAATACGATGAGGTAACCAACAATTATATATATGAGCCGTTTGGGATCGAAAAGCTGGGTTCGTGTGGCCCGAGCGCACTGTTGTTTTACAAAGAAATAGCAATGCAATGCAACTGGTCAATGCTTTCCGTGACCAAAGGGCTGGCCTATTTTTCGCACAACGGATTGGCATCGCCATCTAACGGAGTAATGCCGCCAGCCTTTTGGGCACCGGTCGACATCGATGGGGAGGAACTTTTCGATGCTTGATCTTTTGCATCCTATTTTACATTCTTGTAAAAAAAAGTAATAATTATAACACCTTTGATATTAGAATAAAAACTATTGATGCCAAACTCTCATATAATTACGACACGTTATACAAGACAGCGACATCACGTTGTTGTTTTACAATTACTCACGCAATTTAGGTTGCTGAAGGCCTTAATCCCTTTACGTTAGTAATTTCGGTACGTATTTTTTAAATGATTGACACATGCAAGCATTTCTGACGTTTATTCTAGTAGTTTTGCCGGTATTTATACCTAGGGGTGTATTTTTCTCAAAGAATATAAGACCCGAAATTACTAATATTCCGTCTAACCCCTCCAGAGATATTGCTTGTGTTAGGTGCGGGTTCACGTAGGTAGTGTAATGGACAGGATTCAAAACCGGGACCTTTATTTTTAGATTACACTCACATTTCGCCATTTGCTTTCCTTCCTACAAACACACAATCAAGCATTATATCCAGGCAACATCAAGAATTTCTTTGAATAAAAACCCAAAAACGAATAATATTTTCATTATTAGGTTTTCGACGACACAATTCGCTAGAAGTAACTTTTCATTACACCCCGAGGCATCTAAGACTAAAAGATAAGAACATTTCGAATTAGTTTGCTACTTGAAAATTGTATTAAATTGTTTCGTCACATACAGACAGTGAAATGTTAGTATCAAAATAATCGGGATATTTACCATGTTTCATTGTTTTGAGTTTCCGATACAGAGCGATATAGAGGGAAATCAGTGGTAGTGCAGATACGCGTATTAAAAGAACTCAAAAGAGGGATAGATCGATATAATTACTCCTAGAAAAAACTTTTTCTCTGTTCACCGCCACTACTCCTGTTCCTCCGTGATCATGGTGCTTGCAACAGCGCCGAAATATCGGAAACTCAAAACAATGAAACATGATAGTTAAAATACCTATAGTGAAATATTAATTAAAAGATATGGTTGAGTGAACGACAGATCGGGTATTAAGATACACAGACTATTTCCTAGTGGGGTAAACAGATTCATTAAATATATCTCTTTAGGTGTTTCTATGTAGGTATAATGTGTATGTATTTGGAATAACAGTAACAGATATAGGTAATTATAACTAGCATTGATATGAGTGTTTCTATATATAATAAGTACCTACGTTTTTAGAAAAAGGTATATAGTTTTAGCTAGTCTTGATAATATAAATGCGTGGTCAACATAAGTATCTTGCTTGTTCGCGCAAAATAAATTGTAAACTTAGTTAAATTTAAAACAGAAAGATATATACATACATACATACAGTCACGCCTTTTTTCCCAGTGGTTTAGGTAGAAACTACTGTTTTCCACTTGCTACGATCCTGGCATACCTTTTTCGTTTCTTCTACTTTCATAAAGAAAGATAATCTAGTTTAATATAGTTCTCTAAGTTTCTTGCTGGTATCTTCTCAGTAGAACTAACCTACCGAACCAGCGAAAGAATAATTTTCCAATGGCTTATTTTTACATTATTTAATATTTTTATATTATATCTTGACATTGGCACGTTCATAATTGTAGATAAAATGTTAATCTATCACCTTTATTGCTTTAGGAGTAGATGTTGAAGACTATAATTGTATATAATATATTCTAACTTAATGCTATTTGCGTTTGACCAAGGGCGGTTATTGTACTAATATAAGCGTTGGGCAAATTTTAATTGCAATTAAACATGCAATTAAACTGACTGCAGACTTAGAGATCGAAACAAGTTTGACAACAAACGGTACCAATTTATTATTCTTTCAGTTTATGATTGGCAATAAGATACAGCCTACCTTAATCACCATCCAAAGGATGTCTGGCAGAAATCGCTCAAAGCTATAAGTACCAGTTCCTTAGCTATATTTTGTAATTATGCATGAATTGTATTTAAATGGTGTACAATAAAGTGTTAAAAAAAACTATCAAACTTGTTTCGAAGTTTTAGACAGCGGTCGGGTTTACTTTTTTCGATCTTTTAGATAGCAAATCTGAGTTTTTGTATTTTAATATTTTTAATTGCAATAAAAATTTGTCTAACACTAACTTACTACTACCATCTATCTACCCATCTCGTGAGCAGGTATTTTTACAGTGTCACGATAATGATCCATCGTTTGTTTGTAACTCTAGCAACTTTTATTACGTGCGAACAATTCCCACGGATACCTCCCGGTGTTCGCACAGCGCCTGTGAGTCGTTGTTGGTTGCCAAGGGTGAGGTTGGCAGGCATATCCCTCGCACCCCGGCCGACCCAGGGCCATCTCTCGATCTGGCCCTTCGCGGGTGTATGAACCACGGAGTCCCCAACTCGTCCCCGGAAATGAGGAGACGCGCCACGCGCGCCCCTCTCACGGCCTGCTTCCGCTAGGGTAATAGGCAGCTCCACCCGTCACCCTACTTGCAAAATCATCGGTACGTATTCCTATCCCTAAGACAGACATATGCCTATCCCTAAGAGTCCCTTCACGCCTGTAATCCTCGAAGTTATAGGCAGAGATTTATTATCACCTACATTTCACCAACTATGATTTTCGGTCCCACATAATTGGTGGTGACTTTACTGCCATCAAGCGGGCTTTTTGTCATAGGCTGTATGGTACTTAACCCACTTATAATATGGTACTTAACCTACTTGTAATTTCCGAACTCATAACTACCTCACAAACATAGGTATTAGCCTGACCATAATCAGAGAACACAATTATCCGAAATACGTTAAAGAACTTATAATGTATTGATTTATAATAAAAATAATATTGATATCTTAGTCAATATTACCTAATATTAATCAAGGCTAACGTATAAAAATGAAGTCAATAATATTTGTCTAAGATGCTCCGATATTAATAATATGGTTTCTGATTTACTGCTGTAAATGTATACAGGCTTTATATATGATTATACAAGGGTTAGCTAGTAAATGCTAACTATTCAAATAGCCGCGTCAGAGTAGAATTTGGACCACCCCATTTCTTCCTATGCGGTGCCGTACAAAGTGACTAAGGAATTAGGCTGTATAACATCAGACAGATATATACAGCCTCAGACTCAATCTCAGATGCATGGCTAGAAACAACAATAGTGTCCGGAAGACGGCAAAAGGGTCATCCACTATCACGTGGGACCGTTTCTGTCGTTGACTGTACAAGCACCTAGTGTACAGTACACGCACCTAGTATACAGTCAATGACTAATTTAAAAAAAAGGATTAAATATTTTTGTGTTTATTAACTTTTGTCGCTGACTGTGCATATCAATATACTCATGCATTCTAAAATCACAAGTACAACCTCATTACATGAATAACATTAAAATTTATAGTTACCCCACACCACACGGCAGCAGCGCTTCCAATTTGAACATAAATCACTCTACTATCACATTACTAAGAAGATAAGCACTGCAACAGACACAAACATGAACTAAAACTACATTATGTGTAGCCTGGCCGCTGAATATTTCAGGTCTAGTCTCGCTAGCTGCCTACCTATTCAGACAGACATTTACAAGTAAGGTTATCGAGTTATTACTGTTGAACTATGTTCGTATATCGGTAATTTATTAATTCATTTTATCGATACACCATTGGTTAATGTTTTTTACTTAAATTAAAGAACAATACTAAATGAAACATACATTTAAATATACTAGAATTTCGGTCCCATTCCCACAATCCACGGGAATCTATTCCCGGGATAAAAAATTGCTCAGATTTTATTGTCTTTTTATTTCTACAGATTCGATAAATTTCACTCAAACAAAATCGCCCAAAAAACTATTTTTTGGGATTTTGAATGTTAGGATTTTGTACTTCGGTCTTTCTTCCATCAGTATTATAAACTTCGGGATTTTGATATGTAACCATCCAAATACATATCTTTATAATATTAGTAGAATTAGCCCCACGACTGCCTATGCCCGTGACTATGTCAAATTTTAGTAGTATATGCATATACAAGAAACAAACGCACCAAGTACAGATGCTACAGTTTCAGTTCCACTAGAGACAAGATTATACGAATTGCATGTTGCATGTATTTGCATATCTAGAACCTCTTCACCGCTTACTGCATATTTTAACTATTAATAATAAATAATAATAAATATTCCACGACATTCTACACAACGCTATCTGGACCCATGGTAAGCATAGCTTAACTAGCTTGTGTTATGGAATCTAGAATGCGGATAAACATACTTAGATACTTTTTTTTTGTAAATACATACATATTATACATAGAAACACCCAGACCAATGCAAATATACATAATCATGCATACAAATATTTTCACTGAGCGGGAATCAAACCCGCGCCCCCTGCATAGCAGTCGAATGCTCTACCGCTACGCTACGGAGGTCGTCATTGCTTAGGACATATATCTTAAACCGCGGTAGCCAAGTGTTATGGGTAATGAACTGCTGAGACGAGGTTTCGGGTGCGATCCCAGGTTTTACCATGGCACACACCAATGACTTTTCTATACTTTCGAAGTTATGTGTGTATTTATCGCTGGTTTATAAGTGCCCGGTTAATGGCAATAGGCTCGCCACCTATTACATTGGGACCTAAACATAAACTGGCGAAATGTCGGTGCTAGTATCTCTGCCTTCGGGGATATAGGCGTGAGTTTATGTTATGTTATATATCTTAAATCTAAAATGTGCTCTGTACATGCAGTACAGTTATATTGGGTATCTTTTGAGGATTGCACGGGGTGCTACTAGGGTTGATGAGCTTAAGTGCATCTAGCAAAGATTATATGCGCGTGCTATGGGCTCGATTGTCTCGCGGTTTAAGTCCAGGATACGTGATACTGATATATGCAAATCAGTTGAAGGACGACGCCACGCGGGCAGGGTCACGGGAAACAGTTAGTATAGTATACAATCAGGCTGGTTGGTATACTTCATTACATATTATATTTACGGCCTCTGTGGAGTAGCGGTAGAATGTTCGACAGCTACGCAGGAGGCGCGGGTTCGATTCCCGCTCAGTGCAAATATTTGTATGCACAAATATGTATATATGCATAAGTCTGGGTGTTTCTATGTATGATATGTATGTCTTTACAAAAAAAAAGTATTTAAGTATGTTTATCAGCATTCTAGATTCCATAACACAAGCTAGTTAAGCTATGCTTACCATGGGTCTAGAGATAGCATTGTGTAAAAAAAATATTAGATTGACATATAAATATTATTATTGTTATTTATATCTAAAATGTGTGGGTGAGAATAGGTTTTTGCGGAGGGAATTGAAAAAAAAACTGTACAAAACAAAAAAGTAATTTTCTTGAAATACGTAATACCAAGTGCCAGCGTAATATTACATATTTCAAAACGCTTTTAGACATCGTAAACTGGAATTGCGTGGGTTATGTACACATAATACATAAATTAATATTTTGTGTTATACAAGATAATAAAATTCATACATCCATCTTAAATACAGACAAGTATAGGTGTTAGAAAAAGGTGATTAATTTATATTTAGTCGGTTATTCGATTTTTGTGCCACTTTGGCGGCAGAGGAGCACATGATATGGTCAGACTCGCACTGACGAACCTGCAGACATTCTTTTTTTACGTGCAAAACATCTCCCGAAGGATACCCCCCATCGGAGACAGTGGGAGAGGTTTTGTCAGACTCGAACCAAATAAAACGCACGGCGTCTGTGGGTCGTTGTTGGTTGCCGAAGGTGAGGTTTACAGGCATATCCCTCGCACTCCGGCCCATCTAAAGTCATCTCTTTCGATCTGGCCCTCTTCGAGTCTCTAATGCCCTTCTTGAAAACCACGTATTATTGTCGTCCGGGAAAACCACAGAAGAGAGAAGGGAATTCATTCCACAGCAGGAGCACATTCCCACACAAACTCTACACCCAGTTTTTAATTAGGCACATGGTGACAGCACTAGTTTCCATAATGAGGGCCCCTTAATACCTGAATGCACTTTATCTTGATATTATATCCCGTTGTGCCTTAGCAGTCTACAGTAGGACACGACGGTATTCCCGTCCGAATTGAGCAGTCCGACTGGGGAAGTACCCTACAGAATACCACGGCTATAATAACCTCGTGTTGTGTTCCCGGCTGTGAGTAGGGTAGCCAGAGCTCACTGAAGAGTTTTTGTGCTGTCAGTGGAAAGACCAAAGGCTTGTCCTGATTTTTTGTTCTGCACTGAAGGCACTTAAAATCTCTGTTCTTACAGGGTCGACAGCACGGATGTGACTCTACTGGTGTTACGCACGTTCATAGGCCACGGTAACTTCCCATCAGGTGGGCCGTGTGCTTGTCTGCCACCTAAGTTGTATAAAAAAAAATAGTGTTACACTTTTTTTTATTTCTAATGATACTAACGTTACCCGTGACGCCTATCGCGTGAGATTTTTTTTTATACCACTTAGTTGGCAGACATCCCCACCTGATGGGGAGCGGTTACCGTGTCCTATGGACGTATGCAACACCAGGGGTGTCACACTGGGGGTGACAGGGGGAGCCGCCTGTCACCCTGGCAGAAGCAGGCCGCGGCGGCGGCGCGCCTGGCGCGCCTCCTCGTTTAAACGTCAGGCAAACCAAAGGTATGTGTCTATACTATGATCGCGTTAATTCTCGTTACATTATTGTATATTATGGAATGCGAAAGTTTAAACGTTAGTAAAACAAATGTTATTTAAATGAAATGACAATTTTCTTGGAAATATAATTTTTCTTTAAAATTAAATTTTTCACTTAAAATTTATGAATAACAAGAAAAGCAGATTGATCGTTGAACGTATGAATTTTTGATAGCCGCCGGTTCTAGTCACGTCTCGAATGTTGACTTTTACCAGTTAAATTTCCAAAAAAAAATTACCATACCAAATGCTTCAATAATTATTCATTCATATAAAATGAATGAATAATTATTGAAGCCAAAGCAATCATAAAATATATTGTAAAAATTAATATGAAAAATTATTCCATAATATAACATACATACATACATATAAATATAAAATCACGCCTGCCATAGGGGTAGGCAGAGATCACGGACCTCCATTTGCTACGATCCTGACATACTACTCTCGCTTCATTTACTCTCATAACATTCTTCATGCATGCTCGTCGGTTTAGGGTACTCCTGACGTGCTCCTAACATACATAGTTCTCAAAATAATGAATTCGCCCTTAATCTGCGAATTAATACTATTTTTATACCACTCATGTGACAAACACGGCCCATCTGATGAGCAGTGATTACCTGGGTCCATGGACATTCGAATCAACAAGATTAAACCGAAAAGGCATCAGGTGTAAGGCATAATCAAAGAAAAATGCACGCCTATCTATCGTCTTATTCCTTACGCAGATGCCTTTAATTAGGTGGAGCATAGAAGAAATGTTTTTATTGTAACTTACGTATCTTATTAAATACTGATGATCCTTCAAAAAGAATCTTAGAAAATTCTTTACCTACTGTTTTATAAAATATCTCCTACGCATTCCTTTTGTTATTTATTTTCAACGCAAAATAAAACTGAGATAAAGCAATTATGTTCAGTTTGACATACTTAATCAGACGGAGTCAATAAAGCGATTTGCTAAAACGCCTATAGAATATCGAAGCACCTTATTAAAACATGAATAATATTGCTTTGTAAACTAAAAGCTAGAAAATTCGGTCTGGCGTATTATTCTGCTTGACAATGAATCGTAATCGCAGTCATAACTTGATTAGTCAACGGATTTAAATTGGTTGATGTAGAAGATAGAACTAGCGTAAAACTAAATCACCGTAAATGTGTCGGCTAATACCATACTAATGCGAACCTGTGTAAGTACAGTTCGGTTGGTCAAGTCCAATAAGGGACCTGTTTCATACATTCTATTTGGTTATGTCTGAAATATTTTATTCAAGGTTGTGAACTAAAACACGTGTTTAGTTTTGAGTATCCTTGATTGGATTTACGTAGCGTATTTATAATGTAGGTATACTGGCCTTTTCTCCCACAGGGAATAAAGATTCTACGACGTTCTACAAAGAACAAAAGTGATCAAAGCTTAACTAGCTTAACTACTAACTGTGTTATGGATTGTCCATAATTATTAAGATATTCCAACTTTTTTGAAAATACTTACTAACACATAGAAATACTAACGCTATTTACACATAGAAATACTAACGCTATTTACACAGACGTACTAACTACACGCATAAAAATACAATAAACTCATATCACATAGTGCATTATACTTTTTCTGTCCATCAATCTAAATTCACCCTTACTGCAATGTCCTCATTTTACACTCCTGCATAGCACCCGGCAAGTAATCTTAGGGCTAATCTTCTGTAACACTTGACACGGTGACCGAGCCGTCGAGAGCTATCGAGATGCTCCCGCATCTGGGTTATTAGTCGGAGCCTAGATTAGTATTACCACGCGCATATACGAGAGGTGCAGGGTAGGCAGTGCTAGACAATGACGGGTCACGAGCATTCGACGTACAATTTCCGATGGGCGGATGCAATAGGTTTGAAATTGTACGTAATACGTATAAAAAAAACAGGTATTGTACGTAATCGGATCTTAGAAGTTGAATTTAAGTAAGTAAGTAAGTTTTTGACATGGG
This sequence comes from Eilema griseolum, assembly GCA_963662185.1. Classification (NCBI taxonomy): domain Eukaryota; kingdom Metazoa; phylum Arthropoda; class Insecta; order Lepidoptera; family Erebidae; genus Eilema; species Eilema griseolum. The sequence continues at coordinate 1,027,817 of OY759242.1, forward strand.
TATCGATTTTTAAATTTAAAAAAAAAACAGGACAAAGGGGTGAATAGAAAGAAATGTACAGGAACCTTAAAGTTTTTGAGTGTGATCCCTGAGGCGTAACGGTAGAACCTTCGACTGCTATGCAGGAGGCTCGTGTTCGATTCCCGCTCAGTGCAAATATTTATATGCACAAATATGTAAGTATATTTGCATCGGTCTGGGTGTTTCTATGTATAATATTTATATATTCACAAAATAAATATCTAAGTATGTTTATCCGCATTCTCCAAATCCATAACACAAGCTACATAAGCTATGCGTACCATGGGTCTTGATAACGTTGTGTGGAATGTTGTAGAATATTTATAATATTATATATAATATTTATTATTATTATCTCATTTAGAAAATAGAAACAAGCACCATTGACTTTTTTTAAATAATGATTACCTACGTTCAACATTTTGCAAAGTATTTGTCCTTCGCCTGCACGCGTCCTATAATATACTAAATTAATACAAATATTAAAGCTAGTCTATCTGTCAAGCCTGTGCATATTTCCAATTCATCAATAAATATTCACAATTTCTATTTTAATCTCACGTGAACTAAGATTCGATACACACGAATTGGGAATTACTCTTAAATTTGTCCCAAGAGGAGATTGAACCTACATGATTCTCATGCCATGTACACATCAAGCAAAACAGAAACACAGAGGTTATCAAAAAAGAGAAGTGAACCATTATGGACGACAATGCAAGCATACATTATATCATAGGGTAATAATGTATTTCTATAATTTATGCTGACTCACATATAGATTGTCAATTCCCGCCAGAGTAGAATTTGGACCACCCCATCTCTTTCCATGCGGTGTCGTACAAGGCGACTAAGGGAAAGGGTTGTTTAACATAAGAAAGATATACACAGCCCAGACTCAGCCTCAGATGCGAGACTCGAGTCAAAAGTAATGCCCAGAAGACGACAATAGGCTCACCCCCTATTACCGAATTTAATTATTGGTGAAATGTGGGTGTTAATTCACCTTTGGCTAACCCTCCGCGGATAAAAGCGTGATTTTATGTATGTATGTATGTAATTTTTCATTCCATAAAAGAAAACCAATGTAATAGAAATATATCATTGTAGATTAGAAAAGATTAACTGTTATTACCAGGTCGTTTTCTCACAGACTTTACCTATTACCCCGCGAATCAGGAAGTATATTAAAATAGAAACTATAATCTCGATTTTCATAAGCATTAACTGTAAAATCTATATTTATAAAGATATTATTTCGATCTTGATAAAAGTAAAGGTGTAAAATTTCTCACTTTTGTAATAACCTACGAATCTTACTCGAATGAGTTCAATTGCCTTAATTCATTAGGTATGTATCTGGCTTTATTTATGAAACAAGTTATTTATAAAAAATGAGGGGGTGTCTGTTCTAAATAATTGTACATATTTTCTTTATATTTTTCTTCGTAGAAACTTTCATCCCACACACAAACCAAATTATCAAAGCCCGCAAAATGTCAATCATTAATTCAAAAGAAAAACGTACTTAGATACACAAGTTATGTCAATATAATTTTGCTCTACGATTCTACACCAATGTCATGTCTCAAAAAACCCTTTATGTCTATATTCACTGAATGGTAGATGGCAAATGAAAACATAACAGTACTTTTTAAAAAAATTAAGATACCTATAATTAGAAATGTATAGTTACATAAATAAGTATTAAGTGGTAAACGCAATTTTTACATATATACATATAATCCCGCCTTTTTCCCCGGAGGGTTAGGCAGAGGTGAATTAACGCCCGCATTTTTATTATTAGGTCCCACGTAATAGGGGGTCAGCCTATTGCCGTATTTCGGGAACTAAACTTGTTGACTAGAGCCATGCATCTGAGGCTGAGTTTGGTCTGTATATATCTGTCTGATGTTAAACAGCCCTATCTCTTAGTCACCTTGTATGACACCGCATGGGAAGAGATGGGGTGGTCCAAATTCTAGTCTACCGGAAACCACGCGGCACTATGCACAGCGTATAGGTAAAAATAATTGAGTAGCAGAAATCATCAAATACAAGGTCCTATGTATCAGCTAACATCGATCGTAGAATGTCCCTAGGGATGTTTGGGAATATTGGAATCAACTATTAAGTAATCTATGATACGGTAAGCTATCTAAATATTTGTTATGAGTTTGCAAGTTATAATATTGTTACATAACATCGCAACACGTTTTAGATAGTTTAGTTCACATCTATAACATTGTGACTTCGTGGTTGAAATCTGATATGAGTTTGTTTTTTTATATCACTTAGGTGGCAGACAAGCGCACGGGCCGCAAAGTGGTTACCATGGCATATGGACTAGAGTAGCACCAGAGGAGTCACACTCCCGCTGCCGACCCTGTAAGTACAGAGAATTTCTATGCCGTGTGCTTTAGAACTCAAAGCAAGACATGCTTTTAGTCTTCCCACTGACAGCACAAACTCTTCAGTGAGCTCTGGCTACCCTACTCACCGCTAGGAATACAACACGAAGTTATTATGGCCGCGGTATTCTGTAGGGATGTTCCTCCACATTCCCGATCGGACTGCTCAATTGGATGGAAATACCGTGGTGTCCTACCTTCTTGGTATGGAAAGACCAAACTAATTGTTTTTTTTATCCAAATAGGTACTGCAAATGTCAAATTACACCCTAGGATATGAGACCTAAGACAGCGTTCGGTTTTAGTCAGATCGCATCCGAAATAACTACGAGTGAATGTTACGATTTTCCTCATGTAAAAAGGTACCTACTATGATTGATAGAAACCTAACAAAAAGCCTCACATGAGACAAGGGATTAATTAATAAACATACATACAAATAGTCAACCCGGAAGGTGATGCAGAGTTGAATAAACATTCACATTTCACCAATTGTTCCCAAGCGCCTACAATATGGGGTTCTTCAAGAGGGGCATCAGAAGGTTTCTTCATGGTCGGCAGCACGAGTGTGACACCCCTGGTGTTGCATACGTCCATAGGCCACGGTAACCGCTTCCCATCAGGTGGGCCGTGTGCTTGTCTGCCAACTTAGTGGTATAAAAAAATAAAAAAAAAATTGTATTATACGTAATAAGGAGTGAGCCTATTGCCGTATTTCGGAATACCATATACTCGAACCATGCATCTGAGACTGAATTTGGACTGTAAATATCTGTCATATATTAAACAACTCTATCCCTTAGTCGCCTTGTACGATACCGCATGAGAATAGATGGGGTGGCCCAAATTCTACTTTGCCCGGTACCACGGGACGGTGGTTAATTTACTGCCTTTTCGAATTTTTAACCTATCAACTCCTTAAACCTATCAACAAAATAAGACAAACCCTTCCACCCCTTGCAGTACATAGCCACGAAAGAAAAGTATCGATCCCGCGGGCGTGCATGCATTGATCTGCGAGAACCGGGTCAGTTGGTCATTCACCGGTTGGCGACCTCGCTTGTAATGCATGTTGGCGTGAGTTGCCAACGTTCGCCAATGTTTGTTACGGTGCGCTCAGGTGCGCAACTTTTTGTAGCTGGCTACTGTATTAGCTATAATGAACTACAGTTTCGATTATGATTCTACTCGTCTTAATGTTTCTGCCAATCTTAGTGCATCTTCAGTTTAATAAATAGATAGATAATACTTTATTGTACACCAATAGATTTATAGTAGCAACAATGCATACTTAGAATCCACCTGAACTGAAACAAATCAAATCATTGTAAGGAGATGTCAAAGAACAGCCCTATTCCTTAGTTTTCTGGTACAATAGCAAATGAAAAGATAGGTTGAATCTTCTTTTACTCAATCAGAAACCACTGGGCTGCAATACTACGACTACCTACAATAGAAGATAGGAGTAAATACTTATTTAGTTAAAAATCGATGAAGTAATTTGCATTCTTAAAAAACTTATGAAGAGGTTTGGAAAACGAATGCACAACTGACCTGCTCCAACGAGCAAGTATCTGGTGCCACCCGCTATATAATATAAACTGAAGGATATTCATGCCGCATTAAGTTTACTTAAATAACTCGAAATTTAATTTCAATCAAACAGTCAGACGCATAGCCTGGTGTTGAAGCTGGAGACCATTGCAGAACATTCCAATTAGCACTACAATTGCCGAAATAATTGCTTACTGCAGAAACATACTATAATAGGCACTGCTTCTGTAAATTTCTCAGTCAGATCAGATCAAGAGTGTGAGAGATAAATATTTAGAATGAAATCTTTGAAATTAGTACCACTAAGGTGACAAGCAAGCATACCTACGACTCATCAAATTATGAACAGTCGCCGTAGTCTATGAGTAGCACTAGGAGACTCATTGTTCTCTCATTGATTTGTCTGCAGTGTTTCCATAGAAAAATATGGATCGATGAAAAAGTTTGTGAAGACGTTCAGATACCTCATTTACGCTTAAACTGTTGAATAGATTAGGATATTTTTCATCTCTTAAGCAGAATCATTTGGAGATTTATAGAACCGCGGACATCATTTAATATTATTTAAATAATTATCTTCATCATACTATCTCACCGTCAAATATTGCAGCACTATGTCAAACTGCATACAGTCAGTCGCGCCGTGTGGACCCACCATTACTGCAGCACACCACCAACCTTCGGTTTGCATTCAAGGAAATGAAGCAACATAAATTATTTGAGTACCATTTGCAGCGAGGTCGCGGTATAATGTTCACAAATCACATTATATCCTCGACATTTTGATTCAATTGTGATTTAAAATTTGATTTTCTTGGCAATGGTATTCTAATATAATGAAAAACTTATTTAAGAATACTTAACTAGTTTTCCTTTTTAATATTATAGACGTAAAATAAACCTATTTCAGAAAACTGCGTTTTAATCGGGAGTGACACTTGTCTGACATTCCAACACTGAGGGGAATGCTTGCGCCAGTGCCTCGTCCGTTGTTTAACAAGTGCACCATCTTGTGAAGTTGACCTAAAAGATGTTGGTGTCGTTAGGTGACGGATGGAGACGGTGACGGTGCGAGTTCCGCACCTCCCCATACTCAGGGATTAATAGGGACTCAGTGGTTCCCACATCCGAAGAGGGCCACCTCAAAAGAGATCACTCAGGGTCGGTCGGGGTGCAACAGAAATACCTACAAGAACTTAACCTCCGGCAAATTCCGACCCTCAGACGGCGTTCGTATTAGTCCGCCACCGGCTCTGGGGGGAGGGTATCCGTAGAGTTTCGTCCTGTACACCTACACTACACACAGCATACACGTATAAATTAGAAGAATATCTACTCCTACTTTAATAATGACAGTTAGAATAGATAGTTTCTAACGAACAATAAAATAGAATTGAAGTACAACATACAAAGTTTAGTTGTTAGTGCTCCGAAAACTTATAGAATCATTACTTGAAATATTATCATTGACAGTTTCTAAACTATCGCAACTAACGAGAATTTCTCAGAACTCCGTGCGATCTTCAAAAGTACATTTTCAACTTCTGCAATAATTCTAGAATGTTTGTCAATGATACTTTTATAGAGTTAAAAGTTAATTCTCTTTGTTTAACTCGCCGTGTAAATTTCAATTAATTTTGCACTTGAAATTATAGTAATAGTTATATTATCCCAAATCTTTTCAAAAATTAGGAGATATTAAATGAAACAAATATGAACTGTCCATTAATCTGTACATCTAAGAAATGGAACTCCTTACCTGATTTTGTGTCACTTAAAGGCAATAACTTGGGTAATTGCAATCTCTGAGTGAATAGTTTTCACACTAGTAATTTAGACTACCCCCATCGTTAGGCTATTCAATGACCCAATAATGATTTCTAATTACAGATAGTGCTACGAAAGAATAATTTATATACTCAGAATTAAAACACGTAACTTCATGTCAAAAATGAATGTCAGTTGTCATTTTAATCAATGAATTACGTTTGACATCCCAAAGAAACGAAAGTTGAACGTAACAACTGACAGTCGTGACAGCTGACTGGCTACTTGAATTAATTTATGATTCACTGTCAATGTTTCAATATAAGAACAGTGTTTAAGTTGTACAGTCAGCGTCGGAACGATCTTGACTACAATGTCTAAAAATAATCCTAAATGTAAAAAAAGGTATAAAGAACAAACTGTTAAATTGATTTATATTATATTTTGTCTGAACCAAGGCATTAACATTATTTTGAATATTTTGTTCTTCAAGATCGATCTGATACTGACTGTAGTACATATTTTTTATATAACTTTGGTGGCAGACAAGCACACGGGTCACCCGATGGACCAGCGGTGGTAACCGTGGCCTATGGACGTATGCAACACCAGGGGAGTTACACTCGTGTTGCCGACCCTGAAAAGCGGCAGCAATATGGGGTCCTTCAAGGAGGGGTCCTTGAAGGACCCCATATTGCTGTCGCTTGGGAAAACATCAGCATGTCAAAAATTAAGGACAGTGTAAGACGGTTGTTCTGCACTTCACATATTTATATTAACTGAACGAAAATTTGAAACGATCTCGTTATTAATTTGGTAATCTTGGTCATCACTCTGAAAACAAGCAAGTTAGCATCAAAAAATGAAAATGTCATGTCAATGTCAACAATGCCCCACACGCATACAGAAAGAAGTTTTTACTTCAAAAACCTACACCTACTTAAAAAATTGGCAATCCGTAAAAGGTACAAGCTGATAAACTGGAATGATGGCAAACCTTGCAAACACAACAGGGGCCTGACAGGATTGGCCTAATTTCCCACTCGATGAGTTAATCCCAATCTCGCTTGAAGCGGTGATACTAAATAGGAAATGAAAACGCTTTTTTTTTCAATTTCCTTCGGTTACCTTAACATTTGTGGAAAAACAGCTGTTACCTCACTCCTCGGATTAAATTGCTTGTTTACTTGACTAGGTTGTTTTGTTAGTAAGGAGTACTAGTATTATGAATGCAAAGTTAGTTATTCAATCATAATATAAAGTATGCTTTATCTACATCGAATATAGACAAACTGTTCGTCTTATAGTCTTACAAGACAAGCAGTTATTGAGTGGTAACTACACTAACCCACATATAATTACCCACATTCCTATGGGTGTCTACCCATAGATAGAATTAGGTTAGCTCATGTATTACTGTTTATAAATAAATATAATAGTTTCAAAAACTAAAGAACACGCTTATAGCACGCACTAAAAAATACAAAATAATTCGGACATTTAGTTTGATGACTCGATAGTTTTCTCCAAATCTTCATTAGATCGCAGGTAAACATAAAAAATTTCAGTTCGTGATGAACGATAAATAATTACTTATGCGAAATGGTTATAAGTAGGTAATCATCTATATTGAATATTTACTATGATTTATTATGAAAGTAAGCGTGGAGCGTTTATGTAATCTTTACTCTTTTTGGACAAATCGCTCCACGCTTTCTAGAAAAAAAAGGAACTAAATAAAAAGGTACCCCGCAGAGTAGCTGATTTTATTTTGGTATTCATATTTACAGTGCCGTGTTGGTTCGTAATGGAGAATAATTAGACCACTCCATCTCGTCCCGTGGGTCTCGCATGCGACTTATATATATTCTCCATCCGATAATAAACATTCAGCCCATGAAAAAGTGCCCGCTTGGCGGCAATAGATTCGTCCCTGTTTGTAGTATCGTTCATAGTTGGCGAAGTATAGGTACAACTTTACCTTAGGGGATTTGCCGGCGTGATTATATTTATGTATATAGGTAAATATTTAAGGTATAATTCGAAACCGTAATTTATATTGCAAATGTAATGTTATTGTGTAAAATATTAATGAGTAAATAAAGTCACATCACTTATTTTACAGATGAAAATTTTGTTTAATCATTAGTCCTATAATATCAATTGTATTTATTTATAATGTGTTACATTAAAATTGAGAGAATGTAGACATTTCGAGATGAAGCACTATTAGTATCAGAATAAACAGGATACTGATACTGATGTCAGTGACCATGATAGTTTAAATACCTATATTGAAGCACTATTACTCTAAAATTTAATAGTACACAAGAAAACAATAAAACATAGACAAAATGTATTCATGTTTTATTCTTAGTCATTCTAGAAGTTGAAGTACAACAAACTAAACAACACAACACAACTATTAAGTGAGCGCTTATCTAGAAAACGAGGCGTCATGCCACCGCGCACCGTTCCCGAGCGTGATGCGTGGGCATAATATCAGGCAGATACTTAATATACAAATGCTTCGAGTTTATATATGTACGAAAAACCCTAAATATTTTCGAAAAACTATCTGATGTACACAATTTTAATACGAGAAACAAAAATAAACTAGTTGTACCAAACCTTAGGCTTCACAAAGTTGGTGATTCATTTGTAGGAAGCTGCATAAAAATATTTAATAAAATTCCTCAGGATTTGATTAATATGCCAATAAATAAATTTAAATTAGAAGTGAAATAAACTTTAATGAGTAAAGGTTATTATAAAGTGGATGAGTATCTTAATGATATTAATGCGTGGTCAACATAAGTCTCTTGCTTGCTCGCACAAAATAAATTGTAAACTAAAGCAAACTAAAAAAAAAGAAAAATAATCTAGTTCTAATATAGTTCGCTGAGTTTCTTGTTGGTATCTTCTCAGTAGAACTAACCTACCGAACCAGCGAAAGAATCATTTTCCAATGGTTTATTTGTACATTATTTAATATGTTAATATTATTTCTTGACATACTCAACTGTAAAATTTTGACGTTCATATGTGCTCTTTGTGTGCCTAAACTGAATAAATGAAATTGATTCTTTGATTCTTTCTGTGAGAATGTCTGGAACTTAATTGACTTCTAGACATTCTCTAAATACGGCACTAAATATCTCAATATATTATTTTGATTTTAAGTAGCAGATAAGTTGCCAAGCATTGAAAAAATCAGTTTTTTTTTTTTTCAATAAATATCTCAGTGTGACGTCTCTATACCTTAGTCAGTTGTGAGTGAAGTCCAAAGAATAGAGGCTACCATTACAGATGGCAACAATGATTAATTTTAAAATAACGGTGTACAATTTCGAATAGTCCAGATTAAAATTAAAATTGCCATGTGGTTTCCTGCAGAGTAGAATTAGGGCCACCTCATCTCTTCCCATGCGGTTTCGTACAAGGCTACTAAGAGATAGGGCTGTTTAACGTCTGACAGATATACACAGCCCAGACTCAGCCTCAGATGCATGGCTCGAGTCAATAATAGTGCCCGGAATACGGCTATAGGATCACCCCCTATTATGTGGAACCGAATACAATTATTGGTGAAATGTGGGTGCCAACTCACCTCTACTTAACCCTCTGGGGATAAAGGCGTGATCATGTGTATGGGTAAAAATAATAAAAAAATTACAAATATTCAAATAAAACAACGTACGTACGTCAATACAACTAAAACAAAAATATGACTGACTAAACACAATAAAAATTCAGTCCAGTTATTTTCCTTTATCAGAGTACAAAAGCAATAATAATACATATAGAAATATAATTGCTTCTACAAATCGTTTCAATCAGAAATATAAGTTGTATTTCACTTACTATTTATTATAGTTTTGCACTCGCGGGACTACAACTCTAATTCTATTGGCTGATAAACTTCATGTCCTGATCAGATCCCACCTGATCATTTTTCCGTTCAACGTACCTGACATATACGAGTTTACGTAGGAGTAACATAAACAGACACGTTCTTTGTAACCTTTTCCAGTTCAATGGACGAGTGATATCGACTGTCAAAGTATGAAATATCATTCTGTATGCGCTGTAAAGATGTTAGTTTATAGACACCAAGATAAAAAAGCTGGTGTAGTGCGAGTCAGACTCGTACTTCGAGGGTTCTGTATATTCCGTGTATTCAGGAATGAAATTGTGCTATAAACCGGTGTGTCCATCTGTCTGTCAAAAATTATCAAATTACGGTTAATTTGATGATTTTTAACAGACAGACGGACAAGGAAGTGATCCTATAAGGGTTCCAATTTTTCTTTCCGTACGTAACCCTAAAAATTGACACAATAAACTGAGTATGACTGTGAAAGCAGAGTTATATATCAAGATCCCGAAGATTAAATATCATAATACCGATATACAGAAGACCGAAATTCAAAATCCAAAATTTTCGTTTCATCAAATGTTCAAAATACCGAACGTACAAAATTCAAAAAAATCCCGAGAATTCAATTGTTGTGTGGTTTTGCATGGGTGGTTATAAAAAATTAATCACGAAAGCTAATGCGGGTGCATCGCATTCAAGTCGGATTGTGTGGGGTGAATACTGCGCGCCTCAACATGGAGGTTGTACATAGAGCACTTCTTGTTACTTATATATTAAAATTTACCCACACGGATGCACTAACGTACGACGTGACGTGACGAATGAGCTAATGTAGACTGAGAGAAACGAAGAAGTCATTTTAAAACCACCCCGCTTGTAAAAAGTAAATTTAAAATTTAACCAGAACGCCTACTATCAGCAACGTAACAATATCAAATTTTCGAGATTTTGAAATTACGAGATTTGTAACTTTCGGGATTCTAAACTTCGTTATATCGTATTTCGGTATTTCGTACATTAAGGATTTTGAAATTAGAAACTTCGGAATTTTGTAATTCGTGACTTAGAATTTTAGTAGATATTTTCAAAAAACACTTATTTCCAACTTTGCTCTAACATAATTTGTAAAGAAACAAATATTGGGCCAATGCCTTCTTTAGCAAAAGCTATTTCCAGTATTTATATTTGCATTCCAGTAAGTGGGCACTTGACCGGAGTTTCACCTGTTTTCAAAGACCTTACTGGGAGTACGGTTACAACTTTTGAATGAAATGTTTCTTGAAGGTATTTGACTATCTATGAATGAATGAATGACATTCAGTTGCTTTATTGTTCACCAGTAATCAATACATTTAAATTTTACCAAAATTCTTAACAGTACAATACGGTCTTATACGGACTTGGAGTAGCAGATAGCAGGAGTATCTTTCAAACTTGTATAATATAACGTTGCTGTTCACATATTTTTTAAATTATACTCGTTTACATTACATCGACTGGCGTGATTGTACATTTGAATAAAAACACTACAATATTCTACATACATGTAGTACTTATTATTTATTCTATGACTCTACTAACTTACATATGAATGGAAAACTATGTGTAAAGATGATTTAACTACACTGAATACAACTATTTGAGCACTGTTATTATAACTATTTATATTTATTTATTACCTATATTATAATAATCCGGTGTTACACACGTCCATAGGCCACGGTAACCATTTTCCATCAGGTGGGCTGTGCGCTTGTCTGCCACCTAAGTGGTATAAAAAAACCATAGTATTGAGATTTTTTGAGTACCTACTTTTGTTGTCAAGTTCGATCTGATGCTGAATGTACTAAATGGCAGTAAGGGACCAGTGCATCCTGGTGGGGGCTAAAAGTCACATGGTGTGCTGAGGGATGAACTGTGGTTCGAGTTTTCAAGCTACATGAAATAGTTTAGGTACTAGCAATTATATTATTTGGTGTGGTATCCATACGAATATTACAAATTGCGAAAGCAACTCTCTTTTATTACACTTAATCTCCGTACCATTTTGATAAAATTTGGTACATAGATACACTAGTTTACCAAATGACATCGGGTAGATTAAGTCGCGACAACCTACATCCATGCGGGCGGAGTCGCAGGCAACATCTAGTAGGCCATATACAGTCAACTAAAATCTCCTACTGAAAGTAAATACTAAAAATCTAATGAACTTTATAATCGCAATTCTTTGAATAATGACGACTCCTATTCTAAAGTAATGATTTTAAAATTCTAACTGGAACTAATAATCTTTCTAGAAGCTCAACACTACTTTAAAACCAATTTTATTCTACATAAATTCATTTTAATTTTGTTAAAAACTCGACTAGTTTATCAATAATGAATTTCGTTAGATTCATTATAGTCGTGATTCAGGTTAAAAGATTTATACTAAACTGTTGCTAGAGTAAAAACTCTTAGGTACAAAGTTTAGTGACCTGTCGGGAGCAGTTAGTCAACTTTAAATCCCGCTGTCAAAGATTTACAATTTATTGGAATCTTCATTTCAATTCTATCAATCAATCCACTTCTGGACATAGGTCTCGCGGAATGTTGGAAGACTTTGATCTACAGTTTCGACTCTGGTCAGGCAGTTTGGTACAGGGTTTTACTTCGAGTTTTCTTTCTATGGAGTGAAATAGAGTCCCATGAACATCGTCTAGTTCAAAGCCAATTTCACCTACTAGTTGGTACATCTTTCGATGAAGGAACGAGGTTTCCTCGCAAGCATTCCATTCAGAGAAGGGACAAACATTTCCGTAAACCTGGGCTTCGAGGTGATACCTTAAATACACAACTGGCTACCTAAAAATAAACGAGCCTTGGAACTTAACATATTGTTAAGTCAGAGGTTTGAATCTCTACCTTAATTTAGCTTAAGCTTCACAGTTAAAACAAAAACTAACTAACAATTTCGGTTCCTAGCGTTATTTATTCAAAAAATACCACGACTTCTATTCATTCTATTCAATTCTTCTGCCGTTAAAATACAAAACCATTTTACAGAAAAATAATCATCTCAATTAGACTTACTGTTCCCTTGTTTTAATTGGGTTAGCTAAATAACAGACGAAATGTGAAAATAATATTATTGAAGAATTACCCCGGAAGTGTAAAGGTAATAAGTAGGACTGTTGTGAGGTATTGGTTTCAATTCCCGTTTCAGGTTAATACTGTCAAGTTTATATTTAGGAGGGTACAATGATGGGTGGCTTTGACTTACTATTTTCACCTTATTCAGACGGGGTGATATCTACACAGTTCTATTTCGAGTATTCCTTCTCTCGCATGATATCGTCTGCGTATTTTTCCGATCACATCCTTCAGATAAGATAGGGTGATGATAATTGTATTATTTCTCCGTCAACACAAGTATAGGTACATAAACGAAAACAAATACCCAATCAGTACTACACTGTTATGTAAATCTGTAAACATAGCACTAAATTGAAATTTAGGAATTATCTCTGCCCATCACTAAGATTAAAGGTCCTGCCTTTATACGCCGCATAGTCGGGGCGTACCTGACGGAGAGAGCCGTCATCTACCCAAGTGCGACCGGCGTCGGTCGGCGTGAGATGTCGTGCGGTGTTCCACAGGGATCGGTTCTCGGGCCGCTACTGTGGAACATTGGATACGACTGGGTGCTTCGCGGTGAGCTTGCGGACGGCGCCGCCGTCACGTGCTATGCGGACGACACGCTAGTGACGGCGAGCGGGGCTACATACCGCGAAGCGATCCTGAGGGCCACGACCGCGGTTGCTCAAGTCGTGGAACGGATCCGGCGGCTGGGCCTTGAGGTGGCTTTGCATAAATCCGAGGCCATGTTCTTTCATGGACCTCGGCGCACGCCACCACCTGGTTCCAGTCTCACAGTGGGAGGCACTCTCATCGGCATTAAGCCCCAGATGAAATATCTGGGGCTCGTGCTCGACGGCCGGTGGGACTTCGGGAAGCACTTCCGAAGTCTGGGCCCCAAATTGGTGGGCACAGCCAACGCTCTGGCGCGGCTACTGCCCAACCTGAGGGGCCCGGAGGACTCCTGCAGGAGACTCTACGCGGGTGTCGTGCGGTCCATGGCCCTGTACGGGTGTCCCGTGTGGGCGGACACCCTGAGTGATCGGCACATGCTCCTGCTGCAGCGTCCGCAGCGGAAGTTGGCGTGCCGCATCATAAGGGGGTACCGCACGATATCATTCAACGCGGCGAGTCTCCTCGCCGGATCGCCACCATGGATCCTGGAAGCGAGATGCCTTTCGGCGCTATACCGTTTCCGAAAGGCGGCGCGGGAGCGGGGTCACGATCCCGAGCCCGAAGAAATTCGGGCCGTGAGATCCCGGCTCCACAGGGAAATGGTGGCGGAATGGGAGATACGACTTGGGCTACCAGGCGCAGGGCACGCCGTAGTAACGGCGGTAAGACCCATCATGGGGGAGTGGCTAGAGAGGCCACACGGCAGCCTCTCGTACCGTCTGACGCAGATGATCACCGAGCACGGATGCTTCGGAAAGTATCTGCGTCGGATGCAGAAAGAGCCAACATCCGAGTGCCATCACTGCGACGCGAGCGAGGACTCAGGTCCGCACACGCTCACCGAGTGTCCGGCGTGGGAGACGCCGAGGCGGGAGCTTGTGGCGGCCCTGGGAGTGAGGGTTCTCACGCTCTCCACCTTGCTCGCGGCGATGGTTCGCTGCGCGGATGCGTGGGCGGCCAGCGCCTCCTTCTGCGAGCAAGTAATGCTCGTGAAGTAGGAGGCGGGGCGGGAGCGGCAGCGGGAGCGACGAAGGATCGCAAGACCAGCAGGCCGCGGCGGTGGCGCGCGTGACGCGCCTCCCCGTTTCCGGGGACGAGTTGGGGACTCTGCAGTCCCCACACCCGAGAAGAGGGCCAGATCGTTAGAGATGGCCCTGGGTCGGCCGGGGTGCGAGGGATATGCCTGTCAACCTCACCTTCGGCAACCAAAGCGACCCACAGGCGGCGTGCGTTTTAGTCGGTTCGAGTCCGACATAACCTCCTCCACCGGCTCCGGTGGGGAGGTATCCGCGAGGATTTTGCGCACGTAAAAAAAAAAAAAAAAGGTCCTGCCTTTATAAAAACATGTGCAAGGAACTATTTTGAAAAGATAACTAAGTTACAACTTACCCTGTATACAGTGTATACAGTGATACTTTTTTTTGTTATCACTTAGGTGGCCGATAAGCACACGACCCAATTGATGGAAAGTAGCTAACGTGTCCTATGGACGTATGCAACACCAGAGGCGCTGCACACGTGCTGCCGACCCTGTAAGAACAGAGTTTCTGTACCATCAGTGTAGAAGACAAGACAGGACAAGCCTTTGGTCTTCCTACTGACAACACAAGAACTCTCCAGTGAGCTCAAGCTACCTTACTCACCACCGGGAACACAACACGAGGTTATTATGGCCGCGATATTCTGTAGTTGCAGTTGACCTGTGTAAATGACAACATCTGCTACTTACCTGTAACAAACAATAAATAAATTTGAATATGATTATCAATTTACTTGCTATATCGATTAAGATTGGAAAAAGTGAAATGCTCAGACGAGACTTGAACCCGCGACCAGGCGAATACTCTGGCCGGTGGGAGCGAAATAGCTCGTACGACTATCGGTAGATGGCTCTCTCCGTCAACCCAAGATGGTTGCAAAAGAGAATTTGGAATGCTAAAGGTGTGACTCGATAGCTCAGGACTGGCCGCAGGTTCGATTCCCGTCTGAGTATTTCACTTTTTTCCAATCTTAATCGACTTGAATAGTAAACATACTTTAAAATTTCATTATTTATATTCTACAACATTCTACACAACGCTATCTAGACCCATGGTAAGCATAGTTTAACTAGCTTGTGTTATGGAATCTAGACTACGGATAAACATACTTAAATACATACATATTATACATAGAAACACCCAGACCAATGCAAATACCCATATTTATGCATACAAATATTTGCACTGAACGGGGATCGAACCCGCGCCTCCTGCGTAGCAGTCGCGTTCACTACCGCCACGCCACAGAGGCTGTCAAACTATTTTCCACGTCTTCCACGTCATTAAACTATTTTCCACGTCTTTATAAAATCTTTTCACACACATTCCAAACAGCGTATTACAAAAATGTAAACAGAAGTCAGAATGACCTTAAACTTCCGACCTCGATCTGAGTTCCACACAGGTGTACAAGTGCTCCACATGTCAAAGGCCCGTCTCTCAAAAGGTGAAAAACCCGTGAAGACTTCGAGCGAGAAATATTAGAGAACCGAGCGATGTAGAGCGACATAACGAATAGACGCTTCTTTGTATCGTTTGTTTTGTTGAATTTAGCTTGTCTGAGTTCTTATGAGAAGTGATTATTTATGTCAACTTGTCTTTTCAACTTTTGTGGAATAAACAGAATTCCTGATTAATGCAACTACGTTAGAAGGACTACAAAAAGGTTATTCCCTGAGATTACCACACGTGGAATATCATAAGCCACGGCAATTGACTGGTTTTTATTAAATGATATTGCAATCAGGTTATATGTTGTTTTCACTAATTTATTCCAGGGTGAAGCCTGTTCCCGGCCCGCTAGTAAATTTTATAAATATTATGTATTTTTTTTTTTATAAAATAAATACTCTACAACATTCTACACAACGCTATCTAGACCCATGGTAAGCATAGCTTAACTAGCTTGTGTTATGGAATCCAGAATACGGATAAACATACTTAAATACTTTTTTTTTTGTAAATACATACATATTATACATAGAAACACCCAGACCAGTGCAAATACCCATATTCATGCATACAAATATTTGCACTGAGCGGGGATCGAACCCGCGCCTCCTGCGTAGCAGTCGTGTTCACTACCGCCACGCCACAGAGGCTGTCAATTAACTTATTTATCCCATTGCTAAAAATATTATTTCTACTGCTAAAATTTGATTAGAAAACTAAACAATAGTACTACTTCAATTAAAATCATTTCAACGTTACTGTTTAAAAAAATATAGAAGTAAAATAATTTTATAATTTCTTTTCTAAACAGTAATAACTCTGTTATATGTCGTGAAAGCGTTCGCAACCTCGACTCGCATAGTCGAGCTTCATTTGTTTACGATAAGAAATACAAACAGATTTTATTCAAATTAAGTCTTTGTTAAGACATTCTATTTTTGAATAACTTAAAGATTTTTATTTTACTTTTAATACAGCCATGTTTCTTTTTATATAGTTCTGAATTGCCATTGTTTCTTTATTTAACGATTTTTAATGACTTAAATGTTGATTGATTAATGGTAATTTGCATTTACAAGAAAATAAATACTCCAAAGTTTCATTCAGATAAAGTAGCTAAAGTGATTAAACACTGCTTTATAAAGTATGTGGTCTACGGACGTGTGTGACATAAGGGGTTCTATAAATTATGAATAATTCGCGTAGGTCGCTCTAAGACGTATGGAGAAAAACAAGATACTATCCATTCTACATAATTAACTCTAGAAAAAAAACTTACTTTTTAGAAATAAAATTTCAAAAAGAATTCCTGTAAAGTCTTTAGATAGGTACTTAGTTTGTCATGCATAATGCGTTTTATATAAAGAACTTTTTATACAGTACTTCCAAAGCATTTCTTAGATTCTGAGTTCAATCGCGTCGCATTATTGTACAAACCAGAATATATTATTGATATGCGTCTTTTGATTTCATATTTGGTCTGTGAAGCGCATACGTTGCAGGCTATTAACGACATCCTCTGATAAAAAGCAATTCTTTTTCAGAGAAAGATCTTGCATGCCAATTGAATCCGGAGACTATTATAGTTTCTTTAGAATTGCATTATGATTTTCCTTTTCATGTATTAATAATTTCGATGTACGTCAGGTTTGTGAATTATATTATTTATTTTGATACTCGAGCAAGGTTATCTTTATTTATATAGCTATATTGGACTATGTGTGACGTAATTAAAATATTACACTAGTAAAAGAAGTAAAAATTTAAATTTTCGGTTACATTTTTTTTTCTTTACTGATTGTAAAAAAAAAATTTTTTTCCAACATTCTCTGAGCCTTTTACCAACTCAGGGTCGGCTTCCAAACTGACATGCGTCTGAACTTCGATATTTTCCGTAAAGCGACTGCCATCTGACCTCCACAACCAATTGGCAATATCGAAATTCTGTAATTAGACTAGTCGGACTTTTATGGGCTCAAACTACCGGTAACGACTGCCATAGACGTTCGTATGGTAGCCAGAACCGACGACGGCTTAACCTGCACTCCGAGGCACGATCAGATCAATGCAAATATACGTATTCATGTACAGGAATCGAAACCGTGTCCCCTGCATAGTAGCTACCGCCACACCACAGAGGCTGTTAAAGAAAAAAGATGTTATTGTGTAAGCAGAACATAATAAATTATGTACTTTTCTGTCTATAAAAGTTATGTGTGTATTGATCGCAGGTTTATAAGTGCCTGGTTAATGGCAATAGGCTCGCCACCTATTACATTGGGACCTAAACATGAACTGGCGAAATGTGGGTGCTAGCACCTCTGCCTACTCCTTCGGGGATATAGGCGTGAGTTTATGTTATGTTATGCTGTCTATGGACAAAAATATAATCTAAATATACAGGGTTTCGTTTACTCTGTGTCGTCATCGAATCTCATACAATGTGTGCTATGAGTGTGTTGTTCAATGTTCATTATTCAATGTAAATGGGCACTTAGCGTTAATTAATTCAATATAGTATGGTGGTAAGCAGAGTGCGTCGTCTTATATTACCCCAGTAAAGCATTTTGTAAACATACGCTCTTGATCGTGTATGTATTCTCAGGTTTATTGCCTTGCTTTTATAAAGGAAAATTTCTATGTTTTGTTTATACTTAGTTGGTATGTTAAGGTCGTTTCTAAAGTTTTCATCTTGAAGTCCGGGGTACGCTTTTTCCAATGTAACTGCGTATTTATCTAACTTCATCAAAACAGCCTCACGAAAACTCGGAGTCCTGAACAGAGTGAGACGGTTTTTCACGCTGGAGCAGCGGTGTCTTCTATACAAGACACAAATTCGCTCCTGTGTGGAATACTGCTCGCATCTCTGGGATGGTTCAGCAAAGTACTTACTAGATGCTCTCGACAGGTTGCAGCGACGTGCGGTCCGCATCATTGGGAATCCCGAGGTCACGAACACCCTAGAACCTTTACAGATACGTAGAGATGTTGCGTCCATGGCTGTATTTAACCGTCTTTACCATGGGGAGTGTTCTGATGAGCTCTTCCAATTAGTCCCACCCTCCCCTTTCCTACACAGGACAACACGTGCAGGTCTTAGATGTCATCCGCACACGGTGCAAAACATCCGATCAAGAACCAAGCGGTTCGGAGACTCTTTCCTCTGTCGCACCATTAAGGCCTGGAATTCATTACCAGCTCACGTGTTTCCTTCTTCCTATAGTCCCGGGTCCTTTAAGCGGGTCGTGAAAAAGCATATGAGGCCGTCAAGCTGAGTGTCACCATTGTCACACGGTATGTGTAAGTAATGGTGACCCTCTTTTCTGAGACTTTGCCTTCAGCTTACCATCAGGCAAGGCGAAGTCCAATTGACGTGTTCTATATTAAAAAAAAAACTTCGATATTTTTAGTATGTAGAAACAAAAAGAAGAAAACATTTAAGTAAAGTATGTAGTCTAAAAGAAGTTTTATTATTAAATTTTTTCTTTTTTCAATGAATGTTTCAGCTACTGCAGTTTGAACCCAATCTAAAGGTAAACTCTACGCGAGGGCCTTATCTGTCAATCAGTAGGTGTACCAGTTTACCCCCAAAGATCTTATTAGGACACCTTTCTGAACATCTGAGCAGGAATAGTTTTACTTTCGTATTTCAGAACGATTCTCAGTCCTGAATCTTGATTAATAACTAGATCTAAAGACAGATTGTATTGTTTTCTAATGTCATTGTGAGAGTCGATTCGCAAGTAAGCATTTTTCTGGAATATGGGCCTTAGTACAACAAACGCATTTTTTATAGCCTATATCCGATAGCCTCCCCATATTTACGTAAAAGATTACAAAAATGGCAGAACCCACTTCAATCTAAAAGGTTTCCCGAAGGTGACACTTGCCCGCCAATAACTCCGCTCTAGTAGCCAAGTCGTATTCCCATCTGCACAATCTGAGATCATTTATCATACGGCCCCCGACTAAAAGGTTGTCTATAAGTAGAACGTGATGTAATACATTCTGGATCGGATATTACACCATAATGTACAGTGAAATTATATAATTTTTGGTATTCCTATGGTAGCAAAAAACATTTCAAATTCACTGATGGAAGCTCAAAATTATATACAACTCTAGTGAGTTGTAACATACATAGAGAAATGGTGATAGCAATAAGAGAATAGGGAAAAGAATGAATGGTAAAACAATCGGTAATCTCAATAAAAGGCATTCAGATTGCGAGTTCGATTCGCGCATCGAGAGTTGTGTACAAACTTGAATTCGTTAGTATCAGAATAAACGGGATATTTACCATGTTTCATTATTTTGAGTTTCCGATCTCGAAAGAGGGTAGATCGATATAATTACTCCTAGGAAAAACCTTTTTCTTTGTTCACCGCTACTACTCTAGTTCCTCCGGATCATGGTGCTTGCAACAGCGCCGAAATATCGGAAACTCAAAATAATGAAACATGGTAAATATCCCGTTTATTCTGATACTGATGTGAGTGACCATGATAGTTTAAATACCTATATTGAATTTATTATTTTAATTTTATGTATTTTGGTACACCTGGGAACAGAATCCGGATACTCATGAGAATAGTGCACAGCTTTTAACATGTTCGTGACATAAGTTCTGTCAAAATCTACCTTATCATTTTCAAAGGGGGATGACCACTTTCCATAGACACTTTGGCCATGTGGTGCCCACAGCAAAAAGTGTATGCAAATGGTAGTATACCATACCACCATTAAAATACAATTGTAATATTTTAAATAAAACTTCGAGTTTAGAAAATAAATCATATTTTTATTTCACAGAAAAACATGTATACAATCGATTTTAACAGCTGCTGAACATGATTTTAAAACTCAAACTACATACTCAACTACATATTGTTGTATTGATGGTACCAAATATGATATTTAAGTTCTCTTTATGACTATTTTTATGTTCCCATTTTCTATGCTATATTAATTATTCATAGATAATTAAAATACCATCTAAACATCCTGCAGGGGAGATATATTAACTTCATGCTGTGCCCACCCTAAATACCATATATCAGTCATGCACAGCATCCCACTGTTCGACGACCAACAATGCAGTTGCAATGATACTGTTGGATAGCAGTATGACCAGTCTCATTACCACTTACTAATATGTAAACAAAATATATTTTACTGCTTATATGCAATTCTTGCTCTAATTAATAAGCAGTTAGGACCAAAGCTTACACCTTCCATAATGCATCTTCAATTTGTTCAGCGCTGAATATTCTTATTGGAGTACCTTGCTCCAAGATTAAGTCCCAGTTGTTGGTACGTATATGACTGGCAAATCCTACAATTTGGTGGTATGTAATAATTATAGTTGCAAAACAAATCTACTCACAACGCAGTTGGAACAGAGAGCCGATTAGGTTCATGACAACTGGGTACAAAAAATTGATTTTGTATTATTGCTTCTCTTGAATAATTAGGTAGCAAAATACCATTAGTGGTAACACTATCTGCAGGTCTTTCTTGTAGAGGAATATGGGAATATTCTGATTGCACCAGCACACTTACTGAGATCGCTCAGTATAATCTGATGTTGCTTGGTCAGTCCTTCGCCAGCAATTGGGACTAAGGTGAGCCGTTGGTGGGAGCTATAACAATAAGCAAAGGTTAAGTTGTGGATTAATATGTTTTTGGCAAATTAGAATATAGTTGTAACATCAGTATGAAGTGTATGGGTGTATGAGGCCAGCCAGTCTAAGCCAGTAGGATTGATAGTTGAGACTCTGGTGTGGGCTTTCATCTTAAGGTTGGGTTATCGGAGGGCATTTGCAAACATAAAAACCATTTAATTTAAACCAAAAGGAGGTGAAAAACCACCATAAAAATTGTAATATAGTGCTACCTCAAGTGGACGGATTTGATGGGTTACAGCATCTCTTATCCGGTTAACGTGTGGAGTCTCAGACTGGAGAGAGTGCTGATCTGTCACAGCTGATGCATACATGCCCATGACCAATTATAGGTATATCATGACTGATTGGATGACGTATATGATTCCATGCGGCGGTCAACTGGCTGTCGCTTGATACCTGTATCTGAAAGAAAAAAGAAATATGTCATTAGTTACTTACCAATTGAGATCACATTTCTTTTAGACTGAGGCTCAAATACATTAAAACATGAATATAAACGCCTACCTGTTGCCGCTGTCGCTGTAAGAGATGTCGAACTTCTGCTATTTCCAAAACACGTCTACGAAGCCGGTTAATGCTTAAACCACAATTAATGCACCGTAAATGCTCTCTTGGCACTGTAGCTCCAGAAGATTGTGAAGAACTGGAGCCTGGTTTATTATTAGAGTATGCAGATGCGAGTTCACGTTCAAAGCAGATTATGTCGTGCCGAAATACTCCAAATTCGTGCCGGGATTATTGTCAGAAGAAGTAGGTAGCGGAGTCCATGTTAAAGCCGTATCGTCGTGGTCCATTTATGATGCTTATTCGTTAATAAAAGATTTCCAAAAGCCAAACGCTTAGCGTATTCAAAGGAAAGAGAATAATATTATAAATACGAAGTTTGAAAATCTTCTGACAGTTTATTTTCTGACTTACATGTCGATGTTGCAACATAAATGAAATAAAACATTTGGCAAATCGATATCACACACATAATTAATCGATTCATTAAAAATATTTTGCATTTTTATTGTGTACAACTTTGTGCAGTTAGGTATTTTTTTTTTTTCTTATTTTATTTATTGATTTTTTAATTGATAGTGCAAAATCCAAATCATTACGCAAAAAATGAATTGTTCACACCCAATGTTCTTTTCTAACTTTTTACTGCCTCACGGGATATTGCAACTGATAAAATAAAATAATCGACGTCATCTACTTTTCCCAGTTAATCAAATGATTAAAAATGGTACTCAATACTAAAATCATTTTCATTTTCCTATTTTGTTTATCGATTTATAATCAATAATGCTAAATAACAAATATATTATAATCGTAATCGATATGTACTTTATTTCCGATTTCAGAATCGGGTAACATTACGTCCATGCCATTACGCTTTGCAAAAAGTAAACAGGAAGTCATGACGGTACTTTACTATTTTAGAACATTGCTCCTAAGTTATACTGATATTTTTTTTTTTTTTTTTTTTTTTTTTTTTAATATAGGACACGCCAACTTGACCTCACCTCGCCTGATGGTAAGCTAAAGGCAAAGTCTCAGGAAAGAGGGTCACCATTACAGACACTAAGTGCTACAATGGTGGCACTCAGCTTGGCGGCCTCATCAGATGCTTTTTCACGCCCCGCTTAAAGGCCCCGGGACTGTAGGAAGAAGGAAACACGTGTGCTGGTAATGAATTCCAGGTCTTGGTGGTGCGGCAAAGAAAAGAGTCTCCGAACCGCTTGGTTCTTGCTCGTATATTCTGCACAGTGTGAGGGTGACATCTAAGGCCTGCACGTGTTGTCCTATGTAGGAAAGGAGATGGTGGGATTAGTTGGAAGAGCTCGTCAGAACACTCACCGTGGTAGAGACGGTAAAATACAGCCAAGGAAGCAATATCTCTACGCATCTGCAAAGGCTCGAGGGTGTTCGTGACCTCAGGGTTCCCAATAATTCGGACCGCGCGTCGCTGCAACCTGTCGAGAGCATCTAGTAGGTATTTCGCGGAGCCATCCCAGAGATGCGAGCAGTATTCCACGCAGGAGCGAATTTGTGTCTTATAGAGAAGACACCGCTGCTCCGGCGTGAAAAAACGTCTCACTTTGTTTAAGAGTCCGAGTTTCCGCGAGGCTGTTTTGATGATGCTCTCGATGTAATTTCTGTTATTCAGTTTGCAGCGAATATCCATGCCTAGGATATAGAGATTGTCCTGCAGTGGAAGTGGCGTGCTCTGAAGAGTGGGAAGGGGAAGGAAAGAAGATACCTTTGCTGTGAACGCACAAGCCTGCGTCTTCTTGGCATTGAACTCGACCATGTTCTCGGAGCCCCATTGAGAAATGTGATTCAAGATCCGGTCCAGTTCAGTGACAAGAAGCTGTCTTTTTTCCACGATATCAGACTGTTTGGCCGCAGGTTGTCCGTGATAACTCCCGTGTAAGGTGCTATCGTCTGCATAGCAATGTATGCTGCCGGTGGACAGCATGTCGTTGATATGCAGAAGAAAGAGAGTGGGAGATAATACAGACCCCTGCGGTACGCCAGCATTTATTTGCAAGAACTCCGAAGCCCGTCCATCACAGAGGACGCGGATACGGCGCTCCTGCAGGAAACTAGCAATCCAGTTGCACAGTCTAGGAGGCAGACCAAAGGCTGGTAGCTTGGAGAGAAGCGATTTGTGCCAGACTCTATCGAAAGCTTTGGCGATATCAAGACTAATTGCCAGTGACTCGCCGTGCTTGTCCATAGCCTCACCCCAAAGATGGGTAACGTATGCTAGAAGATCACCCGTTGACCGTTTCGGCCTGAAGCCATATTGCCGGTCATTAATCAAGGAGTGATCCTCTAGGTGACGCATGAGCTGTTTGTTAATGATGTGCTCGAAGACCTTGCACAGCACTGAGGTGACGGCTATGGGTCGATAGTTGGCTGGCTCTGAGCGATCCCCCTATATATATATATTGATACGTAATTAAAAATAACGGCGGTTTTTTTGCTATATAGCATATTTTTGGGCACTCCGTAATTTAGTATGGCCATAATTGGACATCCCCCTTTCAAATACTGTACAAATTCGACTTCGATTAATTTTAAAAATAGGTCAAATATGTAAATTAAGGTACAGAGTGCTGGCCGAAAATAAAAAAGATATTTACTTCTTATTCATTTTCAAATATGGAATGAACGAAGATGAAGACTACTCGTAAACGTCCTGATTGTATTGGTGTAAGTAGTTGTTTGATTTTATAAAGCTTCAAGGTATTGCAGATCTGAGTATTTTGTGTAAATTTCAACTTAATAACTCAATTAATTCCTGAGAAAATCTCTTGACAGACAAGGGTTCCGTTATTGTCCCTCTTAAGGTACGGAAACATAAAATCTACAAAAAATATCGAATGATGTTGCCAAAGTCAACTATAAAAGGTAGTAGAGCAAAGATACCTCAATACCTATTTCGTTTCAATAACCTCTTTCATCTCGAAGGTTGGCTATTAACTACCTGTCACCTATCACCAGCAGACAGCTGTAATATTGGTCCATCGAAGGCAATTCCGGTCCACTCCTGAAAGTTCCACAACCACGAGGAGTCATAGGGGAATCTCGTGAAGTGTGTAGAGAAAAAAAAGCGTGAACAATGTGTCCATAGTATAACGTATTTCAAAATGGCGCTACTCTATAATACATTCTTGTGGCACATTTCTAGGCCTAGAATCCACCTAAACCTGCTACGACTCAAAAGATTTATCACAAAAGAGATAAAGTGGGCACATTAGTCGTGCTGACCATTACCTCATAGCTGTAATAAACAAAGGACAGAACATATCATGGACGTTATGTAATGGTCAGATTTTTCACATAAATACGGGATAATACAAATATTTTTTAGGGTCCCGTGACTGAAGGCTACTTTGAGGAAATTACTACACTACGTGGGTAATAAATGTCTGGTCACACCACCTCCACCGAGCCCCGGAAGGAGAAAAAAAACAAGAAAAGCACTGGTTGCACGTAATACATAAAGAGGTAGAGTTAAAGGTCTCACAACTGTTTGCGATGCCAAAGACTGTGTTAATTAAGAAAGTAATAGCTGGAAACCGGACCTCACGTTTACTTTTTTTACGATTTTACATACATACGCCTTTATCCCCGGAGGGTTTTTTTGATTGAATTCAATCCCATGTAATAAGGGATGAGCCAATTGCCGGGCACTATTCTAGCCATGCATCTTAATTTGAGTCTAAGGTGTATCTATCTGTTTGATGTTAAACAGCCCCTTTACCGTTATGATTTTATTTTTAACCTTTATCTTTAACATACTATCAGACTAAACGTGCATCTATATTACTTAAGAAAAAACGCACTTTACATAAAAAAGAAGATTAAAATAAAAATCATGTTTGTACACCGCTTCTGTTTCTTTAGCAAAAGTATTTGAAAATAATACTGTACGGAATCCTTCGTGTACGATTCTAACTAGCACTTGAGCTGTTTTTATATTCAGGAAATACACAAAGAAATTCTTTGATGTTCCGTTGCTAGGTGACACAGGCAGAATAGGAAAGAGATCAGAAAAAAAATAACAATAAAATAAGTTTGAGACTCCTTATAAACACAATTGTGTGTGTCAAAGGAGAATTATTTTTTAAGAAAAATATATTTACGATATATTACATAACCGTGAGATTGAGAAGATAGGACATACGAGTAGTACACACATCGCCAGGTGATACTGTATAACTGCTTTGATCAACTGTACTGTGAAACTGACGAGTCTAATACAATATTTTATCCGGTTTTTTTACTATAATTTTATTTTTCCGGTAGTAAACATGTTGCGTGTAGTTCTTTTCACAAAGAACATCACACAATATGATAATTAATATTGATTGGTTATGATAAAACTAATCTATAGCACATTGAAAATAAAAATCTTAATGTCTTATACTTTCTTATAAGCCATGTTATCAATAAGGTTTTATGATTTTGATATAAATTTTACTTTAATTTTATTACTCCTATTCTATATTCAAAGGGGTGATATCAATAATCAACTAAATATCGTCGTATGGCTCCATAAATAACATAAATGAATTCATATACCAGAATCCTTTCAGTTTCCACACACAATATAATCGCCTATTAACCCATATCACCCACGCTAAAGATATCATTATTAACCGTATTTAAAACTTCATGAAAATGAACTTAATTTGAATTTGACAGCAGACACGATAGAATTTGAAATTCATATTTTCACGAAAGAAATTTTATCTAGTTCATTGAAATAGAACCGTTTTAGGCTATAAAACTGGAGTGCGAGAAGTAAACCGATAGCAAGAGAGGCATAAAATTTAAAATGTGACTTTTTGCTCAAGATTCCTGATGCGTCATTACTTGTTAACTTCATTGCTGAGTCGGATTGATACGTATGGTCTACAAATTAACATCAATCTCCAAAACTTAGGCGCATGATGAAATGCGTCTAAGTTTGATATAAAGTAATTAAGTAAACGATTAACTCTTTGAAATGAGTTAACACAAACTTATCTTAAGTTCTAACTGTATATTGTCACTTTTTTTTAATACCGCTTAGATGGCAGACCAGCACACGGCCCATTTGATGGAATGTGGGTACCGTGGACTGTGGACGTGTGTAACACTAGAGGAGTCACGCACAGAAAGTTTCTTTGTGCTTACAGGGTCGGCAGCATGACCTTTAAGCACAAAGAGTTTCGGTGCCGTCAGTGTACAAGACAAAGCGGGACAAGGCATTGACAGATTCTGACAGCACAAGCTCTCCAGTAAGCTCTGGCTACCCTACCTACCGCTGGGAATACAACACGAAGTTGTTATGGCCGCGGTATTCTGTAGGGCGGAGGTATTTCCCCAGTCGGACTGCTTAATTGGACGGAAATACCGTCGTGTACTACCTCCTACTTTTGTAGCCGTCCTCTCAACAGTATGCATACTGGATACCTTATTTAATAAAGATGTATTGTATGAACAAACTTACTGCAAAAATAATTTAGTAACAGTAAAGCTTACCAAATTGAAGTGAAGTTGAACAGACATAAACGAGAAAGTAGACTAAAGCCATCTATGTTAATCAATTTTCCGCTGCCGCTGCAATTTGCCGATGTTAGTCCTTAACAATGATTATATCTAAGACTATGTGATATAATGGCAACACTAAACAACAATACACGTATTATAGAAGCGTCGGTCACTCAGTGATTAAGGATCTCACAATCGAAAGGTCCCAGGTTAAAATTCCGACGTTAACCCTAGGAGTCCTAGCACAAAAAAATTAGCTTAGCTGGAGGGTTTCGAGGGAATATTAGTAGATAAGTTCTTTTAATCAAATTTAAAAAAAAAGAGTTTACTGTCAACAACCATTGAAGCTTATAAGGATCTGGGCAGAGCTCTTTAGCATGCGTTTACAGAGAGATGAAAATAAATTAAGAGAGTACGGATTCAAATTCGATGAAATTGAATATAGGGCATGAATTAGTATAATAGGCGGCCTTGTCGCTAATAGCATTGTGTCACAGACAACCTTCGGATGGACTGCGACGGCAATAAACTTTATATGTATAATCTGTTTTCGTGAGGAATGGTCCAGGAGATGTTATAATTAATTGAAAGGAAACGCAATAAATTCCATAGATCGAGTATCTAGACTTAAGACAAGCTATCAAGTATCTAGACAAATACACCATGTATATATGTAAATATCTTACTATTATTACAATTAAATGCAACAGTCAGGAAATATAGATGAATAAATTACTTATTCAATTGATACAATAAAAAAAACAAAATATAAACGCTATCTTGGTTGAATGGGGTTGCACAGAAGTTGTCATAGAGAAACTGATGTGTTCATACATGTGCATAATTAGTTAATCAGAAATTGAACTCGTGATTCAAATTCCAACCAAAACAAATCCTCAAAATCGACTTACGACCACACACGAGCAATTTATCTTCTAGTTCATTTTGAGTATAAATAATAATAAAAGATTCCAACTACTTAAGAAAGTTCCTTCTTTTTGAAATCGGTTTAAAAAAAATTTGAAAGTAGCAGACCGATTAGTACAATAATGGTGGCAATAAACAAGACAGATGGACAAGTTCAGACAACTGTCACTTAAGACATTTATTAGTGCTTAGCACGGCAAGGTCTTAAAGTCGTCTCCCATCGTAGGTACCATTTGCATTTTAGTGCCAAAACTACTGAAGCACGAACTAAAGATAGTGGCATTATTATTAAATAACTACATACATATATATAATCACGCATTTATCCCTGCAAGGTTAGGTACAGATGAATTAACACCCACATTTCACTAATAATTGTATTTGGTCCCACGTTATAAGGGGTGAGCCTATTGCCGTATTCCAGACACTATAGTTGACTCGATATACGCATCTGAGGCTGAGGCTGGGCTGCATATATTTGTCTGATGTTAAACAGCCCTATCCATTAGTCGCCTTGTACGACACCGCATGGAAAAACATGGTTTGGCTAAAATTCCACCCTGCCGGTAACCACGCAGCTATCTTTTATTTAACAACATATCTATTATAAAGATTACTATTATATTGTGTAAAGGTAAAAGTAATTTCATAAGGAAGGTATTAGTTATGGAAGTGGACGATAAGGGGAGAGGAAGGTCTAAAAGAAGGGGGATAGACTGCGCGAAAGATGGCATATGGTTATGGTATGGTAAATATTGATATTTTGTAGTTATATAATCTGATCTCATTGTGACTCAGAGAAATTTTAAAAAATTATCTTCCGTTTTCATTTTAATTAAACTTAATATAGCAAAGCGGATGTCAAATTTGA
Source organism: Eilema griseolum (assembly GCA_963662185.1). Lineage (NCBI taxonomy): Eukaryota > Metazoa > Arthropoda > Insecta > Lepidoptera > Erebidae > Eilema > Eilema griseolum. Next base: position 1,057,258 of record OY759242.1, read on the forward strand.
CCTGCAAAACGACTGCGATAAAAATCAATATATTTTTTTAGATGCTATGTAAACATATATGGCTTTGAAGATATGGGTGGCAGTGGCATAAAAGAAAGTCAGAGCTTAACTTCCCTTGTGAGTTATAATTTTTTTTTCAATTTGAACACTTTAATCTGTCTGAAACTTTTTTGTCCAAAAGAATTTGAATTATAAATTTTGCTTCGTTGTTGTACATCTCCCTTTTGTTAATTGACCGCGGACCCACAAGTTGTTGCCAGTTTCAATTAAAGGATCAATGGACAGAATACGACTCGATTTAAATTAACAATCCCTGATTCTCAAATAAGATATTTAAGATACTGTTCGGCGGTTCAAGTGCTAGACTTATTCCTTACGTATTAGAGCATTTATTATTAAGGAACTTTTATCTACAGCTTCATCTTTATCTTCAGCTAGCGTTAATATACGACTTTCTAAATTTTCTATCACTCTGATTAATTTATCTTTTCGGGTGAAAGATATTTTTTATTTAATTCCATAAGATATAGAAAAAATTCTTCGCCGTAAGACGGATTCGCGAAGGTTCTGTGGCTTAGTGGTCAAACCGTTCCTGTAAGGGAAAGATCGCGGGTTCAAATCCCGCCTGAACCGATAAAAAAAATTCTATATCTTAATCGATTTGAAGATATTTTTCATACAAGATGTCAGGAGCATATAATGATGGAGGTAGGACACGACGTTCAATTGAGCAGTCCGACTGGGGAAGTATCTTCTTGAGAAAGAATAGCAAAAGCAAATAACAAGTGTCTTCGCGTTTCTAGTCAACCTTACTTAACTTGTAGCACATCTACTGATCTGGGACTGGCTTTCTTCTTGATGTCGGGAGGTCAAACGACTGTCACCCCCGAAGAAGTCAAGATAAACTCTATTCGTGAGAGGCCGGCGCCTCCTTCTGCGAGCAAGTAATGTTCGTGAAGGAGGAAACGGGGCGGGAGCGGCAGCGGGAGCGACGAAGGATCGCAAGCCTAGCTGCCCGCGTACGAAGGCAACTCGGGCGTCAGAGGTCGATGAACGACCTCCACCCCCCATGAGCGCAAGCCTGGGGGTGACTGGTGGAGCCGCCTGTCAGCCTGTAAGAAGCTGGCCGCGGTGATGGCGCGCCTCGCGCGCCTCCCCGTTTCCGGGGACGATTTGTCTCTGTTGACGGACGGACTCTGTAGTCCCCACACCCGAGAAGAGGGCCAGATCGTGAGAGATGGCCCTGCGTCGGCCAGGGTGCGAGGGATATGCCTGTCAACCTCACCTTCGGCAACCAAAACGACCCACAGGCGGCGTGCGTTTTAGTCGGTTCGAGTCCTACATAACCTCTTCCTTCGGCTCCGGTGGGGAGGTATCCGTGGGGATTTTGCGCACGTAAAAAAGAAAAATAAACTCTATTATTATAAAATCATTAATCATATTATATTGAAACCTAATGACATTTACATTTGCATGCAGACTTTGTAGACACTTATTTGAATATATATTTTTAGGTACCCATACTACTTGCAGTGACAATAGCTTTTTTAGTCTTTTTTAGTCTTCGACGACTGCACGTGATATCCACAAGCATTATGTACTCTCTCTACAGCGTGAGGTGCACTTTAAAAGACCTTGATACTTAATATCGAAGTTCACTATCGAGTACTTGTTCGACCGAAAACATTCTTTATTGACAAACCCTTTTTCTATTGTATGTTTGTTTACACTTCAGAGTCTTTAAGTTTATACAATAATGTTAACGGGAATCAACGCGATCATGATGATACATATATACCTTTGGTTTGCCTGAAGTTTCGACCAGGTTACACCAACCGTGGTCACAGACTGAACAGGCTCAGCGGTGCACGCCCGCCACCGTTTTCGAGTTCCTGATGTGGAAGATTCTTCATCAACCCGCATTTTCTTGTTTTTTTTTTTTCGCCGTGTACCGTCACATACCACGCTCACAGTGTCCCTATTCTGTAAACAATCTGTACGGTGTTTATCCAACTGCACAGCGAGGTTGCATATTTTTTAACACTGGATTCCATGTTGCCAATCATTTAAACCCATCTTCCCCATTCTTCCAGATTCCCGAGTAAGTTTCTCTGTACTTAGACCGTACTATGAAGTCTTAAAACAGGTTAATAATTGACCAGTTGTCATAATACTAGCTGCAAATTTAAATTTGTAATCCTATATCTTCTTTATCCTAGCGTTAATCCTAGTCGCCATCTTACACCTTGAAGTCTGGGGTCAGCTTTTTCCTTTCCCATGAAGTGTGTGAACTTTGATATTCTCCATGAAGCAAGTACAACCTGGCCTTCACAACCAAATGAAGCATTGTAGTCAAACTTTTTTGGACTCCAATTACCCGTAACGACTGTCATAAAAGTTCGCATGGCAACCGCGGCCGACGGCTTAAGGCACGATCAGACCAATGCAAATACCCATATTCATACATACAAATATTTGCACTGAACGGGGAACAAACCCGCGCCTCGTGTGAAGTGGCCGCGTTTACTATCGTCACGCTACATAGGCTATCCTATATTATCATAATCATAATCATAATATTTATTCTGTGGATCATAGGTCTAATGCTATATATTTATTTGAAGTTACAAAGTTGTTTGTGCAATTGGCAGTATGACAGCGTTCAATTATTGACCTGATTTATGAGTGAAGGTAAGGGCTTTGATCTGTAGTTGTAATCAAGTGGCAGGTAAAAGTTAGGACTTGCGGTTTTTTCTGATATATTATTTGGAAGTTTTACCGCCCCACATTCGGGTACTATATTTTTATTGGGAACCTAATAAAAGTGACTTCTGAATTCGTATATTGAATAAGAAATAAATGGATATGAATGAGTTATTATCTGTGTCAGTAGAATTTATATAGAAACGAGGATATTATTAATCTAACTCGCAATACACGAGAAATAAGTAGCTTTCGAGGAAACAGGACAGTCATAGCAGGTAAAAAGTGGCCTCGTTTTTGGTACTTGGTATATTAGCAAAGACAAAGTTACTTTTTTGTTCTATGTTGTTTTCAGATCTTTGATTCTCGTTCTCTTTCCTGAGCAGTCTACAAATATCAAATAATATTCAAACTTGCACAAACCACTTATGTATTTTATTTAACTAGGTATGTATTTCAAAGTAAAAAGATGTTTTTTTTTATCTAGGACTTATTAATTTGACTTCAATTCGCCTGATGGTAAGCTAAAGGCAAAGTCTCAGGTAAGAAGGTCACAATTACAGACATTAAGCTTCACGGCCCTCTTAAAGGACTCGGGACTGTAGGAAGAAGGAAATATGAGCTGGTATGAGTAATGAATTTGAGGTCTTGGTGGTGCGGCAAAGGAAAGAGTCTCCAAAAGTAAAAGTGTCTACTAGTTTTCAGCTACAATTAAGACCCGCTGTACCTATCTACATCAACTTGTATTTATGAATACATAATTATCTATGGTTTATGGTTTATTTAAAATAAATTTGTACAATATTTAAATAATAATACTTAAATGAAATTTAAAACTAAATACTAGATATTATTAGGTACTAAAATATACTAAAATAAATAAATAAAATCTACCAAACCCTTGTCGCAAGTCTCGGGACCTGCTTGAAGTGTTTCTCTTTACCATAAAATGGACCCCCTGCACTCACATAATAAATCAGTGGAAAGCTAAGAATTTTGTCTCATACCATATTCAAGACAGCCTCTGTGGCGTGGCGGTAGTGAACATCTTCTACTCAGGAGGCGCGGGTTCGATCCCCACTCAGTGCAAATATTTGTATGCATGAATATGGGTATTTACATTGGTGTGATCTTGCCTAGTAGAGCATGTTAAACCGTTGTTGCTTGTTGCCATACAAAAATCTATGGCAATCGTTATGGGCAGTTGGAGCACTGAAAAGTCTGACTAGTCTTTTTTAACTTGCGGAAATCTACACGGATACCCCCCGCTGTGGCCAGCGGGTGGTTATGTCGGGCTCGAACCGACTAAAACCGCACGGCCATGTTGGGCCATCTGTGGTAACCTCTGGCATATCCCTAGCGCACCCGCACTGACCCAGGGCTATAGGCTTCCCCAGAAAAAGGCGGAGAGGCACTAATGAAATCATTTAATAACCTCCGATACCAGAGTCACCTACGCGCATTGCGGGCTATCCGGAACGGTAGGGACCTAAGTCTCCTCCGGCCCCGTTCCCCCGCCTCCTTCTCGAGCATTATTTGCTCACAGAAGGAGTCGGCGGCAGCCCACGCACCAGCGCTCTGCACCATCACTGTGAGGAACGTGCTGAGTGAGAGAATTCCAGTCTGAGGAGTCTAACTAGAGAACTTCGATATCACCAATTGGTTGTGGAGGTAAGATGGCAGCCGTTTCAAAAAGAATACCGCAACTGAGTTAGGCAACGGCTCAGAGAATGATGACTATGTTAAAAAAATAATTAAGAAGAACACCTCATATGAACTCGATAAAACGAATGAACTACCGAAGTAATGACCCTTAACTCTCATCTTTATGCAGTCTACATTAAAGTGAGAATGCAATAAGACAGACTGTAGATAACTTTCTTCATCAGAAGCATCAGACAACAGTATACGTCGCAAACATTCTTTCGTGCAATATCAACAGTTACATCTAAATACAAAAGCAATTGAGACTGTTTTGACACATTCAAATGTACCCTTTCAAATTTCAATTCTTAGATAAGAATCTTTCGACAGTGCAGATGCGTCCAAGCAATTCTTGCTATTTCATCTTTAGAAGGAACATCTCTGTCATATTTTTCAAAAAGAAAATCTTTATTTTCAACTAGCGTTTACTACTTAAGCTTTTTTATCCCGAGATTTAAAATCAGATTTATATCTCCGACAATGGAGTACATACAAAATAATAAATACAAAATAAAAGTTTTGTTATCTAAGCACTTCAAAAATTACTTTATTCGCACAAGTTAAAGTTCAATTTTGGATGAAATATATTTTGCACCTTTCCCTGTTCATTCGCATCCCTCGCTCGTCGCAATTAACGTGCTAAGTATCTTACTTAACTCAACGGAACTGAAGTTTGTACAAGCGCTGACAGGAGTGAAAGAAAAACTTAAGCGAATCTTTAGTTGCGATAGTCGAAAGACCATCAAGGTGATCGACCTCTGAAACTTTTATGTTCCATAAAATAACCCATAACTATAAAATGATTTAACTTGTACCACCTGCAGTTTTGGCTGTAACAAACAGTTTATTTATACTTTTTGTTTTCAAGCAAACCTTCTCAACCGTTTCTACTGCATATTCTTTTATAAATGCTTAGTCAACCACAAAACAATGATGAAAAGCGAGACTAACAAAGTAGATAATTTTTATTTCACAGGGGAGAATTTCATATAAATATTCCGTGTAAATTTTAGTAACTCTGTGGATTGTTTGTTGATGTTTACGAAACAGTTCAAACTAGAACAGTGGAGATGAAGTCCTGATTAGTCAAAAGTACGATGTTGACGAATATGTGGTTTTATTGCGGTTGTGACATAATTTATAAACAGCAAAGTTACATGTGTATATGTATTCTCTATTTATACTCAGAGGATGGCTAACAGACTGTAAATAGTACAATCAGCCCACCGTAGTCCACGCTGGACATAGGCTTCTCCAATTGTGCGCCATTTTGTCATTAAATGGTACAAACTATATCATTTCTTTGTACTAAATCTCCTAATATTACTATATGTGCAAAGAAAAAGAAGCCATTTCCGAACTAATAAATGGAGAAGAGAAATGATTTCAAACCTCGTAGACTAAGTGCTTGCTTTATCGTTTTATCAAACTCAATATGTTAGAAACCATATTGCGTATACTACTAAATTTTCCAAAGTATCTCAGTTTTATCATTTCCATGCAATTTTTTCACGTTATAAATCGTGATTCAACAGTCAGCATAATTTAGACCATGCTTTCGCATATAAGTACAGTGCAGTGAGGTCGTTGACCGCATCCCGCTCGATACCGACGCAGTCTAGTGTTGCGTTGCATGCACACACACACACACCCACAAGATTTATGACATCTTTAAGCACACATTGGTGTGTCTAACCCTTTCGGTGCGATGGTTTATTGGAAGTTGATCAAAGTGTAACATTTATGTCATAATAATAAACGGCCTGATGTAAATTTTAATGATAGCAACACGAGGGATGAAGTTTCTGTCATACCTGACTATGGGTACTTTTCCCAGTCACAACGTGTGAAGATGAATTCCCCGCCTGTGGCGAGAGAAAGACTACTATGTATAAACTGGTCATTTCCAAATTAAAAACATATTTTGTGATTTTATTTTCATATCAAGTATTTGTGATTTCAAGACTTATACAATAAAGTTGTGAAGATGAAATTTAATTGAAAATTTCTTCGGAACATAATTAGTTTTTCACTCAGCTTTTTTTCTGTCGCTACTCAGCTGTCGTCATAATTTTTATAAGATTAAGATTTCTTAGATTTTTTTAGGTTATAACCTAATAGGATAAAAGTAGCTCTGAATTTTAAAGCTATAATAAACCTTCAAACTGACATCCGTCTCAAAGAATGAATTTCTATGAGACGGCTAATACTAAGTAGCTCTGAAAAAATTAACACTTTATTATTTATGTTTTAGCGTTATTTTTAATAACCCCCCTCGTGGGAAAAAGATATTTAATATTAATTTAGTCTTATAATATTGCAAACTACATAGGTATTGCCTAAAATATCGGGAATCATCCAGGTAAACCGTGAAACAATTAGATCAATTAAACAGATAAATATCTCCATAAAGATAGGAAAATGTGGAACGACTCAGACGGGACTTGAACCCGTCCTTTACAGGGGAAATGCTCAGGCCACTGAGCTACTGACTCACTCCTTGAGTGCTCGAAATTCTCCATAAAAACCATCTTGGGGTGATTTGAATAGTAAGCATACTAATTACTTTAAAATTTTATTAAAAAGATAGATGTCTCTTTCATTGAGTACCATGAACGAAAATACCTTAACATAAATTTACTGTTTAAAATCAAATGAATAAATGCAACAAAAAATGGCTACTATGATTTTCTATCCTCAGACGTCTTCTAATATATACAGGGAGCGTTCCAACACTTGAGATATGCTTCATGATTAGTTCAAGTTTAGTTTGTCGCTCTTGTCGGGAAGATTGAATTCCAGTTGACTTGCTTTATGTTTACCGTTGGGGTGTCAGTGCGAGCGGAAAGAGGAGCAAACCGCGGCATTCATAGTATAATATTTGATATAGATTTCTGAATAATAAAAAATCGTTAAACTCACAGAAATAATTCACTCTTACAGTCATTCATAAGTAATTTGTAGAACTACTTAAGTAATTATAATGCTCATCTGCCACCCAAGTGGAATTGAAAGAAAATGTTAATTCAAGGTGTTAATTAAGCCGCGAGGGATATGCCAGCTACGAGGGATATACCAGATTCGCGAGAAATATGCTAGAGGCTACCTCACCCTCGGCAACAGATGGCCCAAGAAGGTGGACCTGCGGTTTTAGTAGGATCGAGGGGAATCCGAGCGGAATTCCGCACGTTAAAAAAAGTGTTAATTAAACAAACTTTTGACTCTCAAATCAATTTGTAAAGGAGAAAATGTCATTAAAATGATTATTTCTATATGAAGCATTATATTCTAGCTAGTTACATTTAATAGAATACCTTCAGTAAATAGCGGTACGTGAGATATCTTCAAGAATCGCTGTCAACTGAGAACAAACCTTAACACAGTATCAAAGTTTTTGTTTAAATCTTATTAGCAGGACATGTCTCTACTATTGTGTACTGAAATTGAAAAAGTTAATCCTCATCTACACTAGAAGTCTTAAAGACTTCAAGTTTCAACATTTGTTTGAGATTTTTGAAAGCAGCGTATCAACAAAATCCTGTCTTTACAGATATAAAGACAGGACTTTGTTGATTGCTATCTTCATCAACATTAGAAAAATAATTCAACCCATAGTCAAAACATCGGTACACATTCATATCAAACGAATAAAAGACTTATTAGTAATCAAATATACATTAAGCCCTTTTGAATACAAATAGTTAGAAGTAATTAGAATTCACGAAACGACTTTAGTTTGCGACTGTACGTACTCACTTTGGCGACTAAGCACCGGGACCGCGTATGATAAGCGGTTGGCGGAGCTCACAAACACTCGTTATGTCTCAGGTGTCATTCACACGTAGCCGATACTACCTCTTCATAGGCACTCTGGCACTTCCAAAGCTCTTCAATTCAGGAGAAACCACTACGTGAATTTTTCTTTAAACTGTTAATTCTAAGATATAAATGGTACTTTAATAATAAGTATCTTTTGTTTAAAGTTATATGTGTGTGGTACACAATTTACTTTATCTACAGTATAAGAATATTTTTTTATTAGTACTGTTGCTCGGAGCTCCTACCCGCGTGAAATGCAAATTCTGTTTTCATGATCGACCGAAACCCATTCTGAGACTCTGTGACAAATTTCATCCGTGTATAATCAACCATTCTGACGTGATTGAGTAAAAAACATACATCTACCAATACATTCCACCTTTTAAAGTGCCTTTAGGCTTCTGACAGTCTTTCATGTTTATTAAAATACGTAATTTCATTTAATGTAAATATTCCCTTTCATTTAATGTTCATAACATTCTCAAAACTAGTTGACCGAAGCGATTTTGATAACAATTCACAGTCACAATTTTATCACCGGACTGTGAAATGTAAAGACTTGAATAGTATTGTGTTTAGATGGTTTATTTATCACTTATCAGATATTTGACAATTACAGTGAGAAATACATTTTTCACTGTAATTGTCATAGAGTAATGTCAGAGAAAAAAATGTACTAAAGCTGTAGACAGGATATTCCAGAAAGTGCTTTGTTGAGCAGCTTACTTTTGCTGATATCAAACTTCTTGGCGTCAGAAGAGAGTTCACCTCACCTGTGTTTTATCGCTTGAATATAATCGGTTGTGTTCTCAGACATTCTGTGCACTGACAGTTTTTATCATATATAATATCAGTCCTGCATCTGCTTCTATCCATACACACTTCACGAGCTTTCTCCATTGTTATTAAACCTTTCATACAAGCCCACGATTCTTGGGCTTCTGAGCTGCCCTTTTTTGAATACCTCATTAATTTGGCCTATGTTGTACGTCTTCGACCCCAGCTGGCCTGCCCGCCAGCTGGGGTCGAAGACGTACAACCACCGAATGGCGCATTAAATATGTAATGCAAGTGGCATTACATATTTAATGCGCCATTCGCTCAATGATCATTAATTTATATTTTATGTTTGATATAGGTCACGCTTGACTTCATTGTATTATTAAAAGTAAGAAATTAGATGTAACTAAGTACGCTTAAGATCAGGATTAGGATTTTGTGCCACAGTCCATGGCACCCAACAATTACTATTGATTTGATTTGATTTGATTTGATTTAATACACACATATAATCACGCATTTATCCCGGAGGGGTTTAGGCAGAGGTGAATTAACACCCATATTTCACCAATCATTGAATTCGGTCCGACGTAATAGGGGGTGAGCCTATTGCCGTCTTCCGGGCACTATAGTTGACTCAAGCCACGCATTTGAGGGTGAGTCTAGGCGGTATATATCTGTCTAAAGTTAAACAGCCCTATTCCTTAGTCGCCTTGTACGACACCGCATGGAACCACGCGGCTTACCTTAAACATAATATATTAATTAAGTAGACAGGTACGAAATAATCAAAATGTACGTAGATCCTACAGAACATTCCAATCTGTTTAAGCAATTTTACCTACTCACTGTACATGTTTGTTCTTTGATCGTGTAAGCCAAATATTTCTGAATATTTGGTCTTATTTTTACTATGTTCTTCACATTACTTTCATAAATCTTAAGAGCTTAGGCGGCATACGAACAAAGCCTCCGCTGCCCGATTTTTCTTCTCGACTGAGATTTGCAGAAACCTTCGTTGTTGGATGGTCAGTGTTTCATCGAGAGTATTTATATTTCTTATGTTCTACTGATTTTTTATTGTGTTGTTATTTTATATATAACCGCGGTAGCTTAGTGGTATGGGCAATGGACTGCTGAGACGAGGTCTCGGGTTCGATCCCAGGTTTTACCATGGCACACACCAATGACTTTTCGATGCTTTTCGAAGTTAAGTGTGTATTTATCGCAGGTTTCTAAGTGCCCGGTTAATGGCAATAGGCTCGCCACCTATTACATTGGGACCTACACATAAACTGGCGAAATGTGGGTGCTAGTACCCCTGCCTACCCCTTCGGGGATATTGGCGTGAGTTTATGATATGTTATTTTATTAGCTTCTCGTAGCTGAAAAATGGTTTGTACCAAACGTGTGTTGATTCTGCGATTCTTATATTTTTTAGCGTTAATCCAAGTCGCATCCGAAGTGTTCACCTCGGAGCCTGGGGTCCGGTTTACCAGTGTAACTGCGGATTTGGCTAAACTTCGATATTTTCCGTGGAGTGACTGCCATATCACCTTATACATATGAAAGCATTGTAGCTAAACCAGTTGTTGGACTTTTTAGGGCTCCATCTACCCGTAGCGATTGCCATAAATGTTCGTGTGGCAATCGGAACCGACAGCTTAAAATGCTCTCTGGGGCACGGACAGACCAGTGCAAATAACAGCCACGCCACGACGGCTGTAGATGTTTTTATTCTATGATATTTACCAAGATCATTTAACCTTACCTGTTGTTCATTTTTAATGTGTTTTTCAATTATTAATTTGTAACATCCCTAAGTCTAAGTTGTGAACTATTGCAAAAATTACTGCTCTGACGGCACAGAAACCCTCTGTTCTTAAAGGGTCGGCAGCACGGATGTGACTCCCTCGTGTAGTACATATCCATAGGCCACGGTAATCACTTTCTAATAGGTAGATGGGTCGCGTCTGCCACCTCAGCCGTATAAAAAAAGAGTGCGGTAGAGATATAAGTTAAACGCTTGCGCTGCCACATGCGGGCACGTTGGTCAAATCGTGTGGTTTTATTTACACGATATTGTGCAAATTACATGAATGAAATGAGTTCAATAGTATTTGCACGATACAAGCGCCCGCATGCGTGCACATGCAGGACACACTGCAGGCTCCGAGTTGGAATACTTGGTTCTTTACAAATCCTTTTTACAATTCTAATCTTGTCTATCCAGTGAGGACGAAGACCACTTACCCTCAAATAGGTCATTCACTTCCCCACCTTAACAGTGTGCAAAACTTGTATAACCTGTAATCGCTACCAATAGTGTAAAGTTAGCATGGTGACCGCGATATGGGTATCGCGGTCACCATGCTGACTAGGGTGCTTCGTCCCCAATAAAAAACGCAAATCATCCCTCAAATGGAGGTACGGTGGGACAGTTGATTTGTAGGCTAGTAGGAGTATTGACACACTGTCGTGAGGTCAGGCCATGTATGAAGTCTAAGCGGCCTAATAACTTTTATGAGCATTTAATATTACTTCAAAATTTGAAAGAGTTGTACTTTTCTTTGTATTAAAGAACATGAAAAAAAGAGTGTTGTGTTTCTCTACAACCGCTCTAATTTATGAAGTGCTTATCGTAAACAGATTCGTTTCAATTGGTATAAAATGAATTAACGTTATTATGTTTTAAATTAGGTGAATATCGATCGGTAAGCTAATCATTATTCCAACTTTAGATTTGGCAAGTGGTTTTTATAGAAATCCCATCTAGAGCCTCGTTAGTGAATCAGCAGGTATACAGGCACAAGTTTAGCCCACTCTTAATTTGGCAACGACAAACGAAAGTCGGTAAAACTTTATTGTATCAATATCCCCTTTTTTCTTCAACTCCGAGTTCTAAGCTTAATTCTAGCATTCACAAGCTCAGTCCCTTGCGTTTACAACCGCATGCACTTAAAAATATCAGTTTCAAAGATTTAAATGCAATTGATGCAGCACCTAGGCGCTGTCGAGAGCGTATTTCAATATGGAGGATCAAGTTTCATTTCTTAGTTTTTCTACTTGTTTCTGTACCTATAGATTCATTTAAACCTGAATGGGAGAAATACACTATACTGTATTTTTGGTTTATTTTAACTTTTACGAGAGCGTATGTCGAATGGTTTCAAATCGGGTTTTTTTTCTTGCAACATAATTAATAAATTACTGCAACACAGATTCACAGGTTCAACGGAGTCACCCCTGTTATGTGCGACTGGAAATATTTTACAAAATATAAGTATTAATTAGACATCTGGTCATGGCTTTAGTAGTATAAGGTTAATTATAAGTTGGTTGCTAACTGGTTACAGTGTTTATCTTAACCATTATTCAAATAAGGTTGTATAAACTAATTACATACGAATTCCCAAATTGATACAAGGTTGTTCAGAGCTCTAAATTCTATAACATCAACTCATTATGTATGATTTCCACAACACAGACCATGAGTCTAGTGTGGAAATTATTAGAAATGCTGAACCGAAATGGCTTTACAATATACTTACCTACTACGGTAAACTGAAAGTGGAAAATATTTGTAAATTGCTTATGTATGTATGTAGTTAAATAAAGATATTTATTAAATAATGTAAAGAATAAATATCTTAATTCGTAAATTACAAATTACAAGCTACTTTACAAGCTAAAATGATTTAATCGTGTGATGTCACAATTTAAAAAGCAGTATAGATTTAAATATTAAAAGTCTCGTCAAATTAAAGTGTGTTATATTGACCTAAGATTTTACAAATAATATTCCCTTTTTAAAATGTACTCAAAGTAAAGCGTAACCAGACCGGAAATAAGGAAGTTTTAAATGCAGGATTTAACCCATTTTCAGGTGCTGTCAAGTGGCAGGCATTGACAGTAATAACAAATCATGTGAACAGTCTTCAGTTAGACCAATAAATTAATGGTATAATATTCTCAAATAGACAACGTGGTCTAGGAATGAGAATCAAAGTAAGTAAAGCTTAAGGATCGTTTCCAGATTGCGGATGAATATACTGAGATATTTTTAATTTGCACGTAATATAGGCGTCAGCATTATAACGGTTAAAGAGTCAACCTTACGATATAGAGGTCCCGGGTTCGGAATCTGTCCATTACACTACGACATTACACCACTCCAATACAAGCAATTTAGCTTAGCTACGGGTTAACGGATATATTATTAATATTTTTAATTTCGGTTACTAATACATACATATAACCATGCCTTTATCCTCGAAGGGTTAGGCAGAGGTGCATTAACAACCACACTTCATCAATCATTGTTTTCGGCCCCACGTATTATGGGGCGAGTCTATTGCCGTCCTCCGAGCAGTATTGTTTACTCGAGGCTTGTATATGTGCCTGAGTCTGAGCTGTATATATCTGTCTGATGTTACAGCTCTATCCCTTAGTCTCCTTGTACGATACTAGATGGGATGAGATGGGGTGACCCAAATTCTACTCTACCGGGAACCACGTGGTTACTAATACCGTTTTAAATTACTAGTTTAATTAACCTACGTAGTACCAATGAAATAATTAAGAAATTGAACATACTTATTTCTCAGTACATATAAAAATATATGTTCACTGAGTAGGAATCGAACCCACACCCTATGACCAAGCAGTCAAATGCACAACTGCTACGCCACAGAGTCATTACATATATACAAATTACAATTCATTACCAGCACACGTGTTTCCTTCTTCCTACAATCCCGGGGCCTTTAAGCGGGGCGTGAAAAAGCATCTAATGAGGCCGCCAAGCTGAGTGCCACCATTGTAACACTTTAGTGTCTTTAATGGTGACCCTCTTTCCTGAGACTTTGCCCTTAGCCTACCATCAGGCGCGGTGTAGTCAAGTTGGCGTGTCCTATAAATAAAATAAAAAAAAAATCATTAAAATTCTCAGAGACTGAGTGTGACGAAATGAACCCATGAAGTACCTGAATGAATGCCAAGCAAATTAACACTTGAGGTATCTCCTTACTTTGCCCTTTGATTTCTAAATTAACATTGCATAAATAAACATTAGCAGTCTAAATGTTGAAGTTTTTGACCCAAAATTGTTTGTAGACACAATGAACCATTCACAAACAGCTTTAACTTCTCAACAAATTCACGAAATATGTAAATTTAGTTGCTAATATTTAATTACATTATGTGAACAATTATACTCGAGACGGTAACAATGCCTATTGATATGTACAAAACACACAGACGTTTTTATAATTATGTCAGTTTATATTTTAATTGTTGGTTCCCGGCAGAGTAGAATTTGTACCACCCCATCTCTTCCCATGCGGTGTCGTACAAGGTGACTAAGGGGGCTTAGCATCAGACAGATATATACAGCCCAGACTCAGCCTCAGAAGAATGGCTTGAGTCAACAATAGTATCCGAAAGACGGCAATAAGCTCACCCCCTATTACGTGGGACGGAATTCAATGACTGGTGAAATGTGGGTGTTAATTCACCTCTATCTAACCCTCCGGGGATAAAGGCGTGATTATATGTATGTATGTATTTTAATTGATTAAGATAGAAAAAATTGAATCGGTCCAGGCGGGATTCGAACCCGTGGTCTTTACCCTACAGGGGGAACGCTCTGCCCAATAAGCCACCGAACCATCGCCCGAAACCATCCAAATTTCTCTATACATATATTTATCACAATTGATAGCCATCTACCGACATTCGTACGAATAATTATCGGAACCAAAGAATAATGTTGCAATCATTTTTAAACATTGATTTTTGATGACTCCGCTCAAACTATTGAATGGAATTTTAAAGCATTTAGTACACTAACTTGAATAACCGATCAAGATAGAAAAAAAAATCGTAGATGGCAGACTGGTGGTGCTGCACGCGTCCGTAGGTCAAGGTAACCATTTCCCATTAGGTGGACCGAATGCTTGTCTGCCAGTAGTGGTTATTGTCATCTAAGACTGTCTGTAAAAATCGCAATCTGCGATAAGACCGCCCATTGTACTATTTTCATTCATTCATACAATAAATGCACCAATGGCTTCACGATGCTTTTCGAAGTTATGTGAGTATTTATCGCAAGTTTATAAGTGCCCGGTTAGTGGCAATAGGCTCGCCACCTATTATATTGGGACCTAAACATAAACTAGCGAAATGTGGGTGCTAGCACCTCTGCCTACCCCTTCGGGGATATATTCGTGAGTTTAAGTAATGCATACAATAAAGTGTATTTTATTCTATAGCGTAGGTACAAAGAATATGACGTCTGTTTGTTCGTCTACGAAGTATGTTTATTTTGAGTGCGAGATGTGGCGCGTGCTGATATAGCCCACAATCGAGTTACTTGTTTAAATTAGAACTTCTCGTTCCATAGTTTAATTATGCCTCCAGCGAGTTTTCAATTTACAAGATCGAGCTACAAGAATCATAGTACGGTTAAGACTAGATGATAATAACCACTACACAGTGTTGAACCTTTTATTATTTATATTACTCACCAATTTGCTGAGGTGTAGGTAACATTAAATTTATTAATCGTAAAACGAATGAAGTCAAAGAGTGGGTGGTACTACAAGAATAGGCTATTTTGCATATCATTAACATGAAGATCAACCACTCACTACCATTAAATATTTCCTATCTCAATAGAAGTGAATAGTTAGTATACTAAATACTTTAAAATTGCATTAATTTAATTAGTTCCCATGATTGCGTTTTTTTTATACCACTTGTGTGTGTATGACACATATGGCAGACAAGCACACAGCCCACCTGATGGAAAGTGGTTACCGTGGCCTATGGACGTGTGTAACACCAAAGAAGCCACACACGCGCTGCCGACCCTGTAAGCACACAGTCTCTGTGCCGTCAGTGTAGAGGACAAAGCAGGACAAGCCTTTAGCCATCTCACTGACAACATAAATTCTCCAGTGAGCTCTGGCTACCCTACTCACCGCTGGGAACACAACACGAAGTTATTATAACCGCGGTATTATGCAGGGCGGAGGTACTTCCCCAGTCGGACTGCTCAATTGGGCGGAAATACCGCCGTGTCCTACCTCCTTAAAAATAATTAATTCCCGTACACATTATTGTGTGAGTAATGTATATATATGTATTACTATAGGTATATAAGTAGGTAATATAAGTGAACTGATTAAGCCTAACTTATTATCTATAGGTACCGTTAGGCAGCAGTAGCCAGGTTGTTAGAAGACAGGCCATTAATAAAGCTTTGTACTGCAATATATACAGGTTGTGCTCCACTTTCCGTGACTGGAGTGTTCACCTTACGAAATTCATTTGCCGATGTTTTGAGATATTTTTTGTACTTCAAGTACCCTGTATTTAAAAGTTTTTGTTTTGGATTATATTTATGGGAAGTATTGTTTTCACTCATTTGTAGGGGAGACTAGCTTTACCGGGAAGTGCTACTTTCCTTGATTAATTGGCTATACCGATCTTGTTGAAATGTGGTACAAGAAATAGACGTATAGACAGACAGATATAGATTTTATAGTCTAGAATTACGTGCGTTTGAAATATTTCAGTTATAAGGGTATGTATATAATACTCGTATATCTGAAATATCTTTCCATTAGGTTGCTTCTATTAAATTAAGAATTAAGTTAGAATGAGAAGTTGAAATAATTGAGTTAAGCAAGACTTAAGTAATTCTACATAAATACTAAAATTTATCCCTGCCTCCGCTAAAAAGGGGAGCTGGAGAAGAGAACATTGACTGACTTCGATTTTTTCAAAATTTAAATACACCATTTCATATCATACTTATTTCTTTCTTTATAAAGAATATTCGCAACGACAATTACTAATATTCCCTGTAAGCCCTTCAACTAAGCTGAATTGCTTGTAGAAGGAATGGGTTGACGTAGGTAGTGTAATGCCCAGGATTCGACACCGGGACCTCTCGATCGTAAGGCCGACTCCTCAACCATTAAGTTGCCGACGCTCTATGTTAAACACGTGATACAAAGGGACTAGAATTGCAAATTAGCGTTGAACAACTTACCCCGCCCCCGGGCAGACCGAACTGGGTCATGGGTTGTGATACTTCGTACCTGGTATTACTTACATTGATTACAGTTGTAGCACAATATACGAGATTTATACAGACAATACTTCAAAAAAAATCGACAAGTGCGAGTCGGACTCCGAGGGTTCCGTACAAAATTGTGTTCAGGGACGAAGTTATGCTATACTACATAACATACATAAACTCACGCCTATATCCCCGAAGGGGTAGGCAGAGGTGCTAGCACCCACATTTCGCCAGTTTATGTTTAGGTCCCAATGTAATAGGTGGCGAGCCTATTGCCATTAACCGGGCACTTATAAACCTGCGATAAATACACACATAACTTCGAAAAGCATCGAAAAGTCATTGGTGTGTGCCATGGTGAAACCTGGGATCGAACCCGAGACCTCGTCTCAGCAGTCCATTACCCAAACCACTAGGCTACCGCGGTTGTTTAAAACTTTACAGACCTGTGTATGTGGTATGAATTTCAACTTGATATCTCCACGCATTCCTGGGAAAAAGGTCTTGACGGACAGACAGACGAACAACGAAAGATTCCAATTTTTCCTCTTGAGGTACCCTAAAAATATGGTTAATAGTAATTACTGGAAATTGTTACACATATTGAAGATCCCTAGTGCTTTTTTATACCACTTAGGTAGCAGACAAGCACACGACCCGGTAGAAAGTGGTTATAGACGTGTGCAACGCCTTGGGAGCCACTCTCGCGCTGCCGACCCTGTAAGCACAGAGAGTTCCTGTGCCGTCAGTGTGGAAAACAAAACAGAAAAAACTTTTGGTCTTCCCACTGATAGCACAAAAACTCTCCAGTGAGCTCTGGCTGCCCCAATAACCGTCAGGAATACAACACGAGGTTATAAGGGCCGCGGTATTATCTAGAATGCGGAAAAACATATTTAGATACTTTTTTTGTAAATACATACATATCATACACAGAAACGCCCAGACCAATGCAAATATACATATTTATGCATTCAAATATTTGCACTGAGCGGAAATTCTGCTGCAGCTTTTCCAAGCACCTATAATATGGGGTTCTTCAGTAAGGACATCAGAAGGTTTCTTCATCGTCTGCAGCGCGATTGTAACACCCCTGGTGTTCCATACGTCCATAGGCCACGGTAACCACTTCCCATCAGGTGGGCAGTGTGTTTGTCTGCCACCTAA
Source organism: Eilema griseolum (assembly GCA_963662185.1). Classification (NCBI taxonomy): domain Eukaryota; kingdom Metazoa; phylum Arthropoda; class Insecta; order Lepidoptera; family Erebidae; genus Eilema; species Eilema griseolum. The sequence goes on from OY759242.1 coordinate 1,075,520, forward strand.
GTGGTATAAAAAAAAATTGAAGCCGATTATTTTGATAGTACCTAATATATTGCTTGTATAAAGAGTAGGTGCACGCCGGTAGTATTTTTGGTATCATCTTAAATCTTTGGTATCGTCTTAAGCTCAGACATCCTCAGTAATAAGCAGCATGTTATTTGCCCCTATATGTGTCAGGGAGCACATCAATCTGGCTTGCGGCGTATATGTGGATGTCGCCCTTAATTGGACATCTGTCTCCGCTATTGAAGTTTTTATTACTACCAAATATAAAGGTACTACCTGCGTAGCTGTATTGTGAAGGTTTTTCGTTACATTTGGATTTTTAGACCCAGATTTTAGTTTATTTTATATTTTGTACAAAAATTCTGTACAAAGAGCGTAACTTCTGACTTACAACATCTTACCTTATCTCTAATAGTATTCATGATTTATTTTGTTATTATTTCAAACTAACAACAAAAATTGAATGAATGAATGAATGAATAAAGATGAAGAATCAAGGTCATGTTCGACATGATACGGACTGAATTAACGTTATTTGGACAAAAAAAAGTTCGAAATATAATAATAATAATAATAATAAGACGGTTAGATGGTTGGGTCAAGGGCCAGATGCAGAAGGCTGTGCTTCTTGATACGGCACGCATCGTGCGGAAGTTTCTTTCTCTGGAGCCCTAACCACCGGTAGCTTGGTCCCTGTACCCGGTACTGGTGGAGCACTATTTTTTATATTTTTAAATGGATGTTTTTTTATATGTATTTAAAAATATAATTGTAAGTTGTATATTTTAATAAAGAGAAAATAATATAATATATAATAATAATAAACGTCTTTATTGTACACCAATAACATATTACATTACAATATGAGGTACAAGTTTTGTGATACGTACAGATGGCGGCCTTATCGCTCTGCGGCAATTTCTTACAGGCAACCATAACTTTGTATAATGAATGATTTATCTTTATTATTTTTATTTTTCTAAGCATCTACAATTGAACATCACAAATTCAGAATCTTTAAACCTAACTAATACCAAGAAATAAAATTGCAATAAGGTTTTAATAGAAGATAGTAAAAATGATATCTTTTTCCAGCAGTGGACTTCGATGGGCTAGTTGATAATTGATGAAAAAAAATTTATTGATAAAAATTAATCTTCATATTATACTAAATCAGAAACCACCTGTTGAAGAAATATTTCACTTCGCATTGAAATTTGTTCCCTTAAACAACTAAGCTAACTACATACCCAAAGTTGAATACTCAAACATGAAGTGAAACTAAATAAAAGGCAAACATGACCCATATATCTGCTAGGGGCATTATCGACTTGAGGATTTAAGGCACCTGGTTTTGATTGCTTCTTGCCCTAAGCAAGCATAGGTACTATAAGTTACTTCATACTGAAATTATTGACCTATTAGACTAGTTAAACCTTGTTTAATATACACAAGTCTGGCCGACAGTTATTCGATAATGATTAGATTAGATTCCTAACTGTAGATGTTAAAATTGATAAATCCATCTGCAAGCCGGTACATCTGCTGATTGACGGACGAGGTTTCGATAAAGAGTTTCCTCTTAGGTTTAAACGGACCCCGGGCTCCGAGATGTAAGCCTCAGATACAACCGGAAGCAACGATAAGATAACGATGATGATCAAATTGAAAATAAATGACTCCGGCAGTTCTGACCTGTCCATATCAATTCTTACATAACTTCTTATCATCGCCCTACATCTGGGAATCGCCTCGTAGTAATATTGATTGACTATACTCAGTACAATGACTGCACTGATCATTTGATCCGCGCGATCCATTACATCGCGAGCGCACTAATGTCTCTAATGTACAATAATATAATTTGTTTGTCTGACTCATTGTTACATACTGAAGCAATTCCAGACAAGTCTTAATTAAACTAAAAGCTAGATAATAATAATAATTTAATATACGTACATATTTTAAAATTACCAACGAAATAAAAGGCCTGGGCCCTTCTTAGGTTTGACCAACGTAACGTAACTTCATAGTCGCGTGGTTTCCGGCAGAGCAGAATTTGGACCACCCCATCTCTTCCCATGTGGTGTCGTACAAGGCGACTAAGGGTTAGGACTGTTTAACATAAGACAGATATATACAGTCCAGTTATGGCCCAAGACAACAATGGTGCCCGGAAAACGACAATAGGCTCGCCCGCCTATTACGTGGAACCGAATACAATGATGGTGAAATGTGGGTGTTAATTCACTTGCCTTGGCCAACCCAAGAGCGTTCGATACTAGATATTCAGATCCAGCCTGCTGTGAGCCTCCTACCTGGGCATAAACTTAAATGGACCATTTGGAAATCCCTAAACAGGTTGAAGTCGCGGGGTCGCGGGGGGTGACTAGTTTACCTTCTCAGTCGATGAACTACCTCCTGTCCTGTCCGCTGTGCTGTGCACCTACATTTCTGCACAATTGTCAACCTAAATGTGGCCATGGAGTATGCGGGCAATGTCACTGAGTTTTGGGCTGGACAAGTCTAGATATTTTAAATTGTCACCACTGATACGAAAAAAAGATTAGTGTGTTATACGCCAGATCTATCTTATAAGTTAACTAATGGAAATTACATATCTGCTCACGTTACGACTGCGTTTGAGACTCATTGTCAAGTAGAGTAACGCCCCAGGTATGGTCTCAACGAAACCACATTAATAGGTCGTTGAACGAATATCATAAATAGTCTATCATTAAGGACAGCTTTATGTTAGATAAGCCGATTGGTTATTCAATGTAACTCGTTATTTCAACGTATCTACGAAACCAACTGTAACCCAAGCGTAGGGTTGACACGTTACCGGCTTTTTACAGTTTCATTTCACCGTACTACACGGTGCGCCGTCAGATTTCTTTACAAGTCATGGCTATTAATAATGGAAAAGATTCCTCAGGATATCTGTCAGTCATTGGCCATTTGACGTACTTTGCAATCTAATGGTAGCCAGCCACAAACGTTCCAGTATATGTACATGTTGAATGGTAGAACATAGTGCACTGGTATTTAATATTAAGATCTTTTGTAATATCTATGTTTCACACATAATAAATAATAGAATAGAATAAAAGAAAATGAAACACTTGTGCAAGTCTAGACTTCTTAGTCAATATGTGTACCAAATTTTATACTGTTTGTATATGACTTGTTTCTGCCCGGATTTTGTATGAAAAAAAGAATATTCATAAATAAAAACTTCCATCCAACTTTCAGAATAATTGGTAGGTTTTTCTTAAAGACAAGTTCCAACTATTCAAAAAATAATAATAAGAATCAGTGTCCAGTTTTTTTTAACTTTGGGCTTGGCAACCCTATATGCGTACATACTGAATTTGTAGGTTATTAAGACAAAAGGAGTTGACCTGGATTGATGAACAGCGTATGTTGTATATTCAACTTGACTGTTAGAATATCATTAACCTAAAATTCGTTAGTTAAGAATCATTAACAATATTTCCTCTTTCAAGTTAGTAGACATCCCTTCGGGGATTTACAGGCATGAGTATATGTATTATACATATATGTATATTTATATGTATGTTGGCTGGCAGAAATCACTTAAAGCGATAAGGCCGCCCATTGTACTAGTTCCTTAGTTATAGATTTTTATCATAATGTACTGAAATGGTGTAAAATAAACTATATAGAAGAAAAGCTAATCGTATTAAAATAAGTAATAATACATCATATTTCTGCCTTTAGGGATAGTTAGCCCTTAGGGATAGCCCGGGAAGGTCAAGATAACTGGTCTCCCGGCTATTTGGCTAATATTAGCTATTAAGAGCAACTGCCATCTGACCTCGAGTCTATCATTTAGCAGATAAATAAATAAATAATAAATAAATATTCCACGACATTCTACACAACGCTATCTAGACCCATGGTAAGCATAGCTTAACTAGCTTGTGTTATGGGATCTAGAATGCGGATAAACATACTTGGATACTTTTTTTTTTGTAAATACATACATATTATACATAGAAACACCCAGACCAATGCAAATATACATATTCATTCATACAAATATTAGCACTGAGCGGGATTCAAACCCGCGCCCCCTGCATATCAGTCGAATGCTCTACCGCTACGCCACGGAGGATGTCAAAGATCTCTGAAGAATGAATAGAACCCCTTATAGGGTACTAAACAAAAAAAAAACCTAGAAGACCTAAGAAGATATACAGTCGTCATTACATTAAAAAAAATTCATCAACTCAATATTCATTTCATTGAGTCTTACCACATACTAATCCTGAAATCCGTTTTCAAATCCGTGTTGAGGTAATTTAGTAATCACATTTACGCAATGTCAGCGACCTGGTATCTTTACGACATCTCGGGGTAAACAGACTGACAAACTCACATTAATTAACGCCTAACTAAGGGCACGTACATCACGGGCCACGGGATAATTCCTTCCGTACTCATTTCTGTAACCTGGCACTGAACTCATTACATGTAATACACATTGATGTCAAATTGTGAATGTAATGTATGTACATAACGTTATTATCTTTTAGCTGCAGTTTCGCCAAAGGTCGATGTACTTTATACGACACGTCAAATAGACTTCCCCTCGCCTGATGGTAAGCTGAAGACAAAGTGTCAGACAAGAGGGTCACCATTACATACATATACCATGTAAAAATGGTGACACTCAGCTTGTTGGCCTCATCAAATGCTTTTCTACGCCCCGCATAAAGGACCCAGGACTGTAGGAAGAAAGAAACACGTGCGCTGGTAATGAATTCCAGGTCCTTTTTATACAAATTTATACTATTTTATTTTTATACTACTAAAGTGGCAAATAAATCTATGGAAGCATAAGTGTTCTGGTCCAAAAGGAGGAAGTAATCTAACCCTCCTTTTAGTCTATTCCCGGTTGCATTTCAAACAACATATTGTAAACATTGGAGTCCAGGGTCCACTCTCTTACTTACTTCTCATTTAGCATATCTTGACTTTCACAGTAACAATAATTTTATTTCAATAATACAACTATTTAATCAAAATGAGACCGCTAGGTAGGACAACCCCTAGCCAGATGGACGGACGACCTGTAAAAGGTGGCTGGGACTGGCTGAGACCTGCGTCCAGATGTGGACTACGGTGGACTAAATAATTGACATAACATAACATAACATAAACTCACGCCTATATCCCCGAAGGGGTAGGCAAAGGTGCTAGCACCCACATTTCACCAGTTTATGTTTAGGTCCCAATGTAATAGGTGGCGAGCCTATTGCCATTAACCGGGAACTTATAAACCTGCGATACATACACACATAACTTCGAAAAGCATCGAAAAGTCATTGGTGTGTGACATGTTAAAACCTGGGATCGAACACGAGACCTCGTTTTAGCAGTCCATTACCCATACCACAAGGCTACCGCGGTGTAATTGATTGATTGATTGAACCAAAAATAGGTATATTACTGTTGTTGGAGATGAGTTCTCGTCGGTGACAGCCATATGAGCACTGAGCGATAATCATATCCGGGACCTCTAGCGCAACAGTCGAACTAGAGCTAATCGGTTCTGTTTGAATCTACTTATTCATCTGGAGAAAAGTGTTGAACTTAAAGGAAGATCTAACGTAGACGCACCCTAAGCGCTTCCCACAGCACCGCCGGCCGAACATTTTATGTGAAAAGTTTACTCCTGACTGCTTTTTATAAAGTGTTATTTATTCCGAAGTGCTTAAAACTTACTTGCATCGGTGTGATCCCATTTCATCGTTTCATTTAATTTTCACGAGGAAACTGGCTTCGGATAGGGTTAAGATGAGATAGATATGAGATGTAAGTAGGTATTAGGTATTACAGATACGGCTGGAAATGACGAAGGGGCCTTGCAACAAATTTATTTATCTTATAGGTACCTATATGGCGGGGTGAGGTGTGTAAGGTTCTTCATTCCGTACTTTCATAGGCTGTAGAAACTCCCTGCTATTGTTTTCTCAAGCAACTATAATTTGAGGTTTTTTTTAAACCACTTGGTTGGCAGACAAGCACACGGCTCACCTGATTTAAAGTGGTTACCGTGGCCTATTGACGTGTGCAACACTGTAAGCACTAGGGTTTCTGTGCCCTCAGTGCAAAAGACAAAGCAGGACAAGATTTTGGTATTCCCACTGACAGTACAAAAACTCTTCAGTCAGCTCTGGTTACTGGTATTCTGTAGGGCGGAGGTACTTCCCCAGTCGGACTGCTCAATTGAACGGAAATACCGTCGTGTCCTACCTCAGATAAATTCTTTTTTTTTTTCAAAACGTTGTTCTTCAAAAAGGGACATTACAAGGTTTTTAAAAGATGACAACGACGGCCCTTAATGTTGCATACGAATGAAGGCCTCGAAAATAATTCCCATCAAATAGCCTGTACTTGTCTGCCAGCTGAGTGGTAAAAAAAAAAACAAGCAAGCCACAAAAGGTATATAAATAGAATATATATATTACCAAAGTTATTAATTTTAATAAGAATGAATGAAAAGCATCTGGTTTTCATCTAAGCCTACTTTTAACAAGAACTCCAGTATTTCTGTAATGAGAAAGCTGTTCTATTTTCATCTTCGGTAATGAGATGTCTAAAGGTCTAAAGGTACATTTGTATTTGACTCGCAAGACTGCTCCCTATTTCTACTAGCGAAACCTACTTTATAGAATAAATGTGAAAGTTTATGAAGATGTTGTTGCTCGATCACGCTCCAATGGCTGAATAGAACTGACTGATATTTCGTACAGGGATTGTAATCTGGAGTACACATAGTCTACATTTTTTTCCTGGAAAAGGTTTTGTGGAAACGGGATCAGAATTCTACTCGGGCAAAATCACGCTGCCAACATTTAGTTGAATAATATTTAATCTGTATTTTCCCAACTTTTAAGATTGTTAAAAGTAATGGGAGATATGAGATCTTACTTATTTTAAAAGGCTATCTAGTTTACATTTTAATAAATAATTTGTCTAATAAGGGCGCGCTCTTTAGATCAGAGAGAGAGAGTCAAAAAATATTTGTACGGGTTAAGTAACGTACCCGAGCAGGGCCAGATCGAGAGAGATAGCCGAGAGTCGGCCGGGTGGTGTCAACCTCACCTTCGGCAGCCAAAAACGACCCACAGGCGTTAGTCGACAAGTCCGACATAACCTCTCAAACCAGTCCCGGTGGGGGGCAGTGGGGGCAGCCGTGGAGATTTTTGGGGGAAAAATATTAAGTAATGTAATTCATTTAGATTATACACGAGGGAAACATGTGCTACTTATTATGTTGTAAATTATAATATTTTAAAAGTCTTGTACATAAAATAGAAAGTGTGTAGCTTTGTAAAAAAGTTAGTATAAAATGATAAAACTACCTAGATACATTAATCCCCCACAAGTCAGCCTTTGTCAAGGCTACAATACCAAGCACTTCACATAACAACAATAGATAAGCCCAAACAAAACTAAACAAGGTTCACTCCTAGGACCTAAGACTTTTACATAATAAGGAGCCCAACTTTTCAGGGTTAGCACATTTCAATTGCTGGCCAGCGATCCGTGCAAAAGCTTTCAAAGCTAGGAGCTTTGATCACTGCCACTTTGAGATTTCGTACGAAATTGAAACCTCTAATGACTCACTTAAAACTTATTAATATTTTTCACATACACTCATTTTATTCTGCAAGGCCTTGGGAGTTGTATATAGTTCATTTCATATAGTACAGTTTGAAAATGGGGGTTACAAAAACCACGGCTGTATAAACCTCGTGCTGAGCTCCCGGGGGTGAGTAGGGTAGCCAGAGCTCACTGGAGAGTTTTTGTGCTGATTTGATTTCAGGCTGGTCCTGATTGTGTCTTCTGCATTCACTGCACAGAAACTCTGTTCTTACAGAGTCGGCAGCAAGAGTATGACTCCTCTGATGTTGCACACGTCCATAGGCCACAGTAACCACTTTCCATCGGGTGGGCCGATTGCTTGTTTGCCACTTAAGTTATATAAAAATCAATTAAACGTAACAAGTGGATTATCCTAAATATATAGGATAATCCCCTTGCACAATTCAATAGCTAAATAATATTTCTAGAAAGGACTTTTGTCAATGAACTGGCTCAAACAAAAATGTAGGCCCAATAATGAAACTGATCATTTTATATAAAAAGTTACGACAAACAACATTACTTCGGCTCTATTTACCGCAGTTTGTTAATTCAAAATTACGTAAGAGGTCAGTTTTCCACTCACTGACCTTGGACACTTCGAGAACAGGTGTGATCATCTGAAAATTAAACAAGATCTGAAGCGGAGTTAATCAATGATTGCAAATAAATGGCATTACATGCTTCTCTTCAATAATTCTATTAAATTTGTGTTGGCTATCACTGATAAGTGACTTCTCTTGCATAAATATATTACAGTCTAAGAGTCATTGCTTTCATCTCAAAGTAACAGAGTTTTTTTTAGAAGTAAAGGTAGGTATATGTCTATTACAGTTACAGTTTGTGAGGTGTATAAAGACAAGAAAAATATGGAGGGATTTTGTTTCTGCTTATTCCAGAGAAAGAGAGGCATATAACAACAAATAGATCAGTATTTCAAAAAAATCCCTAATACGTCTTTAAACTAGTTTCTTTTATATACTTGAACGTACAGTATCACATTAGCTTATCAAGCTTATTTTGGGTCTAAATAGCGCTGTGTAGAATATGGGCTCAAACACATAACACTACCTTTTCGTCGGGAAAAAGTCAAGACTTTCATTATATAAGGAAAAAAATGCTTTCATAACATTCGACGGTTATTAAATCAGTTTCTTTGAACGAATACAGTTGTTGTTATTGGGTTCTGTATGAATGACGAGTTCGTCGAACCCCCTGTATATTGCCTACTTCAGGTTATAGGCGTACTTCAATCCTTTATGTATTCCTTAGAAGCAATAACCCTTATATTTAGTACAAATAAAAAAAAACATAAATAAAATACTTAATTAAATAACAATTCGGGAGTTTTCGTGATTAACTCATGGAACTTTTATTATTTTTACCCACTATTTTTGATTTATAATTATGAATTTCGAATACAATGATTGGTGAAATGTGGGTATTAATTCACCTCTGCCCAATCCTCCGGGGATAAAGGCGTGATTATATGTATGTATGTAATAATGAATTCACACAGTGATGGTTTAAAAATAACATAAATAAAAGTCTTAATTCGAGATAATGTTGAAACTTTCTATATTACAAAATGTAGAATAGTTGTCTTAATCTTTAGCGTTATTGCATCGAGATGGGGTATCTAAAATATGAATGATGATGGTGAGTGACACTGACTACGGGGACCAAGAAAATTACCGTGGGTCATCCAGGTAAATTTCAGGTCTAAGAAAGTTACCGTGGAACATCCAGGTTAAAAACGGCTTCAAGAATTTTACCGTGCCTCATCTAGGTGAACTACAGGACCAAGAAGTTACTGTTACACCTAGGTGCTACACGGGTTCAAGAAAGATACCGTAAGTCATCCAATTGGCCTAAAGATTCAAGAAATTTACTGTGGGGAACACCTAGATATTATTACTTTATATAGAACACGTCAATTAGACTTCGCCTTGCCTGATGTTAAGCTGAAGAAAGAAAAGAGGGTCACCATTACTTACATATACTATGTGACAATGGTGACACTCAGCTTGACGGCCTCATCGTATGCTTTTTCACGCCCCCTTAAAGGACCCGGGACTGTAGGAAGAAGGAAACATGTGAGCTAGTAATGAATTCCAGGCCTTAATAGTGCGACAAAGGAAAGAGCTACCAATTACGAGTCCAAGAAATTACCGTGGAATATGGTATATAGAACTCAGTATCGGATAATACCCCAACATGATCGCTGTGAATGTTACATTGCTCTTTGTAACACAATGAGTTACTTTAGTAACAATTTATGTCAATTGTGTAACACCTGTTAGATCGCTGTAAGTGTCAAACAAGCACGTGATCTAAACGGCACGTGAGACGCGATAACATAACATAAAAAGTTGAACATATTTATTATACAAAAAATATGTATTCTCAAACCAATTCAATATTGTGACCTCAAACCGTAATTGCGTCGTATTTCCAATAATTCACAATTTTCCATTGTGAATTATTGGAAATAACGACACCTTTGATGGTTAAGCTTGAAAGTAAGAACAAAATTGAACAAGAATTCAATGGATTTTCTTTTTATCATAATTTGAATGGAAAGTGTAACAATGAGGTTATATTTATGTAATACGTCAGCAGGTCAATGGCAGTGGGAGCTTTCAGGGACCTTTTGTTTTTTTTTTTTTATATACTACTAGGTGGCAAACATGTGTCGATGAACGACCTCCGCCCCCCATGAGCGCCGGGGCGGGGGGAGTGACAGGTGGAGCCGCCTGTCACCCTGGCAGAAGCAGGCCGCGGCGGTGGCGCGCCGGGGACGAGTTGGGGACTCTGTAGTCCCCACACCCGAGAAGAGGGCCAGATCGTGAGAGATGGCCCTGAGTCGGCCGGGGTGCGAGGGATATGCCTGTCAACCTCACCTTCGGCAACCAAAGCGACCCACAGGCGGCGTGCGTTTTAGTCGGTTCGAGTCCGACATAACCTCCTCCACCGGCTCCGGTGGGGAGGTATCCGTGGGGATTTGCGCACGTAAAAAAAAAAAAAAGGTGGCAAACATGTATTATGGAAGTGTGCTGTGCAATGGCGTCGCACTATTGCTTTCGACCTGCACACTCACAGATTTATCAGTGCAGTTTAAACAGCACAGTGTAATCGTAATGATTTCTTGCAGTCATAAATAATTCTTTACTCCTAGGTGCACTTAATGTTAAGCTACCCCATTTGTTATGTCAAGTTAAATTTGTCAGACTTAATCACATGTTTAGTTGAGCAATATTATGTTAATCTAAGCAAATTATTCCATAACTAAACAGCAAGAATACGCCAGGAGTGTTTAGTGGGAATATCATTTCTTTGGGACATCAAAATTACATAATGATGTGTCATTGAAACAGTGTAAGAAAGTCCGTTACTTTTGATGTGAAATTTTTTTTATTTTCATTTTCTTTAAATCATAGTGTATAAGTTTATTTAAAGAGGGTCGGCAGAAATGGCGCACATTGGAAAATGCCTCTGTTCAGCAGTTGACTGCAATAGTCTTAATTCATTGATTGAAGTTTCTTTAAGTTAATAGATAAGGCATTAGGTGTATTTGTTACTAGTGCGAATGTATGGATTTCGTATGTATTATAGTGTGTGTGTATAATGTATGTATCATTATTGTGTATAAATTAGAGTGTATAATAAATTTTGGTTAATAGTTCATTATTTTGCCTGCACCTACCTCAGTACATCTCTGCATCACCCTAAGGTAGACTGTCAGTTAATGTCTTTGGCATTAAGTCCGCTTTGGACAATACACTATGCATAACGTTTAAATAAATAAATAAAAGTAGTAAAACGAATAATGAATCACCAAGACCTTAAATTAATTACCAGTCCATGTGTTTCCTTCTCCCTACAGTCCCGGGTCCTTTAAGCGAGGCGTGAAAAAGCATCTGATGAGGCCGCCAAACTATCACGCCAACAACACCATTGTAACATTAGATACTTATTATCTGTAATGGTGACCCTCTTTCCTGAGACTTTGCCCTTAGCTTACCATCAGGCGAGATGAAATTGAGTTGGTGTGTCCTAGATAAAAACGACAAAATAAAATAAACCAGGTTACATAAGATAGAAGTCCGACCTTGGAAGAAACTGTTCTCAACGAGTTATATTACAACCATTATTCAGTAAACTTAAATTAATGCTCCAACTGATCATTAATTGAAGTTTGTTTGTTTGTTTAATGATTGAAAAAGCAATAACTGTTCCAATAAATATCTCAAAAGGCTGAACCTATCAATAGAATGTTGAACTGCGCAATACCGCGCCGAAAGTTGAATTTGTTTCCCCAATAAATATCAACAGTTTACTTAATTTTTCCCCCGTTTCTTTCAAACAACGTCAACAAACAATCGCCAATACGAATTTGTTAAGAACACTTCACTTTTATTTTACAGCTAAAACACAGAATATTTACAAGTTTAACTCAAAATGACCAATAACAAGGCGTCTTGTTTCTACAAGACGGTAAACAGTACAATCAGTGTAAAAACAACTTTGATTACAAAATCCCAAAATGATCTCAATACAAAGATTTGAAAGGCAAATCAATTCGCTTTATTATTTTAAATTGTATTATTGTCTGAACTAAAGGTGTGTACCAAACATCAGAACAATGTCGAAGGGAATGTGGGGAAGTCAAGGAATTAAGATCCTTTGAGTACTTTGTTCGTCAAGATCGATCTGATGCTGACTGTACAGTAGGAAGACATTTTTTGTATATATACTACCAAAGTATCAACTCGGCAAGCGCAGTACTAAAAACATGTAAATATTCATAAGTATTCCGGTAAAAGTGTCCATTTAGCCTTAAAAGAGACAACAGTACAACATGTCATAATCTCTTTGAAGTAACACACTTACATTGTCAATTAAAAAATTACGTTTGATTTATAACAATAACCCACTCCTAACACAAGCAATTTAGCTTAGCTGTAGGGGTTAGAGGGAATATTAGTAATTTCGCTTCTAATATTCTTTAAAAAAATACGGAATAAAAAAATTACAACTGGAAATTTAAATTACTTCTAGAAGCAGACTTCTAATTCCGATAAAGTTATATATTAGCTTCTAGAAATATCTACATGAAAGTTTATACGGAAGTGTCATTGACGTGTTGAATTTTTTAGGATTTCTCTCTCGTCGAACTATGATAAACAAATAATATTATCCTGACATAGTTTTTTTTTGCTATCCGATCTTGTTGGAAAGTGATTGAACAATCAAGTGTCATAAAACCTATTTCAAGGCGTCCGTACGAACTAATGTAATACCTACTTAATCAACTTCACTAATTTATGAAACAATGCTTTATATAGGTTGCTGAACTCATTAATTATCAGGGATTGAAAAATAGTTTCAGTAAAAAAAGGTTCGCTTAACAACTGAAGCAATTCTGCAGTCTATGGAGAGCGGAACGTCAAAGGAAATGAACGAAAAAAGTATTAGGATGAGTTTGAATTTTTGAGAATATTTCAAGCGCTTTTTACAGGAAAAAATGACGAAAAATTTTTTTAGAGAATAGCATTTTTATCGATTCAATTTCTGGGTGTCTGAGCACGAATAGCCTACAAAGGTATTTAGAATTACGGCCTGAGAACATTATTTTTACTTTAAGTTTTGACTCTTAAATAAAAATAATAATATATAATATGTGTAGTTAGAAAAACTGTGTGGCATAAATCTGTTTTTTTTACTATTACTATAACACCTGTGAAAACTATTACTGTATCTCCGGGTAACAGGAAAAACAACAAACAAATCCGAAAATATCCACAAACCTGACATAAATTTACTCAAATAGACTATTCGAATAATAAATACGATTATAGACAGTCTTTCAAAGCAATCTGTGCTCAAAATATTATGAAAAAATCCCATTTCGTAAACATTTTTATTCTCTTTCACCCGGAAAATCTATCAACCAATATTTTATGTATTTTCTCGAAACCCCGTGACCACAAAGAACTGTCGACTTTCATCTTCCTGAAGCAAGAAGCTAGAAAGAATATTCCTACGTAATTCGGATCTACATCATTTCTCAGAATATTTTAAGCCTTTCTATAAGAAACAAAGTAGTAACGGTGCGTGATGAAACTTTCTACTCTTCAACTCCTGTAGAAAGGCTTAAAGGCATAAGTGGTGGGAGAATTATTTGATTGGTACATAAGTCGTTCGTCCATATTACGCACATTAAGACTTAGATACTTTATGCTCAACTTTGCTAAACGACGGTCTGCAAAAAATTGCCGCATTGCAATTGAAATGATTTTGACTCCAGTGGACTTTTTAACAAATACGTCACGGCTTTCATCTACGCATATACAAATACCAGTCATAATGCAAATAGAAAGAACTGAACGACAACACCTATGTCTACAAAATAAAAAGATGCTAGCACTTCCCGACAAAATAAACAAGTATTAGTATAGTCAAACGTCTGAGTCGTGAGTAGTAATGAAAAATGCTTGTCGACTATTAAATGCAGACTTTGACTACGACACGAGCTGTTGTTTTATAAAGTGAATTCACACCCGGGAGTAGCTACAGACAGCAAAAATGTAATTCGTCCCATACACAATCTTAGTTGAAGATTTCTTTTTTCTTTTACTTCAAATATGTGAAGTCAAAAACTGTAAAATTTTTGTATTTTTGTCATGCGCAAATCTCTACCTGGCTTTGTGTAATTTCAATAGACATGTTGATTTAATATTTAATGAATGGACAGGAATTGGTATTATTGGATAGAGAGATAGATAGATAGATAGATTTTTTTAGTTATTGTGCTATAACTTATTTTGAAATCAACTGCTCATTCGTACTCATTAAATACAAACAAAATTAATGAACAGAATAAATGAAAATTAACAACAAAAGTAATATTTCCTAATACTTTGCCACATTTTTGCTATCGGTACTGACTACGTGACTACAATAGCGAGATGCCTAATTATGTAATAATCTATTGGGTCGCACGCATTCACTGGTCGTACAAATTCACTGTTTGCACGCGTCTACTTGTCGCACGCATTCACTGGTTAGGCGCACGCATTTGACGCATTCACTGAATTCATTGTGATGCGATGCGTGCAATGCAGCCAGTGATATGTCGAGTGCCTACATTTCATGAAATTGAGCAATTTGTCTGTGAAACTATTTGTACTATGCTTATTATGTCAAATGTAGATAGGAGACGAATACTTTAGTGATAGTACGTGCAAGTATGCGACATAATAATGTTATGCTTGTGTTTGGTATTTTCGAATGCTGATAAGCAGAAATAGTTATGTGGTGGTGGGATGATATTTTAAGTTTGTTGATTTTGTCTAACCTGGAATTTTATTCTACTTGATAATAAGTTACAAAAAATAGAGCTGTCGTAGGACTAAATTAACTTAAAAGTTATATGTGTCGGCTTACACAAACGCGCGTGTATACATTACGATTGATCAAAATCGATTGAATAAGAATCTAATGAGGAGGCACACTTCTTATTTATCCCATTTATAATTTCATACAAATTGTTAGTGAATAAAGGGAAAAAACTCTGGTCCCTACACCCAAGGATAGGCCCCGATCTAGAGAGATGGCCCTGGGTCGGCCGGGGTGCGAGGGATATGCATGTTAACCTCACCACCGGCAACCAAAAACGACCTACAAGTGTCGTGCGTTTTAGTCGGTTTGAGTCCGACATAACTTCTCCCACCGGCTCCGGTGGGGATATTTCGCACGTAAAAGAATCTGTGGAATAAACAATGATGCTGTGTAGTGTGCATTTCAGTGTAAAAAGAATGGTTTTCATTCTTTCCCTATTGATAAGAAAAGACAGATACTGTAGATAAAAGCCCTGCGCATCAAAAATTAGATACCTAATCCGTCTGCTAGAATATGTAGCGACCATTTTAAACGCATTTCTCCTCTTCAACTCTTCTTTTAAATTCACCACTGTCATGCAAGTGCACATTTTAATTGATAAATTCATAAACAAAATTATATACCTTCAATGCAAATGTCAACGACAAGTTTGACAAGCACCACTGATGTAAGAAACATAGGATTATAGACTCTAAGACAAGCACCAGGGAAGGTGACGCCATCTGAGATTAGTTTTGCCTGTGCCTCCCTATTGTATCTACAGGACCTCATGATTTGTTTTTTTTTTTTATTTTTTTTATATACCACTTAGGTGGCAGACAAACGCACGGCCCACCTGATGGAAAGTGGTTACCGTGGCCTATGGACGTGTGTAATACCAGAGAAGCTACACTCGCGCTGCCGACCCTGTAAGCACACAGTTCCTGTGCCGTCAGTGTAGAGGACAAAGCAGGACAAGCCTTTAGTCATCCCACTGACAGCACAAATTCTCCAGTGAGCTGTGGCTACCCTACTCAGCGCTGGGAATACTGCACGAAGTTATTATAACCGCGGTATTCTGTAGGGCGGAGTTACTTCCCCAGTCGCACTGCTCAATTGGGCGGAAATACCGCCGTGTCCTACCTCCTCATACACATAACACATAGCTCTATGATTATAAATCAGTAGGTAATCATAACGCCTGAAGTTCGTTGACCTTATACGTTTCCCAGCGCTGAGAGAACTCATAATAATATTTATTAATATACGTATCAGATAGTGACGTATTATCATAATCCTATATGATTTATTCTACCGCTCTCTGAACCCGGTATTTTATGGTATAACACGTCGGTATGTGCGTAAGTATAACATACCATGAATGAAATATAACTTGTAGAAGACCTTATTTACGTGTGGCAACTCTCAACCTCTTTAGGTACAATCAATAACAACAGTTGTGTAGCACTAAGATATTTGAAAACCTTTTGAACAATGGAATGCATTTTTAAACATTTATGTAGCATTGGTAGTGCAATACTTATCGGGATATTTACCATGCTTTTTATTTATGTTTTGTAACCGATCATGGCGCTTGTAACAGCGGCGAAATATCGATTACTCAACATAAATAAAAACAAGTATGGAAGAGGGTAGATCATCATGGTCTGTCCAATAACAACTAGCACGACAGTCGTCAGTACACTGTGATCATGGCGCTTACGCTGCACCGAAATATCGGTTACTCAACATAAATAAAAAAATATGGCCAATGTCCCGGTGAGTGTTACACTAATAATGCTACATGTTTAAGAAACCATTCCGTTGTTATGTGTAGTTGTTGTGTTTCGTATACATATATGTATGTAGAAATGAGGTGGTACAGGCAAAACTAATCTCAGATGGCGCCACCTTCGCTGGTGGCTGGTTTTTTCTACACATTCCCGGCAGAGTAGCATTAGGACCACCCTATTTCTTCTCATACGGTGTTATACAAGGCGACTAGAGAATAGGGCTGTTTACAATAAGACATATACCTATACAGCCCTGACTCAACTTCAGATGCACGGCTTGAGTCAACAATAGTGGCCGGAAGACGGCTATAGGCTCACCCCCTATTACGTGGAACCGAATGTAATGATTGTTAAAATGTGGGTGTTAATTCACCTCCAGGGATAAAGGCGTGATTAAATGTATGTATATCTACAGAAGACTATTGCTTTTAATTACTAAGAATTTGTATGAAATTTGACAGCAATACAACACCAGCGATAATGCGCCATCTACCTGGATAAATAAGCAGTGTGTCTCCTCATTGCGCAAATTTCATTTGAAGTAGCGATAGCCTAGATAAAGAATTGAACTAATTGGATTTAGTCAACGTGAATCCACGCCTATCACCAGGGAAAACACTAGATATTTCAGTTACCATAAAAAAAAACAAATTAATACTGGTAAGAATATGAGTAACCAAAATCACTTGAATGAATCAGCTTCAATGAAATGAAATGAAATATTTATTAGCAGAAATATGGTAGGTAGAGGGTTTTAAACATGAATGTGAGAATCGCATATTTCGTCAGTCAATGCTCTGACATGCAAAATATAGTGCAGCTAAGCAATACTGCATGTATTGCAGTAATATCAAATCAGCAGTGTAACGGCTAGAGTTCAAACCCGAGACTTTGATTCGTAAGGCCGATTTATAACCACTTAACCTACCGACGCTCTATATTTTCATATTGTCGACATACATCTAGCTCTCATTGCTTAACCATGTTTTAAAAGATGACATCTTGATATATCGCAGTTTTTGAGGCATGCATCACTCACAGACTGAAATGATTTAATTTATAAATCTTCTTGAGATTGTTTTTAGAAAAGAATATTTGGCCGAAAGCGAATACTTATTGTGTAGAATAAACTTTTTGAACTGCATAACGTTTAACATTTTGTGAAAGTGGATTATTTAACGAGCTAAGAAGTATGGTTCTTTGTTTGAAATAGCGTGTATAAATAATGGGTATCATTCCACAGAAATGGATCGAAAAATGCAGGAGACAGAACAGCATTTATTCGAGTCTGTTGTTTTGACATTTTTATTGATTAGACTAACTGGTCTGTACTTTGTTTGGATATCGTCCCGATTGTCTTACGGACATCTATGGCAGTCGTTACGGGTAGTTCGAACATTGAAAAGACCAACAACTGCTCTACCAGCAATGTCTCGATATCGCAGATGGCAGTCGCTTCACAGAATGTATCGAAGTTCAGCCAAACCCACTGTTAGACTAGAATAAGCGGGCCCCGGTCTCTGAGGTTTGCTTTGCTGCGAACCTTTGGATGTGACTGGGATAGCGCAAGGATAAAGAATAAAGGCATCAGAAGGTTTCTTCATGGTCTGCAGCGCGAGTGTGACACACTTGGTGTTGCATACGTCCATAGGCCACGGTAACCGCTTCCCATCAGGAGGGCCGTGAGCTTGTCTGCCAACTAAGTGGTATAAAAAAATAAAAAAAATTCAGAAAATGTTTGGTCGCTTTCGAAATAATGGTGTGTTATCGGAAGAATTGTTTGAAGGTATATTGAAGAACTTACTATCATCACACTGCTCGTCTCAGGCAGGGAATTCATCCTCACGGTGCATCAGTAAACGGTGGGTACGAAGAGGTATGGAAAGAACAAATTATGATAGGAACAAATGATCTGCTGCGTAATGATCTCCCGCTCATTAATTTATTTTGATTTGTTCGGAAAATAAGCGAAACCTTGAAAATGATTATCTAATGTGAAGATACTAGAGTTAGGTATATCTTCTCATCATTACGTTGGCTGTATCTACACGGAATAAACTTCCTGATATATCTAACATGTCCAACAGGAATGCAAAGGTTTCCTCAAGCGACTTCTCATTGATAATACAAACTATGTTACTAACTCATAAGTTTTACAATATCTTTCAAATTGATAAAATAATCTTCTGATACAAACTTATGCCTTTGGAAATTGTAGACATTGACAGAAGGCTTTGTTTCAT
This sequence comes from Eilema griseolum, assembly GCA_963662185.1. Classification (NCBI taxonomy): domain Eukaryota; kingdom Metazoa; phylum Arthropoda; class Insecta; order Lepidoptera; family Erebidae; genus Eilema; species Eilema griseolum. The sequence continues at coordinate 1,094,622 of OY759242.1, forward strand.
ATCAATCAAATACCTATTTCCTTGATATCAAATTGAAGACAAGTATTCATTGATTATTTTGTATTTTCGGAGATATACAAATTTAATACTTGTGCATATATATATAAATGAAGAATCAAACCCGTGTGGCGTGGCGGTCAAGTTTTACAGCTATATCAGTGATTTCGGGATCGATCCCCGCTCAGTGCAAATACATTTAAACATGAATGTACATATTTGCATTGGCCTGGGTGTTTTTGTACATTTATAACACAAAATATATTTGAGTATATTAATCCGCATTCTAGAATTTCATACGAATCATATTCTCCCTATTTTGATTCAAGCTACATTTATTATTATATAAAGGTTCGGGACTTTGTGCGATTAAATCATGGCACTTATTATTTTTCCGAAAAGTCCCGACCCATTAAATAGTTATTAATTTACACCACGATAGTTTAAAAATAACATAAGCTATGTTTAGTTTGAGTCTAAATGTCGCTGTTTTATTTATCTTAGTATTAATTTATCTTAGCAATTTGTGCTGAAAAGAACATACTTCCGTTACTAATTTAATAATTAATTAACTAAGTAGTATGAAAAGTAGTAACTCACGCTATAAATAGGCATTAGCATAAGAAAAATATACTACAAACATAACGCAGGTTTAGTTCACAAGAATTCAGTAGTTTAAAGCTGAGTAAAGTAATTCCATACGATCTTGTAGTCACCTGTCCTTTTCTTCAAAGCTTGCTCTATCAGGCTGACTACTGAAGTGTTAAATATTTATATCCTAACTTACGGTAATGGTGTCTAGACACATAGGAATGCCTAACGTCGAGGTCTTTTCATAAAATCGTACACAAGATGCTCTTCACTGTTTATACAACGGCTGTGTAAGGGTTAATTTTGGACTAGGTATAAAAACGATTAAGAAAAAGTTAAAATTCCATTTCTGAACTACTTATTGACCTTTGATAACAATACAGTATCTCCATATTAGCACTTGCTGGTACAATATCGACATAATGGCGATAAACTTACAAGTTTAACGAATGTATGTTTTTATTTTTGTACAAATTCCAACGGGTACCCCCACCTCACTCCTCTGATAGCAAGTAAGAGCAGTATCTAATATATCGGACGAACCGACTAAAACAGCACGTAGTCACTAGTCTAAAATATCTGAGTGTAATGTGAAAAACACTGGGCTAACATAAAATAACATTATTTTACCTATGACCTTGTTAGTATGAAACATTTCTTCTTTAAGTACATCTCAACCTCGTATTCATGTTTAAAAAACATGTAAATAAATAACTCAATAGTACCTCAATTGCCCCGTAATGAATCACATAACCATACATCATCGAAATATAGTAGTATACGCATATCATTAAATTACCTCCCTCATATCTGAACTCGAGTACGGAAGTACGAGAGATATGAATAGGAATTTGTCTTGTTAGTCAGGAGTAAGGTATCACAAAGAACTATGAGTTTGAAAGTTTAACAGAGGACTTCTTCTAACATGTCCTCGCGGAAATAACTATGCGCTTGAAACCTATAAAGGTGGCTGGTAGAGAACGCCTGGGGCATTAGGTATGTCTGTGAACATTTTTGCATGAAGTATTAATAAATAAAACGGAATAGACAGGGTAGGAAAGGAACTTCATCCCACAAACACTTAAACTGTGGAATGAACTCCCTGCTGTGGCTTTTCCTCAAGATTGCAATATTATTTTCTACAAAAAGAGTTTTAGAAGAATTAGTCTGTGCTGCCGATCCTTGGTGATGCACACGTCCATAGGCAACTGTGACAACTTTCCATGAGGTGGACTATGTGCTTGTCTACCATCTACGTGGCATTAGAAAGTAATACGATAAAACGAATAATAATCGTAGTTAGGATGCAATCATTGCACAATATGTAAAGAAGAAAATATACGCCAAGACATCATGTATGATAGGAAGAGGAACATAGGCGTATGAGAATGATACATCCAGCCACATTTCACCAATCATTATATTCGGTCCCACGTAATTGGGAGTAAGCCTATCGCCGTCTTCTGGGCACTGAAGTTGACTCGAGCCATCCATCTGAGGCTGAGTCTGGGCTGTATATATCTATCTGATGTTAAACAGCCCTATTCCTTAGTCGCCTTGTTCGACACCGCATGGGAAGAGATGAAACGCAAATTCTACTCTGCCAGGAAGCACGTGGCTATCTATATATAACACAAGAAGTGGTTAAGCCTGAAAAATAATGTTGTGATGAGAATCAAAAAGATATGGTAAGGTAGTTTGAACATACACGTAGAACCTTCGTTGATCACTTATGATTAAGGAACATTAATTTATCAGTACATCTATTAGAAGTTTCTCATTTATTTTGGAATCTTTAAGAATCTCCCAAAGCTTTCGCTTTGAAGCTCGGAGCCTATCTTTATTTTATAATTTGCTGTATTGAAAATCACATTAGATAGATGTATTTTTAATGAGAAGGGAATTTTATACTCGTTGGTTTAATCGCGGTGATATTACAGGCAATTATTAAAAAGCTAAAACCCGACTACAGCAAAATCATGATTTAAAAAGTATGAAACAAGAAAATATCAAGGATAGCCGTGGTCGTATATGTCCTAGAACGTATTGTTTTGTTAGACTAAGTAGTATACCTACTTTTTAAATCGTGATGTTTCAGTAGTTGGGTTTTAGTTTTAAATTTAAATTATTTTGAGGCAACACATAGAGTTTGAACGTTAATTAATAGCTGTGTCACTAGATGGCACTCATCTTATTTGTTGTAAATCGCGCTAACAAGATCTGCCGCAAAGAATATAAAATGTCTTAGTTTTCACTATGTGCCACTAGATGGCGCTTAGTACATATTGATATTATTGTGAATGGCGGTGTTAAGATCGGCAGCAAGCTATTTATAATGTAACCTTAGAAAATAAATTTTGAACTCGCTTGTAATGGTTGTTTCACTTCAACAATTCATTATAAAGGCGATTTTGGAGGATACGTCCTTACACATAGGTATAATTTATACATATTTGTAATTTACTAATTAAGTCCTTTCAGATTGTACCAAACACGGTATATTTTTTTTTTAACACAGTACTTTATGACCGCTAGAGGGCGCTACATTAGATTCAGTGATACAGCCGACGATTAAGACGCTTCTAATAATATCATTCGTGCTATGCGGGAACTGATAAACGTACATACATACATAGCCTGTCAAAATCATGACCCTCCTTTGGCTTCGCCGTACTTCTTGCACTTCTTCACAAAATTCTTTGCACTTTATAGTATATTTATATTTACTACTATCTTATGGCACTGAATAGGTTATGTTATAGCATTTTAATGAAATACGGTCTTGAGTTACAATCATAATTGGGTTATATAATAGTGCTGTAGTGTACGTATATATAGTTCAACGTTCTAAGAATAATCAAAACCAGCATCTAGTTTTGTAATTTCAATTGACATGCATTCAAGTTTAGTCAAGTAGTACGTTCACTTCAGACACGAACGTACTTAAACCACAGTTATAAAAAAACAACTTACGAGTAATCTGTCGTTCATATCTAAAATATTCAACATATAACAATGGCAATGAACCGTCTGTTTGTTCAGCAAATGGAGCAAAGGGGATGAGAGACTCACTAAAATGTCTATATTTATTTCACGTATCCCCGCGCAGGCTGGGCTCGCGTTGATTTGTGAGTTTCAACGTCATATTGAAGATGTTTGGGTAATATTGGGTTGTTCACTTTTATTTTTATTCCTTCGTAACGTTGGGCACGTTGATTCAGTGACTATAAATCTTTACTACGCTAGGAAACTTTCAGACGACGCGAGTTGCCAACTAGGGTCGCTATGATATCAACAAAGAGTCTCTCACATACATTTAAATGGCGACTCGTCCACTATGAAACCAGAGGCACAAGTTTCCGCGGTCAATTCACACGCTATTCCCATTGCCCGAGTCACGCGACTAGCCTCTCAATATGTGTGACGACTGAAGTCTCGTTACATTGTAGTTTTTTCAATTTTGCTTTGAATAGTTTCTTCAATGGCCAATGGTAATAAATGACTGAATTATTTATGAAAATAATTAGACAAGAAGTAAAACTCCATTATTTAGAGTAGGCTCTGGCGACTGTACACAGCATACATCCAAGAGGTGTTAGATTAAAAAAATGATAATAAAACTAACTACTGCTATACCCAGGTACATATATCTTGGACCTAAAATGTACTTTATATACGCAGTACGCATTTCTTGGGTATCTTTAGAGGATGACACGGAATCTCACGACTTAGGTCCAAGATAATATGTGTCCCAAGGTGTATATTGTTCCGTAATCGCACAGTACGTGACTATTCTTATTTTAGAGTGTAAGAGTGAATCTTCTGCATTAGACGTTTGTCTAGATTTATGTCATTTTTACGGTAAGCAGTGCCAAAAAATTTAATTTCACAGATGGTTTTAAGCCCTTGTCCATATGCTGTGCGGGCGTTCCGCCAGCGACGGCATTATTCAGCTTTTAAGAACTATATTTTAGCGCTATCTATCGAAATTATATGTAATTAATTACCTAGTTGCGTATAACTTTGATTGATAATGCAAAAACTGCGTGTGCATAGTAATGGCTTCGTCTGCGTTTGATTACAGAGCTTAAAAATAAAACTTGCAACCGGAAACGGTAAACACTTTCATTTTATTTTAAACTCTCGTTTCATTCTTCATGAATCTTAAAAGTCATTTCCCATCACGTGACTGTATCCTTATCTGCTTCATACCTACTCTATAAAAGAGGTAGGCTATTTTCACTTGATTCATCAACTCACAGCCTTAACTACCGAAGTAAGAACACTATGAAAGCAAGGGATGATAATAAATTAATTGTGGACTTCATTCTCTAAAGTTCACATGATGATTTTTTTTTTACATATAGGACACGTCAATTGGACTTCGCCTTGCCTGATGGTAAGCTGAAGGCAAAGTCCCAGAAAAGAGGGCTTGTCATTGGGATGAACGAGATCAGATTACACCTACCTATTTTATTATATACGACACATCAATTAGATATTGCCTCGCCTGATGATAAGGTGAACACAAAGCCTCAGAAAAGAGGGCCACCATTACTTACATATACCATGTTATGATGATGACACTTAGCTTGAGAGCCTCATCATAATGCTTTTTGACGCCACGCTTAAAGGTCCCGGGATTGTAGGAAGAAGGAAACACTACTACTTAATGATACGACAGAGCAAAGAGTCTCCAAACCTAACCTAACACATACCCTTTAAATAAAAAACAAGAAGATATGTAAAACCGCTCACCCTAAACCGTATGTCTCCTTACTTACTATTCGAACAAATTGTGCAAGTTTCAGCTTCAAAGAAACAAATCAACTACAACCCTATACATATAAATCAATCGCAATACTTATTTGTATCCATAATTTATGTAGCAACAAGCCTAGGTTCGCCAACTTAGTCGAATGCCTGCTATTGCACAACTAGTGACAAGTGGGCGGGATGAACTGGCGAGATAGTGAATTCTGATTACATCGCACAAACTTGGGGAATGGCGTTAATTGCTTGTAGAATATTGTGCTTCGGAGAATAATTATTGCAATTGAACTTTGAATTCTGACTGATTGCTTCATCAACGCAGAGCATAAGCCGCTGAACCTACAAACATTTTTTTTTTTATTAGACACAAGATCCAACTTTTGTATTAATTTGAATTTAAAATACATTAACTATTTAGAAAGAAGGACCACGTATTTGTGTTTACATTCGAAATATAAAAACCACATATCTACTTCTTTTCTGTCTATTAATAAATAAAACTTAAGATCTATTCAATCAAATACATACATACATATAATCACGCCTTTATCCCCGGAGGGTTAGGCAGAGGTGAATTATCACCCACATTTCACCAATATTTGTATTCGGTCCCACGTAATAGGGGGTGATCCTATTGCCGTATTTCGGGCACTATTGTTGACTCGAGTCATGCATCTGAGGCTGAGTCTGGGCTGTATATATCTCTCCGATGTTAAACAGTCCTATCCTTTAGTCGCCTTGTACGACCCCACATGGGAAGAGATGGGGTGGTCCAAATTCTACTCTGCCGGGAACCACGCGGCGAATTCAATCAAATACAATTAAATATTTAATCATAAACGTACTAATACAATTTTAAACGACATTAGGTGAGGTCACAGCAGAAAATCAGTTTCAATTTTATCCTGTTAGTTAGAAAATAAGACTAGGCAAGTAATAATAAAATCATAGTAATTAAACAAACAAATTTCTACTCGCAAATGGTTAAAAAATTTCGTTAATTGCTCTCGTCAATGTCAACTAGAGTTATGCCAGTGTCTGGCTGTGACGTCAATCCCTAGGATTTAAACAAAGGATCACGTAATGTTTGTAGTTAATTAAATGTTTTATTGGTGTCACCGACAAGTGCACTTGGAGACCTACATTAGAAAGGGCAATGCTCGCCTGCTGTGCTCGTGTTATAGATAATCGTTCTGATTTTATCTATGGTTTTCTATGTACCTACTTACTGTTTCAACAAAGAGGTAAATAGTTTCAACCTCAGGAAAACTGAAGCAAATGAATTATTACTCTCCCGTTCGAATCATGGCAGATGGAAAGATGTGAACATAAATATTTCATCTTGGCTGGAGGGGTTATCAGAGATACCTATTAGTAATTATGGTAACTAATATTATTTTAACTTTTACTTACGGTATTCCTAAAAATGAAATCAAAAGAAATCAACAGCCCAGGGCCCAATTTAGTAACAACGTATTTTAAAACGAGTTATTTAAAAACTTATGAAAAATTTTAATATTATTTGTCATTTCAATAATTTATGCGTAAGCCGCGTGGTTCCCGACTGAGTAGAATTTGGACCACCCCATCTGTTCCTATGCAGTATCGTACAAGGCAACTAAGGGATAGGGCTGTTTAACATCAGACAGATATATACAGCTTTAGACTCCGCCTGAGATGCATGGCTCGAGTCGATAACAATGCCCAGAAAGCGGCAATCGGCTCACCCCCTATTACGTGGTACTGAATACAATAATTTGTAATGTGGGTGTTTATGCACCTCTGCCTAAGCTTACCCAGTATTTTTTATCACACGTTAAATATTTTGTCACGCATTGAAATAAAACTATTTCTTAAGGATCATACTTAACGTTATATTAAGCCTTCTTAACCCTTTATTTTATGTATTACACTTTGTATTGCGGTACAGGCTTATACTAGCGTAATTATTATGTCAACAGCCGACCCTTGTACATTGTAGGCAGTTAACAACTACTGCTATAAATGCTATAATCTCGGTAGATCAAGCGTCGTTTTCAGCATTATGTTTCTGTGCCAAAATACAACACAAATACAATATTTTGCCAGTAAAATATTTATTAGTAGCTAACATTTTAACGGTTAAGACTTTCGAAAAGATTGCAGTTTACTGGCATAGGTATATGTTGTTTACAAATTTGTTACAATTTTAGTTCTACAAAATCAACAAACATAATATAGAAGTCTAAAGTCTATACTAAAATCCATTTTCGTTTGCTTTACAGCAGGAATGGTCACAATAATAAATGGCATTATAATTAAAATATTCGGAAATATTTTTCTTATTTGCTAAATTTTATATTTTCAAATCTTAACTAACGAAGCTGATCGGGAAACTCCGTCGAGAAACACCGAAGTGTGCCGTCTTAGGACGCGACCGTCATCATCACTAACGAGGTACACTCGAGAACATAAAGCTAAATTGTTGTAATTGCAACGGAAGAAGCCTTTGAGTGTTCTTGAAATAATTTCGGCAATATTGAGCCTGTATATTAAGATTTGTTTTGTTTCTAACAATACGCGCTATCTTTCCGAGTGTAAATTCCATGGATGATATTTAAAATTGAAAAACATTAATTTATATATTTATAAAATGAATAAAGGAAATATTTTTTTTTCTCACACACAAAATATTACAAGGACAATGCTTACTCAAGCTCATATCTATGTGAGATACTGTATGTATCTTTACAAGGGTTCTCTGTATGACAGATTATCAGCCTCTCTAGTTACTGTACATGTGGAATCGGGTAATAAAAATATTTAAAAAAATCGTTTTTTGGTTTGTGGAGTATGAAAGTGTAAATGGAAGAAAAGTTATACAGTTAATTATTTTCTCTTTTACGACCTATAACAGTACAGTGCAGCTCACTATAATAGTAACAAACCAATGTAAATAAATCTTTAACGTTTAAACTAATACCTACGCTCAGGTTTGACAAGTATAATGAACTTGCAAGGGTAATTGTTTTGACATTACAACTAATAAAATATTGCCCAAATCTTTTAAATGAAAGTTTTATTTTACACTTTGTCAAAAGTGACGCACTGATTTATCGTCTTCATTTAATTTATCGATACACTCGTATTTGTAAACCGAGGTCCATTTCGTTGAGATATTGAAGAGATTGGAGCGGAAATCACTTAAATTGTTGAACATAAATTTCAAAGATAGATAGTGATTTTGAACAATTTATTGCCATCATTTCAAAACACTATATTTCCATTGTGTCGATTAAGATTGGAAAATGTGAAATGCTCAGACGGGATATGAATCTACCCGAAAACCAGTCTCTTATAGGAGGAAAGATCTGACTACTGAGTGACGCGAGTTCAAATCCCCTTTTTTTATACCACTTAGGTGACAGACAAGCTCACGGCCCACTTGATGGAAAGTGGTTACCGTGGCCTATGGACGTGTGTAACACCAGAGAAGCCACACTCGCGCTGCCGACCCTTTAAGCACAGACTCTCTGTGCCGTCAGTGTAGAGGATAAAGCAAGACAAGCCTTTAGTCATCCTACTGACAGCACATATTCTTCAGTGAGCTCTGGCTACCCTACTCACCGCTGGGAACACAACACGAAGTTATTATAACCGCGATATTCTGTAGGGCGGAGGTACTTCCCCAGTCGGACTGCTCAATTGGGCGGAAATACCGCCGTGTCCTACCTCCTTCTTCCCCTCTAATCATTTTACTTTTTCCAATTTAAATCGATTTGAATAGTTAGTATTCTAATTACGTGGAACTGAAAACAATAATTGGTGAAATGTGGGTGTTACTTCACCACTGTCTTACCCTTCGGGGGAAAAGGCGTGATTATATGTATTTATGTAAGTACTAATTACTTTAAATTCTATTAAATTGTGTGTTGCAAAACACCGTTACATTGTGATTGATGTGAGTCGTTGTTAGTGATTATAAAATGACAGAATTAGTAGAAATAAATTAGTGTGATTAAAAGCTAGTCTAGTCATAATTACAATGTCAAAAAAATATTTGAACTGTAAACATTAAATGCGTAATTTCAACCATAATGAGGCATGGGTAAGCATAAATTTATTTTTAATTTACATTGACCCGTATCTAACTTTTACAAGAATTGTAGAATGAATATAACGATTTATGGCTAGCAGACTGACCACGACTTTTTTCTGGTGCTAAATTAACCTTAGTAGAAGATTTTTTTTAAATTATCATTACAGGTCCCAGATTCCGTTAGTTTTATGTCATAGCAAAACCCTGTTATATCAGTGACACTGCAAAAAATAAGATATAAGACTTTATTGATTAGCCTGTGCCACATTACAAGCAAATAAAAAAAATCAAAATTCATTTTAAAAGAACTCAAAATATGTTATCGTTCACTCTACAAGACGCTATTAAATTTTAGACTCTAACAGCATAGTCGTAAAGTCTACATTTAAATGGCATTGTTTGCAGTGACAATGGTTTCATTATGACATAAAATTATTACACTCGTGGTCCAGGTTCATCAGTTCATGCCCGAGGTTTAATGGTGAGATATAAAAATAATGCTTAACTACTTAACTGTACCTAACATGACGTGAATGCAATAAAGTTTAGCACTTTTCTATTTTACTCTACATTTCGCTTCATTCATTTTTGACACTCCAAAATCAATTTAATTGCAATCAATGATAACATATTTAGGTAACACAAATGAATAAAATTACCACGTGTTGTGTGCCCGGCGGTAGCCAGAACTCACTGGAGTGTTTTTGTGTAGTCAGTGGAGAGGCCAAAAGCTTGTCCTGCTTTGTCTTCTACACTGACGGCACAGAAACTCTTGTGTTTACAGGGTTGGCAGCGCGAGTCCCTCGGTGTTGCACACGTCCATAAGCCACGGTAACCACTTTCCATCAGGTGGGCCGTGTGCTTGTCTGCCAACCAGGTGGTATAAAAAAACGATTTCGATAGAAGATTTATTAGTCTTTTCTTTATTCGGACGTCAGAAGCAAATGTTAAGTAATATTTTAACACGAGCAAGTTCGTTTCAAATTTCAAGTCAAGCTAGGCGATTATAGTTACAAAGTTTTGTGTACGTCTTTGAAATTATAAGTTGATAGAATAATTTCACAATAGTGAAAAATGAGGAAAATTTGTGATTTTATGATAAAGAAACTTTTCTCATAATGAGTATTGTAATGCATCTCGTGTTATTCTAACCGATATTATACTTAAAGTGGTTAGATGGTGCATATTTTAAAGATATTATTTTGTCAACCAAATAATAGATTCAAAATATAAGATATTGATGTCACAATTTTCTATTGCACTATGTAAGGAATTACTTAAAATAAAATTAGTAATAAATTTCATAATTGTTTTGGCGAGGTAAAGTTTAAAGTTTATAAAAGTTTATTTATTTCACAAAATAGACTTACAAATTGGTATCACTAATAAACATGGTTTTTGACTCAAGTGAAACATGTTTACCACTTTCCATCAGTTGGGCCCTGTGTTTATCGGCTACTTAAGTTGTATAAGAAAAATTTAAAAATATTATATTAATGAAATTGTACAAGAAATTATCAACCCTGTTACCTGTTGGCTTAGGGCCTTTAAAACCATTATGAAATTTATTACTACATACAACCAATCGTGAAAACAGCATAAAAATACTTAGTTCCTGGTTTTATAGCCATAAAATAAAACATGTTTTTCATTTCAAAAGAGATTTCAGTCGCAACAAGATCTTTGAAACTTTTTCAATGTTTTAGAAATTCATGCTTTTTTATTAAATCCGTTGTTCGTACTCAATTATACGCAATACAATACTTACATAAGTATTCACTCAATAACTAGTTCAGTACAGTACCCGAAAGTTTGAGGTTAGTTTGGAATCATTTTCTATTAGGAAAATATTATCTTGTTATGTTTTTGTAAGAACCCAACCCTCGGAATTACAGCCCAATATCTTAAAATATATTTTTTTACTTTTCTTGGGTTCGATTACGCTAACAAACAAAATGTTATCCGGTTTCTCTGTTAAGATTGTTTTTTACTTTTTCCAGATAGCAACACAATATGAATGATAAGTCGTAGAATCGCTTATTATCAAACAAAATGTATTAAGCTTTATTACATCAGTAAACTTCTAATCTTTGCCACACCATAAAGACTTAGAATTATGTAAGAGCATATGTGTTATCTTCTCCTTAATGTCTCAGAGTCCATTAAACGAAGCGTATAAAAGCATTTGTAACGCCAGCACGCTGAAGGCTACTATGGTAGCATTATTGGTCTTATTTCTGAGGATTTACCTTTAGGTTCCCATCAGGCGAGGTGAAATGATATTATGAAAAAAAACTTATGTAAGTACGTTAAGGTTATTAACATTTCTGTCAGAAAAGAAGTCAATAAATTGTGTGTCAGAAAACAATCTGACAATAAATATACATACATTACATAACATAAACTCACGCCTATATCCCTGAAGGGGTAGGCCGACGTGCTAACACCCATATTCGGCCAGTTTATGTTTAGGTCCCAATGTAATAGGTGGCGAGCCTATTGCCATTAACGAGACACTTATAAACCTGCGATAAATACACACATAACTTCGAAAAGCATCGAAAAGTCATTGGTGTGCGCCATGGTAAAACCTGGGATCGAACCGAGACCTCGTCTCAGTAGTCCATTACCCATACCACTAGACTACTGCGGTTTTAAATAAAACAAATAAAAATTCAGGTAGTGTGTCTTTGTTTGCTGCTTCAGTGGTATAAATGTAACCACTTAGCACTGCTTTGGCAGTCATTACCCTTAGACAGATATGCAGTGTTGTAGTCAAGTAAGTGACACGTTAATTAGGACTAAAGTGTCTGGTTTCTGTCCAAATTGGTATTAATTGTGGACGAGGCTGTTGACATTGGAACTAACTCTTCAATGTACAGTTTGTTTATGTTTAAATGTGAATTTTGATGTTAGTTAGAGCTTTTTGTATTAGACGAAACTACAATATTGCTATACGAGTCGTTGTACAATATTGTATGTTAAGTGCTTGTCTTTTTATAAATCTGCTGCTAGTCTTCAAGGAACGTTAGCACTTTGTACTGGAGTATTAGTATTTGTTCTAGTTTTTTTAGCATAATGTATATTTATCATGGATAACATTTTAAAAGTTTTGTCAATTTTTTACTGCCGTACAGCTCTGATAATTTTTCTTTTTTCACATAGGACACATCAATTAGACTTCGCCTTACCTGATGGTAAGCTGAAGGCAAAATCTCAGAAAAGAAAGTCACCATTACTTACATGACACTCAGCTTGACATATAATGAGGCCCATCATATGCCTTTTCACGCCCTGCTTAAAGGACCCGAAACTGTAGGGAGAAGGAAACACGTGCGCTGGTAATGAATCCAGGCTTTATAGGTGCGACAAAGGAAAGAATCACCAAACCACTTGGTTCTAGGTCGGATATTCTGCACCGTGTGCGGGGGACTTCTAAGCCCTGCACGTGTTGTCCTGTGCATAATAGGGGTGGGACTAATTGGAAGAGTCTATCTGAACATTCACCATGATACAAACGGTAAAATACTACTAAGGACGCATCATCTCTACACTTTGTGCTGTTGTGATATCTGAATGGTAATACATTACTTTGATACCGTGACTCACCAACAGCAAAATGCTAGAGAAAGAAATGCTTGCAGTGACTAAGAGTTCATATATGTCGATTCTCAACCGCTAGCTTAACCCTGGAAGTCTTAGAAGGGGTCCATTTCCCCCTTCCTTACCCACATATCCGTCAAATTAAAAATACTGTTATCATTCGTTGCCTGTTAACAAATAAATCTATTTGCTTCAGAATATCTTGAACTAAATAATTATATTTGGAGGATTATTATCACTTCAAAAGGTCTACAAAGAGGTTTGAAATTCCATCATTATATAATCCAACCATATATTTTAACCGATCTGTAGAAAATGTGGTCCTGAGGGCTTAACCCCACAAGAGTACATTGTCAGGAAACTATAAGGTATTGTTTTAACACAATGTGGAATATAATGTGATGATTAAATTTCAAAGTTAAACTGCCTACAGGCAGATTATATATAAGAATATTATGAAGTCCATCAGTTATATCAACATTTACTAGAAGCGAATTTTGTAGGGTTTGTTGTATAACATTGAAAAAAAAAAACAAATATGTGCATAATGGCGTGGTATGAACTCTGGATTAGGTCAATTTAACTGCAAGGATTTTCTTTTTATAGAAACATTCAGAAATCAATCGCTCCTTATAACGTACCAATAAAACATACACCTACCTAAACTAATGTTGGAAGTTGTAAAACAATACTATGTGTACCTACCCATGGGGGATGGAACTGCATAAGAGGTACTTGAAATCATGTCACTGAATTGAGTACATAGGTACTTATCGAGTGTAGACCGTGACCGTGATGTGATGAAATATATGATTGACATGCACTAAATAATGGCCTACAAAATAATACTACAAGATCTAAATAACTTTATTCGTTTTATAAACATACATATAGGTGGTTTGAAACAATTTTAAAATGAAATAGGACTTAATGCTAAAATCAAACAATCAATCAATAAATTAGCTCATCCACTGCTGAACATGGGCCTCTCTCAATGTTGGGAGGCTTGATGCTAAAATTGTATTACACAATTTCATTATTAAACCCTGTCTCTAATACTAAAAGATCCTGTATCAAAAGAGACAGTATAAACAGTGACAGAGAACTAACCGCACAGATATTTATTAATATGTCTATTCACACATTGCCCTAGTTATGTACTGTGATGTACACTAACTAATCGTTGAACACACAACCTCAATATCGTTAAGAATGGTCTGAACATCTGTTAATATCAGTAACAGAGCGTTCAGCAGTTATTGAAATTGTAACAATCGAAGACATTAGAGGAACTAGGTGAATAGGTTGTAATTATTATGTAAGTATATACCAAAGAAAATGGATGGTGAAAAACGTTACTGTCGACGTTGATTACCTTGTATGTAACAGTATTTTGAAGAAATTAATGCTGTATATTTTGTATACAACTGTAATTTCTATGTTCAATTATACAACCAAACTTAAACATTTCATCATCAAGAGTTTTTGTGCTGTCAGTGGGAAAATCTAAAGCTTGTCCTACTTTGTCTACACTGACGCCACAGAAACTTTCTGTGCTTACAGGGTTTACAGCGCGAGTGTGACTCCCTTGGTGTTGTACACGTCCATAGGCCACGGATACCACTTTCCATCAGGTGGAGCGTGTGCTTGTCTACCACCCAAGTGGTATAAATAAAAAAAATCCTTGTACATCAGCATCTCATCGATCTTGACTAGCAAAGATGGTACTCAAAATGATCTTAACCTAATTTACAAATTTATATTTGCTATCACAAAGTTCAAATAGTTGATTAGTTGGTCTGAGTGCAACACAACCACCCCCTTGAGCCATCTGTGTTTGTATCCGAGGACATTACCACACGCAAAAATAGTTTACAGGATCAAATTCAACGCGGGTGGAGCCGCGGGCAACAGCTAGTGTATTATAAAAGAGATTGCCATATTGCAATAAGTCACTACTGTTAATTGTATGAACCCGTCTGATCACGCATAATGTCATATTCCTATCCCTCTCTATCATATGACCACTATCCTACCTGCACAACAAATGGCATCAAATAATCAAACCGCCATTATGGAGAACTCGCCTACTGGATTTAGTCCTTCAGCAAATTACTAATGAGAGTTTTTGTACCAGCTGACGACACCAGAGCTATGGATGGACGTCTCGCAAAGTGACAGATTATA
Organism: Eilema griseolum; assembly: GCA_963662185.1. Classification (NCBI taxonomy): domain Eukaryota; kingdom Metazoa; phylum Arthropoda; class Insecta; order Lepidoptera; family Erebidae; genus Eilema; species Eilema griseolum. The sequence continues at coordinate 1,109,851 of OY759242.1, forward strand.
CCACAGATGATAAATGAGAATATACTTGCTTAGAACATGACTATGCTAGACTACTGTCATTTACAGACATCTAAAATATTTGTTTTATAGGACATGTCTGATGGTAAGCTGAAGGCAGTCTCAGTTAACAGGGTCACTATTATCTACTACACTATTAACTAATTTTTTAATTTAATTTTAATCATACCCCACTTAAAAGATTTTGTACTGTTAACATTTTAAAATTCTTCGAAGAGTTTGCTAGTAGAAATTCAAGCAGTTATTGTTAACTTGTTAGATAAAAATGCCTTTAAATGCGGGCAAACACAAATCAAAACTGATTGTCTACCTGACTCTGGCGTAGCCTTCAGTCCCATGTCAAGAATACAATCAGCTGCACTCTCACATATAAGTTGTCAATAAAAAGATCACTAATAAAAAAGAAAATGAGAATCGTAAATCCACATAACAATTATTTGCAGTGTTTTATGCCCTTTTGCATTAGAAAAATGAATTGTAACCTAAAATAAAGAAATCTTCGATATTGGAAGTATTTAATTTGACATTAACCCAAAGATATCAATTGTCGTTCCAGTCGGTGCTCTGTGGGTTATATTTGAAACCCAAATTCAGGTCTTCTCCTACCTTCGATCAATACGACCATGTTGTCGTATTGATCGATGTTGATAACTTTATAAAACGTTTTATAAGATATACATACATACATACATATATAATCACGCCTTTATCCCTGGAGGGTTAGGCAGAGGTGAAGTAACACCCACATTTCACTAATAATTGTTTTCGGTCCCACTTAACAGAGGATGAGCCTATTGCCGTATTCCGGGCACTATTGTTGACTCAAGCCATGAATCTGAGGCTGAGTCTGGGCTGTATATATATGTTTACGACACCGCATGGGAAGAGATGGGGTGGCCCTAATTCTAGATATAATGCTAGTTATATCTTATAAAACGTCATATAATCTAATTGATATCATAATTTTATAAAGTTATGATATTATTAATTTCACACGTAAAAACGCTTTAGTGTTTTATAAAACTGAAGAGTTAGTAGGCTTGCTTAATAATGCTATCTATAGGCTCATTTTTAGATTCTGCACTAGGAATTTCTTAGTACGAAAACACTTTTGCCCCACTCAGAAATTGAACTAAGAACTTTGCCTTCATACTCCGGCGTAGCGGCCTCTGTGGCGTAGCGGTAGGACGTTCGATTGCTACGCAGGAGGTGCGGGTTCAATTTATGCTCAGTGCAAATATTTGTATGCATGAATATGTATATTTACATTGGTCTGGGTGTTTCTATGTATGATATGTATGTATTTGCAAAATGTATCTAAGTATGTTTATCCGCATTCTAGATTCCATAATACAAGCTATGCTTACCATAGGTCTAGATAGAGCTTTGTGAAATGTTCTGGAATATTTATTATTATTATTATTATACTCTTAGGGGAAGATTCCCGGGCAGAAGGGTAAATTTTGGGCCACCCCATCTCTTCCCATGTGGTGTCGTACAAGGCGACTAAGAGATAGGACTGTTTAACATCAGACAGATATATATTATTGAGAGATCGGGCTGTTTAACATCAGACTTAGCCTCAGATGCATGGCTCGAGTCAGCCATAGTGCCTGGAATACATCAATAAGCCCATCCCCTATTACGTGGGACCGAATACAATGATTGGTGAAATGTGAGTGTTAATTCACCTCTGCCTAACCCTCCGGGGATAAAGGCGTGATCATATATATTTATGTATGTAGAATCATTATCACCAGCCAAAATGTTTCAGCCCACAGCCCATCAGTCATTAAATGAAAGTAATTATATAATTATAAAGATTAAAAGAATCTTGTGAAAAAGTTGCTAAAAAAGGTAAATATTTATTGATCGTAAGTCTAAAATTTATCCCATCAATCATAAAGGTAATCAAACTATTACATAAAACCCCAAACTTGATTATTATCCAAATTCTCGTAAATCCCAACTTCGATAACAATATTAAATCATAATAACAGTGTTATGAAACTACGCCTTAAGTCTCGGCTAATAAAAACTGATTTGTAAACAATTGTGAAACGATCGGCCACTTAACAAAATGTATGTACTTTGCACAATAGATTACTTCAGTGGTTCTCAAACTTTTTACCATTATTGGCTCTCTCCGAAAAGGATCAAATTCTGAAACTCTATATTGTTATAGTGTTTTAGAATTCCATCATTTTTTTTTTTTTTTATATAGGACACGTCAATTGGACTTCGCCTTGCCTGATGGTAAGCTGAAGGCAAAGTCCCAGAAAAGAGGGTCACCATTACTTACACATACCGTGTGACAATGGTGACACTCAGCTTGACGGCCTCATCATATGCTTTTTCACGCCCCGCTTAAAGGACCCGGGACTGTAGGAAGAAGGAAACACGTGAGTTGGTAATGAATTCCAGGCCTTAATGGTGCGACAGAGGAAAGAGTCTCCGAACCGCTTGGTTCTTGATCGGATGTTTTGCACCGTGTGCGGATGACATCTAAGACCTGCACGTGTTGTCCTGTGTAGGAAAGGGGAGGGTGGAACTAATTGGAAGAGCTCATCAGAACACTCCCCATGGTACAGACGGTAAAATACAGCCATGGACGCAACATCTCTACGCAGCTGTAAAGGTTCTAGGGTGTTCGTGATCTCGGGATTCCCAATGATGCGGACCGCACGTCGCTGCAACCTGTCGAGAGCATCTAGTAAGTACTTTGCAGAACCATCCCAGAGATGCGAGCAGTATTCCACACAGGAGCGAATTTGTGTCTTGTATAGAAGACACCGCTGCTCCGGCGTGAAAAATCGTCTCACTCTGTTCAGGACTCCGAGTTTTCGTGAGGCTGTTTTGATGATACTTTCGATGTAATTTTTGTTATTCAGGTTGCAGCGAACATCCATACCTAGGATATTGAGATTGTCCTGCAGTGGCAGTGGCGTGCTCTGAAGAGTGGGAAGGGGAAGGAAAGAAGATACTTTTGCTGTAAACGCACATGCCTGCGTCTTCTTGGCATTGAACTCAACCAGGTTCTCAGAGCCCCATTGAGAAATGTGATTCAGGATCCCGTCAAGCTCAGTGACAAGAAGCTGCCTTTTCTCTGCGATATCTGCCTGCTTGGCCGCAGGATGTCCATGATAACTCCCATGTATAGTGCTATCGTCTGCATAACAATGAACATTGCCGGTAGACAGCATGTCGTTGATATGCAGAAGAAAGAGAGTGGGTGATAAGACGGACCCCTGGGGCACGCCAGCATTTACCTGCAGAAACTCCGAAGCTCGTCCGATTTATAGAATTCCATTTTTATAGAATAACATTACATAACATAAACTCACGCCTATATCCCCGAAGGGGTAGGCAGAGGTGCTAGCAACCACATGGTGGTTAATATAGAATAACACATTTTTATACAAACTTTTATAGTACAAAACATCATGACAATGATCAGAAACATTAACCAGATACCTATTAAAACAATGTTCAAAAAAGTGTAATAAAATATTTAATTACAATACTGTTATTACTACATAAAAATATGGAAAAGTACAAGTGAGTTATCAATTTGTGTACTACAGAGTAATTCCGTTCCATTTTAATACATATTTGCTACAGTAATATTTTTATGAATGAAAATATTTTTGGACGCAGAACAGAAAAATTAGCCAATGAATTTACAGGTTGGTGCTTTTATCCAAACGGTATTATTCCCTGTGTATAATCCTATGCTTTGTTACATCAATGGTATATTTCTCACACATATCACAATATGTAGTGTAAAATTAATCTATTGCCGAGTGAAACTATTTACCAGCCATCACTCATCTAGATAACAGGACCCCCATGTTGAGAAACAATTGTCTTCAAATATTGAATGTCACCTTTACGACCTTTCAAGGCTGGCAAACATCGTTAAGAGTACTAAGGTGGGAAGTTCTATAAATGGATACTAAGTCCACTAATCGGGTTGCATCATAGACTTAGACTTGATTTTGTTAACATAACTTTTAACGCTTAAACCAGTGAAGAACAGTGATTAAGAAGTTGCATATTTACCTTAAAAAGTAGGTAATTGTGTGTAAAGTAAGTGTTATTTCCAGTGGAATAGAATGGGGCTACTCCATCTCTTCCTGCAGATGTCGTAGAAGGCGACTAAGGGATAAGGTTGTCCTGTTTCCGACAGTAAACATATGGCTCAGGACTAAGTGCCCGCTAGATGGCATTAGGCTCGCCCCTATTACGTGGGACTGAAAAACATAATTGGCGAAATGTGAGTGTTAATAAACCTCTGCCTACCCCTTCGGGGATTTACAAGCGTGAATAATGTACGTTACGTACGTTCAGTTACGTTACTTACCTACCTACTTATACGAGTAATGTAACGTTACCTTTCGTTCAAGAATTGTTTTTATACCACTTAGGTGGCAAACAAGCACATGGCCCACCTGATGAAAAGGGATTACCGCGGCCTACCGACGTGTGCAAAACCAAGGGAGTCACACTCACGCTGCCGACCCTGTAAGCACAGAGTTTCTGTTTTCTGTGCCGTCAGTGTAAAAGACAAAGCAGGACAAACGTTTCGTCTTCCCACTGACTGCACAAAAGCTCTCCAGTGAATTCTGGCTACCCTACTCAGCACCGGGAATACAACACAAGGTTTTTATGGCCGCGGTATTATGCAATATACCATGTAGCAAGGATAGATAAAATATTCTTCTACCTTAATTCATTTTTGGAACTAGTCGGATATATTATACCTCTTAACACATATCTTGGGCCTCAGTCACGAGACAATTGAGGCCCTGGCGCACGCGGATTGTTTTATAATAATCTAAAGTTGGTGAATTTGAGCTCGTTCACCGATGTAGAGCGTGACTTAGTAGTTTAGAGCACTTTTTAGGTCCAAGATATATATATCGAAGTATACTTATAATATACTGTTTGAATTTCAAAAAAAGAACTCCTTGAGAATCTACAGAAGTAAATTGAATACATTTGTCTTTATAAATTAGCGACAATTTAAGAAGTGCATGTGTTGCGTCGCAATGACTTTGACGAAGTGATTTTCATACTTACCATGATTTGCGAAAGGCATTTATTTGCTTTTCACTATAATGACAGATTGTGCTACTATTTATAATGAATAAATTAACAAATAAAAACACATACGAACAAATTAATTGTGACTATTTACTAATTATAATCATTCAAAAATAAAACTTTGAGGTATTCGATTCATTAAACCTGAAAATGAAATTAGAGATGCTAAAATTAAAAAACAACTTAAATACATACATATAATCACGCCTTTATCCCTGGAGGGTTAGGCAGAGGTGAATTAACACCCACATTTCACCAATAATTGTATTTGGTCCCACGTAATAGGGGGTGAGCCTATTGCCGTATCCGGGCACTATTGTTGACTCGAGCCATGCATCTGAGGCTGAGTCTGGGCTGTATATATGATCTGTCTGATATTAAACAGCCCTATCCCTTAGTCGCCAAACAACTTATTGCTGTAAATTTATAGATAACATAATATTCCGTAAACTAATGCCTTAACATCTGTAGCTAGTGATACTAATATCATTCACTTAAATAAAACACCAAGTGGACTGTGATTATCACAGCTGATGGCTCGACTTTTAGAGATATCTAATATAGAGTTCTTCAAGAAGGGCACCAGTAGATTCTCATGAGGTCAGCAGAATTGTGATACTCCTGGTGTAGCACACGGCTATAGATCACGAAAATCATTTCCCGAAAGCACTATCGTCATAATGAATGCGCACATATATCAACCAATTATATTTCTCCTTATATCAATGGTCCAGTAGATATCTAAATTGACTTTGCATAAGAGTCCTACTCAATATAATGGCCGCTCGGTCAACCGACGCAATCCTTTAATCACTTTACAACGCGCACAGACTTATACAGGTCCACAGATAAAATAATAGGGATTATAGATTATACAATTAGATTTTAGGTAAATACTTTTTATGTCATTCCTGTAGTTAAATTAATTGTTTAACTGAGCTTATTAAATAACGACTTTTTTAAAATAAGCATTCAATTACATTCTAAATATCGCTATTTAAGATCCAAATTTTCTAAGCATAAATTTTCGGCGATCATGCGCAAAAGAAGCGCCTCACTCTTACGCCGGACCCGCGGCAGTCCCAATACCATCATTAGAGCGTTGGTTGATCGGTGGGACTCCCCGATCCTGGGGCGGTGCATAAAACTACATGCAATAAAGTCTGACACAGTCCCCGGATCGGGGTGGCGCACCCAAACTGTTTAATTGTATTTTTACCTACTAACATTAGTTGTAAGTTTAACTAACAAATATGAAAGAATTTCTGAAATAAACATATTATTATTATTATAATTTAACTAGACTGTGTTATTGATTGAATGCGGGTTAATATTCTTAGATACCTTTTTAATTTTGAGATACAATATGTACATTCGACAAAGAGATACGATTGCTCCTTCATAATATGAAGGAGCAATCGTATATACAACTTTATATGAATAAGTGCTTCCTTGTCTTTTTTGTCGGCTGTACATATTGTACATAGAAACACTCAGACCAATACTATTAACATTCATGAATACAAATATTTTAAGTTAATAATAAGTATAAATGACATCCACACGTGTGAAGCTGCAGTAATCAGCTAGTTTTCAATATAAAATCTTGATAAATATTATTATTGAATTACATTTAATATTAGGCCATAAAATAAAACGAAGTGAACAATTACAGATGACATATTCTATCTCGCTATGACAGTGAATCAATTTTATGATTCAGTAGCTGACCCGTCTCACCTTATGGGACCAAGGTGAGCAATGGAAATATTTCGTGCAAAAAATCCTATAACTTTAACGCAGAGCCACTTAATGGAACCAATAAAGTTTCCTTTCCTTCACGCAAGTGCAAGTAATAACTTTATACTTTCATAGCAATCGGATGATTGGTAAGGGAGAGTAGAATATACAAACAGACAAACATTTATTTTTTGTTGGCTCTTTTATATATTGGGGCTTCACTTCACTTCATAGTAAGCTGAAGGCAAAGTCTCAGGAAAGATTGTCACTATTACAGACATCAATGGCATTCAGCTTGCCGGCGTCATCAGAAAATTTTTCACACACCACTTAAAGGACTGTTCCACTTAAAGGATTTTAGTCTCAGACCAGCTCACGTGTTTCCTTCTTTCTACAGTACAGGTACAGGTACTTCTTATTACATTTATTTGCTCAAAAAAACATTACGTAATGCAGAAACTCCAATGTTTAATATAATTAATTTCTATTTGAATGTCAACACGATAGTACCGAAAACCAAATTCGTGATGTATGTATCTCTACTCTCTATGTATGTGTAATTTCGCAGTTGGCAGAATGTCAAGAGGTCTGTGATAATCAATCAAACAAATCTTTATATTATGTAGGCATATAAAATCCTCCTACGCTTATAAGTATCTTCCGAAACAGTTGGACTGATACATCTGTTCATGTATTTGAATAGATTCACAAATTAGACTAATAGGTGACTATGTTCTTACTAGTACCCAAAGGGTAAGAACTGGCCCATATTACTAAGACTGTTGCTCTTTGTGTGTCTGTCCCTAGTTCATATCTCGTGAGTTGTGAGAGCAAGACAGTTGAAATGTTCACAGGTAATGTATGTATGTTACCGCTATAACAACAAATACTGAAAACAGACAAAAAAACCTCGCAATGAGTGACGCGTCTTACATTTCAATACTGCTAGTGTGCTACCTCAGTAGTTGTCCGAGTGAGCGAGAGTATCTGTTACGACAAGGTGATCGATTTTGCATTGTCCATACATCTATGTCAGTTCCAGTTTAGAGGGCGAATTTCTTAAACGATTTTCACCAAACTTGGCACATGTGTTCTTTGATTTAAAACTCAATTTTTGTCTAGAGTTTTTTTTCATAAGAGGGAAAATGGGGGAGAAAGGAGCGGAAGTTTGCTGTCGCGTTACTTATGAACGGATCTTGATTATTTTTGGCTGGAAGATCAAGGACATTGTTCCTCACAGGTTGTTGTGAAAAAACAGATGAGAGAAAAAAGGGGTAAGTTTGATGAAGCGTTTTTTGATGAACGTATCGTTTTTATTTTTTGTGAAACATCCAGGGCTGTTTATATTAAGATATGTATTTTTTTTTATATACCAGATTTGATTAAGAGAACAAGTAAAATGTGACAAAGAGTATTCGCGACGCCTACTGTTCACAGAAATTGGACTATAAGAAATTGTGATCTTTCCATTAATTTGTATGTATTTACCGTTCCGGTATGTATTGTGTGAATGTATGAACTAGAAGCATTTAAACTGTTATCACACATGATCCCACTGTGCAAACGTGTCGATTGCCGATCTCTAAGCCTAGAAATTTAGGTAAAGGCACGCAGCGGTAACGAAGATAAAAATGTAGTCGTGATATAGTGTGTGCAATAGTGTAGTACCAAACTATTCTAAAGAAATACTGAAATAGATAAACTGAATTATTTTTAATTCGTAATAAATATTGTAATTTGTTGCACTGAAAAACCTATAAACGTTCTTGATGCGTAGAATCATAAATAAATCTGGATAGTGCAAATATTTGTACATTATGGATATGGATAGGGCTGTGTAATGCATGGTTCGCGTCAACAATAGTGCCCGGAAAACGGCAATAGGCTCACCTATTACGTGGGACCGAATACAATTATCGGTGAAATGTGGGCGTTAATTCACCTCTGCCTAACCCTCCAGGGATAAAGGCGTGATTAGGTCCGAGGCCATGTTCTTTCATGGACCTCGGCGCACGCCACCACCAGGTTCCAGTCTCACAGTGGGAGGCACTCTCATCGGCATCAAGCCCCAGATGAAATATCTGGGGCTCGTGCTCGACGGCCGGTGGGACTTCGGGAAGCACTTCCGAAGTCTAGGCCCCAAATTGGTGGGCACAGCCAACGCTCTGGCGCGGCTACTGCCTAACCTGAGGGGCCCGGAGGACTCCTGCAGGTGTCGTGCGGTCCATGGCCCTGTACGGGTGTCCCGTGTGGGCGGACACCCTGAATGATCGGCACATGCCCCTGCTGCAGCGTCCGCAGCAGAAGTCACGATCCCGAGCCCGAAGAAATTCGGGCCGTGAGATCCCAGCTCCACAGGGAAATGGTGGCGGAATGGGAGCTACGACTTGGGCGACCAGGCGCAGGGCGCGCCGTAGTAGCGGCGGTAAGACCCATCATGGGGGAGTGGCTAGAGAGGCCACACGGCAGCCTCTCGTACCGTCTGACGCAGATGATCACCGAGCACGGGTGCTTCGGAAAGTATCTGCGTCGGATGGAGAAAGAGCCAACGTCCGAGTGCCATCACTGCGACGCGAGCGAGGACTCAGGTCCGCACACGCTCACCGAGTGTCCGGCGTGGGAGACGCTGAGGCGGGAGCTTGTGGCGGCCCTGGGAGTGAGAGTTCTCACGCTCTCCACCTTGCTCGCAGCGATGGTCCGCTGCGCGGATGCGTGGGCGGCCGGCGCCTCCTTCTGCGAGCAAGTAATGCTCGTGAAGGAGGAGGCGGGGCGGGAGCGGCAGCGGGAGCGACGAAGGATCGCAAGCCAAGCTGTCCGCGTACGAAGGCGACTCGGGCGTCGGAGGTCGATGAACGACCTCCGCCCCCCATGAGCGCCGGCCTGGGGGTGACAGGTGGAGCCGCCTGTCACCCTGGCAGAAGCAGGCAGCGGCGGTGGCGCGCGTGGCGCGCCTCCCCATTTCCGGGGACGAGTTGGGGACTCTGTAGTCCCCACACCCGAGAAGAGGGCCAGATCGTGAGAGATAGCCCTGGGTCGGCCGGGGTGCGAGGGATATGCCTGTCAACCTCACCTTTGGCAACCAAAGCGACCCACAGGCGGCGTGCGTTTTAGTCGGTTCGAGTCCGACATAACCTCCTCCACCGGCTCCGGTGGGGAGGTATCCGTGGGGATTTTGCGCACGTAAAAAAAAAAAAAAAAAAAAAGGCGTGATTAGGTATATGTATACTATTGATCCCCTGACTTATAATATAAATGTACAATATACATATAAAGTACAAACTGTAACTGTACAACATAATATATACGCAATCTAGAACCCATATACGCTGATTAAGCTGTGATTGTTATGCTTCATACTTTGGCCCTAGATTCATACAGTCACGCCTGTAAGCCTCCTCTACTGTCTACTCTAGACAGCGTTTTTAGAATGATCTAGAAGAACGAGAATCTAGTTTACTTGAACGCATTTTCACAGTGGAGCAATTGCCCATTCTACAATTCACAAAACCTCTAGAGGAAATTCCTTTTGAACGATTTCATCGTATTTAAAAAAAGGCCCATTCAGACAGGGATAGAGTATCACACATTTCGGTTCGAGAAATGGTGCGCTACTATCACCAGCAATAATCCCGATACCGTTGTAGTGTCAAAATGTTCATATAGACGAAAACCCTGAATTTTCATCTAAGATTATATCATACGAGATTCGCAAGTGACTTACCGCCAAGAGATAAAAAACCCTCGCGCACTGCACTCATGGTAGTTACTGGCACAAAATATAAGTATTTAAAATATCATGGTCACTCATATTAGTATCAAAATAATCGGGATATTTACCACGTTGTATTGTTTCGAGTTCCAATATTTTGGCGCTGTTGCAATCACCATGATCACGGAGGAACTGGAGTATTGGCGGTGAACAGAGAAAAAAGTTTTTTAGGAGTAAATATATCGATCTACCCTCTTTCGAGTTCTTTTACTACGCGTATCTGCACTACAACTGGATTCACTCTTACTACAAACTAGAACCCGATCTCGATCACATTTACGACACACGATGCTTACTGTGTCCACTCGCGATTTTATTTTGGTTTATTCCCGGTTGTTTTTGCAAAGACGGACCACTGGATGCCAGACGTTCGGCAGTTGAAACGCATCCTCACTCGATATATTTACTACTAAAAAACTTTTTATCTGTTAACCCCAATACTCCAGTTCCTCCGTGATCATGGTACTTGCAACAGCGCCGTAATATCAAAAACTCGTACAACATGGTAAATATTCCGATTGTTTTGATACTAATACTGGCACGAAATCACGAAATACGATTACTACTTTAAAATTCTGTTAACACAGACTAACTTGACTAAATGACAGAGTGAGCGAGTATTAATTATTCGAATGTTTAGACAAAGCAACTTTTTTTATTCTTTCGATAATAGCTCTTGCAGGCAAGGAACTCTCCTCGTCTAAATGGGCCTTAAAGTGGGGTCAAAATTCAAACTTAGTTTTATTCATCAGATTATAATATAGAAGCTACATTAATATTTACGTCAGGATCGCAATTCTGTAAGGTAGAACGATCAAGAATGGAATAGCGCGGTAAAAATTGAAGAGCACTTTTTTTCAATAGCTGAATTATATCAATAAAGTCCCTTGAGCTCTTTTAAGACGCGCTGGATTGCCAGAGGTTGTTATAGCAGTTATGCTTGTGCAGAATATAAACCCTTTTTGACTGACTTCAGAAAAAAGAGGTGCTCAGAGCTTTGTGAATTTCTTTTATTGCATGTTTAGCTGCATGAATTACTACGTGACACAATCTCATAAATTATTTTTCTTAGGAAAGGTAGTAGTGTTTCAGGTTTGGTCTTATACAAAAAATTCTGAATCTCTGATGACAGAAACCATTTGGAAAACAGGTTATCCATATCATATCCAAAGGTTGAATGGAAGAAATCGCTTAAAGCGACGAGGCAGCCCGTTGTACTGTTTCCGTATTTTTAAATTTTTAATCATGTATTCCTTACTTACTCGGTGTAAAATAAATAAAATAACGGTTACCTATCTATGTGAAATTCATTTATTACGCGGATTGGTTCAATATATTCATGATTTGTGGATTTGAACCCCTCTACTACGTAGCCCCCCATGCTATCCTCAAAAGACAAGGCAATTGCGCATATAGAGGGCACACTTTGTGACGTCAGTGGGGTCAAGATACGTGCCGGGATCTATAGCAATCATTTATACTGTTGATCGATGGTGCTTGATAATATTTCGTTACATTTTAAATAAAGTTCCCGACAGAGTAGAATTTGAACCACCCCATCTCTACCCATGCAGTGTCGTACAAGGCGACTAAAGGATAGGTCTCTTTAACATCAGACATATATATACAGCCCAGACTCATGGCTTAAGTCAACAATAGAGCCGGAAAGACAGCAATAGAGTCACCTCCTATTACGTGGGACCGAATCCAATTATTGGTGAAATGTGAATGTTAATTCACCTCTGCCTAACCCTCCGGGGATAAAGGCATGATTATACGTATGTATTAAAAAGACACTTGTATACCATAATGCCATGAGAAGAAACAGATAAGATACAAAAATATTATATTATGGAAAAGTACATGTGTATATTCAATACCTGTACTTACATTTAAACCTCACAACAAGATTGACATGACCTATAACCACATTAAAGGCATTAGTCCAAGACAATGCCTCACAATAGTCTCCTAACAACACGTTCTGGCCCGCAACACATTAACCTACACTTCTACACCAGCCTTCAATAGAATCAGAAGGCATTCACAAAGAAAACAATGCTTTTCACCACGGCTTTGTTATCTGTACCTTTTAGTGCCTATATAACCTATATTCCCAATTATATATTGAACTCGTTTACCGATGGTTAGAATGTATGGTCTAATAAGTTATTGACCTGGCAGAGAAAGTTTTGATAATATTCCAGGCAGTTCTATATAGCGCTAGCGAGAATGGGTAGGCTTTAAAGTGCGGTTAAACATTCGTAAATATATTTCCTTATCAATTAAACCATATCACTTTTTTTTATACCACTTAGTTGGCAGACAAGCACACGGCCCACCTGATGGAAAGTAGTTACCGTGGCCTATGGACGTCTGTAACACCAGAGGAATCACAGTCGCGCTGCCAACCTTGTAAGTACAGAGTTTCTGTGCCGTCAGTAGAAGACAAATCAGAACAAGCCTTTAGTCTTCCCACTGACAGCACAAATTCTCCAGTGAGCTCTGGCTACCCTACTTACCGCTGGGAACACAACACGAAGTTATTATAACCGCGGTATTCTGTAGGGCGGAGGTACTTCCCCAGTCGGACTGCTCAATCGGGCGGATATACCGCCGTGTCCTACCTCCTTCAAATATCACATCAAATATCAAATATCACAGTCCGCTGCTGGTCATAGGCCTCTCCCAATGTTGGGAGGCTTTGGCCTATTGTTTCCACCCTGGCCAGACGGGTTGGTACAGGATTTTATTTCTCTCGCAATGATATTGTTTGCGTATTTTTCAGCTAGTCGCCTCATAGAAATCGTCGAAAATAATAAAAATGTATCTATTTTTTATTAACTAAATATATCTTTTATTTTGTCATTACACTCAAACTATTTTTTTTGTTTTCATTTAATTTGATCCATCAATTGACTACACCCCGCTAAATGATCAAAGAAAGTCAAAAGCCAAAGAATCATCATCCAAATGTGTCAATGTATGTTTATCTGTTTTATAGAACCCATAGTAAAAGCTATGTTTAGTTTGAGTCGCGTGAATAGCGCTGCGTAATACGAACAGACTAACATTAATATATTACTGCATTTGTCGTGTGACAACTAAAGTATACGAATGTTTTCTATCCGACAGCAAACTTACAGCTGGTGATAAAGTGTCCAATAGACGTAAATAGGCTTATTACGTGGAACCGCGAAATTTTCTATTTTTTTTCAATTTCAATTTCATTTATTCAGAACAGAGATACAGTGAGTGGCCAGCTGCTTTCCTAGATATGCTACAGGTAGCCTGTGTTAAGGATAACCAGTGCCCTCCCCTTTGGTATGATCGGCAATGGTTTTACTTAAACTCAAAACTATACAAGGCTAATAAAAATAAGATTAATTATGAGTAAAGATTGTACTTGTGGTTTGTGTGTGTGGGTGTGGATGTGTGTGTGTGAATATACCTTCTTCTTAATATACCTTCTTAGGTTCCGTTGAGATAAAAATCCAAATAAGATCACACCCGTAACAGCAGAACTAAACCGAAAGAATGAGTAATAGAACAGATAACGAGTAATATCAGATAAAAAATATACCTCTAGCTACCCCATCTTGAATACATAGACATGAGTATATGAATAAGTATTTTTACTTTCGATTTAAAAGCTATCTCATATATGACATATTCTGTTCATATTAGCTCTTTCTATTAAGTATTATTATGCTCCTCTACAAAACCTTGTAATGAGATTAAATTTACATGTTTGTAAATGAATCAAAAATCTTTTTAGAACGGACCAATTTGCAAATCAGTACTCCATTTCCTAAACATAAATTTAGTCTAATTATTATGCTTTTGACGTATGTCATAACTGTAAATACCTATAGAATAGAATACAGTATTACGACCTTGTATTATTTTCTGCATAAAACAATAAACACGCTTTTTCATAAAATAAGTCGAGTGGTTCCCGGCAGAGTAGAATTTGTCCACCCCACCTCTTCCCATGCGGTGTCGTACAAGGCGACTAAGGGATATGGCTGTTTAACATCAAAAAGATATATACTGCCCAGACTCAGCCTCTATGCATGCCTCGAGTCAACAATAGTGCCCGAAATACGGCCATAGGCTCACGCCCTGTTACGTGGGACCGAATAAAATTATTGGTGAAATGTGGATGTTAATTCACCTCTGCCTAACCCTCCGGGGATAAAGGCGTGATTATATGTTTATATGTATGCAATAAACACGACAAAATATATTAACTTATGTTCTAAGAATTATAAAACTACTTATGCCCAACTTATTGATACCTCTTCCTATATAAAATGAAATCGTAAATATGCTAATACTAATCAACATTTTTCGTTGACGTATGTAGGTATAAAAATTGTATACATAATTAAAACACCACAAAGCTCTTAAATTAATTAGCAAAACCGGAGATTGGGATTCATATCGATAATCCCACATGATATGATATAAGCCTCGCTGTGGAGATAATTATATCGAAAGTTCTGGAAATTTTTGTCTCATTACAGCATTCATTATATTATTGGATGGTTCTATCATGATTACAACTTCTCTGATCTCAATGCTTTGATTGCTTTTCAGCAGCCATGCTGTCCGAAATAGCACCAAATAAACTGCGATGGAATCCGTAATTTAATGCGTAATTTCGTCAATGGGTTCTGGAGGTCAAATGGCAATCAGTTCCCGGAAAATATCAAAGAACAGCCAAACCCGCAGTTAGACTAAAAAAAGAGGACTCCAGATTCCGTGGTAGAAAGGTTCGGATGCGACTGGAATATTCTCGTTAAACTCTCCGTCTCTCTCTTTCCCTTGCATTGATATTGGATTAACACCGTTTGGATAACACTACCGTAACAGTTGGGTGTCGAACCCACGACCTCTCTATTGCAAGTTACCTTAGTCACTAAGCTACCGCCGCTACAATTAAATGGAACCAATCGATAAAAAAAATAACATGAACGACATCTAAAATGTCCGACAAATACGGAACATGGAACTTCATTTGAAAACGACAGTGACTAAGCATATCACTAAATTGCATACCAGTGATACAGTTGGAAATATAATGATAACTAGAAAATTCCAATGACTGTTATTTTATTAATGACAATTTCAGGAGAAATTTAATGATATAAGTGTTTTATATCTGGTTGCGCCGATGTAGCAGCTGTGTTTTTTGACACGGAAACACACTCCTTTTATACCCGTCTCCCCTTCCGCACTAACCATAGATGTAGCTTCCGTCCGCCATTTGTGAAATATAGACACTCAGTCTCGCTTTGAACTAGCCAGCGTAATGACGGACCGCGCTCGCGTCTCTCAAAAATGATTAATATTTGTTACATTTTTACCGCTTCATAGACCTTTACCGATCGGATTGTGCCTCTCGTGTGTTCCTCAAGTGATCTAGTGATGCTGACGGCAGCTCCTGAGCAAGGAAGAGAAGATCCGTGTACCGGCTGCGATGAAAACACGTGTGTCGTGAAGGTTAGTGCATCCTCTCCTAATTTCTCGGGTTGCATTCATTGCTTGGATCACTCCCGCGGCAACCCGACCACCTGTCTTTTGTGTGTAAAGCGTCAATGGAACAGTTAGCTACTTCCCGCAATACAGTCCATTACCGCACGCTGCCAAGCGCCACCATTTTTGGTCCGGATCGAGCCGGATTCTTAGCCGTAGTTCGTATTTTGTTATTATTCTAATGGGAATAGGCGCATCGCACCTAAGTGCCTGGTTATTTTAGTAGAAAACCCCGCATCCAGACACTTAGGATTAGATTTGTTGTCCGTTCGCCGCTGGCTCGCATAGTACCTACCTGGTACATACATAGGTTAGGTATCATATCAACACTTAATCGTAGTTCGCAATTTTCGCATCGCACCTAAGTGCCTGGTTATTTTAGTAGAAAACCCCGCATCCAGACATTTAGGCTTAGATCTTAGGTATACTAGACACCCTAGTGCATAGGCACAGTGTAATACCTAACGCATTTGGCTTTGTTTTGTTTTTTTCAATTACGTTGTTCTCGGCTCGCGTCGTATTTGCCTAGTACCTGCGTGGGTAGACACGTGGCTGTACCTACCTCGCTCGCATCTCATCCCAATTCATACGAAAGTATTTTGATTTGAATAGATATTACGCAATACTTAATCTCTGAAATAATAGTTGAACCTAGACAGCGACCATCGCGTAGGTACGATCTTGTTGCTATGCGCGTTAGTTCAAGCTTGCACTGGCAGTTATAAGTACCTACCTACCTACGGTTATCGCTCGCGCCGCCTCGCTGCTCTGTACCGCTAAGATTAAGTCATTTCATATTTGTTATTTGCCGCACTTTAGTTTGAGATTTAATTGTAAACATGTCCCCAAAGGTTGATAAGACCGGTAAGGTTCAATTGAAACTTTTATACGCTAAAAAAGAAATGATTTACTCTCGCGTACAATCGATCTATGATAATGCACTTAAAACCTCTGATTTGGTCATCAGAGATTCGTTCTTGTGTTCTATAGAAAACTTAGATAGTCTACGCGCGGATTTCGAAACCTTGGTACATGACATCAATGTTTTAGAGTTGAATTTGGATCCCGATTACTCAGTGAGTTATCAAGCCTTGTCGTCGTTTGACGATTTGTATTGTCGTATCAAACGCGTCGCTAGGAGTTTGGAGAAACCGGCTGACCTACCCAACCCCACTCGCGACCGACCTAAGTTGCCACCAATTCAAATACCCGAATTTGATGGTAACATTCGCAATTGGTGTCTATTTATAGATAGTTTTGAGAATACGATAGATAAGAACGATTCGTTGACAGATCACGAAAAATTGCATTATCTCGTTGAAAAATTGACTGGTAAAGCTATAACCGCTTGCGCTGGAATTACGTTTAGTGCCGGGAATTATAATTTAATTTTAAATACTTTGAAAGCTAAGTATGAGGATAAAAGATCGGTAGCTAACGCCTATTTAGATCAGATGTCTGATTTGAAATCTATTACGGCATGTAACGATCAAAACTTAGAGAAATTTCTAGATACTTTCGCGTCAGCTGTTCGCGCCGTAAAGAACTTGAAGATCGATGACCTCTGCGACTTCGTATTTTTGTATATGGGTTTAAAGAAATTAGATTCCGAAACCATTCGTTTGTTTGAGTCGGATCATCGCGGCAGTAAAATTCCTAAGTTCGAAGACTTAGAAAGTTTTGTTCGCGAGCATATAAAGGTATTGCAACGCTCTTCATCGAAACATGAAGGCGCGAAGAAGGTTGTTACTTCTGAACGCAAAATAGATGCCTCATCGAGGTCACCGAGGTCAACTCATACTTATGTTAGTACCGCACCAGCACGTGTACAGTCACCTGTTTGCTCTTTGTGTAGCACTCATCATTCGCAACTGTACAGGTGTCCTGGTTTTCTAAAATTGTCGCCTAGTGATCGTTATAAATTTGTTCGCGCTAATAATTTTTGTTTTAATTGTCTCGGTACTAAACACCGCGTTGTTTTATGTAATAGTAGAAATAGTTGTCGCAAATGTCAAGCGAGACACCACACTTTGCTTCATTTTGAGAATAGTAATGCCGCATCCAATGTGAGCACGGTTGGCTCGTCGAGCGGTGACACACGGCAGCCTGCGCCGCAGCCGCAGCCCGCGCTCGCGCGCGCTCCGGCCCGCCCGGTGACCGCCGCGGATGACGTCACCTTGTGTTCGTTCTCCGCTAGTGCTGCACTCACTACTGTGTGTCTTGCGACCGCTCGCGTTGTTATTGTTGATGCATTAGGTAAGCCGCGCATTGTTCGAGCGCTGTTAGATGGCGCTTCGCAAAGTAATTTTATTACTCAAGATTGTTGTCGGCGTCTTGGTTTCAATGTTGATAAGCGTTCAACCCGCTCAGTGGTGAAGGGTTTTGGAAGCTTACAGTCAGCTGTTCGTGGCACCGTTAAAACAAGGTTTAGATCTCGTTTTAATAATAATATTTGGTTTGACATGGATTCGCTCGTTATAGATAGAATAGCTGAACAGTTGCCTACCGTCCCGGTTGACACGTCTTTATTAACGAAATTTAAAGACTTGCCTTTAGCAGATGAGACTTACGCTGTTCCTGGAGTCGTCGATATATTGATCGGCGCTTCGATTCTCCCGCACCTCCAGTTATCACGTAAGGTTCAAGGGGGACCGACGTACCCCGCTCCGCACGCACTGGAAACAGTTCTTGGTTTTGTTATAATTGGTTCCGCACCCGCTTCTATAGATAGTTTTAGTCACTCGACTGCTTCGTTCTGTTGCACCGTCGAGCCGCCACTGGAGTCTACCATCCGCAAGTTTTCACTCGGTGGCTCCCGTGTATCAGCTGAAAAACGCTTTCTTTGTTTGGAACGAAAGATGCAGGCGTCCCCAAAGTCGAAGCGGGCCTATGATGAGGTTGTTAACGAATATTTAGATAAAGGTTACATCTCACCTGCGCCTGCGGACACTGGCGGGACCCAGCCTTCGTACATTATCCCGCACCGCGGAGTTATTAGAGAAGATAAGCTTACTACTAAAACTCCGCGTAGTTTTGGATGGCAGTGCTAAGACTAGCACTTCCGTGTCGCTTAATGACATTTTGTATTGTGGTCGGAATCTTTAAGGTAATTTATTTGACATAATTGTAAATTTTCGCATTAATATTAGTAGAATTTTAGCTTTTAGGACTCAACAGTCGCTTTGTGTTGAGCCCACTCTTCACCCCATCGTTGGGACACATTCGTCGCTAATAGAGTGGCAAAAATTCAATCTGAATTGGCGCCACATAATCTCTTTCACGTTGCTGGCACCGACAACCCAGCCGATTGTCTCTCTCGTGGATTGCTTCCTTCGCAAATTTTAGATCACCCGTTATGGTTTAGTGGACCGTCCTGGATTCATGCCGCGTTAGATAAGTGGCCAGTTAGTCAATTCAACCCCACTACGGTTTCCGAACCACCCGAGGAGAAGAAGCACTCGCTTGTTGTATCGGTCCCACGTGAAGAGACCCTTATTTTGTTGTTGGCTAATCGCGTCTCGTCTTGGTCGAGAATGTTGCGTTGTGTTGTTTGTTCGCCTCTGCCCTCTGCCTAGCCAGCAGTAGGCACGAGCTCCAATCTAGGTTTATATTTTAGTTGTTATTTCCCAAACCTAGATTTAGATTAGACTTTAGATTTGTTTCGCATTTGTCGTTTCGAAGGTAACCCTTCAAGCCGGGGGGAATGGTTGCGCCGATGTAGCAGCTGTGTTTTTTGACACGGAAACACACTCCTTTTATACCCGTCTCCCCTTCCGCACTAACCATAGATGTAGCTTCCGTCCGCCATTTGTGAAATATAGACACTCAGTCTCGCTTTGAACTAGCCAGCGTAATGACGGACCGCGCTCGCGTCTCTCAAAAATGATTAATATTTGTTACATTTTTACCGCTTCATAGACCTTTACCGATCGGATTGTGCCTCTCGTGTGTTCCTCAAGTGATCTAGTGATGCTGACGGCAGCTCCTGAGCAAGGAAGAGAAGATCCGTGTACCGGCTGCGATGAAAACACGTGTGTCGTGAAGGTTAGTGCATCCTCTCCTAATTTCTCGGGTTGCATTCATTGCTTGGATCACTCCCGCGGCAACCCGACCACCTGTCTTTTGTGTGTAAAGCGTCAATGGAACAGTTAGCTACTTCCCGCAATACAGTCCATTACCGCACGCTGCCAAGCGCCACCAATATCTTTCAAATTGAAATAACATTTTAATTACATTCCAGGAAGTGTTATTTTTATGTTTCTACATTTATATGACATTTTTGCAAATATAAAAATATAGACAGAATACTTTATGATACAAGCGACACATAAATTCCAAATATTATTAATGCTTTTCTTTATTTATTTAAAAAAAAATTGTTAACCGTTATTAAAAAAAAACTTTTATTTATTTCCCTAAAATGTAACTTGAATAAATAGTATAAGCTCATATAATGCATCAGAAAAGGTAACGAATTTTAAATTATTGAATAACTAAAATATAAGTCAGCACGTTAGATTAACTCAAAAATTAATAACTGCTGGCAACGAGAAATAGCACATTATTCGAGGAACACTGAACATGTACCTTCTGTCAACGGTAAAATATAGTACCTAAGGTCAAAAAAGGTAGAACCACTGTTGTGTCGAACAAAAGCGTATGATTTATAACAACACTGCTTTTAATTGCTGCTGGTCACAAGCTTATGTACCATTTTCAAATATGTGCACCGTTTAAAAAAAATCCTTTTCAATTCATATTTTTTTAGTTCTAATTTTCGCCGGACATTTTTCTGAGAAACAAACACGTCATAATATACCGTTATCGTCACATTAGTCTAGCCAACTTGACTCGCAGCCAAATAATATCGTCGATTCTGCAAATATTAGACCTAACACTTAGAAATACTACGGTACTAAATACTCACGGACAAATATGTTGGACATGAGGGTCGCCGGGAGACAAAACACGATCACGAGAATGTCCGCCACAGCCAAATTTACAATGAAAAAGTTCGTCACAGTTCGCATTCGCGGCGACCGATACACCACAGCGATCACAAAACAGTTCCCCACCAATCCCACTATGAAGACCAGCAAGTAAGCTGCACAGTAGACCGCTGTCATCGCACCGCCGTGCCGGTACATGAACTCGTCTGTGATTACACCCAGGTCTGATCTATTCATGGTCTCGTTCATCTTCATTGGATGCTGACGGTCCATAGCACCCTCTATATGTGTTGATAGTGGCTCCAAGTCCGGTAGCACACTGTTATCAGGCACAAATCTTGTATTCATCGCTTCCATGATGGTATTCGAAAGCATATCCACCACACTATGTTTATGAGCTTCCCTCATATGGGAATGGTTGTGGTGCCTCCAATGATGACGCGTCTCATGACTCGGTGGTTGAGTCGATGAGTTAAAAGACGCATCCTCCGTGAAGAAGTCATTCGACAAAATCCTAAGAGGTGCCATTTTTATTTTTTTCAACAGTAATATGACATTTTCGCAAAATTTAAAAATACACACTAAACTGAATTTCTAATGGTAAATTAATTTCTAAGCACACATCACTATGTCATTAAAATACTAGTGTCACACATCAAAAGTTTGCAAAGTAATATTTATCACAAGCTCACAAGAAAATTAATTGTAATGTTCCGTTAGAAAAGTATGAAAAGTTCCGTAGCTGTGGCGCGACGCGACAGTTCGTAGCGAGTGTTTAGGAACGCGTGGTTGTAGCGGCGTTCGCGCGCCGTCTGCCCGTAGCGACGCTACGGCTACGAGCGCCGTAGGCCCTACTTGTCGACGCATGTGCAATTGTGCATTTCGAGCAAGGACACGCGGGACTCGCACACGATACTTTTGCAATCATATTCTATATTAAACTTACACGTGCCGTTTGTAATTTCAGTTTCTATATTAGTGCACATTTAAAACATGTGTATTTTCTACCTGATTTGTGACACACAATATTAAACAATTCTTTTGTGTTTTATAGGGATCGAAATAAGAAGTATTTTTAAATGTTCTTTACGATTTTTTGTAGAATAAAATTGTATAAACAATATTAACTATGTATTGTATACCTACTTTTTGACAGAATCACATGTGTTATTTTGTTAAATTATATGCTTTGAGATGGTTTAATAAAAAAATACTCCCACTTTGGTTCTACAGTATGAGTTTGTTTTAATATTTGTGTGCAATAGATAGTTATTGATTCGACTTCCAGGTTAAGCAATTAAGAACTAAGCGGTTCGGAGACTCTCTTTGTTGCACCATTAAGGCCTGGAATTCATTACCAGCTCACGTGTTACCTTCTTCCTACAGGCCCAGGTCCTTTAAGCGGGACGTGAAAAATCAAATATTGAGACTGTCAAACAGAGTGTCACCATTGTAACATGGTATATGTATAGGTATATACACATAATGGCGACCCTCTTTTCTGAGACTTTGCCTTCAGCATCAGGCGAAGCGAAGTCTAATTATCCTATAAAAATGAAACACAATACATACTATACCTATAAAAATCCAGGCATCAAAGAATTCCTCCCTATAATAAATGCACAAACTAAGGTCATTAAACTAAAATACGTCAATAAAATGACAGTCGCGATCGCGAAGTATTTCGAATTAATTTCAAATCATTATTAGCTCTCATCGCCAAGTGGCTGGGTTCAAAGTTCTTCAACAAATAAACTGTAATAAGTCGAAGTCAGCCATGTTTTAATTGGAATAACGTTTGTTTTGAACATTATGTTTGTTACTATTTTCTGTTTGTTCTATCATGGTTGTTAACTAGCTGTGGCCACTGGTTTCACCCGCTATTGTATCTAGGCTTGCTCACTCACTGGTACACATATATCGTAATATCACGATTTGTACACGATATACATACATAGATATAATCACGCCTTTTTCCCTGGAGGGTTAGGCAGAGGTGAATTAACACTCACATTTCACCAATCCTTGTATTCAGTCCCACGTAATAGGGGGTGAGCGTATTGACGTTTTCCGGGTACTATTGTTGACACGAGCCATGCATCTGTGTCGGAATCTGGGCTGTATATATCTGTCTGATATTAAACAGCCCTATCCCTTAGTCGCCTTGTACGACATCGCACGGGAAGAGATGGGGTGGCCCAAATTCTACTCTGCCGGAAACCACGCGGCTAACGATCTACACGATATTACGATGTATATATACATATCTGGCCCCCTTTAGGTGTGTGGACCACGGAGTCTTCATCTCGTCCAAGGATGTGGGGAGTTGTGCAATGCCGCTGCGGCCTTTTTCTGCTCGGGTGACAGGCAGCTCCACCCGTCACCCGTCACCCCCAGGTTTGCATTCTAGCAAGGTTTGCGATTCTGATTTCTCGGCATTTGTGGTATAGTGGCAGCATGTTCGACTGCCGGGGCGTGGGTTCGATTTCCGCTCAGTGTAAATATTTGTATCCATCAATATGTATAGTGACATTGGTCTGGGTGCATCTATGTACAATATGGATGTATTTACAAATAAAGTATCTAAGTATGTATATCCACATTCTAGATTCCATAGCACAAGTTAATTAAGCTATGCTTACTTTAGGTATAGATAGCGTTGTGTAGAATTTCATAGAATACTAGCTGTTGCCCGCGGCTCCGCAACAAAAATAGCCTATGTCCATTCTCAATGTCTAATCTACACCTATATCAAATTTCATCGAAATTGGTTCAGCGGTTTAGGCGTGAAAGCGTTACATACGGACAGAGTTACGATCGCATTTATAATACCACGATCTTTGTGATGCTGTTAATATGATATCACGATATGTATATATAATGTGTATATACAATGTACGTATCTCGAATGAACTGTAATGAAGTGTAGTATAAATGCATGTCCACTAATTATTTGTATGGCTCTAATTTGTATGCCGCAAGGCCAAATGTAGTGATACCTTTTAACAAACATGTACCAACTTTCGACCTACATTTGCAAAATGAATAAATATATAAATAACTGTCGAATTACTGCCTTATCTCTTTTGAGCTTCCTCAAGAAATAACTATACAGTTCAAAAAGATTTATTTAATCACACTGATACTATCAGACGATTTACGTTCATTGGAGGTAAGACACGACGTTATTTCCTTACAATTGAGCAGTTCGACTGAGGAAGTACCTCCACCCTACAGAATACCGGCCATAATAACCTCGTGTTGTGTTCCCGGCGGTGAGTTTGTGCTTTCAGTGGGAGGACTAAAGGCTGGTCCTGCTTTGTCTTCTACACAGACGGCACAGAAACTCTCTGTCCTTATAGGGTTGTCGGCACGAGTGTGTTACACACGTTCATATGCCATGGTAACCACTTTCCTTCAGGTGGGCCGTGTGCTTGTCCGCCACCTAAGTGGTATAAAAAAACGATAAACAAACGAACTCTTTCATTATATTTGTGTAGATTCCTAGTGTTTGAAGTTCTAAAATGTCAATATTAGGACTTGTAGATTTTGATTGATTCCTTTGAAAGTACTTTGAGGCTTCCGAAGTAATGAACATTCAACCTTCATTTGACTGCCAATAAAATATTTTAGTGCTTGAGATTTTTTATTCTAATGTTAAATTTATTTTTTGTGTTGAAATACCTCATCTAGAAGTAGCTATCCGCGACTTGTTGTGTAAACTTTGCATGTAACAGATGTTTATTTTCTATAGGAACTTATGGTTGAAGTAAAAAAGAAAGATTAAAAATGTTTTCGTCATATTTATTGTTCTCTATTTTTTTTATTGACCCTAAGGAAGTATGGCTTAAGTAGCAAATGTTATGGTTTCCAGATTGCAGTTATACCACACCTACTCAGTGTTCATTTTGTAAAGTAGAAGTGGAAAAATCGAGCTGTCCAGAACTATACTTCGAGCACCAATCTTGACAAATCTCTGCGTCACCCTAAGGTTGACTTACAGAAAACGGCCATGGCACTTGTTCATTTAATTTCTTCATCTTAGCCTTTCTCCTCCTGATTAATATACCAATAAATAAATTTAAAATAGAAGTGAAAAAAACTTTAATGAGTAAAGGTTACTATAAAGTGGATGAGTATCTTCATGATGTTAATGCACCACGCATTAACACAAAAGTCTCTTGCTTGCTCTCACAAAATAAATTGTAAACTAAAGCAAATTTAAAAAAGAAAAATAATCTAGTTCTAATATAGTTTGCTGAGTTTCTTGCTGGTATCTTCTCAGTAGAACTAATCTACCGAACCAGCGAAAGAATCATTTTCCAATGGTTTATTTTTACATTATTTAATATTTTTATATTATTTCTTGACATACCTAATTGTAAAATTTTGAAGTTCATGTGTGCTGTTTGTGTGCCTAAACTGAATAAATGAAATTGATTCTTTGATTCCCTTTGATTCCTTGTCACATCCGAAGCTTTCACCTCAGTACCTGGGGTCCGCTTTACCAGTCTAACTGCAGATTTACTGAACGTCGCTACGCTAATTTTATATTTGTGCAAAAAGTTTGAGTAAATCAACAAATAGATAGAAAGAAGAAAAATAGAAAGAAATATTTATTTGGTGCAAGGTGGTCACAGAGATAACAATAACCAACAACATATTAAAAAAAAAATACAAATGTAATGGGATGATTCATTAGGAGGTAGGACACTACAGTATTTCCGTTCAACTAAGCAGTCCGACTGGGTAAGTACCTTCGCCCTACAGAATACCGTGGCCATAATAACTTCGTGTTGAGTTCCCTACCGTGAGTTGGGTAGCCAGAGCACATTGGAGAGTTTTTGTGCTGTCATTGGGAGGACCAAAATTATGTCCTACTTTGTCTTCTAAACTAACAGCACAGAAACTTTTTGTTCTTACAGGGTTGGCAATGCGAGTGTAACTCACTTGGTGTTGCACACGTCCATAGGCCACGGTAAACACTATCCATCAAGTGAGCAGTATGCTTGTCTGCTTTCTAAGTGGTATAAAAAAATGTTTTCTATACCTATGGGAGAGAGGCGTGACTATATGTAAGTAAGTACCATTGATGCTAAATACATGAATGGGATAAATTTTAGTATTTGAAACCGACACGACTTTAATCGCCGCTAACTTGTTCGTGGAAAGCGAATAAGGCGCAATTTTGATCAAACGCAGTGCGTGGGACGACCGTCTCGATCCTACTAACTTACCCTTTTAAACTAACACCTCAATTTCAGACAGTCGCAATTTAGTCTCAGTCGTGAATGTATAAAGCTCTCTGTGACATAGTTCTGGTTGTCTTCAACACTTTTAGAAGTCAAATTAATGGTTAATGAAATTTCGAAGTAATTAGTGTGATAACTTTTGCTGTTAATATCTAAGACGGCACTTGAACACGCGCCTAATCCCTTCTAGAGGGAATACTCTGATCGACTGAAAGCTGAAATTTTCCTATATGTACGTCTTTTTTTGCAGATTTATAAGTGCCCGGTTAATGGCAATAGGCTCGCCACCTATTACATTGGGAACTAAACATAAACTGGCGAAATGTGGGTGCTAGCACCTCTGCCTACCCCTTCGGGGATATAGGCGTGAGTTTATGTTATGTTATGTTGGACGACCCTGAAGTGATCTATAGAGTAGAGTAGACCCATAATAAGCATAGCTTAACTAGCTTGTGTGATACTTTTTCGTAAAAACATACATATTATACAAAGAAACACCCAGACCAATGCAAATATACATATTCGTGCATACTAATATTTGCACTGGGCAGGAATCGAACCAGTGCCTCCTGCGTAGCAGTCGAACGTTCTACCGCTACACCACAGAGATATTGCTCAGAGATATATCAGGGAGATATTACTCAGTTCTATAAAAAAATGTCCAATGTTTGTCATTTGCCTCGAATTGCATCAATAGGTTATAACGTTGGTTAGTATTTGCCCAATGTTGGCCTAACAGTTACAGTTGCAGATCGATTGATCTAGTTTACTGTATTCTAAGAATCAAAGACCCCATAATTATGCACATGACATACTTTTGGCAGATCAATACTGTGTGCTTTGAAAATTTTATAGCAAACCGACTGTAAGGTTGTACACTTTGCTCTGAGAATTCTACTGTAGAATTTAAAGCTATCATATCGAGGATTCTTTAATACAAAAGGTTGGCTGTTTAAACATACAACGGTAACTTAAAAAAACGTTTTTTTATTTAAGTCCGTCAATTGACTTCTCCCAGATATTTTTTATACCACTTAGGATGCAGATAAGCACACGGCTCATCTGATGGGAAGTGGTTACCGTGGCCTATGGACGTATGCAACCCTAGGGTCATTACACTCGCGCTGCCAACCCTGAAAAATTCGTGGAATCATTTTGATAATATAACGAAGTGCTTTACCAGTTCCTCTTATCAGGTTCCACCGAGATGGCAACGTTTGAATAAAAATACATACATACATAATAATCACACCTTTATCCCTGGAGGGTTAGGCAGGGGTGAATTCACACCCACATTTCACCAATAATTGTATTCGGTCCCACGTAATACGAGTTGAGCCTATTGCTGTCTTCCGGGCATATCTGTTGTCTCGAGCCTTGTATATGTGCCTGAGTCTGAGCTGTTATATCTGTCTGATGTTAAACAGCCCTATTCCTTAGTCGCCTTGTACGACACCGCATGGGAAGAGATGGGGTGGTCCAAATTCTACTCTGCCGGGAACCACGCGGCTTGAATAAAAAAGAAAAGTTTATAAAAGTTTCAGGGCACAATTTATTTTCAACTTTTTGAAGGTTGTTTTTTCAGACGGGGAATTTTTAATTTTTTTAATTTATTATTAGATCGTAGTTACCAACTAAATTATTAAAATCGAGTTCCCGTATTATTTAATGGTTATTTTACTGTTTAATTTTCGGCTCGGGCGAGTGGTAAAGAAATTATTTATGTATCTACGATCTTGAACACAGAGATGTTCGTGCCTTCAGTTCGAAGACCCCTGACCTGACTGCCACTAGAACATTACCTAGGTATAATCTGTTTTGTTTTGTCCGCAAAGCTGTGTTATTTGTCGACATATAATACAGAGATTTAGTAATGTTATATAGTGCGATTGTCACAACCATAGATGTCTGAATGCATGCTAAGGATATGCCACAAGCGAAAATCTATTCGTGTCTAAATATCACACATTCGATTTCAAACAAAATACATTTTGTTTCATCAGTATCAAAGTAATCAGGATATTTACCATGTTGTACTGTGTTGAGTTTCCGGTATTTCGACGCTGTTATAAAGACCATGATCACAGAGGAACTGGAGTATTTCCGGTGACCAGAGAAAAAAAAAAATTTTTAGGAGTAAATATATCGATCTACCGTCTTTCATACAGCTCAGACTTAGCGTCAGATATATGGCTTGAGTCAATAATAGTGCCTGGAAGACGGCAATAGACTCACCTCCTATTACGTGTGTCGGACCGAATTCAATGATTGGTGAAATGCGGGTGTTAATTCACCTCTGCCTAACCCTCCGGGGATAAAGGCGTGATTATATGTATGTATGTATGTAAATGTCGCTTTCTACGATACCCACGGAAAGAGGTGGCCATATTCTATTTCACTGGGAAACCACGTGGCAATTGACCTTATAGCTGACCCATTTGGTATGTATACAGTTTATGTATCACTGAAGTATATGTCGCCCATCTATTTGTTATCAGATCCGGTAATAACATCAACACCGTATTAAAGACGAGATTCTCTTTATTAATACTGTCCGTGGAAAGCTCGTAAAATTTTACTGTTCAAGAAATACTAACGGCTTTAGGAATCGCAGACGAAGATATAGTTCTTAGCAATGAGAAACTTGTTCGTGAATGTAAAACACTTGGATATAAAATTACTATTGAATATGATGTTTGAATTCATAAAGAAATTTCTGCGGATGTTGATGGACTGTGTAAGCTTCATGTCTGTTTTACATGTTTTCGAGCTAGAATTTCGAAATTGATCACTCACACGAAGCAAAGGTAATATATACAGTCGGTATGTGTGATATAAAATGAAATGAAATTTACTTTGATACTTTATACTCTTTCTTTTGAAAATATCTATACCTATTTCTTTTTTCGATTGTGCCATTACATGACATTTTTCAGAATGTAACCTTTTAAGCAAAGCGAATAAGTGTACCTTAACAATACTTATGAAAGCATATAATAATTCCTTAGCCGTGTGTACATGCCTATTGGAATAAGCGTTTATTAAATTGCAGAAACTTTTACCAAATAAGAAACTGAATTTTTTCAATACGATTTTAAACTACCAGATACAAACTTTTAATGTTATATTAAGCATGTATACATCATATCCAAAATAAAGATTAACAATATTAAAAAAGTTCAAGGTCAAAGATCTCTGAATGGTTTTCTCAGCAAGCTGCTTGTTGAAATGTGAACAAATTTCGCTTAGTTACATTTTAATAAAAGTACTATTAAAATATCTGAAGGGGCAAGAGTTCAAGACCAATTTAGAAACAGTAAACCCTGAGAAACGACCAGGGAATCGATACGGGCGCTTCTCGGAAATTTGGAGCTATCCACATTGATTAACGAATATAATTGTGCCAATTGTATCACTGACAAGGATGCAAAATGCACAAGTGCCAGGTTTCCTGTTTAGAAACCTGTGCAGAACAGGTCACAAATACAACACCTTTGTTTATTGGATCCTATTCGATGAAAAATGAGTACAGGGGATCCTGGTGGATGAAGGGATCCATATTAATCTACGAGAGGATCACACTTTATAAGGGTTCCTTGTGGATGACCTATGTGGTTTTTTCATCCACATCCAAGTGGATGGAGTCCCTTTGTAAGATTGAGATATCAGTCGGCAATATCCTGATAAACAAAATCTTGCAAGTGGAATTGGAACTCTGATTAAAAGCGATGGAAACGAAGATAAATTTAAGTAAATGAGAGATAGATTTTATGTTTAAAACATAATTGTACATCCTATTGATTATCTTATCCAAGTCGAAATTCACTATAAGATATTATATTTCGGGTCATATATCTTGGACCTAAAATGTGCTCTATACGCACAGTACGCGTTTCTTGGATATCTTTTGAGGATACCACGGGGTACTGCGGTGTTGGTAGAGCTCAAATATACCTATTATTACAAAACAATCTGTGCTTGCATTTATTTCGCGAAATAGGTCCAAAATATGTGTCACGAGGGCTTAGCTATTGCACTACTCTTACAGAATTTCAATGAGGTGCATTCAAATTATTCCGTCTTACTTCGATACAGTTGTATTGTGATATCAATTCTTGGTAATGTTAGATCTGTGGCAGACTATAATAAAACATGTTATAAATAGGAGATAGTAAATCGCCAAGTGGCAGTCGTATCATGTCGCGTATAAAATGGTGACGCATTCGTATTACATGTAAGTTTCGTTAATTAGGTTTACAGTGAAATTGATACATTGATAGATTACTTTATATTGTAGATCTAAATTATAGTTATAATGATAGAGTGGCCTGGATCATAAAATTATTACATGTACAATGGACGGCCTTATCGCTAAGAGCAGTGGTGGGCAAACTTTTTTAATGAGGGGCCATAAAGTTGAAGCTATTTTAGAGGAGGGCCAGAATTATTGCACAAAATGTTAAAAATTGCAATTCAACTTTTTCCTATGGCTCGAGCTGTGACAAACCTTTTAGCTCAGTTTTAATGATTTAGACAAACTCAAGTCTCTTTTATAAATTGGTTCTCTCCTTGCAATTTTCGTATAATTGTGGTGTTTGAGCAGATCGATAATAAAAGTAAAATCGGTAGGTCAATCTTTGTCTCGCTACTTTGCGCCCCGCGACTGCAACACAATTATGAACTACGAGGCTAATCTAGCTGGCTTCTTTACCTGTGCGTTTATAATAATTAAAATAATAATTGAAATAGCAAAACGACTGGTCGATGCTTCGCGTGACCAAAGGGCTGGCCTCTTTTTCGCTCAACGGATTGGCATTGCCATCCAACGGGGCAATGCCGCCAGCAAGTCAATGTCAACTGGTAATGTGCCCAAAAGCACATTACCAGTTGACATCGATGGGGAGAAATTTTTCGATGCTTAATTTGATCCTTTTGTATGCTATTTTATATTGTTGTAAATATTAGTTTAAATAAGTAGAATCTACTTTAAGCTTCTGAACCAGCGGGCTGAATTAAATGCTTTCGCTTTGAGTTGTACCACGGGCCGTACTTTGCCCATCCCTGACTAAGAGTGATCGCTTCCAGGTAATCTTTGGATGGAAATTTTGTAACTGTTAGCTACTCTATCCCTATCTCTTCGTTAGACCCGACTGTTGTCAAAACTCCCACCCTGGGCTTGGTGACTGTGTTCCTACTACTTCTTACCATTTCTGTTAGCTATATTTACTATTGTACAGAACCAACTGTGTGACCCCTCAACCCTGAGAGGAATGCCTGTCTGTGCCAGTGAGGGTGAGGTTGGCTTGGACCCTGAAGATCATTTTAAAAATTGGGATCGACTATATTTTAGATAGCTACTCTTTTTTTTCATACCATTAATTTATACTTTATACATTTATACCATTTAATTGATATCACTCTTCTTGTATAACAGCTAAAAATGATTGTCTCGATCACCAATTTCATAGTTCTTGACTTTTTCAAGTATCAATGACCACTTGTTTTGATGGCGTGACCTCTCATAGTTAGGTACACACATATTTCAAGTTCTCTTAACTTTTTTATTTATCCTATTAACAGTATGACAATATTTTTAAAACTTTCACCACCAGGCGAGCACCCAACAAAATATATTAGATCATTAATCACAAAGATAAACGTATAGTAGCAACTTACAGTAGTAACTGAGTCTGAAGCAAAATTGGTACTAGTAACGCCATCTATCCGATAACATGGGAACTAGGTAATAAAAATGAAACCATTCAGCTTAATGGCTATGAAAGCTTGTTACAAAGAAAGAAAATTGTATATCCATATTGTTTTGAATGTATTACAATTGCGGTTATAAAGTCTTATAATTAATTATATTTCAAAAGCACTGCTACAGTGTACATATCTAGTCGTACCCTGAATATCATGACTAAGGCTCAGAAAAATTTCATGGGAAAACAGTCTTAAGATAGTTGAGGGTCCAAATTGTACAGCATACAAGGTATACTAGCTGATGGGTAAGCCAGCGTGATTATGTTTGGTTCTTCTCGACCAACTGGAATCAAACATATGGCAGATGTTGATCAAGACCTTTCTAATAAAAGAACCACATCAAAATCCGTTCTGTAATTATTACTTAAATCATGAACAAACAAACAAGAATCGAATAGGAAATATTTTTAGATTCGTATGACCCAAGTAATTTTATTTAATTTCTTCATCTGTCATTCTATTGCCATTCTAATAGCAGTTTGCCATCTTACTGCTGGGCATAGGCATCCCCCAATGTGCGCCAATACTCCCAATCCTCAGCATTCCGCATCCAGCCACCTTTTCAGGTCGTCTATCCAACTGGCTAGGCGTTGACCCATCCCAATTTTTTCATCTACGAGTTCTGGAATGTAGTTTGTTGTAGTAAAAGTATCAATTTTTTTTAAATATTTTTATTAGTAATTTAATGATGTTAACTTTTGATAAAAAACTTACGATATGCGGACTAAATTTGCAACACAAACGACCGCATCACAAATATACGAAAGCTTGCATATAATTTACATACATATTAGGAAGTTCATTGCCCTGTCGACGATACGTCATATTAATATGTTATACTCCCGAGATTTCATATAAATTGTTTGTTGCTCGTACTTGTACTAATATATAAATTGAGACATTTTTATAGCTACCTTTATTATTATATGCCAACAGCCCGTCTCGACATCGTATAAAAATAACAAGTATAATACGACTAGTTGAATCGCCCCGGCTTCGTTCGTAGCATACTTCAAAACTCCTATGAGCCATAATATATGCCCGCAGTTTATTAATTTTCAGATGACATTTGAGAATCTGTTGGATTTATTGGTCACTTGAGCAATATCGTGATGATATAGCAACAGTCTGTTCTTTTTATTTATTAAAACTTCATACGAACATCACAGGCAGACTGAATGCCCCAGACGTTTTCTACCAGCCATCCTGGTAGGTTTCAAGCGCATAGTTATTTCCGCAAGGACATGTTAGTAGAAGTCCTCTGTTAAACTTTCAAACTCATAGTTCTTTGTGATACCTTACTCCTGACTAACAAGACTTCCTATTCATATCTCGCGTACTTCCGTACTCGAGTCCAGATATGAGGACGGTAATTTACTGTATTTAATGTATATTACTAAATACTTAGATGCTGTATGACGAGGCAATTGGTAATATTGACTTACTTATTTATGTTTTATTTTTGAAACAACACACACGTGGTTGAGATTTACTTTTAGAAGAAATTTTCTTCATCTTAGCGTTTATCCCAGTCGCATCAGAAGCTCTCACCTCAGAGTCTGGCATCCGCTTTTCCGGTCTAACTGCGGATTTGGCTGAACTTCGATATTTTCCGTGAAGCGACTGCCATCTGACCTCTACTACAACTACCCGATGGCGATATCGAAGCAATGCAATTGATAAAACGTGCTATTCAATCATTCAAACGCGTAGTTTTTTTTTCTTTATACCTCTTGGGTGACAGACACCTGTCATCCAAGAGGTATAAATGCAAGAGGACCAATGGACATGTGCAAAATGTCACACACTCGCGCTTCCGACCCTGTAAGTACCTTCTAATGCCCTTCTTGAAGTAGGTACGCCATATTGTAGTCACTTGGAAAAACCGCAGCAGGGAGTTCATTCCACTGCTTAGTTGTTCAGTTCAGTTTATAGCGTAGTTCCTAAGATTAGCACATTCAATCAAACAAACTCTTCAGCTCTTATCTTTGCGTTGTTCCCAGTTCCATCCGAGGCTTTCGCCTCGAAATCCGGAATCCGCTAACTCTTTTTTCTCCTTTTGTTTTGGCTTAAATGACTATTACAGGAACCATGCCAACCTAATCCTCCAAATACAAGGGGTAAACCCTACGCCAGATCATCTGTTAATTAGCAGGATAAGAGATATTATTCTAAGCTACATCGTGTTCCAAACGCTGTCATAACTTGAAAAGACGGTGGATTACAATCGGTTAACATAGAAGAGAGAAATGGTGGAAGACTACACCCAACTTAAATATGTTGGCTTTTACGAACGTGCATAACTATCGATTTGTCACTCAGAATAAGGGACAAAGTTTTCTCAGGCCCAAGAGATCGTGGTGGGATCTCAAACACTAAGTTTTCAGTACGTATTTATCTACGTTTTATAATTATTTCACTAATTACGCTATCTCCCAACGGAGAATAGGTCATTGACATGCAAAATATTGGCTTACTGAACCTTCAGCCTATGACCAGTGTACCAGTCCTCGGGTTCATGGCGAGGACTATATTTAGAATAGTTTTTGTGAGTTTCATATATTTGATAACTATAAAACTTTATTAATAATTAGTTTTCTAATAGTCTAAGTTAACTTTTATAGTGTAGGAAGAGGGTTTTACATAGGGATTAAAGGTTAACTAGGGTCAACGGTATTTTGAGTGGAACTGTATTATGTGTAAACTTTGATATACCCATTTTGGAAAGTTGAAGACACTACCTACAGAGAGACAAATGTACATACTTTTTCATGCGAGTCCCCTCGGATACTACCCGACGCCTATGGGGGTGTATATGTCGGAGCAACAAAAACCATGTACCGTCTCGGATTTTCAGATGCCGGGGTGTGCAATTGCCTAAGACATAACCCTCGCACCCTAGCTGACACAGGGCCCCCCATTTCAAGATGGTCCCCTTAGGTGTGGGATCCACGGTGTCCCCTTCGTGTTCCCAGAAGACAACGGTACCTACTGTTATCGCTACTAAGGAACCAACTATGACGTAACTTAAGAGTTACAGTCGTCAAGAGTCCAAGTCTTACCAGTGTCACACACTTACAGGCACTCGATTGTACTAAAGAAAATTACTGTAATACCACTAACACTGCAAAAAATGGCATTAAATTTTAGACTTTACTCCTATACAGTTAAAGTTCAAAATTAAATAAAAGGGTTTCATAACACTTTTTCATTCACAATGGAAAAAAGGCCCGTCTTTAAGGTGTGTCTGTGCTTTTGATGATGTCACGTAATAAATTGACAATTACTCCAACGCCGATTTCTTTCGCACTTAAAAACAGTCTTTTCCTTGATGAGATACAATACAACTATACTCTGTGGGAATTCTATAAGTACCTTACATCGTTGTACACACACACACACACAGAATAACAGATGTAATCAATTAAGATAGAAAAAATAAATCGGCTCAAGCGGGATACGAACCCAGGATCTTTCCCTTACAGGGAGAATGCTCTAACCACTAAGCTACCGAACCTCGCCTGAAGCCATCCAAATTTTCCCATATACTTATATATCCAACTATTTTCTATCTTAATCAATTTGTGTAGTTATCATACTAAATGCTTTAAAATTTCATTCAATAGATGTAATTTACAAAGGCGAGCTTAACTCAAAATTGAGTTGTATTCCAGCAAACCTTCCCGGGTTTGCTGGAATAGAAGCTGTACAGAGGAATTGCAATACGAGAGGCTAAGTCTCGTGTATATGAAACGAGAGATTTTAATGTAAGAAGGTATACAAGATGTATACCCCAGGCATAGAACACATACATACAAAAAATACATATTTTTCTGTAAATCAACCACATATTATGTGGTTGATTTACAGAAAAATATTATCGATTTTCAACTAGGCAATATAATTATACCTACAGCTAACCTACCTTTAAACTTTTACGTTTCATTATTTACAATGATTATAGGAACTTTAGATAATGCACTTTTTTCTTTCTTCTACACTTTGATTATTGGGAGATAGTGTTTTCATTCGATATAAAATCGAACTTAATGACTAACTTAGGAACGATTATAATACCATTACGGAGGAGGAGAAATCTTTATGTTTCAGAACTGTTACCTGCAAACGTAAGCAATAGTCTACTATATAGCTTCATTGGTCGTTTCAACTTTATTACCGATAGATATTCTATCAATGGTTACTAGAAAAGATTCGCTAGGAATATTAAATGGATATAAAAATACACAAAACGTTAAATGTCTGCTATATATCAATGGAATGGTGAGTACATACGGTGTTCAGTGATTCTGTTGATAGTACTGGGAATATTAACTACAAAAAGAGACATGGCCAACACGGGAGCACAATGGAAGAGAACCACATACGGTTAACTAAAATCAAGATAATTCTTACAAGTAGAAAATAAAAATGTTTTTACGGAGTGACACGCTTTCATGGCCTACTTTAAGTGATTATCAACAGTCTCGATTCTGTTGGAGCAAAAATACTGTCATATCATTCACAGCTTCAATCCATAAAATTTTAGACTCTCAAGTAATGCAGTTAAACTAACTTGCCAAAAAAAATCTGCCATAATTTATATATAATTATGCCAAAAAAATTATACATAAATATAAGTCTAAATTAGCATATGCCAAAATATTTTATGGTTATTTTTTTATGCTAATGTATAATGAGCTCACAGGCTGACTACCTATACCATGATAACGTTAATTCCCGCACGCAATATTGAATAATGCAGTTGAAGTCCATAATTAAACAACTTTTTGCAAAGTGAATATAAAATTGTAATCAAACTCTTTTCATTTAATATTGGTCTTTAAATATATAGAAATATTTTTACAGTGTCTGTGGTATGACAATGGTTTTGCTTTAGTAGAACCGAGGGCCAGGCGAGTTGTTTGTTTGTGTAATGACATCATGCATGGCGTGGCAGTAGAGCGTTTGTTTTCCTCATTAGTTATCGTGGGTTCCATTCCAATCCGTACAAATATTTATATGCATCAATACGTGTATTTGCATTGGTAGTTATATTCTCTGTATCCTATACGTACATACATACATATATGTGCAGACGCCTATTTCTTTCCTGGGTAGGCAGAGACCACAGCCTGCTATCTACTTCTATCCTTACACACTTCATGAGCTCCTCTTCTGTTATTATAATAAATATAATAAATAAATATTCTACAACATTCTACACAACGCTATCTAGACCCATGGTAAGCATAGCTTAACTAGCTTGTGTTATGGAATCTAGAATGCGGATAAACATACTTAAATACTTTTTTTATTTTGTAAATACATACATATTATATATATAAACACCCAGACCAATGCAAATACCCGTATTCATGCATACAAATATTTGCATTGAGCGGGGATCGAACCCGCGCCTCCTGCGTAGCAGTCGCGTTCACTACCGCGACGCCACAGAGGCTGCCAAATACTTTACAAATGTTATTAAATCTGCTTAAAGCTTCTGATCTGCCCTTTTCTAATTACATTATTAATTTTGTAGGTGTTCAGTCAATTCAGTCAGTGGTAAATTTAAAAACATTTAAATAGCCGCATTCTAGAATCTTTAGCATAATCTAAGCTTAAGTCTAGATAGCAATATATAGTATAACCTACGTTATTATAACCATATTAGTTAAAAAAGACCTCCCCTTCAAGCAGCTAACGAAAAAAGTTTCAAAACTTGTCAGAACAGTACTAATTTATTACAAAAGCATCAAGAACCATTGGACCGTCAGAGATAGCCGTGGTCATCAACCTCCAAAACTTTTAAGAACATTTTTATTTGCTTTGTGCAATAGAAAGGGGGTAGATGAATTTAATTAGTTTTCGCGTCGCATGGCGGCCCACGGGATGTCAAGGGTGCGGTTGAATGTTCGCGTTTCTATATTTCCTATCGATCCTGTAACTAATTGAGATGTTAGGGTGCGTTGTAAGAATGTATTAGGTAGTTTTTATTTTAATTTAATTGGAGCTGAAGAGAGTCCAGGCCCCTTCACCGATTAAACTTCACACGCATGATTTAAGCGCAATATTTTTGCGACAAAATCTTCCGGGTTAAACCAATCACCTGCAAGGCAGTAAACCTGTTGATTGAAAAATGAGTATCTGGTACAGACTTCCCTCTCAAAGTTTTAGGAGTTATGTGTCAGGTCCCAAAAAAAAACACAATAATCTGAATAGCCTTATGAGAGAGAGGGAGAGAGAGGGAAAGAGAGGACCCCATACTCCAAAGTGCAAGTCGGATCCCTAAAATAGAAGTGTAATTGATAAGACAGTTCGTTAAACGTTTCAAAATGAATAATAATTCGCATTAACGTATACTGCCTGTCTAAGTCGTCAGTCTTGTGTTTTTAACAACACAATTTCCATTATTTCTTCTCCTATTGAGTCAGCTTCAGATCGATCTTCACTAGCAAAGTACTCAAAACTATCTTAATACCTTGATATTCCCACCTCTCTATTGACTGGTTGTTTGTTATATTTGGTAAACATCTTTAGTTCGCACGATATTGCATTTGAAATCAATAAAATAGTTTGGAGTTTACCTTGGTATTCAACATATACCTTGCCACTCAAGATTCATCTGATACTGACTGTATCGTACGTTTTCATCAAAGCTAATTTCTTTGACTGCTCAGACATCAATGAATGCAAAATTTTGGAAGCACATAATTTTGTTATTGACAACAAATTATTCCATCAATGAATTTTTGAAGGTCTAACGACTTAGCTTTAAGATTTTCGTATCGACATTTATTAAAAGAAATATTATATTTGACTTCCAATTGGATTTGCATCTCTTTGCTTTAACATTGTGTTTATTGTATTATGCACGGACATATTGATTGACATCTTATTATAAATTTTTATTCTTCTTTTAAATTAAATTTTCGCTGTTAAGGTAATTCCTTAACTTTGTTTTTTGTGGCTACTATTATTTAATGAATGTATGCGTTTAAATCACATCTCTTTTTAACACGTAGCTTAGACTTCTCCAGTCCAATTATACTTAAATAAATTATCTACTTATAGTCATGGGATCTACTACTATCTCTTACTATATAGTCATGGGAGCCGCTGTCGCCCTTATATAACTTACCTGTTGCATTCCCTACTAGTTTTGGAATTTAGCTGAGAGCCCAAAAACTATGCCCAACCCATTAATGTGGTCGTTCCTGTACCTTTTTTGGATATAACACTCCTATGCTGTTAATATTAACCCTTGACAGATATGTAATCTTTTTTTTTCATGGATCTGACATCCATGAAAAAAAAAGATTACAATAAAGGACGTCTAGCAATAAATCTAATTGGGAATTTGAAAAGATCATCTTTCATAAAACAAGCAACGTTTTTTCACTAATTAAAAAATGTCTGATAAGAAATAATTCAAACAATTCAGGCCGAGGAGTTGCGCGCCCTAAGGACAGTCACGCGGCGTATCGTGCTCCAGTAACCATTCACGCCCCGTCACGCTGTCGTCACTTAAACTATTTTTCAAGGAATCTCAACATTTCTTTTTATTTGCCCTTGAAACCGAAGGGTGAACTGAAACCTAGCACTTTAATGAGGACTATATATAAATAATAAGTCTAAGTTTTGAGTTAGTTTATTAATGTTGGTTAAATCCTTTTGTTAGGATAGATAGAATAAGTAATTTAGGTAGGACTCGACAGTATTTCCGTCCTATTGAGCAGTCCGATTGGGGAAGTACGTCCGCCCTACAGAATACCGCGGCCATAATAACCTCGTGTTGTGTTCCCGGCGGGGAGTAGGGTAGCCAGAGATCACTGGAGGGTTTTTGTGCTGTCAGCGGAAAGACCAAAAGTTCGTCCTTTACTCGCGCTTTGTCTTTTACACTGACGGCACAGAAACTCTCAATGCTTGCATGGTTGGCAGCGCGAGTGTAACTCTCTTGGTTTTGCACGCGTCCATAAGCCTCGGTGACCACTTTCCATCAGGTGAGCCGTGTGCTTGTCTGCCACCTAAGTGGTGTAAAAAAGAGCTACTTACAGACACACATCCAACGTTTGCTTCAATTCTGATGACATGAAATGCCGGAAGTGAAGCAAACGTTGAACAAGCATTGTCTAAATTGATAGAAATAGCTCAGGCTAAAATGAACTCTTCAACGGCCAACAGCGCATTTAAAATAAAATTGGTTATGTTTTCAAAAACTCAATTTAAAATAGGGTTTTAACATTCTTATTCAAAAATACAGAGTTAGTATAATCTGCTTACACTGTTTTACCTTTTTTACTTACGAACAGAAGTGCGTGTACTATGTATGCAAGTGTAGGTACAAGGGTGGGCACCCACAAAACACAACAATTTAATTATTTCTCATAATCAATTTAAACTTCAGTTCAATTCATAGATGTTTATTTTCACAGACTGTTTAAAAATCATATTTGGATTCTATTTTAGATATTTTATTACAAAAAGGCAATGTAATTACAATAAAAATACCTCGTAGAACTATTAACGTGAAACCCATAAATTTCACGTATCTGTTACATACTGATCTATAATATCTATGATACATACCGTCTCGCACCAAGCGGCTTGAGGCCTCCGTGCTCTGCCGCACTATATAGGGTTGGAAAGCTCTGTTCACGCACGTGTTTCCCTCTTCCTACAGTCCAAGTTTCTTCAAGCAGGTCGTGAAAAATTATCTATCCAGGCAGTCAAGTTAGAAACCACCATGGAATGGAATGGAAAGTAACTCATTGTCCGCACTTAGTCTCCGTTTTGGACCATTGTGAGTACAGAGTACTGGCTAGAGCAGCCAGCCAGAAACGCAGAAGCTTACTGGGGCCTTCACCGGTTTCATGAAGCGACCTCACTATACCGAGGATTTGTGATCGTTGGTGGGCTACTGCCTCACATTCCAGTATTACGTGGGCGGCCGTTTCCTCGGCAGCAAAACACCCCCTGCAAAGGGGACTGTCCGTAACACCAATGGTGTGTAAGTGTTTGTAGAGGGGGCAGTGGTCCGTTATTGTAGGGCCACCATTTTAAGGTCAATAGCATATGGTGGTTCGGATCTGCTGGACTGCGCCTAGCGAAGTGCAGTGAATTGATGATGCATATATAAAAAAGTCATCGCAATTCACTCCTTTCCCAATTATTATCGTCTATCACACAATTCATACACCTCCTCTTAGGTATTTCTCTTGTAACCGTTTATAATTGACTAGCTGACCCGCCCCAGCTTCGCCTGTGACATATTTTGAAGCTTCATATCACCCCTTTGAGCTCTTATTTTTTAGTCTTCAAATAATGTATGGAAAATTGCCGGATTTGTTAACATTTATGATCACTGCTCCACTTCCTTAAGTAATAGCGTGATAAAATATAGCCTAAAACATTTGTCGAGAAACGGATTTTTCCATACAAAATTTTTTTTTAATTCGAACCAGTAGTTCCTGAGATTAGCGTGTTCAAACAAACAAACAACATCTTCAGCTTTATAATATTACTCATGTATACTTATACATAACAACCTACGACAGAATAGATTTTTCTATTACTTTTCTGTGATTGGGCGTTACTTCCGAATTTCGTCTGATGTAGTGAAATTTTAAAGCAATTTAGTGTGCCAACTTTTCGAAAATGTCAACATCCAAAACGTCTAATGTATTCATAGGTATTTAAACTATAATGGTCACTGACATCAGTATCAGAATAAACGGGATATTTACCATGTTTCATTATTTTGAGTTTCCGATATTTCGGCGCTGTTGCAAGCACCATGATCACGGAGGAACTGGAGTAGTGGCGGTGAACAGAGAAAAAGTTTTTTCCTAGGAGTAATTATATCGATCTACCCTCTTTCGAGTTCTTTTACTACGCGTATCTGCACTATTATTGGTTTCACTCTCACTACAAACTCGAACCCGATCTCGATCACGTTCACGACATACGATGCTCACTGTATCCAC
This sequence comes from Eilema griseolum, assembly GCA_963662185.1. Classification (NCBI taxonomy): domain Eukaryota; kingdom Metazoa; phylum Arthropoda; class Insecta; order Lepidoptera; family Erebidae; genus Eilema; species Eilema griseolum. The sequence continues at coordinate 1,151,975 of OY759242.1, forward strand.
TCGCGATTTTGTTTTAGCTTGTTCCCGATTGTTTTTGCAAAGACGGACCACTGGATGCCAGACGTTCGGCAGTTGAAACCCATCCTCACGATTGAAATTTTTATACTTTTTTATTTCAATTGCTTCCCTAACCAGTCTTGGTATATAGTGGCGTTCTGTCGAGAGGGTTATGTAGCTCGATCCAGTGGTTCGTACCGGACTCCAATAAATGTTGAGCGATTGCAGATTTATGCGGTTCATTGTTTTTGACTGCCCTGATGTGTTCCTTGATTCGGCATGTAACCGTTCTTTTTGTTTGTCCTATATAAGAACTGCCACAGCTACAGTCAACAGCGCCGAAATATCGGAAACTCAAAATAATGAAACATGGTAAATATCCCGTTTATTCTGATACTAATGTATTCATTTCGAATCCTATCCATTCTTCTCACCCCACACTTCAATATCAACACTGACATTTTACTTTTCCCGTTCATAATCAAAAATATTCAATTTAAAACATAATCGTCAGTATAAGTAAGCATTCCAAATGGAATTCGATCTCGTATTTCTAATCAACGTGACAATGAAAACTAATTTAATATGAATATGAATTCACTGTGTGAGCATTCGTACTAATGACGTTAGCGGCCATGACACGAGCAACGAGCATACCTCTCGCAGCGCTCACAGCTTAACGAGGATACAGGTAAAGTTATGTCTAGGAATTTAAATTCATGTTGGTATTTAATATTAAATTTCAAGGCTACTGCAACAACTTCAAGACTGAGACGAGGTCTCGGGTTCGATCCCAGGTTTTAATATGGTACACACCAATGACTTTTCGATGCTTTTGAAAGTTATGTATGTATTTATCGCAGGTTTATAAGTGCCCGGTTAATGGCAATAGGCTCGCCACCTATTACATTGGGACCTAAACATAAACTGGCGAAATGTGGGCGCTAGCACCTCTGCCTACCCCTTCGGGGATATAGGCGTGAGTTTATGTTATGTTATGTTATGTTCAAGGCTACGGCAACCACTTTGCTTCTAATGGATACGCGGTTTTACCTGCCGATTAACATACAAGAGTCTGGTTTAGGATTTCCTTTCTTTAAGCCCAGGTGTGGGGGTGACAGGTGTGCCTGACTGTCACCCTAACAACAGGCTTTTGGTAGGTAGGACCGTCCTAATTGAGCAGTCAGACTGGGGAAGTACCTCCACATTCCAGAATACCGCGGCCATAATAATCTAGTGTTGTGTTTTCGGCGATGAGTAGCGTAGCCAGCGCTCATTGGAAGACCAAAGCCTTGTCCTGTTTTATCTTCTGCACTCACGGCACAGAAACTTTGTTTTTACAGGGTCGACAGCACGTGTGTGACGTCACTGGTGTTGCACACGTCCATAGGCCACGGTAACCACTTTCCATCAGGTGGGCATAAAAAAAACAAGTTTGGTCACGCTGGCCGACTTGACTGGAGTGTCTAGTATGGCCTGCGTATAGGCATTCACTCCCGTAGGAGTCAAGAAAAAACAATTATAAAATAATCAGGTTAATATCACCTACATAGCTCTAAGCTCTAGGGGTAAACAAAGTGAAATGAATCCTTTTAACTACAAACAAACATTAAATTCTACTAATCGCTACTAATTAACTAATAAGAATTAGAACAATTAGTGAATCGACTTAATTACCTACCTAAAAAAGCAGTCTTAAGAACTCATGAATACAATTCCAGAATATTATTGTTCTAAACTTTTAAAGAAAGCTTCAGTTAGACAATGTCGTTATCGCACTTAGAATGACAAAGACTTACGCCTGTCTGGAGCTATCCTTTAAACCTTTTAAAATTCTACAATGTATTGTTACACTACCAAAGAAGCAGATAGTACCTAGTTATTAATAGCTCTATCAAAAGCAAAGCCATTTTTCAAATCTGACGTTACATTTATTTTTTAATCTCGATTTAAATCACCCTTTTTAAATTAAGAATTAAAAGTTTGTACGGTTTTCACTTGAGATGCAAGTGCAAACCGCGCAAGAAGAGAGAGAGCCGCTACAGAAATGTGAGACTCCTACCTCGTTTAATGCATCTCCTGTGAATGGACTATGAGGGTCCCTCAAAACTTTAGTATCAGTTTAAAGATTTTCATTCTCTTCTAAATGTATTCCTGTAGATGGCACTATTAGAAGAGACCTATATACAGCAGTGGATTGTATTAAACCTATGGCATGAGTCACCACGAAGACAGTCCACTCGGCGTGCAAGCTTCGTCTACTCTCTGCGTAATATACAAACACATAAGGATAAATCCCTTGCTGCACTCTTAGTTAAGGTGTTGGACTTACAATCGAAACGTTCCGGATTCGAATCCCAACCATTATACCACCATGGTGAATCTATTTCTAACGCAAGTAACTTCGAGAACAATAATATAAATAATCATAGGCCAAAAAGGCTGAAAAGCCGAGAGACATTCTGGACATGCGTTGCTCCCCTCGATGGTGATCCCTCCTCTGGAGAGCGCGGGGCCCTTCGTTCCTCTATCCGAGAGTCGGTTTCCCCGGCAGTCCCTAAACAGCCTTTGAACATAGGTCGCTCGAAGCAAAGAGAATCGGTCCTGGTGGGTTTCTCAGATGATCCGAACCTGCGGTGTGAATGTTGAGTTGCTCCACAGGCCAATAGTCCACCTGCTAACGTGGGCTGCATGCCCATCTACTTCACTTGTACATTGGAGGAACTTATGAGCACGTCCGAAAACGCAATCCATGTAGCAGCACTCTGGGAACATACAATCTGGGAATAGAAGCGCTGTAGACTTGACAGAAGAATAATAAATGATAATTTTTTTTTTTTCTTCTTTATTGAAGGGCTTTGTCGCTAGAGCGATTATGTTGCCCATATTGTAAACAAACACATACAAATACAAATCAACACATACAAATCAAACAAAAAACAAAAACATATCTGCACAGTTATCATATGCTTAACCTCTAAACTTAACTAAGTTGTACAGTGCCCGGGCTGCATCCGATAATGGCTCAGACAGGGCACTGTTACAACTCCCCACCGTTAGGCTACTCTTCAACAGAGGATCCCTGTGCGTTTCATTCCGTACACATTCCATCAAAATATGGTACAGGTCATCGAGTGTATTGCAGGTGGTACAGTTTGGGGATGTTGATTGCCGCATTAGGAACGCAAATTTATTTGATGGAATGTGTCCGGAACGAAGCCGAAGTGCAATTACTGTATCTTGTCGATTGAGACCACAACCATCAATCCAAGGAGAGCGTAGAGGATAGGGCTGGATCGTTCTATACCAGATTCCCTTTTCTTTCGACCTCTCATCAAAATATTCTTTCCAGCTTTTATAACAAAGTTGTCTGGTAGCTGGTAGATAGTTGGTGAAGTAAGGCAAAAATGAGACTGAAATACCATCAGTAGAGGCTTCACTCGCAAGTTTGTCCACAAGCTCATTGCCGACGATACCTACATGAGACGGAATCCATTGCAGTTTAACTATTTTATTTTGCAACTTTAATCTTAAAATTGTTCTTTAATAGATAATTAAAGTTTATTAATATTGTTATCTGCTAATATTAAATTAATAGTTCTGTTAAAAGCACTATTACCATTATCAAACTCTAACGTAAAATTTTTAATCGCCCTTTAAACTAGACCGAGTGCCGACCCACTCTCGCCCAAGTGTAACGAAGAGCCCTTCGTCAATCACCAAAAAATAGGAAGCTCCTAACAAGGTTGGACGTTAACCTACGTCAGGAGAGGCGAAAAAGGTCAAAATCTGTAATTAGTAGAACGGCGATGTTAACTGGCAAACGTTCAATGTTCACTGAACACTAGATAAAGGAGACAACTTAATGTTTTGAGTCTCCACTTACCGGTCATAAGGAAATTGTACCAACTGATCACCTGATTAATCGGCACTAATACTTATAACTATCAAGTCTTGGAAATCAAAATTTTCATTTTTTTTGTTTTGTGTTATTAGTGAATTCTATGTATAATTCGCAATATTATGCTATTATTATTTTCTATTGCCGTTTACTAATATTTAAAAATCATTGTATTCGCAAAACTTTTCATATGTGAAAAGTTTTAAGTGATCTTTTCGCACCTATCTACTAAGTACTTACCTCTGTATAATGTGTAAGTACCAATATTAGCTGTAAGTGTTAACAAAAATAGACTAACACAATTTGCATTTTTGGCTTTATTTGTAGACGAATGAATACCCATGTGGAGAGGGACATTATGTCAAAAATGTAAAAAAAAAAACGATCAAAATTTGTGGATTCGATAACCATTAAACCACATAAGTTCACCCCTAGATCTAATCTAAAAATTGCATGACAATTTCATCAGTCGAGGCGTTATAGATTACACAACACATAACAAGAAAGTCACTACATCTACGAGTAAAAGTACCTACTAAAATTGTTTGAGCAGATTGTGACCCTGTCGATTGTCCCGGTGAGTAGTGCCGATTACAAAAAAAAACAGATTTTGTACGTTTTATCAGTGTATCCCACTACACACACTATCGAATAAATCGTTCCAGCGGACAGTGAACCTCAGGTCACTTATATTGTTAGTTTTTTTATTGACGCATTTAGCTGTGTAAGGCTGTCGGCGCGGAAGAGGCTCGGCTAGGAAAGCGATTCTTAATTTTATTATTCACTTTAAGATATTAGGTTTTATTTCAGCTTGCTAAATTAGATCCTAATGTTGTTTATTAGTTAGTATTTATAAAAACTAATGAATTATTATTTTCGTTTCTAAAAGTGTCGTAACTTTTTTATATTGACTGTTCAGACTAATATTTCTTATTACATTGCTGATAATTAAATTAATATGTTCTAGTAAGATAACTATCTGCAGCAGCGGGAGCTACAAAGGATCGCAAGCCAAGCTGCCTGCGTACGAAGGCAATTCGGGCGTCGGAGGTCGATGAATGACCTCCGCCCCCATGAACGCAGGCCTAGGGTCGTCGGCTGCAGCCGCCTGTTACCCTGGCCGCGGCGGCAGCGCGGACTTTGTGGTCCGCACACCCGAGGAGAGGGCCAGATCGAGAGAAATGGCCCTGGGTCGGCCGGGGTGCGAGGGATATGCATGTTAACCTCTCCTTCCGCAACCAAAAACGACCCACAGGCGTCGTGTGTTTATTAGACACACACACAAACACAAAATACGAAATAAAATTGACAACTAAACATGCAAAAAAAAACACGTAATTATTGATAGGTCATTTAATGTAATTTGTTCTTATTCGTATCGCCAAAAGAGATGAAATATGTACGAGCCCTTGTTACTGCTTCACCGAGTCTTAGAACCATTCACTGTTAGATGTATCTAGTACTAGGTATATTCGCATCGCCAAAAAAGATGAAATAGGTGAGAGCCCTTGTATACTGTCTCTTATGATACAGGATCCCCTAGTATAAGAGACAGGGTTTAATAATGTAATTGTGTAATTTTATTTTAACATTAAGTTCACTTCTAGAGGATCACTCCTTAATTAATGGCTATAATGGATTATATGGCTTCAGGCCGAAACGGTCAACGGGTGATCTTCTAGCATACGTTACCCATCTTTAGGGTGAGGCTATGGACAAGCACGGCGAGTCACTGGCAATTAGTCTTGATATCGCCAAAGCTTTCGATAGAGTCTGGCACAAATCGCTTCTCTCCAAGCTACCAGCCTTTGGTCTGCCTCCTAGACTGTGCAACTGGATTGCTAGTTTCCTGCGGGAGCGCTGTATCCGCGTCCTCTGTGATGGACGGGCTTCGGAGTTCTTGCAAATAAATGCTGGCGTACCGCAGGGGTCTGTATTATCTCCCGCTCTCTTTCTTCTGCATATCAACGACATGCTGTCCACCGGCAGCATACATTGCTACGCAGACGATAGCACCTTACACGGGAGTTATCACGTACAACCTGCGGCCAAACAGTCTGATATCGTGGAAGAAAGGCAGCTTCTTGTCACTGAACTGAACCGGATCTTGAATCACATTTCTCAATGGGGCTCTGAGAACATGGTCGAGTTCAATGCCAAGAAGACGCAGGCTTGTGCGTTCACAGCAAAGGTATCTTCTTTCCTTCCCCTTCCCACTCTTCAGAGCACGCCACTTCCACTGCAGGACAATCTCAATATCCTAGGCATGGATATTCGCTGCAAACTGAATAACAGAAATTACATCGAGAGCATCATCAAAACAGCCTCGCGGAAACTCGGACTCCTAAACAAAGTGAGACGTTTTTTCACGCCGGAGCAGCGGTGTCTTCTCTATAAGACACAAATTCGCTCCGGCGTGGAATACTGCTCGCATCTCTGGGATGGCTCCGCGAAATACCTACTAGATGCTCTCGACAGGTTGCAGCGACGCGCGGTCCGAATTATTGGGAACCCTGAGGTCACGAACACCCTCGAGCCTTTGCAGATGCGTAGAGATATTGCTTCCTTGGCTGTATTTTACCGTCTCTACCACGGTGAGTGTTCTGACGAGCTCTTGCAACTAATCCCACCATCTCCTTTCCTACATAGGACAACACGTGCAGGCCTTAGATGTCACCCTCACACTGTGCAGAATATACGAGCAAAAACCAAGCGGTTCGGAGACTCTTTTCTTTGCCGCACCACCAAGACCTGGAATTCATTACCAGCACACGTGTTTCCTTCTTCCTACAGTCCCGGGGCCTTTAAGCGGGGCGTGAAAAAGCATCTGATGAGGCCGCCAAGCTGAGTGCCACCATTGTAGCACTTAGTGTCTGTAATGGTGACCCTCTTTCCTGAGACTTTGCCTTTAGCTTACCATCAGGCGAGGTGAGGTCAAATTGGCGTGTCCTATATTAAAAAAAAAACTTCTGTTTATAAACGTATTTAATTCTTTATCTAATGAAATTAAAGTTAAGTTTATTGTATTGTTTATTGTTTGCCAGTTTCACCAGGTCTGAGGACCATGCAAAGTTAGGTGTATCTTTTTTGTACCACTTAGGTGGCAGACAAGCACACGGCCCACCTGATGGAAAATGGTTACCGTGGCCTATTGACGTGTGTAATACCAAAATTCTCACACTCGCACTGCCGACCCTGTACCTAAGCACAGAGAGTTTCTGTGCCGTTAGTGTAGAAGACAAAGCAGGTATCTAGTAGTAGGTGTAAGGGAACGGGGTGCGATCTATTTTTTGATTTATGTCTCTAAGTCTGGAAAGAAAACTTGAAGACCCCACCACATAAATGAAAAAAGTGTACTCTACCAAAAAAAATTATATCGCACAAAAATATTACACCTCCCTTACACCCATAATAAATTTTATCAAATAAAATCGGGACCAATGATTTTGAATGAAACGTAGTTATTTCAGGCGCAATAAAAGCTAGGTCGCTGTACCCCGCACAATGGGACATTACGGGCTGTATTTCAAGCGGGCCGCTTATTGTGACACCCCTGACCGCCTATGAAAATTGTGTATGTACCTGCAGTTTTATATAGGTTTCCGCTATCACGGCTTTTATTGGAATTTCATAGATAACGGCTGCTAATAGAGTTTTATGTGATGTCTTATTTCGCAACAATACTCAAGCTATTGATAGGTCGTTGACTGCATCAATGTCGTGACCTCGAGACGCCGTTTGTTCGAAAAGCATCTCGCTTGGGACTGTGATTTTGACGGTCCGGGGATCAACTGTCCTATTTTACGAGGAGGTAGTGGATTCAAAAGAAGCGCGAGGGGCGAGACAGGAAACAAGAGATAACCAGCACTCACACGTCCCAAAGAAGACGCATGGGTTGCCTGACAACGTTAAACGATCTCCTAGCTAGGTACTGATTTAAATCAAATAAAATATGTTTATCCTTCCAGATCGCTCATATAATTTCAATCCATTTTTTTTATACCACTTAGGGTGGCAGATCAGCACACCGTCCACCTGATGGGAAATGGTTACCGTGGCCTATGGACGTTTGCAACACCAGGGGTGTTACACTCGCGCTGCCGACCATGAAGAAACCTTCTGATGCCCCTCTTGTAGAACCCCATATTATAGGTGCGAGAGAAAACCGCAGCAGGGAGGTCATTCCACAGCTTAAGTGTGCGTGGGATGAAGTTTCTTTCATACCACATAGTGCGCACCGTCTCAATTCGCAATGTGTGAGTATGAATTACCCTGCCTATGGCAAGAAGTGCGATGATAGAATGTAACTGTGGGCATCATGTCAAACAATTCATCTGAGTACAAACCATTGTATAGGCGGTAGAACACACACAGCGAAGCAAAGTTCCTCCTAAGGTTAAGAGGTACCTGCGAGTATAGGATTGCCAACCAGCCTCAACGCCCATCTTTGCACCGAGTCGAAGGGGTCAAGCTGGTATGCAGGCGTTCCAGCAAATAGGTGACAGCAGTACTCCATGTGGGGCCGGACCTATGCCTTATTAAGAAGGAGTTGCTGTCCCGTAGTGAAGTACTGCTTCGCCCTGTTAAGTACTCCAAGTTTCCTTGATGCCAACTTAACCTTGTCCTCCAAATGAATCTGGTACTGGACGTCCCTGGAGATATCGACACCAAGGATCCCGATACTCGAGGAGATGGCAAGCGGTGTGCCTAGGAATTGCGGCGCTACAATGAATGAGGTTCATAAACACTGTCTTACTAAATCAACCTGAAGAGCTCTCTTATCCATCCTCCCTGAAATTAATTCTCTATCAGCCGAAGCAAAGATTTTCAGACTACTGTGCTACGTATAATTATAGTGAGAATGAAATAAATGTGACCCCACACTGTACATATACTATTTGATGGACGGGCAGACCTATTAATCCTGTAATCTTCTCCAGCCCCTAGCTTCCTTCTGCTGTCATATCCTTCATTTTCTGAATTTTAATTCTTCCTTACGTAAACACAACACGCCCTCCTCCTTTTTAATAATCGTTATGAATGTCAATACAAACCGCCTTCCTCCACAACCAAATAAAACGTTAATGTAATAACTCCAATAAAACACGAGTACCTACATTCGTTGTAAAATACAATCGTAAACGTGAAAGTATAATTCTAACTCATTTTGAGGTTATTTACAGCAATGAAAATTATAATAAAAACAAAAATATTTAATGCCGTGTAAAGAGGCGTCGCTCTGAGTTTACGATGGCGCGACATGTCGTTTGTGTAATTAAATAACTATTGTTTCTGTGCTTGTCTTAAGTTTAAGGCAGTTTTCAAATCGGTCCGATATCGGTGTCGGACGACGATAGCCGATATCCGATCCGATAACAACATATGCTGTTTCCACATATATCCGATAAAATCGGTCCGATACGGTCATTTGCTCGATAGTACAGATGACTTAGGGACAAAATCAAGCAAAATCCTGCAAGCAATATTCGACCTTATGAACATGATATAGTATCGAATTTCTTATATTCGTGATCAACATCATCTAAAGACACGTAATTAAGAAAATGTCATTAAGGTCAAAAGTCGCATGCAGTTGCTCTTTTAGTCTCTGTAAAAGTTGTTGTTGAATCGAGTCATTCCGATCATCCGATATCGGGCCGACAGATGAGAAAGAAAGATACATATTTCATACATTTTACTCTCTGTCGGTTATCGGATGTTGGATATTGGAGCTGACTCCGATATCAGATCAGATAGTGGAAAAACGCTCTATAAGTGAGTGTTTTTCTTTCTTCGTATTTTCTTTTGCCATGTGCAACACCAGGGCAGTCATACTCGTGCTGCCAATCCTATACGAACAGAGATTTTCCCTGCCATCAAACTCTCCAGTGAGCTCTGGCTACCCTACTCGCCACCGAGAATACAACACGAGGTTATTATAACCACTGGTTAATTGGGAGGAAAATACTATCGTGTTCTACCTCCGCAATGTGTGTATTGAGCGGTGGTGAAGGGCGAAAGTTTTCAAAAGGGAAGCAAGTGGAAAATAATTGTACCTCTTATAAACACGGTTCGCTTTCACTTAGCAGAACAAGTAGGAACCGGCTTATAGGGATCCCCCGCCATTGGTAGGTGTGAGGTCTGGTAAGTGAGGAGTTTGTCATAGTTTGGGTTAGCAGCCTAAACTCCTGTGACGTATAAGATCTCTTAGACATGGAATTAACTTAATCAAACCTTTTATTATAATCCTTTGAACTATAACAACAGGTGATTTGATTATATTTATGCATTGAATTAAATTCAGACTTCAGACGACATCAATTTAATTTAGACGTTATTGTTTGCAATACATTCAATTGAATAAATACAATCTTGTTGGGAGCGGCAGCGGGAGCGACGAAGGATCGCAAGACAAGCTGCCCGCGTACGAAGGCAACTCGGGCGTCGGAGGTCGATGAACGACCTCCGCCCCCCATGAGCGCCGGCCTGGGGGTGACAGGTGGAGCCGCCTGTCACCCTGGCAGAAGCAGGCCGCGGCGGTGGCGCGCGTGGCGCGCCTCCCCGTTTTCGGGGACGAGTTGGGGACTCTGTAGTCCCCACACCCGAGAAGAGTGCCAGATCGTGAAAGATGGCCCTGGGTCGGCCGGGGTGCGAGGGATATGCCTGTCAACCTCACCTTCGGCAACCAAAGCAACCCACAGGCGGCGTGCGTTTTAGTCGGTTTGAGTCCGACATAACCTCCTCCACCGGCTCCGGTGGGGAGGTATCCGTGGGGATTTTGCGCACGTAAAAAAAAAAAAATACAATCTTGTTATTTTTGGTCTATGTCAAAGAAATTGTTCCAATAGAACCTATATTATTACCCATCTAACTGCTTTATTTGAGTTTTTTTAAGTAACAGACCAGCCTAACCGTACATAATACATTTACATCCCACGGGCAGCCGTGGATACTGGCGACTGGCCAAAGCCGTGCAGGCCAACTTCTGTCAGCCTTCGCTGCCACCGCTGCGCTACCCTGATGGATCCCTGGCCCATGGACCGCAAGAGAAAGCCAATATGCTAGTAAATCTCTTTGCGGCCAATTCCCGAGTCGATGATTGCGGTATACAGCCGCCGACACTACCCAATGGTGACCACGTAATGCCTGAAATACGTATCAGGCAATGCGATGTTCGTGCGGTGCTTCAATCACTCGATGTCCGGAAAGCCAGTGGCCCGGATGGTATTCCAGCGGTGGTCTTACAAAAATGTACAGCGGAGTTGTCTCCGATGCTTACGCGGCTGTACCGACTGTCCTACAGCTCGGGTACAGTGCCTTCGGCTTGGAAAGAGGCGAATGTACAGCCGATCCCCAAGAAGGGGGATCGCTCAGAGCCAGCCAACTATCGACCCATAGCCGTCACCTCAGTGCTGTGCAAGATCTTCGAGCACATCATTAACAAACAGCTCATGCGTCACCTAGAGGATCACTCCTTAATTAATGACCGGCAATATGGCTTCAGGCCGAAACGGTCAACGGGTGATCTTCTAGCATACGTTACCCATCTTTGGGGTGAGGCTATGGACAAGCACGGCGAGTCACTGGCAATTAGTCTTGATATCGCCAAAGCTTTCGATAGAGTCTGGCACAAATCGCTTCTCTCCAAGCTACCAGCCTTTGGTCTGCCTCCTAGACTGTGCAACTGGATTGCTAGTTTCCTGCAGGAGCGCCGTATCCGCGTCCTCTGTGATGGACGGGCTTCGGAGTTCTTGCAAATAAATGCTGGCGTACCGCAGGGGTCTGTATTATCTCCCACTCTCTTTCTTCTGCATATCAACGACATGCTGTCCACCGGCAGCATACATTGCTATGCAGACGATAGCACCTTACACGGGAGTTATCACGGACAACCTGCGGCCAAACAGTCTGATATCGTGGAAAAAAGACAGCTTCTTGTCACTGAACTGGACCGGATCTTGAATCACATTTCTCAATGGGGCTCCGAGAACATGGTCGAGTTCAATGCCAAGAAGACGCAGGCTTGTGCGTTCACAGCAAAGGTATCTTCTTTCCTTCCCCTTCCCACTCTTCAGAGCACGCCACTTCCACTGCAGGACAATCTCTATATCCTAGGCATGGATATTCGCTGCAAACTGAATAACAGAAATTACATCGAGAGCATCATCAAAACAGCCTCGCGGAAACTCGGACTCTTAAACAAAGTGAGACGTTTTTTCACGCCGGAGCAGCGTTGTCTTCTCTATAAGACACAAATTCGCTCCTGCGTGGAATACTGCTCGCATCTCTGGGATGGCTCCGCGAAATACCTACTAGATGCTCTCGACAGGTTGCAGCGACGCGCGGTCCGAATTATTGGGAACCCTGAGGTCACGAACACCCTCGAGCCTTTGCAGATGCGTAGAGATATTGCTTCCTTGGCTGTATTTTACCGTCTCTACCACGGTGAGTGTTCTGACGAGCTCTTCCAACTAATCCCACCATCTCCTTTCCTACATAGGACAACACGTGCAGGCCTTAGATGTCACCCTCACACTGTGCAGAATATACGAGCAAGAACCAAGCGGTTCGGAGACTCTTTTCTTTGCCGCACCACCAAGACCTGGAATTCATTACCAGCACACGTGTTTCCTTCTTCCTACAGTCCCGGGGCCTTTAAGCGGGGCGTGAAAAAGCATCTGATGAGGCCGCCAAGCTGAGTGCCACCATTGTAGCACTTAGTGTCTGTAATGGTGACCCTCTTTCCTGAGACTTTGCCTTTAGCTTACCATCAGGCGAGGTGAGGTCAAGTTGGCGTGTCCTATATAAAAAAAAAAAAAAATAATAATAAGTGTAATGGTGGGTAGGCGCTCAAAAAATGTTCCCCGCATACATCTCCATCCATCCAACCAACATGTATTTCCATCCAAAAGTTGCCTGGAAGAAATTTTGTAAAGCGATAAGGCCGCCCTTTGTACTGCTCTTGTCTTCTCAATATCTGCAATATGAATATTGTAATTGACGTACAATAAAGAATATAATTATAATAATCTCGACGCTCGAAGACTAGTCAAGTCGTGACCACGGGTGCTGCAACGCATCTGAAACATCGGCAGAAACAGTAAGTTCCAAGATATAATTCGCGAGAAGTTCCGATACCTAGTATAATTATGAATTCACACCGCGAAAGTATAAAAATGATTTTAAAATGTAGCACCTAGTACCCCCTTCGCCCCTTTCATTAGTAGTTCGAATCCAACAGGTTTATACTTGCTTGGATAGTACGACTGTCCGGCGGTAGGTGCCGTCCGGGGTTACGGGACTTCCTTATAATGATATAGTGGAAAAGTACAAGTGAGCTTCAATATGTGTAACAACAAATTCCACCAAGTGCCATCAATCAACAGTATAGTCTTACTGCTTTAGATTTAGGCCGTTTATTATGAAAACTGCAGCTGAAACAAACCATGGTAACTATTAAGTACTATTAATACAACTTCAAGTAGGTACCTATCATTAATTCCCGACATCATTGAGTTCTAGTTCACTACAGGTCAGTTCCAAGATAGACATTCTAAACATTACTGCCATTTATATAGCCAACCTTTGTTAACATTTTCCTAAATCACTTTCCAAGATAAAGGGTATAATTGCTTCAAATTAATTCAGTTAATCATCTGTGTGTGTGTGTGTGAGTATATTTTTGACAGAAACAAAATGAAAAGTCGATCACCTGGTCATAAACTATTCCTATATACCATCGAAAACAATCTTCTTAATGGGAATGAACCAATTATTCAAACTTATATCCGACTTAATTGCTTTCCCTCACGTTGTATAGTCAGCATCAGATCGAACTTGACAAACAAAGTCTCAAAATGATTATAACAGAGGTGTTAAGAGCAAATCAAACTGTTTTATTGACAATTATGAAGCTGCAATAATGCAAGTTATTTGACCTACTTAGACTTTTTTTTTACGTGGCCAATATCCCCACGGATACCAACCGGAGCCAGTGGAAGAGGTTATGTCGGACTCGAATTGACCAAAACGCACGCCGCCTGTGGGTCGCTTTGGTTGCCGAAGGTGAGGTTGACAGGCAAATCCCTCGCATGACAGGCATATCCCTCGCATCCTACTTAGACCTTGGCTTTTGTTTTTAGTTTGATTTTCTAGCAGTTTTAAATGATTGTGCACTATTTGTTCTTACGACAAAGTGTATAATAATTGTATTTAAAGTAAAAGTCGTTTATATTGATTTAAATTGTACCCGAACTTAAGGTGTGTACCAAATATCAGAACAATCAGTCAACAGGAAGCGGAAACCGAGGCATTAAAATCATTTTGTGTACTTTGTTCGTCAAGATTAATCTAATGCTGACTGTACAAGCTATTAAGTAACAGAACTTGATTTCGATTAATTTAGGAGAGTAAACTCTAGTGCCTTGTGTTTAGATTCTAAATTAATTGAATTTATTTTAATTGTTAGTACAAAGAAGTTTTACTTAAATTATTTTATTAGAGACAGTTTATGTGTAAGAGGTACTCTAATTTTATATGTATATCCTCTAGCTAGAGCATAGACATATCCGAGTTGTTCTGACTTTAATCTAATATATTTATTGATAGTAGGTAGTAGTTGGCAGTGATAAATATTGAAATAATTCAGTTAACATTTTTTTGGGAATGTTGTATATTAATTTCTATATTATTGTAGATATCAAATCAAATCAAATCCATGTGCGAGTAGAACACCGAGCGTTCCGTACAAACTTGAAGCTATTATTTTATTTTTTTATTTTGGTACACGTGTGAACAGAATCCAGACGCTATGCGAATGGTACACGGTTTTTACATATTCGGGTCATAAGTTCTGTCAAAACCAAAAAATATATTTTCAAATTTCGAATTTTAAAAATAGGTCATATACGTTTAGATACAGAGCGCTTACCGAAAAAGAAATTGATTCTTATTAATTTTCAAATTTGGAATGTTTGAAGAAGGAAGATGGAATCGCTGTTATCGTGTTTCATTTTGCTACATATTGTATCTTTTGATTGCATAGACGTAGGAGTTTGATTTTTTCACAGTTTCAATGTGTTGTAAACGGCCGGGGTGCGAGGGATATGCCTGTCAACCTCACCTTCGGCAACCAAAACGACCCACAGGCGGCGTGCGTTTTAGTCGGTTCGAGTCCGACATAACCTCTGCCACCGGCTCCGGTGGGGGGTATCCGCGGGGATTTTGCGCACGAAAAAAAACGTATACAATAAATTGAATCTACTTATTTGTGAAATTTAACTCAAGTTAAAAAAGAACTATTTGCAAGTTAATATACATATACAATATAGTTCCAAATTGACACTAAATGTTCATATCAGTTATGATTTTGCAAAATGTTTATATATGCAATATGTTAATGTGTTAATACACCTCTGCCTACCCCTTCGAAGATTTAGAGGCGTGAATATATATTCATCTTTGAAACGAAGATAGTTGTTTCATACGAGACAGTGAATCAAAGTTCTTTGACATGGGAATTTTTATTAGATCTGGTTTTACAGGCGAGTCGCCGTCGTACAAGGAGCTTAGGGTGATGAATTTCAAGAGGCTACTTGTTTTACAAATTGAATATGTTTTATATAATTCATTACTTCGTTTTGAAAGAAGATTGATTAAAAAATAACATCTTTTTTTTCATTGGCTTATGTTGAAAGAGAAAAATGAAAACCATTTTGAGGCAATAGAAAGATTATAGTAACACAACTAAGTGTGTTGTTACTGTTTCCGCCCCAAACGGCCCGAAATACAACAGACCAATGCAAATACCCATATTCATGCTTTCAAATATTTGCACTGAGCGGGGATCGAACCCACAACTTCACTACCGTTCATTTCCGCCACAAAAACTGTCAACCCCACCTGCAAACCTGATAATTGACGGAAGACTTTTCTCTACCAATCGGGGGGTAAGATCGTAGTTGCTCCTATAAATAAGCAATAAAAGGATGAGCAGGAGAGCTGACTCCGTGATCCCAAGTACTACCTTTCAATGCTCGGATGACGGAAAGTGGTCTTGGAAAAGCACAAACAAAAAGCAGATTTTTCGCTCCAAAGTAAAAGGATGCTACTGAGAATTTTATATATACCGCTGAGGATGCAGACAAACAGTGTTTACCGTGGCCTATGGACATATACAACACTTTCTTTGTTGAGACTGTTCGCCTATGGAACGCACTTCCTCTGGAGATCAGGAAGAGCACGAGCCGCAATGTGTTTAAGTCTAGGGTACGTCAATTGATCACCACAGAATTGGCAGAATCATCGTCTCAACGATAATGATATTTCTACTCATATTGATATGGGTATCTATATTTATGTATTATATTTATGTTATATATGTGTATTTATTCTATGTATATGTATAACTATTCTGATTTATTTTAAGTATGATAAGTAGGTATAAGTACTGTTTATGTTTAAGAACGTATATATAATTAATCTATAGTCCTTATAGAACAAACGCATCTCTTGTTAATATGCGCCTACCTCGTACTAGCTCTGCACCACCCTATGGTAGACTGGCAGAGAATGCCTACGGCATTAAGTCCGCCAATGTACATCGTGCATAAAGTATAAATAAATAAATAAATAAACACCAGGGGCGTAACACTCCTGCTGCCGATCTTGAAAAAACTTTCTAATGCCCTTATTGAAGAACCTCATTATGTAGTCGTTTAGAAAAACAGCAGCATGGAGTTCATTCCACAGCTTGAGCGTGAACGTGCGTGGGATGAAGGTACTTTAATATCGCACCGGAAACGGTACCAGTTTTCAGTCCGGTCGCAATGGGTGAGGATAAATTCCCTACCTTTTTATACGTGTGAAAAATCCCCACGGATCCCCTCCCCCCTCGCCTGAGCCGGTGGAAGAGGTTATGTCGGACTCGAACCGACTAAAACGCACGGCGCCTATGGGTTGCTGTTGGTTGCTGAAGGTGAGGTTGACATTACTCGCACCCCGGCCGACCCAGGGTCATTTCTCTCGATCTGGCCCTCCTCGGGTAAATTCCCTACCTATGGCAAGCATGATAAATCAAGAAACAATGAACATTTTATTAAACTATTTGTGGCCATTACGACTGAACTATAGAATATAAATCCCATTCCCGGGCTAGGCCGGGACACGGGCCGCCAGTTGTTAATAAAATAATCATGTCCCGAGGGAACAGCGCTGATGCTTCCAATACAGTTATATAACCTAGTTTTGGGATTCATATTTCTTTAATACTCTCTATAACGCAAAGGGCTATTTGCATTGTTACATTAACTGGGCCAATTTAGACTGGTTTGTTGTTACCTGGTGTAACTTAGGTTACTTTTATTTTATAAAAAATATTAGAGTTATAATTATAAAAGCAGACAAAAGGTCAATTCTCGTAATAAAATTCTCTTCAGAATTTAGTCTCGATCTGTCAAAATGAAATGAAATCGACCGAAATGGTTTTTTCGTAGCTCAATTTTTACGAAAGCACATTATCACAAACAGGGTGTATTTTTGAAACGGGGCAGTAAGGGCAAGTACCTTAACCGTTGCAGTTACAGTAAAATGTTCTTAGAAGACCTTCCCTAACTTTTTGAGATATTTTGAACTCCATTCTGCTACTTACCCTTGTACTTGCCCTTACTGCCCCGTTTCAAAAATACACCCTGTATAGCTTCTGCGTATCCAAAGGTTGCCAAGAAAATTCACTGTTAGTGATAAGGCCCCCCATTGCTATTATAATTATTTTTGATTTATTTTTTATCTATCCTCGTGGTTCCCGGCAGATGAATGGATTGAGTCAAAACTAGTGCCCGGCAGACGGCAGTAAGCTCACCCCCTATTACGTGAGACCGAATTTATTGATTGGTGAAATGTGGGTGTAATCAAATCAAAGTTCATTTATTTCAAGTATCAGAAACTCATTACATATTGAAGTTCATATTTCATCTATTATCATTATTATAATACAATACACATAAGATGCAGTAGGTACACAAATGTCATGAAAACCAATTTAAATTAATTTTCATCATAAAGCATTACAAAAATAAAATTATTAAATTAAATTGAATGTCCAATGAGAATTATATATACTTAGAAATACATAATACAAATTAAATAAAAACATAAAGTTCACTTAAAATTAGATTTACAATAATTTAGAAATTAGAGTACGCCAATATATAAAAATTAATTATTACATTATACAATTAAAATATTGTCCACATTTTTGTACAGTAAATAAGTAAATTAAATTAAATAATATAAATGCAACTTCAATTAAATTATTATTAATAAAATGCCCGCCTCTGAGTCATTTGTTTGTTTGTCAGTACATTAATCATATAACAGTGGTTAATGTACTGACAATCAAACCTATTTGCAAATTCGCTGAGAACGCTGTTGGAGGTGATCCGGAGCCTGCGCCCCAGAGATGTGCACCGTTTTCGCATCGTCGTGTAGAAACAGTCGACACGGGCATCAGCGAACATCCCCGACGCGCTGCAGTGCCGGGGCAGCCCCAACAACACCCTGAACGCATTGTTGTACTGAACACGGAGAGCGTTGTACTGCTTCTGGGTATATGATACCCACAGGCTGGCCGCGTACAGGGACGTACAAAATGCTCTAAAAAGAGTTATTTTGACTGACCCCGAGCATCGAGCATATCTACGGGCAATCATATTGGCCCTCACAGACAACATCCTCTGCTCCCTATCGATATCCGCATTATCTCTCCCGATGGTTAGTTTTTTTTTATCTTATAATACTTTTATGATGTACAATAAAGAATATTTAATCTTTTCTTATCATTGTGATCGCTTTTAACATTAGATCGAGGTTCCATTCTGAAAAAAATATTGTAACGAAAATTAGCCTTTTGTTTGTTTTTTGGGCGGAGCCCTAATATTATGAAAAGCATTTAAATCATGTCGTTTTTGACATTTAGGGAGTTTGAATTTAGATAGGAATTTTGAGAATCTTTTTATTAAGAACCCCCATGCACAGCTAGTATAAACTATCAATGGCAACAACGTATACATTATATTCGCAGTAAAATTAAAACATCACACCGGTCGTTAAACCTTGTGTATCATCTACTGTAAACATTAGGGATTTCCGGTCATGGAACCTTTGTCGCTTAAGTGTATTGGCAAACTAGAAATAATTTAATCGTTCACCCTATTTTTATACTACTTCGATGACAGGCAAGCAAACAGCCCACCTAATGGGAAGCGGTTACCACAGCCTAGAGTACAGATATTAAGTATGTCTCAGTGTTCGAGTCATTCACCGAACAAATAATCATGTCAGCGAAATTGCGACACCGCGCGATATGCATTGAACATTTTATGTATTACCTAAGTAAATACAGTCAGTGCGCTTTCGGATAGCATATCGGGCGCGACTCAATCTTATTCCATTCACCTCATTAGTTTTAATCGTTATCCTAATTGTGTTACTGAAATATACCATCCTTATAATCTTTAACCGCGGTTTATCTTGATCTCACCCCAAACACTCAGAATATTTTAAGACTGAAACATTCGTCTACACGTTGAATAAGGCACTTGCACTTTTTTGCGTGGTTCCCGCCAGAGTAGAATTTAGGCCACCCCATCTCTGCCCATACGGTGTCGTACAAGGCAACTACAAGATAAGGCTGTTAAACATCAGACAGATATATATAGCCTAGACACAACCTCAGATGCATGGCTCGAGTCAACAATAGTGCCCGGAATACAGCAATAAGCTCACCTCCTATTACGTGGGACCGAATACAATGATTGGTGTATTGTGGGTATTAAATTCACCTCTGCCTAACATTTATCCCCGGATGGGATAAAGACGTGATTGACGATTGAAGATGTGTTTGATTTATATGCACTTATACTTTAAGACAAAACCGGTCAGGTTCAAAATTATTAATTAACTTTCATCAATCAATATAGTCTAAAGATGTGTCCGTCTAAAAATATTCTTAGACATGCGTACTTCAATTTAATGTTAATGGCAGTAGGCTCGCCACCTATTACATTGGGACCTAAACATAATGGTGGCGCCAGTAGTAGTAACTCAAATCGTCTTAATTGGTTGGCGCTGAACACACGCTCCCTATACCCATCTCCCTCCCGCACTACTTCTAAGTGAAAGATAGCAATAGTTTTCGCCCGCCAATGGTCAGAGTAGCCGCATAGTCACTTCGCACTTTGAACTAATAAACAATGGCCGGCGGCGCTCGCGTCTCTCAGAAATTAATAATGTTTGTTGGATTTTAACCGCTATCATAGACCTTTACCGATCGGATTGTGCCTCTCGTGTGTCCCTCAAGTGATTTAGTGATGTGGGCGGCAACTCCTGAGCCAGGAAGAGAAGATCGGTGCACCGGCTGCGACGGCACGTGGCCCCGTGAAGGTTAGTGCATCCTCTCCTAATTTCTCGGGTTGCATTCATTGCCTAAACCACATCCGCGGCAACCCGATCACCTGTCTAGTTTGTTGTGTAAAGCGTCAATGGAACAGTTAACTTCACCCCCCGCGAAATACAGTCCACTAGCTCACGTGGCGAGAATTGCGCTTCCATTCTTTTTGGTCCTGATCGAACCGGATCCTTAGCCGTAGTTCGTAGTTTGTTATTATTCTATTGGGAATAAACGCACCGCACCTAAATACCTAGTTATTTTAGTAGAAAACCCCGCATCTAGGCATTTAGGTTTAGATTTTTTGTTGTCCGTTCGCCGCTGGCTCGCATCGTATCTACCTAATACATACATAGGTTAGGTACGTGGCTATACCTCGCTCGCATTTCTCTTATCGTATCAATCCTTGGTCGTAGTTTCGCATTTGTTATTATTCTATTGAGAATAAACGCACCGCACCTAAATACCTAGTTATTTTAGTAGAAAACCCCGCATCTAGGCATTTAGGTTTAGATCTTAGGTATCCTAGACACCCTAGTGCATAGGCACAGTGTAATACCTAACGCATTTGGCTTTTGTTTTTATTTGTTTCAATCTCTAAGTTGTCCGTTCACCGCTAGCTCGCATCGTATTTACCTAATACGGTAGGTACACAGTTGTACCTCGCTCGCATTTCATTCAAATTCATACGAAAGTATTTTAATTTGAATAGATATTACGCAATACTTAATCCCTGAAATAATAGATGAACCTAGACAGCGACCATCGCGTAGGTACGATCTTGTTGCTATGCGCGTTTGTTCAAGCTTGCCCTCGCAGTTATAAGTACCTACCTACCTACGAAATATCGCTCGCGCCGCGTCGCTGTTCTATAGGTACCGCTAAGATTAAGTCATTTCATATTTTGTTGTTTACCGCACTTTAGTTTGATATTTAATTGTAAACATGCCCCCAAAGGTTGGTAGTACCGGTAGTGGGGTTCAATTGAAACTTTTATACGCTAAAAGAGAAATGATTTACTCTCGTGTACAATCGATTTGTGATAATGCACTTAAAACCTCTGATTTGGCTATTAGAGATTCGTTCTTGTGTTCTATAGAAAACTTGGATAGTTTGCGCGCGGATTTCGAGTCTTTAGTACATGACATCAACGTTTTAGAGTTAAATTTAAATCCCGATTACTCAGTGAGTTATCAGGCCTTGTCGTCGTTTGACGATTTGTATTGTCGTATCAAACGCGTCGCTAGGAGTTTGGAGAAACCGTCTGACCGACCCAACCCCACTCGCGACCGACCTAAGTTGCCACCAATTCAAATACCCGAATTTGATGGTAACATTCGCAATTGGTGTTTATTTATAGATAGTTTTGAGAATACAATAGATAAGAACGATTCGTTGACAGATCACGAAAAATTGCATTATCTCGTTGAAAAATTAACTGGTAAAGCTATAACCGTTTGCGCTGGAATTACGTTTGGTGCCGAAAATTATAATTTAATTTTAAATACTTTGAAAGCTAAGTATGAGGATAAAAGATCGGTAGCTAACGCATATTTGGATCAGATGTTTGACTTGAAACCCATTACGGCATGTAACGATCAATACTTAGAGAAGTTTCTAGATACTTTCGCATCATCTGTTCGCGCCGTAAAGAACCTAAAGATCGATGACCTCTGCGACTTCTTATTTTTGTATATGGGTTTAAAGAAATTAGATTCCGAAACCATTCGTTTATTTGAGTCGGATCATCGCGGCAATAAAATTCCTAAGTTCGAAGACTTAGAAAGTTTTGTTCGCGAGCATATAAAAATATTGCAACGCTCTTCATCGAAACATGAAGGCGCGAAGAAAGTTGTTAGTTCTGAACGCAAAATAGATGCCTCATCGAGGTCACTGAGGTCAACTCATACTTATGTTAATACCGCACCAGCACATGTACAATCACCTGTTTGCTCTTTGTGTAATACTCATCATTCGCAATTGTACAAGTGTCCGGGTTTCCTAAAATTATCGCCTAATGATCGTTTTAAATTTGTTCGCGCTAATAATTTTTGTTTTAATTGTTTCGGTACTAAACACCGCGTTGTATTATGCAATAGTAGAAATAGTTGTCGCAAATGTTCAGCGAGACACCACACTTTGCTCCATTTTGAAAATAGTAACGCCGCATCCAATGTGAGCACGGTTGGTTCGTCGAGCGGTGGCACACCGTCGCATAGGTCGCCCGTGTCGGTGGCGCCTGCGCCACAGCCGCAGCCCGCGCTCGCGCGCGCTCCTGCCCGCGCGGGGACCGCTGCGAATGGCGTCGCCTTGTGTTCGTTGTCCGCTAGTGATGCGCTCACTACTGTGGTCCTCGCGACCGCTCGCGTTATTGTTGTCGATGCATTAGGTAAACCGCACATTGTTCGAGCGCTATTAGATGGCGCTTCGCAAAGTAATTTTATTACTCAAGATTGTTGTCAACGTCTTGGTTTCAATGTTGATAAGCGTTCAACCCGCTCAGTGGTGAAGGGTTTTGGAGGCTTACAGTCAGCTGTTCATGGCACCGTTAGAACAAGGTTTGGATCTCGTTTTAATAATAATATTTGGTTTGACATGGATTCGCTCGTTATAGATAAAATAACTGAACAGTTGCCTACCGTCCCGGTTGACACGTCTTTATTAACGAAATTTAAAGACTTGCCTTTAGCAGATGAGACTTACGCTGTTCCTGGAGTCGTCGATATATTGATCGGCGCTTCGATTCTCCCGCACCTCCAGTTATCACGTAAGGTTCAAGGGGGACCGACGTACCCCGCTCCGCACGCACTGGAAACAGTTCTAGGTTTTGTTATAATTGGTTCCGCACCCGCTTCTATAGATAGTTTTAGTCACTCGACTGCTTCGTTCTGTTGCACCGTCGAGCCGCCACTGGAGTCTACCATCCGCAAGTTTTGGGAAATTGAAGAGGTCAATGTCCCACCTATCCTAAGCCCTGATGACAAGATGGCTGAGGAGATTTGTTGTCGCACGACTACTCGTGATGAGCAGGGTCGTTATGTTGTCGCGCTCCCTTTCAAGGGAGATATTTTTTCGCTCGGTGACTCCCGTGTATCCGCTGAAAAACGCTTTCTTTGTTTAGAACGAAAGATGCAGGCGTCTCCAAAGTTGAAGCGGGCCTGTGATGAGGTTGTTAACGAATATTTAGATAAAGGTTGCATCTCACCTGCGCCTGCGGACACTGGCGGGACCCAGCCTTCGTACATTATCCCGCACCACGGAGTTATTAGAGAAGATAAGCTTACTACTAAACTCCGCGTAGTTTTGGATGGCAGTGCTAAGACTAGCACTTCCGTGTCGCTTAATGACATTTTGTATTGTGGTCAAAATCTTTAAGGTAATTTATTTGACATAATTGTAAATTTTCGCATTAATATTAGTAGAATTTTAGCTTTTTCGGACTCAACAGTCGCTTTGTGTTGGGCCCACTCTTCGCCCCATCGTTGGGACACATTCGTCGCTAATAGAGTGGCAAAAATTCAATCTGAATTAGCGCCACATAATCTCTTTCACGTTGCTGGCACCGACAACCCAGCCGATTGTCTCTCTCGTGGTTTGCTTCCTTCGCAAATTTTAGATCACCCGTTATGGTTTAGTGGACCGTCCTGGATTCATGCCGCGTTAGATAAGTGGCCAGTTAGTCAATACAATCCCACTACGGTTTCCGAACCACCCGAGGAGAAGAAGCACTCGCTTGTTGTGTCGGTCCCGCGTGAAGAGTCCCTTATTTTGTTGTTGGCTAATCGCGTCTCGTCTTGGTCGAGACTGTTGCGTTGTGTTGTTTATGTAGGCCGATTTTTGAGAATTTTATCTACGCGCGGTCATATAGAGTTGACCGGTGATTTAAGTACGCAAAATATTTGCCCGCAATAGATGTTAATGACGATAGAATGCACCTTCTAACTCGTCACGCTCTTTTAGATAAATTAGTCCAATCGTTTTGGAATCGTTGGAGAACCGATTATTTGCACACGCTGCAGTCGCGTCAAAAATGGAATACTCCATCTAACCCAATTACTGTAGGTACGGTGGTAGTCCTTATGACTGGGAATGCGCCTCCTTTGCATTGGCCTCTAGGAGTAGTAGAGGAAGTTTTTCCCGATTCCCGCGGGATAACTCGTGTTGTACGGGTTAAAACCGCAACCGGATCGTATCTGCGCCCGGTTGTTCGCCTCTGCCCTCTGCCTAGCCAGCAGTAGGCACGAGTTCAAATCTAGGTTTATATTTTAGTTGTTATTTCCCAAACCTAGATTTAGATTAGACTTTAGATTTGTTCCGCATTTTTCGTTTTGAAGGTAACCCTTCAAGCCGGGGGGAATGGTGGCGCCAGTAGTAGTAACTCAAATCGTCTTAATTGGTTGGCGCTGAACACACGCTCCCTATACCCATCTCCCTCCCGCACTACTTCTAAGTGAAAGATAGCAATAGTTTTCGCCCGCCAATGGTCAGAGTAGCCGCATAGTCACTTCGCACTTTGAACTAATAAACAATGGCCGGCGGCGCTCGCGTCTCTCAGAAATTAATAATGTTTGTTGGATTTTAACCGCTTTCATAGACCTTTACCGATCGGATTGTGCCTCTCGTGTGTCCCTCAAGTGATTTAGTGATGTGGGCGGCAACTCCTGAGCCAGGAAGAGAAGATCGGTGCACCGGCTGCGACGGCACGTGGCCCCGTGAAGGTTAGTGCATCCTCTCCTAATTTCTCGGGTTGCATTCATTGCCTAAACCACATCCGCGGCAACCCGATCACCTGTCTAGTTTGTTGTGTAAAGCGTCAATGGAACAGTTAACTTCACCCCCCGCGAAATACAGTCCACTATAATCAGCTCGGCGAACCTTGATCCCTATGACAGTTCATACTAGTGACGGGTCGTGTCGATATATCGCAACTTTTTATAGGCAAAGGCGTGACTTGCATTCAGCCACATCGATAAACATGTTTTTAAAATATAATCTACATTACTATAATTATAATGCTTGTTATATTTACAAGTATCCGTGTATTTGTATATGGGGTTGCCAATATTCCGATGCAGAGGTAACATGGTCGGACTGTATAATTTTAATGTGAATTAAAATTTTAGTTATAGCAACACTATCTGATCTGTCACTACGCTAGTACTGTCAGTTCGCTACGCCAGTACGAGTGCTAACGCCTTGTATGCGCCACGTGTTTTCTTGTG
Source organism: Eilema griseolum (assembly GCA_963662185.1). Lineage (NCBI taxonomy): Eukaryota > Metazoa > Arthropoda > Insecta > Lepidoptera > Erebidae > Eilema > Eilema griseolum. The sequence continues at coordinate 1,177,539 of OY759242.1, forward strand.
TCAACGGAATCCTTTGTTTGTTACTATTGTTGTTTTCTGTTTTTGTTATTGTTGCTGTTTTGTGTTTGTTGGTGTTTCAAAATGCCGAAAAGACTGAGAAAAACTGTACTCAACAGTGAAACGCGGGAGTTTGTTGTACGCTTGCGTGACTATTTTGCTCGCGAACTACAAAATGGCGGACCTTTGTTGCCACTTGACAACGTACGCGACCGTGTTGCTGATGCTTTGGGAATTGGCAAAGCTACCGTTTCCCGAATTACAAAGGAGAAGTTCGGCGAATCGTCGATGGAGGAGAACAAATTATCAACTCCAAAGAAGAAAAAACATAATAGGGCACGACCCGTAACTAACCCCGATGATTTCGACATGGCAGCGATACGAAACCATATTTACGGCTATTATTTTCGAGGTGAACTGCCGACTTGCACAAAATTATTAGCGTCGCTGAAATCGGCTGATTTATTTAAAGGTGGATTCACTTCTCTCAGACAAGTTATAAAAAAATGTGGATTTCGTTATGGGAAGTGCGACAAAAGAAAAGTGATAATGGAGCGGAAGGACATTGGATTGATGAGGTGTGATTTTCTACGACAAATAAAAAACATCGTGAACTGGGACAAGGTGGTTTATCTGGACGAAACGTGGCTCAACGCCAATCACTCAGTCTCCAAAACATGGACAGACGACACAGAGAAATCCTGTACCAAAGCACCAGAAGGCAAGGGCCAGCGTTTGATTATCTGCCACGCTGGCACAGCCAAAGGTTTTGTACCTAACTGCTTGTGGGCCTTCAAATCCGTGAAAACAAGTGATTATCACGAAGAGATGAATTTTGAGAATTTCAAGAAATGGTTCACAAAACTATTAGACAATTTAAACGAGCCCCACTACATTTTAATGGACAACGCCCCATACCACTCTGTGCAAATTAATAAAGCGCCTACCGCGAACAACAATAAAGGCGAAATAATAGAGTGGCTGCAAAACAATGGTGTGGCAGCTAATACTCAAATGCTGAAAAAGGAATTAGTTAGATTGTTGAACCTTCATAAACAGCAAACAAAGAAGAAATATTTCTTGGATGAGATGGCAAAATCAAAAGGGCACACCGTGATTCGGCTACCGCCCTACCACTGCCAATATAATGCAATCGAAATGATATGGGCGCAGATCAAAGGTGGGTTGATTTGTATTTATTTTAACATGTTTTTATTTAGGTCACTGGTGACTGTCTAGTCGGCTAGTACTATTTAAAGCTATTTTATTTCACTAGCAAATTGCATTTTTATTTTTATCCATGTGCTTATATCAATTACACACTTTTAACGTACAAAATTATGTACTTATAATGTACTTACCCCGATCTCGCTCTTTGACTTTGCATCATTTTCAATCTAAACCATTATTGTTTCAGGTTGTGCAGCCAGGCTTAACACCACTCCACCATTCACAGCTAATAAAATGCTTACGTTGCTACAAGAGGCATGTAGTCAAGTGACTCCGGACAATTGGAGGAAAGTGGTTGAAAAGACGAAAAAGCTATGCTTAGATGATTGGAATCGAGACGTGCGATACGACAATATAGTAGACCAGCCGTTTATCATAAACATAGGAGAAAGCAGCTGCAGTTCGGATTCCGAGTCTGAGACGCAATCGGTGACACCATTGTCAGATTCAGATTAATGTATATTAAAAAATCATAAATAAACCGCTTTTGTTTTATTTGAGTAGGTATATACAATAAATTTGTTAAATCTCCTTTATTTTATTATCGCAAACAACTTAAATGATTATAAATCTGACACTAAGAGCGTAGGTGCTCTATTGATGTATTTTGTACACTCGTTTCCATTTTCGATATTTGTTTATCGATACTTTTCCGCACTAGTCGATATCTTCCAAACGGAGTAACTTTTGCAGGACGTCAACGTAAAGTCTGATTGAGATAATTTCTTGTAAGTGTTAATAATTATTATAATTCCAACGGGATATTATTGTAATTGCATATATCTGCCTAAAATTAATAAATATCATTTTTAGACACCGCCAATTCGATTATAATATAACGGTGACGCTACTACAAGGTTGTGTCGTGGGAATAACTGTCAGTGTCATAGGGATCAAGGTTCGCCGAGCTGATTATAGCTCATGTGGCGAGAATTGCGCTTCCACATAAACTGGCGAAATGTGGGTGCTAGCACCTCTGTCTACCCCTTCGGGGATATAGGCGTGAGTTTATGTTATGTATACATAAGAAACATGCAAATTTCACCAAGTGCCATCAATCGCCAATCTATAGTCCACTTAAAATCCTTTATTGTTAAACTATAATTTTGATACTAATTATATATAATAGCTTGACACGTAATAGAACCTTACTGCAATACTTGGGAAGGAACACCTAATTTGCTAGAAACGACTAAGTTATGAGACCTACTCGTATAGTCTAAGAGCCGAATTATTGCTGAAGATGAATAAATGAGAGTATCCTCTATCATGGTGTAAATACCGAATAGGTGATATTTTCTGCTCCGCCACGGGTGTTATAGATTTACAGATTTAAAAATGAATAGAGAAAAGATTTCACAAAACTTTTACCTACTGATACTTTCTCCCGCTTCGAGTAAATTCTTTTTGGTAGTGTAATAACCAGGATTCAAACTCGTGTTCAGAAGATCCTTAACAATATGTAATCTAGAATATTATATTTACATTTTGATTAGCAAAACGGGTTTGCTGCTCGCTCTCCGATAGGTGACAGTAGAGGAAGCACGTGAAGTATTTAATAATCGAAACAGTTGGCAAGCTGTTGTCTCTGCCTACCCCAAAGGGAAATAGGCGTGAGCATATGTAAACATATCAGTCAGTGACATAATAGCTTATCCTCAAAGAAGTATCAACAATTGTTGAAGCAGTAATAAAAGTAAGTTTCAGCCTAGACCCCTCACTCTCAGTCACTTCACATCTATAAATATCGTTGCTTTTCTTCAAGCATATCTGAGGCACCCAGCTCCTAGGCTATTCCGTATTTAGCCTAGTCGTAAATCACGTCACACAGTGGGAGGCCGTCGACCTGTCACTTCGTAGCACTTCACAATTATCTCGAGCGACGTCAAGACGCTTTTATAACACCCTTAGAACGTTTGCTGAGCTAATCTGTTTGCGTGATAAACGTCTCAATTGGTGATTTGATATTTGATTTGTATGCTTCATTCGAAATTTGACTAGTTAAGAAACGGTTTGATCGTTTTGTGACTTTTTTTATGGGAAACATATTGGGAGGTAACTTTTTGATCCATAGTTGAAACTTAGAGAGGCTTGGTATTAAATAAGTTACACAATGACGTTAAAGATGAAAGTTCCTTTTTATACTTATCGGGAAAAGTATACATTTTAATTATTATAATAGTTATCTACAACAGTTGTCTACTTGACATATTATGTATTCTTTTTATAGCATGAATGAAAGAAGACTAACGAAACATGTGTATGAGGCAAGTGTGGATAGAACCCTAAACCGACGAACATGCATGAAGAATGTAATGAGAGTGAATGAAGCGAGAGTAGTATGTCAGGATCATAGCAATTGGAGATCGGTAATCTATCCCTACCCCTATGGGAAACAGGCGTGATTTTATGTATGTATGCAGCAGACCCCGGACTCCGAGGTGAAGGTCTCAGATGCGACGGGGACTAGCAGAAGGATAATAATACTTAATAATAGTACCTATTTGATTTAAACTCCTGTAAGTAAACAAACTAAGTAGTAAATTGGTGCGGAATTGTGAAATAAATTTTGACACCAACAACAGCTACCTTTTACTGCCTGTAGGTACTATGTATATATTATATCCGTGTCATTAGCCAAGATATCAAGAGACCCTAAAACCGTTTTTGTGTTCCGTCAACTAGTTTACTCACTTATTAGCCCCAAACTAGGCGAATTGAGATTGAATACATTAGCAATCCAGACTGACCTATCATAAAGGACGCTAAGCTAATAACTATAAAAGTGGATCATGTCTCTTATTACTATGATGGTACCAGACCTTTATCATTTAGCTGGGTATTAGTTAGGATCTTATTGGATAACGGTGCTGAAGTATCGCGTACTTAACACAGTTTCAGTGCTTGAATTTTAATTTGTTTATTAACGCAAGAGAGATAGGATTTTACTAAGAAAATTTTCTTAGTAGTAAAATTTCTTAGTAGCAATTCTCTTTCGGAATTCGTTGAAGGAAGTCACTGGCAGTCTAAATTTAGTTTTGCGTGGTTTTCGGTTCGTTGCGTTTACACACCAATTTTTATGTGCTAAATAATTCGCTTTTTTTTAACTTCATCTATACTATTATATACCTAATTGTAAAATGGTCATTTCTGTACATTGGAATTTTTTAAACGAAACACAAAAATATTTATTTTGTATTTTGTTTTATCAGCGAATCAAAACAGATTTTGATTCGATTGGTTTTGTTAGAATGGTCTCGGTCATACTTTTTTTTTACACCACTTAGGTGGCAGACAAGCATACTGCCCACCTTCTTTTTTATACAACTTAGTTGGCAGACAAGCACACGGCTCACCTGATGGAAAGTGGTTACCATGACCTATGAACGTGTGTAGCACCAGTGGAGTCACATCCTGTAAGAACAGAACCTGATGGAAAGTGGTCACTTTGGCCTATGTATGTGTGTAACACCAGAGGAGTCACTTAAAATATAACGTTTGTTTTTTTGTTGAACAGAACCGGAGGTAATATGTTACATAACACCTAAAAACGAGAAAATCGAGATCCACGCAGGCGGAGTTGCAGGTCTAGGCTAGTTATATATACTTTTAAAAAAAGGTTGGCAGAGCCGATATCAACTACAAAACTAGGCGCACTTATCAGAAATAAACCCTAAGAGTATAAGTCTAGTTCCTGTCTGCTTCAAAGATATTACAGGGTGTCAGTAGAATAGCTGTGATTTGAAGAAAAAAGCCAATATAATACATACAATAATGTTAATGTTATAAAAGTACTTTCATAACAGCAAAAAGATAATTAGCAGAGCGTGGTTTCGATCCACGGACCTCTGGGTTATGGGCCCAGCACGCTTCCACTGCGCCACTCTGCTTATGCACTATGATTGCGAAACAACTGTTCACAACAGTTTTCAAGATTTCACTACGAGGAAAATGTTTAGCGTAAAACGGAATGATAGACATCAATGGGTGTATAGAAATAAAATGGTCGATAGATTTTTTTAAAGAATATTGGAACCATAATTACTAATATTCCCTCTAACCCCTCCAGCTAAGCTAAATTGTAGCTTGTGTTAGGAGTGGGTTCACGTCGCTGATTCGAACCCAAGACCTTTGACCTGACTCCATAACCACTAAACTACCGACGCATAGATTTAGATTTTTTAACATACATACATGTACTCACGCCTTTATCCCTGGAGGGTTAGGCAGAGGTGAATTAACACCCACATTTCACCAATAATTGTATTCGGTACCACGTAATAGGGGGTGAGCCTATTGCCGTATTCCGGGCACTATGTTGATTCGAGCCATCCATCTGAAGCTGAGTCTAGGGCTGTATATATTTGTCTGATGTTAAACAGCTCATTTTCATCATTCGTCTCACGTCACACGTTAAACAGCTCATCACTACATAGTATAAAACAAAGTCGCCTTTTCTGTCCCTATATCCCTATGTGCGCTTAAATCTTTAAAACTACGCAACGGATTTTGATGCGGTTTTTTCCAATAGATAGAGTGATTCAAGAGGAAGGTTTATATGTATAATACATGCATCATATACTACGGCAACATTGCTAATTTTAGAGGTTTCTAACGCGATGTCGTAAATTAACCTATATTTTATGCCCGTGCAAAATCCGAGCGGGCCGCTATGTTTTTATATACAACGTTCATAGTTTTTCTGTAGTGTATTTAATTTAGTATCAGCATTGCACCCGTGCGAAGCCGGGGCGGGTCGCTAGTTTTAAAATAAGTATTAAATTTATTTTATAATAGTCTAAGTATCTAAGTACCCAGGTTTTAGATAACTGTGTTCATTATTACTAGTTCATGGTTTTTACCTGACTACAGCGAAGCAAAAGGAGGGTTATGATTATTCCATGCTATGTATGTACGTTCATCTATTCCCTCATAGCTCCTCAACCACTTATTAGAACTGGGCAAATGAGGTATCGTTAGAAGCATCTTAGTCGTCCACTTGTTATAGGTTACATGAGATGTCACTGAATCTAATGTGGCGCCCTCTAGTGGTCATAAAGCACTGTGTTAAATACATTTGAGATAAATATATCAACTGTAAGGGCTTAATTAGTACATTTCAAATATGTATAAATTATACCTACTGCTTGCCCCCAAAAAAATTAAAACTAAAATCCAACTAGGTACTGAAAAATCATGCTCTAAAAAGTATTAAACAATAAATATCTAGTCTTAGTCTAACAGAAGAATACATTCTAGAGGTAAAAGTGGCATACAACCACGGCTATTCTTGATATTTTCTTGTTTAATACTTCTTAAGGCGTGATTTTTCAGTAGTCAGGTTTAAGTTTTAAACTTAATTTTACTTGAAAGAAAATAACTACAGAATTTAGCTGGCCATTTTATATCTATTCACCCATTAATTTACATTCTCCCTGTTTCCCCCGTTATGAAGTTAAAGACCATTTATTCATTACCTCACATACGTCTCTGTCTACCACTTTAAAGCTACACAAGCACGAACATATACCATAATTGAGTGAAAATGAAAATAGATGATAAAGTACACAAAGATTCTTACGTAACTGTATTGAGTAACAACCAAAAACAAACTCAAAAATAATTCTGTAGAACACACAAAGAACAACTTAAGGTTAAATAAACTTCAAACAAACGCCAGCAGACGTACCCCCGTACCCAGCACCACAAATCATTAATATTCATTACAAATTATTTTATTGTGGGAAGTCCTGTAAAAATACTGTTTAACTATTTATTCTAGGTTATTTTTTGGATAAAACAGAGTTTTGACTGTGTTAAAAAATGAAGAATAATTATTTACAGTTGTTGTTGAACCAAGACAGTTAATACGATAATTTTTTTTTTTTTTTTTATATGGGACACGTCAATTGGACTTCGCCTTGCCTGATGGTAAGCTGAAGGCAAAATCCCAGAAAAGAGGGTCACCATTACATACACATAACGTGTGACAATGGTGACACTCAGCTTGACGGCCTTATCATATGCTTTTTCACGCCCCGCTTAAAGGACCCGGGACTGTAGGAAGAAGGAAACACGTGAGCTGGTAATGAATTCCAGGCCTTAATGGTGCGACAGAGGAAAGAGTCTCCGAACCGCTTGGTTCTTGATCGGATGTTTTGCACCGTGTGCGGATGACATCTAAGACCTGCACGCGTTGTCCTGTGTAGGAAAGGGGAGGGTGGGACTAATTGGAAGAGCTCATCAGAACACTCCCCATGGTACAGACGGTAAAATACAGCCATGGACGCAACATCTCTACGCAGCTGTAAAGGTTCTAGGGTGTTCGTGATCTCGGGATTCCCAATGATGCGGATCGCACGTCGCTGCAACCTGTCGAGAGCATCTAGTAAGTACTTTGCTGAACCATCCCAGAGATGCGAGCAGTACTCCACACAGGAGCGAATTTGTGTCTTGTATAGAAGACACCGCTGCTCCGGCGTGAAAAATCGTCTCACTCTGTTCAGGACTCCGAGTTTTCGTGAGGCTGTTTTGATGATGCTTTCGATGTAGTTTTTGTTATTCAGGTTGCAGCGAACATCCATACCTAGGATATTGAGATTGTCCTGCAGCGGCAGTGGCGTGCTCTGAAGAGTGGGGAGGGGAAGGAAAGAAGATACTTTTGCTGTAAACGCACATGCCTGCGTCTTCTTGGCATTGAACTCAACCAGGTTCTCAGAGCCCCATTGAGAAATGTGATTCAGGACCCCGTCAAGCTCAGTGACAAGAAGCTGCCTTTTCTCTGCGATATCTGACCGCTTGGCCGCTGGATGTCCATGATAACTCCCATGTAAAGTGCTATCGTCTGCATAACAATGAACATTGCCGGTAGACAGCATGTCGTTGATATGCAGAAGAAAGAGAGTGGGTGATAAGACGGACCCCTGGGGCACGCCAGCATTAACCTGCAGAAACTCCGAAGCTCGTCCGTCACAAAGGACGCGAATACGGCGCCCCTGCAGGAAGCTAGCAACCCAGTTGCACAGCCCAGAAGGCAGACCAAAGGCAGGTAGCTTAGAAAGAAGCGATTTGTGCCAGACTCTATCGAAAGCTTTGGCGATGTCAAGACTAATTGCCAGTGACTCGCCGTGCTTGTCCATAGCCTCACCCCAAAGATGGGTAACGTATGCTAGAAGATCACCCGTTGACCGTTTCGGTCTGAAGCCATATTGCCGGTCATTAATTAAGGAGTGATCCTCTAGGTGCCGCATGAGCTGTTTGTTAATTATGTGCTCGAACACTTTGCACAGCACTGAGGTGACGGCTATGGGTCGATAGTTGGCTGGCTCCGAGCGATCCCCCTTCTTGGGTATCGGCTGAACATTCGCCTCTTTCCAAGGCAAAGGCACTGTACCCGAACTGTAGGATAGCCGGTACAGGCGCGTAAGCATTGGAGACAACTCCGCTGCACATTTTTTCAAAACTACCGCTGGAATTCCATCCGGACCACTGGCTTTCCGGACATCGAGTGATTGCAGCACTGCACGGACATCGCGTTGCCTGATATGGATATCAGGCATCGCGTGGTCACTGTCGGGTAGTGTTGGTGGCTGGGTACCACAATCATCGATTCGGGAGTTGGCCGCAAAGAAATTAGCCAGCAGATTTGCCTTCTCTTGCGGCTCATAGGCCAGGGATCCATCAGGGTTACGCAGCGGAGGCAGCGAAGGCTGACAGAAGTTGGCTTGCATGGCTTTAGCCAGTCGCCAGTAGCCACGGCTTCCCGTGGGATGCATCACTAGCTCTTGACCAAGCCGCGCTATGCGCAGGGCATCCGCTCTGACATAGGCCCTTCTACAGACCTTTGTGGCTCTGTTGTACGCCGCCTTGAAGTGGCCCAGATTGGGATGGCGCGTGGCGCGCGCCCTTACCCAAGCGCGGTACGCAGACTGTTTTTGTTCAACAGCTTCCGCGCACTCGCGCCCGAACCAAGGGCGCACCCCGCGGTCACCGGTGACATCGGTGTATGAGATATAGTATTCCATACCCAGACCGATCTCACCGGCGACAGCAGTAGCACAATCCGATGGGTTCTTACCTTCAAAGCAGCGCTCAACCCACGGGATGGACGCAAAATAGTCACGAAGTCCATCCCAGTCCGCTGACGAGTAGTGCCAGAGACGCCGCTTCCCCCGCACTGGTCGTGGAGGCGCCATAATAGGCACCGTGGAACAGACCAGGCAGTGGTCAGAGTTGCCTAACGCGGCTCGCACCGATACACTGTACCGGTCCGGATCACTCGTCAGCAGAAGGTCTAGCAGAGAAGGTGCTTGGCCCGACCTTCTTGGTATCCTAGTGACCTCGTGCACCAATTGGGTCAGGCCGTGCGCCAGAGCAAATGCGTGGGCGGCTCTTCCCGCATGGTCTGTTTTGGAGGAGCCCAACCAGATCTCGTGGTGGGCGTTAAAATCCCCCAAAAATACCATTTCGGCATTCGGAAATCGCTCCTGCGCATCATCTGCCGCCTGACTCAGATATTCAAAGAGTCGAGTTGTCTCAGAATCTCCTGTATGGGAACGGTAGAGGCACACATAGATCTGACTCGTAGGGCCATGGTCTACGTGTACCCAAAGGACGGAGAAGGATGGGTCCTCTAGGCAGCGCAAACGGCGACAGCAAACATCCGCCCTAACAAACACGCACACCCCGGCTTTTGCACGAAAACTTTCCTCAAGAACATAGCCAGGGTAGAGCAAGTAGGTCGTGTCGTCAGGGCGGTGTATTTGCGTCTCCGTTAGAAAAAACATGGCAGGTTTCGCCGTCTCTAGGTGTTGGTGGACGGCGTTGAGGTTTGCATGGAGCCCACAGATGTTAGTGGACTCCACCTCAAATAGCAAGCTTTTGGGAGTGTGACGAGCCGCTGTGTTGCCTTTTTCTGTGAATTGCGCTGCCATGAGTTTGGGTGGGAGAAGGCGTGAAAAAAGAAGTGATTGCCGCCGCAGCACCGTGTGACAAAGCGCGGGATATTGGTTTCATCTATGAATGTGAGGCATGGCGAGAGCCGACGCGCCGAACGGAAGGGCCCCCGTACCCCCCCGAGTATGGTCGCCGGGCTCCCAAATCCGGTCACCAACCGGCACGACGAACCATATCGGGATTATGCGCGGCCTGGTGAGGCAGCCTCCCAAGGTGGTTAACCCCAGTTGGGCCCCTGTACTATACCGCGGGCGGCCAGCGGCACTACCGTTTCTACAGGTCTCCCTGTTCGGCGCATCGCCCCGCGCCATCCCCACTAGACTACGCCAAGACCCACTGGTCCCACTAGTGCTGCGACAACCACCACCTCTGCCCGGCTATGCACATGCTGACCCCTGAACACAATCCAACCGAGATTGAATTGCTATGGAGGGTTTTTCGCAATAGTGCACGGTGGTACCTACCCGGTCGAAACTTGAGACAAATTTGTGCCACCAAGTTTCTACCACCAGTATAGGCACACTGGTTTGCCTGACGTTTCGACCAGGTTACACCGGCCGTGGTCACAGGATGACTGGCTCGCCATATACCGTCACGTACCACACTCACAGAGTCCCTGTTCTGTAAACAAACAATCCGGTGTTCAACCGTCAGATAGTTTCTAATTTAGATAGAAATTGAGTTGCCCCTTACAGTATTTCTCACAAAATTATCACTCACATTAGTATGTTAGTTACAATGATCACGGAGGAACTGAAGTATTGGCGGTGAACAGTGAAAAAAGTTTATTAGGAGTAAATATATCAATCTACCCTCTTTCAAGTTCTTTTACTACGCGTATCTACACTACCACTGGTTTCACTCTCACTGCAAACTCGAACCCGATCTCGATCACGTTCAGGACACACGATGCTTACTGTATCCACTCGCGATTTTGTTTTGGCTTATTTCCGGTTATTTTTGCAAAGACGGACCACTGGATGCCAGACGTTCGGCAGTTGAAACCCATCCTCACGATTGAAAATGTAATACTTTTTGATTTCAATTGCCTTCCTAACCAGTCTTGGTGTATAGTGGCGTTCTCCTGAGAGCATCTGAGGGTTACGTAACTCGATCCAGTGGTCAGTACTGGACTCCAATAAATATTGAGCGATTGCAGATTTATGCAGTTCATTGCTTTTGACTGCCCTGATGTGTTCCTTGATTCGGCATGTAACCGTTCTTTTTGTTCGTCCTATATAAGAACTGCCACAGCTACAGTCAATCTTGTACACTCCTAGCCTATCCAGTAGGGAACCATCTTTGGGTGAGCGCAAGCATTGCGACAACTTTTTAAAAGGGGTGAAGATAGTTTTGACAGAAACCTTCTTCAAGATGTTAGCGATCTTATCAGTCATACCTTTGATGTAGAGTAAAAAGGCTTGCTGTCTTTCCCCCTTACAGTTCCGGGGTTTATTTGTGGTGAGTCTGGGTGGTCTGATCCGTCAATTTTACCTATTCTTTTGTAGAACGCCGCTTATGTGATTCAATTCTTCTTGTATATGTTTCTCGTCACATAAACTATATGGGCGGTCAGTAAGCGACGTCACTACCGAATTAAGATGGCGCGGTTGATGATGTGAGTCGGCATGCAGGTAGCGGTCAGTATAAGTGGGTTTCCTGTACACGGAGTGGCTACACGACCCGTCCCCACGAACACTGATCACAACATGGTAAATATCCAGATTACTTTGATACATATTCTCATTCTCGCCGGCTTGATTTCCTACGGTGTCTGGGTTCTTGTAGGTATATCGAAATTAAAATTAAAATTTTGCGATTTTGTACTTCCGAAACTAGTATTCATCTTCATCTTTTTCATCCACATCCATAATCAGTTCCTATTCTTAATAATGCACGGCGTGATAGTGGCGGTTAAACCTATCATGGAGGACTGGCTAAAAGGTCTCCGTACGCCATAAAACCAGGCCAATTCGACCAGGTTACACCGGCCGTGGTCACAGGCTGACTGGCTCAGCGGTGCATGTCCGCTGTCTTCGAGCTCGTGATGTAGAAGGAATCTCACATTCTGCATATTCACGATATTTTTTATATTTTGTTTTCGCCATATACTGTCACATACCACACTCACAGAGTCCCTGTTCTGTAAACAAACTATCCGGTGTTCAAAAAATTTACTCGGTATGTGCCTTCCAGTATTTCTCACAAAACTATCACTGACATTAGTATGTTAGTTACCATGATCACGGAGGAATTGAAGTATTGGCGGTGAACAGTGAAAAAAGTTTATTAGGAGTAAATATATCAATCTACCCTCTTTCGAGTTCTTTTACTACGCGTATCTACACTACCACTGGTTTCACTCTCACTGCATACTCGAGCCCAAACTCGATCACGTTCACGACACACGATGCTTACTGTATCCACTCGCGATTTTGTTTTGGCTTATTTCCGGTTATTTTTGCAAAGACAGACCACTGGATGCCAGACGTTCGGCAGTTGAAACCCATCCTCACGATTGAAAATGTAATACTTTTTGATTTCAATTGCCTTCCTAACCAGCCTTGGTGTATAGTGGCGTTCTCCTGAGAGCATCTGAGGGTTACGTAACTCGATCCAGTGGTCAGTACTGGACTCCAATAAATATTGAGCGATTGCAGATTTATGCAGTTCATTGCTTTTGACTGCCCTGATGTGTTCCTTGATTCGGCATGTAACCGTTCTTTTTGTTTGTCCTATATAAGAACTGCCACAGCTACAGTCAATCTTGTACACTCCTAGCCTATCCAGTAGGGAACCATCTTTGGGTGAGCGCAAGCATTGCGACAACTTTTTAAAAGGGGTGAAGATAGTTTTGACAGAAACCTTCTTCAAGATGTTAGCGATCTTATCAGTCATACCTTTGATGTAGGATAAAAAGGCTTGCTGTCTTTCCCCCTTACAGTTCCGGGGTTTATTTGTGGTGAGTCTGGGTGGTCTGATCCGTCAATTTTACCTATTCTTTTGTAGAACGCCGCTTATGTGATTCAATTCTTCTTGTATATGTTTCTCGTCACATAAACTATATGGGCGGTCAGTAAGCGACGTCACTACCTAATTAAGATGGCGCGGTTGATGATGTGAGTCGGCATGCAGGTAGCGGTCAGTATAAGTGGGTTTCCTGTACACGGAGTGGCTACACGACCCGTCCCCACGAACACTGATCACAACATGGTAAATATCCAGATTACTTTGATACATATTCTCATTCTCGCCGGCTTGATTTCCTACGGTGTCTGGGTTCTTGTAGGTATATCGAAATTAAAATTAAAATTTTGCGATTTTGTACTTCCGAAACTAGTATTCATCTTCATCTTTTTCATCCACATCCATAATCAGTTCCTATTCTTAATAATGCACGGCGTGATAGTGGCGGTAAAACCTATCATGGAGGACTGGCTAAAAGGTCTCCGTACGCCATAAAACCAGGCCAATTCGACCAGGTTACACCGGCCGTGGTCACAGGCTGACTGGCTCAGCGGTGCATGTCCGCTGTCTTCGAGCTCGTGATGTAGAAGGAATCTCACATTCTGCATATTCTCGATATTTTTTATATTTTGTTTTCGCCATATACTGTCACATACCACACTCACAGAGTCCCTGTTCTGTAAACAAACTATCCGGTGTTCAAAAAATTTACTCGGTATGTGCCTTCCAGTATTTCTCACAAAACTATCACTGACATTAGTATGTTAGTTACCATGATCACGGAGGAATTGAAGTATTGGCGGTGAACAGTGAAAAAAGTTTATTAGGAGTAAATTTTTTTTTTTTTTTTTTTTTTTTTTTTATATAGGACACGTCAATTGGACTTCGCCTTGCCTGATGGTAAGCTGAAGGCAAAATCCCAGAAAAGAGGGTCACCATTACTTACACATACCGTGTGACAATGGTGACACTCAGCTTGACGGCCTTATCATATGCTTTTTCACGCCCCGCTTAAAGGACCCGGGACTGTAGGAAGAAGGAAACACGTGAGCTGGTAATGAATTCCAGGCCTTAATGGTGCGACAGAGGAAAGAGTCTCCGAACCGCTTGGTTCTTGATCGGATGTTTTGCACCGTGTGCGGATGACATCTAAGACCTGCACGCGTTGTCCTGTGTAGGAAAGGGGAGGGTGGGACTAATTGGAAGAGCTCATCAGAACACTCCCCATGGTACAGACGGTAAAATACAGCCATGGACGCAACATCTCTACGCAGCTGTAAAGGTTCTAGGGTGTTCGTGATCTCGGGATTCCCAATGATGCGGATCGCACGTCGCTGCAACCTGTCGAGAGCATCTAGTAAGTACTTTGCTGAACCATCCCAGAGATGCGAGCAGTACTCCACACAGGAGCGAATTTGTGTCTTGTATAGAAGACACCGCTGCTCCGGCGTGAAAAATCGTCTCACTCTGTTCAGGACTCCGAGTTTTCGTGAGGCTGTTTTGATGATGCTTTCGATGTAGTTTTTGTTATTCAGGTTGCAGCGAACATCCATACCTAGGATATTGAGATTGTCCTGCAGCGGCAGTGGCGTGCTCTGAAGAGTGGGGAGGGGAAGGAAAGAAGATACTTTTGCTGTAAACGCACATGCCTGCGTCTTCTTGGCATTGAACTCAACCAGGTTCTCAGAGCCCCATTGAGAAATGTGATTCAGGACCCCGTCAAGCTCAGTGACAAGAAGCTGCCTTTTCTCTGCGATATCTGACTGCTTGGCCGCTGGATGTCCATGATAACTCCCATGTAAAGTGCTATCGTCTGCATAACAATGAACATTGCCGGTAGACAGCATGTCGTTGATATGCAGAAGAAAGAGAGTGGGTGATAAGACGGACCCCTGGGGCACGCCAGCATTAACCTGCAGAAACTCCGAAGCTCGTCCGTCACAAAGGACGCGAATACGGCGCCCCTGCAGGAAGCTAGCAACCCAGTTGCACAGCCCAGAAGGCAGACCAAAGGCAGGTAGCTTAGAAAGAAGCGATTTGTGCCAGACTCTATCGAAAGCTTTGGCGATGTCAAGACTAATTGCCAGTGACTCGCCGTGCTTGTCCATAGCCTCACCCCAAAGATGGGTAACGTATGCTAGAAGATCACCCGTTGACCGTTTCGGTCTGAAGCCATATTGCCGGTCATTAATTAAGGAGTGATCCTCTAGGTGCCGCATGAGCTGTTTGTTAATTATGTGCTCGAACACTTTGCACAGCACTGAGGTGACGGCTATGGGTCGATAGTTGGCTGGCTCCGAGCGATCCCCCTTCTTGGGAATCGGCTGAACATTCGCCTCTTTCCAAGGCAAAGGCACTGTACCCGAACTGTAGGATAGCCGGTACAGGCGCGTAAGCATTGGAGACAACTCCGCTGCACATTTTTTCAAAACTACCGCTGGAATTCCATCCGGACCACTGGCTTTCCGGACATCGAGTGATTGCAGCACTGCACGGACATCGCGTTGCCTGATATGGATATCAGGCATCGCGTGGGCACTGTCGGGTAGTGTTGGTGGCTGGGTACCACAATCATCGATTCGGGAGTTGGCCGCAAAGAAATTAGCCAGCAGATTTGCCTTCTCTTGCGGCTCATGGGCCAGGGATCCATCAGGGTTACGCAGCGGAGGCAGCGAAGGCTGACAGAAGTTGGCTTGCACGGCTTTAGCCAGTCGCCAGTAGCCACGGCTTCCCGTGGGATGCATCACTAGCTCTTGACCAAGCCGCGCTATGCGCAGGGCATCCGCTCTGACATAGGCCCTTCTACAGACCTTTGTGGCTCTGTTGTACGCCGCCTTGAAGTGGCCCAGATTGGGATGGCGCGTGGCGCGCGCCCTTACCCAAGCGCGGTACGCAGACTGTTTTTGTTCAACAGCTTCCGCGCACTCGCGCCCGAACCAAGGGCGCACCCCGCGGTCACCGGTGACATCGGTGTATGAGATATAGTATTCCATACCCAGACCGATCTCACCGGCGACAGCAGTAGCACAATCCGATGGGTTCTTACCTTCAAAGCAGCGCTCAACCCACGGGATGGACGCAAAATAGTCACGAAGTCCATCCCAGTCCGCTGACGAGTAGTGCCAGAGACGCCGCTTCCCCCGCACTGGTCGTGGAGGCGCCATAATAGGCACCGTGGAACAGACCAGGCAGTGGTCAGAGTTGCCTAACGCGGCTCGCACCGATACACTGTACCGGTCCGGATCACTCGTCAGCAGAAGGTCTAGCAGAGAAGGTGCTTGGCCCGACCTTCTTGGTATCAATATCAATCTACCCTCTTTCGAGTTCTTTTACTACGCGTATCTACACTACCACTGGTTTCACTCTCACTGCATACTCGAGCCCAAACTCGATCACGTTCACGACACACGATGCTTACTGTATCCACTCGCGATTTTGTTTTGGCTTATTTCCGGTTATTTTTGCAAAGACGGACCACTGGATGCCAGACGTTCGGCAGTTGAAACCCATCCTCACGATTAAAAATGTAATACTTTTTGATTTCAATCGCCTTCCTAACCAGTCTTGGTGTATAGTTAGTAGTTCTCCTGAGAGCATCTGAGGGTTACGTAACTCGATCCAGTGGTCAGTACTGGACTCCAATAAATATTGAGCGATTGCAGATTTATGCAGTTCATTGCTTTTGACTGCCCTGATGTATTCCTTGATTCGGCATGTAACCGTTCTTTTTGTTTGTCCTATATCAGAACTGCCAAA
Organism: Eilema griseolum; assembly: GCA_963662185.1. Taxonomy (NCBI): domain Eukaryota; kingdom Metazoa; phylum Arthropoda; class Insecta; order Lepidoptera; family Erebidae; genus Eilema; species Eilema griseolum. The sequence goes on from OY759242.1 coordinate 1,194,444, forward strand.
TGTGAGTCGGCACGCAGGTAGCGGTCAGTGTGAGTGTGTTTCCTGTACACGGAATGGCTACACTGATCACAACATGGTAAATATCCAGATTACTTTTATCCATATTCTCATTCTCTCCGGCTTGATTTCCTTCGGGGTTTGGGTTCTTGTAGGTATATCGAGAAAATTTTACGATTTTGTACTTCCGAAACAAGTGTTCTTCTTCATCTTTTTCATCCACATTCATAATCATGGAGCACTGGCTAAAAGGTCTCCGTCCTCCATAGCCCCCCCCCCCCCCCTTTCTCTGAAAAATGTGAACATAGATTCCGTTGTCACATGTTTTGATGGTCTTGTTCCACAAAAATTTAAATTGTCATAACTTCCGAATGACTCGTACGAAAGTGATACCCATTTGGAAAAATTTTAGATTTTTTTTGTAAAATACCTTAGAAAATACAGTGTACTATGGAAATCAACTGAATACGCCGAATCTGAAGATTCTCCCAAATATAGTTCACTATTTCAGGCTAATATTCCTAACGTTATTATGTACTCCTTACACTTAAATATGGGAGAACCATTATTACTGTGCTACAAAATCTGTGTGTGTTCGTGTCTACACGAAATTTCCAACAATATCAAGCCCAAAGACCACAACGAGGTCGAACAATCACCACAACTATTAACCCTTCACAAACTGCCACCAAAATTAGGTAATGGCTTCACTTACCAAAATATTTCCCCACTTCACATCAATTAGGTCAGGAGCCAGGAGTCAGACCATCTCAACCGAAAATATTTAACCCTGCAATTATCGTTGATACCATTCTAGAGTACTTACCTACTCTGTGTTGAGAGCTGTTGATCGTAAAACATAGACGATAGAGTATTATATTTGCTCAACTATGGGAAAATGCTTGGAGCAGTAAAAGTGTATGGTAGGGTTCGTATGATATCGGCATTTCCTTAGTGATAAATATAGTCTTTTAATTAGATTTTTTTAGTACTAGTGTAAAACTCGCCGAGATATTTACCATGTTATATAGTATTACACTAGTAATGTGAATGAACATGTCAATCTCAAATCAATATATATCAATATATACATAGATTTTTTTAATTAATTAATAGGGCAGTTTATTGTAACTTCAGCCCGCCTGATAGTTGATTTACAGTTGATTCCAAGTCTGCACCTTGCAATGGTTCCTTTGATTACCTTAGCTTGATTTGACTTTTGTAGGAGTTACTGCCGTCTGACCCCAGACCAATTTGGAAAATCAACACTGGAGCTTCTTCAAGCACACGGCCCACCTGATGGAAAGTGGTTACCGTGGCCTATGGACGTGTATAAGTTTATTGTATTGTTTATTGTTTGCCAGTTTCACCGGGTCTGAGGACCATGCAATGTTAGATGTATCTTTTTTGTACCACTTAGGTGGCAGACAAGCACACGGCCCACCTGATGGAAAGTGGTTACCGTGGCCTATGGACCTGTGTAATACCAAAATTGCCACACTCGCGCTGCCGACCCTGTAAGCACAGAGTCTCTGTGCCGTCAGTGTAGAGGACAAAGCAGGACAAGCCTTTAGTCATCCCACTGACAGCACAAATTCTCCAGTGAGCTCTGGCTACCCTACTCACCCCTGGGAACACAACTCGAAATTATTATAACCGCGGTATTCTGTAGGGCGGAGGTACTTCCTCAGCCAGCTAGTAATAAGTATTATTTTTATCTATGGACCAACCCTAGATACAGTAGCAGCATTGTAAAAGTAAAGTGCACCGTAATTTCATCACATATCTGCAGAAGCAGAGTGGCGCAGTGGAAGCGTGCTGGGCCCATAACCCAGAGGTCCGTGGATCGAAACCACGCTCTGCTATATATACTTTTTGGGGTTTTTTTAGCTATTTTACATTAATGAATATATTCACAAGTCACTTTTTTACTAATTTTATACTTTATTTATATATAAATAAATCGAATTGATTTGAATCGTATCAGTTTAAAATATTGATTAACAAATATTTTTTTAATCAATATTTAGGTACCAATATCTCTGTCCCCTTTTCTAGCCAGAGGATTCCTCCATTATGATTTAAAGAAGATTTTAGGCTGCGAAGGCAATGGATAATGTTGAACGGAGAAGTACCAACTGTTTGTTTGGGTTCCGTAGGTACTTCATAAAGAAAAAAAAACTTCGTTGTCCGTCTATTTGTCTGTTTGTCAAAATCTTTTTCTCAGTAAAGCGTGGTGGTATTAAGTTGAAATTAATACCACATACTCAGGTCTATAACGTCATGAAACTGTGCAAAAATCAAACTTCTAAGTCAATGCACTCAAAATATAAAAAAGGAGGTAGGCCACGGCGGTATTTCCGTCCAATTGAGCACCTCCGCCCTACAGAATCCGCGGCTATAATAACTTCGTGTTGTGTGCCCAGCGGTGAGTAGGGTAGCCAGAGCTCAATGGAGAATTTGTGCTGTCAGTGGAAGACTAAAGGCTTGTCCTGCTTTGTCTTCTACTGACGGCACAGAAACTCTGTATTTACAGGGTTGGCAGCGTGACTGTGACTCCTTTGGTGTTACAAACGACTATAGGCCACGGTAACCACTTTCCATCAGGTGGGCCGTGTGCTAGTCTGCCATCTAAGTGGTTTTAAAAAAAATAATTACGGTCTATGTACCCAAGTTACGGAACCCTGGTTTTTTTAATCGTTCGATATTTGTGAGCGTCATGCGTTTCATACTTCCCTATTTCTTATTCCTAATTTTAGAATCGTATATAGACTGTGGTAACCGCCTTACTAGGTTACTAGTATAAGAAAAATAATCTGTCTTGCCTTATAGGTACAAATATCACACTGTATTAGGTGGCTTATATATTTATTTATTACTCATTCCTAATTAACTCTAGGGGCTTTAGGAGAAAAAAAAATTAACTGGACATCAAAATTATGCCATATTTTATTCACCATTCGGTAATAACAGCAGTAATATTAACCACTGACCTATTCCTGCCAAATCAAGTACAAAAACATTTTATTTATAGACCAGTAATTTGTGTCACAGCACTGATTACCGATGCTGAAGATAATCTGTTAATGAGGATTTTTCGGTGCTACTTAAGTGACAAACAAGTAATTATTTTCCCAAGCGCCTACAATATGGGGTTCTTCAAGAGGGGCATCAGAAGGTTTCTTCATGGTCGGCAGCGCGAGTGTGACACACCCCTGGTGTTGCATACGTCCATAGGCCACGGTAACCGCTTCCCATCAGGTGGGCCGTGTGCTTGTCTGCCAACTAAGTGGTATAAAAAAAAAACTAATAGAGTGAAACTTCAGTCAACCCCGACTTACGTGATTTTAAGAAAAATATTTTTTAGGATCGATATATGGCATCATAAAAGAAAAGCACGGATACTCGCTAAGCTGAAACTAATTATTATTTAACTTTTAATTTTTAAATATAATTTATTTTTTATATTAAATTCATTTTATTTATACAAAAACAATACAAATGTCACATCATTATTTTTAATCTTAGATTTTGTCATGTCAAATTAAATAACACCCACAACAACAAATTTTTAAATTGAATTATTACAATGTACCTAGGTACTTCTCTTATAGACGTAGTTACCTATCGGCTATCACTCGTTTAAGAATGTTATAAAACACAAAGAAAATTCGCCTATTTAAAAAAAATTGACATTCTGGCTAAGAATGGCTTGATTCGGTTTTACAGAGCATTTTAATGCTTAAAATTATGTGAATATTTCTTCTACTTATTCAATATTAAGTATAAACATTCTATCAACCTCCTCCTACTTTTCAACAATAACAATTATATCTGTGTAAAGTTTTTCTAGTTCCGTAGTTCACACGGGACCCAAGCTTCGACACGTCCGCCCACCTGTCAACTCAGAGACTCTAATTTTATTCTCCTAGCATTACTATTTCTGTAAGAAAGCAGTATTTTAACATAATATACGTATTCATTATCGAATCGAATAAAAAATTAGACCTAAATGGCTCCAGTTTCCTTCCCCACTCCTATATCAGTTTGGCATCCTTAACCCATTTCCAAACGAGGACCATAGCAAGAAAAGGCTTCAGTACTGAAGCAAATCCAAGGGCATCGCAGATTTAGGACAAAATTAGGTGCCTAAACGGTGGCAGACCATTTGATATTTGGGTCACGTTCCCACTAGGCGTCAGACTGTTTGACAGCTGACCACTTGGGAAAGGTGCTTACCGAATTGTAGATTGAGTTCAATTGTCACTATCGTTATTATATTACGTCAGAAAGACATGGGGTGACCCAATATAAGAAGGGCTAACTAGCTTAGGACTTTTACAGATTTGTAGATCCTACTGAATAGGTTATACTCGCTATTTACGGTGCAAACCAGTACAAACTTTGAGTGTTTAAGCACAAATCTGTATACCTACTGCTGAATGATTGGCGAGGCTCTAGCGCAGGATTTTTTCTCACTATTGCGGAATCAGGCGGCAGTCGGTGCATTAAAAGCCTACAAACTAAGTAATGGAAAGAAGCATAACGAAGCTCGTGGTCGAAAAGTGCAAGCTTTAAATTGAAACAAGATTGGCATGTAACATTTCGATCAGTGATTGAAACAATGTGCAGGAGACAACGTGTTTTGCCGACAACGAACGTATAAAAGCGATGTCACGTCCATGTTTTATTACTGCATTTTATTATCTTTCAGAATAAATAAAATTACCCAAATACCAATTAAGAAACTTACTAAACACTCGTAGGTACATATTTGGCGATGCTACAATCGAGAACTAGGCAAGCATTTGAGATTATACCGCAAACAATTCGCCCAGTGGCAGTTAACTGAGTTAACCCGGTTAGAAGACGTAAAGATTCAAGGTTAATGGCAGTTAGAGATCCTTTCGGTGAATGATGATTATTAGTTGCTACACCGCGCATTTAATCCTCGAAATATTCTTGGGTGAAGTATTTAAGTGGCACAATAAAGGAATAGGTATGTAATATTTTTTCTGAAGTAACAGATATTCGGAGATAGGATCTAAACGTTACCTATTCAGATACAATTTGACATTGAAATATATGGAGTAAATGTATGACAACAACATGATATGTATACAACAACCTGAAAGGCAAACCGGTACATCTGTAGATAAATGGATGAAGCCCTGGCGCAACTCCTAGGGATCAGACGGAGACATCCTCAAACGTAGTCGGAGGACCCTCAGATGTAATCGGCAACAGTTAAGTAATTAAAATCAAAAGGTCCCAAAAAAAGGGTTCGAATCCTGGCGAAAACACTATCGACGTGAATCCACTTCTAACACAATCAATTCAGCTTAAATTTAAGTATTTGAGGAAATACTACTAATTTCAGTTATTTTATAATAATAAATATGATTATAATAATTATATTACAGAACTGAGAACGAAGTGAACCCCTGCTATCGCAGTGGAGAACAATACTGCTTCCCACAGTTCGTCAAGTTTCCAAGATGTGTAGCGGAAACCATAATACAACTTTTATTCCCAAATAACTCACACTCGACGTTCATCCCCAGTGACCATGAAGCACTCATCCACACCCACTCATAAACATTTGAGTACGGTAAGTACTTTGTAAGCAAACTGTCTAAAGCTTATCGATGGAAATAAAACGACCATTGGCCTTCAGTACTCGAGGTAGCGATTAACTAGTCAATCGGCCATCTTGCAATGTTCCAAGGATTCTCCGAGTGCTAGGCATAAAACGTACGAGTTATGGGAATCGTTTTGCAGATATTTGCGACCTGTGTCGTAGAGAGTGACCTACAGAAAAAGTGCGTGAAGGTGAGCGAAAAATGGGTAAGAGACTGATGATAATATGATAGCAATAATAAAATCAGCCTAGCCTATGTCCAAGTATTGGCGCATCGTAGGTACGTACCATCTCCTAATATTAAGTCTTTCCCCTTTCTCTATAATTTATACAGTTTGACTGCAAATTTAGGTATCAGGTTTAGACTGTTAATACTGTTGATTGATGGCACTTGGTGGAACCTGCTACACATATTGAATAAGACACTTTGCACTTTTCCACTGTATTTTATTTTTCACCTGACCGGTTTCGCCTGTCGGCATTCTCAAAAGTTTGTATTAAGTAAGTAAGTAAGTAAATCATTTATTGCTCGAAACACGGTATGTTACAATGGTGTTACAAAAACAAATAAGGTCCGACATGCTTCGCAGTTTCTCTGCATGCAAAATCCATTGAAAATGTTACATATTCGATTGATGATGATGTAGGTAATTCAATTGTAATAAGATTAAAATTAAAATTAGAATACATATAAAATGTCCAATAATGTCAATATTTAGTGTCAAGAATACATGCAAGTATAATTTTTTTTTTTTTTTTATATAAAAGAATACACAATACCTACCTACTAATAATTACACATACACATAAACAGTGTCTTATTCAATATGTATCAGGTTTAGGTTGGATTAACGCTTAGTGCAAGGAGTGCTGGTCGGGTAACCTCCACGTTGGCTTCCTCGTTTCTTCTCCCTCTGGACCACGGTCCTGGGGATCGGAAGCGGGGGGGCTGGTGCACCCTGGACGGCGGTTAATAGACTCCGACTCCAAGGAGGAGGAGCTCTGCTAGCCGTTGACTAATAACCCGGCAACCCAAAGCCCTTTTCAGGGCTAGCTGACCCCATTGCACGAGGGGGTCGTGGGATGGCGGGCCTGCAAGGCCCGCGAGGAGGAATCCCTCCATAGGGAGACCGACAAGCCCTTTTCAGGGCTACTCCAACAGCCCTTCTCAGGGCTAGTTGACCCCATGAAGGGGGGTCGTGGTGCGGCGGACCTGCTAGGTCTGCGAGGCGGGATCCGAGAGGATCAGGTGACGGGTTGGCCCACTGGTCGCGCGGGGGCTGACAGGCACTCGTGCCACCGTCGGAGTTGGGGGGGTTGGCTGCCCTCCCGCGTCGCGTAGCCTCCGAATGATCGACAACGACCTGAGTGCTAGCCACACTCGGGAAGCCGTGATTTCGGAGAACGTGGGGCTTGCCTTAATTGGCCGGCCCGCGACAAGGAAAAGTCTATAAAACCCGACAGCGAAGTCGCTTAAAACCTACGGATACCAGGGGACCTCCGTAGTATGTACCCCGCTTCCCGGAATGGCCGTCACCCGGGGAGTGTAATTTTATCGGTTCTACTCGTGGGATAAGATATGGAATTCAATAACTTAAACCAAGACGTGGAGGAGATGTCAGAGGAGACATTGGAGATCGAGACGGGGGTCGTGAGACCCCCTGGCTCTCTCGCAGAGGCGGTGGTGGTGCTTGAGAGGTTGGAGGCCAACGCTCCGAGCAACACCGCAAGTGTTGGTAGCTCGCGCTCTTCTTCCCCTGGGAGGTTGTGGAGGAAGCGACTACCAGAAAAGGAGTCAGCGGAGGCTTCCAAAAAGCCCCGTGGTCGCCCCGCTACAACGGGGGAAAACGTCGGTCAGGCACAAGCCAAGGCCGATGTAAATCCGGCCACAGAACGGGAGCTTAAGCTCCGCGCGGTGAAGGAGCTGGCGGAAGCCATGCAGCGGCAGCGACAGAGGAACCTCTACCAAAGAGATTCCCCTAGTGTGCAACCTGGACCCAGCCAGCAGTCTCAGGGAGGAGTGGCATCCACAGCCTCTGAGCCCCTCAGCGCGGAGCGCCTGACAGGTGCGATCGAGGCGGCGGTGGCGGTGGTGCAAACCGTCGCCACCAAGTCCTCGAATCTTAAGGGGCAGTACGTGCGGGACCTAAAGCTAGCATGTTCCTCCATCTTGGAGAACGTGCGCGTGCTTCGATCCCGCACGGAATCAGAGGAGGTGGCCCAGCTCCAGACCGAGCTGGCCGCTGTGCGGGCCGAGATGCGGGCCTGGCAGCAGCAGGCGCAATCTGCTCCTGCCCCGATGAGCCGCGATGAGATCGGTTTTCTCATCGACGCGCGGCTCGCGGGGATCGCGGACCGGCTGTTGCCGGAGACCCGCATCCGTCCGCCTCTCGAGGCGGACAGGAGAAATGCGGCCCGGTCTGCCACCCGGACTGAGCCTCAGCCACAGCTCACCTCTGAGCTCCCGGCTCTACTGCCGTCGCCTCCCCCCCTCCTCTCTGGACAAGGGGGAGAGGAGAAGAGGAGGAAGCCCAAGAAGAAGTCAGCCGCTGCTAGGGAGGCGGAAGCTGCCCGCAAGAATCGGGAGCCACCCTCCTCGGCGCCTCCGGCAGCTTCGTCGTCGGCTCCCCTTGGCGGGTGGAACAAGGTCGCGGCACGGCCCAAGGCCTCGAGGCCGGTTCGGGCCCAGGCGGTTGCTGCCCCGCTGACGGCTGCAGCTCCGGCGACGCCAGCCCCCAAGAAGAGGAGACGTGGTGCCCGCAAGCCTCGAAAACTGCGTGTCCCGCAAACTGCTGCGGTGTGTTTAACTCTGCAGCCGGGCGCGCAGGAGCAGGGCATCACGTATCGTGATGTGATGTCCAAGGCTGAAGGGGTCATTGACCTCAAGGCTTTGGGCATCAACAGCCTCCGGTTTCGCACCGCGATTACCGGAGGTCGGATCTTGGAGGTGGCTGGCGACGACCGAGTCCAAAAGGCCGACATCCTCGCTGCCAAGCTCAAGGAGGTACTGGAGGAGGTCCGGGTCGCTAGGCCGGAGAGGTGCGTGGAGCTGCGCATCTCTGGCCTGAGCGACACGGCCTCAAAAGAGAGCGTGGCGGCAGCGCTGGCAGCAGTGGGGGGCTGCTCTGCCGACGCCATCAAGGTGGGCGACATTCATCGCCCACCTGGTCGCCAGGGCACTGCATGGCTGCGGTGCCCGATTGAGGTGGCCAAGCTCCTGACCGACGGCCGACAAATTGCAGTCGGATGGTCGGCAGTCAGGCTAACCACCCTAGAGCCGAGGCAGGCGCGGTGCTTCCGCTGCCTGGAGCCGGGGCACGTCGGGGCCAAGTGCACTGCGGGTGTTGACCGCAGTGCGCTGTGCTTCCGATGTGGGCAGGCGGGCCATAAGTCGGCCACCTGCTCCGCGGAGCCCAGTTGCCCCGTCTGTGCGGCGGAGGGGTTGGCGTCGAGTCACCGGCTGGGATCCGGTGACTGCAGGGCGACCTCCCGAAAAAGGGGGGCCACCCGAAACAGTAGAGTTGCGGGTGGTGGGAATCCTACTCCCCCCTCCACTCAGCAACGCGAGGAGGAGATGGACACCGCCCAAGGATAATGGACCATCCCATCTCCATACTGCAGGCCAATGTCAACCACTGCGTCATCGCCCAGGACCTTCTGGCCCAATCCATGGCGCAGTGGCAGACAACAGTGGCAGTAGTCGCCGAGCCGTACTACGTTCGCGACGGCCCGAACTGGGCCGGCGACCAAAGCGGCTTGGTGGCTATCGTCGCCCAGCGAGCGACCCCACCCTTCGACAGAGTGCGAAGGGGCCGTGGGTGCGTACTCGTTGTGCTGGGCGGTGCTGCAGTGGTTGGGGTGTACTGTCATCCTAGCAGGAGCCTCGCCGAGTTCGAGCAGTTGCTCACAGAGGTCGGGGCTCTGCTGGCGGAAGTGCACCCCACCCCGGCTGTCGTGGCCGGGGATTTCAACGCTCATTCACGGGCGTGGGGATCTCCGGCTACCGATGCCCGGGGGGAGATGATGGTAGAGTGGGCGGTGTCCCAAGGCTTGGTGCTGCTAAACCGGGGGGCGGTCCACACACTTGTGCGGCCGCAGGGTAGCTCGATTGTTGACCTGTCGTTCGCCAGTTCTGCCCTGGCCCGACGCGTCAACAATTGGCGGGTCGTCGAGGGGGTGGAGACCGCGTCGGATCATCGGTACATCCGGTTCGACGTCGTCCCCGCCGCCTCAGTGGCTCGAGTGGAATTTGACCGCCCCTTGGTGGGGCAGGGTCCACGGTGGCGCCTCGGCACTCTGGACCGAGAGCTGGCCAAAGAAGCGGCTATCGTCGAGCGATGGGCTACTGTTGACGGTGGCCTGGACGTGGACGCGAGGTGCGAGCGGCTCGTCGGAGCGCTGACTCGCGTCTGTGACGCGGCGATGCAGAGGGCGAGGCCTGTCCTGCCTCGGAGGCGGGTGTACTGGTGGCGTCCCCACCTAGCCGGGCTGCGTGCCGCAAGTTACGCGGCCCAGAGGCAGTACACTCGCAGTCGAAGGCGGGCTGTCCGAGATCTCGCCCGGGAGGAGCGACTGCACGCTGCGTACAGGGCCGCCCGTGAGGCCCTGAGCTCGGCCATCAAAGCCGCCAAGGAGGAGTCCTGGAGGGAGTGGCTCGAGAGTCTCGACCGAGACCCTTGGGGGCGCCCGTACAGGGTCGTGAGTCAAAAACTTCGGCCCTGGGCGCCCCCCCTCACCCAAACTCTTGAGCCGAACCTCCTGGACCGAGTGGTCAGCTCCCTCTTCCCGGTGAGGGAAGAGTGGGTCCCGCCGCGGATGGCAGCATCAGGCCAGGTGCCGGCAGACGAAGGGGCAATACCTCCCGTGTCCGAGGCCGAGTTAGGGGCCGCGATCCTGGCGCTCAAGTCCAGGAACCGCGCCCCGGGCCCGGACGGCATCCCGGGGAAGGTGATTGCCACAGTTATGCCGGCACTAGAAGAGGAGACGCTGTCCCTCATGTCGGAGTGTGTGGCGTCGGGGAGGTTCCCGCGACGATGGAAGACCGGCAAGCTCGTGCTTCTCAAGAAGCACGGGCGCCCAGCCGAGTCGCCGTCGGCCTACCGCCCCATCGTTTTGCTCGACGAGATGTGCAAGCTGTTTGAGCGGGTGCTCGCTGCGCGTCTCGTTGGTCACCTTGAGGGGGCGGGGCCCAACCTGAGTGACGGCCAGTTCGGATTCCGTCGCGGGAGGTCGACCCTCGACGCCATATCCCGGCTGCGGGACGGCATCGACGAAGCGGTCGCCGGGAGGGAGGTGTTGTTGGCTGTATCGCTTGATATAGCCAACGCCTTCAACACCCTCCCCTGGGCGACAATTGCGGAGGCGCTGAGGTACCACAATGTCCCGTGGTACCTCAGGCGCATCCTGGCGGACTACTTCGTGGACCGGGTTATCATCTACCCGACCCAATGCGGGGTGGTCCGCCGAACTATGGCGTGCGGCGTTCCGCAGGGGTCGGTCCTTGGGCCGCTTCTGTGGAACGTCGGGTACGATTGGGTCTTGCGCGGTGCTACTCTTCGGGGGGTCGGCGTACTTTGTTACGCCGATGATACCCTAGTTACCGCGCGGGCCCCAACGTTTAGCGATGCCGCCGTTCTCGCCACGGCAGGTGTCGACCTTGTCGTGCGCCGTATCGGGGCGCTGGGACTGAAGGTGGCCCTCGAAAAGTCCGAGGCCCTTTTCTTTTATGGGCGTCGGCGGCCGCCGCCTCGGGATCAGGCGATCGTGGTGGGTGGCACCTCCATCGCTGTCGGGAGCAGCCTGAAATACCTCGGGCTCGTTCTCGACAGTCGGTGGCGTTTCGCGGAGCATTTCCGGCGGCTGGCACCTAAACTGCTAGCGTTTGCCGGAATGCTCTCGCGATTGCTGCCCAACACTGGGGGTCCGGGGTCTGCCTGCCGCCGTCTTTACGACGGTGTGGTGCGCTCAAAGGCGCTCTATGGAGCGCCCATTTGGGAGGAGGCCCTCTGCCGTGCGAATGTTGTGCTGCTCCGGCGTCCACAGCGCGCCATCGCGCAGAGGGCCGCACGGGCGTATCACACCGTCTCTTATGAGGCGGCGTGTTTGATTGCGGGCAGTATCCCCTGGGATCTCGAGGCTGGCGTCCTTAAGAGGGTTTACGAGGAGGGCGCCCTGATGCGGCGTGATGCAGGAGGTCGGCCGCTTCCGGAGGAGATCGATCGCTGGAGACAGGAGGCTCGCGATGTTCTCTTCCGGAAGTGGGCCGATAGGCTGGCTACGACGAGGAGTAGCTTGCTGCTTGTGGGGGCCGTTCGGCCCGTCTTGCGTGAGTGGGTGCAACGGGGTCATGGGGCTCCCACGTATCACCTCACCCAACTTCTCACGGGTCATGGCTGCTTCGCCAAGTACCTGTGGGAGGTGGTGGGGGTGGAAGCGGAGCCCCGGTGCCGAAACTGCACCAGCGGCGACCCCGACACGGCACACCACACTTTGGCCGTGTGCGACGCGTGGGGCGGCCAAAGAGCGGCCCTCACAAGCATCATTGGTGTGGACCTCTCGCTGTCGGCCGTAGTTTCAGCTATGGCCGGCAGCGAACAGTGTTGGGCCGCCGTCGCCTCGTTCGCTAGCGAGGTGATGGCGGCAAAGAGAGAGGCCTTGCGGGAGCGGGAGCGAGTTGGGCTCACTCTTCCGCCCCGCAGGCCCCCAGCGAGGGGACGCCGGCGAATGCGATTCGCCCGCGTCCCCGAATGAGAGTGGCCACGGGCAGTAGGTCGGGGGACCCGCTGCCCCTATGCTGACGTAGCGGAATGCGCCCCTGTGTGTTCCTGGGGTGCATTCTTGAGGTGAAAAACCCCCACCATTCCGGCCTGATTGCCGGGATGGTGGGGTCTTAAGTAGCGGGCCTACCAAGGGCGCCCCTAGCCGAGTCGCGGTGAGCAGACTATCCCGCGGCTCGGATTAGGCGAAGGAGGAACACCGTGGTGGTTTAGTGGGTAGTCTGGCCTTTGTCTAAGGCTAGGAGTCCCACACGAAGCGAGTCCCCTGCCCCCGCGGGGGGTGAGCGAAGTGCGTAAATGCATTCCACCACGTAAACAAAAAAAAACGCTTAGTGCAAATATTAGCATTACATAAGCATAACACAGAAGCTGATAGCTGAAATGAATAATTTTTAAATTCTTACTTTGAGGTCGACGAGTCGAGTGATGACACGACACGAAGTTCCTCCAAACTTACATCAATTACCCTTTCTTTTTCATTTTTACGTTCATCCTCACCGCCGGAGCTGGTGGGTGAGGTTATGTCGGACTCGAACCGACTAAAACGCACGGCGCCTGTGTGTCATTGTTGATTGCCGTAGGTGAGGTTGACAGGCATATCCCACGCACCCTGGTTGAACCAGGGCCATCTCTCTCGATCTGGCCCTCCTCGGGAGAAATTACCCCTAAATGAACACCCGTTGAAATAAAAAAAAATCCTTAGGCATCTACTGACCGAGTTTCAAGTTTGTAACCTCAGCCGTTTAGGCTGTACAGCCTTGTTTACTGCAATAGACGAAAAAATAATCCTAACCATGGCAATGGAAGTTTTACAATAAATCTAAGTCAAGTACAACTCATTCTTTAACCGAGCAATAAGGAAACAAAAGTTTTGATTCTCAGCAATACTTAACTTCGAAGTTGAGCAGAATTTAGGGATTTTCCTTGGTAGTCTGTTACATGTACCTACCTAAGATACGAGTGTTCCGGTAAAGAGCTACCCCGTTCGGTAAGTGGGCCAAGGCCGCTTGCAACTGTAAAGATTTAATACCGGTCTGCTTTTGGCCGCATTTTAAGCTCAGTCCCACAGATCGAAGACAGCGGATAGCGGGTGACCCACATGCTTAAATAAATTAATAACAATATTTCATCGACATCATCTGAGCGATTTTCCGCTGACGTGTACCTTTACACTTTGAGACCCAGGGTTCACCGCTTATTGTTTCTGATTAGATTATTAACTTTTATGAGCCTGAGAGAAAAGTCTGCAGCAGAGCCTCGTCCGTTTTTTAGCATGGACCGACTTTCAGTTTTGGTTGACCTAGGTTGAAGGTGATGGTAGACTGTTTGATCAATTTATAGGGTTCCATACCTCAGAAGTAAAAATGGAACCCTTCGTTGTCCATCTATCTGTCTGTATATCTGTCTGTCAAGACCTTTTTCTCAGGATTTTGTGGACAGTTTAAGTTGAAATCTTTACTAAATATTCAAATCTGAAACTGAGCAAAAATCAAACTTCTAAGTCAACGCAATAAAAAGTTATTGCCGTTTATGTAACATAAGTTCGTTCCTCAATACATTTCTATACGGAACCCTCAGTACGCGAGTCCGACTCGCACTTGACGGGTGATTTTTTTTAAAGTATCACAATATTCCTTTGACTGACTGAATAAATAAAAGTTTTAAAAGTAATACTCGCTGATCGCTTGCAGTCGGACCTCCAATATCCACCCGTTACCCGTTATATTACGTAGTTTATTTAAGAGAGCCGTGCGCCTGAACCCCATGGGCATAATTAATGATGTGTGAAGAACATACCCGGTACAGGGACTATAGGTCCGGGTCCGGACGCAAAGTAATTAGCAAGTTGGGTTTATTTGTGAAAATTAAATGTTGAAACCCTTTCTATCTTACAATAGCACACCGTAATTATGTAGGTGCTACCCTATTGTGAATGCAGCCTCAGAGGGAGGAGCGGTCGATTCCTTAAAAGTAGCTTAACTCATTCGAAGTTACGGATCTAACAGAAGACCATCATAGAGTAAGGTCTAAAACTTTAGTAAAATATTTAACATCGATTAATATTGTGGTGACGGGGAAAGAATACAAGTATCACCACCCCTTTTATCCGAAGGGTGTGGTAAGAGGCGACTAACGGAAAACTACACAAATGATATCACTGTAAGAGAAGGAAAATTTGACAAAAAATCTTTGTAGGGACACGGTAAGTGCATAGTACAAGCCACGACGTCGGCGTCGCTTACGCAGCGAATTCCATTCGCGGCACTTCGTGTTCGCTTATGTCCACACCTCAACCCTTCGCGATATACTAACCTTGTAACGTGCTAGGATAGTTCAGTGATTAAATAAGACAGTCAATAATAATAAGGAATCTTTTTATTTAAATATCCCAGCCGTGCAGTTACGTGTGGAAGACAGGTACCTACCTACTTCCAGTGGTGACGTAACCTATACGTGCTGTAGTATCTCAACACGCGCCTTCTAGATTCACAACTACATATATATCAAAGTCATCATTACAAAACCCCACATCTTGTACCAACCCGTCTGGCCAACAGTCGGTCAAAATCTCCCAACATTGAGAGGCCTATGTCCAGCAATGGACCACGATGGGCTAATTGATTGAAGATTGAAAAAATGTCACGGGTTTAAATCATGTCTGAGCATTTCACTTTTTTAAATCTTAATCGATTTTCCCAAAAAATAATAAACATAAAACTTACTCTAAGGTAGGTACTATTGCCATTTTGGTTCCCGATAGAGGATAAAAGGGCCACTCCATCTCTTTCCGAGTCGTAGAAGTTGACTAAGGCATAGAGCTGCCCCCTAGACAAATAGATAGTCGTCAACTATGTCATAAACGTCAAATCCCATACATTTACATTCTATTCTACGACACGTGCACGTCGGCCAACGAATTACCGCTTGTCTAGAAGGGCTGTTCTCCATCCACCAGTAAACATATAGCCCAAGACAAAGTACCCGGTTGGCGGCAATAGTCTAAACCATAGTCGGTGAATACATCTCTATGTACCTGTAAGTAGCCACTTTCTACTACAAAATAATAATATACCTACCTATTAGCCACACTTGTCCTCTGAAGGCTATAAATAATAAGTATCTACTTACCACCACATATTTATTGATTCACAGACGAGGCTCTAGCGTTTGGATCGCATCAATTTAGGAAAATAAAATAAGACCACGATGCGCCCTTCTTCGTGTTGGCGCCAAAAAATACAAATATTACCATTCTCTACCACTCACCATTTCAAATATGTAAATATCATCAATGAATACTGGCAACACCAAACAAACACTGTCACTGGAACGTCAAATCGAGTACGGCTGACGTCCGACCTCCATTCACCCTTTGCTAAAACACCAAACTAAAACGATTTTTTAATAGTATTCGAAAAAAAGGATAAACAAAAGTCGCCAGAAAATCCTAAATAAAATAGTATACATATATTTTTAGTGTTAAAATTTAATATACTATTAAAATAATGGCGTTAAAATCTTCGCCGGTGGTGTTCAGCTGGTTGTCGCGGGTATCGCGTCGTAACTTCTCAACATCTGGAGCTCTAGCTTCCAAACCTATGACAGTCCGTGATGCCTTGAACAGTGCTATGGATGAGGAGATGGCAAGAGACGAGAAGGTCTTTCTAATGGGTGAAGAAGTAGCTCAATATGATGGTGCATACAAAGTGTCAAGGTACCGAGCCTCTTATATATCTTGCTGTTCTGATAGGCTAGGACTATATACCCTATTGTACATATTTGTATTTACGTTGTACCTACCTAAAAGATTTACAATATTTTTTGAAGAAAACTGTCTTACAATGTTACATAACCAAAAAGTTTGTTGACAGTGGGTTTAAGTCTGTACACATGTAGATTAATACTATAGAATGCAATAAAAAACATACATAACCTTCAGGAACAGCAGGCTGTATAGCTAACTAAATATAAGCTGTAACTTTTGCCTAAATTACATTACCTGTGGTTATAAAGCATTAATGAAATACAGAAGATGAAAGTTATTTATAGCTTAATACTGTTAGATTTTTTAAATTTTTTGGTTAATTTTGTGAGCATAACAGCACATATACTATAGAACCTCAAAAAGCACTTACACATTTAATATGAAAGAATAAAACATATATATTTTAAATTTTATTCAACTATAACATACTTGCAAATATTAATTAACCATTAATAAAATTGTTTAATTGTCGCCGTAAGATGGATCTAATAATCAATTTCATTTATTCAGTTTAGGCACATAAAGAGCACATAGTGAGCGTCAAAATTGTACAATTAAATCAAGAACTATTATAAAAATATTTAATAATGTAAATAAAGCATTGCAAACTGATTGGAAGCTGATTTGGTAGGTTAGTTCCACTGAAAAGATACCAGCAAGAAACTCGGAGAACTATATTAGAACTAGATTATCTTTTATTTATGGTTTTGTTTACAATTTATGTTGTGCAAGCAAGCAAGAGACTCAGGTTGACCACACATTTCTATTCTACCTTTTTTAATTAAATATTTTTTCACTTTAATATTAATCTTATTTTGAATTTATGAAATGGAATGTCAACCAAATCCTTAATTTAATAATTTTATTAAATATTTTTATTCAGTCACCTATGAACGAATCATAAATGTATCTCAGATAATTTTCAAAAAGATTTATCTCCATCCCATGATGAGAATCCCTGCAGCAGTTTGCCCAAACTCCTGTAATTAGGAAGTTTCTTCAGGGTCGGCAGTGCAAGTGTAACGCCCCTGGTGTGGCATACATCCATAGGCCATATATGTATGTATGTATGCATATTATCAGTGATATCAGATATTATGTTATAGAATAATGACAGATAAGTAAATAGTTATTGACATTGGTAATCTGGATTAAGGTCAATACTTATTATATTTTAATCTATCACCTTACTTCTTGTACTCACTTACTTTTTTCTCAATATACCCACGTGAGCAGAACTTATGTAGGTGATGCACGTGATTTATATTTTTTCAAAACAGTGGCAACTGAAGCCGGCAGTATGTGTTTTATATAATGATGATCCAAAACAACTTATTACAGTCAATGACAATAGTAGCAAAACAAATTCTAATTTATTGATCACTGTAGCCCCTAAACCTCACATAAAATAATGAATTATAACTTTGCCCTCTGCGGATCATAAACATATGTGATTAAAAAAAAGATGTGTAAATATTTTATTGTTAATCAACTTATGTCATTGTCTGTACTATCACAGTCTATAATGCTTTGATCACACGCACCGAGCACAGTGGCGAGACAGTGCTTTCGGCCAAGTGTGATGTACGTGCAAACTACTCATCGCTATGTTCAGCCGTACCAAGTGCACTGTCTCGTCACTCCACTCAGTACTTGTGATCAACCCTTAAAAGTGAGTAGTAGTTAGGATAGTTGTAAAAAAGGTTCTTAAGAAACCTTTGTAACACTATTTATTGTTTAACTTTCTGTTCTGTATCGTCCAAGTCCATGTTTGTATGGATATCAGGTTTCTCCTTTGTAATATTGAATTCTAATGAAACAGTCACTATTTTTTTCCTTTTATGAAAAGAAGCATTCCATAAAAGTGATCATTATTATAAAGTGAGTCTATAAACAAGGATGACATTCATAAAATGGATACAAAAACAGAGCCATGAGCTGACAAACTATTGCACTTATGATGTCGGGCTTAGTCCGTCCAGCTGATAGGCAGGCCAAGCTTTGGTACGAGTTTTATTTTAGGGTACGGGGTTCAGATGACAGTAATTCCCATGAGAACTAATCAGGAGTAGGAAGACTAAAATGCATGCTTTGAATGCAACCAGAATGGGCACTGATGATGACTAGGGTCATTATATTCTCTTGGTATATCAAAAAAATCAAATTCTAATTTATTGATCACTGTAGCCCCTAAACCTCACATAAAATAATGAATTATAACTTTGCCCTCTGCGGATCATAAACATATGTGATTAAAAAAAAGATGTGTAAATATTTTATTGTTAATCAACTTATGTCATTGTCTGTACTATCACAGTCTATAATGCTTTGATCACACGCACCGAGCACAGTGGCGAGACAGTGCTTTCGGCCAAGTGTGATGTACGTGCAAACTACTCATCGCTATGTTCAGCCGTACCAAGTGCACTGTCTCGTCACTCCACTCAGTACTTGTGATCAACCCTTAAAAGTGAGTAGTAGTTAGGATAGTTGTAAAAAAGGTTCTTAAGAAACCTTTGTAACACTATTT
This sequence comes from Eilema griseolum, assembly GCA_963662185.1. Lineage (NCBI taxonomy): Eukaryota > Metazoa > Arthropoda > Insecta > Lepidoptera > Erebidae > Eilema > Eilema griseolum. Next base: position 1,213,154 of record OY759242.1, read on the forward strand.
ATTGTTTAACTTTCTGTTCTGTATCGTCCAAGTCCATGTTTGTATGGATATCAGGTTTCTCCTTTGTAATATTGAATTCTAATGAAACAGTCACTATTTTTTTCCTTTTATGAAAAGAAGCATTCCATAAAAGTGATCATTATTATAAAGTGAGTCTATAAACAAGGATGACATTCATAAAATGGATACAAAAACAGAGCCATGAGCTGACAAACTATTGCACTTATGATGTCGGGCTTAGTCCGTCCAGCTGATAGGCAGGCCAAGCTTTGGTACGAGTTTTATTTTAGGGTACGGGGTTCAGATGACAGTAATTCCCATGAGAACTAATCAGGAGTAGGAAGACTAAAATGCATGCTTTGAATGCAACCAGAATGGGCACTGATGATGACTAGGGTCATTATATTCTCTTGGTATATCAATAAAACCGCGTGGTTTCCGGCAGAGTAGAATTTGAGCCACCCCATCTCTTCCCATGCAATGTCGTACAACGCGACTACTGGCAGAAGCAGGCCGCGGCGGCGGCGCGCCTGGCGCACCTCCCAGTTTTCCGGGGACGAGTTGGAGACTTTGTAGTCCCCACACACCCGAGGAGAGGGCCAGATCGTGAGAGATGGTCCTGGGTCGGCCGGGGTGCGAGGGATATGCCTATCAACCCCACCTTCGGCAACCAAAACGACCCACCGGTGGCGTGCGTTTTAGTCGGTTCGAGTCCGACATAACCTCTTCCACCGACTCCGGTGGGGAGGTATCCGTGGGGATTTTGCGCACATCAAAAAAAAATGGGATAGGGCTGTTTAACATCAGACAGATGTATACATTCCAGACTCAGCCCAGATGTATGGCTCGAGTTAACAATAGTGCCCGAAATACGGCAATAGGCCACTATTACGTGGGATCGAATACAATTATTGGTGAAATGTGGGTGTTAATTCACCTCTGCCTAACCCTCCAGGGATAAAGGCGTGATTATATGTATGTATGTATATAATTCACGGTATTCTTCCTAATGTCTTTATCACTATAGCTTAATTATTTTTTTCAGAGGTTTATGGAAAAAATATGGGGACAAAAGAGTAATCGACACTCCAATTACAGAGTCAGGGTTCACTGGTATGGCGGTCGGTGCCGCCATGGCGGGGCTTCGGCCCATCTGTGAATTCATGACCTGGAATTTCTCCATGCAGGCTATTGATCAAGTGAGTTGAAATTCATTTGAAATTTGATAAAATTCGTCTTAAAATAATTGATATATTATATTACGAAATATAAGGTAAGCCATGATGACTACCTCGTTGGTTGTATAAGTCAGTTATGTTAGTATGGGATCCATTCTTCCATTCATTCATCCATTCGAAAACGACAGTATAATCGCTCCGTGTAATATGTCGTATATTACACGGGGCGATTATACTGTCAAACTTTGCTGATGAAATGTGAGATACACCCATTCCTTACCCTTTTGAAAATATATCTTTGTAAGTAGCTATTTCTTTTTCATAAAGACACTGCACAATATTTGACTACACCTCGCCTGATGGTAAGCTGAAGGCAATCTCAGGAAAGAGGGTCACCATTACAGACACGTAGCATGTTACAATGGTGGCACTCAGCTTGACGGCCTCATCAGAGCTTTTACACGCCTCACGTTAAAGGACCCGGGACTGTAGGAAGAAGGAAACACGTGAGCTGGTAAGGAATTCCAACATTTCAAACTATAGAATGAACTCGACAGCGGAATCTGCGGTGATATTTCAATTTAGCATGCTGTCAATTTGTTGACGTCGAGCACAAGCCGATAGTGATGTGTGTTTATTTGCTCGACAACGTGACGTCAACAAATTTACTGCATGCGATATTTAAATTTCAAAGCGGATTCAGCTATCGCGTTCGTTCAATCGTTCGAAACGTTCTTACAGCATGTGTGTGCAGGTCTTGATGGTGTGGCAAAGGAAGGAGTCTCCGAACCGTTTGATTCTTGATGGGATATCCTGCATCGTATTTCGCTCCCTGCGCCCACCACCTTGAAGCCTCGGTTACATTAGACTTTATTCTGAGAACCAACCAGCTATTACTTTAGATTTGTTAACCACAAATACTAACTTCAGAATATCGGCTCTTACCCAAGATCATCCTGGTTATCATATCATCAATCAATCATTTAGCCTAAAACAGTCCACACCACTGCTGGACCTATGCCTCTCCTAAGGGTTGGTACAGACCTTTCTTCTCTCGCAGTGATTTTGTCTGCGTATTTTTCCATTCGTCGCCTCTTAAGGTAAGGGAAGGGCCAAGACCCTTCGGATGCAATAGGTGATGATAATGATACTTGTATTCTTTCTCTCTTACGGATATCATATAATTTCGCATAATAGAGGACGAAGGACACGGCGGTATTTCCGTCCAATTGAGCAGTCCGACTGGGGATGTACCTCCGCCCTACAGAATACCGCGGTTAAAATAACTTCGTGTTGTGTTCCCGGCAGTGAGTAGGGTAGCCAGAGCTCACTGGAGAGTTTTTGTGCTGTCAGTGGGATGACCAAAGGCTTGTCCTGCTTTGTCCTCTACACTGACGGCACAAGGTCTCTGTTCTTACAGGGTCGGCAGCACGGATGTGACTCCACTGGTGTTACACACGTTCATATGTCATGGTAACTACTTTCCATCAGGTGGGCCGTGTGCTTGTCTGCCATCTAAGTTGTATAAAATAAAAACGAAGCTTTCTCCGCTTGGGACTACTCGCCATGAAATTGTGGTAAAAAGAGGTGCACCTTCACAGATTATTAACTCAGCAGCAAAGACCTTCTACATGTCCGCCGGACTGGTGAACGTGCCCATCGTGTTCCGCGGGGCCAACGGCGCCGCCGCCGGCGTCGCGGCGCAGCACTCGCAGTGCTTCGCCGCCTGGTACAGTCACTGCCCCGGCCTCAAGGTGCTCATGCCGTTCTCCGCGGAAGACGCCAGAGGTCTGTGTTACAGTCATTTCAACACTTTACAATGAAATAATAAGTATATTCTTTATTGTATACCATAAATGTTATGTGTATATTATTATTTCTCTTAATAAAATATACAACTTATAAATTATATTTTTAAATTTAAAAATATGAAAAATAGTAGAAACTCCACCGGTATTGGGTACAGGGACCATATTATTATTTTGTTTACAATTTAAGTTGTGCGAGCAAGCAGAGACGTAGGTTAACCACACATTTCCATCATCAAGATACTCATCTACTTTATTATAACCTTTTTCATTATCTTTTTTTTCACTTCAATTTTAAATTTATTAAGTGTAATAAAATACTGAGGAATTTTTAAAATATTTTTAAACAGTTGCCTTTAAACGAATCACCAACTTTATGAAGCCTGAGTATAGTTAACAATTTGAACCAGAAATTCCTGAGATTTTGCATTCAACCAAACAAACTCTCCATTTGTATTGATTCGTTCCTCTCCTGCACGTCACCAAAGGCGTGGTCGGTAGCAATAGATATTTTACCGTTCTTATGTAAGGGCGTCATTCGTACACTACAATCATTGACTCTCATGCGTCATTTGGCTAATGACCAACAGATGTAAATAACATTCAAAAAACAGTTCCCAAACATCGCTTACAAAAAGTAATTGCTAATTCGTTGTCTACCTTTTATTGAGAAGAAGTAGTTGCGAACAGTCATTTAGTATACTCGTATATGCTAGCCTTACAAAATATTCACTATAGTTGCGGCACGCTATTGTAATAATTAATAAATATGTTGTATTACAAAGTAAAAAAAAATTGGTTCGCAAGCGTCAGATGTAATAATAAAAAAATATGTGTCATATGACAATGAAAGAAGTAAGTGTGTAATCTCCTATTTAAAAGAAATATAAATAAAATTGGTTTGTAAGTACATTACCATAAAAGTTCGGGCGCCTTGGAGATACACATGCCTAAGATAATCAGCGGATATTGGAAACTTTTAATCTTCCGGAGGTGAGCTAAATGAAACCAAACTGTGAGGTTTAAGGTTTTATTGTCCACTCCAGTGTGCATTTAGAAATAGTTGCAAGGATACATTCCTAATGTATATCTAACCTTAAATTTAAAATTAGAGTTTTATAAGCTAGGTCAAAATGATCTTATGTCAATATGATTCTATGTCACCAATGCACTTTTAGGTTATTTTGAAGTTTAGATTTAAAATATAATTAAAGTAAGCTCACGGCATCCCTCGGCGAGTATATGTAAACACAGCAGCGAGAAAGCTCGTAGCAGGCGAAGTTTTCAGTTTAAGCCCATGCGGTACATCCATGTTTGAGGTGAAAAGTCCAAACCCTCCATAAGGAAATGCAGATGACCGAAGACAAAGGAACGCCGAAAAAGGTCCAAAGAAAAGAGAAAAGGCCAAGACAAAGGGCAAAGGGCAAAGGCGGTTCCAATTTGGAAACCTGTAATAAAATTGCATGTCATTAGAACAAACTCCAATATAGGGCACGAGGTCCTAATTTTTTATAAATTTGCGCGACTTACCGCCTTAATTTGCTGGAACAATGCCAATAGCAAAAGAAATCATAATATTTTCAGATTAAGAGCTGAAACAATAGAATTCCAACAATTATTTTTCAAATTAGGAGCGTGGCGAATTTCCATCAAAGGGAATCTTATTAAAAAATGACAACTCACCAGAAATAAACTATAATTCCACAAGAGGATAGTTGTGAGGACACAAACTATTATCCTTTTGGCCAAAATACTCTCATTTTTATGAGATTTATTGAAATTAAGTTACGAAGCCATGAATATCGACCATTCCGTCTCAATATAGGAAGAAAGGTGCTTTTGACAGGTATACGTCAAAATGTCATTCACTCCGCGCTCCGAAACTTTTCGTTCAAAAATAGAATTAAAACCGGTGTGACGACGTCCGCAGAGCGCGTCGTTACATTACATCCCTCCCCAAAAAGAAAAAAGAAAGAAAGAAACTTCCTTTTCTAATGAAAATTATGAGAGTCCAGAACAAAATTCCAAAAAACCTCAAAAGACAAAATGTCCCGCAACATTTTTCAATAAACAAAAAGGCAATGCGAAAGCATCTTGCAATGGGTATTGCAGAAACAATTATAAATTAAAGAATGGGAAAGCATTCCTAAAAATCAAAGAATGTGAAAACACTCGAAAAGTAAAGAACCAAACTCAGAAAAGAGTAAAAACTTATTTCAACACAAAAGTGAAAATAAATCCTTCAATAAAACAAATTAAACAATCCCTACTCAATTCCATTCCAGATATCGATTAGGCAACCAACGCCGTCGAATCTAATCCTTGATCTTAACCAGCCTTCTAGCATCAATACAAAAGTGCGGTTGAGCTCCTACGCCACCGACTCTATACCAGCTATTCCTGAAACAAAAATAGGAAACTAACAAGATATCGGTTAAGCACCAACGCTGCCGAATCTGAAAGAAAATCGGTAAAAACAATGAAGTTTTCCCACTGTCGGTTAGGTTGAAAAGCCGCCGACTTCAAATTCCTATTCCAACATCTAAAACGTCAAAACAAAATCACAACAAAAGTGTCGTAATAATATATTTATAAGCATTGTGATCGGCATAACACCACCAACTTTCCGAGCACAAGCAAAATATAAAGAAAATATGACAATTGTGACCAGTACAACACCACTGACTTTCTGAGCACAACCGCATAAGAAAAGTATGACATTTGCGACCGGCACAACACCACCGACATCCCGTGCGCAAAGCATAAAAAATGTAACAATGTGTATAAAAACACAATCGTACAAAAAGAGAAAAACGACAATTACGACCGGCTCAACACCACCAGCTTCCCGTGCGCAAAGCGTAAGGTGTGACTATGTGTATGAAACACAATAGCACAAAAAATTGTAAAGTCCAGTAAGACACAAGTTTCCCAAAAAATGGTATAACAAGGTGTGTAAAAAATGCATAAAATGCGTCCAATCCGAGAATCTTAATACTAAGAAAATAACCCAGAACTGTACAAAAATAAAGTTCAAGAAACTTAATTTTCCATTCCCTAAGTGAGTGGAAATAAGTCAAGTGAATTTAATGTAGAAAATGAATATTAAATTTCACTCCTATATTAGAGTAGAAACTAAATTCCTAAATTTGTACAAAATATACAATATTAAATATACAAGTGTATAAAAATATATACAGGAAAATAATCCTATACAACAAAGATAAATAAAAATATAAGATCTTTTGATGTGGAACAATTTGTTAATACGGAGTAGAGTTACACAATAACAAGTCCTAAAATGACCTAAGTTATTTTTGAAGGAAACTAAAATTGAAATTAATAAATTGTTGTGAAGTTCCTAACATACATCACCTTTCAAGATCCCTTAGCCTCACAAACATCACCTTACAATGGGATCAAACTTCAAACAAAGTACCAAAGACAAAGATAGACATTGTCAAAACAAGAATAATTTTAATATTTAATTATGTCTTTAATATGATAACGACCAGTATAGTTTTTATTAAGGTCTTTTAAAACATAAACATTAGAGGAAATTTTATCTATTATTTCACACTTAACAAACTTAGGTGCTAACTTAGCCGAAAAGAATGCAGGAGCATTAGACTGCACAAAACTTCTCCTCCACACTATATCTCCCACTTCAAAAGAAATGACCTTCCTTCCTATATTATAATAACGCGCATTACGCTTATAAGCTTTAAGCAATGAAGCTTGAACTTTTATAAAAATATCACTAAGTGATTTAAGTGAAAAAGCAAATGAAGACCTATCAACAACATCAAGTTGATTGAGGTTATCAAAAGAATTACTAAAACGGTGCAATGAAGCATCAAAAATAAGTTCTCTACCGAACATGAGAAAATTAGGAGTGAAATCTGTAGCTAGATTCACACTACTATTTAAAGCTAATTGAACATGAGGCAAATATTTTGACCAAGTTCTATGATCATCTTTAACAAAACAAGAAATACATGTTTCGACTGTTTTGTTATATCTCTCTACAGGATTATTTTGAGGTGTATATAAAGTATTATAAAATATTTTACTAATATTATAACTTTTTAGAAAATCTACAAATTGCTTAGCTGTAAATTGGCTTCCATTATCACAAACAAAAACTTTAGGCGTTCCAAACTTAAGAAATATTTCTTTTTCAAGTATCCCACAAATTACCTTAGTGGTAGCACTAGTAACATTAATTTTATGTTTAACTAAATGAGTAAGACCTAAGCCTCTCTTTTCATAAGAAATATTTTCAAAAAGTGAAATAATTTTATTTAACTCGTGTTTCTCAGAAGGAGAAAGTTCAGAAACAGAAGTAACTGCATTTACACAAGTAGTGGATTCACATTCAAAAGTAATATTATTCCATAAGTCTTTAGCAAGATTAAATTTCAACCAAAAGTCAAATCCCAAAATAATTGAAGGTTTAAAAGAAGGTATTATCAAAAAATCTACATTTTTAGTTAAGTTATCACAAGTGGTAGGTAAAACCATAGTTCCAATAACATTGTGTGCAGAACCATCAGCAGTAACAGCGTTACCTTTATAAGGTTTAAATTTATAACCTAATTGCAAAAATGTTTGATGAATATTAGAACCGAGTACACAACTACAAGCTCCACTATCCAACAAACCTGAATAAAATTTATTATTAATATTAAAATTTAAATAAGGTCTAGTGTCTTTATGTTTAACAAACAAAACAGGAGCAGCCCTGATATTATTAAAGAAAACTTTCAAATAATCCAACCATTCATTAAATTCTTTCTTACAAGTGGCTTCATTCGGAGCACTGCTAAATTTTTTCAACATCGAGTCACCAGAAGTTTTATCAAAAACTAGGGCTCGATGGGACCTGATACGTTTTTTGACTGAACAGTATTTGAATTACAAACTTCGCAATTCCTCGTAGTGACGCCAAGCTTGTGACATTTAAAACAAATTACACCTGGAAATGTAGGGCAATTTTTATAAGAATGTCCAGAGGACTTACATTTTAAACAAGTTAAATCATCTGATTTAACAGCACTAATTTGAGCAGAATATTTTTCTTTTTTAATACTTTTATTCTCACTCAAGTTCTTTCTTGACACAAAATTCTCTAATTCTCTGCTGAGGTTAATAAATTCGTCGATAGAAGAAATAGTTCTACCAAACACAAAAGGTGTGTAAATATTTAACATGTTATGTTTAATAATAGTTATGAGGGTAGCATCAAAAACAGGCATAGACAAACGGCTAGCCATATCCATTATGTCTGTAATAAAATCTGGTAATGACTCAGTTATCTTTTGTTTACGAGTACGGAGTTCATGTTCCAAATGATAATCAAATTCAACTCTATCAAAACGTTTCAACAACGCAGCCTTCAAATCCTGCCAAGAAGCAATACGAATACGAACACTACGAAACCATTTAAGCGCAGTGCCTGACAAAAGATCAGAGAATGAACTAACCAAAAAATATTCATTAAAATTTTTAAACAAGAAATATTCTTCCACCTGAGTAATAAATTCCCTAACGCACGATTTACCATCATACAAAAGCTTACTTCGTTTTAAATCAGGCAACTTAGTAACAGAAGGCAAGTTTTTCTTCAAATTATCATTCAATAAAACATTCATCATATTAAATGAAGATGCGGCTCTCCGACTATGATCACCAACTTCAGACAAATCAGCCATGACATGAGGCATCTCATGAGTATAAGTACCAACTGGAACATCATTAACAATATTCTCAAACAAAGGCGGGACCTGTATTTCCTTATCCATGTTTGATTTATAAAAGGATGTGAAAATCTAATAAAAAGTTGTATTAAATACACTATAAGTTTCTAATTAAAGTATCAATTAAAGTTTCTAATTAAAGTTAATTAAATTATGAATGAAGTTAATTGCATTGATAGCAAAACGCTAAACTCAAAAGTCAACAAACTCATAGAATGGAATGTTATTGTTGCAAAAATTATTTAGGTCAAATGCCTATAAAGATAAAAATGCATTAGTGATTCACAAAATAAATTATTTATGTTTACTTAAGGTAAACAGCAAATGGTCAAATATTACTATGTTTTCACACATGTAAATAAAGGTTAAGAACTAGTAATTATATAATATTACCAAGTGGAAAATCTTACCTGTAATAAACAAAAGCTATATAAGATAAAACAGTTATAACAATAACCATGTTATACAAATTGAAACATTCACCTGTAATTGAGAGATACAAACAATAGTACTAACTTGTAGTATGATTAGTTTTGCAAAGTAAACAATAACAAAGATTTACTGTAATACACAGTTATGTAACAGTAAAATACATGAAGAAAACACTGTTCCTAACATGATAAAGTAAAAAATAATGCAAAGGTGACAAGGAATAAAGATATATGCACACTGTCATGTCCCTGTTCGGGCGCCAATTGTAATAATTAATAAATATGTTGTATTACAAAGTAAAAAAAAATTGGTTCGCAAGCGTCAGATGTAATAATAAAAAAATATGTGTCATATGACAATGAAAGAAGTAAGTGTGTAATCTCCTATTTAAAAGAAATATAAATAAAATTGGTTTGTAAGTACATTACCATAAAAGTTCGGGCGCCTTGGAGATACACATGCCTAAGATAATCAGCGGATATTGGAAACTTTTAATCTTCCGGAGGTGAGCTAAATGAAACCAAACTGTGAGGTTTAAGGTTTTATTGTCCACTCCAGTGTGCATTTAGAAATAGTTGCAAGGATACATTCCTAATGTATATCTAACCTTAAATTTAAAATTAGAGTTTTATAAGCTAGGTCAAAATGATCTTATGTCAATATGATTCTATGTCACCAATGCACTTTTAGGTTATTTTGAAGTTTAGATTTAAAATATAATTAAAGTAAGCTCACGGCATCCCTCGGCGAGTATATGTAAACACAGCAGCGAGAAAGCTCGTAGCAGGCGAAGTTTTCAGTTTAAGCCCATGCGGTACATCCATGTTTGAGGTGAAAAGTCCAAACCCTCCATAAGGAAATGCAGATGACCGAAGACAAAGGAACGCCGAAAAAGGTCCAAAGAAAAGAGAAAAGGCCAAGACAAAGGGCAAAGGGCAAAGGCGGTTCCAATTTGGAAACCTGTAATAAAATTGCATGTCATTAGAACAAACTCCAATATAGGGCACGAGGTCCTAATTTTTTATAAATTTGCGCGACTTACCGCCTTAATTTGCTGGAACAATGCCAATAGCAAAAGAAATCATAATATTTTCAGATTAAGAGCTGAAACAATAGAATTCCAACAATTATTTTTCAAATTAGGAGCGTGGCGAATTTCCATCAAAGGGAATCTTATTAAAAAATGACAACTCACCAGAAATAAACTATAATTCCACAAGAGGATAGTTGTGAGGACACAAACTATTATCCTTTTGGCCAAAATACTCTCATTTTTATGAGATTTATTGAAATTAAGTTACGAAGCCATGAATATCGACCATTCCGTCTCAATATAGGAAGAAAGGTGCTTTTGACAGGTATACGTCAAAATGTCATTCACTCCGCGCTCCGAAACTTTTCGTTCAAAAATAGAATTAAAACCGGTGTGACGACGTCCGCAGAGCGCGTCGTTACACTATCATGGCCGTTTTGACTTGACTGGATTTGCTCGTTTTCTCTATTTTGGTGCGCTTAATATTGGACACAGAACTGTTTGACAAATAACTAAAGAAAAATATGGCGAGACTGGCACAGAAGAAAATAATTGCACACACCAAAAAAGAGAAAACGAGCTAAACCAGTCGTGTCATACGGTCATCATATGACTGTCGATCAAATGACTGTCGCTTAACAGAAAATATCGAAGTTCAACCCCGACGCAGTTAGACTGGAAAAAGCGGACTCCGTACTCCGAGGTGGAAAGCTTCGGATGCGACGGGGATTAACGCAAGAATAATGATGAAAACAAAACGATAAGAATAAAACTACTAATGTATTTCGAATTTCGAAAATGTCCCGAAAGATCCAAATCGCGAGGTGATTGAATGCTGCCATCCAAATACTATTGGATGGCAGCATTCAATTACCTCGTGATGGATACTTGCTGTACTTTTGTTCTAACTGTAATTGATCGCGCGAGCACGCTGTGACGCACTAAATGATTTGATCGTTTGCTTATTGTTAGACATGACAGGAAGGCGATGATTTGTAACCTATTGAATGCTACCGGTCGGGCGAATGTATTTTATTTGATCATGATTGCATTCCTTGTTACGTCGCTAAACATTTTTTGAAACCGAATAGTTTTCTCGTTTTACATATATAAACGTAACGAGACAAGATAGCTGAAGATTTTTTGGACATTTGAAGCTATGTCTATATTAGCACAGCGGGTAACTATAGTCTGTTCATTATAGGATGATTCGCGTGACAGTTCAAAGCAAAATCCGACGCTTCAACTTTAGAACGACGTTAAATTGACACCTCGTATCACAACATATCTCGCTCGTATCCATCTTGCTTTTTCACTAACAATAATACACTATCGAAACTTACATAAATATTATGCATTAACACGATAACGCATGACTGATTTATGGATAAAATACAATACCTAAATTATTTTTTCTAAACATTTCAATTTATGTAAATCCAAATAATTACGCTCATAGAAGGTGACGTCAGAAGTGCAATATTATAGGGATGTAGTTACTTGATTATCAAATGAAGAATCTAGTATTCAAACTATATTGACATAATCGAGTACCTATTACTTAATAATTATTTTTATATGTATTTATAATTCGTGACGTCTGACACATTTACCAGAGTAATACAATGATTTTGCTCAAACATCTTAATCACCAAGTCATTAATATTAAAAAAAACATAAGTGGCGTATCGACGTCATTTTGTCAGATAGTACCTACCTCGTTTGATGCAATGAATTATTAATCAAGAATTAATTATTAATTTGCAAGATTGCACTAACGATGATCATTCCTAGTAGAAGGATAATGATATCTATATAGCTTGTGTGCCAATAAGTACATGAATAAATATTTATGGTTTTACTGTTTTCAAAACTGTATGTAACTAATAATCCATAAATTAATCGATTTAATCAATAATGTCCCATCACTGGTTCTTACTCGGTAACAGCTGTCACACGATGATTCGTGTGACAGCTGAGCAGTTGTATATTTAATCCTATAATAAACAGACTATAATATTGTGAAGGTTGGTAGCGATGTCGATTCATATGAGGCATATACTACTACCTACTACTCAATATATCATAGGAGGTAGGACACGACGGTATTCCCGTCCAAATTGAGCAGTCCGACTGGGGAAGTACCTCTACCCTACAGAATACCACGGCTATAATAACCTCGTGTTGTGTTGATGTGAGGGTAGCCAGAGCTCACTGGAGAGTGTTTGTGCTGTCAGTGGGAAGACGAAAAACTTGTCCTGATTTTATGTTCTGCACTGAAGGCACAAAAAATCTCTGTTCTTACAGGGTCTGCGGCACGGTTGTGACTCCACAGGTGTTACACACGTTCATAGGTCACGGTAACCACTTTCCAACAGGTGGGCCGTGTGCTTGTCTGTCACCGAAGTTGTATATTTAAAAAAAACGACCGCAAGTAAAGAACGCCGCGCCGTTTACCGGATGGCTGATCAGGCCCACGTTTCTACTAAAGCAAAACCATTATCATACTAAAGCCTCTAAATGACATTAAATAATAGACTTTATTTATATACCTTTAAGTTCCAAAATTAAATGATAATATTTAATACACTTTTTTATTCACTCTGCAAAAAGGTTTTTAATTTTGAACTTTAACTGCATTGCTGTAAAGTCTTAAATTTAATGATTTTTTTAGCAGTGTTCGTGGTATGACAGCGCTTATGAAACAATGCTAAACTTGCTCAAGTAGAATTATTATTGACGTCAATAAGAAACAATTTTACTGTTCATTATTGAATATAAATGACTTTGACTTTGACGGCAACATCCAGACCACTACTAATTGACACATTCATAGATAATTATATTTGCACAGAGCGGGTTTCGAACCCGGGGGTATTCGTGTAGACATCCGATATCGTAAATCAATCAATCAAATCAAATCATTTTTTCAAAGTTGATCTATCTTCTTCACTCGTAAGGTTGATGTCCCTACTCAAAATGCTTCATTATATTTGCAGGACTTCTCAAAGCTGCCATCAGGGACCCAGATCCAGTCGTTGTTCTAGAAAATGAAATCATGTACGGTGTAGCGTTCCCTTTGAGTGACGAGGCACTCGATAAGGACTTCCTGCTACCTATTGGTAGGTATACTTTCATATGAACTACTATAACACTGAACTTCGGTCGGAATTGACCGTAGGCGGCAGCGTCTCTCACAAGATGGGAGAACCTTCCTAAAGGGCCCTCTCATAACCGGAGATGGTCCTAGGTCCGCAGAACTTCGAGAAAAAATCTTAAGCAATGTCACGCATGTGGATCTGAAGACTCACGCCCGGCTGGATTTTATCAGTTTGAGTTTAGGCTGTTTAACATCAAACAGATATATACAGCCCAGACTCAGCCTCAGATGCATGATTCGAGTCAACAATTGTGCCCGGAAGACGGCAATAGGCTCACCCCCTATTACGTGGGACCGAATTCAATGATTGGTGAAATGTGGGTGTTAATTCACCTCTGCCCAACCCTCCGAGGATAAAGGCGTGATTATATGTATGTATGTATGAACTCGACAAAACCGCCTCCGCTATGGCATCCAAACGAATTTTCACACTCCAAAGGAAGGTGGAGACGCGATGCCGTCTCCGATGCCCAGGGTACACCACATGAAGGTTCCCGATCAAGCACCCCATTCCCAAGCAACCCTTCGATATCTTTGCCCTTTGAGCTACCCGACTTCTATATAGTTTCAAAGGAACTTCTTTATATTTACGTATCTAACTAAAATTTTAAACATATATACGGAAAACATGGCACATTAATTATTTTTACTGACATTAATTTAAGTATCTCAGTTCAAAACCCATTATAATATCGTCAAGAAACTTATCAGATAAAGATAATTAGATTTTTAATTACGTTTCGTAGACAGGCTTAGATTTATCATATGGCAAACATAAGTGCGGAGATCTACGTTTTATGGCATTCTTACATTTCCTCATTACAAGATTAAAAATATAGTGTGGCAACACCGTGACAAAAGTTAAATTAATTAACTCATATTCGTTAATAAAGAATCTATTGTGAATAGGATTCTATTAATGAGTAAACTTGTTTTTTTGCAAAGAAAATAATTCGATAGAATATAAAATGTCACTACGATATTTTATAATGTCACAAGCATTAATCCAGGCAAAATAAAGACTTGAGATTTGATAAATTCGCATTAGACCTGAAAATTAGTGAGGGTCTTAAATACACCATTACAAAAGAACTATTAAAAGTCCTCATCGATTATAGAATTAATCGTTCAGACCCTGCGTTGATGAATCATACTATAGGAACAAGTAACTTTGTAAAAAATAGATATGACTTCTTCCAATTTTGAAAGCGTGATATCTTCGAAATGGTGAACCTTATAAAAAAAACTTTGAGACCAACTTTGTAGGTAATTACATGATCTACAACTTTATCCAACCTACTTTTGTGATAGCACTTGCTGTTTACGAAAAATGCGAGAATACAATAAATTTGACATTTGACCTTGAATAATAAGAAATGCACACATTCAATCAGTGGGGACTTTTTGTAGTTCTTTTGTTATGGTATATGTAAGACCCCTACCAATTTTCAGCTCTATATGAATTTATGCAAGCTTACCATTTTATTTCTTCTATTTTGGCTGGATTATATGTACTGTCCTCTTTCTTCCTTCAGTATGCCTTTGAAAAAATAACAGATTCTTTAAATATTTGTTTTTAGGGGTTTTTGTGTAGAAAAAACATATTGTTCTGGGATGCGATTTACTAGCTAAACGAGAGACTGGCAGACTCATCAAAATTATACCTATAGCGAGAGGAGATCACAGGTATCCAGACAATGAACAAAAACACGAATAAAACGCTATGCATAAACATTTTTACATACATACATATAATCACGCCTTTATCCCCAGAGGGTTAGGCAGAGGTGAATTAACACCCACATTTCACCACTCATTGTATTCGGTCCCACGTAATAGGGGGCGAACCTATTGCCGTTTTCCGGGTACTATTGTTGACTCGAGTCATGCTCCTGAGGCGGAGTCTGGGCTGTATATATCTGTCTGATGTTAAACAGCCCTATCCCATAGTCGCCTTGTACGACACCGCATGGGAAGAGACGCGGTGATCTAAATTCTTCTCTGCCGGAAACCACGCGGCTTGCATTTTTGTATTCGTAATTCTAATCTTTCATAGTGTAGCTAACGTATTTGTCAGTTTTTACCTGAGATTTCCTGAGTGTCAGCACTAGATATTTTGAGAGTCACAACTGTTGATACTAGTCATTACTGTAAAATCCAATCGCATTACTGTAAGTCCACAAGCTTGGACACAGAAACATGGGCCGTTTGCTCATACACTATAACCTTAGTGCAGTTATCCTGACGTGTGGTTCTTCAAGAAGGACATTAGAAGAGTCGACATTTTTACAGGATCGGCAACTCAAGTGTAACTCCTCTGGTGACACACACTTCAATGGGCCATGGGAACTACTTTCCATCAGGCTGGCCTCGTGCTTGTCTACCGCCTAAGTGGTATAGAAAAATCATCAACACTCACTCCCACTTACTCTTCCAGGGAAGGCGAAAATAGAGAGGGAAGGCAGCCACGTGACGCTGGTGTGCGCCGGCCGGGGCAACGAGACGGCGCTGGCGGCCTCCAAAGAACTCGCCGGGAAAGGTAACAGTGCCCTAATTAAAACTGGAGATGCCCTTTTCTATGTTTAAATTTTATCTATTCTTCCTACCCCTACAGGAACCTATTATATATAATAATATATATCCATCGATCCATCTAAACTAACAAACATTTATGATTTTTTTTATATAGGACACGCCAACTTGACTTCACTTCGCCTGATGGTAAGCTAAAGGCAAAGTCTCAGGAAAGAGGGTCACTATTACAGACACTAAGTAATGTTACAATGGTGGGACTCAGTTTGCCGGCCTCAGATGCTTTTTCACGCCCCGCTTAAAGGCCCCGGGACTGTAGGAAGAAGGAAACACGTGAGCTGGTAATGAATTCCAGGTCTTGTTGGTGCGGCAAAGAAAAGAGTCTCCGAACCGCTTGGTTCTTGCTCGTATATTCTGCACAGTGTGAGGTTGATATCTAAGCCCTGCATGTGTTGTCCTATGTTGGAAAGGAGAGGGTGGGATTAGTTGGAAGAGCTCATCAGAACGCTCACCATGGTAGAGAAGGAAAAATACAGCCAAGGAATGATATTAGTAGATTAGTAGAAATTAATCTACTATTTGTGTGAATTGCAGGAGTGGAATGCGAGATAATCAATCTGCGATCAATTAGACCGCTGGACTTCGAAACTATAGCGCGCTCGATAGCCAAGACTCACCACCTCGTCACTGTGGAACAAGGCTGGCCTCATTGTGGTAAGTGACCTGATTAATACTCACTAGGGGCCGCAGTCTGTACATATCTTAATTTCATATTTATTAACCTCCCAAGGTAAATAAATTATAAATGAATATGAAAATGAGCAATATACCTAATTATATTATGATGGATGCTTACTCGTATTTGTAATATGTCATGTTTTTGTGATAGGACTAGTAACTATAGCACAATACAAATTACTGCATAGTTCATACAGTTCATACAAAGACTACCGCCCTACAGAATACCGCGATTATAATAACTTCGTGTTGTGTTCCCGGCGGTGAGTAGGGTAGCCAGAGCTCACTGGAGAGTTTTTGTGCTGTCAGTGGGATGACCAAAGGCTTGTCCTGCTTTGTCCTCTACACTGACGGCACAAAATCTCTGTTCTTACAGGGTCGGCAGCACGGATGTGACTCCACTGGTGTTACACACGTTCATAGGTCATGGTAACCACTTCCCATCAGGTGGGCCGTGTGCTTGTCTGCCACCTAAGTTGTATAAAAAAAAATACTATTGGTGAAGTGGATTTCTATATAGGTAAAATAAATAAAACATATAAATGTTCATATCTTATAGATATTTCATTTCAAAGTAAAACAAAGAGTATCAATTATAATATCTGCAGTCCTTAGACAATAAAATATTCTCAGTCTTTATTTTGTAACATTTTGATATGACTTCGCCTAGGGGTATCCTCTCCTCAGGCTTGAGTTGAGTGACAGACAACTGCTGGCATCTGCAATAAAAAGCAATAGTTAGCAATAGGATTACACCATTTTCCTCTGATATATTAGTTTACCTGTACCCACATGGATTCAACCTTTGGTTCTATTAAAAACAATAAATCCCTACCCCACATACTCCCGAATTTGTGTTTTGTGAAAACTTTGTTCAGTTTATTGCAATGACACCCTCTGTGGGGTGGGGGTAGTATATTCAACTGTTACCCAGCAAGAGGCAAAGACTATATGGATAACAAATGCCTGCCAATGGGACTCCCACCAGGTTAAGGTAGAGGGGGTAGGCTTGACGTCGTGGAGGAGGAAGAACCGGAAGGCGGACCCTGAGCTCCGAGGTAACAATGCAATCAGTATAGTATGTCTACACGAAGATGATGATGACATAACAGGAGGTGAAGGTTCAATTTCCGTTCAGTGAAAATATTTATATGCATCTATTTGCAATGGTTTGGTTGTATCTGCATGTTAAGACGTCTGCCCCGGTTGCCATACTAACACTATGGGAGTTGCTTCCGGGGACGAGTTGGGGACTCTGTAGTCCCCACACCCGAGAAGAGGGCCATATCGTGAGAGATGGCCCTGGGTCGGCCGGGGTGCGAGGGATATGCCTGTCAACCTCACCTTCGGCAACCAAAACGACCCACAGGCGGCGTGCGTTTTAGTCGGTTCGGGTCCGACATAACCTCCTCCACCGGCTCCGGTGGGGAGGTATCCGTGGGGATTTTGCGCACGTAAAAAAAAAAAAAAAAAACTATGGGAGTTGTTATATATGGGAAATGGGTGAATAGTACAGAAAAGCTGACCATCCGTCCGGTCAACGGCTTCACCGCTGGAATTCCTTCCAGCTTCCTCCACTCGGGCTTGAGTGACAGTAGCTGGCATTTGTACTGAACAATAATAGATAGCAATAGGATTATACAATTTTCCTCTGATTTAAACTGTACCCATATGGATACAACCTTTGATTCTATCAAAAACAGAAAATCCCTGCAGAATGTTTTTTTTATACCATTTCGGTGGTAGACAAGCGCACGGCCCACCTGATGGAAAGTGGTTACCATGGCCTATGAACGTGTGTAACACCAGAGAAGCCACACTCGCGCTACCGACCCTGTAAGCACACAGAGTTTCTGTGCCGTTAGTGTAGAGGACAAAGCAGGACAAGCCTTTAGTCATCCCACTGACAGCACAAATTCTCCAGTGAGCTCTGGCTACCCTACTCACCGCTGGGAACACAACACGAAGTTATTATAACCGCGGTATTCTGTAGGGCGGAGGTACTTCCCCAGTCGGACTACTCAAATGGGCGGCAATACCGCCGTGTCCTAAAAATGTTGGTTTGAGATTGTTAGTTTATGTTATAGTAGTTACTAATTTGCAAGTACATAGCACACATCTAAGTATGAATGAGAAGCAACCACTTCCTCTTTTTTTTTTATATAGGACACGCCAACTTGACCTCACCTCGCCTGATGGTAAGCTAAAGGCAAAGTCTCAGGAAAGAGGGTCACCATTACAGACACTAAGAGCTACAATGGTGGCACTCAGCTTGGCGGCCTCATCAGATGCTTTTTCACGCCCCGCTTAAAGCCCCCGGGACTGTAGGAAGAAGGAAACACGTGTGCTGGTAATGAATTCCAGGTCCTAGTTGTGCGGCAAAGAAAAGACTCTCCGAACCGCTTGGTTCTTGCTCGTATATTCTGCACAGTGTGAGGGTGACATCTAAGGCCTGCACGTGTTGTCCTATGTAGGAAAGGAGATGGTGGGATTAGTTGGAAGAGCTCGTCAGAACACTCACCATGGTAGAGACGGTAAAATACAGCCAAGGAAGCAATATCTCTACGCATCTGCAAAGGCTCGAGGGTGTTCGTGACCTCAGGGTTCCCAATAATTCGGACCGCGCGTCGCTGCAACCTGTCGAGAGCATCTAGTAGGTATTTCGCGGAGTCATCCCAGAGATGCGAGCAGTATTCCACGCAGGAGCGAATTTGTGTCTTATAGAGAAGACACCGCTGCTCCGGCGTGAAAAAACGGCTCACTTTGTTTAGGAGTCCGAGTTTCCGCGATGCTGTTTTGATGATGCTCTCGATGTAATTTCTGTTATTCAGTTTGCAGCGAATATCCATGCCTAGGATATTGAGATCGTCCTGCAGTGGCAGTCGCGTGCTCTGAAGAGTGGGAAGGGGAAGGAAAGAAGATACCTTTGCTGTGAACGCACAAGCCTGCGTCTTCTTGGCATTGAACTCGACCATGTTCTCAGAGCCCCATTGTGAAATGTGATTCAAGATCCGGTCCAGTTCAGTGACAAGAAGCTGTCTTTTTTCCACGATATCAGACTGTTTGGCCGCAGGTTGTCCGTGATAACTCCCGTGTAAGGTGCTATCGTCTGCATAGCAATGTATGCTGCCGGTGGACAGTATGTCGTTGATATGCAGAAGAAAGAGAGCGGGAGATAATACAGACCCATGCGGTACGCCAGCATTTATTTGCAAGAACTCCGAAGCCCGTCCATCACAGAGGACGCGGATACGGCGCTCCCGCAGGAAACTAGCAATCCATTTGCACAGTCTAGGAGGCAGACCAAAGGCTGGTAGCTTGGAGAGAAGCGATTTGTGCCAGACTCTATCGAAAGCTTTGGCGATATCAAGACTAATTGCCAGTGACTCGCCGTGCTTGTCCATAGCCTCACCCCAAAGATGTGTAACGTATGCTAGAAGATCACCCGTTGACCGTTTCGGCCTGAAGCCATATTGCCGGTCATTAATTAAGGAGTGATCCTCTAGGTGACGCATGAGCTGTTTGTTAATGATGTGCTCGAAGACCTTGCACAGCACTGAGGTGACGGCTATAGGTCGATAGTTGGCTGGCTCTGAGCGATCCCCCTTCTTGGGGATCGGCTGTACATTCGCCTCTTTCCAAGCCGAAGGCACTGTACCTGAGCTGTAGGACAGTCGGTACAGCCGCGTAAGCATCGGAGACAACTCCGCTGCACATTTTTGTAAGACCACCGCTGGAATACCATCCGGGCCACTGGCTTTCCGGACATCGAGTGATTGAAGCACCGCACGGACATCGCATTGCCTGATACGTATTTCAGGCATTACGTGGTCACCATTGGGTAGTGTCGGCGGCTGTATACCGCAATCATCGACTCGGGAATTGGCCGCAAAGAGATTTACTAGCATATTGGCTTTCTCTTGCGGTAAATGGGCCAGGGATCCATCAGGGTAGCGCAGCGGTGGCAGCGAAGGCTGACAGAAGTTGGCCTGCACGGCTTTGGCCAGTCGCCAGTATCCACGGCTGCCCGTGGGATGTGCCACTAGCTCTTGACCAAGCCGTGCAATGCGCAGGACATCCGCTCTGACGTAAGCCCTCTTGCAGACCTTTGTGGCTCTGTTGTACGCCGCCTTGAAGTGGCCCACATTGGGATCGTGCGTGGCACGCGCCCTTACCCAAGCGCGATACGCGGACTGCTTTTGATCAACAGCCCTCGCACACTCGCGTCCGAACCAAGAGCGCACTCCTCGGGCACCGGTGACATCAGTGTACGGGATATAGTATTCCATACCCAGACCGATCTCACCAGCAACAGCAGTAGCACAATCTGAGGGTTTCTTACCTTCAAAGCAGCGTTCAACCCACGGGATGGACGCAAAATAGTTGCGCAGCCCATCCCAATCTGCTGACGAGTAGTGCCAGAGACGCCGCTTCCCCTGCACGGGTCGTGAGGGCGCTATAATTGGCACCTTGGAGCAGACCAAACAGTGGTCGGAATTGCCTAAAGCGGCTTGTACCGAAACACTGTACAGGTCTGGGTGACTCGTCAGCAGAAGGTCTAGCAGAGAGAGTGCTAGGCCCGACCTTCTTGGTATTCTAGTGACCTCATGTACCAATTGGGTCAGGCCATGCGCCAGAGCAAATGCATGGGCGGCTCTTCCCGCATGGTCTGTTTTGGCGGAGCCCAACCAGGTTTCGTGGTGGGCGTTAAAGTCCCCCAAAAATACCACTTCGGCGTTCGGAAACCGTTCCTGCGCATCATCTGCCGCCTGACTCAGATATTCAAAGAGTCGAGTTGTCTCAGCATCTCCTGTATGGGAACGGTAGAGGCACACATAGATCTGACTCGTAGAGCCATGGTCTACGTGTACCCATAGGGTTGAAAAGGATGGGTCCTCAAGGCAGCGCAAACGGCGACAACAAACATCCGCCCTAACAAACACGCACACCCCGACTTTTGCACGGAAATTTTCCTCGATAACATAGCCGGGGTAAAGCAAGTAGGTCGTGTCATCAGGGCGGCCTATTTGTGTCTCCGTGAGAAAGACCACATCTGGTTTCGCCGTCTCAAGGTGCTGGTGGACGGCGTTGAGGTTCGCATGGAGTCCACAGATGTTAGTGGACTCCACCTCAAATAGCGAGCTTGTGGGAGTTCGAAGAGCCGCTGTGTTGCCCAATACTCTTAAATGCGCTGCCATGATGAAAAGGAGAAAAGGGCGTGAAAAAAAGAGGTGATTGTCGTCGCAGCACCGCGTGACAAAGTGCGGGATATTGGTTTTGTCTATGATTATGAGGCATGGCGTGAGCCGACACGCCGTACGGAAGGGCCCCCGTACCCCCCCGAATATGGTCGCCGGGCCCCCACTTCCGGTCACCAACCGGCACGACGAGCCATACCGGGATTATGCGCGGTCTGGTGAGGCAGCCTTCCAGGGTGGTTAGTCCCAGTTGGGCCTCTGTACTATACCGCGGGCGGCCAGCGGCACCACCGTTTCTACGGGTCTCCCTGACCGGCGCGTCGCCCCGCACCATCCTCACTAGACTACGCCAAGACCCACTGGTCCCACTAGTGCTGCGACCAACATCACCTCTACCCGGCTATGCATTTGCTGATCCCTGAACGCAATCCAACCGAAATTGAATTACTATGAAGGGTTTTTCGCAATATTGCACGGTGGTACCAACCCGGTCGAAATTTGTGACAAATTTGTGCCGTCAAATCTACCACCAGTTGTATACCTACATGTACTACCTACAGCAATTGTGCGCCTACTTACCCTGTAAAATGTTACTGTTGTGTCTTGGATTTAAGTTACATATTTGTGTCCGTGTGCGTCAGTATTTCATTGGAATATAAAAAAATATTTGCAAAAGGATCCGGAGTCGAGTCGAATCAAAGAATAAAAGAAACAAAGAGCACATATGAACGTCAATATTTTAGAATTACGTCATGAAATACACACATCAACAAAGTCTAGGGAACAAGGACATTTCTAGTTTTTATTTAAAAACCCTTTCTTGTAATAGTGAGTGTTTTATATCAATAGAAGGGTATTTTTATACCGTTTTTAATTTTAATTTTAATAAAAACATTCTCATATCTATTTTTTTTTTTTAAGAAAGAATTGAATAGTGCCAATATTGAGTATTACAACCTTCTATGATTAGGCACAAAAATAACGAGGTAGTAAGAAATACAGTAATTAACCGTACTTTAAACGTTTTTAATAATCTGTAGGACCTCCTAAAGCATTAGCAACAGTTCGACAACGGCGTGGCATACTTAGTATGAGATTGTCAATCATCGTCTGTGGAATATGGCTCCATACACTGCGAAGGTGTAAAAAAAGTTGTTCTTCAGTGTTCAGATTTTCCAAAGGATCACTGAAAGCTCTTCTCCCAAGCAAATCCCAGGCATGCTCTATGAGATTGAGGTCGGCAGACTGAGCAGGCCATTCCAACGTCGTCATATTGTGCTCGCTTAACGCATTGACCACTACCCTCGCGGTGTGTGACCGTGCATTATCTTGCATGAACATAAAATCTTGACCGAACTGCTGTCGATGATGGGTTACCATGGGGTGTATAACCTCCTGAATGTATTGGTTTGCATTCAAATTGCCCCGTATCCAAACGAGGTCGGTCCTTCCACCAAGGCGAATTCCAGCCCATACCATGATTGTTCCACCTTGGTAAGGATGAACTTCTTGCGGATTCTGGAGACGACTCCGACGTCCAGGAACTCGCCATATACGCACTCTTCTCGAATCAGGATGAAAACCGAAGTAAGATTCGTCGGAAAACAGAACCCGTGCCCATTGATGGTCGGTCCACTGTAAATGTGCGTTGCCCACAATAAGCGACGACCTCGATTTCCACGTTGAAGAGCTGGAACCCTAAGCGGTCTGCGAGCATAAAGATTGGCTTCGTGTAGTCTTGTTCTGACAGTTTGATCGCTAATAACCACTTGATGCTGAGACTGGAGGCCTGCGACCAACTGACGAGCGGTAATTGTGGGTTGCCGCCTTGCGGAATTTTGCAAGAAACGATCTTGTCGCGGGGTAGTAACCCTATTTCGTCCCCTGTGACGTTCGGCAACATCCCCTGTAGACCTGTAGCGTGCCCATAATCTGCAAATTACGCTTGGTTGGGTGTTGACAGCATCCGCTACGTCGCGTTGAGTTCGTCCAGCTTGCAGCATACCAACAGCCCTTAACATCTCTTCGCGACTTAAATGACGACGTGACATGATGACTACAGTCACAAAAATGCACAAACCATACGTAAAAGACGTATTATTGATAATAAACGTTATTTACAATCAAAAAAATATTTTTTATTTTGCCTCAGAGAAACTGCACAATCAAACACTTTCAAAAGTTTTCCCTCCATATTCGAAAATCATTACTTATTTAAATTTATTTTTAAATTTCGAACAACTGTGTAATCTACTTTATTCTATTTTTATTTATTTGCTGCCAGTTATTTGCAAAACAAGATTTACACGAAAAAAAATAATTGGGGTCATCTTGTTCCCTAGACTTTGTTGAGGTGTTTAATATAAAAATATGTAAAAATAAACCATTGGCAAATGATTCTTTCGCTGGTTCGATAGGTTAGTTCTGCTGAGAAGATACCAGCAAGAAACTCAGAGACTATATAGAACTACATTATCTTTTTTTTTTAAATTTGCTTTAGTTCATAATTTATTTTGGGCGACCAAGCAAGAGGCTTATGTTGACCACGCATTTATATCATCAAGATACTCATCTACCTTTATTCATTAAAGTTTTCTTCACTTCTATTTTAAATTTATTTATTGGCATGTTAAGCAAATCCGTAGGAATTTTATAAAATATTTTTATACAACTGCTTACAAATGAATCACCAACTTTGTGAAGTTTCGGTGCAACTAGTTTATCTTGTTTCTCGTATTAAGATTATGTACGTCAGATTATCCACTCGTAGAGTATTATAATGTAAGACTCACGCAGTGAACCTCTACGAGAGAGACGTAGTCGTTTATGCTGCGGTAGCTACCATAATCCTCTCCCGACCACTTGCCTATAAAGATTGTAGCAATTCTCCGCCTTCATTTTGATTTATCAAGCAGTGAAAAGCAGTATGTCTTTATCGGTGACACTGATCAGAATCACTAGTCGTTATTTGGAGACAGATGGAAGGAGATCTGAGAACTGCATCTCCTGTCGTTGCTTCTTCAGAAGCTCGTAGAAGTATGAGCGTCATTGAGACTTCCTCGTATATCAGTTTCCCTCTAGGATCTTAATGTAATGTGTATTTGCCAATATCCTGATATCGGATCTTCTAGATTATTTTCTGCCCCTGTGACGATTCCAGTTAGGCATAAGTGACCTTCACTGGTTCTGGTTATATAGCTCTCCGAGTGGTGCGCTTTGCGGTTTTATACGCGTTGCAGTCTTCAGGAAATTTGGGCACTTCCAATTTTCTACAGAGGGCTATCTTCATTCTATTCTCTATTTGGATAGTTTTATCTTCTTCTTGTCTTCTTACGTCATTACTTACGTACGTCAAAACGCCCTTACAAGTATAGCTGAATGAACTTCGCCCCAGTTATCGTGAACACGTTTGCTTTCATCGATAGTCGTGGCAATCTTCTAAGATTTTTACAGCCGATCCCCAAGAAGGGGGATCGCTCAGAGCCAGCCAACTATCAACACATAGCCGTCACCTCAGTGCTGTGCAAGGTCTTCGAGCACATCATTAACAAACAGCTCATGCGTCACCTAGAGGATCACTCCTTAATTAATGACCGGCAATATGGCTTCAGTCCGAAACGGTCAACGGGTGATCTTCTAGCTTACGTTACACATCTTTGGGGTGAGGCTATGGACAAGCACGGCGAGTCACTGGCAATTAGTCTTAATATCGCCAAAGCTTTCGATAGAGTCTGGAACAAATCGCTTCTCTCCAAGCTACCAGGCTTTGGTCTGCCTCCTAGACAGTGCAACTGGGTTGCTAGCTTCCTGCGGTCCCGGGGCCTTTAAGCGGTGCGTGAAAAAGCATCTGATGAGGCCGCCAAGCTGAGTGCCACCATTGTAACACTTAGTGTCTGTAATGATGACCCCTCTTGCCTGAGATTTTGCCTTTAGCTTACTATCAGGCGAGGTGAAGTCAAGTAGGCGTGTCCTTTATAAAAAAAAATAGAATTCCAGTAACTAATTCATCACTGGTTATGCTCGGCGTGTTTGCTTTTGGTCTTCATCTGTATAACAAGAAAACGATACGGTTCAGTGAGATTGTTTACAGGTCTTCCCTGTTAGCGATATTCAGCAGGTATATGGGCAAATGCTCTACTTTATACTTTTGTCCCAGGTATCGGCGCCGAGATCTGCGCCAGAGTAATGGAATCTCCGTCGTTCTTCGAGCTGGACGCGCCGGCGTGGCGCGTGACGGGCGCCGACGTGCCACTGCCGTACGCCATCAACGTCGAGCAGCGCGCGCTGCCGCAGGCGCACGACGTGGTGGAGGCCGTCAGCGCCGTGCTCTCCAACAGGTAGCCACGCCACTACACCACCGCACCACTACACCACCACACCACTACACCTCTCCAACAGGTAGCTAGACAGTAGACGTGTTCTCCAACGAGTAGCTAGACAGTAGACGTGTTCTCCAACAGGTAGCTAGACTACTACACGTGCTCCCCAACATGTAGCTAGACAGTAGACGTGCTCTCCAACAGGTAGCTAGACAGTAGACATGCTCTCCAACAGGTAGCTAGACAGTAGACGTGCTCTCCAACAGGTAGCTAGACAGTAGACGTGTTCTCCAACAAGTAGCTAGACAGTAGACGTGTTCTCCAACAGGTAGCTAGACTACTGCACGTGCTCCCCAACATGTAGCTAGACAGTAGACGTGCTCTCCAACAGGTAGCTAGACAGTAGACGTGCTCTCCAACAGGTAGCTAGACAGTAGACGTGCTCTCCAACAGGTAGCTAGACAGTAGACGTGCTCTCCAACAGGTAGCTAGACAGTAGACGTGCTCTCCAACAGGTAGCTAGACAGTAGACGTGCTCCCCAACATGTAGCTAGACAGTAGACGTGCTTATTGCGGAGGTGAGTAAAAGATGGTTTACCAGTTGGAACAAGATTAATTTATTTACTATTTACACACTCTTATATACTAATTATTCTACATGATTTTACTGAGATTAAGAGTGGGGTTTTACTCATATAAGTTTAGTGCTGACATTATTGTTTATTGATACGTGCTGTTTATATAATATTGTTTCCTAGTTATAGTGTACTTTGCCTATGACGCATAGCACGTCATAGTACTCCCCCCTTTATAAAAATTCTAGTTATTATTTGCTGTGGTGCGTCGACCTTGTCCGTGCACGCTGTTTGCTGAGTTGTACTTTTTCTGCAGTTGTTTACACTTGTTGCATTTCCTTGATTATTTTGTTTATCTTTTTGTCCATGACTTTGTTAGTTTTCCGTACGAGTCTGGTGATTGTTATTATTATTGCTGCTAGTATAATTATAGCGATGAGTACTCCGATCCAGATTTTTATTTTTTCAATTTCTGCTGCCATGTGTGTGTTCTTTTCTGCCTTTTCTGCCAGGTTATTGTTCTGCACCATGTTTATTTGCTCCTTTTCGTGGGTTTGACTGCTTCCCATCTTGTGTGTTGTTTCTTGTGGCTTGCTGTGGAGTGACTTTTATTTTCATTTTGCCCTTTTTATATCATTGTTTGAAACGGACCGTGGGTCGTGATATTCTTCCCGAACGTGTTCTTTTTATGTTTTGAATTGGCTCTGCCTTATCTTGCTCTTGATTTTGAGCTTCTATCTTGTCGTCGCTCGTCGTGAATGCTGGCTTTAGCCTGTCAATCGACACGTTCACTTCGCTGCCGTTTCGCTTGATCGTGAATATTTTGTTGTCACGTTTGACTACGAGAAACGGTCCGTCGTAAGGTGTTGTGAGCGTAGGACGTAGCTTATCGCATCGTAGAAACACGTGTGTACAGTCGGCTAAGCGTGGGTGTACGAATATGTTTTTGTTTGAGCTTTGTCGTTGTGGAATTGACGTCATGTGCGTTATGTTATCTTTAATTTTCTCCACAAACTCTGCATACGTTGTGTTTTTAAAACAGTCGCCAAAATATGCTGCTGGTAATTTTATTGTTGTTCCGTAGACCAATTCGGCTGCTGAGTATCCAGTGTCTTGTCGAATGCTGGTACGTATCCCGAATAATACCGATGGTAATTCTTTCGTCCAATTTTCGGTATTTCCTCTTGCCATCAAAGCTGCTTTCATGGTTCTGTGCAGTCTTTCTACTTTGGAGTTTGATTGAGGGTGATATGGTGTAGTACGGATTTTTTGTATACCCAGGAATTTGGTTAGGCTTCTGAATAGCTCAGACTCGAATTGTCGTCCTTGATCCGTTGTTATATAATTGGGGCATCCAAAACGTGTGATCCAGCCATCGTATAGGGTTTTGGCTACAGTTTCTGCTGTGATGTCCGAAATAGGATATGCTTCTGGCCATGACGTACAACGATCGATCATAGTGACGATGTATCTTTTGTTTTGTGATGTCGGTAGGGGGCCCACAATGTCTATGTGTATGTGGCTAAATCGTTCTGCTGGCATAAATTTGCCCAGGGGTGATACTGTGTGCCGCTGAACTTTTGATTGCTGGCATTGTAAACATGTTTTGCACATTTCGTAAATGTCTTTGTGCATGCTAGTCCAGATGTATTTTGCGGTTATCAACTTTTTTGTTGTGTTTTTCCCTGGGTGGCTCATGTTGTGAAAACTATCAAAAATTGTTTTTCTGAACTTTTGTGGTAGGTATGGCCTTGTTGTACCGGTGGATATATCACAATAAATTTTGGTATTATTGTTTTGTACTGGTACCTGTGTTATTTTTAGTGACCTATTTTGTTTTAGTTTTATTAACTCCGGGTCACAGTCTTGGTATTTTTTTACCTCTTGCCAGTTGAGAATTTGGGGTAGTTCTATTGTTTCTATTATCCGTGATAGTGCGTCGGCTACCACGTTTTCGCTGCCCGTGACGTGCCTTATGTCTGTGCTGAATTGTGCAATATATTCTAGGTACCTTATTCTTCTAGGGGATTCATCCACTGATTGCTTCTTGTCGAATGCTTGAATCAGTGGCTTATGATCAGTGTATATTGTAAATGTGCGACCTTCTATTAGTCGTCTAAAGTTTTTTATTGCCATGTAAATACCGAGTAGTTCTCGATCGTATGTGGAATATTTTGTTTGTGTCTCGCTTAACCCTTTTGAAAAAAATGATATGGGTTTCCATTTTCCTTGAACTTTTTGTTGAAGTACGGCGCCTACACATTTTAAACTAGCATCTGTCATAATGGCTAGTGGTGTGTCTGTTTCCGGAAATGCGAGTGTTGTGACATCTCTTATGTCCTGTTTGCAGTGTTCGAATGCTTGGTTAGCTTCCGTATTCCACTCGATTGGCGTATTGTCATTCTTTTTGCAGTTTATTAAGTATTTGTTGAGCGGAGCTTGGTGTCCGGCGGCGTGTGGGATGCTACTTCTGTAGAAATTCATCATTCCCAAAAATCGACGTAGCTCCTTTACCACCTTTGGCTTTGGGTATTCGTTTATTACTCGTACTTTCTCAGACGTGGGGGTGATTCCTTGGCTCGTTATATGATAACCTAAGAAATCTATCTCTGTCTTTTCGAATTCGCATTTGCTCGTATTGATTGAGATGCCGTTTTTACTTAGGCGAGTGAATACTTCCTCTAGTTGAACGTAATGTTGTTCGGTATTTTGACTTGCTATGAGTATGTCGTCCACGAAAACATATATATAGTCCAGGTCTCTAAACAGGGAGTCCATAAACCTCTGGAACGTTTGGGCTGAATTTCTGAGGCCAAATGGCATGTAATTCCAGTGAAATAAACCCATTTGCGTGATTATTGCGGTCTTTTCTGGTTCCGCAACAGGGATTTGGTGGAACGCCTTCTTTATATCAATTTTGCTGAATATTGTTTTTCCACTTGCGATGTATGTAAAGTCTAACAGTCTTGGCAAGGGATATCTGTCGGGAACTGTTATTTTATTTAACGCGCGGTAGTCTCCGCATGGCCTCCATTCCCCATTCTTTTTCTTTACCATGTGGAGAGGCGATGCCCAAGGACTACTGGAAGGTTCTAATATTCCTAAGTTTATTAGCTCTTGGAATTCCTTTTTTGCTGCCTTATATTTGTCGGGTGGTAGTGGGCGCGCGCGGGCATAAACTGGAGGACCTTGTGTTATGATGTGATGCTGTATTCCATGTTCTGTGGGTTTTTTAAGTGGTGTTGGTCTAGTGACGTTTACGTATTTCTCTAGCAGGTGCTTTATATGTTCGGGTAATTTCGCGTCGATGGATCTAATTGAAGGCATGTGTGTTGCTCTTGCAATTTTCGCATGCGTCGTTAATTTTGTTTCTTGGTCGACCAGCCTTTTGCCGTATAGATCCACTAATAATCTGTGGTGCTCTAGGAAATCAGCTCCTAAGATAGGCATTTTTACCTCGGCGATTACAAACGTCCAAGTAAAAGGTCTGCGTAACCCCAGATTTAGCGTTAATGTGCTTTCGCCATAAGTTTCAATAGTTGACCCGTTTGCGGCATACAGTTTGTAGTTGCTTGGGTTTTTCTTACCCTGTGCGTTTTGTAATACAGAAATATTTGCTCCCGTGTCTACTAAAAACCTATAACCACTGTTTGAGTCGGTTATAGTTAGACGGTTGGCGGGGTGTATGGCACAGAGTCCCGTCTTATTCTGCGCTAGTTCTCGTTTCCCGAATTTTTATCGGTTTTATTTATCCACGAGCACGGCTGATCGCATTTATATGCTTTTGTTTTGAATCGTCTGTGATAATAACATAGCCGTGTACGTGACCGTGAGCGTGATTGCGACCTTGCTCGGAATTTGCTGCGTTGCATCAGTCGGCGATTACTCATACCGCGGAGCTCGTTTATTTCAACTCGCATAGCTGCAATTTGTGACGTTAGCATTGTTATTAAGTTAACGTCGGCGGATTCCTGTGACGAGTTGTTTGTTTTGGTTTTATAGCGCATATTTTCATAAATTCGGTCCGCCATTTCGCATAATTTTGTGAGGTCGAGGTCTTCGGAGACTGCCAATATGGAGGTGATTGATACCGGAAGCTGTCTGAACCATAATAATCTGATGGTATCTTCGGTCATTTTGTCGCAGCTGGCTTCTTTCATTTTTCTCAACAGCTGTGATGGTGTTGAGTCACCTAGGTCCATCTCCGAAAGCAATTTGTGGAAGCGTCGTTGCTCGCTTTCCTCATAGCACGCAATTAATCTTTCCTTGATTTTAAGGTACTTGTCTGCGTTTGGCGGTGACGTCAGGATGTCGCTGACTTGATGTATGACCTCTTTTGGTAATTTTGCGATGACGCTGTTATATTTATATTCGTCACCTTGTTTTTGGGAGGCTACGATGGCCTCGAATTGCGCGAACCATAAGCGCGGTGAATCTGTCCAAAACGCTGGTATTTTCTCCGTAATGCTAATTGCAGCCACCACCTGGCTGTCGCTGATTGATTCAGCCGATGTACCGGGGTTTTTTTGAGGTGTCCCTGGAATTATCGGTGCCATTTTTCTAGCCTCTTGATATTTCAGCTGGTTTGGACCCGCTTGTGGGAAGTCAACTGAAATGTGCTATTTCGCTATATGGTGGTGGTCAGTAAGCTGGTGGGCTGTTGGGTAAATTTTTCCTTATATGGCTCCACCGTTTCTGTGATAGTTCCTAGGTTTGCTGCTGAAAACCTTTTCAGGGCTGCAGTTGGCCTGCAATTATATCAGCACTAGGAAATCACGTCGGGGTCACCAATATTGCGGAGGTGAGTAAAAGATGGTTTACCAGTTGGAACAAGATTAATTTATTTACTATTTACACACTCTTATATACTAATTATTCTACATGATTTTACTGAGATTAAGAGTGGGGTTTTACTCATATAAGTTTAGTGCTGACATTATTGTTTATTGATACGTGCTGTTTATATAATATTGTTTCCTAGTTATAGTGTACTTTGCCTATGACGCATAGCACGTCATAGTGCTCTCCAACAGGTAGCTAGACAGTAGACGTGCTCTCCAACAGGTAGCTAGACAGTAGACGTGCTCTCCAACAGGTAGCTAGACAGTAGACGTGCTCTCCAACAGGTAGCTAGACAGTAGACGTGCTCTCCAACAGGTAGCTAGACAGTAGACTTGCTCTCCAACAGGCTGCTAGACCACTACACGTGCTCTCGAACAGGTAGCTAGACAGTAGACGTGCTCTCCAACAGGTAGCTAGACAGTAGACGTGCTCTCCAACAGGTAGCTAGACAGTAGACGTGCTCTCCAACAGGTAACTAGACAGTAGACGTGCTCTCCAACAGGTAGCTAGACAGTAGACGTGCTCTCCAACAGGTAGTTAGACAGTAGACGTGCTCTCCAACAGGTAACTAGACCTGTCCCCCTGTCACTGCCTCAGTAGACGTGCTATCCAACAAGTAACTTACTAACAAAAAAACAATGTTTGTTTCAGAATCAACCAGGTCAGCGCCAAGTAATGGAATCTCTAGAAAATCTAGCACTTTTACACATGTAAATATTTTTATTTATTTTGTAAATGTATAATATTACGAGGTTCCTGTCAGGTTGCTCCTGTTCCACCGATGAGGCCTAGACAAATATAACTTTGCTATTATGTACACATATATTTGAGTTACGTTTATTTTTTGTCTTAAGTAGAAATTTAAATAGTTTATAAAAAAAGAAAATTAATAAAAGGTATAAAATTCTCGAAATTTGAAAATTTATTTACATTTTGTTAAAAAATTATTTGCTATACACTTAAATTATATAAAAGATGACAATCAAAAATCAGTATAAGCTTGTACTCTGATACAGGGTATCGCTTATAGAAAAAGAAATTAACGAATACTATTAATAAAGTTATGTCATAATTAAATGTTTTATTTTTAATCTTTAACCTAACGCTCCTATCTCATACCCCACTGCACTACTAGTAGTAATAAATATTCTGCTACATTCTACACAACGCTAACTTGACCCTCGATGAGCATAGCTTAACTATAGTCTGGCAAGCTCGTTCGTGACACTCCCGTGGTCTGCGGGCGCGGGGGACGAAAGACAGCGGGGGGAGGAAGAGACGAGCGCGGGGTGGAGGCTGGCTCTCAGAGCCGTCATTCAGTTGCGCGTCGTCGCTGTTGACGGCAACACATATTGAGTACGGTCGCATGTCACAAAACGCACACGATATTAATATATGAAGATGAGTCCGCCGATAGGCAAAGTTATTGGACGTCAAGCTAAACAAATTACTTACAATGTCATTATAAACCTTTGAGGATGCCGTAAGGCGAAACCGGTCAGGTGTAATAAGCAATAAAGTAATGTGGAAAAGTACAAGTGAGTTATCAATATGTGTAACAACAAATTCCACCAAGTGCCATCAATCTACAGTATAAATAGTTACTTACAATGTATATAACTATTTTAAAAATCGCAAAGATGATCCAGCTTCGTTTGAATATCAAAACGATGTTAATTTGGCAAACTTAGTGGCTAATGTAACAGGTTTATCGAATACTACAGTTAGGAATATTGTTCGCCAAGGAAAATTGCTGTGTGAAAATGATGGTACTGCTATTTTCAAATTTCCAAAGAAAAACAAATTTGCAAAGAAACGTATTATAATTGATAACTCTACGGAAGGTGTTATTCGGAGGAAAATAACACAATATTACACCGTTAAGATAAGAGGTTCCTAGAAAAATAAACGCTGATTTAAAGGAAGATGGTCACGGAACAGAGAAGTTTTCTGTTCTGTGGAAGATGGTATATTAGACTATTCTCGGGAGTATTTAAGAAATACTTTGCGGAGGCTTGGTTTTACATATAAAAAATGCCAGTCCAAACGAAAACCGCTCATCTTTTAGCTATCAAAAAATATCGAAATGAGAGTAGAGCAATATTTTATCTCGACGAGACGTATGTCAATCAATCGCATACTGTGTCTAACTGCTGGCAATCTACCAATGAACGTGGAATATTGACAAATATTGACAAAGGACTTAGGTTAATTATTGTACATGCTGCTGGACGAACTGGGTTCGTTAAAAATGGCCTGTGGATATTTAAATCGCATTCCAAAAACGGTGACTATCACGGAGATATGAATCGGAAAATTTCGAAAAATGGTTAAAAGAACAACTGCTGCCTAATATTCCAAGTCATTCTGTGATAGTCATGGATAACGCAGCGTACCACTGTCAACAAATTGAAAAAAAACCAACAATGAGTTGTACAACAAAGGTAATGCAAGATTGGCTAACAAAACATAATGTTCCATTTGACGAAACGTTGCGTAAATGTGATTTAATTATTTTAATTAACAGCCAAACATTACCAAAACAATATACAGTGGATGAAATTCTAAATCAGGGTGGACACACAGTACTTCGTTTACCTCCATACCATCCCGACCTCAATCCAATCGAGATGGTATGGGGTGATATAAAAGGCGACTTGGCAAGGAATTATGTCAATTCTACATTAGATCAGAAGAAAGACGCTCTTGCAACCTTGTTTGCGAATTACACTGCTGAAAAATGGAAAAAATGCGATGATCACATAATTAAAAATGAGGACAAATATTACAACGACGATCGTATATATGTGACAATGAGTTGGACAGGTTTATTATATCATTAAACGATGATTCTGATAGTTCGGATTACGACAGCAAAGATAGTTCGGAACATGACATGGACTGTGATGACATCAACTGATTAAATGATGAATGTTTATTCTGTTTTTTTTTAAGATAGGTATTAAACATTAAAACAAACCATAAAATGTTTTATTTCTCAGATTTTTTCAACTACTTACAAATGTACAATGCTCCTATTTTTTAATTTTTTTCCAAGTAGTAGTAGCTTTTTTAAATGCTTCACGCGATGAAAGTCGCGGGTCAAAGCAAGTTATATAAAAAAACAACATCAATCAATTTAGATAATGTAAGATATTTCACAGGGATATCTTTAGACATATTCGTAACGTAATTAGTACCGTGTGTAACGGTCATCGATAATTACGTCCCCCACCACCCGCGCGGACCATGGGAGTGTCACCAACGAATTTGTCAGGCTATAGTTCTAGAATCCTAGATAAATACTTACATACGTTTTTTGTAAATACATAACGTATTATACGTAGAAACACCCAGAACAATGCAAATATACGTATCCGTGCATACAAATGTTTTTCACTGAACGGGAATCGAACCCGTGCCTCCTGCGTAGCAGTCGAACGTTCTACCGCTACGCCACGCGCAGTGTCTTCGGTAATTGCAAAATCAGCAACCCATCGCAGACGGCGCACACTTTTTGATAATGAAACAATCCCTGCATTCCCATAACGTACATAATGTGAAACCAATATTTCTGTGAAATTGCGCAAATAGGAAAATGTTGTTTTATTGCAAATCAAAGACAATTTAGCACGATTTGATATTATTGAAGGGAAAGTGACGACTTCCTTCAGTTCACTGAATTATCGGTTTTAATAGAAGCGAATAGATACCCTTTTTTTAATGTGTGTAGTGCGTAAAATACCCACGGATACCCCCACCACTGAGGCCGGTGGGGGAAGTTATGTCGGACTTGAACCGACTAAAACGCACGCCGACTGCAGGTTGACGGAGGCCCAGGACCGTCTCTTATGAGACGGCCCTCTTTGGGTTGAAGCTAAAATCCAGCCTACACTTTATACCATTAACTTTTTTTTTATACCGCTTAGGTTGCAGACAAGCGCACGGCCCACCTGATGGAAAGTGGTTATCGTGGCCTATGGACGTGTGTAACACCAGAGGAGCAACACTCGCGCTGCCGACCCTGTAAGCACAGAGTTTCTGTGCCGTCATTGTAGAGGACAAGCCATTAGTCATCCCTCTGACAGCACAAATTCTCCAGTGAGCTCTGGCTACCCTACTCACCGCTGGGAACACAACACGAAGTTATTATAACCGCGGTATTCTGTAGGGCGGAGGTACTTCCCCAGTCGGACTGCTCAATTGGGCGGAAATACCGCCGTGTCCTACCTCCATGTATGTATCTATCTACTATTGCAAAAGGTTGCACAGAAACACTAGGCTGTAAATCATACTTAGATACACAGAAAAATGCATGTTACTGTCCTCCACCTAAAAATAGCGAATATTAAAAAATATCCTGGAAGTCGAGATTTATAGTTTATTGCAAAAGTTATATATTGAACAAATTACCCTACTAGGTCACATTATAACCTGTTAATTGAGAGCTGAGACGGTGTGCGGTTTTAGTCGGTTCGAGTCTGAAATATATAACCCAGCTGACCAGCGAGGGTGTCCGCACGAAAAAGGAATATAATTT